>OY757313.1:46542883-48034170 GCA_963583905.1 Stenurella melanura
TGTTTTATTTATGAATGTATTTGCTATATAAAAAAACTAAATGACGAGAACAAAGTGACCAAGCAGGAAGACACATTGCCATGACACTAGGATAAAAGCAAATTTAAGACTATCCAAGTTTAGGTTATCAACGTCACAACATACCTACTTATACTTGGATTATAGATTTTTTAACGTGTTACCTGATGCCTTAAAAAATGATGCTGTTGTAGGTGGATCACGTCTAGCGGCTTTAAGTCACTTTATTTTGCGTTGTTTTTGTTTTGGTACTGTCACAAAAACCTTTTCAGGTGCGTTCTTGGATGTATTTTTGCATCCTGGTACAAAGCACTACTTATTTTCCATTAAAAACGTTAAGGTTTTGCAAAATAAGGCGTATTTATATCTCGAGTAATATTTAAGCACTCTACGAAAATATGTTTGAAACAAAAGTTGTAGAATTGGATGTGGGCAGTTAGGAGGTATATGTCACTTTCACTTTGGGTGGAAGGGTTAAGGCTATTCAAGGACAAATTCGTTTTTCTTTTAATGGGAACCCCTATTTTTTTATTGCAAATTCAGACTGTCTGAATAAAAATAGACTAGTTTTGTTTGAAACATTTTTTCTGAAATTGTCATTTATATTAGTTATCCGGCGAGAAAATGTCAAACCTTTGCGATTTCTTACTCGAAAAAGAAGTTTGGACAAAAATTGCAAGAGACAAAAAGAGTTTGAAATCATTCCGGGAATATTCTCAAATTTTTTCGGAACGGTCCAATGCCCTTTGCAGAAAAGAGTATTGTAGAGTTTTCAAGTGTATCAAAAAGGGCATTGGACAATTCCCAAAAAAATTGAGAGTATTCCCGGGATGATTTCAAACTCTTTTTGCTTCTTGCAATGTTTATCCAAACTTATTTTTCAAGTAAAAAAGTTCTAAAACTTTTATTTTTCCTCGCCGGATAACTAGGGCTCATCAGAAAAACATAAAGCCACTTATAAGATATTTGCCAAATCCTATAAAAAATATGTTTCATTACAATTATAAGCAAACAAAAAAAAAAATTCAGTTTTAAACGTGCATAGAGTATATAAGCTCCACGACTAATTACGTAATAGATGGGTGAAGATCAGTTGTTTCTATCGGTCAATGTCAAACCTTTGATATCTAATTTTAAAGCTTCATATTTGTAGAAATGTCTCGATTTCTGCACGAAACATCGTATGAGTGACTATGTGGATACTAAAAGGGTTGCAATGAGAATTGTCAAATAAGAAATAGACAAATTCATTTTAGAATTTAAATTGTTAGCATAACCAGAATGCAGGTTATACATAGTTTTTCTTTTTAGATTTCATGGATAGTTTTTTCTGCTGTTTGCCAAATCCTATAAATATGTTTCATTAAACTAAATTACTTTGAATTGAATTTGAGAGCAATATTTTGCTTCCCTCGCATACCAGAGGGAAGTATTGTTTGTATTCGTGGAAAAATCACCCTCAGAGATATCTTCGGATTTTCACGCTTCAAACTATGTAGATTACGAAGATGAAGGTCTTTCATTTCCGTCAGTCTCTATGCATGTCTACTTGTCTATCTGTTGGCGCTATATCTAAAATACCATTTGACGGAGAACGGTCAAATCAAAGTAGATCACCCTACTGCCAATGAAGAAATGGACAGACTTTTCATGTAAAATATACAGGGCCTAAAGAGAACAATGGAAAAATGTGACAAATGACAATAATATTTGGTATATAATTAAAACAATTTGCAAGGAAGATAACTATTATAGTTTTGATGAAAAATCTACAGGGAGATCATCCTAGGAAATAGTTCAACTATGATGAAAATTTCCAAGGGTGTTTACGCAATACTACCATTTATTTATTTATTTTCTGTTGGATGACACTGTACATTTTTTTGGATAAATGTTGTTGGTTGGTGGGTAAGGTTTTCTTTGTAGCAATAGTGATAACTACATTCAGGTTATTATTCACCTCTGTCGTTCTTTAATATTATTTTAGAGTGGCGACCCTGTGTAAGGCAGTCATAAAGAAATTTGAGGCCCTGGCTTCTAGTACATATGTCAAGTCTTAAGTTTCTAGACTCTTAGCTTGCTTTAATTATTTCCCTCTATTGAGCCCCCAACCCTTCAAACAAATCAGCTTAATAAAATGTAACATAGGTAGCTCCCATGTCGTTATAATACACACATGAAGCCAATTTCAAGTAAACATCTCAGTTTTATTTTGTTAACCCCCTTTATTAATGGAGTGAGGGTGGCGGAAGGGAAAATGTCATAAAAGCATTGAAGGCCTTGCCTCTAGTACATACGCCAAATTTCAAATTGCTGGACTCTTACCAACTTGCTTCATTTATTTTTTCCTATTTATCCCTATATACAACACAAAGCTTTAACGGAATAAACTCATGATATAATCTAGTTCCAGATCTCGGTATATTACATACGTGTACCATATTTCAAGTCAATATCGTAAACTGTTTTAGAGAAAACGTGCGCACAAAAGTTAGACAGACAGACCGGGAGAAATTATTTTTTGCTCTAATTTAAAATCTTGTTTCATAGCATTGTAAACCTGTTTCAACAAATTGAAAATTTTGAAATTTTTTTAACGATAACTAAACTTCCACTCCACTACGTGGATGTGGACGTAACAATAACTTCGTAGAATCAAACTCGAAAAATTGTTTTATGACGCAATGATTATTAAACTTTTATACCTTTGTAGAAGATAATAATTCTCAAATCCTTATTAGTATTGCATAAAATATGCTGCAACATATGCATGCTCTATTTCCTGTAGCTATAAATAAACAAATTGTTTAATTGTCTTATTGGTTTTCTTTCTGTAAGGTTCATTGTAAGTCATTTTAGTATCAGTTCAAGACACCTTTCCAGTATATTGTTTCAATAATGGGCCAAATTAACCTTCCCATTTAATAATTTGACCGAATATTATTTCAATAAATATGGAAAAGAAAATTGTTAGAAATAAAAATCGATTCTGAAAGAAGTGTAGGTACAGATAATAGAATTGCGTAATACAAATTTATTATTATACTCGCAAATACAAAACAAACAGTATATCGCATTTGATCGGCACATTTCTAAAACCGATAATATCGTTCGTAGAGAAAAAAAATTAACCACTGTGTTGAATAGTGTAATTTGAGTTAAATAATTAAATTTGATTGAATAAGTGAAAGTTGAAAAACTAAAAACTGAAAAACTGAAAAATTGTGCCTGCATCATGCAAACTTCTCAAATATAAAAATATATGTTTCAGAAAAATGTTTTTTGAAATATTTGAAAAGAACATACTTTTTTAATTGAACTCTGCATTTTAATAAATACACTATTTAGGATACATAATAAAAAGGCCCCTTAAAACTTCTGCAATCATTTAGCACTCACCCTGTATACTACTAAAAATAAGGGTGGTACGCACGTTACAAATTTCCTATACGCGTGGTATTATTAATAACTTATGCGTGTGCGTGGTAGTGCTATCAGTAATTTGAATAATGAGGAGCGGAAATTGCTTCTTTTGTGATGTTTCCTTAAAAAACATATTAATTAGTTTGAATTTATAGTCTTCTGTTTGAAGCTATTTTTATGAATTTTCCAGATCGGGGTTCCTTTAGAGTGTAGCACTCATGATTTAACTTTTACAAAAGTATGTATTTTAATTAATCTTTTTGGCATGGAAGACCTTCATTAATTTTCAAAATGAAAAAGTTCTCTCCTAGGGATCACGAAATGATGAACGATTTACTTTTTAAGTGTACAACACAAAATCGATAATTTCATCTTGGACCTCTTTTAAAGAATTCCTCGTAAATTTATAAGGTAAAGAATAAAAGAATACTCAATTATAGAATGTAAATGATAAGTTATTACGTGATATGAACCTAAAATGTAAATTAGAGAACAATCATCTCAAAATTAGCCACAAATTACGTGACTTTTTTGCATTTAATCGTATATGGGTAATAAATAAATGCAATCTGCAAGATCGTGAGTGACAGTGCCGGGCTTTGAGGAGGGCCAACATACAGCGATCATGCTGTGTGACCTCAGCAAAGCCTTTCGACTGTGTTCAACATAGTCTTTTAGTGGACAAACTTAGTTTTCATGGAATAAAGAGAACACCGTTATCTCTCCTTGTGTACTATCTGCAAAATAGGCAGCGATGCGTTTCAATAAGTAACACAAAATCTAATTTTAGATCGCTAAGGCTTGGTGTGCATCAGGGTTCTGTCCTGGGGCCACTGTTATTCATTATTTGTGTAAACGATTCATTTTATTACTTATTTTCTAGCCGAATCATTATGTTTGCTGATGGCGCTACCCTACGTGAATCGGATAAATGTCTTGCAAATCTACTTGTAATTCCAATATGCTAAAATTAAATCGTGATAAAACACAAAAACTGATCACTCGTCTTAATGGGAGGAACGAAGATAATAGAATAATGGAACCATGGAGTTGGAGAAGTTTCAGTACAGCGGTTTATCAATACCAGAAATTTAAGGAAAACAATGGAACACCGTTATCTGGTTAAGCGTTTACAAAAAATATTTTGAAAATAATCAAGATCAAGTAGTCAGATAAAGTACATTTAAATGTAATATCGCTATAGTTTCGCTGTAGCCGCATATTTTATCGCTTCGTTTTGACGAATAAAAATTGAATGGCAAAATCAAGAGTGCAGCTTGAGTAATTTTGTTTCTCCTTAATTTGAAATTATCAAACCGCCGAATTTTAGCAAAAGTAAAATAATATCCGTCAACAATCGAACGAGTTAATAAATTAAATATTTAGAGTTATTCAAAATATAGTCCTCGTGTTTAAAACACCTTGGCAGACGTTTTGTGATCAATATAATATTCTAGTTGGTCTCCATTTGCTGTATGGCATATCTGTCAGCATCACTCTATCTGCTGCGACTGACTGAAGCTTCTTTCTGACAACTTCTTGTTGCCGTCAGTACAACATTCTGAAGAGCATCCTCTCCGCTTCTTGCATCATCCGTCATATTTACCCCTCTCCGGTTGACGTGGTTAAAAATAGGGGGAATATGATGCTAAAGGGAGACACAACAGAAAGCAACACAGTCCTTTAAAAATACTTTGTGAAAAACTAGAGACAATGGAACTGTAAGTACGTAAAGGTATACAGCAAAATGCCAAATAATACTTGGAACATTTTCCTTCTATAGACAGAATAATATAAAAAAGAAATACCAGGAGGAAATGAAAAACAGTTAACAGGGGAAGAACCTGAACTGGTCAACAATGAGTTAAAAAAGAGAAATGGAGACCGGGGAAAATGCTGACGCGAAAGAAATCACCCATGAGCATAGAATAATGATCAATAAATACGATCAACTAAAGAAAATGAAGATCGCAGAAAAACAACATATAGCAAGTACATGAGGATAACCAACATCATGGAAAAGACCTTACCTCACACCTGGTTAAACGAAAATGGAAGCTCACTAAAGGATACAACCAAACGGCAAATAATGACACCTGAACATGTCCGTACTACAAAAAGAAGAACCCAAAAGAAGGAATGCAATCAAGAAATATCAAGGATATACAACTGCTAGACCAGAAACAGAAGACTCAGAAGAAGAATAAACAAGATGGTGATAGATGAAAACTTAAAAAAGACATCTCACAAACACCTACACTTCTCATCCTATATTCCTACACCATGCGTTATGCGGCTCTGGCTGCTGGCACCAAGCATGTCCCATATCCAATCCAACGCACGTAGCCGGTACGGCGGTATATAAAAATATCCTGATTGAATATTCAGAAGTGGCAGCAATGCCTACCGTACGCTCGCCAATCAGACAATCAAAGAACCGCATTGGGAGACACATTTCATGGAGAACCGAGCTGTTGCTGCGATGAGGTGTCTAGAGAATTTCTATAAATAAAAAATGTATTAACAAGGTATTTAACAAGATTTAAAAATGATTGATAGAATTCAAGTGAAGTGCCAAAGTGTTTTGGTGTTTATGGAGACTGCTTCAGATGCTTCTTAGTACTTTAATGACAATAATAACTGTCTGGAAAATAAGCTCGTTGCAAATTAAATGAATTTCTGTGGCATTTGCCATTTTTATCTCCACTGATATTTCATACTGCTAACAGTAATAAAAACTACCTTCTGGAACGCTGACTCAAATACATACAAGAAATAAAATCGCTACAATCCAGAAATATTTTTAGTCAATGCATTAACCAACTACTGTTTATTGCTGTAGGGTCAATGAATTTTAGAAAATGTTTATTGGAGGACAATTACTATAATTATCGAAAAATTGATATTAAACTACTTAAGAGGTGTAATTATAGTACTGAAATAGTATTGAGGATCCATGAACGTGCGTTAGAAATTTCAATTTACAATTTTATCAAATAAGTTGGTAATAATTCGATCGATTAGTTAATTACACGTTACAGAGGATAAACAATACAGTGGTGAAAGTTACAAAAGCAATTTGCGAATGGATTTTTTTTGGACGTTTAATTGTTCAACCACGATGAATTTATGATTTATGACCTATCATGTTATATTGTGACTTTCTATGAAAATTGACTTTATATTCGATTATTCCATGATGTCACTCGGTAATTTAGACTTAAGTTTAACGCGAAATTTAGTGCCGATAAATATGGGACACCCCGCTGTGTGTATGTGCTCTATGCGCACATAGCGCACCAAGTAATTACTTCCACATCCAGGTAGTGGAGTGGAAGTACCTTGGTGTAGTAATCGTAAAGAAAATTTCAATTGTACTTCCACATCCACATAATGGAGTGGAAGTAATAAATAAAATAAATAACTAAATAAATAATCGTAAAAAAAAACATTTTTTTTTTTTGTTGAAATAGATTTTGAATGTCACAAAACGTCGAAATTTTAAAGTTGAGCAAAAATAATATTTCTATCTGTCGGCCTGTCTGTCGGTCTGTAACTTTTTTGTGCGCACGATATCTCTGGAACGGTTTAAGATATTAACTTGAAATTTTATACACGTATGAACTGGAACTGAAAAATTTGAAATGTTGTGTATATACCAGAAGTGGAGGCCTCAGATTTTTTTATAGTATTTCTATCCCCCCGTACCACCCTCCTCACTCCATTATTAAAGGGGCTGATATAATTAAATTGAGATATTCACTTGAAATTTAATACACATATTATAACGACAACTGGACTTGATTATAGTTTGAGATGATTCCGATGAAGGGTTGGGGGTTCAATAGGGGTAACTATTGGAAAATAATAAAGCAAGCTGGTAAGAGTACAGAGACTTGGAATTTGTTGTGCATACTAGAAGACAATGCCACAGATTTTTGTATAACATTTTTCAACTCCCCTACCACCCCCACTCCATTTTAAAGGGGTTGATAAAATAAAATAGAGATATTCACTTAAAATTTGGTACACGTACAAGTAAACCATTGTAGGATGGCCGATAACCTCGCAGAGAGAGAAGAAATATCGTCGCTGTTGGATAGAGACAAGTTTCTTAGCTATGAACGCAGTACAGTTGGGGAAAAAGTTTCTGTAAAAGGTATTCTCTATTCACCGAGAATCCCGCGGTATGTCACAGGTCAATTGGTATTTTCGAATGAACAATAGTTCTTTGTTTTTATATTTGAAATATTTGTAAATTATAATATTTAGTTGTTTTAGTTTCAAGTAAGCAATACGATATAGCAAACATACAAAATAAATACACATTAGATTAAATGTAATGAGACTACAATTATAAAGTTTGAGATAATTGCTTAGAATATATTTTTATTTACCTCTGCTCTATCCAACTTCCGAAGTAATCCAGCAAACAATATTTAATTATATTATTAGTAGTCCGTAATAATATGATAATGATTCAATTGATGACACTTCAACACGTGATACCCGGCGGCCAGCCGTGGTTACAAAAAGTGTCCGTTTTTATACTCTGTCTTTATACACTATTTATAATACAATTTTTTATGCAATTAAAATAAAATATATTTTGCTATACATAACACAACTGATAATAGATTTGTACACATACTTTTCAAAATGGTATAACCTGTAGATTCCTGCTCCATAAATTTTAAAACAAAACTTATGATTTCTTGACAAAGATTTATGTTTTACTTTGCTTTCAAATACCATGATATTTTCTTACAAATGTTGCTAGTAATAGTACACGTAACAGTCTGTATAAGTATAGGTACATGTGCATTAAATATAAGTTATACACTACAAGCACTTTTCTCGAGACTGTACCACCGATGTTTACACGAGCAAGGAACATAAACAAGTGAGCTCCGTAGAGGTGGGCGGGTTTCAACCACTGCGCATCCTAATCTCATCGGCCATTCTAGGATGGTCAACCTGTATATAACGACACCTCGAATTAGATTATATTTAGAGATGGTTCCGTTGAAGCGTTGAGGGTTTAATAGGAGTGAATATAGGAAAATAAGTAAAGCAAGCTGGTAAGAGTACAGAAACTTGGGGCTTCCTGTATATACTGGAAGTCAAGACCTCAGATTTTTCTATAATATGTTTTAATTCATTCCACCACCTCCCACTCCATTATTAAAAGGGTTGATAAAATAAAATTGATATTTTCACTTGAAATTAGATACATAATATATATTATAACGACATCTGTATTTAGATTATATTTTGAGATGATTCCCGTGAGAGGTTGGGATTAAATGGGGACAAATATGGGAAAATAAGTAAAGCAAGCTGGTAAGAGTACAGAAATTTGGGATTTGTTGTATACTGGAAGCCAAGGCCTCAGATATTTTATAACATATTTCAACCCCTCCACTACCCCCACTCCATTACTAAGGGGATTAATAAAATATATTTGAGATATTCGCTTGAAATTTGGTACACGTATGTATTAGAACGACATCTGGAACTAGATTATATTTTGAAACGATTCCATTGAAGAGATGGGGGGTAAGTAGAGGTAAATTAAATTAAATGAGTGAAGCAAGCTGAATGTTGAAATGTGGTGTATAGTAGAAGCAAGGGACTGATAGGTGGAGATAAAATAAAATTGAAATATTCACTTGAAATTTGGTGCACGTATGTATTGTAATGACATCTTATTGAGATGATTCCGTTAAAGGGAGGGGGTTGCAAATTGGGAAAAATGGTCCAGAAACTTCATTTTTGGCGTATATGCTAGAAACAAATCAAATTTTTTTATATCAGCGCCAAATATTATTAAAATTCTATGACCAATAAAAAAAATTATGTCATTGTGTTAGATCAAATTTTGAACTATAAAGCAAAAATATAAGAGAGATTCGTTTGATTATATTGTTTGGACAAGTCACTGTTAGCTAGAGGAAGAACACTATTGTGGTTATAGTGGTTATAGAAAATTCAGTTTATTTTATTTTTAAATTAGTTTAGAATCTCACGAAACGTGAAAATTTAAAATTTGAGCAACATATAATTTTTTTTCATCTTTTCATTCTATAGCAGTGGTAAATTTTTTTAAATCAGTTTAGAATATCCCGAAACGTGGAAATTTTAAATTTGAGCAAAACAATTTTTTTTTCATTATCTATTCTCTTTAGACGGCCCACCCTGATATTCTCCAGTGGAAATCTAACCATTTCTTCACTGGCAGTAGCGTGAGCTACCTCTCAAATTTGACTGTCCTTCGTCAAGTGGTTATTTCAGTTAATGCACCAACAGACAGATGGAATTGAAAATCTATATTTTTGTAATCTGCATGATCTGAAACGTGAAAATCAATACAAATCTCGGAGGGTGATTTTTTCTCGAATACAGTACTTCATTTCGTCATGCGAAGGAAGTAAAAAAAAAAACGAAATTTGGTTATTTAATGCCCTTTGCAATTTTTCAAATGTTTACGGTTGGATAAGCGAGTTTAATTTTTCTGTTAGACACCCCATCAACAAAATAATGAATACCTACTATTCACGTTTCCTCGACAAGTTAGCCCCATGTGGAGAGAAATAAAACCGTCTTAATCGCTTCAAAATTATACCAATTTGGTTGGTGATACCCGTGTCGAGTGTGTGCATTGTTAGTGAGAACTACATCTGAATTAGGGTTGCATGAAAGGTTCCTTTCCAGTATTTCATTGTTAGAAAATATCATGTGGTTTTTTATTTTTGTTTATAAAGCATTCAATTACATTGTCTTTCCATAATATAAGAAATTGTTTGAAAAACTGCTTTTAATTCTTTACTCAATATTGTATAAAAAATTCATCAATTTCCACAAATTTCAGACTGGTTTCTTTCTGTAATGAGGTGGTTTCAAAATTTGTATGAAGAATCACAGATTGTTGTTATTTACAATGATTTTAAAAAAGATTGTGGATATTAGATTAAGACATCTTGAGAAAGTTGAGTCGAGACAAAATCTTACATAGGTTTGGTTTATAGTACGGGAGCCCATCAACAAAAGTGGCTTCGGGCACCGCAGCTGTCGCCGCTTAGTGGAGATGTTGTAGGCATCTGTAGCTACTATTTCCCCCCAAAGGCGAGTCATGTGACCTCGGTCTCTGCGAGAGTGGAAAGAAACAAAGGGCGCTTAAATGTTGCCAAAAAAATCTGATAATTCAGGCACATTTTTTGGACAAAAATGAGCATCTTTTGTCTCTTGGTGTTTTTTTTCCAAACTGCTTCTTTCTCCCGGAAAAAAATTACAACAAAAAAATTAATTTTTTTGCAATTTTTTTACGGGAGAATGAAGCACTTTGAAGAAACACTTTAAGAGGCAAAAGTTGTTTACTTTTGTCTAAAGAATAGGCTTCAATTTTTTGGGATTTTGGAAGAAATGAAAAAAAATCTAGGGAAATTCTTAGCCGAAATTATTTTTGTCTAAGAAATTCTGAAAACCGACAGGCGTGTTCATTAGACAAAGTAAGCAACTTTTGGCTCTTGGAGTTTTTCTCTAAAACTTTCTTCACCCTAAACTAATTAATATAGGTCTATTATTTGAATTCTTCTTTTTTGTTATTTTTTTTTTCCAGAAGAAGGATGCACTTCCTAAAAAAACACTAGGAGACAAAAGATGCTTATTTTTGTGCAAAAAATGTGCTGAATTATTTCAGAAATTTTTTGGCAACATTTAAGCGGCCATTTGATTTTGTCTCTCTCTCGAAAAGAGCGAGGCCCCGTGACCTGCCGTTGGAGGGAGGGATGATAGCTACAGATGCCTACATCTCCAAGCGGCAGCAACTGCGGTGCCCGAACCCACGTACTATTAGACTCAAATACAATTTCTTTTTGTCATACTTGCCAGGAAGAAAATTTAAAGTAAAAACTTGTGTTAAATTAAACGCAAACTCTGGCGTACTTCAGGGGTTTAAATTTTTACCCGTATTATTTCTCATTTTTGTAAATTATAACCGAAATGTAATAAAATTTCAGAATATTTGCTGACAATCTGAAATTCTGTTACAAAATAAATGATCTCAGGAGTACTAAAGTTATTTTTTAAGAATAAGTTTTTAAGGTCCCAATTGCTTTTTTCAACTAGGTATATTAACCTGTAACATTATAATGAAATCTTTCAACGCATTTTTCACCCACTTCCAGACGTCGCATTGGCTTGAAATTTGGCATGTGTATATGGTTCACATGACAATACAATTTGACATTTTATAGAAAAATCCAAGATGGCGTTTCAAACATGGTGAACAGTCTATCACCATTTAATATCCAATTCTACTAAAAATTGGTATCTGGGGATTGATGAGGTCACAGATTACAAATATGTGATCAAAACTCAGAAATTCAAAATGGCTGCGTCAATATGGCGGCTAGGTTTTATCATTCATCGTCTTATTCGACTAAAATTCGGTACAAGGTCTCAGATTACAGTTATCTAGTCTGAAAAATGGCGGCGTCAAAATGGCGGATAAGTTTTGTAATTTATTGTCCGATTCGTATGAAAATCGATATCTGGAGATTTTCGGACCCGCAGATTATAAATGTTTAGTCGAAATTCAAGAATTCAAATTGACGGCCTCAGGATGACGAATAGATTTTATAATTTAGGAAGGAATTTTATTGAGCAAACAATATTCTAATTGGAACAAATCTAAAAAGGCTCGTAAAAAGGAGAAAATAAGTACATTATTTAAAATAACAAAAAACACGCTTTTAAGTACAAACTGAAACTGTTAAAAAATTCACTGAGAGAATAAAATAATGCTAATAATTATAATAATTATGTTAGTAAACACAAAAGCGTGGGACGCTCAAAATATCTAAAAAAAAACCAGAAAACTTTACTCATCGGGCGCCCGAACGCTCTTATCTTTATTAACATAATTATTGTCATTATTAACATTATTTTCGTCTGTTTAGTGCATTGTTTAACAGTTTCTGTTTGTATAAAGCATGTTTAATAATTTTTTTTAATATCTAACTCTGCCTACTGAGCTAGAAGATTAATCTGATTTATGGTGGTCGAGAACACACACACAAAAATGGCTTCCCGGGGTGGTAAAAAGTGGTAAAAAGCCAGTAAAATTTAGATTTTTAAATTTTTTATTAAAATTTTACTATTTAAAGAAAAAATATGCAGGAGGGGTTTGCGAATTATTAGGAAACCCCTAAGAAATCGGTAAACACAATGTCTAATAAAATTTAAGCTTTTTCATACAGTGTGACCCACTTTAGATTACAACACCTCTGTATACCCACCCGTTCATTGATGCTTGAATGCTTGATTTGATTACCTCCAAACTTTGGTTGTAAGAAAAAATCGGTAAGGCGATTCTTTAAATTTAGTACTATGTGAGACATGTCAGTGGTGTACGATTTTAAGGGGGTTTGAAAAGGCGATTTAAAAAAAAAAAGTACCTATTAGTAATTTTTTCAGAACAAAAAACTAGTATTTATTCTTAATCAGCACCTTTAGAAACCCCTTTGTACAGGATAACGTCGTAGTGAGTTCAAAGGTGTTTGAGATGGTGGCAGTCAGCAAAATAATTGAACTAAAATTAATTTTTATCTGTAAAATGGATTATGAAATAAAAAAAAATGAAAGTATTCTTTATTTTACAGTGGATTGTAATAGTATAGTATTCGTAAAAAAAATTCAAAATTTTTTATTCTTCAAGTAGGTTTAGAATGTCACGAAACGTCGAGATTTTAAATTTGAGTGAAAAAAAAATGTCTGTCTGTCTGTCGGTCTATTTGTCCGTAACTTTTTTTTGTCCGCACGCTTTCTCCGGAACGATTTAAGATATTGAC
Source organism: Stenurella melanura (assembly GCA_963583905.1). Classification (NCBI taxonomy): domain Eukaryota; kingdom Metazoa; phylum Arthropoda; class Insecta; order Coleoptera; family Cerambycidae; genus Stenurella; species Stenurella melanura. Next base: position 46,556,176 of record OY757313.1, read on the forward strand.
TTTAAATTTTGTACACGTATATATTATAACGAGATCTGGAACTGGATTCTTTTTTTGAAGATATCTGGTGACGGGTTGGGCTGTAAATAGGGGTAAATATGAGGACATTTGTAAAGCAAGCTACTAAGAGTACAGCAACTTGAAATTTGATGCACGTACTACAAGCCAAGGCCTCAGATTTTTTATAATATTTTTCAACCCCCCACCACCCCTAGTCCATTATTAAAGAGGTTGATAAAATAAAATTGAGTTACTCATTTGAAATTTGGTACACGTACGTATTATAAGGGCATCTGGAACTGGATTATATTTTGAGATGATTCCGTTGAAGGGTTGGAGGTTAAATAGGGGTAGATAGGAGAAAATAAGTAAAACAAGCTGGTAAGAGTATAGCAGTTTGGGATTTGGTGTACATACTAGAAGCGTTGGCTTCATTTTTTTTTATAATATTTTCTATCCACCCACCACCCCCACTCCCTTATTAAAAGAGTTGATAAAATTAAATTCAGATTTTCACTTGAAATTTGTTACAGGTATAACGATATCTTAAACTAGATTATATTATGACATGATTGCGTTCAAGGAGTGGGGGTAATTGGTGGCAAACAGGGAAAAATAAGTAAAGCAAGCTGGTAAAAGTACAGAAACTTGAAATTCGGTGTATGTCCTAGAAGCCAAGGCCTCAGATTTTTTAGTAATATTTTTCAATTTGTTGTTAAATCAAATCGATCTAGTACAATGCATTATTTTGAGATGAAGAATAGATTTTTTTGATTTGAGAATCCGCTTTACAGATAAAAATTAGTTTTTGTTCAAAAAAATTGTTTTTTGACGGCCACTATCTCGAACAACTTTGAACCCACTACTATTTAATCTTGTACAAAGGGGTTTCTAAAGATACTGATTAAGAATAACTTACTACATAGTTTCTTTGTAAAAAGTGGTTGAGAATCAGAACATTAACCCTATGGAATCAGAACTAATTATATTAAACTGGCCAAATTACATAAATTGGCTCAGGTACACTTTAGTTCGTTGTAAGATATTTTGTTTTTTCACTTGAGCTCCATAACAATAAAGTACAAATTCACTTACGAGTCGATTTAGGTGAGGATGAGGAACACAATTAATGGTTGAAAGATACGAATTTATGTATTTTCACAATGTTTTTACATGTTGAATATCACTTCCATGTTGACATTTGTCATTGTGACATAGATTGTACTAGTTCGGAAATGTTCGTTTATTACTTCGGATATTGTCGTTATTTCCATCTTGGCATTTGCAAATTCTGTAACGATTAATATATTTTTTCACAAATTTTTTTCTATTATGATTTCTTTACATTAGGTTAGTAGGTTTTTATTCTGCTTAAAATTATTTCATTCTTTCGTATGATTTCTTTAGGTTAAGTTAGTAGGTTTTCATTCTGATATCTAATTGTTAATAATTATTAGCGCCGCAGGCAGTATTAGACGAAATATTTGCGACATTTGCTACGAATACCTACGTAGATTGTTGCGCTATTTTTCCTTGCCCGTCTCGGATACACTTCTTTTTTTCCCTCTTAAATTTACTTTCATCAAATAATTTTTTTTTAATGTGTTCTATTCACCTTATGGCTTATACCATTACCATTTCGAAAATTTTCAAAATCGAAACTAACCAAACTACACCAGATCCAATAAAATTTTTGTCTGGAGTTTTTTAATTCGCAATTTAATTTATTTCCTTATGCTTTTTAAACTAAGCATACGACCATCAGATGTTATCATATCACAATGTCCACAGAACTTTTTAAATTCACCTAACCTTAAGAAAGTCATTTTTATTCTCGATAGGTTGGTGTTGAAATGTCTATGAATATTATTATATACATACTACGTACTACTAGTAAACTAGTCAACTCTTTAATCCACTCCAAAAAAATTAGTTAAGTATAAAAGTTCACTTTTCTACCTAGCATTCATATTTCAAAATAACAAATTCAAATTCATTACTTTTTACTTACTCACCATAACGCAGCTCGTCCAAGTTCCTAATTCCACAAACTGTATTAGTCAAAGCCACCAGGAGCCACAAAACACTTAATTAATTACAAGAGCACTTTTTATAAATACAGGAACATTGAAAAATTTAAAATAACCTACATAAAACTGCAACCAGGCTGATCACTGACGAACAACATGTAAACTGCGCATCCGCAAGAGTGACGAACGTATTGTTGCCAGTCTGTCTGCGATGGACGAATCCGATGTCGTCACCGTTCTTGGAATTGCAAAAAATGCAATCTACTGTTTTCGCTGAAAGCTCAGAAGACCGTTGTTTTCAGAGTTGTGTTCGGTTCGCGCAGTGCTAAAGAATAATAAAACAATCATTTGATGATTACATTATATCAGATTGACTGGTTTCACATAAATATCAATATTAAATCGATGAAATCGTTATTATTAAGTATACATGTTTAGTGGATTTTGTTTCTATTTTATGGATTTCATATCGAGACTTCTATGTGCTCCTAGAACTTTGTGTGTGTGTGTGTTTCGGGTTTGTTGTTTGGTTAGGCTGCAGATCACAGAACGTAAATACGACGGGGAGACGGATTCTTGCCAGGAAACCGTGATAATGTAAGTCATTTTGTTTTTAACATTTCCGATGATAATTTGGTTCTAATTCAGTGACGGTTATGCAATGCACAAGGGCCCAAACCTCCACGGGGGCCCCTCTTTTCATTAACAAATGACAAGCTTGACTATTGACTTACGGAGTAAAAGTTCAGAATGAGTTGTTTTAGGTTTCTTTATGGTTTCGATTTGACTTGTCAAATAATTTATTATCTTCCTAGCAAATAGGGAAATTATTGTAATTGGCCCGATAGGTAATAGAAATGAAAATTTTCAACATATTTTTATGTTTCAAGATCACTATAGTATTTTTCTACTGTTTTTGAAAATATGTATGTTTATGTGTGTGTGTGTACGTAAGTGCGTGGACACTTTTTCTTAAATTTTTTATTTAATTTGCAATGTTAGTGTGTTCGTTTGTTTAGGTCAAATCTTGCAAGCTGAATTAGAACGAACCACTTTCTCTTATCCTACGGAGTTGAAATTTTACACGTTGATGCGGTTTCGATGATTATCCATTTTTATGATAGGCATGATCTGATTCTACAGCCAGGATATACAGCGTGGTCGATTAAGTGTGCAACAAATGGAAACAATTTTTTTTTGTTGCACGACCAAAGTTTAATACCGCCAAAAGTTATTGCATGTTCGATAACCATTTCAGGTGCACCTAGAATGGCTTTAAGTTAAATAGTATACAGGGTAGGGCAAAAAATATGAAAATCGTTCAAGATTAAAGTGCGCTTATGTCGAAAAAATTATATAAAAAAACATTTTCATGTAAAAGCTTTTATTTTAAAAAACGATACCTACTAAAAAGTAGGTAATTCGTTTTTAAATTGATACACCTCGAAACCTAAAGCTTTGGGGGCGGTCAGTTGAGCAAAGTACCTAACTACTATGCAATAGTCTCGGCAATAGAACTACCTATATGCCCGTCTCCAAATTTTTTGATTTCCAGGTGTATGAATTAAAAAAAAATTGTTTTTAGTACAGTTTTTTAAAATAAAAGCTTTTTCTTAAAAATATATTTTATAATTTTTTCCTGTACTGATATCGACTTCGTTGTGGTGCCAATCGAAACGTATTAACGTCAATATGATTGGAAAGAAGTTTCATCAAATTCGGTGAGCATTTTAGAATTTCTTGAAAAAGATCTAGTCGTTCTAATGTATTCTGGTGGCAAACGATACTTTTAGGTATCACGTATCACATATTTGTATAGAACATTTCCAAAATTATTTGGGATATTACACCCGGAATATTTATTTCACTAAAATGGAATAAAATTAAATTCAAAAAAGTTAAATGCCTACTTGTTGATATTATTATTCATATTCATATCATGCTGGGAAGTTGGTCGTGTTGGCCTCAAGGACTTAGTTACAAATGCCACTTTTGTTTATAGAGTCCTAATACACGTCCCAGTAATGAGACTCAGAGTCACACCCGCTCCACTGTTTAAGATGGTATGATCTACACTTTTAATAAATACGTTGTAAAAATTACTCCCGTTTACAGTTTATTAGCGACAAGTTCATTTAGCATAATATTCGTGTAATTTTAATTTTTTTACTCATTATTTAATGAAGTGACGAATCGCAGGCCAGAACAGACGACCACTTTGTGCAATACCTATAAGTCGGAACTCAGCTTTCCGGAATCAAAGCAGAACTTAACTTCCCACTTCAAGAGTTAGCACCATTATGCAAACAACAATTCACTCTGCATTAGATATAGGTAGTGTGAGAGCTTGTGTCAGTGCCTTCTGTTGTTCTGGAAGATGTAACTTTGGGTTATTTTTTTAAATTTCATTTGGTAGATATGCCGTATGGCTCAATCCATAGGGGCTCTTTTGTAACTTTTGATTGGACGAAATGATTCTTTTCTTTGGTGTAATGTTATGAGATAACATTACCAATTAATTATGTGATGTAAAATAGCAAAATTGATGACTTTTTTAGTTTGATCCCTCAGGTCAAAACAGATATGATCCAATCCTAAGGTATTGTGTTAATTTTCAACAAATATACCTACGGGTTGTTCTTTAATGACGTGCTAATATTTCAGGGTGTGATTTCTTAGGTCACTTTATGAAGAAAAGTTCATATGAATATGTGTCCATAACGGCCTCAATTTTTTGCTACATGTTGATTTTTTTTATTGTTATTTTTTAATATCTCAGAAAGCACTTTAGATATAATTTTCAATTTTGGTTTCTGTATTTTAGTTAGAAGATTTATTTCGTAGCTGCACCAGTGGCGTCCACGCAAACATGCCCTCGCCACAGACATTTTTCCTTGTGGATATTTTTCTGATTAGCCTGATCAATTCTACATGAAAACGGTCTCCTGCATTTTTCTCGTCAGACTCACAGTTCTTGATTAGGGAGGTTGAGGCGTTACAGTCCCAACTAAAAGTAAGTCGAATTCTAAATCGGAATTTTTCCATAATAAATTATTACAAACGATTATAAGTCCATGATACCAATAATTATTCTCACAAAGGCACAAATAAACCATTTTTTTTAATTAATTAATTATTTAAGTGAGTAGATTTAATTATTTTACTTAATGAACTAACTTTTGGAAGTTTTGTCCAGATTTATTTAAAAAAAATATTAATTTATGTAAATATCTCTGTATTTTACATTACAAATTTCTTTCAGTAAATAATTTTAAAAAAATGAGAAGCAGTAAAAATTAAAATTAAGTCCTTAAATAATTGAAAAATCAGTTAAAAATCATTAACGAAAAGAGAAATTTGACAATTTACAAATGTTTAATCTTTTTTTTTTATTTATTAAAAGTCTCCTAATTAAATTCGAAGCGGTATTAAAATACGCGTGAGACATTAATGCTTTACGTAGTTAGTTTTCGGAACTGCTGACATTATTTGGTTATTTGCTATAAATTAAAATGTATCAAAAGATTGATTAAAGCAGCCGTTACTATGTGGTAGTTAATCATTTTGCACAAATAACAAAATAAAACTGTGTGTTTTATTTAGTTATTTGTGTTAAAATGTACCGTTTGCATGCTGGCTTGACATATTTTCCATAAGACTACATGTAAAAGTTTTTTTAAATTTTTAACTTTTTGAGTGTTCTAATGACTTTGGATGTCTTACAGAAAATTGAGTCATATAAAAATCTATTAAAAAGACTTTATTTCAGATATTTTTCATTATTTTCGTCTAACGCCTCAACCTCCTTAAGACAAATAAATTGAAATTCGGATCTTTTTTATGTAGTGACAACTACATTGTAGTGACAACTACACTCCAAATGTTGATTTGTAGTTGTCATTATTTTCATAAGAAAACTTGATATACTTTGGGTTAAAAAAATAAACAGAGTAGTCAACCTAACAAATAATTAATTAAGAAACGACGGTGAATGTAGTTATCATTATTTCCAGAATGAAAACCTGATACGTTTTTATCCCAGATTTTCTAATTTTTTTTTAGATCCTGTGTACAATTTTTAAGAGAATCATAATAGAAAAGAATGTTGTTAGATTCCCGACTTGGAAAGGTAACTTTCCAGTCACGTCCTGAAAATAGCCTGTCGCTATATAGGCTCTAATATGATCTATCTTTACCATTAGGAATCTACATAGAAATTGAGGCTAACTAATTTGATGGTTACTAGGTACACCATTTATTTTGTAGTAAATACATTATGTAATATATTCTTATTTTTGATTTCCATAAATTTTAACTTATTAAAATTATGTTAATATTATTGTTTTTATGTAATTTATTAGCTATTATAAATATTAAATGGCATAATTCATGGCAAGGAGTGCTTTTTTATACTAATTTAATCCGTTTATGCTAATTCCCTCTATTTTGAAAACCTGTTCTCTTGCTAACTTAATGGTAGGTAATGCATTTTTATGTTAATTGTATTTCTTAATGTTTATAAAAAGTAATTTCTCAAACACACTGTGTAACATAAATTTTACACTATATTCACACAGAATAAATCTCTGAAGAATGTGAAAACTATTTTTAAATTCCGTCATAATACAGCCATTGACCTTTTTATTTAAGTAGCCTTTTGGTGTTTGTCAGGTAATCGCTAGTGAAATCGTGTAAGCATACAAGTACGATAATAATGCACAATTCCTAATATGATACATACTTATAGTAGGGCCAACAAGTCTGATCAGTATAGCCAGGGGCGTGCGGATTTATGAATTTCGTAAATTCGCACGTACGTAATTGGAGGAAATGAAAGCACTCGGATTGTGTTAATTATGCACGAGCTACCAATTGTCTTAAATTTTAAATATTATGCTTAAATCTAGCAACATTCTCTCCGTGTATTATAGCAGCGCAGCCGCAGATATTTGTCCTTTGCATTAAAACTGTTACTATTATATCGTAGAACGAGGCGTCGCGTCGCTTAAGTATTACATGACAACTATTATTCTTTGACCAGAATGCCGCTGAATTTTTGATCTACTGAAAACACTTCTTGGCCTTAGCATACTTACTTTAATTCGTTTTTTATACGATTTGTAAGATTTTGGAGCATTTCAAACATGATAGAGAGGCATTAGTGGGTACCACATCGGCACTAAATATTCCTTTGTGGCTGTCAACAGTCGCTGTTAGTGCCGTACTCCTCGATGGACACTTGTTAATAACCTTGACTTCGTTATGGATAATTTTGAACATTTAGTGACGGAAATTATGAAACATTAACACATTAAATATTGTCACCCATAACATACTCACATCTATACTTGATCATCTCTGTTATACTTGATGATCTACTCGGTAACAAGCATCACTACCTGTGATACAAACAAGGCGTTCTGTGCCGTTATGTTTAATAAAATGAAAAATGACTCCACTGATAAAAGATGTATGTAGTTAACCATAATGTGCCTCTGGGTTCTGCTTTAGGACCGCTACTTTTTATATTTTGTGTCAATAATATAATCCATTTTATATCTATAATAAAAGTGTACTATTTGCTCAGGATAGAACTGTCGTGACATCTAATAAAAAATTATTATAATCCGATTCAAAATTCGACTGTGTCTCAATATAATCTGGTTCATCATGAATAAACTTAAATTAAATGATAATAGAGAGATATTGCAACTTCGGTTTACAGATCCTTTAATAAAAGTTTCCTTTAATTTGACATGTACGCATGCGCGTTGAAAACATCGTTAAGCATTTTCTTTTAATAAAATACAGGCATCCCGTATTTAAGTTAAATACGGGCAAGGCTTTCCTTTATTAGAAGCACCTTAATTTTGACACATTTAGGAACTTTTTGCCGAAACTTGCATCAGACGAAAATTCCCTAAGGAAATTGTTACTTTTGTTGGCGATAATGGCACAAGAAAAAACGTGTGAGATTCAAATATGAGGAAGACGTAATTTCGCAAACGTATTATATCCCACCTTTGAAAACGAAAATTAACTTCTATTTCATCTTCATCGTCTGTCATATTATTTAAATCGAAGTTCACGGGGTCTACAGCGTTAATTTGTTCATTACCGATATAAATATCAATTATGTTATGTAGAAGTTACATTTCAATTTCTTCATCATTAACACCAGCTAGGATAGCTACTTTTAATTGTCCTTCCATATTCATTTTAAACTCGAACAAATGATAATAATACCGGCGGCAATGCCCAATTTGGGTTTTTTAGGTTAGGGAAAATTGTCAAAATAAAGTATCAACATAAGATATGAGGAGGACACCATTGCAATAACTCCACTTTAAAAATGGATGATAAATTGAAATACAGGATACTTTATTTAAAGTTTCTTTTAATAAAGTCAGCCCCTTTTCGTTTTGCAATAACTCTCTAATAAGAGTCATAAGCTTATCTTTACTTCTAGTGATAACGCATCGGTGACATGAAATGTCAAACTACTGTTGTACTCGTAGAAGACAATTTAAGTTGATTGTGTCATCTTGGCAACATTAGTAAGGAAATACGAATTATCAGTTTTTTAATTACATATAGATAAGGCTCTATCTGAACATGTTATAACCTTTCTTCCATTTACAGTTGACCTATGCCATATATTCTGGAGTAATTGCTCATACCTTAGAAAGATTTTTCGACTATGACAACATTTTATCAGACTTTTAGCTAATGCTGACAGTTTGGAATCGTGAAAAACTGTATTTATATCACCGAGTACTATACCTCTGCTGTCCCTATACATATATTCTAGCCTCTTAGATACATACTAATAAGAACATTCAGATTTCAAAAATTATAATTTTAGAGTTTTTGATTTACTTAAGTCACAACATTTCAGACTCACAAAACAGGTTGTAAAATGTTTGATTTTCTTTGCGGGGACGGGAGATCTTCAAAAGGCGCCTCAACTGGATGTTCGCGGCGAGGTAGTGTGGGATTCTAACTTCCCTAAACATCTCCTCTCTTCTGCGTGCGTAAAGTGGCCCATCCCAGAATATCACCTCTGGCATCCGGGCATCCTTTGCACATTCTTCGGGATGTCGGACAAATTTGCTATCTAACTCCCATATCGTGCTCTGCGTCTCCCGTCCACCAACGATTTCGAGTGATTCGGGTTTCTACCTTCCCTCGATGTTTTTTTTTTCGCATTCTCTCTTATATCTTTAGTACTTAGAATTTTTTTTACGTGTTCGTTTATCTCCCTCCACGCATCTTCTGAGATAGTCATTATTTGCACCATATTTTGGGGTCTAAGTTCGGTGCCTAGCCTAATGCTTGTCTGGTTCCAGTCTTCCTGAGATTGGTCGCACTCCAAAACAGCTTGGGCTGCCGTATCTATTTCACAGCAATGATCACATCCATCACCCAAAACTCTATTTATGCTGTGTAAATGCTGTTTATACAGCAGTGTTCTGTCATCACCTGAGTGAGGTAGTAATTCGGTTCGCCGTGGGGTCTTTCCACCCAAACTCCTACTGACGGGATTAGTACCTTCATTCACTGCCCTGTTGTGTGGTATGTCCAGCGTCTCTCCCATCCTTTCTGAAGATTTTGTCTGGCTATTTTTAAGAGGTCTTTATTTCCTGTCGCATTGTACGTCTGCTTCCGCTCACGTGCCAGCAGCTCTATCGGGGACAAGCTGGCAATAACTATTAGCTCGCTTGAGGAATTCCTATAGGTGCTACATATTGGTAGCGATTCTCCTCTGCGTTGTAGTAATTTTTAAAGAAAAATCATTTTATATTTCATAACATAACTCCTCATGTAATGCAATTTCATCAAAGCCTTAAAACTACCGTTAAACGATTTATCATTGCCTTAATCTGTAGATGGATATTTGTATATAAAACTGTACGTTTAATTTCTTATTACTGTATTTTTTAAAACACCAAAAATTGACACTATATCTCAAATTTCGAAACATTTTTCAATATTACATGTTATGTATGCTCCCAGCCGTCTAGTATTTTTTGCTAATTTTTTTAAACCAAATGCATTTTTGACTTCAAATTTAAACAAACCAGTATAAAAACTTTAAGCTTTACCAAATTAAATATGTTTCATAAGTATATTTTCATTTAAATGCATTTTTGTTTAAGAAAAAACAAAATGCACTAAATAAGATTTATAGAGTTTGATGTAAAATTTATCTAGTTTCAAAAATTTATTGCAAAACCCACTTTAAATATATTTTTTATTAAGTTAATGTACTATTTTTTAAATTATGTCTTTTTTATGTGAGTGTGTTATGTTTTTAAGTATAAAATGAAATTGTGAAAATTAAGCAATTTTTATGTTTTGTGTTTGTTTTTAAAATGTTTGCGTCAAAAGAACATGTGTAAGATAGCATGGTAGAGTACACCTTATTGAATTTGGGCCTTATATGTACATATACAAACTATGTCTTTTGTTATAATTTCAAAACAAAATAATCCTAAGGTTCTTTATTAAGCACACAGAAATGCAATAATATTCACGAAAACGTGATTCGCAAGTTTGGACAAATTTTGAGTAGATTACGTGATAGATACAACAATTTTACTCCTAAATTTTGTTTTAAGGTGTTTTAACTAAAACTGTTATGAACGAAATGAAAGTTACAGTCGGGCGAGCAGGTACCTATTAAACACGATAACTTCTGTTAAGCTCAAAATGTTTAATTCGGACTTGGAAGATGGTAGAATAATCCACATTGAAATTGTGCCGTATTCGTCATACAGTGTGATTGCCAGAGGCTTGTAAAGCGTCATGTTTTATATAAATTATGTTTTATTATTATGATGAAATGAAAAATTACATTTTGCTTTGTTTTCTATCACTATGGAATACGAAGTAAAGTGTCGTTTTTCATACCATCATGATTAATTATCACAAAGTAACGGCTTCCACATTTAGTTATAGTGAATGGATTTTCATGATTTTTTTTTGCATTGAGTTTCTAATACTAAATACAAAAAAGTTTAACCTTTAAAAATCACTGTGTTTCACTTGGGGGTGATTCCCACCCTCTCTGAGGGGTGGGCAAAAAAGTAAAATAGTAACTACCCAATCTGATATAGATATATTGTAAGAGAAAAAGGTCTGACATATTTGAGATTTAAACATTATATTTCGACTGGTAGACATTCGAGAGCCATTTTTAAACTATCGTATTTTTAAAACTAAGTATTCATCGTACAGAAATAAACAAAAAATAAGAGAGTTGTAATTTCACAATTTTATTTTTTGTACCATACCACTTTTTCCATAAATGTAAGACTTTTGAGTTATTTACGAAGAACAGTCTCAGGTACCAATTCTTTAAAGCTAAAATTGTAATCTTCAAATCGTCACAACTTGGAAAATATAAATTTTCATGAATTGTAGACCAAATATGATTCTATATCAGATTATTTTAGTTTTCTGCCAACCCTTCCAGAGTGGGGGGAACCACACCCAAGTAAAAAGCAGCAATTTTTAAAGGGTGAACTTTTTTGTACTCAGTATTATACGACTAATTATATTTTTATTATTATACTCTTCGCAAATAGAAAACGAAGAGTATATTGCATTCGATCGGCACATTTCTAAAACCGGTAGGTAGTATTGTTCGTAGAGAAAAAAATTTCATATCACTGTGTTGGTGATCGAATTCTGAACTTTCAAAATGTCCGTCCGTTTGTCCGCCTGTCTGTTCGTCTGCCTGTTTGTCCGTCCGTCCGTCACGTTTCTTGTAAGCACGATAACTTAAGAACGAGAAGTCAGATTGTATTGAAATTTGGACAGAAAGTTATTGTTATCTAGAAGAAGAACCCTGTTTTTGAACAGAATCTATTAATAAATAAAAAAGTTATTAATTTTTTAAATTAAAACAAAATTTCTTTATTAATTTGTAATTAAACTAAAAATATCTGAAACTAATATTATTAAAAAAAAACTGTGAGGTGTGTCCTATAGAATGTACAACAATTATATAAAAAGTGCAGTAAATCGGCGAAGAGTATAATGGTTAGCTTGTTATCACCTTTGAAACAAAATATTATTAAAGTTCATAATTAAACACACAAAATTTTAAAAATATATAAGATATCACGCCTCCCAGATTCGAACGAACTTCATATAGATTACATGTTATAAAATACCAATTTTGTTTGAGAATATTATTAAAGTATTTTTAATAAGACTATTACGATTGAATGTTGTAGTCGACTAATTGTCTGAATGACGAAATTTAAAAGTGGTTGGCTGTTGGCTGTGAACTTAATCTCAGTGGCACCACGTAAAGAAGAATTAAGCCATATTCTAGAAAAATATTTATCAAATAGTTATTGCTTTCAACCATACCCGACTTCAGACTTTACTCATTTATAACTCTATCAGATGTATTTTGCAAATCAACTGAACCCAACTCTGGAAAACAAGGATAAGTCAGAATAACCCACCAGCGGCAGTGGGTTAAAATACATAATATTCCAATAAAGATGTCAATGTTTTCTTTCCACTTTTTTGTTTCGATTTCCTCAAGCGAATATTTATGCGGCTGTAGAAGAGGGAAAACGAATAGGCACACGATTTAGAAAACGTTGCAAGTGCAGAAATAGAGCGGAATCGAGAGTGAATTCGCACAAACCCTAGAATTTGGCCCCAAGGCAACAAATTTAACAATTCATATTAGTCCAGTGCATTTAGACGAAAAAGGTGCGTTATTACGGAAATACCTTGAACTTCAGTAATTTGAAAAGAGCATTTTGCAGTGTACTCTAAAGATGACAAATTTAATAGTCATACTCATTTAAAAGTGTGTAAAATGTAATTTTTAATAAAACTCAAAATAAAAATATATTTTCCAAAGTAATGAAGGCAACAATTCAGGTAGTAAAATTAGAAAAGAAATAAAAACAGAAGTTCTCGAGGTCGTTGATTCAAAATCGCGGATTGAAAATGACTGGCCTAAACTCTAAAATTATGCAATCATGCACACACCCCACTCTACAAGTCGAAATCCGTAATGCATATCCTTGAATAATCTTTAATTGCTTTGCCTTTTGTCACGGCAGAATACCATTCAAGTTCATAATGATCTATTGAGTTATTTAGATAATTACATATCGCGGTTTTCGGGAACCATTTATAGTCTAAGAGCTAGCAACCTTGGAAAACACGGTTTAGCAAGGCTCATTCTTCTATATCCGCTCCCTTTTTATGACATATTAAGGCTTGCGAACGGTCTGACTGGAGGGAGACGTTGCGTTTACCTGTGAAAGTAGCGGCTATACAGTGTACAGGAGAAATAATTACAAAATTATATGATAATAGCGTTACTTTTGTTTATATACATTTCTTTTTGTTAACTATTCGTGATATTATTGCCAGACCGGCTTCACCGTTGTTAACACTTTGTCGGACTTTGATTAATAATTAAATAAAAAAATAATTTTTATGTAATTTTAGCAAAGCTGACATTTTATTGTTATTTGTTTAGCTACCATACATACGATAATTAATCTACCTGACAAACTTCGCGTCAAACGTCAAAAAAATGCCTATTTTCTTTCAGTCCTGTCGGCTTGAATTTACGATGCGGCTAAGGACCCAATTTTGATCTTTCGATCGTGGTATAATACAGCCTGCCAGGTTGCGTATCCAGAAAGATTCAGCCGTGTATTTCATATCGAGAAAGATGCACTCTAAAGCAATTTATTAGCAGTAACTTTGTTGCCTAAAAATAATTGAAAAATAAAAAAAAACAAGAAATTAAATGTTTGGATAGTGGTGTACAAATTGAGGGGGGGCTCTACCGTGAACCCCTGGCAACAGTGAGAAACCAGTTCTTTCGTTGATATTATGAACCTTGGACTATTAACCCTATCTACCAAATATTAGGTAAGTATTTTAAAAATAATATGTGAAAATTAGTAAGTAAGAAGACACATTTTAGGTTAAATCTTCATATTTTTTACTAAGGATTCCTCAGTTAGCGTAATAAAACACCCTGAATACAAGTATTTATGACATTAGTTAAACATTTTAATATTTTTTACGTAATTGATGGATTGCGGCTATTGACATTGACTTTTCTATAACAGTTTCTATTGAAAAAGTCAACACAGTCTATATGACCTTGATATGACATCGTCAAGATAAAGTCGAGGTAACCATCAGGTAGCTCAACATCACCCTTGCAACTTTTCTGGCCTACCTTAAGTCGGTGCATAATGCATCAGTGAATTAGACAGATTAGTGTAGTATAAGATGGCATCGTAAGGTATTCAGAGATATCACTCTAATGACTTTTTGTCACTGTTTAACACTTCACTTGCACTGGATTCCAACCTCGCCAACTATCTGGTCGATTAGAGACTGATTGCTCACAATCTGTTTTCTGAGCAGCTGCTTCCAGGTCTCTTGGCGATATCTTGAAGGAGGCTCTGCGTGAGTTGCTCCAGAGAGTTAATGTCGACGTCTGCATCGAGTTCGTCGAGGAGGTCCGGTTTTGAGTTACCTATCCTTAGAAGCATCAAATGGCAACTTCAGCTCCCATGTATCGGCAATGAAAGGTTTAAGAGTATTAATATCTCATTCATGGAAAACTATTATTTATTATCAGATTCGATTCCATGTTTGAGGACATCGAAACGAACGAATTTTGGGGTCACTCTTTCATTATATCGCGTAACTCTACCTATCAATGGACTTAATAATTTAAAAATCGGCAGCCACTAAAAGTGACTGGAACCTCCCCACCCGGTGGATCCTTGAGGCCGAAAGGAGCATTGCGTGCTATAACGGCACTATGCGTAATCCGATCTCAACAATAACCTTGTCAGATTTTCTGGAGCACTAAAAAACTCACATGCAAACTTTTATCAAAATCCGTTCAGTAGTTTCAGCTCTATCGTGCTACAACATTTGAAATTAAATGCTACAGTAAAGCTGTAAGTATAGTTGTTGAATAGGAATGCACGTGACGTGACGAGTTTCGCCTTGCAATGGCTCCACGCATTGATCGTGCTACGAGAAAAGCGATACATCCTTCTCAGGGATCTATGCGCATTATGTCACGACATTACTTCAGTAGCGGACTACGTTTCTGAAATTTCAGAAAAACTTTATGCTTTCAAACTAAACGATAGTCCGCTAACAAGCAACATAACGCGAATAAGACAGCATAATGCACCTTTTAGAATAAAACACAAATTACCATATCAGACGTTGCCCATCTTTCGGCAGCCACTTTAGCCACAATATCTGGACATTCTCGCATTCCAAAATTATGTCATTCTATCTTCCTCTTCTTTTCTTTTTGTACATTTTTGTTTTAAATTCATTTATTTCTCAAAATTCTTTTCAGAAAATCCTATTTTAACCAGAACTTTATTAATTCAAAAATTTATCCAAACATAAATTATTTTAAACCGTCGGCATCGCCGACTGTTAGCAATGTTAAGTCTTGAACGAATTGCATGGAGCAGGTGAGACGCCTTAGCACTCACTTGTATATGTCTACCACCAACGACTGAGCTTGTCTTTTTCCATATTTATATACATGTTTCACAACTTATTTTAAATATACACTTTTATATGTTCAATTTTGCCACCAGCTTTTGTAAATCTTGCTTAGCGTCGTGCATGTCTGGCTGGCTCTGAGTACGTACATATGATACCATGTTATTACTAAATTGAATAAAAGACATTTCAATTGAATTGAATTGATCGGCTTCAAACTTTCAGAAAATATACCTTCTGTTAAAAACAAAACACCCTGAAATTTTGGTGCCCAAATATTGAACCTCCTGGACGCAAATGAATTTGTTATCTGAAAGAATTGCCCGGCATTTTTTGCCATTCCATTAAGTCCAAAATGGATCAGTTTCAAAATGTAGATCTGAATGCCAGCTTTTCGGTGACATAAAAAAAAATTGTTTAACGTCACTTTGGCTACTTTTTTGGCATTTATTTATAAACCAAATAACAACAAATGGATATTTTCGGCCATTTCAGGTAGACGAAAATTAACTTTCCTTTTTTAAAATTAAAGTTCTCGCAATTCTCTTTCTTTTCTGATAAACATTTTTCAAAAATGTGTTCAAAAATGTTTTCAAATTGGCCGAAAAAATTCATTTGTTGTCATTTGGTTCATAAATAAATGCCAAAAGAGTGGCCAAAATTACTTTCAAAGAATTTTTTTAATCTCATCGGAAAGCTGTTGTCCAGATCTACATTTTGAAATAAGAACGATCCATTTTGGACTTAATGGTACAAAATGGCGGGCAATTCAAACTTCAGATAACAAATTCATTTGTGTCCACATTTGGGCACCAAAATTACAGCATGTTTTGTTTTCAGCAAAAGCTAAATTCTCTGAAAGGTTGAAGCCGATCGGAACACTTGACGTCCCTGGGGGTTAAAATGATAATAAAACGCCTTTCAGCCAGTTGATTTCATTTTGTAATGAACGTACTCAAATGACCCAAAACCAACGCGGATTTATTGTAATTTTAATTGGGAACGGTTTTGGTCTTTACTTTGTTCCGATCGAACCTCTGGAACCGGAGATATTCACCTAAAAAAACACTGTTTAAAAAACAAAATTGTTTATGAAAAGACGCAATAGATCTTGGAAGTTCAAAACTCAGATATATAAGTACTCCTGGTGATACATCAGAAGGTATGAAATCATAAAATTCCTGTTACAAAACTATGCACATCAAAGTTCTTTTTTTTAATCCACTGAAAAATTTGTAACACTTTTGGGGCAGCGAGCGCGAGCGCATTGTCGAAGCGCATTCAAGTACCGTGGCGTGGCTCTGAGCTTCGTTCTGAGCGGTACTTGACGGATGTCTGGCCACAATAACTTTACCCAAACAAAAAAAATGATAGATTTATATTTTTTATGTACAATTTTCTTCTCTTTCTTTTTGCCCTTGTAGTTTATAGAAAAAATCAAATTAATGCTATTTATAAAAAAAAACATATTTGTGAACCTAATGTGTTAAATTAAGAAAACACAATTGTTAAGTCGGTAAACGTTTCGGATTAGCATTTCTACCCTTTTAAGAATATCCTTATCAGAGAATTTCCGAAACAAAAATCTAAATGCATCGGACTATATAGTGGCGCCTGGTGTTGCTGCAAACGGCTGACGTCATTTCTGCTACTTTATCGATAAACTCGCACTCTAACTCCGACTTTGGAGATTTTAAATTTGTAAGCGTGTTATTTTATTGGTTAGCTGTGGGATTTGCCAATGTGTAAGAAATCCTTGTAGATTTATCGTCTCACGTCCATAGCTGTCTATTATGTGGCATATATGGCTTCAAATAATTGAGATTAGGTTTTTCCTTGATAAAACAGTTCTGTACGTATACGTGAAATAGAATAAAAGTTTTATGGTAAAACAATTATCCCACTTTTATTTTTTTAAACAAGAACTTCTAATATTCTGAGTATCTAGGTGTTGTACTCACATAATATGCAATAATATGCATATTATGCGTATTCTATTTTATAATAATAACAGTAATGATAATAAATTTATTCATTCTTCTGGCCAACAATACATTGGATGAAATAAGTCCAAAGTAAAATTAAAAAGGTACCTAAAACTAGCGGTAAAAAAAGCCAATCATTATACTTTTCGCCGATTTACTGCAGTTTTTATATAATTGTTACACATTCTATAGAATAATCTTCGCAGTTTTTTTTTGCAAATAGTGTTAGTTTTAAACATTTTTTGTTTAATTTCCAATCATATTTTTTCTTTTTTTATTTAAATAATTAATAACTTTTTATTTATTAATCGATTTTGTTAAAATATAATAAAATTCTCCCTCTAGTTAACATTAACTTACTGTTGAAATGTCAATACAATCGGCCTTTCGTTTTTAAGGCGGCCATTCCCTAGAAAGAGACATCCGATAGGGAAATATTTATTATTTTTGACCATAATTTTTTTTCTTAGTACGTATATTTCAAAGAACTATAAGACTACCTAAACAGAACCATATGATGGCTATTACTATAAATTTTCACTCAATAATTTCAGTGGTTTGCAAAATAGATTGAAATCTAAAAATTATGCTAATCTTCTTATTTCATAGTTTTAAATGTAACTATCTTGCGAATCATAGAAATTGTTGAGTGAAAGTTCATAGTAATAGTCTTGTTATGGTTCTACTTAGGTAGTCTTATAGTCTTTCTAAATACACGTACTAAGAAAAAAAAGCTATGGCCAAAAATAATAAATATTTTCCTGTCGGATGTCTCTTTCTAGGGAATGGCCACCTTAAGTTATTGTGCTTGCAAGAAACGTGACGAACAGATGAACAGACAGACAGACGGGCGGACGGACAGACGAACGGAAAATTGTTCAGAATTCGATCACCAACACAATGATATGATTTTTTTTTCTCTGCGAGCGATATTACCGGTTTTAGAAATGTGCCAATCGAAGGCAATATACTCTTCGTTTTGTATAACCTTTAATAGACCCTCTAGGCAATCGGGGCACATGATCGATATAGATCCGGAACTCTCAGTTTCTGATTCGCACCACAGAATCTCACGCAGGTCTTCACATCTTAGGTTAAGTAGTCAGGAAAGAGTCGAATTCAAACATATCTTTGTTTTTCTTACTTTTTATTGGGTATTTTGCCACTGAAAAATATTTAAAAATTTTAGTGAAAAAACCTCTGCGCCAAACGGATCAGGCAGAGGTTGGTTCTTGAGTACTTGACTGTTTAAAAAAGCCTCACACCTAAAAATATATAAACTAGAACAATGTTATAAACTAAAAACTGAAAATCGAAGCTATAGGTCAGTTTTGATATAGTAAGCCTATTTACAAATGTTCCTGTAGATAAAACATTAATAATAATTAAAAACAAATTGCAACAAGATGGGGATTTGGCGAATAGAACTAAGTTAAGCATTGAAACTATAATGGAATTACTTACACTTTGTATTAAAACAACATACTTTCAATTAAATAATGACTTCTATCAACAAGACTTTGGGATGGCCATGGGTTCTTCATTATCTCCAATATTAAGTAACATTTTCATGGAAAATTTCGAGGAAAGTAATATTAATAATCTAGCTTATAAACCCATTGTATGGTGGTGATATGTAGATGACATTTTTGCTATATGGCCTTATATTAAAGAATATTTAAGTAATTTTTTGAATCAGATTAACGAAAAAGAACCTTCAATTAAATTTACAATAGAAATAGAGAATAATAATGAATTACCTTTCTTAGATATTTTAATAAAAAAATTAGATAACACATACCAAACCAGTGTGTATAGAAAACAAACACACACAAACAGATACTTAAATTTCAATTAAAATCAACATATTAGTGTTAAGAAAGGTGTTGTTAAGTGTGACAGGGCCAAAATTATTTGTTCAAATGATGTAATATTAAGGAACGAAAAACTGTCTTATTAAATAATCAATATTCCTGAGTTTTGTTGATAGTCAGTTATTGAACATTGGTAGTAGAGAGAATATACTATCAGAACCTGAGGTATTTAGGTCAATGGCAGTAATTCCATATATACATGATTTATCGGATAAATTACGAAAAATTGGGAATATGTTTTCCGTACGAACGGTTTTTCAAACGGGCTCCATGCTAAGATCGGTTTTATCAAGAACCAAATCTCCAAATATTGTTCAAAATTCAAAAAATTGTATTTATAGTGTTCCGTGTGAGTGCGGAAAACATTACGTAGGCGAATCATCTAGACCTTTCAACGTAAGGCTTGGTGAACATAGAAATTACGCTAGAAGGGGAGAATTTAAAAAATCCAAAATTTGTGAACACGCGTGGGATAATAATCATAGAATTAAATGGGACTCGGCGAAGATTTTGGAAAAAGAGAGCAACGGAACTAAAAGGAAACTTAAAGAATCCGCGATTATTTTATTAAACGAGGATAGATGCGTTTCTAATTATTCAATAGATTTTTGTACTAGTTGGTTGCCCATCCTTAGAGACGACGTAAGTAAAAATAAGATAAATATAATTTAATGTCTCACGTGACTATGGAAATACATAAACGAAGAACTGTCATGGTTGACGGCCAAAAAAGTTTTGAGAACGTTAACTACCTATAGCTTCGATTTTCAGTTTTTAGTTTGTAACATTGTTCTAGTTTATATATTTTTAGGTGTGAGACTTTTTGAAACAGTCAAGTACTCAAGAACCAACCTCTGTCTGATCCGTTTGGCGCAGAGGTTTTTTCATTAAAATTTTTAAATATTTTTCAGTGGCAAAATACCCAATAAAAGGTAAGAAAATCTGAATATGCCACAAATAAACAATTACAGACAATATGTCTTTGTTTATTGACTATAAAAATGCAATAAGTATAAGAAATAAAATACACCCATGGTAAGTGGGTCACGCCTCGAGGAGTAGGTTTCGGGATTTTGCAACCTCATACAATGGCGAGAGAATATAATAATCGACTGAGAAATATATTCGGACTCCCTGTGAATTGTTTGTAAAAATATAAGTTAGATTTTAGGAAAATATAGCCTGATTCTCTTTGGTTTGCTTAAATTCTTTATTGGCGATGTTATCATTCATCTGCATGATGCACCTTTGATTATTTATAGAAGAATATATAAGTTCTACAAGGCTTTCTAGCTTTTTCAAACGTACTAACGGCGTAGAAAGTAATAAAGGTTAAATGTCGCCGCACCGCATTCTAGCAAACCCTTTGGCGATATTTTTATTACAAAAATCGACCTGGAGATTTTTTTTACTTCTACATCCACAGTGGAGTGGAAGTATAGTATTCGTAAAAAAAAAACAAAAATTTTCATTGTTGAAATAGGTCTAGAATGTCACGAAACGTCGAGATTTTAAATTTGAGCTAAAACAAATTTCTGTCTGCCTGTCGGTCTGTAATTTTTTATGTGCGCTAAAAATTGATATATTCACTTGAAATTTGGTACCCGTATATATTATGCCCACAAAACAGATTCTCTGTAAAAAAAATAGCGCCAAGTGCACTCTGCCCAAAAAAACATCTTTCCTCTCGCCAAAAACATAAAATAAGAAAATGTGATCTCTCCAAAAATATTTGAAATCAATTATTATTACCTAATTTATGAAAAAAAGTTTTTCGAAATACAAAAAAACTTTCTCGAACTTCGTTCTCGAGTTTAAACTTTCTTGCGTAGAAAAACGCTATCTAAAACACTTATGCAAGAAATAACTATTAATTTTTAGAAACATAAAATCCTGTATTTTTATGCGCAAGGGGTGTGGCTAGGCATCCCTATGAACATAATAATATCTTCGTTAATATGAAATTAATATCGTTGATTCTGGTGTCAATCGATAGAGAATTATCGATTTATTGGTGTAACTAAACAAATTCATAGTTAAATCCTTATATTTATTGAGAAAATTTAATTAAACATTTTGGTGGTGGGGGTAGGTATTTTTCCTGTAAAGATACACGGGTGCTCACTTATTATTTATGTGAGCGGGGATGTTTGAGTGAACTTGGCATGAGACACTACCGTGTCTCTTGATAATAACACCTGGAACTAGATTATATTTTGAGATAATTCCATTGAAAGGGTGGGGGGGGGGGGGGGTAAGTAGAGGTAAATACAGGAGAATGAGTAAAGTAAGTTGGTAAGTGTACAGAAACTTGAGATTTGGTGTATACTAGAAGCCAGGGCCTCAGATTTCTTTATAATATTTTTCAGTTCCCACTCACTCCACCCCGCGCCCATCAACTTCGCCTCCATTATTATAGGGGTTGATAAAATATAATTGAAATATTCACTTGAAATTTGGTGCATGTATGTATTGTAATGACATCAATTGGGGAATCTAGGTAGAGAAAACTAATAAGAGTCCAGAAACTTCATATTTGGCGTATCTGCTGGAAACCAACGCCTCAGACGTCTGCCTTAAACATTATTAAAATTCTATGAGCAATTATTCCCACAGAAAGTAGAAAACTCATCACTACTGTTACCAGATTGAGATTTGGTCATGTTTGCTTTCCACAACACCTGAAGAGGATTGGAGTTATTGACACAGACATATGTACGTCATGTGGAGTCATTAGCGATTTAGATCACCTCTTTTTTGCCTGTTCAAATCATAGTAGAGCCACAAATGATTTTATTGATAGTCTGCTACAACTGAGAATATGTCTTCCAATTAATCTCCTACATCTATTATCCCTGAAGAATATACATATATATAAAGAAATAGTACGTTTCCTGAGTAAGGTAAACCAGCTATTATAGGGCACTATAGGTTTAGATTTGTTCATTTATGTGTTTAACCCTGTGTTTATTTTACCTACTATCCGTGGTCTTAATCTTGTGTGTCTTTATAAATGCCCTGATGGACCCCTGGGCGAGAAGAGAGTGTCCCTGTTTACGTCCTTGTTGTTAGTCTTCAATTATTCCATTATGTTGTTTAGGTTAGCTTTCAATATATGCAACTGGCTAATGGATTAGGTCCAATGCAAAAAAAAAAATAAAAAATTATTCCCACATACTAGAGTGCAAATATAGTCAAAATGTTTTCCATTAGAGAGACTTGCATGAATATTTTGGATGTGGAAGTAGTGATTCCTTAGACCGCGGTTTTTACTTATACTAATCGGCACCATATTCTGACTGAATTTGTGTGCCAAAAGGGGTTACTTACGTCTTTCGTTATAAAATTATAAAATTTTAGGGTAAATTCAAGCAATTTTTAGTGCATATTCGAAACTGCCCAAAAATTTTATAATGAAAGCGTAAAGCCGCCGTTGGCACAGAAATTCAGTCAGGATGTAGCAGCAAGCAAAAATCGTATAAGTAAAAGAAGCTTACCAATATCCTCTTCGCCGATTTACTGCGCTTTTTATATGTTTGTTGCACGTTCTATAGAATACTCTTCTCGGTTTTCTTGTCTAACTGCGAGACGAATGAGAACCGCCAAAGCATGGTCCATAATCTTATCGCATTTATGACAAATCTATTGCTGTTTAGACAATATATGATATATGAATTGGGACTATTGCCGGTTTCGCAATATAACAATATATACACATATAATGTAATAAATTTAAATAATTAATAACTTGCTTATTTATTGGTCGATTTTGTTCAAAAGCAATAGGGTTCTCCCCCTAGATAACCACAAAATTACTTTCCAAATTTCGCTACAATCCGACTTTTCGTTCTTAAATTATGCTTACAAGGAACGTGGTGGACGAACAGACAGACGGACGGACAGACAAACAGATGGACGGACATTTTGAAGTTGTTCAGAATTCGATCACCAACAAAGTGATATGAATTTTTATTTTCTACGAGCGATATTATCGATTTTAGAAATGTGCAGATCGCATGCAATATACTCTTTGTTTTGTATTTGCGAAGAGTATAATAATAAAAGTCCACACGGCGGTTTTAGCGCAGTTTGAAGGCAATTTTCGGTGCAGTTTTGTTAATTTTTAAACAGACCTCAACGTCGATATTACGTAACAAGGTTCAATTAACCGAACGACTCGAGACGGTGACATTTTATTTTATAATTTTTAGTGACCGTGTTTTAAAAGTTAGTTAAATTTTCTCCAAAATTTATTTTAAGAACTTAATTCTATCTTGTTATCAATATAGTCGCAATGAACGTGAATTGTCTTTAATGTATCGTGGCGATGTGGACCATTTTTTAGCTTGTAGATATATTTTTCTATAAATACGTAAATGTAGTAAGCTATCAGTAATTATCCTGAGTCGTGTTCCTTAATGGACGTTATGTCCTTGATTGCTTTATCGTTTTAGTTACTATTTCTATTTATAAAAATGATACCATTTGCCATACAATTGGTATATGTATAAAAAGCTGGAACAGAAAAAAGGTAAAACTCATTTATTATTTATTGATGTAGTTAAATACATCAAGAAAATGATTAATATACGTTCACCATCAATAACAACAAATACGTATTAAATTAACTCCGATATATTATTTTGTATATAGACTTTGTATCACCTCATCAATCTTGAAAAATTAAATTCACAGGACATTTAGTTTGAAAAAATTAGCCAAAAAATAGTACAAGTCCACTTATTAGAATAACTTACTTTTCGACTATGTGGGGAACTCCAGTTCTGAGACGGATGTAGTGGCTACAAGGTGGTCTTCTAGTCATGTGTAGAAAGGTTTATTTGAAGAACATTATATGAGAAAAATTAACTACTGAAATGATTGAAGAAAGGACTCTGTAACTTTTCACTATGAAAGTATCAAGTAATAACGTTTCAATTTGCTGGGGTCGAGCAGGGAATTGAATCGTCTTTATAAAAACGGTGAAAATAAACAAATAACAAAATCGAATGTATTTTTAACGGACCTCAATATCGAGATTAGGTATTAAGCTTCAGTTAACTAAGCGACGCACAGTGGGGCTAAAATAAGAAAAAAATTCAAAATGTTTGCTACACTCGTGGAATCATAAAAAAAAATTAGTCACGGGAAATTGTGGGTAATTATACGATCAAAAAAGTGCACCACCTCTTAAAAAAAAAAACGTTTTACCCCCGTTCTGAGGTGTTCATATTAATTTTTACTTCCCTCGCATACCGAAGGGAAGTATTGTATTCCAGAAAAAATCACCCTCCGAGATTTTTTCGGATTTTCACGTTTCAGATCATGTAGATTACGAAAATATAGGTTTTTCAATTCCTTCAGTCTGTCTGTCGGTCTGTCTGTCTATCGGTATATTGGTGCATTAACTAAAAGACGGCTTGATGGAAAATAGTCAAATTTGGTAGGTAGCTAACGCCACTGCCACAGAAGAAATGGTTAGACTTTCACTGTAAAATATACAGGGTGGACCTAAGGGGAATAAATAGATAATGGAAAAACAATTTTTCGTTCAAATTTTAAATTTACACGTTTTATGCCATTCTAAACCTATTTCAAAAAAAAATTATTTTGAAAATTTTAAATAGAAAAAAATACTTATTTGAAATTTTTTTATAAAATGGGTGATGGAAATTTTTTTTTGATCAAATTTAAAACTTTCACGTTTCGTGACATTCTAAACCTATTTAAAAAAATATTCTTTTTTTTTTAAATTTTGTATAAAATGGATGATGGAAAAAAATTGTTTTGCTCAAATTTAAAATTTCCACGTTTCATGACATTCTAAACATATTTTTTAAAAATGTAGAAAATAAAAAAAATGTGTTTATGAAATTGGTGATGCAAAAAAATTTTTTTGCTCAAATTTAAAATTTTCACGTTTCACGACATACTAAACATATTTCAAGAAAGAAATTTGTTTTGAAAATTTAAAAAATATATTTATTTTTTATTATTTTACCACTACAATAGAATAGATGATGGAAAAATTTCTTCAATTCTGAAATTTTCACGTTTCATTATAGTCTTAACCTATTTCAACAAAAAAATTTTTTGAAAAAAAAATCCCACAACAGTAGATGATGGAAAAAAGTTATCAGGTTTTCTCTGTAATAGTAGGGCTAACTACAAGGCGATTAAGGCGATTATAATTCTCATATGTCATCTCTTAATAATTAATTTTTTAGAGTGACCGACCGTCTTATATAAACAAAGGCGATTATAATTCTCATATGTCATCTCTTAATTATTAATTTCTTAGAGTGACCGACCGTCTTATATAAAAAAAGAGGGAAGTTCTGTGTAAATACCTTTACCGATTTTTTTCTCGGTATTCACCCCTCGAAAGGAGCTTCTATAACCCCTAATCAATCAACGAGTGTCAGATACAGGAGTATCCTACATTTTAAAACTACAGCAAATGTTATTAAATTATTGTCCATCAAATTTTCGTTGATTCCAGTCAATTAAAAACACAGGCTCACAAAAAAAAATGCTCTGTTACCGGAACCCGACATAGTAATCCCTATGTATTTCGAGGTGCTGAACAATAATCCGACGTCCGTTTAGCTCCATCACCCACCATTTTCTTGTAAATCGCGAAAATAGCCTAAGAAACCTGATTTCTTTAGGTTTTCTTCGCGATTTACAAAAAATTTGTCGGTGGTGGAGCTAAACGAACATAGGATTCGTTTTCAGTATGTCGAGATACATAGGAATTACTATGTCGGGTCCCGGTAACAGAGCATTTTTTTGGTGTGTCTGTGAAATGATTATTGCCGTATTTCAACGTTTCAATCGATTTTCACCCGTTAAAACAGGGGTAGAAACGTATTTTTTTAAAAGCGGTGGTGCACTTTTTTGTTCGTATAATTACCTACAATTTCCTGTGACCGAAATTGTTTTTTAATGATTTCACGAGTATAGCAAATATTTTGAAATGTTATCTTACTTTTGCCCTACTGTGCTACGCGCCACGGTAAAATTTTATTTTATAATTTTTAATGAATTTTTTTTTGTCGATTTTTTGCTCACCTTATGCTAGACGTAGCTTGATGAAAAGTAGAGAGCCATAATCTCCCGCCTGCAAAAGATTTTATAGATATAGCTAAGCCATTTCAAGGGAATGATTGAACACATGTAAAAACATACATAAGGTTCGAATTGAAAACCTCCTTTTTTGAAAATGTTTGCAGTCGCTTAAGAAATGTGAATATGCTTTAAAGGTGTTTTGGATTTAAACCATATCCTAGAAATTTCAATCACTTTTTTAATTCACTTATTTAACGTCGGCCTACTTCCGCTACTAAAGCCAATCACCGACGCTAGGAAACGAACTACCAAATTTATTCATATCTTTAACCGTTCCAGAGAAAACGTGCACACAAAAAAAATTACAGACAAACCGACCGACAAGCAGAACATTTTTTTTCGCTCTAATTCAAAATCTCGACGTTTCATGACATTCTGAACATATTTCAAGAAAAAAAATTTTTGTATTTTTTTTTGCTGTTACTATACTTCCAGTCCACTACACGGATGTGAAAGTAATTAAGAATACTCCAGGCTAAAGACAAGCTAATGAATTCATAACTTAATCGACAAGAAATATCTCCTAGACTGACTTTTCCACTGCCAGTTGATATATCATCTTAAGAACACAGGCAAGGCTGAAAATGATAAATGCAGATACAGTGATTCTTCAACAGTGACTGTGGAATGCATACTTTATGAATGCAATTAATCTGCATTGGGTTAAAATATCTAGAAAATGCGAAATTGATGATTGACGACGTCACTACCTTCGTCAAAAATTTGGGAATCCTGGACAACAACTAATAGTAGGGCAATTCACAATGCATCTTGCAACCACATCTTCTCAGCTGGCTGCTGAGGACGCTATGAAAGAGTAGCAACCAGTCACTCTGTGGCGAGAAGAGTTATATTTTTTTTGAACAATTATTTGATTTCAAATTCAAATTTACCAAACAAAACTTTAATAAACTACAAAGAATTTGGACGCCAGCGTATTCAGTACATAACACTCTTGCAAACTTTAACGGGGAGAAAACAATCAAAAACAAATATAAAACAAATAATATATTAACAGTATAAGAGCAAACATTTTACAACACTTTACAAAAATTGCAACTAAGTTACTAACAGACAAAAATTTAGTTAAAAAAGTTAAATTTGAATGTTAATTAAAAAAATTACAATTTAAGAAACGATCAACTGTTTTACAATTTCTTTCTCTGACCAACGGTGATTTAGGCTTACTCAACATTGTGGATAGCGTAGAGTTCCAACGAGGTCTAGCCCTGGAGATAGTCACAGATACCTGGGAATGAGGACTAAATAATGGTCGCGTCCTAGTCTACGAGAATTGTCCAGGAAGACGCTGCGTTTTGAAAAAAAAGTCCAGCCAATGAATATTAAGTTCTTGTCTATCCAACTTCTCTCGTGGTGCTTCGGTTGGTCCAAGGTTTTTACATAAAAAAGACGGGTTGACAATAGCAAAAAATTTTAAATTGTGAGAAAAGAAAACTTTAGACATTAATTTCTGTCTAATCAAAAAATAATTGGCAAGATATTTTACTTGAGATAAAAGAAATACAAGAAAAACTACAAAAAAAAACTATGGTGACGAAAATGATTTTAAGTTTCGACTCTTAATAAGATGAGATTGTCTACACACGATTAAGAAACAAAGATTCTAATTTATCCCTTGATTAATTTCCGAGTTTAATCCTCGTCCACAATAATCTAAAAGATTGATAAAACACCACCCAACTAGCACCAAAGTGACAGTAACTGAGATAGGAACTTCGCATGAGGAACCATTACGTAATTGCGACTAAATTTACGACTTTGGTGTAAAAATAACTTCATTTGACAAGTCTACACTCCCTGCCTCGCAGTTTCTACCACTAATGATTACTTTATAGTTATGCAACTTCTACGTAGCTTTCATGGTACATGGGAACGAGGTAGTTACCAGTGGGACGACTTTCGGGTTTTCATAACTTGAAGATGGTAAACTATAGTAGCAGCGACTAACTCGCATCACTGAAATGTGACTTCAAAGTTGCAATCACCTTCAAGTAGCTTTAATAGTTACCGCGACGTTCTGGGAACCTTCACTATTTCTTTAAAGTAGTGGAACTTGTAAGTAATATTCATAGGTGTTAATGACGTTACTGCTACCTACAGAACTGTGTACGGCTAGTACAAAGTGCACATCACCTCTGAAATTCACCATGAAGTAAATTTCACCATCTAGTTCCCAATGTTGACCATAGATAAAGTTAATGCAACAAACCTAACCTATATAATATGTTTGCCTAACCTAGACTAGAATTATATGCTGCTATATTATGCTATGCAACATTTTATGTTCAAAAAAAGGCAACAAAATTTAATATTTCAACACAATTTTATTACACCTACCTTTTCTTCTATATTATCTATCATTGTAATAGTATATTATACCAACAAGGTTTATGTTTATTAAGTCGTTGATATATGGCTGCATACAAGTAAATTGCGACAGCTGATAGGTTTTTCAATGTAAAATTAGGTAAATGATAAACAGCAAAAGCTAGGAACGCGTTCAGTCTAGACCTCAACGTACGGCTAACACGTACGTTCCGAATCAATATCGGGAAAAATTTAACCATGAAGTAGCAGCGGCAACTTTGAAGAGGTAATTTGTGGTAGTCACAACTTTGCTGCGACTTTGAAGTGATGCTACAGTTCCATTCGCAGATTTGTGGTAAATATAACTTTAAAGTTACGTATTTGCAGTTTTCGTCACTATCGCCAAGTAGCAATTACTTTCAAGTAGCATTTCTTGATGAAAACGACCTTAAAGTCATATTTTCTGAAATACGCCATGTTGATGGCCAAAATTATCGACGCCATTGCACGCCATAACACATGAACCATAATTTCACAATTGATTAACAAATTTAATTTATCGCCATTTCTTCACCAAATACAACAAATGAATACATAAAAAGTAGTGTTAAGTTCCGAAGAACAATAAAAAATAGGTTTCGGCATCTAGTGTGTCATATTCTCGCATGACATTACATATTTTAAAGACAATATTTTCATTAAAAAATGCAAATTTTAAAGGCGCGTGGTTAGATTCGGACGTTTTATCATTATGTTTGTCAGTAAAATTGCATTCGTTTTAATTGTGACCCTTAGACCATTGGAAAATAGCACAAGTTTTGCTGTCTAATATTATCTTCTGATATTCTATTAAATTTCTGAGTTAGGGAAATGAACAAGAACAAGAATCATATGTAAGAATGAAACATAAATATAATAAAATCGGTTGCAAGACAAAGAAGGGGCAACATCGATTTGAAAGAGTAGGGAGTGGTAAAGTTTTCTGAAAGTTGCGGCGTCTACGCCGCCACGTCGCCGCTCTGGAGCAACAACGTCATTGGAACGTGGCCAGACAAGTTCCAGGAACGTGGCTGGAACGTTATCGTCACCAAAAAATATTCCCCATTTTGGTCATAAACACGTTCCTATTACGTGCCTGTGACTAGTACCAAAACACTTTAAAGTGCCTACAATAGTCATTGCTACGTTCCCACGACTAATTTTGCTAGTTGGGCACGGTATGGTGTCTCAAGCGACCACAAAATACAAAATTGCCACGATAATTAATGAGTTAACCAGGGTTGGCAGTTTTAAAACAAAATGTTTTAAACAAATGTTTTTTAAGTGTTTAAAACACACTAACCTGTTTTAAACACATTTGTTTTAAACACGTTTAAAACAATTGTTTTAAACATGATTTTTTTCAATGCGTTTATTCAATGGGCTTGATGGATAATTTTTGGAACATCGTTGTATTTGATAAGGTAAAAAAAAATCCAAAAAAATAAAAAAAATATGAACTTTTATGTAATGCAATGAAACTAGTTATAATAATATAGTAGTATAAGTACAACGAACGAAACATATTACTATTATATAGAAGATATACCTGTTATTATTTATTTGCTTAAGTGTTAATTTTAAAGCGATTAATAGCACAGGTACACACAAAAAAAAGTCAAGTACGGGAAGGTAGACCTATGTGTTCCCATGCATTTTGACCTACTGAACACGAATCCGATGTCCGTTTTGCCCGATTGGCTCTTGTATTTTTCCTAACCTCAAAAAAAACACCGTAAGAATGCCCGAGAAAATGAAATTGTGGCTAAAAATCTGAAAAAATTCAGAGCTACGTAGAATGGCGAGAGAAATCGAATGGCGCAAACTAGAATTCTATAGCTTCTAGCCTTTGGTTTCCGATATAGAGCCTCGAGGAGTGCGAAAAAAACAAATGTTTTCCTTCCGGTGACTTTGAGCTGCTCTATCTCGAAAACGAAGGACCGCAGGGATGCCTGGTTTGCGCCATTCGATTTCTATCGCCAGCCTATGTACCCCTGAATTTTTTCAGATTTTTAGCTACATTTTCATTTTTTCGGGCATTCTTACGGTGTTTTTTGAAATTAGGAAGAATGCAAGAGCCAATTTGCCAAAATGGACATCAGACTCGTGTTCAGCAGGTCAGATTTCATGGGAATACTTAGGTCTGCCTTCTCCCACTCGACTTTTTTTTATGTGCCTGGGTAGTCAATAACCATACACCAAACAATTATTGCACTGTTGCACAACTTGACGTATTTATTACACCGAATTGGCCGAGCCGTTGTCAAGTATCGTCCTCGTCTTGTTATGATGGAATATGGGCATGGCTTATAGAATAAACAATGTAATGGGTCGACGCGCCCGTATAAATTTAAGTTTAAAAACATGTTTTTTATTGTTTAAAACATGTTTTTTTTCAACAATTAAAAAACCATGTTTAAAACACATTGAATTGTTTTAAATTAAAAAAAACGTATTTTTTGATTAAAATAAAAAAAACACAATTTTTGCCAACCCTGGAGTTAACAAAGGTACATGTGTCCAGTGGACACCGGAATCGCACAAACACGTGCCTCAATAAAAATTAATTATTACACGGAATATCCTTTAATACTTCCCAAAGATAACTATACAACAACGTTAACTCACTAATATGACTGATGACTGACTATGAATTTAATAATCAAATATATTCAAAATAACAAAGGATTAAAGAAATAAACGTAGTAAAAAGAATAAGTAAACGATCTCAAAATACAATCTTTTATATCGAGATGAAGAAAGATTTAAGGGCAAAGCAACCTTTTAATTGTAATCTACAGTCTATCTAACTATTACTACGAAATTAATATTATTTGTAGTATTGATAATTCAGCTAGTTGGTTCACCAGAAATCCCGTATCCTCGATTTTTTTGCATGAGTCTGTTTCTACAGTTTATTACGAGGTTTCGCACCGTAGCAATTGTCTGTATATAATCTGTGCACCATTTGAAATTTGATACATTTATTGAAGCTGTTTCTCCAAAAATACGTGCTGCAAACAAAAACCCTTTTTCGTTGAAAATATAATTTTCTTTCATATCACATTAAACCGTAGAATCGAGAATAACGGAAATTGTATCAAAAAGACGAATAAAGTTAATTCCTTTGGGACATTTCTCCAATATTACAATGTTAAACCAGCTCATAAGGAGTTGAAAATACAGTATATTAATAAGAATAGCAAAATAAAGCGCTGAAAATTTTCTCCCGCTTTGTTCTAATTATTTCCGAATTGGGGTGTTTATTTCAAGCCAAGGACTGGCCTACACAGCACAATACCCATTATCCATTGTGATTGTACTCTCTCAATTGGAGTGGCAATATCGAGGAATTTCGTCTAAGCAAACAATCAAGCATTGTTCATGTGTCTCTTAAGCAATACAATAAGAGTAAATCTAGGAATTTAATAGATGACCTACAATGAATTTGGTTACGACCTTAGACCGTTACGCTGTTTGTGTTCATTTAAGCTGAAGGGAGGGACAAAAAGATTTGAATTAATGACTGATGCGAGCGTTGTCTTAGAGCCTGCCAAATAGTCGCGGCACAATCTGTTTGGACCTAGACATTTTAGGTACCGAGCTGAATTTTTCAGAATATATAGCCTATGATACGTACAATAACATACTGAAAGTCCCGAAGAATCCAAATTGAGCGTTAGCCGCCATGTTGAAAAAAGGGCACGCGCGCGTAGACGGAGAAAACATTTTTTCCTTGCCTTATTTATTTTCCGTTTTTAATATTCTAAACAGATAATTATAGCCAAAGAATGTGGCTTTAACATATATTTTACACATTTTACTAAACTTTGTCCGTGTAGTAAAAAACTGACTTAAACTGAAAATTAAAATTTTGGCAAATTCTATTTATATGATTAAAAAGAAAATTGTAGGGTTTATGAAAATATGTTTTAAGTAAAAGTTGTAGGCCATCGATAAATGAACAGAACGTTTTTTTAATTCCCTTTATAGCTTTAAAAATAACGGAGATAGAACATTTTAATTATTATAAAACCATATATGTTAACAGCAAATGCAAAACTGAAAAGTTAAAATGTGCACTTTTCGTCACGGCACAATTAACCTCGAACAGAAATGATTACTAAGCTCAGTTTTTAGAATTGGATGGTTTATAATAATAATAATGATAATAAATAATAATAATAATAATAATATGGAGGTAAAAGGAAAAAATTAATAATTAATTTTGATCTTCAATATCGCTATCGGTTATAATTAGTGTTTGAATTAACACAACGTATGCCATGGCAATGACTGCACATGTCAGAACACTTTGTGTAATTGCAAGGACAATTTTTATTGCAGTCATTTTTACAGTTGCAATATAGAAGTTTTAATATATTGTCGGGTACAATTGACAAAGATGTTGGTACGGGTTTGGTGATATCGTTTTTCAATTCCCAGCCCCAGTCAGATGAAATAATTTCCTTATTAAGCCATATTTGCACCTGAAAGTATACTCTATAAACATGCTGTTCAATAGCTTTGGAAGTAGGTGGTAAAACTGCTAAATCAAAATTTTTATTTAAATTTTGTCTGCTTATAATTTTTTTAAATAGGAAAAATCTCTCGATATCTATATCATCTGACTTGCATCCATATATACAAAGGAGAAACTTAATTCCCAATTTAACTAAATCCTGCTTATTTGCGTTTTCGTTATTAAACAAAATTAATTGTTTGTTTAGATCAACATTTTCCTCCACAATTAAATATTGTCTTTTTGCCCTTCCTGTAAGGGTACGACGTTGTGTCACAACTGTGAAATCATTTTTACTAGTAGAGGCGGTTGTTTTGGTTTTATTACGAGTGTAATTTTTTCTACATTTTTTGTGAACTGTTAGTTCTTCAGAAATAATTTTTTTATGAATATCATCATTAAGTTGCATACTTTTTGAAATTATCGTGTCTAATCCTCTTTTCACGACTACGACTACTCGATTTGAGATAATCCAACTTAGCAACTTATTTATATTAATAACAATGCAGCGCAAATGTACGTGTAGAGTGTTAAACATATAATATCTAATACATATAAAGAGCGTGTGGTAGTCGATAGGTATATGAACATTTCTGTAAACATATTAACGGCTTTCACTCTCTTTCCGCGTGTCCCTAAATATTACAAATTTCATATCTCAGCTATTTTTTAAGCTAGAGAAAATTTTGAAAAAAAGTATTGTTTGTATTTTAACGGCCTACAACATTTATTTAAAAAATATTTTTATAGGATGAGCGAGTATTTTTTTAAATGAAAAAATGCAAATCCTCAAAAAGTAATTTTTGCTATTATCTAATTGTTACACTACTAATAAACATTTTTTAATAGTTTCTTAAATTCGTATCAAACTCACATTCTTTGGCTTTAATTTGTTTATTAAAATATTAAAATCGATTAATATATAAGGCAAGAAAAAAATGTTTTCTTCAGCGCCGCGAGCAAGCCATATTTTTAATATGGTGGCTAACGCTCAACTAGGATTCTTCGGGACTTTTAGTATGTTATTATACCTATCAAGAACTACATATTCTGAAAAATTCAGCTCGGTACCTAAAATGTCTAGGTTAGGCCTATTGTTTACAGATTGTGCCGCGACTACAAATGTTAAATGGCGTGAGTTCAGTTATTCCGTTTGCCTACCTACATCTTTTTGTAGAATAGTCAAGAGGAAAACTTACAACAAATTACATCAATTGACATTAAACGATCTGACAACAACAATATTGTTATTACATCATTCTTTTTCATCCAATATCAAATCTTTAACCCATTCTAGCCCGGTAACTTTATATCTTTAAAGGGCCAATCGGCCGAGAGAATCAAAGAGCTCGATTTTTGTGTACAGCTTTATGTCAACTATTTTAAACAACATGTGAAAAGTGGCAATCGATGTCGTGCCTGTTATTTGAGGTCAAATATAATGAAAAACTGTTTTTCGCGAATATCTCCCTTTCTATTAATCGGACATCATTTGAGGTTATTATAAAATAGTAGATCGCAAAACTCTCTACCAAAAAAAGTTCTATACATTATCACGAGCAGCTAGTGGTTTAGAGAATAAGGCACTACAAACTTCGATAGAAGCAAGGCATCTACTCCACTCTACGTAGTATATACATGGTGTCTGAAGTATTAGTGCAAATATTTTCGCAAAAGAGAAGTAAAAAAGTCTTGTAAAATTTTATTTAGGGTTTATGTTTGCACAAAAAACTGAAGAAACATTAATAGTGTTAGTAATATGATCATATTATGATCATATTATGAATATATCATATATGAAAACTGGGCGGTCAGACATTTTGTCATAAGTGCATAAACGTTTATTTCTACGCCGTGCTACATTACCAAATACAAACTCTGGTTTTAACGTTAATTTTCGTGTCAACAGTCTATCACGCTTCACTTCTTTCCGTTCATTATCTGTCAAAAATAGAAACGTTCGAGTCTTGCGACGCGCAACGGTGGGTATTTAAGTCTAGCACCTGCTAAAAGGAAGCCTACATCACATAGATAAGTCCACAGTAATAAGTCCGGTTATTAACTAAAATCAATTTTTGCAAAACATTTGGTGGGGAAGTTCCAGTAGCTTCCAGTACCTGCCCGTTTTTAAACTACTATTTGTATCAGGGTTGTGCAAGAACCCACCTTCCATAGAAAAGGGCGACTCACTGGGTATGTCGGTGGATATTTCGGGGCATTTGTCGTGTTTTCTGGGTTTTTGCACCTGCTAATCGGAGGCCTACATCACACAGCTCAGCAGTAGCAAGTCCGATTATTAACCATAATTAATTTTTGCAAAATATTTGATGGGGAAGTTCCAGTAGCTTCCAGTACCAGTCCGTTTTTAAACCACTATTTGTATCGGGGTTGTGCAAAAACCCACCTTCCTTAGAAAAGGGCGACCCACAGGGTATGTAGGTGGGTTTTTCTGGGCAATTGTCGTTTATTCTGGGTTTTTGTAGCACCTGCTAATGGGAACCCTACATCACACATATCAGCAGTAACAAGTCCGGTGTTAACTAAAATAAATTTTTGCAAAACATTTGGTGGGGAAGTTCCAGCCGCTTCCGGTTCCTGCCCGTTTTTAAAGTACTATTTCAATCAGAGTTGTGCAAAAACCCACCTTCCTTAGAAAAGGGAGACCCGCAGGGTATGCAGGTGGATTTTTCTGGACAATTGTCGTTTATTCTGGGTTTTTGTAGCACTTGCTAATCGGAGGCCTACATCACACATATCAGCAGTAACAAGTCCAGTTATTAACTAAAATACATTTTTGTAAAGAAATCGGTGGGGAAGTTTCAGCCGCTTCGGGTACCTGCCCATTTTTAAACTATTTGAATCAGGGTTGTGCAATAAGCCGCCTTCCTTAGAAAATGGCGACTCACTGGGTATGTAGGTGGGGTTTTCTGGGCAATTGTCGTTTATTCTGGGTTTTTGTAGCACCTGCTAATCGGAGACCTACATCACACATATCAGCAGTAACAAGTCCGGTTATTAACTAAAATTAATTTTTGCAAAACATTTGGTGGGGAACTTTCAGCCGCTTCTAGTACGTGCCCATTTTTAAACTATTTGAATAATGGTTCTGCAAAAGTCCACCTTCCATAGAATGGAGCGACCCACTGGGTATGTAGGTGGGTTTTTCTGAGCAATTGTGGTTTATTCTGGGTTTTTGTAAAATTCAAATTTCCCGCCCAATTTATCATTTTTCATTCGGCGTTACTTTGACAATATAGCACGTGGCAACGTCTGGATTGTGTTGGAAATATTCTCAGTTATTCAGATGCAGTTGCACTCTTAGGGCTGATCGATGTGATATGATGTAAAACTTGAAGAGTGATTTCGATTTATTAAAATCTAATCTAATTTTATAGGTGGTGGATACTCATCAAAGAAAAATGTATGTACAAACAGAATGAATTCAGAATAAAAGGTTCTACAGCTCCTGGATCAGAAATATGACGCTATGAAAATCTAGTTAATATGTGCGATTTTATTTTCAAAATTGCATAGTTGTCCCGCTTCTAGTGCCGCAGTAGAAAGATTTTTTTCTGCATTCGGCCATATTTGGATCAAACTAAGAAATACGCTTGGAGCTGAAAAGGCGTTAAAACTAGTTAAGATTTATAGAAATTTAAATAAAATAAAAAGATCTTTTCAAAAGATATTTATTTTTTGCCTTTCACATTCCAGTTTGAGGAAAATTTGCTAGCTAAGTTTTTTAAATTTATTTCGTGTTTTTATTTTTCTCAAAATTATTTACTTGTTTTATTGTGTACTAATATACTGACGCCTTATATTTTTATTATTGTTTTATTCAAACAGTTGTGAGGCAATAAGATATTTTTTTATAATAACTTAATATTTTTTCTTGCAAAACAAACCGAAAATCAAACGAAACCTAGATGGTTCTTTTTAAATCAAAAACCCCAACTGGTTTTTCTAAAATCAAAAACCCACAAAAAACCACCCAGTTTACTCACCAATTTTTTCTAATGGTCTGTTTTTGTGCCAACCCTGATTTGAATTCTTAATTTTTTATTATAATGAACCAGAACTTTTAAGGATAATATGTACCATTAATAATATGCCGTAATTCTTTGAACCAAAATATGAGGATGTAACCAAACATGCTTTATTAAATTGTTGCTGTGGAAAAAAATACCTACAGGGTGTATAAAGTTGTTTTTCTAAAATCAAAAACCCACAAAAAACCACCCAGTTTACTCACCAATTTATTCTAATGGTGGGTTTTTGTGCCAACCCAGATTTGAATTCTTAATTTTTTATTATAATGAACCAGAACTTTTAAGGATAATATGTACCATTAATAACATGCCGTAATTCTTTGAAACAAAATATGAGGATGTAACCAAACATGCTTTATTAAATTGTTACTGTGGAAAAAAATACCTACAGGGTGTCAAAGTAGTATTTCTCTTCTTTTTTACAATATCATGCTAGCCCGTGGAGAGCGCCTTACGAGCTATACCTGATGATGAATATTTTTTCGCTTTTTTTTACGAAACGTTGACTCGAAAACCTCATGCAGGAGTAATTTCTAAGAAATAAAGTTACAGTTAATAGAACTTGATAATTCCAACCGTTTTAGAGAAAACTGTCGCGACAGATTTTAAGAATTTTTTGAAAACAAACTCTGTTTGAAAGTGACAAATTGTATTTATTGAAATAGTTACACAACGTAAGTGAAAACTAAAGAGTGACTACGCAAACTCACTGATTTTCTTATGAACTAGTTGCTGCAACTTAGAGTAAATTTTCGATGTGGCCTCCACCTACTTCTATACATTTTCTGATATCCTGTATCGTTTTCCACAGCAACAATTTACTAAAGCATGTTTGATTATTTCCTCATATCTTGGCCAAAAAAATGTACCCTTGGATTATGGCCTATTGTTAATGGTCCACCCTGTATATTTCAATGTTGAATAATGCCTCCTGAAAATGTATTTTATAGTCTACGTGATATTGAGGTGTTTGTGTTGCTGACTTGTTCCATTCAAAATTGTTGTAAATATGCTATGTATTTTACAAAGTTTTATGAATTCTCCCATAAAAAGCATTTACGAGTAGGTGTTTTTATTTAGTCGTATTATAATAAACGTAATGGGAGAACGGACAATAACCATAAAATTCCAAAAATGGAATTTGAGAAAGGCGGTTTTTAGATAAAGTCCTTATAAAAGCTAATCTAATAAATGTTTACTATCTTTGTAATAGTGAGCCCTATACGCAATAAAAATAAAGTAGCGACGGAATATTTCTTTTTAGCGTTTAAAATGAATACATAAGGTACTTAGGTTTTCCTAATTTGAATGGCGAGTTACATTACGAAATGTACCTCATATTACACAAATAGTTAAACTACTTAAATATTATAATTTTCTACGCACTGTACAGTTTTACGATATACTTGGTTTGACCAAGTAATATTTACAACAACGTTGCACTCACTTGACAATTTAGAAAAAAACTTAGTTTGAATATACTAATTAGACATAATAAGAACGTATAATACACTTTTTTAAATACTCTTCTATCAAAAATTTTTTAAAAGCTGTCTTAGCTTTTAGCTACGCAAAGTTCTTCTCAATACCTGGGCCTTGTTTTGTACACTTTATTCTTCACTGTTCCTCAGAAATAAAAATATAATGGTGTAATATCGAGAGACCTAGGAGGTCAGAGCTCAAAATGGCTATTTCTTCCTACCCATCGCATTGGAACATGTTCGGTCAACCACTGACTAACAATTCTGGAATTATGGATTAACGCATCATCTAACGGAAACAACATCTCCGGTCGCACATTAAGAGGAAGATTTTCAATTGCATTGCATCGAAAAAACTAGACGCACAGTATTTAACGAGTTATTGAAGAAAAACTGACCAATTATTCGGTCACCTGATATTCCACATCATACGTTAATTTTCTCTTAATAGGATTTTCTGTAGCCCAGTATCTACATCTTTTGAGATGATACCACCCCATTAGTGATAAATGTAGCCTTATGAGCAATGATCGGAATTTGGGTTTAATTTTCAGGTGCGTCGTTACAAGGATTTATTGAAATAAGCACAGATGTTCAGTTCACTGAAAAATAAATAAATTTTGATTTATTTTTCATGTAATATACATTATTTAATCTATTTATACCAAAAATGCTATTTAAGTTAAGGATACAGAGTGCGTAAACAATGCACACCTGCAACACGTGGCCGACACGCTAAACATTATTTATTACTTACTCGCCTTTAAATTAAATGGACGTGGCACAGGACCTAGTTTATAATTGTGTTTACTGGAAGAACGACTTGTTGTTAATATGCCGTGTTTTAATCCGAGGAAAAGTATTGTCGAAAAATGGGTTAAGCCTTTTAAAGAACTACCTTTTGATAGCGAAAAAATAATTTGTAATATTTGTGATGTCACAATGAGGTATAGACAGAAAAATGTTTCAAAACATGTAAATAAAGAATACACGAGTGCATTACAAAAAAGGAAAAGAGAGTTTCATAGAACGAGTTTTATTTCAATTTGGCTCTTTTGTTAATATGTTTAAATCTTCCTTAGAGTGTGTTAAGCAACCCTCATTTTACACATGTCCTAAAAAAATTGCGTGAGGCAACATGTTCCAAGTGAAAGCCTGCTTCGTAAAGAAATTCTCAGTGAACTATATGAAGGAAAACTAGAAGGTATTCGGAGGATCTTCAAAATGACTGATTTTGGGTTAGAATAGACGAAACGGCAGAATTTAAAAAAATAATGTTGTCAATTTATTAGTTACAAAATTACATGTTGATGGTCCTGGCAAGTGCCATTTAGTAGCTTCCAAGGTTTTAGAAACAGTTAATGGCGAGTCAGTGTTTAATTTTTTTGATAACACTTTAAAATTGTTTTGGCAAGACTTGGCTGAATAAAATTAAAAGAAAGTTGTAGTTAGTAAACAATAATCTGAATATGATAAATGATAAATATTATTGTTAAATAAATGCACCTTGCCGAATTCTTTAATTCTAACCAACAAATGTCAAATGTACATTTGAACTACTTGGCAGAAAAAGAACCTTTTGATTTCTCACTATCTCTTAAGACAAAATTATCTGATGATTTCTTACCATATCAAAAAAAAAACAAAAAATTCACAAGTATAAAAACTCTAACCAGATCAAAAAAACCCGGGTATAAAAATTTCAGGGCAAACCAATTTATTGCAATTTCTAACAAATTATTAATACTAATTCAGCAAATATCTGAGCTCGGAGAACCAAATGTTCTATGTAGACTGTATTTTTATAATTAATTATTAAAAAAAATATGAGTACCCCAAATTGCACCTGGACAGATAAAGCTCGAAGACTGAAATAAAGGGCCAACAACTTACCCTTGTCCACAGCCAGCAAAATACTCTCAGAAGCTTCTGAACTACCCAAATGCCAGGTACTATTTACGGGAGTCACTTGTCCAGCCCCAAACTCCAAATAACCAATTTTGTATTTTTCGTAGTGCTGCACACAACAAATTCAAAATATAAATTCGCAGAATATCGCACTAAGAAACCAAATTCAGTGTGGCTATTCCAACCACCAAAATCCTAGTTTCTAAATTTAAATCCCCAAGTGCAATACGTATTATTAAGTCTTAGGGAACACTAGTGATTCATTGTCGTGTGTGTTAAGCGCTGGAGGAAAAATAAAACAGAAATATCCTCCAGTGTTACATGTTGATACAATTTTTTTCTAAAAGCTCGTAGTAGGATAAAATATTTTCAAGAAAATTGTCCCAATTTGCTGCTTCCACCAAAGCCAGTGATCACACGTTGGGGAACATGGATAAACGCGGCATGTTACTACCATGTTAACTTCACCTCACTAAAGGAAGTTGTAGACACCTTAAATGAAGATGCTACTGCGATTAAGCATGCAAAGAATTTAATGGATATTCCAACTATTAAATATGATTTAAAACTTATATTCGAACATTTTAAAATAATGACAAGATTATAGAGAACCTTCAGTATCCAAATTTGCCCTTGGAAGAAACATTTAACAAAGTAAATACTATTCAAAAACAATTCATGAATTCCGGGTGCAACTGGTGAGGTTATAAAGAGGTGGGTTGCTGTTTTACAATGGAATTCATAATTGTCGGTCGTATTTGCCATTAGCAAAAAAACTGTAACGGAATGAGATGCCTTCCTTGATCAGGTGCCTAGGAATATCGTTAGATATGCTTCCCTCACTTCTGTGGAATGCGAAAGATCATTTTCAACCTTACGTTCGATATTTGCTGTCAAAAGAAATCGTCTCTCACACGAAAGTTTAGAAAAAATACTGATTGTATACTTTGAAACTATGAACACTCAGTATAAGTACAAAATTTGAAACTCGAAAGTGCTGTGCGGATTTATAACAGCTTATGTGTAAAATATGTATATATACATTTATTATGCCAAAATACATCATAAACTCATAAGGTAGGTTCGTATTACATTTAATCTTGTAAGAGAGAACAAACTTACATTTAATAATTTGATATAAAATTTCATATATGTGCGCCACTGGAATTAAACCCAAATTCCAATCACTGCTCATCAGTACACAAAATTTAATTCAGAAACTTTCGGTCGTCTAAAAAATTTCGTTGGGCCCAATAGCAATAGTCTAACCTTGTATTATCATCACCTTCTTTCAAATTATTTAGAAATTGTGGTTTATATGGCTTGATTTGATGACGACGGAAACATTTTCTAATTTTCTCCTTGTTGATATTCAGTTGAGGAGCTAAACTTCCTAGTATCACTCGTGGATTCCCTTGATTTGCAGCTAAGATTACGTTATCTGCAGGATGCGAATGTATTCGATGAGGTTGGTCATTCCGAGAACTTTTAATAATACTGCCAGTTTCATTAAAAATAGCATTTTATGGCGGCTGCAGTTCCATGACTAATAACGACTCGTAAAGAATGTCTTCGGTTAAGTTGTGCGGCTACTGATCTGCTACTAGGTACGAGTTCCATCACCAAATAACATTATTTCGGTTTTATTCCTTAAATAGAGATGCATTTTACGATTGTAAACTAAAACTTTACACAATATAACTCAATGTGTTTACAGATTAACGTATAATTAATTTGTTTTTGTAGCCAAAATTGTAACCGTGAGTGAATTTTGCGGAAAAATTGTGAAAAAGCTTAAAATGCGAATCTCCTAATGAAATCTGATATTAGAGCTCAAAATTAGATTCTGAACAACTTTTTCCATATATTCAGCGAGAATCAAAATATCGGAAATGAGCCCCATTGCGATATGTGCGTCTTTAATTATGACGAAAATATTAATTATTTGAAGAAGAAAAAAAATTAAAAAAAACGCGGCGATTTATTTTACCCTTATCTTATGTATTTTTCTAATTATCATCAAACATCGGATTGAATTCACATAGGCATCATTTTCATCAGAGCTATATTTAAAAAGATTTGTTAATGCTGTTATAATAAACATTTAACGCATCATTTTTGTTAGATAGAATAGATGAAAGATAGAAAGCTTCATTATTTTCTTTCAGCTCGCTCCACGCGTACTTCTTTCGGGCTTTTATCGACAGAACAAAGGATACCGAAACACATATGGAGCGGATTGGATAAAAGTTTAAAAGCGAAATATGTTCTTTCCTTTCTGAAATATTAAGTGCTGCTTTACAATGAGCCAATCCCAGAATCAAGCCCGGTGTGTTTGATGAAATTATTTTTGTCCCTGGAGCTACAATTAGGCCATTTTATAGATGTTGAATGGCATTCTTAGTTTCGCATGTCTGTAATGTACGGACCAGCGAATGATTTGTAATCATCAGTATATTTTTTTATTAAAAAAATCATTTGTCTTGTTAACATATTATTTTATAAACGATTCCAAATATTTTTGAAAAGGAGGATGTGCTCAATTCGAGCCGTATACCGGTTGTATGTATGTTCATTACTGTGGATTGGCTTCAGCGATTCCTATGAAATCTATTGACAAGGTCCCAGGGAAAAAGTAGCAGCAGTAGCAGGGAAAAAATAATCCTGATATGAACTTTAGTCTTGGTAGTCTTCTAGTAGTAGAAAAGTATTTAAAAAAATTGTCGAGGCCACTAGGTCGGAACATAAAACAAAATAGACTCAAACTCTATGATTGGTTTATCGATTTGCCAGCGTAAGGTCTTTGTGAGATGCTTCTTTTAAGTTCCTTCTATCATCATCGGATGGAAAGTACAGGCGTTTGTGAGATGCTTTTTTTAAGTTTACACCTACTGTCACCTCCCTATTCAGTCCTCTTCTGTTTCTGAACATAACAGTGTGCGCCTCCTCCTGTTTTCTTTTATTTATTAACCCCAACATAAAAAGTAAAATCTGCACAATATAAAAAGATCTAGGAAAACATTTGGAACGCTTTGCATATCACGCAGACCCCAACTCCTTTGACCTGAGAGACATTTTTTTATTCATAAATAAGCCCAATATATGGACCATGTGACAAGGATTAATAAACCAATAGATAAAACTTATCTTTTCGTCCGTGTGCATATGTTGGTAGCTTCCCTCTTTGTTTTGTAGGATTCCTACACTATTTGCACTTGTTGGTTCACCCTTCTTAGAAACCAGTCCGTTGCCGTTCACTGAAAAGATAACTTTTTGGTGCCCAACTTATATTGTTTGTGTCCCCTTTTCAAGTTGTTTTTTTACTCTTTCGGGTGGTGCCACATTCAACCGATATATCTTAATTAAATATCAACCACAAGAAATAGCCAGACTATGTTAATTTATATTAATCGATGTAGAATTGTCCACGCTTCAATTCAACACAATTCCGCATGATTTCTTACAGTTTTAATGGAGTTTATTCAGATTTCGTAGGAGCTACACATGCGTACCTGCCTCCGGCGCCATCCGAAACCGAACTCGAGTCAAACTCGTGTAGCTGTTATTATAATATAATGTTATATATTTTAACCGTAACATTTGGTTTTTTATATTAATAACAAATGCATTTCCCCCC
Organism: Stenurella melanura; assembly: GCA_963583905.1. Classification (NCBI taxonomy): domain Eukaryota; kingdom Metazoa; phylum Arthropoda; class Insecta; order Coleoptera; family Cerambycidae; genus Stenurella; species Stenurella melanura. The sequence continues at coordinate 46,600,705 of OY757313.1, forward strand.
TCTATTTTATCTATATTCGATAGTGTAAGTTGCGGTGGATAAATTACAACACAACCTATTTGACTCTACATTATTAAATTAGATTTAGGTATTTAACAAAAAAAGATACAGACATTAATCCAATCTATACTTTGAAAAATTTAAAACTAGAGAAATCTCATTTGATAACTAATTGCTTTACAAAAAAAATTTATTCTTAAAAAATGAAATATCATTTGGTACCCTATCGCGAATGCTGTGTTTCCATGTTGCAGCTATCGAAAAATAATTTCACACTTCAGCGCCATCTTTATACAGCCATTTGAAACATTGCGAATCACTTAAAGTTAAAGCTAAGTACCTATTGAATCTAGTGATCACCTTTTAGCGAATTTTGCTTTCCTTGCTAGTCACCAAATATTCGACTGGGGAATTTTGTTTCTTGCTTTATGCCGAAAACCACTGACTGGTTTTAATGGACAAGTGCGTATTACAAAAAGTATTTAGAATGAAACATACTTTAATAATATTATACTTCCAAAGCGCCTGTCATCGAAAAATTTCTGTCCGGAATCGCGACGCCGCAGATGCCACTGTCGTTGGTAACATATGATAGATAGGAAAAAGTCGCCAAAGTATCTAACAACTGGCTTTTACAGAATTTCAGTATCTCTTCGTTATCACGAAAGCTGCCTGGTAGTTTTATGTAAATCACCTTGTCTATCTTTTTTTGCGGAGAGGGGAAATCTTCAAATAGACACGCCGACACTAAGCGCAGGGTAGTTCCAGATTGTTACCGACAACCCATTTCGGTGTTTCCCTAATGATTTGGAACTACTTTCGTTTGCATCAAATCAGCGGGTCATTTTGATAAAAGAGCTGTTGTTTTCATCTTAAGGGTTCCAACCCACTTTCCTTTCATCCTCTTCTTTCCGGTTCAGGATGCTGCTGATACCAACATCGATCCTCTGCCAGTTCTCCTCAGACTGCAGCATAACTCTGGTTATATTTTCGGGGGTAGCTGTATTCTCACTACTTCCTTCATCATTTCTTCCCTTCATCTGTTACATCTGAACATGGTGTGCCCTGCATACTCATTTTCACCACAGTATATGCATTCCCGGTTGTCAATCTTACCGAGTCAGGGCTTGAGTCCATGTCTTTTTATTGAGGTATCACATCTGCTTTGCCAACCTTGGAGAAGCCTGTCTTTGGCTATTCCCTTCTCCATTGCCTCGTATATTTCCAGTCGCTCTTTTGCCAGCAAATCCAAAGGGGGGATCCCCGTAAACACCAATGCCGCCTCATATGACACCATCCTGTACACACTACAGACTCTTAACGCCACCCAGCGCTGTATCATCGTCATCTTCGCTCACATTCTCCCCACGGCCATCGCCCTCTCCCAAATCGGAGCTGCATATAGAATAACAGAGTGCACGACACTGCACAGCACTTTCCCACCCTGTATATCTATTTGAAACACATCTGAATGACCTTTAACGTATGTTTTGTATCTGCTTTCCAATATAATAATAGTTAAGAAGTTTTTCCGTTTTTAACCTCAACACTATAAACATCTGTAATTGATCTAATAATATAGAGATTTACTCCGTATGTGGAAATAAAGGACACACTTCGTATTAAGTCAAGAAACAAGATACATTACTAAAACTAAATTACTTAAGTAAAATATATCAAGAAGGCAAAATACTTTAAGTATACAAATGAAAATACACTGCAGACGCCAAAAATTGAGAAGTCAGATAACATTATCATCAGATTCATTTGTTGAAGCGTGACGCTGCTGTTCGGCAAATTCATTGAATGTGCGGCATACGCATCTATAGCCTGGGAGCTATGTGACTTTTTGAGAAACTCATAATTATGGGCCGTTTAACAAATATCTGCGCCTTTAGGGGCAAAGTGGACGATTAGAAGGAGGTTTACAGAAAGCGAACGTTCTCAAGAATATCAACAGAATGTTTTTTAAGAAAGTAGAGGAGGGTACTTGAGGAGACTTTTAAACAAACGTTCGTGTACGGGGAGGTTTCATAAATGTTACAAAGGGGAAGAGGAGATAAAAAATAGCCCATTTTTTGGAACGTATTTGTGGAAAGGCCCTTTACAAGTATTTTCTTTGAGTTGGTTAATTCAGTCGGACATAAATTAATACAAAGCGGGTAAGTTAGCCCGTCAGATTGGCCATAGTTGAAGATTTAAAGAACAAGTAATTTGTCATTCGTTACAAGTCTCACTTATTGTTTGCGTTTTTTTTTTTATTCCAACCAGAAACATTTAGAACCTATAAAGCTATTAGAATGAAGATTATGTCAGTTTAACTAGCTAGAGAAAAAATGTTTTTAAATGTTTTATTTTTATCGTATATTTTATCTCAGAACTCTAAAACCATTGTTACATTTTAAAACAGAAATGTAAGCTCCCTTAACAACAAAATAAACTCCGAATGTTTGTTCTCAAAAGTATTACACTCCCTTATGCTAGCGCTACACGTTGGGCCAAGTCTAGCAAACCGTGACCAAAGCCAACGTGTGGATGGTAAGCTTGTCTTGGTTGGCCACGAATGGGCCAAGTTTTCCTGTGATCGCCTCGGTGTCGGTAAATAGTACGTAAATCAAAGGGATTTTGGGCGTGTTTGAGTCAGATACCAATTCCTGGTCACACGTTGGTGGTACAGCGTGTGTATCTAGGTTTTTTTTGTAGCTGGTGTAGCGTTAAAATGGCAGTTTGGAACAACGATAATATTTTTTAAAGTTCTTAAAACTATATTAGGGAGAACCTACGATATGGGACCCGAAAAATAATTGGCTTGAGATTTTGAACAGGTTATTGAGACTTCTATAGCTAAACGAACTTGGGCTGATATAGCTTTTCTCCAATCAGTATCTCTCTTTGAAATACTTCGTTCTATTTTGCACAGGAGAAATTCGAAGTCAATTGATGATATCCTACAGAAATTCTCGAATTCACTATCTTTTAGATTATAGCAAGCACTGCTGTATCGGTCAATGTTTGGATGGTATATTTGTAGACAAATGTTTTGACCAAAATATGGCTCAACGTGCTCCTCTAGTATTAAGTGCATAGGAATTTAACACTCTTCGCTAGACTGAGTTTCTACCACATCTCAGATGTGGTAAGGTGGTGGTAAGGTTATTATTATTTTTAATAACTTGATATATTTGAGTCTCCTGAATATGAAATTATGCACACCAAGATCATTATGCCATCAAAATGATCTCTTCACTCCTAAAAAAGAGATTAAAAATGTTTACGACTTTACGTAAAATTAGTGTTGATGGCAGATGTCATTAAAACATTTGAGACCTTGGCTCCTAGTATGTACACCAAATCCCAAGTTTCCAGACTTATTAGCTTGCTTTACATATTTACTCCTATTTACCACCAACCCATCAGTGGAACAAGCCCAAAATATAATCTAGTTCTTGATCTCGTTATGATATATACATTAGTACCAAATTTCAAGTCCATGTCTTAATTTTATTTTGTTACTCCTTTAATGCTGGACTGGGGGTGATGTAAAAAAAAAACTGGGAATTTTGCTTCTAGTACATACTTCAAATCTCCAGTTTTTGGACTCTTACTAGCTTGCTTTACCCTATTTATATAGCAAAATACAATGACGTGCCGAAATGGCCATCTAGCTCCTGGACTGATACGTTATTATGTCATTCATGAATGGTTGAATTAACACATATTTTTCTGTACATTTTTCACCTGCTCATTTTCACAATGTCAGTGCTTATTGATGTCTTTTTTCATTTTTGTAATACTGCAAAACCATTATCAAATCTCACAGTATCATTCTGGACTATCCTGTCTACTTTTTGCTTAATCATAACATTATTTTACGTTACATTCTGTAAATATTCTATTTTTATCTCTTGTTATTTATCAATTTTCCAGAATGACTTTCAAAATTCCATCAATGAAATGATAAATGGAAAAATATACACCCTTCTGTTATCAAATTTAATAGTTTCCATATCCTTTAGGGATTATAATGTAAACATTTATTTCTACATGACATCAGCAGAACTTTACAATACATCCATTATTGCAAGAACCTTCATAATTTTACATAACATTATACGTAGTACAATTTTTTTTGCGTAATTCTCATTTATAAGTCGATAATCTCAAAAAATGTAAAATGTTTTAGGTCACGCTATCTGAATTGGTTTTCTTTCGAGTTTCAGTCCTGTTTCGCTTAAATATGAATTGAAATACGATGGGGTCTTTGCTCCGGTTCAATTTGCCTTTATTTCGATTTGACCTAAATCGGACTTAAACATGCAAGGCTTTAGAATGTTCTCTAATTTTCGCGACACGATTATATCGAATTTCGCTTATGTGTATGATATAGTATAATCTGAAATGTTGCGTGCGTGGCAATAGAATGAATGAAACTAACAGGGGCAGTATTAAAAAATGACCCCTCTAATCTCCTTTTTATAGAAACTCCTTAATAATGACCTCTTTTTGCAGTATAATATATTTGAATGAGTTAGATCGGAGTGTTTTATTTCCATATAGTGATCACAATAACGTTTTTATTTTCGGTATATAGTAGTTGTTCAAACATTTCAACAGGACTGCAAGTACATTTAATTGAAAACTTCGATTTTGTTTGTCAATTTATCTGTTTTCGATGTTTTAGTTTTATTAACGCTGTGTCCAGGTACACTTCAGAGTGTACGTAATTTCAAGCGTTGGGTTCACTCCAAACCTCGCCTGTGGTACGTCATAGATCCCAGAAGGGCAAGGAACATTTGCGCCGTTTCTGTAATTGAAAATAAATTGCGAAAACGGCGCAAATGCCCTTCTCGGATACCACCTATTAACTCTCAACAGTCGTCATTGACTTACCTCCGTTTTGCAAACTGTTCTCCAACTAGAATGCACCCAACTCTTGAAATTACGTACACTCTAGAGTGTACGTAGACACAGCGTTAATAAAACTAAAATATTGAAAACAGATAAATTGCCAAACAAAATCGAAGTTTTCAATTAAATATACTTACAGCCCTGTTGCAATGTTTGATTTTTGACGTCAAATTCATTATTCATTATCGTTACTCCGAAAATACCATGACCTTCGCCACAATCATTTTCGAGATGATATTAATTTTTCTGATTTTTGCCCACTTTGCACTAAACACAGCTTGATGAAACTAATATGGGACCTACGCCGTGCCATACTCTACAGTTTGCAAAAGATTCCCATACAAATTGCTAAAGCCATCCTAGAGAATTCACTGAACGAATATAAATAAAAAACAAAACGTACGTTCGGGTCGAATTGAGAACCTTTCTCCAAGGAATGTGCAATGGCAAATATCATTTCATACTCTTGCCGATGGACATCCCAATATCCAGTATACCGGCGCTCATAACCAAGGACGTACCAAGGCATCCTGGGATGTTTCAGGAAGAATTACGGATGTTTTTACTAAGTACATACTAAAATGTCCCAGGATGTCCTAAGGATAAGGAACTGATAGTCATATTTTATCCTTTTCAAGCGGTTATAAATGTTGTTTGCCCAAATTTCGGTTTATTAATCATCGTTAAAGAAAGTATGAATTTAGGTGCTACCTACTAACAATTATAGGTATAGTATTTCTATTGTCGATTTAAAAATTCGGTCTAAGGCGATGCTACCAGGATAACTCATTATAAAGCTTGTTTGTGACAGAATAACATCCGAGACCGTGTTTGAATATTGCAAACGATATCCGTTTACGAGTATAGTTAACCAGATATGTTATGCTCTTACCTCTAACGAAAGTAGTCGATTGTGTACCTGTCTCACCATTACAAGTTCATTACGTTCATGAAGAGTAGTTCATTTATTTTTAATTTTGCCGGTAGCATAGTCGTAGGTTAAATTATATTTATTTACTTTTGTTGATCATTTATGGAGTTGTTCATTAAAATAACAGTATTTATTATAAATAAATAATGTATTATAAATAAATAATTTACATCATGCCTGTCAATTAATATAAAGTAGTAAAACAATATTTACAATAAACAAAAATTGATTCTAAAAATTATCGGTCGGTGCTCAAGACATCGCTCGTATTACCAACTATTCCTTTGTTGGACTGTTTTACGATTTTCAAACTGACTTTAAGTAAACTGTAAGTAGGTGGTACATAAGTTCACATGTGTATATAAGATATTTTGTTTTTTGTAAACTTGTAGTTTCTTTTACGATAGTTAATTTACCGAAACTTTCAAAATTTAATGTTCGTGTGAACTAACCGATAACCCTAAAAAATTACGTATCAAGTTATTTTATATCAACGGGTAAGAAAAAAGTCGCAAACTTCATCGGAAAATATAAGATAACTTAAGGCTTATTCAAACTGAATAATATTGAAGCATGGATTTTTTCATGTAACAAACTCTTATTTTCCTACTCTCTTCTTGCCTCACCCCTCTCCTTCGTTCTTCTCACATATTCTTTTAACAACTTCTCTTTGTTTTCGTAATATACCCATTTATGATTGCAGCTAAAATAGACATGTGCCTATTATTTACATCAGTATTGTAAAAAATAAGTCTAGTTTATATTAAAACTGAATAAGATAAAGATGATATAAATATTCGAGGGATATAGGTATAAACTGTAAACAATAATGTACCGAAAGAAGTTAAAATGCAGTAAGTACCTATTGCATGATTCAAATGGGATTGACATGTGAAATAGTGTAATACGACTCTGTATATTTATACATTATATCTGCCTACTAATAACTATATTGTTCAATTTACTCTCTATGTGTGGTGACATGGATAGTTTCCAACTTTCCTACTAGTAATCCTCGTCAGGCGAACAAAAAAAAAACAATACATCAGTATCAGCTCAGACTTGTGAATAAATTAAACAGTTATTTTTAAACAGAAATAATTACCTATTTTCAACTGCAGTTCGTTATAGATGTCTTTAAAATTACTAACTACATCGTCGTCATTCTTAAGTCCAATTTCATTAGGCTCATCATCAAACTTGAAATCACTTTGACCTGGCTCACATTTTATCTCCAAATTGGCTTTAGCATTCAATGCTTGAGTCAAATTAGTTTAATTTTGCAATTTTTTTGACGATTATATGTCATTGAATTCCTTTCCATTCCTTTGTCATGCAAAAAGTTTTAAAGTTGTATTAAATTTTCGCGGCTTTAAGCATGTCTCAGTCATTAATTACTTAAATGTTCAACCACATAATCGGATAGTTTCTCATAATATAAAATTTTGTAGGTAAATTTTTTATTCCGTTTGTAATTACTTTTTATGATTTAGGGTAAAAACATAAATAAAGCTGAACTAAATAGACAAATGTCTCTAGGCGAGAAGCGTGTGTCCCTGTCAACTCTCCTTTAATTATTATGTATTTTTCAAATATGACAAAGAATTTAACTGTATTCTACCTTTTGCGATATTTTTAATTACACCATATAGATGTTTGTGGTTTATGGGTTCATGGATTCAGCAAATAAAAGTTAGGTTCTTATTATTTTTGATCTTTAGTCAAGTATTTGCCTTACAATTTATATTGTGCTTCTGGCTGATTGGACTAGTGCCACAGGAAAAAAAAATAGACAGAACCCAATAAACAATTTACAGATTTTAACTATTACCTGCGGCCACTAACAATAATTATTATTTGATGCACATAAATAAAAACTAATGTCAATGGTAGCTGGTTTGTATTTGTACGGTTTTGGTATTTGATTTGAGGTTTGTATCTATCTATCGCTGTAACATATTCATGCCATGACTGGGCGGCTCCATTTGATCGTTCAAGGGACGATCAAACTGCCCTCTACTTTATCACATTGAAGAACTAAATTAGTTTGTGGCTTAAGGAGCTTTAAAGCTCTTCATCAGATATTTTTTCTCAATCCCGGCATCAGCCCAGTGAATGTGATAATGAAATAAATTCTAGGGGATCCTAAAAGGTCCATCTATTTTTCTATTTACTGTACGTACTGACAGATCCAGATAATTTATTTGGCACCCTATATCCCGATTGGGCTGTGTGAAACTTAACCCAAAGATTAGTGACAAAAGTAATAAAAATTCATCGGCAAATTAAAACCTACTTGATGTGATTAAGAGAAATGTAATATAAAGCTAACATGCCAATATTCTTGACTATAGATGACGGTCTCGGATAAGTAGGGATCGAGCTTGAGCTCTTTGCCCTAATCACCCCTGTAGACCTGGACCGGCCTCGTAAAGGGTAGGCCCGCTGTTTTCGTCTACCCGCCCCTCTGTAGGTGCGAACGCTGTAGGCGATATTAGCAGACCTACACTAGTCCTGACTGTTGTCTTTTCTTCTGGCTCTGTCTTGGTCTTCTTTCTTCGCTGGCATGTCGGCTTCCAGGAGCGTCTTTCGTCTATCGTGAGAGGGATCGGGGTTGTTTTTGTGCATTGCCTTCTTGCAGCGTGGTTTGAAGGTCGAGCTGAAACAGAAAAACTGTTAAGTTATATTTACCCGTTATCCAGGATGTGGAGCTTCGGCCTCTTGTGCCTTGGAGCGTCGTTGGGGTAGTAATCAGTCGCCTGTCTGACCAGCGGATTCCCATGCTTTGCTGCACGGGCGTATAGATTCTTCGCTCTGTCCTGGATATAAAGCTAACAAATAGAGGACGAAAAGATAAACTAATAGTAGACTGACATAATTAATGCTCCAGGATTACTAATTATGCTGTGTCGAACATATGTTTTATTTTTTTTATTTGACTTGAGGGTTTTTATTTCTATGGGAAAATCATTATAGAGAAACGATTTATTATACAGAAAACTCCATCAATAAAGGCGTGTTTGACTTATAGGAGGAGTAATTAAACCTGATGATGAACGTTGTCGATATGTATTTTGAAGGTGATCTTATTGTACGAATATGAAAATATCTTACCTTGTGATATAAGCCGTACATGTTCACATTATCATGATTCAGGTAGACAAGTATATGCCAATAAGTAGACTGAAATGGCACGAGATCTTCACAAAGCGATTTTTTTACATTTGCATGCAGATGAGGAAAAGAGAAGGGCATTGTAAGCATTCTGGACACTTTTGTATATGTTGATGGAAACAGTAAAAGTTGAAAATGATTATAATATTTTTGGCACTATGCGAAGTTCTTGAAGGCGCACCTATCAATTGAGATATCAAAGCTATTTCTTAATATTAGACAATCTTGTGTACCATAGCGGATACTATTAGCTGCTTACTTTTCTCGATAAGTACTTCACTTTTTCATTAATTGGTTATATGTTACATAACTGCCCATGACCTATAGAGGTGTCTGTTTCTTATTCTAGTAGAGCAGATGGTATAACCTTTGCAGAAACAGCCGTTTTTCTTTCACTAAACGTGGGAGAACAATAATCATATTCAACCACATCATTTCTGTTGGTTTCGACCTTAGTGGATCTACTCGGCATCAGCAGTCTCTTGTTAACGTTAAGTAAGCTGAGGAAAGCTAAATATTTACATACATTTATAGGAAGCATATTTACGTAAGAAATTATATAAAAAAGAAATTTTTAAAAGAAAACTTTTATTTAAAAAAAAGAATTAGTGAAATAAAAAATAATTTTGAAGTTGATACATCTGGCAATTTAAGCTTTGGGAGCACTCATATAACACTTTTGTATGCTGTACAATAGTGTTATATGAAATTCAGTTTGGTTATTTTTTTTTGTAAAAATCAAGTTTTTACGTTTGCTAATGTATGTATGCAATTAACTTGTGTCACATCACGTATTCATTTGTTGCATTTGTTGTAAATCTTTTTGTAAGTTAAGGCACGTTATTAATGGCTGAGTACAGCTTACAATCATTGGCGTACAGCAAAGTACTATTTTGGAATTCATCGTTAATGTCATTCATAAATATTATGAATCAGTAGGGTCCATGAACAAACCCCCGAGGAAGACTAGATGTTGCTGTTAATTATATAGGCTTGAAACCACGATATTACACAGTAAGTTTCTGATCAGACAGGTGAGAATAAAAAAATGAAATAGAACAATATTTATAATAAGATACCATAATCAAACGTGTCGAAAACCATGGAAGGTATATGATATCAACTTGATAGCCTCTCCTGGCGGGGGCTGGAACTTTTGGTGTAATGCTGCATTTGGAAATGTAATTGTCACTAACGCCAAAACTCTTCAACACAACACTAGAATACCAACACTCGACGCGCGTTTCGATAATTACGTTAGCATCTTCGGGAGATAATTCGAGTGTTGGTAATCGAGTGTTCTTTGCAAATATGTTTAGAGGAGCGAATTCAAGACTATCGTTCCGTTTTTTTTTCTGGCGTAGAACCAGGTCAAACATGGTAGGTTTTGTTAAGCATGTCACTGGGCATATGAAATCGTATTTCACGACATTTATTCGTGGTCTGGACCTTTTTAAATTAAAAAAAAAGGAATATATTGTATTTTATATAAAATGTGTTTTTTTTTTGTTTCCACCGTCATATCTTCAAAACTAATGTTTTTTTTTTTTCAATTAAAGTACACACAATAGCGCTTTTAACTGTACTAATGGTTTTTACACAGTTCACATTTTCATTTCCTTAAAAATTAGGAAAACTAGACATTTGAATTTTACGTATTACAATTTTCACCAATCGATAAACTTTTTTATTTTTGAAAATTTTTATACACATACAGTGAAGCAAATGTAGCCCAAACATTAGAAAAGTTTTTGATATAATTATTTTTTTCCCAATGTGTATCGTTTGGCAACAGCGATTTTTTTTAAAGCGCGCTAAATTAGTCATATGTATTATTGCGGCTCACAATCTAGGTACGTACACCGCGTATGGAAGGTAGGATTAGATGCGTCTAACTAATATACTATTCAAATGTATTGACCCCTCACCTTAACTACGAATATCTCAAAAACGGAGGAACGGAAAAAATTGAAAAAATGATGTGTCTATTGTAAATCATTCACTGAAATTTGAATAATGCACATTGGACAGTTTTGAAGTGCTGCTAAGTTATATTGAAAAATGTCCTACTTTTTAAGGAAATTTTGACTGACAATACCAGTTTTAAATTCATTATATATTTGAAAATATGCCTACTATATAAATAATATTTTAGATGCCGATAAGGCATGGTATTTTTTGTACGAGGAAATTTTTTCATAAATTTTGATTCTAAAATTTTGCAGTTATTCTAAAAAACGTGACATCATGTTTACTCGGTTATTTATCAAGGCATTTACAAAAATTTTGATAAAATAGTTAATTATATAAAATGTAAGCATTTTCAGAAAATCCTTACATTTTATATGATTAACTATTTTATTAAAAATCTTTTAAATACCTTGATAAATAGCCGAATAAACATGAGGTCACGTTTTTGACAATAACTGCCAAATTTTAGAATAAAAAATTATGAAAGAATTTCCTCGTACAAAAAAATGCCGTGCTTTATCGGTATCTAAAATATTATTCATATAGTAGGCATATTTTTCAAAATATAATGAATTTAAAACTGGTATGGTCAAAATTTCCTTAAAAAGTAGGGCATTTTTCAATATAACTTAGCAGAACCTCAAAATCGTCCAATGTACATTATTCAAACTTCAGTGAATAATTTACAATAGACACATAATGAACACATATTTTTTCAAATTTTTTCTGGTCCGCTGTTTTTGAGATATTCGCGGTTAAAATGAGGGGTCAATACATTTGAATCGTATATTGTAGTTTGCGAGATTTAGAGTATATGTATAAATACTTTTAAATAAATGCGATGCTGTAGAATATTCGCAATTTAGTTTTCTAAAATAATGGAGTGCATTATTTGTAAGAAAATTGCGCGGGATGATGACAAATCTGTGGTACCAAGACCTAGGATACAAGGTTTGTTGTCACTAATATCTAGTGCTGAAAAAAGACGACATCGCGGAAATATTGTGTCAGAAAAGATAATATTTTAAATGACGAAATTTAATTAAAATATCATATAGACTGTCGTATAGGTAGACAAGTTTTGAAAACATTAACGTTTCTTGCAATCATACAGTGCCGCCGCGCCGCGCCGATTTGAAACAGATGCTGCACAGTACTTAATCGAATACGAAATATTAATAATAGATGGAGGATTTAAATTAACAGAAAAAGTAGTTTCACTATATAAACGTCATTCAGAAATGACAAAAATCTATTTAGCAAACAGGAAGATACCAGGATGGTTTTGCATGCAATGTACGAAACTAAATTTAGCAAACAAATATTGGTGAAGTCAGTTGATATAAATGTATTAATTTTACTTACTCTCCTTTTTTCGGACTCTGACTTAAATGGAACTAATTTATTTATGCAACTTGGACACGGCACTAGCAGACAATTTTTGTCAATATAGAAGGTAGTGCAAAGTTTATGAACTACAGTTTGTTCTTGTCTTCATTGTTTTACTGGTTGCGACACCACTAATGGTTTTTTAAAAATATTTAAGAAATCTGCGTTTGATGTTCTTAAAGAATATTGTTGTTTTTCAAAAATTGTTGGAACTGCCATTGCTGTCTAAAGACGAAGCTTTAAAAATCTTTACAAAATTGATTCTAATACTGTACAAAAACAAAAATAAAGAAATTCAGATATTAAACGATCTAAGGATCAAATTAGCAACAACAACAAACGGAGCTTCCTTCAACTGAGGGCACCTTTTACCACCCCTTCTTATGGTAAACATATATATTGAAATAATAGATTTCCTATCTAATACATTTAGTTAACTATTGCAGGTTTATGTATCAACTTATCAATATCGTACAGAAGCAATATGCCAACTACACTTATAAATGCACATGGTTCAGGATGGAATTTAAGGGACGATGTTTGAACAATATTTTCATTACGTATTTATTGTTCAGATAAAAATTGTGAAAATTGAAAATATGATTGTGTTAAAGAAGGCCTAAAATGTTGTAACGAGTGTAAATGTCGTACTTGAAATACTGTTATTTAAAGGTTTCGATGAATGTACAGACGAACTAGAATGCTTTTAACGCAGGTCCTACGTAGCTAAATACTCAGTTGTCAATAGAAAAATAGTTGCAAAAAATAAAGTTGTTTTATTCCTGCGTCTTGGTTTAATTCAATCAAAAATGTGTAATAACCTACTTATTAGGTAGGTACTTACTTTATAACAATGATTTATATTTACCTGCTTTTAAATATTTTTTACCTTAAAACAACAAAAGGTAGGTTTATACCTTAGGTTCGTACCTATTTTGGAGCCGGTTAATAAAATCCCGATTAGTACACATGAACCCAACAACCGTAGTCCGCAGGCGGTAAGCAGTATAATGAGAGCCGGGCGCGCAAGAATATGTTTTAGCCCGTTTTAAAAAAATCGCTGACTACATACTATAACCTGCACATCAAAAATTATGATTCTAAAAACTTTTTTCATATATCGGCTTCAATTGGTTCACAGCATGTATATACATATTTTCATAAATAAAAATTTTGCTCGATTGCTGAAAAATACATTCACGAAAATAACAACTTTAAGTTTGCTATTATTTTAACAATTAAAAAAAATATATTTTATAATCACATTGTACATAGAAGCGTTATTGTGTCTACTTCAATTAAAAAAAAAATAAGTTCCATAGCACAATTATTTTTAAAGATATAACGATGGGGACGTTAAAAAACAAGTTTCATGGAAAAATCATTTTTTTACAGTTTTTTCGAAATAAAAAAGTTCCTGACCACCAGAAAATGTCGTGAAAAGTGGTTTCATGTACACGATCACCTAATTAAAGAATAGCACCAAGTCTGGTTTGGTTCTACTCCAGTTTTTTTTTTCTCGGAAACTAAGCGACTTTGCTTCCCAATTTTACTCGTCTAGTTGGTGTTTGTGGAAGCTACGGTCTCCAGAGCTACCGTCTACGTTACAAATTGAGTTATACAAGCTAAATTAGTAACCGTTGATTTACCAGCGAGAAATCCATGCTGACTGAAACCTGGAATTTAATGCAGAAAAATAAAATTTAGTACACAAATAATTTGTTGAAATTACATACTAACTGAGTGATTGTGACTATAGACACCCATTATAATTCACTTTATTAATTGCCCTCTAGTAACAGATGGCTGTTTGTATGCTAAACATGTAATCGGACGTTATTCCCGATAATTCCAGAGAATGCAGTGTTTCTAACATGGTTTGGGGCAATTTCAACTTTCGATGCAGTATCACTGTGTAAATTATTTATCACCCGCATTCATATGTCCAGTTTGATAAATTTTCAGCCAGCGTTTCTCTATACTCACGATTTATCTCTACCGAGATTGTTTCACTGCTGCGTTTGGTTTTTACGAAAATTAATTGGAATGTATTGTTTGTCCAACAAATTTTCTGTCAGTTAGGAGTGAGAATGTGCATGTAGTGACCTCTCTCGTTCAGACTTTTACTGTTTCACTAATATAGCTGTTTATATGCATCAAGTAATCTTATTTTTTGTTTAGTGTGCAAGGTGGCATGGTGCAAGAAAGGAGACTTTTATTACGGTCCATGTTTGAAATAAATATTCAGTAAAATGAGATGAAACTCATTTTCGTCGTGATTTGTGAATATGCATATTATTCTCTAACTTAGATTTATTTTACTTCCACATCCATGTAGCGGAGTGGAAGTATTGATAACAGCACAGGGATATGCGCAACGCGCGGCCGGTAATTTAACTAAATAAGATGGCGGCTAGCTTGCAACGTGTGTTATTGTAAGCTTCATAGTAAACAAGGAGATTTAAAGTTTTTTTGATTAAAAATGTACTGTTATTTAAGAGATTAAAAATGAAATTTTCACCTAGAACTTATTCCACCTATTGTGCTATGCTTTCATAAAGTTCCAGAAGCAAATAGAATGTGCATTCGAAAACAGTTATTTAACAATGATGAGGTAGTAAATTTACGTCAAGAGTGGTTTTGGTTTCTTGAAACACAGTGACGATAATACTCTTGTTTGTTCTTTACATTTCAAAGAAGATTATCTTTTTCCTGGTAAATTTGTTTTCAAGTTATGAATAAGAAAATAATTGGCAAAAAAATTCTAATCAACTGTTGTGCTCTTGGTTAAAGATGTCTAGTTCTCACAAATATTCTTGAGAAAAAATGCTGTTCCTGCAGTTCCCATAAAAGGTGATAAAAAAAGCAAAGAAGCCAACAGAAGGAGGAAAGAGTGATTGCATTGTTTTTAGCTTTGCAGGAACAGACCATGTTATTTATCGAGATATCTTCAACCCCTTCACCCATTATCAATTCGCCCACCACTTCATGAGGTTCTTTTGTGAGAGTACTCGTTTGTAGACATAAAGAAAACAATTTGATTTTCTCAGCATTCTTTTCGCTCGCACCACATAACATCAACATATTGGAATTTAATTATTGCTGTCCTTCTCTTATGTTTCTTGACTTAGAATTCGACTGTACGTAGGTCATAATATTATGGAGCATTAAAGCCATATTACCAATAAAGTTTCTTTTGTAAACAAATGTCAAATATGAAATATCATAACTTAGCGGCCATATTGCCGGTGATGCCAGCGCCGTGGTGATAAATCCTGATCTCAATAGTAATCGTAAAAAATTTTCCCAATGTTCCCCCCCAAATGAGGATTATTTTTTAATGTGTTCCCGAGATTTTGCGCCAAGATGGGTGAGGTATCCGTTTTTAGCACCCCAAAATTAGTCAAAAATAAATAGCTTACACACTTTACCACGTATGGCCCAAAAAAGCTCATTTTTTTAAATTGTTCTTTCAAATACAATCAGACTTTTCGTTCTTAAGTTATCGTGCTTACAAAAAACATGACGGACGGTCTAGCAGACGGACGGACATTGAAACTTGTTTAGATTTCGATCACCAACACAGTGTTATGAAATTTTTTTCGAACGAACAATATTACTGGTTTAGGAATGTGCCGATCGAATGCAATATACTCTTAGTTTTGTATTTGCGAAAGGTATAAACAAGTGCAGAATCGGCATTATAAAATTCACTAGCTTTTTCCATGGTATGTTTGATCATTTATTTGCCAAATGATCTCATATACCTGCCCGTTCGGTGTCGTCATCACTTTACCAAACACCGTGTATATGTATATAATAATCTTTAATTTTTTTTTATTTAGAGGAAATTGTGTTGAATGTCAAATCGAGTGAGCACTGCTATGAAATGAAAAAGTATGAATTGACCGTTGAGGCAGGACGATTATATTGCCGAACGACTGGCATGGAAAGGACGGAAATGACGATACGGAATGCCGGATGCAAGGCGCGCACCCAATTGCCGGAAATACGTATATAAACATTCATTGTCAAGTTAATAATTATGCGCAGACATCATGCCTAGAATCGTCTTGTTATGTGCGTACGTAATAAATAGCTAACCTTGAACTTGATTATGGTAAGATCATGACTTAATATGGAGTCCTTACAAACCAGTTCCTTTATTAACGACCATGATTTCTTTTTCTCTTTCTCATCGGTACCTTCGTAATTGAAAGTATGACAAGCTACTGGAAGTTAGTCTGAAGCAAGCCTGTTGAGAATTCCAACGATTTTAAAAGCGACAATAGTGTTTGCTATTTATGTTCCAAAACAATAGATTTCCCCGGTTGTGAATATTTATTTCTTTGATTGATTGATCTGTAAATCATTATTTACATTTTATTAGGTATTGCCTTTAATTCTAAAACTATATAATATTGTCATTAAACTAACAGAGGGGAGTAGGTATATGGATTTGAACAACTTAACAGGAGATTCAATTAAAATTTGGCTGGTTTTTCACTTTGAGACTACAGAAAAGTATTAGGTCAGTTGTATTGAGATTCTGAATGTACTTAAAATTTATTGTACATGGTTAATTGCCTATATGAGGAAAACAATAAATGTTATCTAGGAAGCATAATTTTGAAAATAGTATATAAGCCATTCATAATTTCTGTTATTGACGCCTATTATAATATTGGAAAAAATACAATACAATCTATTTCTATTAAAAAACGTTAGAATACTATATTAAACAAGACAAAAGCAATAATATTTTTTTTCAATGAGAAAGGTTACTGTAAAATTTTTGAGTAACAGTTGCCGATCTTTCGCAAGGAGATTAATATAGTATAATTTTTCTAAGATAACACTATCGGCAATAAAACTCCAGACGAAGAGAAATGCATATATCACCTTTTCTCGCGCCTATTCGAGCAGAGAACGATTGCAGCCCCGCCCCTAAGTTTAAAGATACACGTGGTTTCATTTCTTGTCTTGCTCTTGCTCAAGAATTAAACAAGGATAACTTCTGAAAGTGTAAATACAAAATTGGTGCAAGTACAGGTCGGGATTTAAAGTGTTTTGTATTTAAACTTTTAGAAGTTATCCTTATTTAATTCTTGAGCAAGAGCAAGACAAGAAATGAAACCACGTGTATCTTCAAACTTAGGGGCGGGGCTGCAATCGTTCTCTGCTCGAATAGGCGCGAGAAAAGGTGAGATATGCATTTCTCTTCGTCTGGCGTTTTATTGCCGATAGTGTCATCTTGGAAAAATTATACCATACTTCTTTAGTGGAAGCTTAAGGCGAGCATCATTAATTTTTTAAATCTTTGTCATTGTTTGTGAAATGTCCACATTTTATTGTAGAAAATTGGAATGTTTCTTCTCTGTGACTCGTTTTGCAAAAGACCTTATTTTCTTTTTCTATTTATAGCTGATATTTTTGTCCCATTCAAGGAGTCATCACATTCAGGATTCATTTGATCAGATTGTCGTATAGTTTAAATGCACAAATCTCGAGAAAGAGTCTTAAGGTCCAGAAACTGTAGCTACAGAACTCTTGTCCTTTTGTACAATGTTTAGTTTCACAGGTTTCTATGTGGTTCAAGTCTGCATCAGAGTCATCATTATTATACTCATTATCCAAGGTTGAACTTGCTGCGATACCTGTTATATCTGTAAAAATATTTATTGCGATTGTATGGTTATTAAAAATACGAATCGATAATTTATTGGGTGCTGCGCTTGTTACTGTGTCTAATTAAAATCGTAGCGTATATTCGTATATTTATTTCATGATATCACATAAAGCAATTTTCATTTTTAAGCCTTAGCTATTACAAATATCATTACTTTCTTTGCTTATCAAAGAAACGTTATTCGATTCACAGCCTGACGTCTGAAGTGCTTCCGCGATAAAAGACCACGCAGTTTTTTATAAGAAGATGACTGAGTTTCAGTCGATTGTTCTGAAACTTCGGTAAAATGTTCTACTGGGCCCCCTGATTAAAATTCTCCTTGGCCACCAGTCCGACCGAATTCGATTTTTTGATCTACAGGCGATGAAAACTCTGAAGATCTGTGAAGGGCTGCTTAAATGTTCCTTAAAAATTCTAAAAATATTCAGGCTCATTTTTTCGACAAAAATAACGATCTTTGTGAGAGAATAACATCTTATTTGTTTCTTAAGCGACAAAATTTAATAAATTTATGTTTGACAAATTACCTTAAGTTGCAATAATTAATGTAAATGATTACTTATTTCAAATTTTATACTAAAATTCAATTACTGTTGATAAAAAGAGTGTTACAAACATTTTTAATAATTTTAGTCTGAGAATAACGTCAATTATAAAAAAAGTTGGTTCCTGTAAAATTCACTGTGTGTCGCTTACGTTGTTTTGTCAAAAACCCATCGATATGCATGTTAACGATATACTATGAGTTTCGTTCGTAACTTGACGCCAAGGAAAGCATGTCTCTCTATCCTTTAAGAGTACTCTGGGTATGGTGCGCATACCTTAGTGACGCGATATTGTGACAATTCAAGTGTATATAGAAGGTCACAATCTAATCGGATAAATTGGCCACTGGCCTGTTACAAAAGCGCGCTTTCTTACTCCTTCATCGGATCGTGCAGTCAGAGCGTGCGCGTTGGGTCCCAAGTTCCCAACAGAGATAGAAAACTATCTCCTTCTTTAGCCTCAATTCCGTACATAGTGGCTTATAGTGTGTTACGAGAGTATAAGTAATAGGTATATGGTAGAAACAAACCTACAATCATTGGTAAACTACTGGTTAGGATTTAATAATGATAATAATAATATTAATAATAAACGAATCCGGTGTCAGTTTTCCCCAATAATTTTCTTTCCTCAAAAAACAGTTAGAAAAATGCAAAAATTGCAGAGCTTCTAACAGTTTTTTGAGGATAGAAAAAAAATGTGACGTGGTGAGGTAAAACTGATACCGGATTCAGCAAGCCAAAATACGCCGGAAATGATTGGTTTGATCCGTGGAATTAATAACTTTTTTTTGTGTGCCAGTGTGTCTGTGTAATTAACTTAGGTTCAAGATATTCAAGCAAGAAGATAAGGATACCAAGCGATTGTAAAACTGACTGTTAGGTATATAATCTAGATAATATATACAAATTAATATTTTCGTTTCAAAAGTTGGCACATTATTTGTGGTTTTTAAAGAATTATTAGGATTACACTATGAGTGTAGGTTTACATGAATCGACTACATCGATAGAAACACTACTTTGTAGACTATCATAACTGCAGTTTGAAGGTATTAATTAATTGTGTTATGCAGCAGCGAAGGCAATTTATGAAACTATAAAATTGTTTTAAGTCGTAATATGCAACGTGCTAACAATTATAATCAAAAAACCATTATTGTTCTAGACATTATTTTATTATAAGTAGGTATACAGAAACGTTACCTGCATTGTAGTATCTTTGAAGCTAATAATTATACGTACTTAAACTGATTACTGTAATTTCATGTCGGTTAATCTATCTTAGTTTTTACTCGTTCTTCGTTAAGCTAAATACAGTATGTAGATTTAAAAAAATAAAGAATATAGTTTTCGTTATTATTTTTATTTATTTAAAATTTTGTTTTCTTTAGAGGAGGTTAAATATAGACTTTTATGTTAAAAGGCTCAAGCAATCTTGGAGATTGACAAGATTGTTTTCAGACTTGTAGCAATAAAGATATTTCAGGAAGGTAGGAACTGACTCGTGAATTCTTAATTATACTTCGTTGGCCCCCGTCCTCGAGATCACATTGTAGTATATGTTTCTCAGCTCTTTTCGGCGTTGTGTTTATAGAAATATAAATAAACTGATTTATGTCCATTCCCATAAGTCCTGAGTCATATAGCAGTCTAATCATTATGTTTTTTAACGCTCAATGAATCGGTCGTTGTTTAAAATAGTGTGTGTGTGTGTGTGTGTGCTTCAATTTTAAGAATGCTGACACAAAAGCAGAAAAATTAAAACATTTAATTATAACAGGGTGATGGATAATTTTACTTCAAGTAAGTACAAAGAAAAATTACAGACGTTCTCGTAACTCTATAGCCAAGATTAATACATCGACTCCTACATCATTGGCAAAACACCTACTACTTTATCTCTTACATAATAACTAAAATCATAATGCATGCGAAATTACAGCATCAATATGGTTAGTGAAGAGTAATTTATTATCAAAGGTGACACCTAGACCCTTGAACGTGGATGGTCTGTTCAGCGTGTCGTCATTCACATTATAATTATATATAATTTGGGACTCCTTGGTTGTATAACTCATAACATTGCATTTAGGCGAAGATCATATTCATCGCACCCAGCCTGGGCTAATTTGTCGAACTTAGTTAAGTTATTTTGAAGTTTTACGCGGTCATTAAAATCATTAATCCCATGCAGCATCTTGACGTCATCGGCATATATTAAGAAATACACGTCTAAATGATCACTGATGTCGTTAATAAAAATATTAAAGAAAAGGGGTCCAAGTATTGATCCCTGGGGTACTCCTGACGTGGCTCGGTATTCAACAGATTTATACCCATTATAAGATATGAACTGAAATCTATCAGTCAAGTAACTCTAAAGAAATTGAAATAAACCGTCAGATAATCCAAATTTGTCAAGTTTACAGAGATGTTTCCTATGGTTGAGTCTGTCAAATACCTTAGAAAAGTCAGTATAGACTGAATCTACCTGTGTGTGAAAATCGATTGATTCAATACTGTACTGAGTAGCACAGATTAAGTTCGTTACGGTGGAGCGACCTTTCATAATACCGAATTGTTACGTAGATATTTTCAATTGAATATGTGTATAAATGCAGTAGGATTTCGAAAGCTTTACCATAGTTACATATGATTGTTATAGGTCTATAATTGGTAACATCATTTCTTTCACCCTTTTGTACACAGGGCACACTTTGGAGTATTTCAAAATATCAGAAAAATAGCATTTCCTAAGACATAAATTAAAAATTATGCAGTGGGGATATGGAAATATGCTAGCACAGTCTTTCAGTAGAAATGCTGGAAGTCTATCTGGGCCCGCAGTAAGTTTAGGTTTAATTCTTTTTAACGCCATGCAAACTTCAGCCTCGGAAAAGCGTTTAATGTCCAAACAGTCAAACGATAGATTATTAGACTTGGTTACTGGGGCGTCCGAGATGTTAAGGAAGTAAGATTGCTCGAGAAAGTTAGCAAATGCATCGACGATATCATTAGGGGTCTCCAGAGGTTCATTGTTATGTCTTTAGGTATGCTAGATTTCCCCTTTTTCATTGATGTAATATTAATTTCAATTCGATTTGTATAAATTAGAAATACAATTTTAATATCCGACTTGATTTGTGATCTAAGTTTACGGAATTCAGTTAGCGGTTCATTAGGTTTGTTCCAACACGCAGTTTGATCGTCCGTTGAATGGTCAAATAGAGCCGCCCAGTCATGTCATCAATATGTCACAGCCATAGATAGATAGATAAATGACTGAGCGACTGTTTTAGACTGTTCAACGGACGATCAAACTGCGTGTTGGAACAAATCTATTATTATCATGGCGTTTAAATAATATCAATTTCCTATACTTGTCTTGTAATAAGAAGAAACTTGAAAATAAAACTTAAGTAAGTATAAGTTTTAAAAAACCCCGACACAAAAAAATAAACCTATCAATCCACGGTCTAAGAATTAAAATCCACAGAAAAAAAAAGGCCAGTGTTTCGAACCAATGAATATGAATTTTTGTTTCTTTTTAAAGGTGTATTTTTGGTGTCGGGGGAGTTTTAAAATTTTTAATTTAACTTTTATATATTGATGAATGTTTAACCAATTAAGATGAAAGAAATCATGACATTAATAGTTATTTATGGTACTAGTGTGTAATTATGCACATTAGTCACGCAATAAGTTAGCTTATTTTTTTTAAGTGACTAATGTGCAATTACACACGTGTGCAATATAAAACTTTATCCAGCACTTTCTTTTAATGCAATTTTATTTGAACAATATTTTTTTAATTTTGACAATTCGTTTGACAAATTAATTTTTATATTTATAAAAATTGTAATTGGGATGGTCACGGAATGGTTGCTATTGTGTTGATTGTTATTTAATGTTTACTAGCTTATACACAGAAAAATAAATAAAGGTAAAAAATAATCATGAGTTGGATGAAAATTAATGTCTCCGAAGAAATAAAAAAAATAAGCAAATGAAGTTTGTTTAAACCTACTACCTAAGAAATCTCAAGTTTTATGACACAAAATTCAGCGAATATAACGATTGGGCAAAACGCAGAGGTGTTAGTGATGCAAATCAAGAGTAATGCTGGCTTATTTTCTTATCGTACAGAAAAAGTGTGCGGCTTCTTTAATGTGGAAAAATTATTCAAAGCTGAAGGTAACTTTAAAGGTTTATAGAAAATATTGATATTTCTAAATATGGAAATCAGATTACTTATTGAGAAAATGAATCAAGAACTTACAAACAAACAAAAAAAAACAATTTTTACATTCTCTCATTAGCGACTTTTTTTGAATATTCTCTCACTAGTGTGTAATACATCACATTCTGTGTTGGATGAAAATATTTAAAACATTATTCACAAATTCTGTGAAGAGTATCCTATAGAATGTGTAGCAATTATATGACAAGTTCAGTAAATCAGCCAAGAGCATAATGCTTATCCTAGATGTTTTTCCTGGAAACTAGGCAATATCTCGCAATATCTCATATTATTAGAATGTTAAAAAAGAACTTTATCTTAAAAATGTTCTCTATAACTACCCCAAGAAATATCAGTAATTTTATTGAGTCAGTTCATTTTTTTATATTGATCTTTATGTTTGTTGTTCAAGTCAGTGGAATTGTCCACCAAGATATATTTTTTCCTCTCGCATATACATTTGAATTTTTATTGATACACATATTTTTTTCCGACCATGTTGCAGGACGACAAACTACACATTGAATCCCACGACACCACTGGTTATTAAGGTTTAGTATCATTGGTCTGGAAAAGCATCACATAAATTGTCATTATTTGAGTAGGCGCCGCATTTATCTTTCACAACGGCTCTAGGGATTCGTACCGAAATTTAGTCTGGTGAAATTTGCAACAAACTTGTTGTTTTGGGGACAGATCTGTATATCAACATTACGTCCAAACTTTAAACAGTTGGGTAACGCGTGAATATAGCGTTTCAGCTGGCCTGAAATAATCAGTGAACTAAAAGCCTGAGAACAGTATATAGTATTAATGATAATAATAATACAGAACTTTATTTACATCAGGAACACAGAGGTAAAGGCTTTACTGGGCGAGGTTCAGCCTAAAGGCACCCTATTTTACAAGCTGTTATTCAAGTTCACATGTTTGTCAGTCAGTTAGTTTAGTTTAAATCTCACAAATCGATTTTGAACGACTTTCAACTGATCTATTGCCTTGAAATTTTGCATACATTTGAAGAATCGATGACAATACAATATATTAAGATAATATCCATGGAAAATGGATACAATGTGTCCCACTTTTCATACAGCCACCCTCACATCTCGCTCATCTGATTTTCGATTAATTTGAAATATTGCCCGACAAAGGAATACTCCTTCACCAGAAATGGTCAAATTAACTTTTTAATTATTTTCAATATTATTTTCCTACTTTATATTAAATGATAGACATGATATAAATTATTTATTTATAATGCATATTGTCAGTTTAATGAACAAGTCCATAAATGGTTCAATAAATGTAAATAAATATTATTTAACTTTACGGCTATGCTACCGACAATATTAAGAGTGAACCAAGATCTTAAAATGGACTTCTAATGGAGATCCGAATCGACTACTAACGACCAGTTTTCGAAAGAGAAAAATTACTGATAAGGGATCAGATATTTTCATTATTATTTAGTATCTCTTAGAGAATGCGAGAGTGAAGAGTATATTGAATTTAATCAGAACATTTCTAGAACCGTAAATAGGCTCGTGAAGAAAATATTCATTGTCATTGAATCTAAACAACTTTTAAAATGAAACATATTCTTTATAGGATTTTGCAAACAGCGGAAAGAAAAAGTATCTATGAGAACTAAAAGAAAAACTATATGTAAAAATATTAATGAAAATTTGCATTCTTTCGATAACCTGACTTCTGGTTATGCTAGCAAGTTAAAATCCTAAAATAAATTTGTCCAATTTCTTATTTGACATTCTCATTATAACACTAGCATCCAACATAGTCTCCTACGGCTAAGCAGATTAAACTAGTATCTACATGACCCCCTACCGTATGAAGATTCAGTTAAAAATGATAACAAAGGCCTGAAATGAATTTATTTACCTACTTTGTCTTAAATTTCTTTTCATTCTAATGGATTACATTTTCATTCAGTTTCTTGGAAATGCTTAGCCTTTGAAACGTTTTTAGCCCTTCTTCTGAGCTCATCAGAAAGGCAGAAAGCCACTCATAACGATATTTCATGCCAAACCAAAGCAATATCCATGAATGAGAATGAAATATTTATGTTTGACATTGAATGATTAAAAACAACAGATCTTCACCTATCTATTAGCTAACTAGTATTGGAGCCTATACAGGGTGTTGCACTTAAAAGTCCCCAGGCCATTATCTCTAAAACTAATAAAGATATTTTATTTTTGTAAATGGCAGATGATTGATACCAAGGAAAGGTTTAAATAACGGTGATTAGAATTGTTCCTCAACAGCACACAGAGATGGCGCTGCGATGCAAAACTATTTTTTGATGGCTGGAACCTTGAAACATAAGTCATGTGATTAAACAATATTTTGTGAATAATTTTGATGGTATAGAGAATTTACAAAAAACAAGCCGTTTTGAAGTTACATGAGTTTCTTTCATTAATGCCAGTACACGTGAATTTTTTTATAAATCCCTATAATTTATTTATTATTTATTATAGAATATTGGTTACCAAACACTTTTTTTCAAGATAAGGAAAGTGATATAATACACTATCATAAAATTATGTTTACCACTTCCGGCCAAACCGGAACTAACATGATGAACCAATATCCATATGTTCCTACATATTACTTTTTTTTTTTTCTAATAACGCTTCTAATAAAACGGCTCCCAAAACTTAAAGTAATTAAGACAACAAAGAAAATACACACTAATTTAGAATGGGCTAAATTTATATTAACAATTCAGTAAAGAACGTAAACAAAAGTTTTATAAACAAACATTTAAAAACTATCGAAATATTATTAAAAATGAAATTAAACTAATTTCTTTCTTATTAGTAGGTACTTATTATATTAAATGTTCAAAATTTCTCCCTTCTTCATGAATACACATATCGTTTCAGTAACTCTTCATTGCAAACTTTTTGTAACGTATGTCTATTTATAGCAGCAACACTTGCATATATTTTATTATACAAATCGGCCATATCCTCAATGGGTTCAATGTACACTACACTTTTTAAATACCCCCAAAGGTAAAAATCTAATGGAGTCAAGTCAGGTGATCGTGCTGGCCATCTGACTACTCCATTAGTACCAATCCATCTCTGAGGGTACATTTCATTAAGACAATCTTTGACTAGTACTGAGTTATGGGGTGGTTCACCATCTTGGTGAAACCAAATATTCTCCTGGTTATTAGAGATAGTCTCTAATAATCCTGGCAATACATTTCTCAAAAATATCTCATATTTTCTTCCATTTAAAGTCCCATGGAATAGATATGGTCCAATAATATATGAATTTAATATTCCACACCACACGTTAACTCCAAAAGTTACCTGATTTCGGGTCATTCTCATCCATCTAGGATTATTTTGTGACCAGTATCGGCAGTTATGCTTACTCACAACTCCGTTGTTGTGAAAGCGGCTTTCATCGCTCCAGAGCACATTTTTTAAAAAATTTGGGCATTCTTCAGAAAGAACTGAAAATTCAGCTAGAAAATGTAATCTTCGTTCATAATCACCAGGCCTTAACTGATGGATCAATTTTAATTTGTCTGGATGGTATTTATTTGATTTTAATATTGTATGGCACGAAGATATCGACAGATTAGTTTCCGATGCCAATTTTCGGAGAGAACATTGAGGATTGTTGACAACACTATTTAACACCAAGGCTGTATTTTCATCGTTTCTAACTGGCCTATTTCTGTTACGAATAGTTTTCTTAAAACTACCCCAGTTTCTTAAATTTTTAAACAGCATGATAAATGTTTTTTTATCGGGTGTAGGTCTATTTGGAAATCGTAAACAAAACAATCGTTTTGCTTGTCGGGAATTTCTTTTGCATTCACCGTATATTAAAATCATGTTTAACTTATCTTCATTGGTGTATCTAACCATTTTTTAAATTTATTTTTTTTTATTGCCTTATTTGGATTAATTTGCTTTAAATTGTTTCTAAGTACTCTATTTCTGTTTGAAACTATGATTGAAATGCACCAACTACAAACTTTGTTTAATAACTGTCAAACTTAAAATTAAATCAAAGCCTACTAATATCTCTTAAGTAGATTTTTCATTACCATTCTAAATTAGTGTGTATTTTCTTTGTTGTCTTAGTTACTTTAAGTTTTGGGAGCCGTTTTATTAGAAGCGTTATTAGAAAAAAAATGTAATATGCAGGAACATATGGATATTGGTTCATCATGTTAGTTCCGGTTTGACCGGAAGTGGTAAACATAATTTTATGATAGTGTATTATATCACGTTCCTTATCTTGAAAAAAAGTGTTTGGTAACCAATATTCTATAATAAATAATAAATAAATTATAGGGATTTATCAAAATTCACGTGTACTGGCATTAATGAAAGAAACTCATTAAACTCCAAAACGGCTTGTTTTTTGTAAATTCTCTATACAATCAAAATTATTCACAAATTATTGTTTAATCACATGACTTATGTTTCAAGGTTCCAGCCATCAAAAAATAGTTTTGCATCGCAGCGCCATCTCTGTGTGCTGTTGAGGAAAAATTCTAATCACCGTTATTTAAACCTTTCTTTGATATCAATCATCTGCCATTTACAAAAATAAAATATCTTTATTAATTTTAGAGATAATGGCCTGGGGACTTTTAACTGAAGCACCCTGTATACTCTATGCATGTTTAAAAGTGAATTATTTATTATTTGTTTGCGCATAGCTCAGAATAAGGGCGAAAAACGTTTCAAAGGCTAAGCATTTCCAAGAAACTGTATGAGAGATTTTATGAAAATGTAATCCGTTAGAATAAAACAATTTTTAGGACAAGGTAGGTAAATAAATTCATTTCATGCCTTTGTTCTCATTTTTAACTGAATCTTTATACTGTAGGGGGTCATGTAGATACTAGAGTAATCTGCTTAGCCGTAGGGGACTATGCTGGTTGCTACTGTTATAATGAGAATGTCAAATAAGAATTTGGACAAATTTATTTTAGGATTTTAACTTGCTAGCATAACCAGAAGTCAGGTTATCGAAAGAATCCAAAGATTTTATTAATATTTTTACATATAGTTTTTCCTTTAGTTCTCATAGATAGTTTTTCTTTCCGCTCTTTGCAAAATCCTATAAAGAATATTTCTCTCATTACTATAAGCAAACAAATAATAAATAATTCACTTTTAAACTTTAAAATGTTGGCCTGCCTGCATGTCACGTTTCTGGTAAGTAGTAAGTATGATAGCAGGACAAAAAATATTGATTATATTAATATTTGGACAGTAAGCTATAGAAAGAACTCTGGTGTTTTTAAAATATCGATCAGTAAATATAAACGTTATGAAACATATAAGCATATAAAGTGTGTTGTAACCTTTTATAAAGTTCTATAACCACAGGAATATTGTACAAGATACCGAGTAACGTTTCACTAATCAACGTTGTATCATTGGGAGATTACTAAAATTACAAATATAATAATTGTTCCTACAAAATTAACTTATTTTCAAAAACCTACAAAATAAACAAGAATATTATGACAACTTCGAAACTACAAATTCTATCGCAAGTACAGAATAACATTTTTTGGATATTACTGGCCTAAAAAATTGTTTATATACATATAAGCTATAGAACAAAATAACATGCATCGGATGTTATTGTTTATTGTTTAACGCCGGAAATGATTTCAAACAGTACAGCATTTACTAAATTTACGTGTTCTATAATGTAGTTGCCAATATTTTCTATTGAAGGTGTTGGTTTAGTGTTCAACTACATATTTCTATTATAATTTTTGCGACTTGTTATAAAGGTAACAATTCGCTTTCCTATTGAACTTGAATTAGGTAAACATGGAGAATCAGATATAATAACAATATTTATTTACACAAAAGCTATTATGGATGGTTAGTAAAATACTCAGTTACCGCTACTTATTACAAATAATTTATTTCCATTCTTCAATTTAAAATTCGTTGACTTATAAAGTAAACTATAATTACTTGTTCGTGAATATATACAGTTGGTATTTAAACAAAAAGACATTTTTACTTTGTTTTATACATTCCAGTAATTGGTTAAATTCAGACGCTGCCGCTGTCGTTCGAAAACTTAATATTTAGATGATTTGGGTTTGTAACTAGGTATATCTCCACGATGTTGTATATTTACTGACATATGTTGGTAGTAAATTATTGTGGAGGTTGTATAAGAATATCGTGTCCTATAGTTTATGTTATCTTTTACCGAAAGCCAGTTTAGTTGTACATTTCATTCGCGGATATTAGTGTATCTATTGCATTTTAAAATGAGTTGCATATACCTATTTTAAAGCAGCTGCGGTTTAGATATGTTGCTATCATGACACATATATAATAAACTTCCTAAGGAATCACTACTGCCGCGTCCAGATTTTCCATCTGTCTCTTTAAAGGAAAGTATCTTGACTATATGTGCACTCTAGTATGTGGAAAGAATTGGTCATTGAATTTTAGAAATACTTGAGGCAGATGCCGTAAGAGAATTTGAGGCGTTGATTTTTAGCATATACGTCAAGTTTCTGGACTCTTATTAGCTTGCTCTACTTATTTTCCCCAGTTATCTCCACCCCTATTCCTTCAACGGAATCATCTCATTCAGATGTCATAATATATAATTTTGTAACAAATTTCAAGTGAATATCTCAATTTTATCTTATCAACTCCATTAATAATGAAGTGGGGATGGAAAATATAATAAAAAAGGTTGAATACACCAAATCTCAAGTTCTGTACTCTTACCAGATTGCTTTACTCATTTTCCCATATTTACCTCTACTTACCCCCCAACTTTTCAACGGAATCATCTCAAAATATAATCTAGTTCCATACGTCGTTATAATACATGCATTCACCAAATTTCAATTTAATTTTGTCAGCCCTTTAATAATGGAGTGGGGGTGGTTGAAAAATGTTGTAAAAAAATCTGAGGACTTCGCTTCCAGTATATTCAACAAGTCCCAAGTTTCTGTACTCTTCCAGGCGTGCTCTACTTATTTTCCCCTGTTTAATCCCAACCATTCACCGGATGGTTTCAAAAGGGAATTCACTTCCAGATCTCGTTATAATACATACGTGTACAAAATTTCCAGTCAATATCTTAAACCGTTCCAGAGAAAACGTGCTGACAAAAGAAGTTACAGTCAGACAGAAAATTTATTTTTCTCAAATTTAAAATCTCCACGTTTCGTGGCATTCTTCATTCAATTTGTTTACGGTTACTATACTTCCAATCCACGTGGATGTGGAAGTAATATTAAAGCAATACTCGAATTGTTGGTTCATTATTGTATTATAAATTGTATTGTATTGTATTATAAATTAAAAATAACATTATGATAACAGTTGTACTGTTCATAATGGGCATATTTTCTTTGTTATAATTGCTATAAGAAAGATATATGTTTTAAACTTATTTGTGATAAGTATTTTGTAAAAGTTTGAATAATTACTAGTATTTTCTGGTAATATATTTTCATTTGTTTCTATTATTATAAATTGTTTTCTTAGTAAATACAGTTAAGTGATTACTAACAACGATAGGCAAATCCAAGTATTTTTTAATATTTTTCTACATATGTAGTCTATATGGTCGTAAAATGGAAATGTGCCACCGATGATAATCCCTAGATATGTTACAATTATTATTACCTTTGCAATACCGGAATATATTTAAAAATTTTAATAATCCCGTCAGAGAAGGCAAACATGCCATTTTTAATCGTTTATAACTTAATGAATACGTTAGGGGGAAGGCCGAGTCATGCCGATATCGAAAGATCGAAATTGGTATTTTAATCACATCTTGAATTATTCATACGAAACTGAAAACTCGAGCAGGCGCGGCGCGACCGAAGTAAACGAAAAACGACATTGTCTTACCTTCTACGATATTTAATCTGATGATTTCTAGTGTTGTTTTGCAATATGAAAGTATGTGTTGTTAGTTCTCATTAAAGAGATAGCTAACGTTTGTACTTTAATTATCAGAAAACGGCAGCTTTGGTGTTCTAACTTAAATGTAAATGTTTCTTATGCGATTGTGTGATCACCTTACAACAATTTACCAGCGGCCATTTTGTCTCATAATATTTATTAATGATACAAAGTAAATATAAAATTGACATGTTAAAATATCGGACTTGTGTAAAAGTGTAAGCCATATTTTTCCTCCCTTGGAGGCAAGGGGCCTGCTACATCCGACTGCCCTCGAATGTAAGCCCTGCCATTCTCTATTCGTACCTTTACGAAGGTTTTCTTATTCATTTTCGAGCCTGCTAAAATGCCAAATACTTCGTTAGCTCTACGTCTGTTATATTTTACACACGTATCATCAATGCATTGAATGAAATTGTTATTGGAACCTAATATATTTAGACTTTTTGGCATTCATCATTAATTCATTCATTGTAAATTATTCGTTGATTATTTTCAGTGCTTCGCATCCAATCCAGTTAAATATATTTATAGTATCGTCTTTAAATGATTGCACTCTTCTGATTCGATTAGGAATTTACCATTAATGACGTGAAAAGTGTATGTCCTAGTACACTACCCTGTGGAACTCCGTTATTTTTTTTTTAAATTTGGATTTAATATTGTTTATTATTGTTTGTCTACTTCGTTTATGTAGATAGGATAGACCATTCATACACCGTCTCAACAATTCCGAAAAAGAACAATTACTACAACTTCACCCATTGTTGAAGAGATACTTGAAATCGTTAATTATATTTTGCAAGACCATCTCTCCTAAATGATTTTATCTGAATCCGAAAATGTATGTAGAATCGGGAAAACTTAAAAAAAGATCCCGTAAAATTATTTAGCTGTAATATACTCTTAATATGTGTATTCTCTAAACATATACATAACTCAAAGATATTATTACTGGAAAATATCCATAATACGCACAAGTCTGTTTTTTACATTTTCTGGTTGAAAACGCAGATTAAATGCTTATTCCAGGTTTGTTAATACTGAAACATAATTTAAAAAGCGGTGTACATAATGATAATACGAAGAAAATAATGCTCTTACAGTCTTTAGAATAAATTGCCTAAATGTATCCCCATATTCACTTCGCGGAAGCATATTTTTTGGACGTAAAAGAACATCCTTGTTAAACTTTTGATTTAATCTCCAACTTTTGCGACATCTCGCGAAATTGCTTTGCTGAAATCTTTTTCGTAAGGGCATGACGCTGTTTCACATAAAAAGTTTCGGGATCTTTATTTGTTATTGAAAATTTATATTTTCCTTATTTAATAACAACTCGCATAAGAACCTAAGGCATCCCTTCATAGCAATAAGAATGTAAACAGTCTTGAAAATACCCAGAGAAACAAACTGTCTTTATTTTCTTGAAGTTTAAATTTTGCGAGGATATTATTGTGACTTGAGCAGTTGCACATAGGTTAAACAATTATAATTGTACTCTTGGATTAAACGAATTGAAAACTATCAATTTGTTTGACACTTTGGTAAATAACTGGTAAAGAATCCAAGACAACACGCCGCAGTATATTATTATAAAATTATTATTGGTATTATTTAATTATTTATTACACAGTCACACAATTTTTTTTTTCTGGCCTGGGGATCTGACCATACTCACTATATGTTTTTCGGGTCGCTGAATCCGGATTCGGATTCACCGACCCCAAAAATATATAGGAACCATGATCAGATCCCCAGACCAGAAAAAAAAATGTTTTTGTGTGGCTGTTATTGTTATTAATATTGGGAAATATTTTGCAAATATTTAAAGAAAATTGTGACAGCAGGCTTTTCAAAACTCAAGAACCAATTAAATGATATTTTGGAACTTGACTTTACCAAATTGTAATAATTATTTGTTTTCTTCACATTTTAAATTTAAGTCCTTTGGGCAATTCTGAACAACTTTTTTTTAGTAGTAAAATTTTTGATAAATGATATTTTTATTTATTTTAGTATCACAGATGCTTTGAATTTGAAAGGGAAGAATGGTTCTTTGGTTATAAGTAGACCTTAATATGCTTCATCTTTGAGAAAAATTAGATTCAAAGCAGATAAAAACTAAAACCGTTATAAAGAGTGTGTATTAATTTGATTGTACAATAAAGAAATTGTAAACTGTAAATTGTAAAAAAAGTAAACTTATACATAGCTTTAAAGGCCCTGTTTAATTTATATAGGGGAAATTGGAAAAACGGTTTGTATGATTGGAACTAAATAAGATACATTGGAAACTTGGTAGTTACATATTTGATTATTTATATTTAGAACAATCTTTAAAGGCTTTAAACAAATTGTGTTGTAGATTTTTGTCTTTAATATAATTTGCTCAAGTATCCCCACTAGGTGGGATACTTGATCAGTAGGTAGGGGATACTTTATCACTAGAGGGATACTTGATCAATGAGATTATATAAATATTAAAAAATGAAACAAACTATGAAAGGATAAAAGAACTGTAATTATAACAAATAATGAAACAAAATTCATATTTAATATAAGTATTTAAGAGACATACATAGGTGAATATTCTTTAAATAAATAGGTACCATAAGAGATGTCTACTAACGTTTCTCAAATATAATCTGGAGGTTTCATAAAATTGTAATATAATCGTACTCATTTCGTGAAAATATTTGGGCTGGGTACTCTGCCATTTCTTTCATTAAAGTTTATGTTACACATATCATTTTTGTTCAATGAAAGTAACTTTCACGTATTATCTACACATTTGAAAATCGTTACCCTGCATTTTCCTTTTTCATCAATTATAACATACAGGTATCTAAACGCCATGGATGTTGTTTCGTTTTCCGCCTTTAAAAGTCACAATGGCAAATTTTCCTCATTTTGAGGTGATTGTACTTAGGGGTAACAGCTCTTCAAAGTCTTATTCATCTTCCAATGAATAGTCTGTTTCATCAAATACACTCTTCTTCATTTTCAGAAGATGGTACGAACTTTCTTTTTCACAGTTTGTTTCTTGGTAAGTTTGGCAAGAAGTTTCTCTTGCATTTTTCCTTTCTTAGCTTTATTTCATTTTTAATTATTGGCTTTACTGGCGTATCAGAAATGCAGACTTCATTTTTTCTCTTCATTTTTTTTGTATTTTTCTTTGCATTTGCTTTAGGAAATGGCAAGACTGAATCAGGACTAAAAAGAAAAGACGTTTCTGTTTGAACTGTAGGTGTAGATGTTTGCTAGGCCCTGCAACTTCTAATGAGGTATATTCAACTTGCTATGGGATTATGTCCTGTCACGGACAACTCTTTTGGTTCCTTTCTATAAGTGGCAAGAAGTTATCTTCAATAAAAATTGAAGAGTTATATGGAAAACTAGCTACCTAAAACCTAAAGCATAGAATACTTGACCACGTGCTCAAGTATCCCACTCTATGTGCTGATCAAGTTCCCCCCCTGAACCGTTAGATAAAAGAATGTAAATGGACACAACCCCAACTTGTAATAAGTTATTATTTTGTGCCGTATTTCACAAATGTACACTAATTTCCCTGCTATTGATTGATCTGAAGAAGTATGAAATGTTAAAGTCAATGAAACTAGGATGAAACAGAGACTAGGATGTGGTGTTATGTTGCTAGATTGTGTAAAATTTACCCTAAATTTGTCGATTCTGAAACATTTGTCGTTTTAACTGAACAATGTTGATATGATCAAATATTCCTCCTGATCAAGTATCCCCCTCTCCCCTGCATGTATGTAAGCTGTTAAAATATGAACAATTCACAACATAAAATTTATGTGTTGTTTAACATAAGGACGTAAGTTTTTGCTAAGTTATTACAAGTAAAGTACTGCGATTAATGCCATATATTTTCACTTCATTAGTTTCGGTATAATATTTAATTTAAGGAAATGAGCCAGATGTAATTTACTCTTGAAAATTCTAGTTGGCGACATTCAACGTCGTAAGTTGAGAAAATTAATTAAGTTAATTAAATCCGTAAACTAATAAACCTAAGCGAAATATTTGTAGTCAAAATATTTGATGTTAATTTCCTGAAATAGGGTAAAATGCAGTGTGTATGCTGAAGTTTATTAGTTGCTTAAATAAGTCGATTGTGTGTAATCAGTGTTGCATTCGAAATCATGGCGTTATACAGGGTTGGTCCATTTTTAACTCGATTTCAAAGTTTAATATGTACCTATGAAGTGAGTCTTTAGTCGTGAACAGATTTTAGTCAAAGCCGTCCGATTCTAGGATGGAAAAAGGGGACGATAAATAGTATTAGCGATTTTTTTTGAAAAAAAGTAGAAAGAAATTCTTAATCAACAACTTTCTGTTTCTAATCTCTGTACAAGATTACATCGTAGTGGTTTAAAATGTGTTTGAGATAGGGGCCGTCAAAGTAACATTTTTTTAACTAAATACAGGGTGTCCGAATTGCAAATGCCAAATTTCACTAAGTAATACAACTTTTCAAAATAAGAAAAAAAGTTCCTATAAACATGGGTCGGGAAGTGATTTGTTTCCGAGATACAGGGTGTTCAAGTAATTCTCCTGAAAATGTTTTTTATGAATATTTTCGAAGCGTCTAAAGATAAACAAATGATAATTTACACAGGAATTTAACTTTTAAGAAAAAATGACAACTATGTACGAAAATCATTCAGGACCGGGTGAAACTGGGGGGGCCTAGATATAATTTCGCTCCAACTTTATTGTGTGACACTTTTATATTAATTTATGAGCAGAGCTTAGAAACTTGAAGTTTTCTACACAAAAAAATTCCCTTGTGTTTTTTCTCTAAAATTATCAGTTTTTGAGTAAATCTTATCTGAACTTTATTAATTAGTAACCATTCTTATCAGCATTCCTGATATGCAGGAGTGTGCCGTGATTGTAATGTTTGTAACAAATGAAAAATAATCTAGCATGCAATGCCAGAATGACAATAATGACATTGTTGTTTTTTGGTTTTCTGTAGTTCATTGTTCTGTAGTTTTATTATTCTCTTTTGGAAAAATTGTTCTATTGAAAAGTAAAAAATGGTCATGTTTAGTAATGTGGAGTACGCGAATATTCATTTTGTTTACGGATATTGTAATGGAAACACGAATGCCACGATACGCGAATATTGCAGAAGATTTCCTAATAGAAGGAAACCATCATAAGATGTTTTTATTCGAACCCGCATAGAATTTAGAAATGTTGGACTTAGAAGAAGTCCAAGAAATGAAGAACAGCGAAATGGGCGATTTAAAAACATAATTTTCACCAAATTTAACAATAAAAATAAATTAAGTATCAGAAGAGCGGTTCAACAGCTGCGTGCGCAAGCTGTGCATGTTTCCAAAAACAAAGTTTTTCGGATTCTGAAAAAGACCACAGAAAGCTTTACGAATGCAGCCATTCCATAACCTTCAACCAGGTGATCCCGAAAGGCGTATCAATTTTTGTAATTGTTTTATAAATGCCATGGAACAGGATTCCGATTTCGGAAGTAAAATTATTTGGAATGATGAAGCTACCTTTGACCATAATGGATCGATTAATTTTAATAATTTAAGAATCTGAGCTCATCACAATTTAGGATTTAGCGTTAATGTATGGTGTGGTGTCATAAACGGGACTTTTTGTGAGCCCCACATCCTTCCTCCCCATTTAAATGGACCATTATTTAATGATTTTTTAAATAACCATTTTTTTCAATATCTTAAGGATATTCCTGTTAATTTAAGAAATGAATGCTGGTTTCAAATGGACGGAGCTCCTGCGCATTTTGCTCTTGAGAACCGTTTGTGGGTAAATAATAATTATCCTGAACGGTGGATCGGTCGATTAGGTGCAGGAGCCTGGATACCCCGTTCACCGGATTTAACTCCAGTTGATTTTTTTGTCTGGGGCTATTTAAAGTACAAAGTCTACGCAGTCCCTGTAAACACGAGAGAAGGGTTAATAGAAAGAATTGTGAACATTTGTGGGCTAATCTTGATTTCATTCGTAAAGCTACACACTATGTACGGCGCAGATGTCAGAAGTGTTGCAGCTGGCGGAATGCACACTTGTAATTTGTAATTTACCTTATCTAATTCATTGTTGTCTAATAAAAAATAATGTAATCAAATTTTGTTTTTAATGAAAAACAATACAAAAATTCAATAGTATGCAAAATTTTACATTTTCACAGGATTATTGAAGCAAAAGGATTACAACTAAAGTACATCTGGGTTAAGGGACACTCAAATATTACAGGAAACAATATCGCAGACAAACTTGCTAAACAATCAATAGAAGAACATGGAGTAATTCAACCATTTCTCCCTATGTCAGATTTATATAATGTTTATAAAAACAGAGTACGGAAAAAATGGGAAACTTTGTGGGACTCGTACGTAACAAGAACAAGAAACCATTATGTAAAAATACATCAAACTCTGCCCAATATAATACCCCATATAAATACGTATAACGTATCCAGATTTTACTCCACGTCTATCACAAGGTTAAAACTGAATCATGGATCCTTCCCTGCTCACTTACACCGAATAGGACTAAGAAACAGCCCATTGTGCACCTGTGATCCTAACTACATTGGAGATTTGAATCATTTATTTTTTAACTGTAAACACCACATTCAAGCGACAACAAAACTTCTTTTTAAAATTTGTGCACTCAACCTGCCTCTACCTACATGCATTACAACTTTATTATATGAAAATAACAGACAAATATTTAATATTCTAGTGGATTTTTTAAAGGACACTAACATTAACTTGTGATTATGGATTAATCTTCTCAATCGTAAATAATATAATTATGTTTAATTTTCGTTCTTTCTTTTTAGGGATAGCTTCGTTTACCTTTGTTATCTATCCTATTGTTATTTTATCCTTCAAACCGTGATCCAACCCAATTCTGTAAAAACAAAGCCCTGATAGACTCCTGGGCAAGAAGAATGTGTTATAACCCCGCTCCTTCCTTTCGTATAATATATTAATTTCGTAGTAGGTCAGTTTCATAGTAGGTTAGTAATATAAGGCATTTCCATTACAACATTTTGTGGTGTATGAGTTATTACGAACTCAAAGCCAGACAAAGGGGGAAAAAAAAATTGAACTGAACTTGTGGTAGGTTCCTTGTGAAACATCTTGAAAATAATTGTTAATAAATTAAACACTGCTTTTAGATGAATCAATCAATATATTATAAATACTCTACATATGTTTCGGCTTATTAGGCCTTTATCAAGAGTATTACATAGTGAATTCACTATGTAATACTCTTGATAAAGGCCTAATAAGCCGAAACATATGTAGAGTATTTATAATATATTGATTGATTCATCTAAAAGCAGTGTTTAATTTATTAACAATTATTAAAAAAAAATGGTTTTACTGTCATTGTTTTTTCTGTTCTGCTCAAATTATTCATAAAAACTATTCCCGAATGAAGTTCAGATAAGATTTACTCAAAAACTGATAATTTTAGAGAAAAAACACAAGAGACTTTTTTTGTGTAGAAAACTTCAAATTTTTAAGTTCTGCTCATAAATTAATTTAAAAGTGTTACACAATAAAGTTGGGACTTAATTATACCTAGGCCGCCTCAGTTTCACCCGCTCCTGAATGGTTACATAGTTGTGATTTTTTCTTAAAAAGCATAAAAAGTTAAATTCCTGTGTAAATTATCATTTATTTATCTTTAGATGTTTCGAAAATATTCATAAAAATACATTTTCAGGAGAATTACTTGAACACCTTGTATCTCGGATACTAATCACTTCCCGACCCATGTTTATATGAACTTTATTTCTTATTTTGAAAAGTTGTATTGCCTGTTGAAGTTTGGCCTATGCAATTCTGGACACCCTGTATAATTTTTGTAAAACTGTAAAACGGATTCTCAAATGAAAAAAATGTAGTCTTTATTTTTTGTTTAGAATAATGCGAATACGATTCAAATGTATTGACCCCTCACTTTAACCGCGAATATCTCTGAAACGGAGGAGCAGAAAAAATTGAAAAAATTATGTGTTTGTTATGGGTTTATTCTAAATCAGTCTGAAATTGAATAATGTACATTGGACACTTTTGAAGTTTTGCTGAGTTATATTGAAAAATTTCCTACTTTTTAAGGAAATTTTGACCATACCAGTTAAATCCATTATATCTTGGAAAATATGCATACTATGTAAAAAATATTTTACACACCGATAAAGCATGGCATTTTTTGTACGAGGAAATTTTTTCATAATTTTTTATTCCAAAATTATGCAGTTATTCTCGTAAATGTGATGTCATGTTTGTTCTGTTATTTATCAATATATTTCAAAATTTTTTGCTAAAATAGTTAATTATGTAAAATGTAAGCATTTTCAGGACAATTGGTAAATATCAAATATTAATTTAGTTATCAAGCGTAAAGGATAATATCATTCCAAGTTTGCACTAATATTATCTATTACGTTTCATAACTAAATTAATGTTTGATTTATACCAATTATTTTTTCTGAAAATGCTTACATTTTACATAATTAACTATTTTAACAAAAAAATTTTAAATACGTTGATAAATCGCCGAATAAACATGACGTCATGTTTTTGAGAATACGTGCAAAATTTTAGAATAAAAAATTATGAAAAAATTTCCTTGTACAAAAAATGCCGTCCTTTATCAATGTCTAAAATATTATTTACATAGTATGCATATTTTCCAAGATATAATGGATTTAAAACTGGTACGGTCAAAATTTTCTTAAAAAGTAGGACATTTTTCAATATAACTTAGCAGAACTTCAAAAGTGTCCAATGTACATTATTCGATTTTTTTTTCCATTTTTTCTGCTCCGTTTCAGAGATTTTCGCGGTTAAAGTGGGAGGTCAATACATTTGAATCGTATATTAGTTTGAATTAATTTTACAACAAAATCATTATTGGTTTAATTCGTACGTACACTTTTGTGTAATAAAATCCCGTACACCTATTTTTCACTATATTGAATCATTCTTTGTTTATTTGTCATTGTAAGTGTCATATTTTCGTAGTGCCAAATTTAACTGAAATTTTTTTAAATCTCTCTAACATTGAAGAAAGATGATATCTATCAGAACAGTTGCTAATCACTATTAATTAAATAAAAGTAGTTATGAGTGTGAAGAAATGGTGGTAGGAGAAAAGTAGCGTAAAGAGAAAAGATTTTTCAGGCCAATCGAGAAGTTCAAATCTCGTTCAAGATGAACCGCACCTTGGCTGTTTGAGGAAAAATCAGTTTCAAACAGCAGGAGACACTGTGTCCATGGCAAATTTTCCGGCAGCGAGGTCAACAGCTAGCCGAAGGATAGGAAAATCGGAATTAAAAAACTGTACAAGTGCCAAGAATAAAGTATTCAGCATATTAAAATAAAATTCAAGCCATATTGTTCTTTTACAAACTTTTAAAATTGATTATAATATGTCACTCTATGTAACTTGATAAAATTGTATAGACAAAAATTTTGAAAGTCGAATTTTCTACAAGAAATATCGTTAAACTATTATGCATTTCTTATTAAATTTCTTGAAATCAAAGCTTGAAACAAGGCGGTAGTTCTAAGTACTCCACGAAAAAAGTGCTTACTGCGTTCTTTTGCTGTAAATATCATAGTAATAATTAATTTTATATTAAAATGACCTGAAATTGACGAGTACAGCACACTATTGGAATTTGGCCAAGCATGTTCCAACCCTGTATGTGTTCATGCAGTAATTCGATCCTAAATAATTTAGTTTGATTCCAGAATTATTTGAAAAGATTGCCAGCATCATTGATTTATTTTATTACACTCAAACCAATCTATAAACTGGTATTTATTTGATAGGATAGTTCATAAACATAGCTTTTATGCTTGGAATTTACATATTGATCGATGATATTGCAGTCTGATGCATTAGGTAATGAACCTAATAAATTTTACTAAAATCCGAATCAAATTCTAGAGAGTATCAAATTACACAGGCGTATATAAAAAAGGTCATGTACTTTTGAGCAGAGCTTGATACCCCTCTGTATTTTGAGCAACTGAATTAGATGCCGCCGCCAGATTTGCTCCATCGTGTCAGAATTTTTCCCTAATCTCAAAAATTGCTAAAAATCAGTGAAAATTTTTATTAGTAGGGATTAGAGGAAAATCCGGGCGTAACGGAGCAATTCTGTTGGCGGCATCTCGAATTCAACAGCTCAGAATACAGAGCGGTATTATGATCTGCTCAAAAGTACATGACCTTTTTTTGTGTGCCTGCGTTATTATTCCTTCTACATTCCGTCATTCGATTTTTAAATAATGTTATTATGTCTGTTAATCATAAATGAGCAAAATGCATAATTTTTTTAAACATCACAGATGAATAGATCACTAAAAAACATTATTTTTCCAGTATTTTATTTTTGTTTTATGTTCTAATTAAAGGTTAAAAAAATTATTTACTGCAGCTGTCAATTTAACTGCGTTTAAACGGAGAAGTTTCCGCGCTACTTGTGTGTGACGTCATTGGGCACATCGCACCGACGGAAAACGTATTGTGATTGCGAATGTGTACACATTATTTATGTTGTGTTATGGAAAATACAAAGAAAAGTAGCTATAAATATTGTATTGTGCTCAAATGTACAAATACTACAATAAAAACTCCAGAAAAGTTATTTTTTAATGTGCCTAGACGCGATAAAGTTAGGAAGAAATGGTGCAGAACTATGAGACGAGACGACCGAAATGCAGAATTATCGTCATCCTCAAGATTATATTGCTGCCAGGATCATTTTGACGTAAATTTACCCATTAAAACTAATTATTTTATAATAATATTATGAAAATATGTACTTATCTAACCCTAATATTATTGTGATAATTTGTTTACATATCATGGTGAATTTGGTCACTTTCCTATTTATAGGAATACAAAAGTTTACTAACTTCTGTTAATAGGAACCTTGAATTAAAATGTATAAATGTATAAGAACGGTGGGAATAATGCAACTTCTCGACGTTCTACATATTATCCAGTTATATATTTATATATACCTATGTATGTCAACAGTTATTTTTACTATTAATGTACCTACCTACCTAAAAGTACGTACTTAGTAAGTGACGGGAGGTATTTATTATATAAAAAAGTAAAGCATTCTAAGATGAAAAATATTAATTAATAGGTATAACATTAAAACATTGTCTTGTTTACCTATTTTGAGGTTAGGTACATAAATAATTTATTATATTTAACTACAGTAAAAGGATAAAAATGGGCACAATTGAATTAATGTTTAGAATAATGAATGACACATACCTTGTTGCTTTAGTACTTCCAATTTCTGTACTAATAAAATCAGTATTAGTAGCAAAAAAGTTTGTCATCATAAACACATCAACAACGGGCAAATTGTCACTCTGGCCCCGTAAAAACCCACTCTCCGTCATTTTTACCACTTAATAATTAAAATAAATAAATAAATGAATGATTTCTTTTATGAAAATATTAATACACATTTACAAAACACAAAACAATTTACGATTTAACCCCTTGGCAGATAGACGACCATTAGACGTTATGCCGAATGACGTCAGACCAATAGCGTGGTGTTTTCAGTCACGTGGATATGTTCCCATAAAATTTTGAATTTCAAAGTCGTTTATTTAGGCTACACATTTTTTTAATGCCTTTTCTTCATTACTTTCTCAACTCATATAACATATATAATGAAAAAATAATAAATTATTGCATTTCTAAAATTCATGCATGTTGCTCATTAATGTGTTTTAATATTTACATCGAAGAACCTACTGCTAAGAACTTTTCTACTTATAGACCAGTGCAGATGCCTTTTAGAAAGGCAAAAAATCATAAAAATTAGTAACAGCATGAAAACTGTTGGAGGAGGAAGGAAATACAGTGCAACCAACTGGAAAAATAAATCAAAGTTGATTCGAGTTACGAGGGTGAAATGGTGTGAACTTTTAGGGGTGGAGAATGGTTTTT
Organism: Stenurella melanura; assembly: GCA_963583905.1. NCBI lineage: Eukaryota > Metazoa > Arthropoda > Insecta > Coleoptera > Cerambycidae > Stenurella > Stenurella melanura. The sequence goes on from OY757313.1 coordinate 46,643,567, forward strand.
CACGATTTCCAGCGAAACTAGACCTTCTATCGAAAAAAGTTAAATACAAAATTTGTAGATAATAAAAAAGTCTATAACTTTTGTAAGAACCATTTTTTCACATAACCTAAAATTTTCCGAGAAAAATCGATAAAGCCGGTTTTTTTTGTTTTTGATTTTTATCTTATTTTCCACGAAATTTGGTGGGAACTTACCTTTTTATGTTCCAAATACGTTGTAATTTTTTGGAATCAAAATGTTCATTTTTACATTTTATTGTAATTTTAAACCAAAAAAGAGGCCTCATTTTCAACCGAAAATACCCATGTGCTGGAAACAGTTTTTTTTTAACTTTCTCTTTTGTCTTTGTCTTTATTTTCGTTGGAACGTCTACTTTTAGATGGTGTAAAAAAATAACCATTAAGTACTATGGGAAAATTTGCCAGGAAATGCGAAAAACTGAAAAAACTAAATTTTAAAAAGTTATTTTTCAATCATCAACCAACTGAAGATGCAGCAGAACAACATTGCTATAGGGCATACTATCAGCTTTAAACTTGTTTCCTGTAACAAACTAACAGCAACTGATTGGGTCTGAAAGCAACACCAACATGGAATTATGCTCAAATTGACAAATAAAGAATTGATTCCTAAAATATTTCTTAAAACTATTTGTTGCAGCTGTGAAAGTGGGTGTAACAGTAAAAAATGTGGCTGTCGAAAACACGGTTTGAAATGCACAAATTTATGTTCAAACTGTCATGGTTCTGAAAAATGCTCTAATATTGAAAAAGTAATCTACGAGGAAGTAAGTGATTCGGAAGAAATCATAGACGATGAACCGATAAATATTAGGAAAGATATTGGATTTGAAGACGATGGCGGTATTGAAGATTTCAAAGATCCACCAGAATCCGAAAGTTTTATCGAATCTGACGATGAAGAACTGCCATCACAGAGGCAAAGACTAATGGACAATTGATTGTATTTCTAATTAGTCTAATAAATGTAAATAAAAATATTGTAAAAAACGATAGCAATAATTTTCATGAATAATTAATTTGTACAATTTACAATCTTAGGTATAAATTTTTATGTAAATTTAAATGTAAATACTGTATAAATACATTTTTTGTTATAAGATTTTCTATTTCATAAATATCACTTGAATCTTATCAACTTTTTTGTATTAAAAAATATGGTAGTCATGATTTTTTTCTAGCTGAAACCATTTCAAACCCAATATTTAATACTTGGAAAATTAACTATTTTCGCATGTTTTTTTGCAAACCCCATACTTCAACGATTTCATGGGTGTGAAATTATCCACATCCACATTTTAAGGTAGGACTATAATCGATAAAGTCGTCGGCTTAGAGATTATTTTTTAAATTCGATAACAGGTCTCTTAAAATGCCATCATTTTAAATGTTAGACAGTTTCGAAATAGAAATATATACATAGGAAAACATATCAATACATTGTCAGCCCGCCTGGAAGGGCGAAATGGGGGTTGAAACACTTTGAAAATCAACATTTTTTTAGCCACGGTAGAATTCTAATTCCAACGTAGATTAATTAAGCACAAAAAAACGCATCAGCAAAATGCATCGAAATTTTTGTCAGCCCGTCTAGCAGGGTGAAATGGGGGTTGAAAGGCATTTAAAAATCAGGAATTTTTTTAGCCACAGTAGAATTTTGATTTTAACGTAGATTAATTAAGAACAAAGAAACGCATCAGAAAAATACATTGAAATCATTTGTCAGCACGTTTAGCAGGGTGAAATGGGGGTTGAAAGGTATTAAAAATCAGCTATTTTTTTAGCCACAGTAGAATTTTAATTTTAACGCAGATTAATTAAGAACAAAGAAACACATCAGAAAAATGCATTGAAATCATTTGTCAGGCCGTCTGGCAGGGTGAAATGGGGGTTGAAAGGTATTAAACAATTAGCTATTTTTTTAGCCCCGGTAGAATTTTAATTTTAACGTAGATTAATTAAGAACAAAGAAACACATCAGAAAAATGCATTGAAATCATTTGTCAGCCCGTCTAGCAGGGTGAAATGGGGGTTGAAAGGTATTAGAAATCAGCTATTTTTTTAGCCACAGTAGAGTTTTAATTTTAACGTAGATTAATTAAGAACAAAGAAACACATCAGAAAAATGCATTGAAATCATTTGTCAGCCCGTCTGGCAGGGTGAAATGGGGGTTGAAAGGTATTAAACAATTAGCTATTTTTTTAGCCCCGGTAGAATGTTAATGTTAACGTGGATTAATTCAGAACTAAGAAATTCATCAGAAAAATGCATTGAAATCATTTGTCAGCCCGTCTAGCAGGGTAAAATGGGGGTTGAAATGCGTTAAAAAATCAACTATTTTTTTAGCCACTGTAGAATTTTAATTCTAACGTAAATTAATTAAGAACAAAGAAACGCATCAGAAAAATGCATTGAAATCATTTGTCAGCCCGTCTAGCGGGGTGAAATGGGGGTTGAAAGGTATTAAAATTCAGCTATTTTTTCAGCCACAGTAGAATTTTAATTTTAACGTAGATTAATTAATTAAGAACAAAGAACCACATCAGAAAAATGCATGGAAATCATTTGTCAGCCCGTCTAGCAGGGTGAAATGGGGGTTGAAAAGTATTAAAAATCAGCTATATTTTCAGCCACAGTAGAATTTTAATTTTAACGTAGATTAATTAAGAACAAAGAAACGCATCAGAAAAATGCATTGAAATCATTTGTCAGCCCGTCTAGCAGGGTGAAATGGGGGTTGAAAGGTATTAGAAATCAGCTATTTTTTTAGCCACAGTAGAGTTTTAATTTTAACGTAGATTAATTAAGAACAAAGAAACACATCAGAAAAATGCATTGAAATCATTTGTCAGCCCGTCTGGCAGGGTGAAATGGGGGTTGAAAGGTATTAAACAATTAGCTATTTTTTTAGCCCCGGTAGAATGTTAATGTTAACGTGGATTAATTCAGAACTAAGAAATTCATCAGAAAAATGCATTGAAATCATTTGTCAGCCCGTCTAGCAGGGTAAAATGGGGGTTGAAATGCGTTAAAAAATCAACTATTTTTTTAGCCACTGTAGAATTTTAATTCTAACGTAAATTAATTAAGAACAAAGAAACGCATCAGAAAAATGCATTGAAATCATTTGTCAGCCCGTCTAGCGGGGTGAAATGGGGGTTGAAAGGTATTAAAATTCAGCTATTTTTTCAGCCACAGTAGAATTTTAATTTTAACGTAGATTAATTAATTAAGAACAAAGAACCACATCAGAAAAATGCATGGAAATCATTTGTCAGCCCGTCTAGCAGGGTGAAATGGGGGTTGAAAAGTATTAAAAATCAGCTATATTTTCAGCCACAGTAGAATTTTAATTTTAACGTAGATTAATTAAGAACAAAGAAACGCATCAGAAAAATGCATTGAAATCATTTGTCAGCCCGTCTAGCGGGGTGAAATGGGGGTTGAAAGGTATTAAAAAATCAAATATTTTTTTATCCACCGTAGAACTTTAATTTTAACGTATATTAATTAAGAACAAAGAAACACATCAGAAAAATGCATTGAAATCATTTGTCAGTCCGTCTAGCAGCGTATAGTGGGGGTTGAAATACATTAAAAAATCAACTATTTTTTTTAGCAATGGTAGAATTTTAATTTTAACGTGGCTTCATTAAAAACAAAGAAACGCATCAGAAAAATGCATTGAAATCATTTGTCAGCCCGTCTAGCGGGGTGAAATGGGGGTTGAAAGGTATTAAAATTCAGCTATTTTTTCAGCCACAGTAGAATTTTAATTTTAACGTAGATTAATTAATTAAGAACAAAGAACCACATCAGAAAAATGCATGGAAATCATTTGTCAGCCCGTCTAGCAGGGTGAAATGGGGGTTGAAAAGTATTAAAAATCAGCTATATTTTCAGCCACAGTAGAATTTTAATTTTAACGTAGATTAATTAAGAACAAAGAAACGCATCAGAAAAATGCATTGAAATCATTTGTCAGCCCGTCTAGCGGGGTGAAATGGGGGTTGAAAGGTATTAAAAAATCAAATATTTTTTTATCCACCGTAGAACTTTAATTTTAACGTATATTAATTAAGAACAAAGAAACACATCAGAAAAATGCATTGAAATCATTTGTCAGTCCGTCTAGCAGCGTATAGTGGGGGTTGAAATACATTAAAAAATCAACTATTTTTTTTAGCAATGGTAGAATTTTAATTTTAACGTGGCTTCATTAAAAACAAAGAAACGCATCAGAAAAATGCATTGAAATCATTTGTCAGCCCGTCTAGCGGGGTGAAATGGGGGTTGATAGGTATTAAAAATCAGCTATTTTTTCAGCCACAGTAGAATTTTAATTTTAACGTAGATTAATTAAGAACAAAGAAACACATCAGAAAAATGCATTGAAATCATTTGTCAGCCCGTCTAGCAGGGTGAAATGGGGGTTGAAAGGTATTAAAAATCAGCTATATTTTCAGCCACAGTAGAATTTTAATTTTAACGTAGATTAATTAAGAACAAAGAAACGCATCAGAAAAATGCATTGAAATCATTTGTCAGCCCGTCTAGCGAGGTAAAATGGGAGTTGAAATGAGTTAAAAAATCAACTATTTTTTTTAGCAACTGTAGAATTTTAATTCTAACGTAGATTAATTAAGAACAAAGAAACACATCAGAAAAATGCATTGAAATCATTTGTCAGCCCGTCTAGCATGGTGAAATGGGGGTTGAAAGGCATAAAAAAATCAGCAATTTTTTTAGCCACAGTAGAATTTTAATTTTAACGTAGATTAATTAAGAACAAAGAAACACATCAGAAAAATGCATTGAAATCATTTGTCAGGCCGTCTGGCAGGGTGAAATGGGGGTTGAAAGGTATTAAATAATTAGCTATTTTTTTAGCCCCGGTAGAATTTTAATTTTAACGTAGATTAATTAAGAACAAAGAAACGCATCAGAAAAATACATTGAAATCATTTGTCAGCCCGTCTAGCGGGGTGAAATGGGGGTTGAAAGGTATTAAAAAATCAAATATGTTTTTATCCACCGTAGAACTTTAATTTTAACGTATATTAATTAAGAACAAAGAAACGCATCAGAAAAATGCATTTAAATCATTTGTCAGCCCGTCTAGCAGCGTAGGTATAGTGGGGGTTGAAATACATTAAAATATCAACTATTTTTGTAGCCACGGTAGAATTTTGTTTTTAACGAGGTTTCATTAAAAACAAAGATATGCATCAGAAATATGCAATGAAATCATTTGTTAGCCCGTCTGGCAGAGTGAAATGGGGGTTGGAACGCATTAATATGGGGGGTTGAAATGCTTGCCGTGGCTATTTTTTAGCCACGGTAGAATTTCAGTTTTAATGTAGATACATTAAGAAGTAAAATTCAACCGCGGTTAAAAAAATATATGATTTTTTAATGTATTTCAACCCCCACTCTATTCCGCTAGACGGGCTGACAAATGATTTCAATGCATTTTTCTGATGAGTTTCTTTGTTCTCAATGAAACTACGTTAAAAATAAAATTCTACCGTGGCCACAAAAATAGTTGATATTTTAATGTATTTCAACCCACATTTTACCCCGCTGGACGGGCTGATAAACGATTTCAATGCATTTTTCTGATACGTTTCTTTGTTCTTGATGAATCTACGTTAAAATTAAAATTCTACCGTGGTTAAAAAAATAGCTGATTTTTTAATAGCTTTCAACCCCCATTTCAACCTGCTAGACGGGCTGACAAATGATTTCAATGCATTTTTCTGATGCATTTCTTTGTTCGTAATTAATCTACATTAAAATTAAAATTCTACCGTTTCCTAAATAATTCCCGATTTTTTAATACCTTTCAACCCCCATTTCACCCTGCTAGACGGGCTGACAAATGATTTCAATGCATTTTTATGATACATTTCTTTGTACTTAATTAATCTACGTTGGAATTAAAATTCTACTGTGGCTAAAAAAATTGCTGATTTTTTAATGCCTTTCAACCTCCATTTCACCCTGCTAGACGGGCTGACAAATGATTTCAATGCATTTTTCTGATGTGTTTCTTTGTTCTTAATTAATCTACGTTAAAATTAAAATTCTACTGTGGCTAAAAAAATAGCTGATTTTTAATACTTTTCAACCCCCATTTCACCCTGCTAGACGGGCTGACAAATGATTTCAATGCATTTTTCTAATGCATTTCTTTGTTCTTAATTAATCTACGTTAAAATTAAAATTCTACCGTGGCTAAAAAAATATTTGATTTTTTAATACCTTTCAACCCCCATTTCACCCCGCTAGACGGACTGACAAATGATTTCAATGCATTTTTCTGATGCGTTTCTTTGTTCTTAATTAATCTACGTTAGAATTAAAATTCTACAGTGGCTAAAAAAATAGTTGATTTTTTAACGCATTTCAACCCCCATTTTACCCTGCTAGACGGGCTGACGAATGATTTCAATGCATTTTTCTGATGCATTTCTTTGTTCTTAATGAAACCACGTTAGAATTAAAATTCTACAGTGGCTAAAAAAATAGTTGATTTTTTAACGCATTTCAACCCCCATTTTACCCTGCTAGACGGGCTGACGAATGATTTCAATGCATTTTTCTGACGCGTTTCTTTGTTCTTAATGAAACCACGTTAAAATTAAAATTCTACCAAGGCTAAAAAAATAGTTGATTTTTTAATGTGTTTCAACCCCCACTATACGCTGCCAGACGGGCTGACAAATGATTTCAATGCATTTTTCTGATGTGTTTCTTTGTTCTTCATTAATCTACGTTAAAATTAAAATTCTACTGTGGCTAAAAAAATTGCTGATTTTTTAATACCTTTCAACCCCCATTTCACCCTGCTAGACGGGCTGACAAATGATTTCAATGCATTTTTGTGATGTGTTTCTTTGTTCTTAATTAATCTACGTTAAAATTAAAATTCTACTGTGGCTAAAAAAAATGCTGATTTTTTAATGCCTTTCAACTCCCATTTTACCCCGCTGGACGGGCTGACAAATGATTTCAATGTATTTTTGTGATGTGTTTTTTTGTTCTTAATTAATCTACGTTAAAATTAAAATTCTACTGTGGCTAAAAAAATTGCTGATTTTTTAATGCCTTTCAACCCCCATTTCACCCTGCTAAACGGGCTGACAAATGATTTCAATGCATTTTTCTGATGAATTTCTTTGTTCTTAATTAATCTACGTTAAAATTAAAATTCTACCGGGGCTAAAAAAATAGCTAATTGTTTAATACCTTTCAACCCCCATTTCACCCTGCCAGACGGCCTGACAAATGATTTCAATGCATTTTTCTGATGTGTTTCTTTGTTCTTAATTAATCTACGTTAAAATTAAAATTCTACTGTGGCTAAAAAAATAGCTGATTTTTAATACCTTTCAACCCCCATTTCACCCTGCTAAACGTGCTGACAAATGATTTCAATGTATTTTTCTGATGCGTTTCTTTGTTCTTAATTAATCTACGTTAAAATTAAAATTCTACTGTGGCTAAAAAAATTCCTGATTTTTAAATGCCTTTCAACCCCCATTTCACCCTGTTAGACGGGCTGACAAAAAATTTCGATGCATTTTTCTGATGCGTTTTTTTGTGCTTAATTAATCTACGTTGGAATTAGAATTCTACCGTGGCTAAAAAAATTGTTGATTTTCAAAGTGTTTCAACCCCCATTTCGCCCTTCCAGGCGGGCTGACAATGTATTGATATGTTTTCCTATGTATATATTTCTATTTCGAAACTGTCTAACATTTAAAATGATGGCATTTTAAAAGACCTGTTTTCGAATTTAAAAAATAATCTCTAAGCCGACGACTTTATCGATTATAGTCCTACCTTAAAATGTGGATGTGGATAATTTCACACCCATAACGATTTCTAATTACTTAATTTATGAATTTAACATTGTGTCTTATATTTTTCAAGGATTTCAACTGTGAATTTTAATAAATAATGAAATATTTTAAACAATGATTGAAAAATAACTTTTTATAATCTAGTTTTTTCAGTTTTTCGCATTTCCTGGCAAATTTTCCCATAGTAATGTTTATTATTTTTACACCATCTAAAAGTAGACATTTCAACGGAAATAAAGACCACTGTTTTTTTTTTAAACTGTTTCCAGCACATGGGTATTTTCGGGTGAAAATGAGGTCTCTTTTTTGGTTTAAAATCACAATTAAATGTAAAAATAAATGTTTTAATTCAAAAGAATTACAGCATGTTTGGGACATAAAAAGTACGTTTCCATTAAATTTCGTGTAATATAAATTCTTTGTGGGAGATAAAGATCAAAGACGAAAAAACATGTTTTTTCGATTTCTCTAGGAAAATTGTGAAAAAATGGTTGATGCAAAAATTTACCTTTCCATTTACAACCTTTAAATTTAACTTTTTTCGACAGAAGGTCTGGTTTCGCTAGAAATCGTGAACAACCATTTCCACCCCTAATAGGTCACCCCACTTCACTCTCGTAACTTAGATCGACTTTAATTTATGTTTCCCGTTGTTTGCGCTATACTTCCTTCCTTTTCCAATAATTCTCATGCTGCTATTAATTTTTTTTTCCAAAAATTATTTGCACCGATCTCTTAACACATTTTATGGTTTCGCTACACAGTACCAGTAATAGTCATTGCAACCAACTGTTTTGTTTGCTTATATCATCGGGACATGGCTTTAAAGTGACTTATTCTATTTTCTTTATATTCGGTGACAAACAAAAATCTATGCAATTACATAATGTGGCTGCTGTGTTACAAAGCAGCATGTCAGAAAAATATGTCAAAAATTTCAATGAACCCATTTTATTAGGGCAAAACTAAATTTTTGATATTTAATATCAGATTTTTTTTCCAAACATTATTCAGCGAAATAAATATTTACCTTATACAACACCAAATGTGTTTATCTTGGGTACCTAATTCATCTACATTTTCATTTCTTGTGGCTTGGCAACAATGCGATGGTTCCTGTAGTCCGATTTTATAGATTTATAAAGGCTGTTCCATGCTAGTTTCTAATTATTCTGCATGAAACCAATTGCCACTACTTAGGAAATGACGTTCAACCGTTTGACCGACATATCAAGATTTTTGTTTTGACCTTATCGTAAATGCCGGGCTCTGGCCCATGTTCTATCTTGGAACCATCCATATAACAAACTGTTTGTGCCTATATTGGGGAATCATGTTACCAACCTTTTCTGTCTGATATCCAAACTTGAAAATATTATTTTGGTGTTTGTGGTTATTTCTGTAAATCTTCTGATTTTCGGTTTCGTGCTGCGCCCTATTGGCATTGAGCCTTATATTAGGCTGTCCATTACCGTCCGAGCCTCTCCCTGAACAAATATGAAGGTAAATCCAGATAGGTGCAGTGTAATTCACTTAGCTTCAACGCTTCTGGTTGCAATGTCTTTGATCACAAGTTTCACTTTATCCATCCTAGTGTTTTAACAATAAAAATTCTTTTCGGGTGTATCTCCCAATTTTGTCCTGCCTAAGCAATCGCTGCTTTCTGTGTAACTCTTTGAATGTAGAAATTCTGTATCAATTTTTTATGACTGTTTCGTCTCAGAGGCAAATGAAATTCCCAGTTGCTCTCAAGGAGTTTTAGGCATTCCAAAGCTCTTGCTCGTGTGAAAGTGAAAGTGAAGACAAGGGCTTCACGAGAATTTGCAAAGCATCGGTTGACTATGTTCATGACTCTTTGTGAACCTTCTGATACCATGTTCACAAATCGCCCCTTGTCTACAATTACTATATCGTCAGCATATGCTTGATAGTAAAAACCTTCCGTAGAAAGTTTCCGGAGAATTACATCAATATGTTGATAATTCATTTTTAAACATGCATAGAGTATATAGGCTCCAATACTAGTTAGCTAATAGATAGGTAAGGTTGTTTTTATCAGTCAATGTCAAATATAATCATTTCACACTTATTCATAGAAATTGTCTTGGTTTTGCATGAAACATCTTTATGAATGGCTTTATGTCTTTCTGATGAGCTCCAGAATAAGGGCGAAAAACGTTTCAAAGGCTAAGCATTTCCAGGAGACAGAATGATAGATTTCATGAAAATGTAATCCATTGGAATGAAAAATTTTTTAAGACAAGGTAGATAAATAAATTCATTTTAGGTCTTTGTTCTCATTTTTAACTGAATCTTCATAATCGTAGGGGGTTATGTGGATACTAGTTTAATCTGCATGGCCGTAGGGGACTGTGTGGATGCTAGTGTTAGAATGAGAATTGTCAAATAAGAAATTAGACAAATTCATTTTAGGATTTTAACTTGCTAGCATAACCAGAATTCAGGTTATCGAAAGAAAGCAATGATTTCATTAATATTTCTACACAAAGTTTTTCTTTTATAGATAGTTAATTTTTCTGCTGTTTGCAAAAATCCTATAAAGAATGTTTCAATACAATTATGAGCAAACAAATAATAATTCATTTTTAAACATGCATAGAGTATATAGGCTCCAATACTAGTTAGCTAATAGATAGGTAAGGTTGTTTTTATCAGTCAATGTCAAATATAATCATTTCACACTTATTCATAGAAATTGTCTTGGTTTTGCATGAAACATCTTTATGAATGGCTTTATGTCTTTCTGATGAGCTCCAGAATAAGGGCGAAAAACGTTTCAAAGGCTAAGCATTTCCAGGAAACAGAATGATAGATTTCATGAAAATGTAATCCATTGGAATGAAAAATTTTTTAAGACAAGGTAGATAAATAAATTCATTTTAGGTCTTTGTTCTCATTTTTAACTGAATCTTCATAATCGTAGGGGGTTATGTGGATACTAGTTTAATCTGCATGGCCGTAGGGGACTGTGTGGATGCTAGTGTTAGAATGAGAATTGTCAAATAAGAAATTAGACAAATTCATTTTAGGATTTTAACTTGCTAGCATAACCAGAATTCAGGTTATCGAAAGAAAGCAATGATTTCATTAATATTTCTACACAAAGTTTTTCTTTTATAGATAGTTATTTTTTCTGCTGTTTGCAAAAATCCTATAAAGAATGTTTCAATACAATTATGAGCAAACAAATAATAATTCATTTTTAAACATGCATAGAGTATATAGGCTCCAATACTAGTTAGCTAATAGATAGGTAAGGTTGTTTTTATCAGTCAATGTCAAATATAATCATTTCACACTTATTCATAGAAATTGTCTTGGTTTTGCATGAAACATCTTTATGAATGGCTTTATGTCTTTCTGATGAGCTCCAGAATAAGGGCGAAAAACGTTTCAAAGGCTAAGCATTTCCAGGAAACAGAATGATAGATTTCATGAAAATGTAATCCATTGGAATGAAAAATTTTTTAAGACAAGGTAGATAAATAAATTCATTTTAGGTCTTTGTTCTCATTTTTAACTGAATCTTCATAATCGTAGGGGGTTATGTGGATACTAGTTTAATCTGCATGGCCGTAGGGGACTGTGTGGATGCTAGTGTTAGAATGAGAATTGTCAAATAAGAAATTAGACAAATTCATTTTAGGATTTTAACTTGCTAGCATAACCAGAATTCAGGTTATCGAAAGAAAGCAATGATTTCATTAATATTTCTACACAAAGTTTTTCTTTTATAGATAGTTAATTTTTCTGCTGTTTGCAAAAATCCTATAAAGAATGTTTCAATACAATTATGAGCAAACAAATAATAATTCATTTTTAAACATGCATAGAGTATATAGGCTCCAATACTAGTTAGCTAATAGATAGGTAAGGTTGTTTTTATCAGTCAATGTCAAATATAATCATTTCACACTTATTCATAGAAATTGTCTTGGTTTTGCATGAAACATCTTTATGAATGGCTTTATGTCTTTCTGATGAGCTCCAGAATAAGGGCGAAAAACGTTTCAAAGGCTAAGCATTTCCAGGAAACAGAATGATAGATTTCATGAAAATGTAATCCATTGGAATGAAAAATTTTTTAAGACAAGGTAGATAAATAAATTCATTTTAGGTCTTTGTTCTCATTTTTAACTGAATCTTCATAATCGTAGGGGGTTATGTGGATACTAGTTTAATCTGCATGGCCGTAGGGGACTGTGTGGATGCTAGTGTTAGAATGAGAATTGTCAAATAAGAAATTAGACAAATTCATTTTAGGATTTTAACTTGCTAGCATAACCAGAATTCAGGTTATCGAAAGAAAGCAATGATTTCATTAATATTTCTACACAAAGTTTTTCTTTTATAGATAGTTAATTTTTCTGCTGTTTGCAAAAATCCTATAAAGAATGTTTCAATACAATTATGAGCAAACAAATAATAATTCATTTTTAAACATGCATAGAGTATATAGGCTCCAATACTAGTTAGCTAATAGATAGGTAAGGTTGTTTTTATCAGTCAATGTCAAATATAATCATTTCACACTTATTCATAGAAATTGTCTTGGTTTTGCATGAAACATCTTTATGAATGGCTTTATGTCTTTCTGATGAGCTCCAGAATAAGGGCGAAAAACGTTTCAAAGGCTAAGCATTTCCAGGAGACAGAATGATAGATTTCATGAAAATGTAATCCATTGGAATGAAAAATTTTTTAAGACAAGGTAGATAAATAAATTCATTTTAGGTCTTTGTTCTCATTTTTAACTGAATCTTCATAATCGTAGGGGGTTATGTGGATACTAGTTTAATCTGCATGGCCGTAGGGGACTGTGTGGATGCTAGTGTTAGAATGAGAATTGTCAAATAAGAAATTAGACAAATTCATTTTAGGATTTTAACTTGCTAGCATAACCAGAATTCAGGTTATCGAAAGAAAGCAATGATTTCATTAATATTTCTACACAAAGTTTTTCTTTTATAGATAGTTAATTTTTCTGCTGTTTGCAAAAATCCTATAAAGAATGTTTCAATACAATTATGAGCAAACAAATAATAATTCATTTTTAAACATTCAGTATTGTGTGTTTCGAACTGTTATCACTGCCACTTTTTACCGTCTAATAACTGTCAAGTACTATTTGATAACTAAATTAAATTATTCTGACTGAATGCTACTGGAATTCAGTGTACTTCAAATATCTGTATAGTTGATGATATATCAATTTTGTATAAGAAAATTACATATATCTTGCATATTGATTTTCGTATACAAAGTTTACCATGACAACATCGACTGTGGAGAATTTTAATTGCACTTAATTTTAGTGGCATTTAGACAGTAATTTAACAGACTTTACAAATGTAAAGAAATATTGTAGTATTCGGCAAATGTATAGTATACATGTATAGGGATTTAAACAACCCTTTGGATATATTCGATTGCAATTTTGCGAATAAAAAAATCTGTTTATCTTAAATATTTCACTTGTTTTTTTTTGCTATTTGCGAATAGTCAGTTCTTTCTTATTATTCAAGCATTGTATTGTGTTAGTATAACTATTTTTTTCTATTAAGTGATTAAATTAACTTCTGTATTCTGTTTTGTTCAATAGTGTTCCAAATAAATAAACAAACATTAAAATATGTCTTTGTTTCAGGTAAGGAGCTTCTGTATACATACAGTACTTGTGAAAGAAGTCGGTAAGTTCCATAACTTATAAATTGAATGATATGCTTACTTTGTGGAATAGTAAAATACGTTGAAATTTATTTCAAAAGCATCTTGAAATCGAACTGATCCAGTCTTGTCACGTAGACAACGTTGGAATAAAAAACTATGAAATATCTTACTTCTGCGGGTAAAAACCAAAGACTTTATAAAAGGTGAAGCACGGAATATCTGCAACGTTAAAAGAATTAGTAGAATTTACGCTTAATTCTTTCCACATCCACATAGTGGTAAGAATATTTTGAAAACTTTATTTAACATAAGTAATTGTCCAAGCAGTACTTAAATACGGGTTTAGTAAAAAAAAGTACAATAATGACCTTTCACAGATAACAAACGTCGTGATTTTGTAACTATTTTATTTTGTGGAGACAGAAGAAAGACGATGCAACTCTTACTTTACATTTAATTGAATTATTGACATGGGGTTTTCTCAACACACGAAAAACATAAGGGGAAATCTACGCGGATGTGGAAGTAAAAATAACAAACTAGAATTGGAAATAATCAACTTAAAAACCTGCATTATTTTACACAATCGTACCAAGAACTTTTCAACGTATAGACCTCCATATGAGACACATTTTTCTGACCTCTTTACAAATTCCTCATATACAGAAAAGATCATATCTTCGCTTATGGTGGCACCACTTCTAAATTTTTGTTTTAGGAAGTCAAAGTCGTCGTTAAAATCATTGACTTTTTGTTTTTAAGTAAATTAAGGAATAATAATAATAATAATAATCTAATGGACATTTTAATATAAACTGGAATGAAAATAATGCAATGAAAAGAAATTTGAGTAATGAATTTGAAAATATTGGGTTCAAACCTGTTTGTAACTGATTATACTAGGGTGACAAACATTAGTAAAACGACAATAGACTTAGTATAATAATAATAATGACAATCTTTATTTACCACAAACAGCTTATAAACACAGATGTAGTATACTTACTTAAAAATACATTTACAGTTATTACGTATTACAAAAAGGAAATACATTTCATTATTTAGTTTAAGATATAATATTTGTGGATTAATTATAATTAACTTAATATTTAACCATTTATCAGCCATTATCAGCCTAATGCATAAAGTAAACTAGAATTATTTATTCATGAATTTATACAAATGTTTTTTAAACAGAAAGACATTCTTTGCTTGTTTTATAAATTCAGGTAATTTATTAAATTCTGCCGCTCCGTTGTCGTATATGGAGGATTTTGTTTTCATTAAGTTTGAAAAATTAATGTTTATATGATTTCTTTGCCTTGTGTTATAATTATGAATATCCCCACGATGTTGAATATTTGATGACAAATATGTTGGTAGTAAATTATTGTGCAGTTTATATAAGAATATAAGTGTCTTATACTTTATATTACCTTTTACCGAGAACCAGTTTAGTGTACATTGCATTGTTTTTATATTAGTATATATATTACATTTTAAAATAAATCGCATACACCTATTTTGAAGTAGCTGCAGTTTAGATATATGGGTATCATTACACATATACAATATACTGGAACAATATTCAAAATATGGCTTTATTATTGTGTTATAAATTGTTTTCTTGGTAGATGAAGTTAAATGTTTACTTACACGATAGGCGAATCCAAGTTTTTGTGATATTTTTTTGCTTGTGTAATTTATATGGTCGTTAAATGTTAATTTACAGTCTATGATAATCCCCAGATATTTCATAGTTATTACCTTTTCAAGGTGTTCTCCGTTGTATTTAACACAAGTATCATCGACGTTCTGATTTAGATATTTATTAGATCCTAATATCATATATTTTGACTTGTTAGCATTTACCACTAGCCCGTTCGCTGTAAACCATTCGTTAATTATTTCCAATGTCTTGTTAATTTTTTGAATAACTTGCTTTAGATCAGATCCAGATAAATATATGATAGTATCATCAGCAAAGAGATGTATGTTGCATTCTTGCGAATCGATTAAAAGTATATCGTTAATAAATAGCGTGAAAAGCATAGGCCCTAGTACGCTGCCTTGTGGTACTCCGTTATTATTTAAAAGTTTTTCAGACTTAGTATTATTTATTTTGGTTTGTTGGCTCCGTCCATGCAAATAGGACCTAAACCATCGATGCGCCGTGTCAACAATACCAAAATACTGGTAAAGTTTATTAAGTAAAAGTTCTCTATTGACAACTTCAAAAGCCCGTTTTAAATCGAGAAAGACAGTTACTACAGCTTCACCTTTGTCTATGGAATATTTAAAATCATTAATTATTTTTTGTAAAGCCGTCTCACATGAATGATTTTTTCTAAATCCGGATTGGTTATCGTGCAGCAATTTATTACTTTATTCAGTAAGTTGGTCATGAACTACTACTTCTAAAATTTTTTCCAGAGACGGTAATGTGTTTATAGGTCTATGCTCTTCCGCTAATTTCGTTCCTGAAACTTTCGGTATAGGAATTATTAGTGATGTTTTCAACATTTCTGGGAATTCTCCGCTATTCAACGATGTGTTAATAAAATGTAATAATGGATACCCGATGACTTCAAATGTATTTTTTTAAAATTTAAAGTCAATTTTATCCTCAGAATATTTATTTTGTTGTTGAAAAATAATTTAGTGTTCGGAAATATTTCTAATATAAATGTAAATGTAGATCATAATTATGTTATTGATCATTCTATTGTACATGTTTTTACCGACCACATTGTTAACAGTTTTCAGGTAAAATTAACACGAGGAAAATTAGATTTTGATAAAATATCAAGTTTATTGATTATAAAAGATTGGAAATATAGCAGTACGGATATAAATGTAGTAACGAATGCCTTCCTTGATAATTTGATAATAACCTTAGATATTGTCTCACCACTAAGAGAGACCAAAATAAAGTTGAATAATAGATGGTTGAACGAGGATTGCAGAGAGCCTATTAAAAACAAAAATAATGCGTATAAAAAATATGAATGGACTAGAAGTAATGAGGACTGGGTAGCATATAAAAAATGCCGAAATTTAGTAACGAGAACTATAGATAACTCAAAAAAAATTCTATAATGATGCAATAGACAATAATAAAAATGATTTAAAATTAATGTGATCTAACGTAAAGGACATATTAGGATGTAAAAAACAAAAAATCTGTGGCATTGTTTATGATGATGCGTACTACCATATACCAAGTGAAATTACTAAAATGCTAAATAATTATTATGTTAAACGTATTGAAGAAATTGTAGCTGCCATTGATAATAATAATGATGAAATTATTTTGATAGATACGGTACCACTATATTCGTCTTCCTTCAGTTTCTTTAAAGAGATATCGGTAAATGAATTAAAAGAAATTATCTATAGTCAAAGTAAAAAGGGTAGTATAGATGAGATAGACCTAAAATTAGCAAAAGAACTCTTTCATGTCATAGGATGTCCTTTAAGGAACTTAATTAACCTTAGTTTAGAAAAAGGTATTGTGCCTGATAGATTTAAAACTTCCATTATTATTCCGGTCCCAAAAGTGCCTAATACAAATTTAGCACAAGAAATGCGCCCCATCAACATATAGTATGTTACCATTTTGCGAAAAACTCTTAGAAGTAGTAGTATATAATCAAATATTAGAATATGTAAAATGTAACAGTTTGCTGAGTACATGT
This sequence comes from Stenurella melanura, assembly GCA_963583905.1. NCBI lineage: Eukaryota > Metazoa > Arthropoda > Insecta > Coleoptera > Cerambycidae > Stenurella > Stenurella melanura. Next base: position 46,660,845 of record OY757313.1, read on the forward strand.
CAGTCGGGATTCAGGGACAAACACTCTTGCGAAACTGCATTACAGTGTGTAATATCTGATTGGAAAGAGGATATAAACCAAGGACTTGGCGTATGTGCTGTCTTCATAGACCTAAAGAAAGCTTTTAAGATGCCAAAAACAAAATATGATGGTCTATATTCTGAAAGCAGCTATAACAACAATGGAGTCCCACAAGGGAGTGTTCTTGGTCCTCTTCTATTTATCTATCCATTAATGATTTGGGTAAAGTATTAATCAATTGTAAAATACATCCCTTTGCAGATGACACGCTAATCTGCTTTAGCCACGAAAATTATAATATTTTGATTTCCACGGTTAATGAAGCCTGTTTAAGGCTTACACAAAAATTTAATGCAAACAGGCTAAAAATAAATGAACCAAAATCAAGTGTATGTGGCACGGTAGCGTCAGCTTCGCTCGACTCTGGTTTTACTACTGCTGTTATGTTGTTTATGACTTTTTTTGGAATAAATATTATTTATAATAATTATTTTCTATTATTTCCTCCATCGAATATTGTTTAATAGTGCAATTTTGATGAATGAGCACGATGCAGATTCGCATCTCGCTTGATACACTACTTCTACTTCAATAATTTCTTAAGGAAAACTTGTAACTTTAATAAAAAAATTTGCGGAGACATTTTTTGCATTTCTTTCCGAAAGTATTTTTTGTTTTCCCATACATCGACTGTTGTTTATAGAAAAAATTAGCTACCCCGCCTGGGCTAACAGTAAAAAATCTATAAACGCGTATCAAAATCTACACATATAGTCCAGTCAACGTGGGGTTTCGCCTAATTTAAGTGCTACTGAATGGAATTTAATGAAATTTTCTGTGATGTGTTTGTAATGATGCTAATAAAAAGTTGGAAAAAAGTAGGAAATTATTGGTAAGGGTAGTAAACACCCCTTTTATCACGCTTTCCGTAACTCGTAGAATTAGGTCAAAAATGAAAAAAAAAAAACAATCAATATAATTACATTTTTTGTCCAAAATGGGATGTTTTTACTCTTATGAATTTTTTTTGAAAACTACTTATTTTTCTGGTATGGTCACTCGAAAATTTTGGGTGATGGGAAATATAAAAGTTGAAAAAGAATCTAAAAAAATTCAGGTGAATGTATCATCGAACTACAAGACTTTTATTTATTTGCAACTTTTCTGTAAAGTGCGTTTTCACCGAGTTTTCCCGGAGAACCATGAAAGACTACCTACCCCTCTGTTTGAAATTGTAGCGCTTTAAAAATATTTAATTTAAAAATTGAAAAAATTCAGACGTATGCACTTAGGCCTTCTATTGTGTCTCTTGGATTTTTTTTGTAACTTGCTAAATTTCCAAGTTACAGGCAGTTTTCCGCGATAAATAATGTACTACATTTTTCTCACATTTTCAATTTAAAAAGTATATTGAACTTTTAAAAATAGTTTAACTATATATGTTTCATATATTCACGTATTTTTTAATGTGCAAGAAATGTACTTATTTTAGCGTGAAAAACTGCCTGTAGCTCGGAAAATTAGCAAGTTACAAAAAGATTCTATGTTTATAGGAGGCATCAATGCATCCGTCTGAATTTTCTCAAATTTTTAAATTGCGTATTTTTGGAGCGCTACAATTTCGAAGAAAGGGATAGTTTTTCTTGTTTTTCCAGAAAAATTCTGTGAAAACGCACTTTACGGAAAAGTTGCAAATAAAAAGTCTTGTATTTCGATGATACAATCATCTGAATGTTTTCACTTTGTTTTACTTTCACCTTTCCCCTCCCCCCACTTTTAGGAATTTTTGAGTGACCATGTCGAGAAATAAGCATTTTTCGAACAAATTCACAAGAGTAAGAACATCTTATTTAGGACAAAAAAAATTATTATAATTTTTTTAATTTTTGACCTAATTATACGAATTACTAAACCCGTCAGAAAAGGGGTGTTTTCTACCCCTTCCTATCGTTTCCTATTCTAATCTTTTTTCAACTTTTTTATTAACGCTATTACAAATATATTGCACAAGGCTTCATCAAAATCCATTCATTAGCACTCAAATTTGAGATTTTTGTCATTTTAGAGCTCCGTTCACTGGATTAATATGCTAAATATCAAGTCTTGCAAAGCTTGACAGGTAGACTCCATTTTAAATTTTAACGCGTAATTTCTGAAGTATATGTACATAATTTATGTTTCCGTTAAATAAATAAATTAATTAATATTTCATAAATTGGGAACTTGCCTAATGCAATTTAGATATCAGATATTCAGATAGCACAAACACGTCTATCATAAACTAAACAACAAGTACGCGAAGCGCATTATTAATCATTTGTTGTGGAAACATCAACACGGGAAACGTTGTAAAGACGTGCGGCAGCAGCAGGAACACATGATAGTGACACTAATTATACACCTTTCTCAAGAATTAGTCAGTTAGATGTTCAAGTTTGCAAAGAGAATACTCGATCAAATCATATCGGAAGAACCAAATTACTCAATTACCAACTAACCATAACACTAAGCCGTCTAAGCCATATCTATTAATCAGAACGGATCACAAAAAGCAATTCGTCTCCTCAGTCGTGTATTCTGGCTTAATTGCAATTGAATAAGTTTCTCTTAACATTTGTATTAAGAGAAAAATTATTACCGATAGTACTCCATGTGTATATATTTGCAATATTACTAGCAAAATATATTTAAAAGATCGGCGCGGATTTAAAGTCTGGTAATATTCCAGTCAAACTAATAAATTTTTTAACAGCAATTCTAAAGTTCTAACATGTGGTGTTAGTAGAGGGGTGCTTCTTGCTTTCTGCTTAAGGACCTTTCTTGTTCAGAACTGATTTTCCTATTTCTTTTTATTGATTTTGTTTTTGGAAATCGATAGTTTTTGAATTACTTACAGGGTGTTAAAGTTTTTTTGAAATGGATTTTTCAAAATATCTCGCAAACAAGTTTCTCTTATATAGCGTACAATTATCTATAAATTTTATGGAAAGATTTTTATTGTAAGATTAAGAGTTGTTGTAATAGTTGAACTGTTTTCCACGCCACCCAGAAAGTGACAGTCAACGCTGATGCCCTACAAGTTCAACTTTTTGATTTTACGCTCAGGAGCATCCCCCCTACTAGAATCATATGCTAATACCGACTCTAGAGTTTTTACATTACAGAACCAACAAATTTATTAATTAGACTGTATAAAAATTCGTTCGATTTTGTTGTTTGTTCATTTTTACACCGACCTCAAAATCTATATTAGGTATTAAGGTTCAATTACCCAACGAAATTTTATATGTATAATTTCTAGTGACCGTTTTTTCAAATAATTTTTTTCGTCCTTTCCAGTAATTGAATTTCATGTAAATCTGCAATAGCAGATACATTCCTGGCAGTACTATTGAATTCACCAATTTTAATCGTTAACTGTTGACTTCAAATTCAGTATCAGCTTCTCTGAAAATGTCTAATTACTAATTGCTAGACATTTGTTCCAGGCGATTCCGCCAAAATATAGAAACTTTTCGAATGGACAGTTTATTTGCCGCTTTTTGCTTGCCTTGTACTAAATATACCTTGATGAAAGTAATACGGGACCACTGCCCAGCCATACTCTATAGTTTGTAGAACATTTCGTAGAAATCGCTTAAAACCTCCTAGAGAAATCAATGCACAAACATGAAAAAAATACAGGGTTTCAAACCGGGAACTGAATTGATCCATATTGAGAAAAGTATGCAACGAAAATTTTTGAAAATTTAGGGAGTTACTAACGTCAGTGTGGCCAGTTCAACAAAAATAATTAGAGGCATGTGGTACTTCCGGTTATACCGGAGTCGACACCAACTTGCTTGTTTTAAATCGAACACCCTACCTATTTTCAACTTTTCGGAATGATCACAAAGTTCTGAGTTCAAGCATGTAGCACAACATATGTCTAAATTCGGATATATTTGACATTTTATAAAAAAAAAATTGACAGGTGCAACGGTTTGCGAGAACCGTTATAACTTTTTTCGTGTAGGAGATCCTCATTTACTCTTTGGCACGTAGATAGAACACAGGATACGCTATACTCTACATTGAAAATAAATTCCATAGTGTTCCATTTTTCACGTTATATTTTGTCAAATTCAAACCTGAATAACTTTCTTATTTCAAATGGAACACCCTGTATTTTTTTACATCATATTATGTAAAATTGAATTATCTTTATCTAGTATAAGGACTATAGGGGTCTAAGTTACAACTTTTTGAAATATTCGCGATTTAGTTAAATAATGTTTTAGAATTTTTACTAAAAATTATCAGCTTAGCCATGATTAGAGACAATCATCAATGTCAGTCATTCTACCATGTCAAGAAATACCAGCATGGTTAAATTACACCCACGGAGTCTTTTAGCCATCAGCTTTTGTAAATCTTTTATTTTAGAGATAGGACTTAGTTTCATTGTTAATTATTTTAAGTTTTATATTCACTCACTCATCCAACCATTCAATTGCCACGGCGCTTCGCGCCGCGCATGTCTGGCTGGCTCTGAGTACCTACATATAATATGTTATTACTAAATTGAATAAAAGAAATTTGAATTGAATTGAATTGATTGAGTCTTTTAAATTTGTTTATTATTTATACGAATGTGATAAAGTAATATCAAGAGCATGTAACATATTTTCTACTCGATACCCACAAGAACAGAAACCATCACCAAATTGTATGGTCATTTCGAAAAATCGTAAATATATAGAGTGTTCCATTTAAAATACACAAGTTGGTATCGGCTTCCGGTATAACCGGAAGTACCACATGCTTCTAATTAGTTCGGATGGATTGACCACACTGACTTTAGTAACTCCCTAAATTTTCAAAATTTTTCGTTGCATACTTTCCCAATATCAATCAATTCAGTTCCCGGTGAGACACGCTGTCGAATTGAGAACATCTTCCTTTAAATTTTGTATTTAAAGTCAGTTATAAAATTACACCGTGTGAAATTAATTATTTGTCATTTTCAATATTTTAGCTCACGCTCAATTTTTGATCACATTGAATGAAATTCGACACAAAATGTTCTAGAAAGCTAATGCTTGATTAGGTAAATGCTAGTTTAAAATTAAGGTATTAAGTATATGCCAAAACAAAAAATTTAAATTTTTAAAATGGCAGGTATCTTGGAAATTGGACCAATTTAGACCAAAATGACCATTGCATTAGCCATCTGCGATGAAGCAACCATAAAACCCTGTACATTTTATTGAAATAAATATTTTTTATTAGAAACAAATCCATTAAAACCACTAAAAGTAAATGGACAATATCTTGACCTGGACAACTTTAAGAAAAACTGACCACACTTGAGCTACTTTTGGCTAAAATAAAATAAACATTCATTTAAGTCATGGAAATCCGTTAAATAAGAACTTAGACTAAACAAATTTTTAAAATTTTTGTGGAATTTTGGTCGCATAAAATACCTTAATTGTGAAACCAGCAGTTACCCCATAAAGTACCAGCTTTCTCGAACATTTTGCGCCTAATTTCATCCAATTTGATCAAAAATCGAGCGCGGGCTAGAATTTTGAAAGTGACAACTCATTAATTCCACACTGTGCGCCGCGCCGGCGGAACCGGTCAGTCCAGTCCCCTTTCCAACCTTTTTGCGAGCTTTTTTATATTTCCGAATTATATACGGAACAGACTATATGCTTTATCAAGAAATTATGTACCTATAGTTCCCTACCATAATATTGGTAAAAAAGCAAAAACAATGCCGTTAGTTTGCTGCGATGATTTTTAGTTTTTTAAATAAATTTGACGCAATATTTACTTCATTATGTGAGCCGAGATGTGAGCATATTGTTAGATTGATTGTAAAACTGGGGCACATTGGTACTAAAGTTATGAGAATGACGAGCACTGAAATGACAAGTGACATGTTTTTTTTTCCACTGCCTACTCGAAAAGCTAACTGATGACGATGAGGTAGTAAATTGCTTCTAAGAATGTAGTTATATAGACTTGCAATTTTATGAATTTACAATAAACAGTTCGAAATATTTTCAACAAATAAAAGAAATATCGTTTTTTTTTTAGACATAATAGTCAATTTAGGTTAAATCTTGCAAGTCAATTTTGAACCACTGCCACTGAATCTATATTGCCTTTAAATTTTGTATAAATATTTCGTTGTCAGAGAATCCCCATATTTCCTTGTGCCAAATTTCGTGTAAATCCGCACATTTTTTGCAGCTATTGCAGCCTAATTCAGTTAGCCATTTTGAATGTTAACTTTTGACGTCATATTCCGTATTAGCTACCCTGAAAGCACGACCAATTTTATGTTAATGCGATGAAATTTGAAATTTAGTTAAAAGTTGCTAATGCGCATTTGCTGTGATAAAAGTAATATGGAGCCACGGCTAGCCATATGGTACAATTTGCAAAAGATTACATATAAAAGTCGTTTAATCCCCTCGGGATATTGATTTAAATGACTATAAAAAACATACATCGGGTGGAATTAAAAACTTATTTTTAAGAATATTTTAAAGTTGGTTAAAAATCATTGTACATTAGAGTTTACTGCAGACTTATTGTCATTATAAAAAGTGTCGAGATCTTTGATCTTTACCGCACCGTCAAAGGCGTCAAGACTTTCTATACGGACCAGTTAGATGAGATGAAGTAGAGTTGTACTATTATGAGAAGATGCTCGGGGCGGAGCTAACGTGCGCGAATATATATTTTTACCAGTGACAGCATCATCTGGGGTAGAAGGATATATAATCAAATTTTCGAGGTCGAGGAGCTGTGTAATGTAGAATATTAAAACTCGTCACACTCTGCTGTTTTCGATGAAGACATTCTTCGCTGAAAGTAAGGTTATATCACTTAATTCAATCAAAAACGGCGAACACAACAAGTTACTGCAGCACTGATCCTGTGACTGCAGATTGACGGTGCCACTGGCTTCGACGTCAAATATGAGGCAAGTCGTTCTCATTAGCCTAAAACAATGGAGGAACACAAACTCGTTTCTGCGCATTATTTTTTGCAAGCATCTTCTCATAATAATACTACTCTATACACAAGGTAAGTGGATCTTTCTAAAACATTTAATTTTGGCCTCTTTTAATTGTAAATAATTTTTTGCATATACATTTTCTTTTACCTTTACAATAAAAATAATTTTCTCTTGTGGCTTTTTCTAAATTACCAAGGAATTTTACTGATTTTCGACATATATTTCTTGAGACTAAATGCAAAATATGATCGTCCAGCTCAAAAAATTTTGATCGCTTACACCTATGATTGAATCCACTTTTGGTTACACTCTGTATATAGTATTTTTAAAATGACACATCTAATAAAAAAAAAATTAAAACAGTTTAGGTGTACCACTAGCCATAAATGACATCTTTTGATATTATTAAACATCACTCAACTTCAAAGTCTGCAATTTCAAAGGGCGTCTTGAGCACTTCTACATACACTTTTATCCAGTCATTTTATAACTTTCTTTCATTTTATGAATGGAAAATAAAAATGCAATATGTACACTTAGCAGATAAGCTGAATATCCGTTGCATAGAATTAGCAACCTAGAATTAATGTCAAGTACAAGCCTTTAAAAATGTAATATTTTTCATAAATATTTCTATTTTATTATCAGAAATTATCACCGTACTTTTATGAACTCTCCCTAGTGTGTAGGTTGGCGTATTAAATTTATTTTTGGCATATTAAATTCCCATTACCATAAGAATTTATTATCAGACTATACGCGAATTTCAATAGGATGTCGTCTGCATGGAATTTAGATGAAACACAAAATACATACAATGAAGATAGAGACACATAACTTGAAAAAGAACTCTAACCCTATTTTTCAGTTTCCTTAAATAATTAATATTTTTCCCATAATCAAATGTATTAAGAAAGTAGAAAAGGAGCAATCGTGATACGTGAACGTCACGATTTTCCAAACCAACTGCGGCATAATTTATGACACACCTCAAAATATTGTTGGTGGATTTAGTAGTTATTTTAATAGTGTATACTTAAAACCCCTCAATCAAATTATTACCTACAAGTAATATACCTAATCCGATATATCAGATTCTAACAGACGCATAAGGTTAGCGTCTGTTAGAATCTGATATATCGGAAGTTATTAAAAAGTTAAAAAGTTAAACAATAAAATGGCGTCAGGTAATGACCAAATTCCTAGCTTCCTGATAAAGGACTGTTTTAATGTGCTTATTACTCCGCTGTTAGACGTATTCAATCTATTGCTAAAGACATCAACATTTTCTGAATGCTGGAAACTGGCAAGTGTGTGTTCGACACATAAAAATGGTGATATAAGTGATATGCTTAACTACAGAGGTATTTCGATTTTGTCCAATTTTGCAAAGGTTTTCGAGGTGTCGGTGTAGAATGTAATATATCCAGCTATATCAAATATTAATTTCTCGAAGGTTTTTGACCGCATCGACCATAGACTTTTAATTAATAAACTTGGCAACTTGGCTTTAGTGATACACTAGTTACATTTTTTGAGTCTTATTTACAAATCTGGTTACAGTATGTTCAGTACAATGGTTTTAAATTGAATACATATGCCGCAACTTCTGGCGTACCTTAAGGTTCAAACTTTGGTCCACTCTTATTTTCGGTATTTATTAATGACTTATGTCATTAAAATTTTTACTAATACAGAAGCAATAAAAACATTGTATTTGCGTTTTGTGCGTTTGAAAATGGAGTATGGTTCAGCAATATCGGAATCCTATTTATGAGAAATATTCACAATCATTAGATTCTGTTCAAGGGAAATTTCTTAAATACTTATCCTTTGAAATAGATCACCAATGCCTCGAACAGGGATATCCAAATTATTTAATGTTAACACGGTTTAACTTGGATTCATTAGAAAACAGAGGAATTATCTCAAATTTAATGTTTGTTTACAGGCTGATCAATAATGCAATAGACTCTCCATAACTCATATGTCATATTAATTTTAGAATTCCACGTATAGGCTCACGTCAAAACTTTGCTTTTAGACTACCATCTAAAAGAACAAATATTCTTGCTAAGTCACCCATTTATTCCATGATGAAAATATATAACACTATTAGTGACTATTGTTACATGTTTAGTCTTTCTTTAAATAATTACCCCAGGACCATAAAACTGTGTTCGAAATAGATTGTAACCTACCTTCAAATACATAACCGTAACATTAAGCTACTCTAAACGAAATATATTTTGTAAAATTGTCCTGTAACTGGAGGATTCTGTTGAGCAATAAATTCTATTATTATTATTATTTATAAAGTAGTGTCTCATTATAAATTGTTTATTAATTTAACCTGTGTTAGTACTAGAAATTCATGGACAGATGTCCGTGATTCGATACACTTAAGAAAACTACACAATTCAACAACTTTGTCCTCTTTAACTATGTAAAAGGTTATGAAAATAGTTACACAATGTATAATGTGAGAACTATAGACGATGAAAAGTCACAGAAGTTGCAAAATTCATTAACATTTACAAGCTTTTATTTAAGTTCACATGATTGTCAGTCAGTATTTGTCAAATCTTGCCAGTCAGTTTTGAACAGCTTCCACTTGATCGGCTGACTTGATATTTTAGATATACAGGGTGTCCGGAAACAAAGTAGAAAAAAATTAACTGAAGATTCCTTAGCCCAAATTAATGGGAGTTCTTCATATAACATTTTTCAAAATACCCCTTCGTTGTCAAGTTACAGCCCCTTTAAAGGGGTAATTTAAAAACTGTTATGATTTTTTTACTCAAAAAATAAAATTTCAACAAACACAATATTTGGCGTATCTACTACATTTATTAAAAGGCATCTTGTGAATTTTTTTCACCCCCTTGAGTGCCTCACCAAGGGGTAGAATGGGCAACCCCTAATATATTTTTAAAAATATTTTAAAATCTATTCATTTTACATTTCAGAATAAAATATTTTTTGAATCCCTTGTTCATTCTAAAACTTTTTTATCTCTTTAAAAAATGCCGTAGTACCAACCGTTTTCGTGATAAAAAATAAAATTTATGTTAATGCAATGGAGTTCATTTCAATCATTACTGAACGATAATGTTTTAAAACTTTTAGTAGGCTGCTAGTAGGCTATAATCGAATAATCTAAATATTCATTAACAAATTCTATGTAATAATAAACGTACATATTTTTTAATCAAATTGACAAATACTGTATTTATTAATGGAATAATTTATGAAATACAAACAATAATATTAAAAAAAGTGAAACAATTTTGACAAACAAGAACATATTTTTCCAAACTTAAATTAACTGCTCAAAATGGCGCCCTTCAGTACGAACACATGTTTGTAACCTTCGTCTCAAATTGCCGTACAAGCTCCGTAGAATTAGTGGGGAGTTACGAATTTCGTCAGCAGTATTAAAAATGGTTTCCCTCAAAACGTCTTCATTTGGAAGTGGTGTAGAGTAAACGACATTTTTCATATGCCCCCAGAAGTAAAAATCTAATGGATTCAAATCCGGGGACCGGGGGGGCCATTTAATTGTAGCTTCTTGTCCTCTTCCAATCCAACGATTTCTAAAATATTGCGAAAGCCATTTCCGAACTTGTACGGAATAATGGGGACCCGCTCCGTCTTGCATATACCACATATCTTGGCGTAATTCAATGGGTAAGTCATCGAAAAGCGGAAACAAGTCATTCTGTAAAAAATGCAAGTACGATATCCCATTTAATCTGTGAGGTAACACAACTGGTCCAATTAAATAATCGCCTATAATTCCAGCCCAAATATTAATAGAGAAGTTGTACTGACATCGTTTAGCTACCACAGCGTGCGGATTTTCATCGTTCCATAGGTGCTGATTACGAAAATTTATAATCCCATGACGAGTAAAACAACACTCGTCAGTGAACAATACTTTTTTTGTGAATTCTAATGGTTTCCTTAAAATAGTTGTACAAAAAGCCTTCCTTACTGGAAAATCACGCGGGAGCAATTCCTGAACCCTTTGCAGATGGTAAGGGTGCAGTCCTTGCCGCTTCAAAATCTTCCATATTTTCCATCTACTTACATTAAAATGAAGAGCAGCCCGTCTAATACTCATTTCAGGATTCTCTCCAAAATATTCTAATATCTGTTCTTCTAAGACAGGTGCCACTTCTACTTCACGACCAGTATCTCGATTCCTTTTATCAAAAGAAGCCCTTTCTCTGAGCCGTATGTGGATATTGGTAAAAGTCGCCACATTAGGTGTAACACGGTTAGGAAACCTCAGGTTGTATTTTCTTTGGGCTGCTAAAGAGTTTCCTTTGCATTTACCATAAATGAAATGCATATCAGCATATTCTTCACTACTATAAATATGTCTAGGCATTTTAAAAGCTTACGACATAGAAAAAATAATGGTTTTAAGTAAGAAATAAACTATGTAATTATTTCCAATAATTGACATGAGCCTACTAGATGTGGTAGACCAATTCCAATAAATACTTAAATGTTAATACTACTGTCAAATTGAAACTTGAAGGCAGCCTACTAAAAGTTTTAAAACATTATCGTTCAGTAATGATTGAAATGAACTCCATTGCATGAACATAAATTTTATTTTTTATCACGAAAACGGTTGGTACTACGGCATTTTTTAAAGAGATAAAAAAGTTTTAGAATGAACAAGGGATTCAAAAAATATTTTATTCTGAAATGTAAAATGAATAGATTTTAAAATATTTTTAAAAATATATTAGGGGTTGCCCATTCTACCCCTTGGTGAGGCACTCAAGGGGGTGAAAAAAATTCACAAGATGCCTTTTAATAAATGTAGTAGATACGCCAAATATTGTGTTTGTTGAAATTTTATTTTTTGAGTAAAAAAATCATAACAGTTTTTAAATTACCCCTTTAAAGGGGCTGTAACTTGACAACGAAGGGGTATTTTGAAAAATGTTATATGAAGAACTCCCATTAATTTGGGCTAAGGAATCTTCAGTTAATTTTTTTCTACTTTGTTTCCGGACACCCTGTATATGTAGTTTCGAAGACAGCATAATAATTTTAGAATAAAATCAATAGAAAAATGAACTATATAACACAAAAAACAAGAAGGGTCGTATTTGTATTACGTACAACGTTGGCAAGAATTGAAAAGTCGGGTATTATTTGGTAAATTCTTTGTTACAAACTTTTATTAAACTTAACATGTTTGTCGGTCAGTCTAGGTCAATTCTTGCAAGTCAATTTTGATATTTTTATAGATACATTTTTTGTGCGAAAGTGTATGGATTTCTAAAAATATTTTTTATTTTTGCTTACCTCGACTCATTTTCGAAAATTTGCGAAAATACCCGGAAATCATGCAAACTTTACGTGATGTTATTACTTACCATCCAAAGAACTCATTTAAAAACATCATCCGCCTCCGACTTGTTTAGAGGTAAATATCTGTAATGACTGGGCATGGCTTTTCATTTTGCTAAAACTAAGGACAAATTAGTATAAATTTCAGTGTAAACATAGTAACTAAAGCGTCCGCATTGTCTACAACACCCGACTAGAACGCCATTAGAAATGAAAAATCGTAAATATTAATATAAAATATTTACATATTTATGACATGACACTAATTAGTTGATAGGTTGCTGTCTGGAGTTTCTTGCACTTTACATAACGCCATGTATTATTAATACTCTACTCTTTGGGATTATAATACTATATTTAGACATGTAAATTAAAATAGAATTTGATATACTTATATTCCCTGAACATAATTTTTACAAAGATACACAATGTTAAAATTTAATTATAAACTAGTTTAGATGTAATACTTTGAATCAGTTTGATGTCCCCGACCGTAATGATAGACGATTTTATTAACTAGACTAACGACTAACCTTAATTAATTTATAGTTAGTAAATTATTGATAATTAATACTTATTAAATTTTATTTCGAATATCAAATGAAAATTACGTTTCGGGATATACAAGGTAAATTTGAAATATTTTAACCTATTCAATAGAAAATATTTGTGTAACTTAGCCTAACAATAAAGCGTGTTGGCTTGGAGCCAACCAAACACCCACGACATACAACATCGTGGCAATTGAAGAACTGGATGTGATGAGCCTAATTAACTGAAAACCAGCTAACCATTATACTCTTCGCCGAATTACTGTACTTTTTTTATGGAATTGATAAATATTTTATAGGATACTCTGCAGATTTGTATGTAAGTAATATTCGATTTAGACATGTTTTATTTAATTACAAAATGTTTTTATTTTATTTAAATAATTATTAACTTATTAATTATTGATAAATTTTGTTAAAAAACAATATGGTTCTTCCTCTATCTAAACACAAACTTACTGTCCAAATTTCAATACCTTTCCCTTCTTAAGTTATCGTCCTTACAAGAAACGTGACGAGAGGACAGACAGACAGACAGACAAACGAACGGACAGACAGGCAGACATTTTGGTAGTTGTTCAGAATTCTGTCACCAATACAGTGATATGAAAATTTTCTCTATAAGCGATACTACCTGTTTTAGAAATGTGCTCAACAAATGCAATATCGTCGCTCCGGAAGAAAAGTGACACAACTCAAAAAACATAGTTCTGCAGAAAAGATAATTTAAAATAGTTAACATTTTAAAAGCTGTGCTGAATAAGCTGTAATAAGAGAAATGTAACTATTAGTTTTTTTATATCACTGCTATTAAGCAAATTTATTGATTTAATGTAGAGCCTTCAGTTCAGACACAAGATCGACTAAACTGAAGACGTTATTATACTCTTCGCAAATACAAAACGAAGAGTATGTTGCATCCGATCGACACATTTCTAAAACCGGTAATAATGCTCGTGGAGAAAAAATTCATATCACTGTGTTGATGATCGAATTCTGAACAACTTTCAAAAATGTCCGTCTGTATGTCCGTCCGTCACGTTTCTTGTAAACATGAAAGAACAAAAAGTCCGATTGTATTGAAATTAGGGCAGTAAGTCAGTGTAAGCTAGAGGAAGAACCCTATTGCTTTTGAACAATATCTATCAATAAATAAAAAAGTTATTAATTATTTAAATTAAAAAATAAGAAATTGTATGTTTTGTAGTTAAAGAGAAAATGTTTAAAACCAATATTATTTACAAAAGAAACTGCGAAGTGTATCCTATAGAGTGTGCAACAATTATATAAAAAGTGCAATAAATCGGCGAGGAGTATAATGGTTAGCTTGTTCAAGATTAACAACACTATAATCGTGATGGGGGAACAACGACGCGTGTATGTGGCAAAATTGAGGTATTTTATTTATGACCATTTCCTAGGGACATCTCTACGTATTTGTGAACTTTTTGTGCAAGAAAGCCAAAACATACAGATTTTGAGTTGTGTCACTTTTCTTCCAGGACGACGAATATACTCTTCGTTTTGTATTTGCGAAGAGTTAAAATAAATATGAAACGAGTCCAGCCTCCTTTCGCCTGAGACGAATTAATATAACTAAAAGGAAGGTGGTGTAGTACTGGTGTTTTTTTCGTTGTTTCCACACCAAATGACAATAAAACTGATTACACTAGGATGATACACTAGGATGGGAGCTGGCCGCTTAAACTCGAATTTATATAAGAGGATTTGAAAATTGACAATTTCTGGCTGTAATGAAAGTTTTATGATTAAGAAGAATAATTTGCAAAAAACAAACCCAAGAAACAAAATGTTGCAAAAATTTCACTGTCGCCTGGTTAACTGAACCTTATTGCTAATATTGAGGTCAGTTAAAAATGCGATTTTGTTTTAAGATAATAAGATTATTTTATAATTTTTGGTACCCATTAAGACGGTTTAATTTTTCTTCGCTTTTCCCACTTATTAGTGGCTCTTAAAATTTTCAAACTATGTTTTTTAAATAGGTTTACAATGTTATGAGTCGTCGGATTTCTAATTTAAGCGAAAAAACATTCTGTTGTTCTGTCTAATTTTCTTGTGCGCGTTTAAGACATTCACCTGAAATTTGGTACGTGTTTGTATTATAACGAGATTTGGGACTAGAGTTAATAAGGTAAAATAAGGCAAGTTAGCAATTGTCCAGAAACTTTGGATTTGATATACAGGGTGTAATTAGTTTCATGTCATTAAAAAAAATTGGTGGTAGGGAACGACAAGACAAACAAAAAAACCTTATATAACATGGGGTCTAAAGTTCGTAGTTTTGGAGAAAAAAAATAAACAAAAATTTCGCAAATTTTTAATAAAATTTCTTGAGAACTGCTGGAATATTGAGGTAGGTTTAGATCTAGATCTGATCTGAAGAAAACTATACTCTAACTGTCCCTTGTGCAATATTTTAGTTACTGTCGGTGTTTCGTCATGTACACACGTCCAACCCGCCGTTCGTTGTTTTTGTTATTTTTGAATTTCGCGTCATTGTGTATTTATTATATTGACTTACCGTTCAAGTTGTCAAATTCTCGATTACGTACAGACACAACTTACTTGTTCATTCTTTTTGTTTTCCTTTTTGGCTTTTGTACCAAGTTTTTATTTTATTTTTCTTTATTGACAACGTTAGTTGATAGTTTAGTGTTTAGTGTTGAACGAAGTGCGTATGTACTTAATTCGACGTACCGAACTGTGTATTGATACAGATGCAGAGATATTGAATTATTTAGGTAGGTAGTAAGCTTTTAACCCAGGATACTCATTTATGTTACAAAGGTTAAGAAACCACATTTAAATTTTCTAAATTATAAACAATCCAATATTTTGTTCCAAATTAAAAAACACACATGTAAAGAAATGCTCTGTTTAAACCTCTATGGCCATTATTTGCTTGCAATTGTGCACGAAGAGAGAACGAATTATTTATCTCTTTATACTTGCCTCAGTTCAGTTGAGGCAGTACATCAAAGGCGGTCGATGATCCTTTAACACCGCGTGTGCCGACCAGCACTTTTTTATGACAATTTAAAAGTTGTACAATTGGGAAGTACAAGTCCATCGACCAAGAAAAGCAGTGGTTCTCAATAGTTGTCTACCATAATATTAGATATGTTAACCTAGATCAGTGTTTTTCTAAGTGCCCCTAGAGGGAAAAGTCATAAAGGTTTTTTGTTTGTCTAGTCGGTCCCCATTACCAGTTTTTTTTAATGACATGAAACTGATTACACCCTGTATATAGAAATTAAGACCTTACATTTTTTGTGACATCAGCGGAAAAACACATTTTTACTTAAAATATTTTATTTTCGAATGTTGATCAAAATACATTGTTACGCGTTACGCCCCTTAGAGGCTGGAGACTGATAGCTCATGAGTTGTGGCATTGGATAACAATGATTAGGCAACTGAAACTGCATTAATATCGAAGCCCGTAGTGTGCGCCATCTCTAAGACACTAGTAGTACGTTTTCTAGAAAATTGTAGAAAAGGATAGAGATAGAGATAGAGATTTTCGCCGAGAAGGGTATAGCAGATTTCTAGATGGTTCTAGAGGCATTTCTAGAGTATATAGGCTAATGTAAACAGGCCGAAAGGAAATTTTTTAATAAAGAGTAAGGTTAGAAAATACGAAGTGAATACAAAGTGGAAATATCAAGGTAATAAACATTGTTAAAGGTTATTTTTAGTCAGTTAAATTGTATTTTAGATAATAAAAGTATTATGAAGTTTTCAGAAAGTTATTAAATAACTAGTGTTATAATTTATCTCTTGTTATAATTTTTGAGCCCACGTTTTGAAAGGTGTTTCCTAAGGTGTGGAAATACGTAGACAATATAATTATTGCCGGGATACATTCTTAACACTATATATTTTAATTTAATAGTAGTGAAAGTCGTCTTCCGTTTATTGATTTTAGGGAGCATTTTGAAGTTTGTGAATTTTGACAGTTGTACAATTGTTCACAAAATGTCAATTAAGGAGGTTGAAGCCTTACAGTCCCAACCAAAAGTAAGTCGAATTCTAAATCGGAACTTTTCCATAATAAATTATTACAAAAGGTTATAAGTCGATGATACCAATAATTATTGTCATAAAGGAATAAATAATTGTTTATTATTAATTAATTATTTAAGTAGATTTGATTATTTTACCTAATGAACTAACTTTTGGATGTTTTATCCAAACTTATTAAAAAAGAAATAAATTTATGTAAATATCTGTGTATTTTACAAATTTGTTTCAGCAAATAATTTAAAAGAAAATGAGAAGCAGTCAAAATTAAAATTAAATCATTAAATATTGAAAAATCAGTTAAAAATCAGTAACGAAAAGATAAATTTTACAGTTTACAAATGTTTAATCATTTTTTTTTTATTTATTAAAAGTCTCCTAATTATATTGGTAACAATATTAAAATATGTGTAAGACATCAATGCTTTACATAGTTAATTTTCGGAACTGCTGACATTATTTGGTTATTTGCTATAAATGAAAATGTACCAAAAAAGTTATTGAAGTTACTCTGTGTAGTTAATCCTTTTGCACAAATAACTAAATAAAACACACTACTATGTTTTCTACCACCATGTGGTAGTGGTAAAAAAACATAGTAGTGTGTTTTATTTAGTTATTTGTATTAAAATGTACCTACCGTTTGCATGCTGGGTTGACATATTTTCCATAAGACTACATGTAAAAATCTATTAAAAAAACTTTGTTTCAGATTTTTTTCATTATTTTCGTCTAACGCCTCAACCTCCTTAAAAATAGCTGTGAAATCACGGAATTTATTCCTAATAGAGTAAGATCCCAGAGTCGCCAGATCTACGTCATTTTAGCAAAGCTAATATTTTTGCAATAAATAATGTGATATGTAGTTGAGAGCGTATGATGCATATTCGCCAGCTTGAAAGCGGGGCCCTTTTACTGGTACAAAAGGTACAAAAAATCTTACTCTGCTAAGTTAGAGTATGATAGCTGGTTTTCATATTTGTTTGACAGAATACTGTTAAAAACCAACATTCATTATTACCAGATACTTTTCTTCTGCCCTAACTTCCGCCAGACGCTTGAAAGCTCGAAAAAACCCAATGTAACCTAACATAACTGTGGAATCATATCTACTACCAACTATGTAAGAAACGAAACAAAACAAAAAATTTATTATGCTAGGTTAAGTTGGGTTTTTTCGAGCTTTAAAGTCTGGTGGAAGTTAGGGCTCACGGAAAATGTCTGGCAATAGTGAAAGTTGGTTTTTAACAGTATTCTGTCAAACATATATGAAAACCAGGTATGATACTTTATCGTAGGTTAGTAAGATTTTTTTGTACCTGTTACAGATAGAAGGCCCCCCCAAGCTAACAAATATGCATACGTCCTTAACTACATATTACACTATTTATTGCCAAAATATTAGCTTTGCTAAAATGATGAAGTCTGGCGGCTCTGGGATCTTGGTCTATAATAAAATAAAAATAGAAACATGAATAAATGGACCTAAAACTATGTTCTATGTAGTGCTTAACATAGTTTTCAATTTCGCGATTAATTTTTTTTAATACACGTTTATGTGGTTGTAAAAAATGCCAGTTTTTTACTTGATTAAACAGTAGCAGGTATAATATTAGAATTTGAGAGTCATGGATTTTATTTATGAGTTCCTATGCTTTCAACTTATAAACATTCTATTTTGAAATGCTTCTTTGAGGAAAAATTACCACAACTCCAAATGCACGTGAAATTCTTTAAAGAATGGTCGTGAGTTTGCCTGCTGAGGCATTGAGGGTGTCAAAATTTGGGCTCATTTTGTTTAATGAATATAGAGATGTAAACATATGTGTTTTTTAAGTAATATACCTTCAAAGTAACCATGCGCCGAATTTCAGCCGTTTTTTTCTCCGAGGTTCGAGCACTTCTTCGTCTTTGGTAGCTGGACTAAGAGCCGCTTGTGATCGTATCAACAAGACACCTTCCATAAAATGAATTATTTTGTGAATTTAAGATGTGTTAGAATTCTAAAAATAATCTGTTTGCATAAGAATGTTTTTGAACAATTCAGATCATATAAAACACCATGTTTCATTAAAATTGTTAATTCATTTGCATTAAAAATAATTACTGTAATAGGCTTCATTGTCGGTGCCTTTTATTTGTACATCATTGTTGCAACTTTCTCTGGCCAATATATATTCATGAGCAAACAGTATGGTTCAGTACGAATTACTTATTTTTAATTAGGTATAAACAATTAATTCATTCAATGAACTCCGAGACCCAGATCCGACCCAACTATTTCTAATGGCTACTTTCAGTTATCAATTATTAATTATACATATTAGTTTATTTTAGGCAGTTTTCTGTACAGTTCTCACAATATCTACTACCTTAGACTTGTAAATTGATCAATAAATAAAAAGTTATTAATTATTTAAATTCAGAAAAATATATATGTTTTGTAAAAAAAATTGCGAAGAGTATCTTATAAAATGAGCAACAATATATAAACATTATATAAATCGGCGAAGAGTGTAATGGTTAGCTTGTTTTTTAAAATAACTCCTTTTAAAACGTTCACTATTACCTCTTGTAGAAAAAATTCCTCCATCTAAGATATCTAAAAAGTTTCGTACGCTTTTAGACATATTATCTCATCTTCCTATTTCTGTTAAAAAAGGGGAAAATATTCCTGTTAAAATGGACTCTTACAAGTTGACTACTAGTGGTTGCCGGACAATGGGTAATCCGAAAAGTGCATTGTGCTGTCCGATTTGAGTTATGTTGCACACGGTTTGAAAGTATTTTTCTAGTTTTAAAAGTTAGTTGCACTAAATAGTTTTTGGGCGTTTGACGCCATTTTGCTTTATGTTTCAATCACGCCAACCTTGAAAACGCTTAGTGATGTTTTCTGCTAGTAACAATCTATTTTGCAAAATTTCACAGAAGGATTTTATCATTCCAGCTCAAAACCCTCAGGGATCGTGCTATAAGAGATGTTTGATAGGCATGATGCCCGTGATAGTGGGACATTCAACATCAGTCTGAATATGTGTATTGTATTAGACTGCCCACAAAATAAAATACATTGGGGAAAAGTTTCTATTTGGTGTAATTAGAAGATGCGCAAGCATAATATATCAGTGTTCTCCAAATGTACAAAGCATGCTATTTCTGAATCTATGCGAAGATTCTAAATAGGATTAGTACAGAAAATTCAGTTATTTTGCTCATTTTCACGTTTGCTCAATGGGTTGTACGTGTTCTGAGTCTTTGTGTATGATAGACAACGATTTTGTATAGTTCCAAACTTGAAGAAGTAACTTTCTTTTCACAATATCCCCGTAAAAATGGCAAAAGTGTGCTTTTTTCAACGTTTTCTTTTTTCATTTTCTGGACCAAGAAACGTGATGGTGTAATCTTGAAGGTTTTTAACCAGTGTCAGCGTATTCCTCATCATAACATATATCGAATCTAATGGTGGAGGAAGCTACCCGAGGTTGGTTTACGATTCGACACGCTTTTTAACCTGCCAGCTTCAAAAAATACATTTTTTTGTAAGAAATCGATACTAGCGACCTGTTACACCAAAATTTGGGGTTCTTCTAATTACACCAAATAGAAACTTTTCCCCACTGGGCCTCCAAAATGCATAACTTTTTTTTTGTAGGCAATCTAAGTGTGTCTTTGAATTCATCAATTAATAATTATTATTCACATTTCAGAAACCATTACACCCTATGTTATATAGATCCACATATATATTATACTTTATGTAAATTTGCATTATTCATCTTTTCACTTCCTAACACCCCAACTTCGCACTAACTGCATGCACAGCCAATATCTTAAACCAGCCTCAACTTTGCCGTTTAAAGATGACTATCTAAAGTTTTAATTTAATATTACCCATTCCTTAGTTTCAAGACATATTGGTCATAGTTCCGATGTATATGGCACTAAAAGTGCCTCTAAGGCAAATCACTATCCGATATCCACTGACTTATAGCCTTGACAACTACACCGACGTATAAATTGCGAAAACGTGTATTCACCATCTACAGACGAATTTTGAATATTCTTATTTTCATATAAGAAGCAGAAAGGCGCTGAGAACTGCATTTCGTCTTCGAATAATCTGTATTTGAAGGGGAAGATGTGAATGAAATAGGTTATCTAATAATGCTTAAAAAGGAATTATTATATTTTTAAGTATATATACAGTAGGTTGAAAAAATTGCAAGGAAAGCCGAAACTCCACCTCTTGCTCTTAATGAGGATCAAGTGGACTCATTCGCATCTGTCATTTTAGAAAGATAGGTAGAGTCGCAACTTCATGAGCACGTGACAATATTCAACTTACTGCCTGATATACAATCAGGGTTTTGTCCATTACACAGTTGAGAAACGGCCCCCTTGAACATTACACACGATATATTAAGAGGGGCAGATGAGAAAAAAGCTACACTATTGGTTCTCATAGATTTTTCAAAGGCATTTGACACTATAAATCATGAAATACCCTTAGCTGTCCTAAAGTTTATTGGTTCTGTAATGAAGCGGTTAACTTTCTTCGTAGCTATTTGACGGGTAGAACGCAAAAAGTAAAAGTTGAGGAGAATGTCTCTGCCCCTCTTAATGTATTGTGTGGTGCTCCGCAGGGATCGATGTTGGGCCCCTTACTGTACACTCTGTACACATCGAAGTTTCAAAAAACTGTTAAGCACTGTCAAATGCATTTATATGCAGATGACAACTGCACCTCCCTGTCCATCAAAGTGTGTAGATGCAATGAATAAAATAAACCAAGACTCGTTACTGGAAAAATCTAAATCTCATACACTAAATATTAATACCAACAAAACATCGGTTCTTGTATTCGGACAACCAACTGTTAAATCCCAGTTAACGGAAAGAATTCAAATAGACATGGATGGACACAACATAAGCCCCACTGAAAACGCAAAGAATTTAGGGTTAATCTTTGACACCTCGCTAAGATTTCAACCTCATGTAAAGAATTGTATCCGATTAGCCTACATGAACCTTAAAATGATTTACAGTAATAGACATTGTCCTAATCGAAAAGTAGAAACAATTTTATGTGAATTATTAGTATTATCCAGTACATGGTCCATGTACAAATGCGGAAGATAATCGCAGAATTCAAGGCTAATTTTTGGAATACGGTGTAGACAGAATATTTCCCATAAACTGCCCGAGATAGGGTGGCTTAACATGTCTGGAGGACGCCGACGCCTGCTTCATTCCACTTCTTCATTTCGTAAAATTGTAACCAACAAAATTCACAAATATTTAAATAAAAGAATCTCTTATCGACCGGACATACATAATATAAATATTCGTTTTAAAGGTACTCTTACTCCCCTTCATCGTACTGAACTGTTTAAACATTCCTTCTCTTACCAAATAACTTAAATTTATAATTCCATGGCATCTGTTGTAAAAAAATTAGCCAATATCCGTATACAAAAATCATTATAAGAAATCTCTACTAAATCAACAAACCGCAAATACAACATCTGTGCTAAGATAATCGTATATGCCTACCCATTGCACCTAAAGATAAAATGTGTTTAAAATTGATATTATTTTTAATAGTCGTGGGACAAGTGTTATCTTATGGGCTCTTTGATGATACAAGTGAATCGGTGCTTACGATGTTAGACTTGGGATCATAGAATCCTAGATTCGAATCCAGGCGGCTGTCGATGTCTAGTAGCGTTCTTAATCTCCTACAGAACCGATAACTGTGCCCTAGACCGTAGAGTTTGTGTCTCAGCTACGGCAGATGACAGCAAAAAAGGGAATGGTTGTTGTGTGGTTGTCTGTGTCTATGTCCAGAATAAGTGATGGAAAAGATGTCTGGACTCCTCCAGGACATTAATATGAATAAAGTGATTAGAATAGTATTGAAGGTCTCTCAGTCTCTTTATTTGATTGCGAAAAATAAGAGTACTAATGATGATAAACTGAAGATTTAAAATCATTATGACGTCCAAACGTATTATGAAAGTAATTAAAATTATAGTTGGTGTATAAGAAAGAAATTGTAGTTAAATCATTTGTTTTCGTCAGGGACTTCAAATACATTGTTAGAAAAATTATCTGATATCTGGAGAGTCTAATTTCTAATATCGTTTTAAAACCAAAAGTGCACACTCCCTAGCTGTAACCATTGTATGTTTGAGATTAAACAACCACTAGAGTGGTCCATACTTACCATGGGCGTTGTGAAGATCTGATTTATTTTAAGTACTTGTTAATTAGGCGGTTTTGTACCGTTACACAAATAGAAATTATTATCAGGGTATGAAAACCCTTGTCTGTGTTTAATACAAGCCTTTTTATTGAACTCATACTCACAAGGTTAACACTACGTGAATCGAATCGGGAGCTGATTTTTAAAGAACTTCACATAGATACTCACATCTATTCAACACCACCAATTCCAGTACAGAAACTATTTAGGTAAATTCAAAAAGTGATAGTAATAGGATATGCGTCAGGAAAAGTACACCCATAGAGATAAATTCATCTGAGAATAGCAGATGTCAAATAAAGGTGAGTGGAGGTTGGTCTTTCTCGTCTGTTATAAGACTGCTGTCCTGAGTCGTATTCTAAGAGTTGAAACAAACCACCCCAAGAGTGGACAAAACACCAAACGTTATAAAAGATGCAATAAGTGCCCTTATCAACTAAATTCTTGTCGTGTCCTTCAGATGCAGTGGTAGGCACGTACAGGAATACACGTTAAGCAGGAACTGGTGCCCGACACCTATTGCATATTAAAAACCTAACCATCGTTTCTGGCTAAAGCTTCCACTATTGCGTAAAGAGGAGAAAAGCACGTAAAAATTCAAATACGAACTTATATTGAAAAACTAATCCTTTAATAAACGTAATATTGTATTCGTCTATAAATCCTTTTGCTATTATTCAAAATGGTTCTGTCTTTACCGTGAACCAGCAAGTTAAACTAAGGAAAAACAACAAATTATTGCTAATTTAAAGGACGCAACAGGTTTTAAAGGTTAACAAAGTAAATTAAATGGTCAAAACGGGCATTGACAAAATTGTGTTTACGCAAGAAGACTGGAAAAATTCCTTTAGGTTCAAATATTCCGAAATCGGTTGGTCCTACGGCGTTACGACAACATAACCTCTTTTGTGTATGTATAGCCAAGGAACCACATTCCGACGAGACAATCACAGAAAATTCACATTGAAAAATGTTGTGCATCCCTGATTGAATTTAACATCAGATAATGGCATTTATTGATATCGAATCACCTGCAAAAACTAGTTGCTGTAGGGTTTTCAGGTTTTCTTAGGTAGAATCACCTCTAGAAATTAATGACCGCATACCTGACACGCCCTGTATAATTCTGCAAATAATAAAAGAACATTTAACTTTTTATATGTATTTTAAACTATAATTAAATGCAAATGCAAATTCTCTACAATGTAAGAGTGCTCTAAAATAGAATCTAAGGAAATAAAGATATTATTGCCTGAGAAATGACTATTCGTCATTTTAAACTTTGAAAGAAGTAGCACTGGACAGTGTATCTTTGGTGTAGGATATCGAAGCACGTGTATGTGAAAGTTTCGAAAGTTTTTTGGAAAGTGTTTTTTGTCTTTATTTGTTTTTTGGTTTTGTTGAACAGGATAATTTAAAATTAAAAATAACATTGTATATTAAAATATTTCTATTAATGACTACTGCAAACGATAACCAGTATAATTATTAAAAGTGCTAGATTAGATAAGGTCATCCGTAAAAAATAAAATAAGAGAGCAAGAGAGAAAATGGTTTTAGAAATAGATAAATTATGAATTTTTTGGACAAGCTAATTGATTGTGGATCATTTTAATGTACTCCTATAACAATACTTAATAGTCAATAAATAGGTTATAAATCTAAAGTACTTAGTTACTAACAGATACTAAAAGCACATAATATACCCGACAGCAGTATATTGCGACCAGCGCATTAATTACAAACGGGAGAGAAATAGCCGTTAGAACTGACCAGGGTATTCTCCCGTAAATTATTACCTTGCATTTTAGCATGCATCTTAATGCTATGAATAGTCCACGCAGTTCCTTGAATTTATACAGGTTGTCCTAAAATTTCAGCATTCCTCTTCAGATGCTGCAATGGTAAGAAAACTTTCTTGAACATGTGTCTGGAAATGCTTCCTAAGGGAGCCACGGTCCTCTTATATCGGAAATATTTTGACAGAATTTTGTAACGTGATTAACTATTTCTATTACTAGGGTTTATTATTGTACTATCTAAAATTAATTGTATACATAGTGGGATAAACGAGGGATAGTTGAGTACACTTTATTTCTACTTTTTTTTCTAATTTATAGTTTTTTGGAAGTTTAAGACTTAATTATGATTCCCTGTTTAATGTTACATAATAAAGCACCTACTCGGCAATTTAAACGAAATATTGATGATTTATCTGTAATGTGCGCGATAAGGAAATGTAGAAACAAAGGTTAACATCCCTTTGTTCTCCGCTTATGGATATAATAATTAGTTTTGATGGGTACCGTACAAATATAAATCTTAATAATGAAAAGTCGTCGGCAAAATTTCAAAAAGTTGTGTCAAATTATTTTCGGGATAATAATCAGTTAAAACCTCGATTTAGGCACCGCACGGTGTGAAATTAATCAGTTGTCATTTTCAAAATTCTGTACCATACTCAATTTTTGATCAAATTGGATGATATTAGACGTAAAATGTTCGAGAAAGCTGGTACATTATAAGGTATCTGCTAGATTTACAATTAAGGTATTATATGCTCGTTGACAGCTGACAAAACCCCGCGAAAATTTTAAAATATTTTAAATGGCCAATATCTTGAATTTGGACCAGAATAATCATTACATTTGTAATCTACGACCAAACAACCATAATACCCTGTACGTATTTTACAACTAAGCAATTCATCTGTCAAATATATTTTCCATTTTCTTTTTTTATTGTTGGCAGCTACCAAATTAACTGCCAAGTTAAAGTGTATCTTCTGTTACATAGAAAACAAGCTAACCATTATACTCTTTGCCGATTTACTACACTTGTTATATAATTGTTGCACATTCTATAGGATACTCTTCGCAGTTTTTTTTGCAAATGATATTAGTTTCAAACATTTTTTATTTAATTACAAAACAAAATTTTGTTTTTTATTTCAAAAATTAATAACTTTTTTATTTATTGATCGATTTTGTTCAAATAGGGTTCTTCCTCTGGCTAACACTAACTTACTGTCCAAGTTTTAATACAACCGGACTTTTCGTTCTTAAGTTGAAGTTCAAAATGTGTCGAGTTCGGTGACAGACGCATGTTTCGTGGTTCCTGCGGGATATCGAGATAAATCCGTATAAAGTTGCAACAAAAGCCGAAATTATACTGAGTTGAAGCGTGGACAATTCTGCAGTGATTGATATTAATTACCGCGAGTATGGCTATTTCATATAGTTGATATTTGATTAAATTATGTTGGTTGAATAAAGCAACACAAAATAGTGTATATAAACAACGCGAGAAAGTGTACTGCTTGAGTGCTTGACTGTAAAATATATACCTGGATTCGTCCCTTTTTGAAGTGGGTGATATAAAATAAGCAACGCCATATGTGTGAATGAAACAGATAAGTTTCTGTTTATATAGTATTAGTATTGACTTATTTATGTCTTTATTAAATTTTAAATAAGAATTGAAGATCAAAATTGAAAAGATATTAAACATAATATATAGGTAGTAAACATAATACATAGGTGGTGAAATAGAAAAACTGCCCAAAATTGAAACCGATTATTTCAAGGAAACGACATACAGGGAGAGCAAACTATCCCTTCGGACCTCTTTTTCTCATAACGCGCAAAAAAAATTGTTACCGCGAGATAGGGCCCTTCTCAGCAACTCCACCGCAGATGGATATTTACTTGTGGAGCGGTTAATAAATAAAAAAAGAAAGGAAAAAAGGGGGGAAGAATACAAAAATAAAACACAAAATAAAAGCTGCCAGATCAGAGGCACAAGAAGCAGAGAACTTAGGAGAAAAATAAGGAGATGACGATAAATGGAAGCTTAAAAGAAGCATGGAAACTGAAAAGAATCATCTCGTAAACAACTGCACCACACCCCAGCTGATGATGACAAATGGAAACTTAATAGAAGCATGGAAACTTAAAAGAAGCATCTGTCAAACACCTACACTTCCCAGCCTATATTCCCACCCCGTGCGTCATGCGGCTCTCGCTGCTGACAACAAGCATGTCCAATGTACAACCCGGCGTATGCAGCTAGTCCGGCGGTATACAAAACATCCGAGATTTGGTTCCGGCACACGGTTTGGCCGTCGCGTCCGTTGGGTGTGTTCGACAGACGACCAAGCTGCGTGTTGGAACGAACCTCCATGGATGCCAGGAACTGGCAGCAATGCCCACCATATGCTGGCAAATCAATCAATCGGACTTTTCGTTCTTAAGTTATCGGACTTACAAAAAACGTGACGGATGGATAGACAGACGGACAGACAGACGGACGGACGGACATTTTGAAAGTTGTTCAGAATTCGATCACCAACAGAGTAATATGAAATTTTTTTCTCCACGAGCAATATTACCCGTTTTAGTAATGTGCCGATCGAATGCAATATATTCTTCGTTTTGTATTTGCGAAGAGTATAATAATGTAAGATTTTAAGGCAAATAAATATAAAATATTTTTAAGACTTTCTAGTTACGTAATTCATACTAATCTTTAAATTTAGCAGCTGTCAAAATTACTGTCAACTTACTTAAAATGCCATTTATGAAGTTTTTTTAAACGTTGCTAAATAGATATTTTTCTACAGATTTTGGAAATTTAGGAAATTAATGACTAATATATTATGTTAGTTAGCAGCTGTCAAAATTAATAACAGGCATGTGTCTTACGTTATTACAAAATATTCTAAATTTCCATAAAGAAGAGATATTTAAAGTGATTTAAAATTAATTAGTTCCATAGTTGATATTTACTTGAATTATACACTATTGGCAACTGTCAATTTTTCAGTCATCTCAATGAAAAGGCCATTTAGTAAGTATTTTCAAAATATAAAGTGCTACACTGTTCATTTCCTATGGATTTAGCAGATACTTGATAAAAAATTAATGTCAAATATATTATGTTAATTGGCCGCTGTCAAAATTTCTGACCAATGTAAAAAATAAGCATGAGCATCCTACATTATCAAAAAATATTTCCCTTAAAAAGAGGGATATTTAAAAAGACTTTCAATTAATTTGTTCCATAGTTAATATTAATTTAAATTATAGATCGTTGGCAGATGTCAAATTTAAAGATTAATATCAATTACGTAATTAGATAGTCTTAAAATATTTTATATTTATTTTTTTTTAATCTTACATTACTTTGTATATAAAAGAATACACTTTAAAATTATTGTATTTTGACAGTTAATTTGATAGCTGTCAACAATAAAAAAAAGCAAATGGAACTTTTTATTTGACAGACTAATTGCTTATTTGTGAAATGAAAATTTAAAATTACAAAGTCGAAAATATTTTTAAATTTGTGACCTTGGCACTAGCTTTTATTGGGAAAACCCATATTTTTTAGTAAAAATACGTTTTTAGATGAAAATTATAAATAATTGAACACCAAAATTGAAAATCCGTCTGAAAGGAATAGAAAATATTATAACGAACATTTAATAAAAAGCTTCTTTATGGTCTATAAGTTAATTTGGGTGGAACAGCGGGACAAAACTGAAGAGTTTTGTCACACTGTGCGCGATCTTCAATTCGCTGTAGCTTCCTTAGGAATGTTTTTTTTTTTTTTTGCATCAAGGCCATTAGCCATACAGCCAGCCACAACATATTGAAGAATACGATTATCTTATTTTTCCCAAACCTATATCTAACCTAAACAACAAGAAACCATCACCCTACCGACGACAAAGGAAGAAAAGAAAAACAGGGGGACACACTCTTCTCGTCCAGGGGTCTTTCAGGACATTTTACATGACACACTAGACTAGACCACGGATAGGAGGTATAAATAAACAAGAGGTAAAGAACAATGGGGAAACAAAACTAATATACAGCTTAATTTTAGTCTCATTCACGAAATTAATTAGCGTATCGAAAATTTTTTTTTGGTTTAACGTTAAGAGGTGAAGCATATTATAAGATGTTGCAATATTACAAACTCTCTGAATATCAGTGTATAACCTATTAGTGTGTATTGCATGCAGTTTACATTCGAAAAATATATGGTCCAAGTTCCCCAGTCACATCACAGTATTCACAGGTATCTGTGCGGTAAATACCAATTTTAAATAAGTGCGCAGGGAAACAGGCGTGCCAAAACTTTAAGCGTATGATAGTAGTGGTGTACTTTCTTGAGCATTTATAATTTTCGTGCCAAAGATCATGGGGCAAATTTGAGTGAATTAATGAGTATCTAGTTGGATTTGTGAAAGTAGATTCTTGCCACATATATTCCCATTTGTTCCTTAGGTTGCTTTTGCGCATGTTAATTACGTCTGTTATGGGCAATTTGTAATTAGAGCTGGTTCCTGTATCTATACTATTTTTTGCTAGGGTATCGACGTGTTCATTATCTTCCATACCTATATATGTGCCTTTATCCATATAAAACAAATTTCTTTTCCGGAGTCATAAATATTTTGTATTAGCTTTTTAATGCTGATAATAAGATGATTTGTTGTTATATTAAAGGAATTAGTATTTTTTATGGCCATAAGGATGGATAGAGAGTCGGATAAAATTACTGTTCTCGAAGTATTAGCGTCAAGTGTGTATATAAGAGCCTCACAGATGGCTGTGGCCTCTGCTGTAAATATGGAGCACTCAGTGATAAGTTTTATTTTGCATTGGATATTTTTTTATGATATATAATAGGCACGCCCTGTACCCCTGTGGCATTTAGAGCCATCTGTGTAAATTAACTCAGAATTTGTAAATTTTTCCAAAACTGTCCTTAATAAGATTCGGCTAATATTCACATTTTCGCTGTATTGGGGGGTAATCACAGTTACACTAGAAAAACCACTAAAGTAGTCGTATTTGTCTAAGAGATCTAGACCGTTTACTATATTTGGTAGTAGGTGTGCGCATTCACGAAATGCAGAAACCAGAGGGGGTGATTTTTTTTTTCGACCAATATTTATTCGTCAGATCGGAGAGATTAAGATCTGATATATTTTGGAAAAGCGGAGGGTTGTTTAAGTATATCTTTAAGATTAGTTTTTCACTTAGTAGTTCTCTTCTTAGGCTTAGAGGAGGTTCTAAGGCTTCTACATGTAAGGCATCAATCGGAGTCGACCTCATAGCTCCAAGGCATATTCTTAGAGAATTATTCTGCACGATGTCAATACGCTTAAGCAACGATTGACTTGCGGAACCATAAAGTGTAGACCCATAATCAATTATGGATCTTATGTAGGCTTTGTAGAAAAATAGAGACGTTTTAATGTCGGCGCCCCACCAAGTTTTCGTAGTCATCTTTAGAAAATTCAACCCCTTGTTACATTTATTTACGATTTCCTCTATAAAGGCTTTCCATGTGAGTTTTTTATCCAGTATAACTCTGAGATATTTTATTTGACGTTGAACTGGGAAAGTAAATTTCCCAAGTTGCACTGTCTCTATGAGAGGCGTGTTATGTCTAGTGAAGACGCATACACACGATTTATTTTCAGATAGATCAAAGCCATTTATATATAACCATTCGAATAGTTTTTGTGTTACACGGTCTAGCTGTTCCAAAGATTCATCGTACTTTTTTTTCACAACGTAAACACAAAAGTCATCCGCGTATTGCACAATATTATAGGTTATATTGTCAATAGTGTGTATGTCTGCTGAGTACAAGTTAAAAAGCAAAGGGCTGAGTACCGAGCCTTGTGGTAATCCCAAATTATTCTTGCGAGGGCCAATTATTTTATTTTCATTGTCTCTGATGTAAATATTCCTATTGGAAAACATATTAATAATTGCAGATACAATATGGTATGGTATACGGAATTTTTCAACCATTTTTGCCTTTAATATTTCTATATTAACAATATCGTATGCACTTTTGACGTTCAAAAATAAGGCCGATAGATAGTATTTTTGTGAGAAATTATTTTGTATATCCACTACTAGGGAAGACACAGCATCTGCGGTCTCAAAACCCCTTTTAAAACCGAATTGATTCTGTGGAAGTAATTTTTCGGTTTGCAGCCACCATTCGAGTCGAACTTTTAGCATTCTTTCCAAAGTTTTAAGGACACAGGATGAAAGCGAAATAGGCCGGTAAGAGTCTGCCAAGTTAGGGTCCCTACCGGGTTTAAGAATAGGTACAACAATATATGTTTTGAAATTTTCGATAACAGCTCCCGATAGTAAAACATCGTTAAACATTTGTAACAATAACAGCTTAGCATTATCTGGAAGATGATAAACCATAGGATATTTAATATCATCGAAGCCAGGAGCAGTACCTCAGCTTTGTTTTATAGCTGCGTTTAATTCACTTAATAAGAACGGTTGACACAGGAAATGGTTTGAATTTTTATTAGGGGGTTGGGTAGATGGGCAGTTCTCCACGGATTAAAAAAGTCTTCTAACCACAGCGTGTCAGAGGGTAACCTGCTGTTGCCTGAAATTCTTTGCATTTTTAGGAAACATTTCTGGATACATATTTATTGGAAATTTTCTTTTTATCACTGGGCATAGAATCAGCACATAAAGGGGAATGCGGGAATTTTGAGACACTCTATATACCCGAGTGTAAATATAAGTAAAATCATTCTGGATTTTCAAGAAGTTACCTAGGTGACTTAAGAAACGGTTAAGAAAACATTCTTTAACAAAATCTTCTAGTTAAAATTTTCGGTATGCTGTAGAGATTTGTTTAAAACAATTTTGACTTTTCTGATTTGCTGAAGAAGTATAACCGTCAAAAAAAACACTTTCCAAGATTTCCTAAAATTTTCGCGTGTTAAACTATGCATTACGGAAACTTGCTATGCTCTGTTTTCTGTCTTTGATTGATTTCTAGAATGAAGTTCATCTTTTGCTTTACTTACTTTAGATTACATTAACTTTAGGTAAGCTATACCTGTGCGTTAGCGTTACGTGTGGCTGTTAACCATTCCTAGACGGTCAGAACTCAAGGCGGAATAACAGCAGTCAGTTTCATGACTCACCAAATGTAACCATCACAAATTCACTTTCGTGGACCAGTTTGCTGTCACTCATTCGATTACTGCAATAATTGTCGTTTACAGAAAGGTCTTTTGTACCTTATTTTTACGAGGAAGTCGGTCAATGAAACTTTCTGAGAGGACAAGAATAAGAAATAAAATAACGAGCTAACCAGTATTATTGCACTTTTAATATAATTACTGCACATTTTATGGGATACTCTTCGCACTTTCTCGGTAAATAGTATTAATTTTGCACATTTTTTGTTTACTTACAAAACACTAAAAAAACATATACATAGTTTTTTAAATTTAAATGATTAATAACTTTTTTATTTATTGATCAATTTTATTCAGAAACAATAGGATTCTTCCTCTTGCCAACACTAAAAATAAAAAAATATTTTCTCAAAATATATGTTGTGCAGGGCGTTATGTCGATTATTAATAAAAAAAATTATCAGTAAGTGAATAGGGGGTAAAAAATAACATTTTAATTTTGCAACTATTTTTTCTTTATGAACACTTTGATCACTAACTACTTTTTTCTGTGATATTCTCAATGGTCATATCCTAAGTAACAACATGTATTTTGGAATATGATTGGAGGGTTACCTCATAGTGTAAAAAAATTAATTTTGAAAAATGGAAACGTTTGAATTTTTCAAATGTGAATGAGCCGTATCCGGGAGCTAAAATATCATTGATTCACAAGTTAATGTCGGTTCCTGATTCCCATGGAATTGCATAAATATTAGTGGACCAAAATTTATTTTTTACCCCCTATTCATTTAATTCATGAGTATTAATTTTTTTTATAGCCGACATAGCGTCCTAGACCGCATATATTTTAGCTCCCGGATTTGGCTCATTCACATTTGAGTAGATAATTCAAATTTTTAAATTTTTCAAAACTCTCGTAACTTTTGTAAAAATGTTTTTTTCAAGCTGACATTTGGGGTAAATTATTCTCATATTGATAGGCACTTACCTACCAAATATCGGTAGCTAATCCATGCGTATCCGGCTATGCTCTTTGTATAGAATTCAAATTTGGAGGGGCTTCTAAGAGCGAAGCTCGCAGCGCACATACTTTTTTTAAGTATTTTGTTTATACTGTATTTTAAATTATTATACAAAACGATTATTTTTTCAGAAGTTATTTCAATTTCTGTACCGATACGCACGGAAACGGTAATTTTGGCATTCATGCATTGGCCGGCAACTCTATAATTTTCAAAAATAGTTATTTTACAAATTTTTTTGTAACTACGTTTTTTTTGTAGAATTCTATGCTCCTTAATTTTCATCTATATGATAGTTTTTGTATTTTTAATATTTTAAAAACAATTTAACGCCATTTTGCTTCATGTTCCGTCCACGGTGGGCTTGATAACTTTTTAAAATACCATTCTACTAGAAACCTAGCAAAAAATTAAAAATTCTCCTACTTCCATTATGTCTACTACTTTTCACCGTGTTCTGCTTAATTTCGTTCGCGAGGGCTTCCCACATTTTCACATTTGTATTCTTCGGAAATTGCTGATCCTAGAAAAAAATTTCATGTTTCCATATTTTAGAGTAGTGTTCTTTTAAACTTTTCTTAAACGTCCTTCCTGTCCACCCAAGATATATTTTAGAGCATATACCTCATGTCAGCTTATAGACTCCGCTTTCATTGTTCTCTCTTTATTATTCTTAACGAATTTTACTAGAATATTATTGGTTTTGTAAGTCATTTTTATATTGTTTGTTTTTCTTTGACAAGCTATTTTTTTCAACTCCGTTAATGTTTCATATTTAGTCAAATCTTTTCTTCAAATAATGGAAAATCTTGACCAAGTGCAAAGTTTGCAAAGCAAAAAATGTAATAAACATTTTTGATAAATGCGTTTTCTTTTATATGTTTCTATTTTGTGTCATTTTTCATCAAGACATTATAGAAAACATTTCGAGTTTGTTGTAGGTGTAGGCGTACAATGAGTTTGAATATGATCTCATGATGTCATTCTTATGCAAATTACAACCGAAGTAATTTTTATTTTTAAAAAAGATCATTGACACGCAATGAATGGAAAGGTATTTTGGTGGGTGTTATCGTATGCTTATTAGTTTCCAATAATCATCATGTAGGTGGTGTGTTGTTCCGCAAACATGTTTGATCTATAAATTAGATAAAAAGTTTGACTCTATTATAACTATAAACAATCGTTTCATGTGACCTAAAGAAGAAATTTTGATAACTATGACATTTTTACAAGAAATAACTTACTACTCTTTCTCGGTTATTTTGTCTCTCGCTTGCAGCGGTAGAAATATTTTTGATCATACAATATTAGTGACTATAGTAGGTTCATATGGAGTGAAAAGTAGAGCAAAAATTAGCGAAATTTATCAAAGTGAATTTATATCACTGAAACTATATTGTTGTTGACAATGTTGTACCACAAAAATACATTAAACAATAAATGGGTTTGCCGCTTAGTAAAGAAGAGGAAACGTACTATTTGTTTTTCAATTATTTTTTGCTTTGTGCTCAGGAAACCGATAAAGGACATAAAATTTCATTGGCGTTCCGCCAGTACGAGTTGTCTTACAGTGGCGTTGCTCTGTATTGTTTTGTGTATTATGCATTCGATTTTTAATTACTTATTAAATGTGAAATGTTACCAACTTTAAGTAAATAAGATATTACGGGTGAAATACTTATCGATCATAGATCGCATATTGCAGAAAATAAATAAATAACAGCTAAAGCAAATTATGGAATTTGCGAAATCTATACAACCGCACGCCTTTGGATTTACTTTTCATTCTTTTTGATCCGACTATACACAGTGTTCTTGAGACAAATATTTTGTACTGTAAATTGGCGAAAGAATATACTTTACTATTTTTTTGTTAATAAATAAATAAATATAATTATACTACAGGCTTTTTTCTACAATTCTGTTTTTTCGTTTTTTTTTCCATGCGTCAAAAAATCAGCGAGAATTTATTTCTTTTTAATAGTACTGATATTCTTGTTTTTTGACAGTAAAACGATAATAACTTGTTTAGGGAAGCATTTTTTCGAAAAATTACAAAGAATAAAGAGTGCCTTTTGCCCTTTTCAGCAGCCCTCTCCCACCCCTTAAAACATTCACAACTTTGTGGCAATATCGCTCAAAAATTATTTCTTTGCCAATATTTCGGTTCTGAACGAAAAAAAAAGATAGTTTTCAAAGTTTTAAAGATATGTAAATTCTCTATCGGAATTATTCAGACACATTTTTAGGTAGGATTCATATTGCTGGAGTTATAAGTGGGGAAAGTCAATCATCGTATCGCGTTTGCTCTGTATATCGACATTTTTCTATATTTCCACTCTTTCTACTTGCTATTACGTTTAATTTTCACTTTTGAAGTGTAGGTAAATACATTTATTGTCAATTTTGGAATTACAATTGTCTACAACTATCGGTGCTTACTACGACTATGAGGTCGTTTCCACACCACCTTGCGATAGAGCATTTGGTGCGTTTTTTTTAAGGTGTTCCAATAGTCCTAATCTACTTTTTGTCTATTAGCCCAGGCGGTGTAGCTAATTTTGTCTATAGATCTGAAACGTGTTCGGAGGCAGATGATTTATTTTCTTGTAGGTTCTATGAAGTGTAATTAATAAGATCATCTAAAGTTTATATGATTTCCAGACCGGAATCATTGAGAAAAAATTGAAAAACTTTTTTTTTCGGTGTATTTTCCAAATTTTTAACATGAGTCGATGTATGGAAAAATAAAACATATTTTCATAAAGAGCATACATTTTTAAGCAAAAAATGTCTACAACATTTTTTATTAAATTCTCAATAATACTCAATATTTGTTTCATTTTTATAGCTTGTAGTAAATGTCTAATTATTTTTTAATAAGGTTAAAACGTGTTTTCTTGTTTCAAGTTCATTATCATAAAATAATTTATAAGACTGCAGCGGCACTGACTTAAAATTACCATAGTCATAAATACGTACTTAATACTTTTTTATTACACGTAACTTAATTTTGCCATTAATATGCGTTACTAATTGGATTAGTTCACTTTAAATGATCAAAGTCTATTTACATGTAATGCTAAATTAAAATATTTTCACTTTCAACAATTTGCCTTGGTAATCCGTTTTCTACATTACTCTTAGACTGTTCAAGAATGCACATCCATAATAATGAAAGTTATAAGAGTATCTTATATAAAGAGCTAGTAAAAATACTCGTTCTTCAAACATTCTCAAATATCTGGTTGTTTTAATTGATACTTGTTAGTGTACCACATTTTTCTGATTAACTTGTATAAGCAGGGTTTTTAAAATTTTAGATATGACAGTTGTTCATCTATCGGAAAATAAATTGAAATTATTTTAGGTAACCCAAAGCATAAAACTAAATTATGCCAAAGATCCGAGATTTAAGAAATCCGTTGTAAGGAATGTATCTAAGAATATATTGGACACACGGAACCTCCAATTATAATAAGGTTTAAGATCCATATGGCCCATCTCAAAATCAATTAAATCAATCAATCAAATCAATTCTTCGGACGCAGCGTCATATCGATGGTTCCAGCACACTCTAGTATTGTGAATTCAAATAAAACCATAGAGCGACTATTTTTTACTTCAACTTGTTAGCATTATCGGAGGTCTACTTGGACAATGCTTCTTAGTATTCCACTTTAGAATGAACCGATTATTGATAACATATAAATATTGTTCTAAAATTCTTTTCTGTCAATTCAGCTAATGTCAAAGTTCAGTATTCGTGATAACTGAGCCGAAAATATAACCTAGTTTCCAGATCTCGTTAGAGTTCATGGTACATACGTGTACCAAGCAAGTCACTTAATTTTAACAACACATCAACGGAATAAGCTGAAGATATAATCTGGTTCGAAAACTCGTTATAAGTTATAGTACATACGACAAGCAAATCAATATCTTGAACTGTTCCAGAGTAATGGTGCACACGAAAAAATTCCAGGCGGACCGAACCGACAGACAAAATGTAGAGCATGAAAAAAAAAATTAATTACGAAATTTTGTTCATCTCTTTTTTGCAATTAACTTTGGTCTAAACCCTTTTCTAATATTTCGTCAAATAGCAAAGCTACAGGCGCACAGTGTCTTATGGGGCAAATGGACAAAAATCAGAACTCCAAAACAAGTCAGTAATATTATATGGTTTATTTATTATAAGATTGTCAAGCATTAGTCTATATTTACAGCTGAAAAGGTTTAATTTACAAGGTAAGGTTACTCAAAGAAAAATTATGTAAACGTACATGTCTATAATAACAAGATTTTATAATGATACTTTACTTTAGGAATGATAATATTGGAAGAGATATGTAAAAGTATATTGAGGATCCAGGAACATGTTTATATGTAATATAAACAAAGAACTTTCCATAAATTCTTCTGCCCCTGAAACACTGCTGTCGCTACCGTCGAGAGGAGTTGTGATATATGCTGTCAAAGGCTCTTTTTCGTCAGTAAACACGAAATATTCTTTAATGCCACTGTCATCAGCTCCTCTTCCTGATGGCCCTGTTGATGTTGACCGACCAGCGATACTAGAAACGAACTGTAATTCCGCACTACCGAAGCTTTTAACTAATGTTTCCAGACTACGTTTTGTTGTTTTGTCGGAACAGTCTTCGAACTGCTTATTGAAGTAGTCAAATTGATGTTGTTGGTTGATTTTATAAAACATTCTGATACTGATATTTTTGAGGCGAGAAAACTGCGTTCTTTTTTTTTTAAATTAAACCTCGAATGTGAGCACTTTGTCCACCTAGATTTGAAGTTAGTACATTACTAAATTTGTAATATTGAGCAGTTCTGAAGCGTCATGGTTTATGGTGTTATAGGAGTTCGTAATCAACTGCTATATTGTACTAAATCTGTCTTCACCCATTGGCGACACCCAAACTTCGAAACATTCGCCATACGTAAGAGAGTGACCTATAAAGGAAAAAAGGCTTTTTTAAACTTTGCACAAAATAATATTGCAGCTTTAATCTACACTATAGTTTTGCTACAAAATAGCAGAATGTTGTATATATACTTGCATATACTTTTTTCTTAAACCTTACAGAAGTTGTTGTTAAAATCAGTAAGTATAAAATTTAAACTTATCTCTAAAATAAAAATTACTGAATAGTTAAAATACCTGGATTTATTATTTCCATGACCAAGATACCACAAATAAAATACTCTTCAGCACACAAGTGAAGCAAGAGTTTAACAGACCAAATGTGTAATGCTCTACGTTCAAATTACTTTCGATTCGCACTAATTTACCTCCAACATTACCTGGAAATTTCAACTAATGTTTCTTGAAATCGCTTATTTAGTTACTTACCTACCTATTCGGCAGGTAATTAAACACTTGTCCACAGGTCGCTGCACTGTGAGGCGTTTAAATATTTTGCTTGTGTCACACAGTGGGCTTTGGATTGGCAATTTGTTTTTACCACATGATACCCCTTCCAATGATCTACAGGCTTGCTACGAAAACATTTTGATATTTTAAAAAGCAACGGAGATATATAGAGTGGTTCCACACTTAAAACAGACACTGTATAATATGTATCTATGTACTATGAAATGTCTGTTAATAAAATATATTAATCAACAAGCTAATTATCTCTTCGCCGATTTACTGTACATTTTATATAATTTTTGCACATTCTATAGAATACTATCTGCATTTTCATCGTAAATAAAAAATAATGTTGGTTTGTATTAGAGAGTGACGCCGAGATGAGTGGAAGCCGCCAAAGCTCTGTACATAATCTTATCGCATTTGTGACAAATTTATTGCTGTTAGTTTGATAAACATTAGGGACTATTGTCTAATTAACCGGTTTTGTAGTGTAACAATATTATAATTAATGTAAATATATAAAATATAACACTAACTTACTGTACAAGACTGAATACAATCGGACTTTTCGTTCTTAAGTTATCGTGCTTACAAGAAATGTGACGGACAGACAGACTTACAGACGGACGGACATTTTGAAAGTTGTTCAGAATTCGATCACCAACACAGTGATATGAAAATATTTTCTCTACGAGCGATATTACCGGTTTTAGAAATGTGCCAATCGAATTAAAAATACTCTTCGTTTTATATTTGCGAGGATAATAATGATAGAAAATGACATTTCGCAAGATTTGTAGTTAAATGCTAGACATAAATATCATGAAGAAATTTTTTCTAAATTTACGTAATTAATAACTTTTAACACTAACTTATTGTAAATTTCCATACAGTTGGACTTGTTTTTCCTGAGTTATCGAACTTACAAGAAACATGACGGAGTATGTCGGACAGACAAGCGGACAATATCATTTTTTCTCCACGAGTGATATTTACGGTTTTAGTTTAATATTTGAACTCACTTAATTCGTCTAATTACGTATTCGCTGCATAATGGAAATTTGCATGCTGACTGGAAAACTTCATGTGAATTTATGTCCCACTTATCACGGTATTATTTCAGTGATGTTATTGCCCGTATTATTCCAGGTATTTACGATTTGCATAAAATCATTCGGGTGTTTGTTAATGATTTAGGCTTTAGGGATGGAATCATTGGTTATGCCAATTTATGTATGCTTGTTTCGGTTTAAATGCTGATCAATACAGTTGGAGAACACTTCCAATAATAATAGTTGACCGCCGATATAGAATATTACTCAAAAGATAATACCGAATGTACAATATATTTGAACCAATTTTAATAAAATTTAAAAAAAAACCGCTTCCTAAAGAATCACTACTTCCACATCCAGATTTCCCATCCAAGTCTCTTTATGGAAAGAAAACGTTGATTATAGTTGCACTCTAGTATGTGGAAATAATTAGTAATAATAGATGTCGACTTATAGAATATACGCCAAAAATGAAGTTTCTGGGTTCTTATTAATAATAATAATAATAATAATAATAACGTTTATTTACATATATATCACTAGTACAAAAATGTATAAAGTATTAAGTCTGTAACCAGCAATTAAACTATAGAAGTAAATAAACAAAAGCTCGATAAGTGTAGCACACCTGTTTCGAGAACAATATAATACAATTTTAAAGTATATAACTATCCTATTACACAATATAAAATCACTATAGAGACAATAATACTTAAAATCTAATAACAATAACAACAATATCAAGAGGTATTAAAAGATACCTAGTGGATAAGGAGAGACTGTTTATACAGGGCAATTTATTATTTAATTGTAAGGTAAGTACTAATTATTATTTTTTAAGTCGATAAGGTCTGTAAAAATTTTTCTGTTTTCTCCAAGAACATACAGTTTTAATTTTCTTTTAAATGAATATGTTGATATTATATTTTTTATGTTCACTGGAATGGAATTGTATAATCTAGGTGCTAGAAATTTGTATGATCTCTGGCCAATGGTTTTTAGCATTAATGGATACGCACAGTTGTTTTTCTGTCTTGTATCATACCTATATGATGGTTGTGTATTTCCATTATTAGCAAATGTTGTTTTACGCATGCGTAAAAGTAAAAGATTTGACGTATATCAAATACTTTGGCTTCTAAATAAAGAATTTCTGTGGAGTACCTGTGATTCTTAGATAGCATTATTTTCAGGAATCTCTTCTGTAATAGTTCTAATGCTGTTAAATGGGTTTTTACTAGCTTGCCTTACTTATTTATGCTATTTAGATCAGATGTCATTACAATACATACATACGCGTGCCCCAAATTGCATGTAAATATCTCAATTTTATTTTATAAACCTCTTTAATGATGGAGTTGGGGTGGTCGAGGTGCTGAAAAATGTTATAAAAAAAATCTGAGGCGTTTGCTGCTAGTACATACATCAAATTCAAAGTTTCTGTACTCTTACCAACTTGCTTTACTTATTTTCCCCTATTTAACCCCAACCCTTCAACGGATTCATCTCAAAATATAATATAATTCCAGACGTTGTTATAATACATACATGTACCAAATTTCAAGTGAATTTTATTTCATCAGCCCCTTTAATGATGGAGTGGGGTTGAGGTTGGCGGAGGGGTTGAAAAATATTTAAAAAGTCTTAGT
Source organism: Stenurella melanura (assembly GCA_963583905.1). Taxonomy (NCBI): domain Eukaryota; kingdom Metazoa; phylum Arthropoda; class Insecta; order Coleoptera; family Cerambycidae; genus Stenurella; species Stenurella melanura. The sequence goes on from OY757313.1 coordinate 46,702,236, forward strand.
ATATACACCAAATCCTAAGTTTCTGTAGTTTTGTCAGCTTACTTTATTTATTTTCTTCTGTTTACCCTTATTTAATCCCCAACCCTTCAACGGAATCATCTCAAAATATAGCCTAGTTCCAGATATTGTACCAAATTTCAAGTGAATATTTCAATTTTATTTCATCAGCCCCTTTAATGATGGAGTGGGGTTGGTGGAGGGGTTGAAAAATATTTGCAAAAGAATCTGAGGCCTTGGCTTTTACTACATACACCTGATCCCAAGTTTCCGTAGTTTTACCAGCTTACTTTATTTATTTTCTCCAATTTACCCTTATTTAACCCCCAACCCTTCAACGGAATCATCTCAAAATATAGCCTAGTTCCAGAGGTCGTTATAATACATACGTGTACCAGATTTCAAGTGAATATCTCAATTTTATTTTATGAGCACCTTTAATGATGGAGTGGGGGGTGTGGAGAGGTTGAAAAATATTTTTAAATAAACTGAGGCTTCGGCTTCTAGTATATTCACCAAATCCCAAATTTCTGTATACTTGCCAGCTGGCTCTACTTATTTTCCCCTATTTACCCCTATGTAACCCCCAACCCTTCACCGGAATTAGCGCAAAGTATAATCTTCAGATCCCGTCACCATACATAAGTGTACCAAATTTCAAGTCAATATCTTAAACCGTTCCGTGCTTACAAAAAAGTTACAGACCGACAGACCGTTCTAAACCTATTTCAACAAAAAAAAAAATTGAAATTTTTTTTACGATTACTATACTTCCATTCCATTACGTGGATGTGGAAGTAATAATAAAGAGGACAATAAATTTCGTAGGTGTACACAGGGATTCGTATTAAGATCATTTATTTACTTTGTCTTCACAATGATTTCGTCTAATACATACAAAGCAAATTGCACTTTTTACATTACGTGCCACGTTGATGACACAAGCTTTTTAGTCGTTTAACGCCTTTCGCAGTTAGAAACATACCAAATAAGTAAGCAATTTTTAAAAAATTGAAAAAGATACTTTTAAAAACCAACTGAGAGTGGTTTAAAGAGGCACTAAAAAGAAAAAATAATGTTAATAAACGTAAACAAAATTTGAAGGCAATTTGTGTTGGCACCCAAGCAACCATGACTGCTGGAAAGTATTTCTTTCTGGGCCATTAAGTATTGGAAAAATAAAATCGTGGTATTAAGTCGTTTGGCTTTTCTTCTATTACCATTTAAACATTTCGGAAATGTTTTTCAAAACCGCTATGTAGGTTATTATGCCATTTTAAGAGATACTTAAGCGGCATTAAAAATGTTTGAAACGGAGTATATTGCCCCACATTAGGTTCATCAAGCTATATTTAGTATACGGTGTTTTCAATTCGAGAATATTGAGGATTTTTGGCGTCTTCGCCAAATAAAATTGTGTTAAAATTGGTAGTTTGGTACGTTCTGAGTAGCTGATACTAATGTGAAGTCAAAAGTTTAAAATTCAAAACGGCTAATCCAATAGATCTGTTATAATTGCAGAACTAGTTACGGTCATTTGGCTCATAAGGTAAATAGTAATAAATTAAATAGATGTAGGCTATTTTTCTTTATTCAGTTAGAGATATATGGTACATACTAGTAATAAGTTAATGTATTTAATAAGTTATATGAAGTCACTAGAACTGTTCGTTATTATTGGTACTTCTGGACCACCTATGCATTTCCCCTCATATCGCTACAAAATATAAAAACCGTGTTAATACTGTGGCCAATTTACATATTTGTAATAAAGGTTTAATAAATCAAGAAAGGTACTTATCCTGTCATCTAATGGACAGTGGAGGAACCGCTCGCAAGATATCCTACAATTTGCTTGTGTACTGAGTTATATCAGGTTTTTTTCAAATAGGATATTTAATTGATATAAATATTGACCTTTTTGATCGTTTTGTCTGTGAACATCCGCTCCGGGATTATTTGTTTTGCAGTATTTTATTGTGATTTCGGTGTTTGCCGGTTCATATTTTTGGCTTGTGACAGAATTTTTAAGAAATATTTAGGAATTATTTCAGCAATTATTGTTTAGTACCCCTCGTCCATTTGATTTCATATATAGTGCTTTCTTATTTTTTTCTTCACGTGTAGTGATTATTCCACCCCGTATATCATCACATCTCATCATTGTCTAACCGTTCTCGTGGAATATACTGGAACGCCCTCCAAGGAAGGTATGTTCAATTTTTTTAGTAAATAGTGAGGTAATTTTTTTAGTACTTTATTTATAAGAGTGTTAATGAAGGGCTATTGTTTGACGTTTCGAGTGCAGGAGATTTCATTCTGGAAAAATGGTAGTCTGGGAACCAAGTTTCTTTTTGGGCAATGTTTTTTTAACCGTCCCGACGATCTTGTGCCTAAGGAGTCACTACTTCCACATCCAGATTTTCCATCCAAGCCTCTTTAAAGGAAAGCATCTTGACTATAGCTGCACTCCAGTATGCGGAAATAATTGATCATAGAATTTTAATAATACTAGAAGCAGATATTATAGAAAAATTTGAGGCGTTGGTTCTTAGCATATACGCCAAAAATGAAGTTTCTGGAATCTTATTAGCTTGCCCTACTGATTTTTTCCAGTTTACATAACCCCCTACCCACCCCATTAACGGAATTATCTCAATCTGATGTCATTCCCAACTAGCAATTTGATATTTTATAAAAGTTGTAGGAATGCTTCTAACACAAATTTTATAAAACAACATTACTCTCAGAAACACTTCCATAACGTTTTCACAGCAGCTATAAATGCGAAATTGGCACCATCCTATAAAATACTTCAGTTGTTGTTGGTATTTTGTAATGCCTATTGGAATCATTATAAAATCATTGTATAAACATTTCCAAATGCCTTATGAAAATTTAGTACCATCACTATATAACAGTTTTATTAAAGCTTCATTTAATTGTACTATAAAACACACTTCACTGCTTGTTAAATTACTGCTATAAAGCAACTAAACAACTGTTTTATAAGAGCTTTTAAATAGTCATTATTTTAAAAAAAAATGCTGCTTTATACACACTAATAAAATAAAATGATTTCTAAAATGTATCCTAAAAGTTGAATAAGTGTTTTTGACACTGAAAGCATATGGCATTGTGATTTAATACTAGGTACCTTATAACCTGTAGTAATAATAATTTAAGAGACTTGTTCTGGCTTACAACGACTGCAATTTTTGATGCGAAGAAAATTTTACTGTGAACTATGGTCATATTTTTAATATATTTTTAACGGGCCTCACATTTATTGATGATTTCTAATAATTTTTGAAATTTTATAAATATCGATTTTATGAATTTGAGTTTTTTTACCATGTAACTTGCACTAATTTGTTTTGGTAGTCATAACTGTATAGTTAGCACATTTCTGACTCCTTAAATTCTAATAAACATTTGATATTTTAAATTTTCATATCTTGTCATATTAACCATCACGAACCCTGGCCTTTCAAGATGGCCTCCCTCTATAAAATACTTTTGTGTTTGTAGCAAGCATTTCGCGATATTTAAATTATTAGACGATTCCTATAAAACATCTATAAAATAATGCGACTTGGTGTGCCATTTTCGTGATTCTTATAAAATAGATCACTCACTTTCGCGATAATTTTGTAGCTCTTATGATAAATCTGTTAGAACTGAGTTGTAAATGCAACCATGGAAAGAGAATTGGTTCACTTTGCATAAATATAACCTAGAAATTAGTAGCAGTAAATCACCTTATTTACAGAGCTGTTTATTTATATGGTTTATTTATTGCCAAAAACACATAGTTATTTTACTAGTGGAAACAATAGTACTTTGGCATATGACCTGATACATTAACAGTGCAGTGAGTGAAATGCGTCTTTTCATTTTATAGCAGTATGAAGTTTATACTGTATAAACTGTGTCTTATTACCAAAACCACTACTCTGTTAATACATGTATCTAATATTTTTACAACCACTTTCTAAGTTTCTCCATTGTCCTAAATCTGATGTTTTTAGTTTCGCTGTTATATGATCTGTCAAGATCTGCACCGCTCTTATCAATGTTGTTAACCGAAATTTTGGGAGAATAATTTTTTTATAAACTTTTTTTCAATTTTCATTAAAAGACAGTCTTTAATAATTATGACTAAATATAAATACACAGCTAACGCAGGAAATCAATTTTTTCAAATATGTTTTATTGTAGTGTCAGCCACCACATTTTTATGCTCAAGTAAACAATTTTGTTTTGTAATGACTTTATTGCTGTTTTCATATTACAGCAAATACAATGGCTATATAATAATTATATAACATGCTCTAGAACAAGATTTATTCTTAAAAGCAAAATTGTCACAAAGAGATCTTTAATATAACTGTTTTGTAAGATGGTGAGAAATAGTTATAAAATAATTCGAATGTATGTTCATAACAATGCTAAAAATGCTGCTGCACATTACTAAAAAATTGTTATTAAATGATTTAGTTTTATAAGCTGACATATTTTATAACTTGCTGTAGAAACGTTTTAATGATAAATTTATAAAATAGTTCAGTTGCAGACAACAAAATAGTATATTCTGGAACTCTAATATAATCAATCGGCATTTAGAAGCATTAATAAAATAACAATAAAACAAAATAATCGTAGAACATTTAAATTATAAAACAAATTTGCTGGTTGGGTTATGATACATATACGTATACCAAATTTCAAATCAGTATGTCAATTTTATTTTATCAACCCCTTTAATAGTGGAGGACTATTGTTTGTGGTGTATGGGTTGTGGCGGGGGAATGTAGAATATTGTAACAAAATTGAGGCCTTCTCTTCTAGTATATACACCGAATCTCAAGTTTCTGTACTCTTACCAGCTTGCTTTACTCATTTTCCCATATTTACCCCCCTACCCTTCACCGGATATGTTCAAAAAACAATCCAGCTCCAGATCTCATTATAATATATACATGCTTAAAATTTCAAGTCAATGTCTTAAACGGCTCTAGAGAAAGCGTGCGGACAAAAAAGTTACAAACCGACAAACAGAACATTTTTTTTTTCGCTCAAATTTAAAATCTTGACGTTTCATGACATTCTAAATCTATTTCAACAAAAAAAAGAATTTTTTTTTGCGATTACTACTATAAGTAAGTAAAAGCAATAATTTTATTTCATATTTGAAAACTTATGTATAAATTTTTTGAGTTACCTAGTACTTAACAAAATCAAATTGGTTCGTACAAAGACATTATTTAGCCCAGCGCAAGCTGAAGAATTACACTTAATTCATAGTATAGTTTCTTAAGGTTCGGATTAGCTTTAGTAATTTTTTTAAAAGAAATACCAGTTATTTTTCTGGTTTTGTTGAATGCACTTAAGCTTAAGAAACGCTAAAACTGCAGCAATTTTTATGTCGGCTCAGAGCCGATTTATTTACCTCATAGACTTTATTAGTTAATTATTTTCATTAGTCCAGTCAACTTTTTTGGTTTTAGGTCCTTTGAAAATAACATGTGTATTTAAATGTTTTTTTAGTGGAAAAGAACTTGCGTAAATATTATGCTATAAGGTTATTATATTTTTTTATGCATTTTGAATTTATAGTACCACCTTGTTTGGTGCGCAACATTTTTCGAACTTTATATTTAGATATTTTTTGTGTTATTTTCTTTGTATGTCTGCTAAATACTAGTGAATACTATTGAATATTATTGTAGTGATTTATCTGATAGTAATAAACTTCCCTTTAGTCTTTTAAAGTAAACTTGTCATTTTTTTAAGTGTCCAATCTCTGTTTAGTAAATTGGGGAATTGTTAAGAACTTTCAAGGGTATTTGCAGCTGAGTTTAATTTACTTGGCCGCCTATTTATTAAATCAACTTTTTTGTGACCCCGCTCGTCTCACTGATAGTTTGACCGGCGAATACTCAACTGACAACTGACAGTTGCTTTACTGTTACCCAAGAGACTATCTAGAGGTAACCAACTTTTCCAGATTTACATGAAAACTACCACATGGAGATACATTGTTGAAACTACATAAGAGACCACTAAATGGTATGAAAAAAATTGAAGCGCTTAAAAAAAACGGTCATAAAAAATTATTAAATAAAATTACACCGTCGTTTCGTTAATTGTACCTCATTACCTAATATCAGTATTGAGGTTGGTTAAAAATACGTTAGATTTTGTTATTTGTTCATTTTTCATAATTTTTTGGTGATCGTTTTTTTTTGTAAAGGCGTTTCAGTTTTTTTTTTTGTGTGTTTATGTACCAAACACTTCACCATTAGACCATTAGGTTTTATACAATTTACAAGAAAAATGTTATCTTTCTACATAAGTAAGTTACAAAAAAACTTTATATTTGTTCAAATTTGTTCTCGTAATACATGATCAAGTTGAACATTTGACAAAAAGTTACGTATGCTTTGGGAAGAAGAAACAAAGTTATTTACCAATTCCTTACTGCATACTAAACTTGTTTGAAACCTGCGTATTTAGAGTTAATTTATATAACATTTTATAAAAATGGAAGTTTATACGCGAGATGAAAGAGTAGATATGCTCCTAATTTATGGGGAGTGTAGGAGAAATGTAAAAGCGGAAATAATGTATAGGAAACGCTATCCCGGAAGACGTCAAGCGAAAAGGCTCCATTTTACACATGTGAAGAAGAAGTTCGGAGAAGGTCCTAAATGAACAAGAGAAATTTATAATTGATGAAAATACAGAAATCAATATTCTAGCCTGGGTAAATTCAAACCCCTACGGCGCGGCGTCTACCAGGAAAATCTATAGGAAAAATTACAGAAGAAGTCTACGGACTACTCGTCGGAAGCTTTTTCATTTTAAAATCGCATATCCCAGGTAAACTATAGTAAAGTTATAATGGTAAATATAAAGAATAAACATATAGAGTGTACTGATGAGACTTTTATTGAATATGTTAACAGCTAAAATCATATTTACAAAAGCATAACTGAGTAGAATATTGTGGCATAAAAAATGTCACTGATTCGTCTAAATATTTAGCAATTTTAATTACAAAAAGAAGTGAAAGAAAATACAAAATATGTCAAAAATGAATCAAATAGAAAAGTTCTGGAATAAATGGTCTAATAAAGTCTATAAGTAGTGAAACAAACAAAATTTTATGATATTAAAATTAGAATTGATGAAAATAGAAATAATATATGTATAATACAATCAACTCTATCAGTAATATATAAAATATTATATACTAAAAGGGATTTTTACACAAGCAAGTAAATGTACAGCTTTGCAGATAACACCATGATATTGTACAAAAATGAATCGTCGGAGACCTTGAAATGAAAAGTAGAGACCGATTTTAGTCAATTTGTGAATTGGTTTAATCTTAAACTCTTGACCATATATTTAGAATTTTAAACACTCCCATAATAAGTTTCAATCATAAACACTCTTAGAACTTTGGTACTCAAATTAAAATATTTAAGAGATATATTGACTAGCCATACATAGAAATATTGTACTATGCATTGGCTGGGGTTGAATCACTCCAAGTCACCTGAAAATTTCAAAAATCATTCAGCAATTGTCTTTAAAAATAATATACCGGGTGACCCGGAGGCCACGTACACACCTACTTTTTTCATAATTTTTATAGATAAACATCTGAAATTTGGGTACAGAATACAATTAAAGTACATCTTTTGCCTAGCCAGATGCAAAAAAGTACTTCCAATTTAGCTGGAGTACTAACTTATTAATTTTTTAATCTTAAATAATACAGGTTTTATGTAAATAAAATCATTGAACATGTAAATTTTCAATGGTTTTTCAAAATCAAAATCTACTTAGAGATAAGCTTGAAAAATAGAATACATGCTTATAATAGTGCAGTAAAATAAGACAAAAACAGGCTTAACTTAGGAATCCTTTGTAATAGGGCGAACTTTTCTCCATTCTCGTCTAAATTGTATCAATAATATATGATAAAGATTCTTCTTCCTAAAAAGTGCCGCTGTAAAAGTTATTAAACAAAATACAGTTTTTCGCGATTGACTTTTAAAATTTAATTTTATCGAAAAAACTGCTTACGCCAATTGAAAGTACGGGAAATTTCACATAAAAAATGTACATGAAGTTTTTTTGTACGATTTTTTATTTAACGCACGAAAATGGAACGCAGCGACACGTAAGGCGCGCGATGCGTGCGCGATCTTGGACGCGCTAGACTAAATTTGTTATAACTTTTGAGCTGATTAATGAAATTGAGCTCAACAAAGCTTAAATGAAAGAAGGAACGTGCGACTATTGAATTATCATATTTTTAAATATAAAAAAAATTAGTGTATGTAGGAATAGTACATATTCGAAGGCGAAACATAAAGAGATTTCCAAAGAAATCGGTAGAAGCTCTGCCATTTCTACAATTTTTAAGATGAAAACCTGGACTTTCATATATTACCCTTGAAGTAATGTATAAAAAGATCCGATGGATAGGTGTGCTAAATGATTTTTTTTAAATTTATTAACGTATATGTTTCACGAATTTTGGAGCAAAGAAAAATTTTTCTTTTATCCTCGTAAAATAAAGAGGGTTAATTTAATGTTTAAGTTAAATTCCCTTAAAACATCTTCAAGTACACATTTCAAGCTTTAAAAGTCGCTCCTACAGAAATCTAATAACGCGATTTAAACCTGAGTAATAGGTGGTTAAAGTTAGCTAAACTCAAATTTTACCACTTTCTCAACATTTTGGAAGCGTATATCTATATATGTATATATAATATATTTTTGAGATTTTTTTCACTCATCGTATCCGTTTATGCATTACTTGAAGAGTTATATGTGAAAATTCCAGGTTTTTATCTTAGAAATTGTGGAAAGGGTAAAGCATTTACCGATTTCATCGGAAATCTCTTTATGTTCCTACTTCATATATATACTATTTCTACATACATTCATTTTTATATTTGAAAATTTAATAATCCAATAGTCACACGTTTCTTCTTTCATTTAAGCTTTGTTGAGCTCTATTTCATTAATTAGTTTAAAAGTTATAACAAATTTAGGGTAGCGCGTCCGAGATCGCGCACGCTTCGCGCGTCGTACTTACGTGTGTCTGGAGCCTTCATTTTTGATGGTACAAAAAAACTTCATACACGTTTTTAATGTAAAATTTCCCGTACTTTCGATTGGCGTAAGCAGTTTTTTTCTATAAAATTAAATTTTAAAAGTCATTTGCGAAAAACCCTAATATTACACCTATTTTGTATAATAATGTTACGTATTTCTACCCCCTAGGAAACACCCTGTAAAAATCCGTAGGTTCTAAATAATTTTAACAAGGGGTAACCACTAACACTTTATTTAATAATTTACTGATTATACAATACTTCTAAATTAACTTTTACATTCGGATTTAACCTCGCTTTTCGCGTGAACTGTGTTGTTCCCATATACTTATTAACTAAAGTATATTGTTACGGATTTCCACCTTTTAGGAACACCCTGTATGAATCCGTGGGTTCTAAATAATTTCAACAAGAGATAAACACCACTAACACTTTATTTAACTATTTACTGACTACAATACTTCAAATTTACTTTATTTACTATTTATCTAACCTTACTTTTCTACTTGTTCACTTTTATAAACCGCTTTCTTCATAAAACTTCCTCTCCCGCGCTTGTAATCGCGCCTTATATACTCCGAAATTAGCTCTAGATCAATCCAGAATCTTCTTCAACCATAATCTAGAAAAGTCCTTGGCTCTTTCTAGAGCCTTTCCAGTCACCATCAGAGGCATAGGCGTGCCATCTCCTTTTCCAAGGGGGTGTAATTCATAACACTGCCCCCTCCTTAAGCCTAGATCGTCCCGATCAGGCAACTCAGAATCATCGATGTAGTTCGCCAGCCTGTCCAAATGCACGATCTTCATCTTGGACTTTTTGCTTCGTTGAATCCGATAGACGACATCATTAATTCGGGTAATAACAGTATACGGTCAATCCCAAGGCGGTTGAAGTTTCGGTGACCTTCCTTTCTTCCGCTGTGGGTTGTACAGCCAAACCAAGTCTCCTGCCTTGAATCCTTCTGAACTACCCTTCCGGTCGTATCGAGCCTTCATTCGGTCACTGGCTGATGATGGTTCCGCTATATCGTTAGCCAACCTCTTGAAAGGAGCTCCGGTGTTGAACCGCTTCTTTTCACCCTTACTTCCAGTCTGTGGTCCCTTACTGGCTGCACAAATCTTGCATTTGCGACACCAAGCCTCCACATCCTGACGACTTCTTATCCAATAAAATCGTTCTCGTATTTTCTTCAGGGTCTTGTTCACACCGAAGTGTCCATCGGATGCCCCATTGTGCACTTCCTGAAGCACCTTCGCTACTCGACACCTGGGAATCACTAGACGCATAACCACCTTTTTTCCATCCGGGCTTTCCCATGCTCTCCGCAACAGCCCGTTCCTGACACTCAGTGAGTCCCACTGCGCCCATAGTGCCTTCAGTCCCACTCTTTTGTCCGAAACATCCTTCCATTTTGGACGAGTTCCCCTTTCTTTGGCTCTCAATATAGGCCCAATTTCCACATCATTTAGTTGCTCTTGTCTGAGCGCTTCATCTGCCCTATCATCCGGCACTTCCACCTTGACAGTGTCGACTGCTCCCTTGACCTGCAGTTTCTCCTGGTGGTAGTACTTGCAACCTTCCTTGTACCTTCTTCCGGATGAAATGTTTGCATTTCTCTCAGGTTTCGTTTTATCGTCATATCCTTGTAGTGGTGGCCTTTCTGTAATGCTCCGAAGCTGGGAAATCTTCACTTCTCTAGGGGCACCACGTTCGTTATCTGTCACAGCCTCTCTGGTACCGGCTTCCTCTGGTTTTCCCCTTGGCTTCACAGCATCTCCGGCCTTCAGTCTCTCCAAGCTTCTCTGTGGACATTCAAGCTGGATATGTCCTAGTTCCCCGCACCTGTAGCATTTCATACGCCATCCACTTGGCCTTCCATTACTTTGTTTATTCTGTGTCTCTGCCCTGTTTCCAACATTCACTTTCCTCGAATTCCGCTGTCGACAGTCTCGTTTGATATGTCCTATCCTGCCGCAGTTGTAGCATTTAATACCTCCGCTTGGCTTCTCTCTATTTAGTTGTGATTCCTGTCTTTCCGGAGGATTCGATTGAGCCAGTAATTGACCGATCATTTTATTCGTTTTGAGAATCGCGTTCAAGATAGGGTTTTGGTCTCTCTCTTCTGGCTGCGATTCTTCAAGCGTCATAGCCCGCACTCTTGACTTTGGAGTATCCCTATAGACGGCTTCTACCTCTAATGCATGCACCAAGGCTTCACTGCTACTTTTATGTCGGGATAGCCTGAGGACTCGCCTGATCTCCTCGTCCCTTATCCCGTCTAGGAATGCCCCCACTGCCAATTGCTCTTTAAATTCTTTTGGCGCATTAGGATAAGCTAAGTGTGCCAGTCTTTCCACCGCAGCTTCAAATTCTTGTAGACTCTCTCCAGCTTTCTGAACTCGCACTTTCAGCTGGGTCTGGTATACTTGAGCAAGGTGTTGATCTCCATATCGTAGATCTAAGGCAGCTTCTAAAACTCTAAAATTACGTTGTTGGTCCGCCGGAATTGTCTGGAGCAACTCCAACGCTTGGCCTCTTAAAGCCACGATTAATGCCTTAGCCTTCTCTTCGTCATTCCAGTTGTTTGCACTTGCTGCTGCCTCAAACTGTGTCTTGTAAGTCATCCAGGAACTTTGACCATCAAAAGAGGGAATTTTTAATCGCTGGCCTGACGATACCAGTTGCTGGTTTCCTCTATCCCTCAACTGTTGTTTAAGGTGGTCAATTTCTCCTTCTACCTGGTGCATTTTCTCTTCAACCTTGTCTACTTTTTCTTTCACTTCGCTTACTTCTTGCTCGACTTTATTTTTAAGTTCTTCAGTGACGGCAAATATGGCATTCTGTTGGCTTTCTATAATGTTCCTTAGTTCGTCTCTCTCATTTTGTTGTTTAATGTCCAAGTCTTGCATGATTTTTCTCAATTCTTTCTGACGTCGTTTCTCTTCGTCTTGATGTCGTTTCTCCTCTTCTTGTTTTTCCTCTTGACGTCTTCTCTCTTGATCCTCAAAAATTTTTCTTAATTCTTCTTGACGTTTTTGTTCTTGTTCTTGGCGCTTTCTTTCCTGATCCATCATCATCTTTTGCATTTGGGCCATAAAGTCCTGCATTTGTTGTTCGGATGCCATGCTTCTGGTCGTTACCGGCATACAATTACGTTGAAATCAAATAAGTTTAATATAATTACGTCACTATCGGTAATGGGACTGTCCAGAAAACCCTCAAAACGGCACGAAAAAGTCTTATCTAGAGTCTTTGTCACTTAACCTCTAATGTCCAACAAAATGTTCCAAAAATGTCTCAAAAATGCACTTAAACACTATTTTTCCTGTTCGAAAATAAACCTCGAACAATGTCCAGTAAATTAGTCCTTCCTGTGTTAGCACTAACTCCGAGAATACTGTCCCAGTCTTCTCAACACTCCCGAAAAAATCCTCTTGTCAAAATTCCGCTTCCGACACCAAAATGTTACGGATTTCCACCTTTTAGGAACACCCTGTATGAATCCGTGGGTTCTAAATAATTTCAACAAGAGATAAACACCACTAACACTTTATTTAACTATTTACTGACTACAATACTTCAAATTTACTTTATTTACTATTTATCTAACCTTACTTTTCTACTTGTTCACTTTTATAAACCGCTTTCTTCATAAAACTTCCTCTCCCGCGCTTGTAATCGCGCCTTATATACTCCGAAATTAGCTCTAGATCAATCCAGAATCTTCTTCAACCATAATCTAGAAAAGTCCTTGGCTCTTTCTAGAGCCTTTCCAGTCACCATCAGAGGCATAGGCGTGCCATCTCCTTTTCCAAGGGGGTGTAATTCATAACAATATGGTTGTTCCGCATAGGGATGCTTCGGTATCCGCCTGCATTAGGCGCTTGCCATAGATTGGACATGTTATGCTTCGTGGACTTGCTCTCTTTTGAGCTGACTGGTTTTGTAGATTGGTATATTTTGAAGTATGATATATTTGTGTGTGACGATTTCAGTTGGTTTGGTATATACTCAGGGATGATTGTTAGTATAGGTTAGTGTGCTTACAAGTGTTCAAGTTTTGGCGTCTTTTACAATATTGTTGTGGTAAAGGATGGCTCTTTTAACGGATTTTTATAGGCAATGCGGTGTTATATAATATAGTTTTGTGTCTTTTTTTGTGTTTTATATGTTCTTTTTATATTTTTTTGGTTGTTTTAGTGTATTTTGTGTTTTTTTTTTAATTTTATTTTAATTTTTGTGTTTTATGATTTTTTTGTGTTTATTTTGTATTTTTTCCAAAACAAGTTAGTATTAGGTATGTGGAGTGGAGGAATATAAATAATTAAGTGAGGGATGTTTAGGGGCATGGAGGAATTTGGGTATTAAAGGCTCCTGTAGTGTGGGGTTGATAGGTTGTTGTAGTGAAAGAGTGAAGTTAGGGATTAGTCTGAAACGGATGAATTTGTCGATAGAAGGAGTGCCAGTGATGTTTTGCGCAGTTTGGGCTGATGTGCCATAGGGTAGATTGGCTATGGTTTTGAGAGTTTTATTCTGAAGGGTTTGTATCCTGTTTTTTTGTAACCTCGCTTTTCGCCACCAAACTTCACTTTTATAAAACTTCCCCTTCCCGCCATGGAATCTCGCCTTATATACTGTGAAATGGCCTCTAGAGTTATCTAGAACATAATCGAGAATCTTCTTCCACCACACTCCAGAAAACTCTATCTCTTTCTACAACTTTCCACGACGTCACTATTAGTCATGGGCGTATCATAGGGAGTGTAATGTATAACAATAACTTTTACAGAGGCAGTTTTTAGGAAGAAGATTTTTGCCATATATTATGGATACAATTTAGAAGAGAATGGAAAAAGTCCGCCCTGTTACAAAGGATTCCGAACCAGATTCCTTATTTTACTGCACTATAAGTTATATATAATATTGAGTAATACCCACAGTATTGTCGAAAAATATTTTTAATTAGTTTTCATCCAAAATGACTTGACAATTTAATTCATTTAAGGGATTTTTTTAAACAAGTATTTTATAAAAATTAAACGACCTACGGCTCTATTTTCTCAAGTGTTACCTTTTACATTTTTTGTGGGCTTTAGTAAAGTTTTAAATGAGCTTTTCAACGTAATTTTAAAATATGTATTGAACATGATAAGTAGACAAGTGACCAATTTACAGAAACCTCGATTACATTTTATTACTTATAATTTCGGTTGCACCTTATTCAGATATGTCAAGGCTATATGGTGAGTGTACTGTATCGCTAGGGTCACTAAATTACTTCTGCGATTGTGACCTTTTAGCCTGTTGCATTCCCATAATTCCTTCCATCTTTTTATATTAGATATATGCACGTTTTGATAAAGATAAGCATTAATTTTATGCTCGTTAATCAACTTATAAAATTTCACAGTACTTGAGGAAATATACAGGATTAGGCTGGAGGATAGTACCAAATTCCGGAAGTGTATACTACACCTAAGGGGCCATTCATAAAATACGTTCGCAAATAAGGGGAGGGGGTATTGCAGTTTTTAAAATTTTTCATTACGATAGAAAGTCATTGCCAAGTACTAAAAATCTGGAGACAGGCCCGTTCAGAGTGGGGGGCGGGGGTGTTTCCCCCCGGGCCTGGAGGTTTTATTTGAAGGAAGTTACAGAAGCATTTGTATTACGCGAAGTGAGAGAGGTATACTTTTAAATGATTAGTTTGATGCAAATAACAATAAGTTTCGAATGATTAAATATTAAATTGCTGTCCTCTCGTTTTTCAGAACTGCGACCGAGGTAAATATTTTATTTCAAGGAATACCACCTCCCGCTCTTCCAAAGGGAATATCGTCCTTTCCCCACTGTTCAAAATTTTTATTGAGATAAATAATTTATTATTAGAAATGCCACTCTCCGCAGTTCGAAATTTTTATTGAAAATTGCTGGGAGTTGTATGTTATTACCCCAGGGCCTCGATTTTTTCTTGACGGCCCTGTCTGTAGATAAACATATGGATAGTAAAAAATTAATGTTTCAGATTGTGTACATTTATTTATTTACTTATGTGGTCATAAGAACTATTTTAAATTATTCATCTGTACGCCATTTTTAATCACAAGAAATCGTTTATGGGGTGACGTAATATTTGTTAGGGGGTCACTGAAAGTGAGACTTAGTGTGACGAAGGGGGAGGGAGGGGTCCAAAAAGGTGAAATTTAGAGTGACGTATTTTATGGACGGCCCCTAAGTGCTTTACTAGGAAGCTCAACAGTTGTGATCCGATTTTTATTTGCTTTTAAATTACAGTGTCTTATATGGTTAACACTAAAAAATAGGAAAGGTTAAAATATAAAAGTTTAATCAACAATATAGTTTTTAAATATGTCTCCGAGTTCTTATCAAAGCTGCCGTATTCAAGATACCAAGAATTAATGCGTTGCGATTATCCTCTAATAACTTATGCACTTCAGTTTTCATCCATTGCCACAAACTGAAGTCTAACGATGTGAGGTCTGGAGATCTTGCCAGCCCACTAATATGATCATTAATTTATATGTGATTAGTGATTATAATTTTTTTTATCCTGTTCCTACGTGTGAATATATGATACCGTTCCACAGGTGGAAGTGCCCTATCTCGCGATAAAAAAGTTTTTATGGTGGGTTGGTTATAAGAAAGAGGTCCGAGAGAATATTTTGCACACTCTGTATATTAGTTTGTTTCTGCAGTAATTACTTTCAACTGCGCTTTCCAATTCCGGGTATTTTCTATTTCATTACCTATATTTAATACCTTTTCATTTTTACCCTGAAATTTTTTCTCTGTCCTGTGACAAGGATTAATAAACCAATAAATATAATTTAAAAATTAATAAAAATAAAGTTTATCTTTTCATCCTTTGCTTTGCTTTGCTTGTGTTATTACTTCCATTCATTAGAAACGAGTCCGTTGCCTTTCACTGATGGTGTATTATATTGCCAGATGTATACTTCATCGTACTAACCACTTGAGAAATGGTGCTCGGTCGTCTTAGCATAGGTATAGGCACTTACACTTGCTGTATTTGATTCTATTTAAAAAAATGTACGCGCAATTATTAATTCCATATGAACTTTGTTTTTCTATTATGGTGTTTCACTTCGCGCAGAATTTCTTAATGTATTGGTGGCTTAAATTTGACCGAGTTTAACGTGGTTTTTACCGGTTTTTTAGCGCTTTTAGGAGCATTTTACACCACTTCTATACACGTGGCTAGTCCAACGCGCCTCTCCCCACTCTTTCGATGAACGGTTGGGGATTAAATAGGAGAAAACAAGTAAAGCAAGCTGGTAAGGTTACACTAGTGTTGCCGATTGGGGCATAATTATGCTATTGGCGCATAATTGGATCGCCAGATAATAATTTTCGCACTTTAAATAAAATCGCTTAATTTCCGAGTATTCACACAAAAATCGCATAAAAGACGAATTATTTCAAATCGCCCCAGCTTTCTACAAATATTTATTGAAAAATAGTAAGTTTTTTTTACTTTTATAAGAAGAGTAGGCGTCTGTCAGAACTGCGTGTCATTTTATACAATAAATCAGAATAAATCCTTTAAAAACCACCCCAAAAAATACGCCATCTGTTGAAGAAAGCAAGAACATGGCGCTTTCTATTGATAAGACTGGTGCAAAATTAACGCATCTCTATGTCATATATTTATAATTAAATAAAGACAAATACACTCGCTCATTACGCGTATTTAATAATTAAACCGTTTTTAAAGTTTCTTTTGTTAAATCGCTCAATGTTGCACAAAATCGCATAGTTATAGACGAGGGAGCGCTTAATTTTGTTATTAAGCATTGGCAACACTGGACAGAAACTTGGGATTTGGTGCATATACTAGAAACCAGCGCCTCAGATTCCGTTGAAGGGGTGGGGGGTAAATAGGGGAAATAAGTAAAGCAAACTAGTAAGTGCCCAGAAACTTTATTTTTGGAGTATATGCTAGAGCCCTCGTCTCAAATTTTTTATGACATCTTTTTAATTAATAATAATAATCTTTATTTTCATGAGACTCGCTTACACATGTAAGTATATAATATTGTCAATAGTAGTAGTTATATGAAATATAAAATCACTTTTCTTAAAATATGCAAAAATAAAAACACCACACATACGTAAAATACATGTTAAAAACTAATTACTAAAATCGGCAGTAAACTATTCTGTAACAGAGTAGAAACTAGTCCTTATTAATAAATTGTATACTTATGTATACTATACATTCCCAGGTTTTGACACTTCCCTTCCGACTCACCCTGTATATGATAAAAACCTGAGAAATTTACATTTTCACATTGGACGCGATGTGGGCAAATGTGACGTTTTAATTACTAAATTTTTTCGTGTTTGCATTAGAAACCTTTTGTTATATTTCTCTCGCTAATCCGAGGCCTTAGTTAAAAAATTGTTATTGTCTGTACCAAATGTGTGGTATAAAGTTTCACGTACAAATTAAAGTGCGCCCTATAAAAATTCCACTAGAACATATAAAGTAAAATTGGGTTTGTTCTGAATGCGGGACGAATGTAAGCCCAAGGGAATAAAACCACAACCAGTATAATTCACGGCCAACTTTTACAATTGTAAGTTGCCAACATTGTCGACCAGCTAAGATAAATAAGCGCAAATGCAGCATCGAAATAAATTAAATTTGCAAATCTCTTTGTAACGACCATGGTACAGTATCTTTTTTTCCAAATAACACTACAGAAATTAAATTTAATGAAATGTTAATTGGAAAACTTATATTTTACATTTATCTTGCTTTTGATACAATATGATTGTAGTTATTAATTAAGTGATATTAATATTAAGTTGCTGTAAACATGTTTTATTAGCTAATATACAGTCCATGTAATACAAAATATGTTTTTCTGCCTAATAGCGAAAGTTTTTAATTATTTATATCATGTGATTTTAAGGAGGAATAACGGAATTAATTGGCGTCTACTGTTTAAAAGTCTTTTAAGCTTACATTTGATTTTATGCCGCCAAATATGTCCTCCAAAAATGATGCAGATTATATGCCCTAAAGATATAAAATGTAAAACATTTAGCACAAACACGAAATCACTACATACGCCTATCAAATTATGCACAAAAATGTACTCGACCTTGCAATAGGTCATGCAGTTCTAATTTTTTTAATATGTTGTTAGGCTTTACCTTTTAATAAACCCATAATCGTTAGCTCCTTCAATTGAAAATTTTCTTGCCTCTCTGTCCAAGAACACTTTTTGACCAATTTGTCAGCACAAATTTTTGACAACCCCTTCTGATCGCCTCGTTTGGATTTTCACTCCCACACATATAAAATGATACCTGCTGTAAGAACAAAATAAAGTGGTCAGTAATAACCACTATTAAACGTACAAGCCACTAATGGGTTTTTAGCCTCATCGGAGTTCTTAAGAACATCGTCTTATTGTAATAGTTCTCTATATAATTTAATAGGTACTTTAGGCACTATCAAAATATTGCACTATATCCTGCGCCTGTGAAGAAATAACACCAACAGAGCAAAAATGTCTGCACTTGTTTCGATTTTTGCTCAATATATCCTAAACTATATGCGCCTTACAAAAAAGGCTTTTACCCTATTTTTGGAGTAGATTAAATTTGCTACAATTAAAGCCCAAACCGAGTTCCGTACGTCCAGAACTTTTCGAGATACGGTTCTTCAAAAATTGGCAATAGTCTCCAAATAGCCAAAGAAACTTCATTTTGATCATGTATCTTGTCAAATGTCGAAAATAGTACTCATCCGCTAAGTAAATTTACTACAAATTCATTACCTACGACTTTCGCCGTGGTTTAATTTCTTTAAGGTAGTGGCTGAAAGATACTAAACATAGCTAAATGCATCCCCCTTGTAAACGTGTTCGACGTGCCTCACCAGTTTGTCAGAAGATCAATACCTAAACATGGCTATTTTTTATTGGGGCACCCTGTAGATTGAGAAATATAAATAATAGAAAATATTTTCCAGTCACTAGCAACTTGCTAGTAGTAACTTATTTATTTATTTCTTTACACTATTCAACAGGTCGACAGATCCAATTACAGAATAGGATGTAATGCAATTTATTTATTTATCGACATTTAACTTTCCACAGTGATTTCAGTTTACAATTTTAATTTTAAATTAAAAGAATTGTTTATTTTTCTCTTGTATCCCGTGTTTGCGAAGCTCTAATTAACGTTAAAACAAACTTACATATCGTACCCATATGATGTCAAAGAATTAAACTGTGAATTTTGTGTATGTTTATTGTATCATTTTTTGAATTTTTAGCTGTAGGTAAATTGTTTTTAACAACGTTATGTAAGCATTCCGGTATACTGCTACAGCCGCGACCTGATTAAATATTTGGTCTATCCACTATGAGTATATAGTGTATACGAGCACAATTGAAATCGTATAAAAACTAAAAGCCTGCAAAAACAGTCGGCAACTCTTTATTGTACATAGGCGGAGGTAAATAGAAATCTTGTCATAAGAAAATGCTATAATTTTTTGAAAATTGTATTAATTTTTATTATCTTTTGTTTATTAGATAGGCTATTTTTGTTCATTTATCCAATTACATATTTTTTGAAGTATTATGTCAGTTTTAGATATAAAGTCTAAATATTTAAATTTATTGGGTTTAGTTTTAAAGTTATCCCATACTATATTGAAATGTGCTATTGCTCAGTAAGGAACAACGAGAAGGTATGAACATATCCTTGCCGGGATGAGGGAATGAGACAGGTTAGATTGGCGAGGAGCAAGGATGTTAAATAGTAAAAATAAAATTTAAGTTTCTTCTAAAATAAAAATAAAAATGTAAGTTTCTTAACCAAAGCAAAGAATTAGTACAACAAAAATAAATACTTGTATGGATAAAACATAAATAAAAACAAAATTAAAATGTGTCTAGAATAAAGTAACTTAAATTAAAATGTCTTGTCAACTAAATAAAATATATTCCAAGAAATGTAACAATAAAAAAGTAAACTTCATACCTAATATAATAGCTAAATATTTTGTTCTGGAAATATGTATTAAAAAAGTTAAATGCTAAAAGTTAGCGCGTCCGAATCTTCACATTCTGAAGACGAATCATTATCCGATTGAATTATAATCGGCGCAATGGGGGGTAGTGTTGGATATTGATTTTATTTTTTAATTACATGCTTAACGCAATTTTTTCATAAATCAGTATTGTCCAGATCATTTATTACTTCTCTTATATGATCAACTACTACCGCGCTTAACGTTGGAGAGTCATTACATTTTTGCCAACGATCTTCTAAAGTTGCTCAAACCATCTCGATAGGATTAAATAATGCATAGTACGCAGGTAACCGCAAAAGTGTATGACCGTGTATATTGGATAAGTAATGAATAACATATTCCCTTTTGAAATTCTGTTCTTCTATTCATTTCCGTAATTTGCGCTTTACTGGAACTTTTACAGGAATTTCCATATATTTTCCTCTCATGAATTTTAAGATGTCTTCCTTCTACTGGTGTTTGGTATTTTATTTAATATTCGCAAGTGATAAGAAGCATGATCTAATACAAATACCGAATTAGGCAGAATATTTGGTATAAAGCTGTGCTGAAAACCATATTTCGCACTGCACTGGAGAAATATCGAGTCCACGTTGACTAATGACTGATATAACTCAAACACCGACCGACCAATCGGAATCGGACTGAGGAATACCCGGGTGCCAGTCAATCGTCGCCACCCGTTCTCAAACCCAGGCCAATGACAGCACATCTCACAAGTCCACGTTGACTGCTGAGAAACGATTTAAAAGTTTTTTTATGCTAGTGGACCTGTCCGTTTTATTATCTTTAAACCAGTGCAGTCGTAAATGGTTCATTCAGGCTGATTACATTGCCAGTCTCGGACTCGCCTGTACAGTTTCAACTACTATTCGATTCTCGATACCATTGTTAAATACGTAGGACAAAATATCACGTTAAGTGCGCACGGTCATAAATTAGTTGGGTAGAAAACATAAATGATAAAGTTTTGTCGTTCGGAAATTTTGCGCTCAAGATGACCAATTTTCAATAACAAGGAGTGAGTGACACTCCCGATAAAATGCAAAAGGAACCTTTTAAAGCGCTATTAAAGTCGATAAAATAAGTTATCGGTAGATTACAAAATTCTGCGTAAAATGAAGTGTAATAATAGAAGAACAAAGCATGCAACAAATTAAAAATTGAAAATTACTGAAAAAAATATTTGTTAATAATAGTCTAGAGTATGGGCCCTTACGTCGTAAACGGAAACTACCTGGGACCGACCCTTCAAGATCTCTCACGTGGATTTGTGTGAGCAACCTCTGTTTATAAGGCAAGATATTCATACTAGCTGTGGACCAGAAAAGATAAGTTTTAAGTGGTATTAAAAATACTACTTAACTACTTTATTAATGTACTAGTTTATTTCTTTATTAAAATTGAGAAAAACGAGTTAAAAGTAAAATTGAAAAGGTATTAAACATATGTAATGAAATAGAAAAATACCCGGAATTGGAAGGCGACAGTTGAAAGTAATTACTACAAAAGCAAACTAATATACAGGGTGTGCAAAATATTCTCTCGGGCCTCTTTGTTATAACCCGCTGTAAGAAGCTCTTTTTATCGCTGTTGCACTTGCGCGTCCCCCCTGAATGGATATTTACCGGTGGAAAGGTTAATAAATAAAAGCTCCTTGCGCCCAGCGAATCTATGTATGCCTTGACAGACAAACGAGGTGAACGCAAGTAGGCAAAAGGAGGTGTACACTACTAGATTCAGAAACAGAAGAAACAGGACACTTAGAAGAAGACTGAATAAGGAGATCATGATAGTTGGAAACCTAGAAGAGGCATGGAAACTAAAAAAGAAGCATCTTGCAAACGCCTACACTTTCCATCCTATATACCTACCCCATGCGTCATGTGGCTCTCGCTGCTAACAACAAGCATGTCCCATGTCCAACCCAACGTATGCAGGCGGTCCGGCGGTATATAATACATCCAAGGTTTGGTTCCGTCACACGGTTTGGTTGTCCGTTGGGCGTGTTCGACGGACGACCGAGACTGGATGCTCGCAATCGGCAGTAATGCTCGCCTTACACCGGCAAATCAACAAAACAAAACCAAATCAAGATGACCAGTTTTCAGAATCAAGAGTTTCAGAGACGTAAGTCGTAGCTTCATCCTCAACAACCACCCACCACTCGCCACATCGTGCTTTCCCCATTTCTTCGTGAAATAGTTGTGCCTCGGAAAATTTTATACTCATTGATAATATTGAATATTGAAGAACCTCGTATCGATTATATATAAGTTTTTGACCATGAGCGAATAACTTCCACTTAGGTATTTATATACAGAGTAAGGTAAATGTAACAATAATATTAGGGTCCCAACACGCGTCATATGCGTAGTAGTGGAATTAGAAGTCTGATGAATTGAGTTCTAGTTTGTGAACTTTCGAAGTTTTTGGTAATCAGTTGGAAATATGTGAAAAACCAAATATTATGTTATGTCTGAACGTTCTACTGTACTTGCAAAAACGAAGCTGGAACTGGTGGCTGATGTGCGCATAGATCATGCCGTAATATGATCTTAGGTTACGCTGGACATTGTTGCGGGCCTATAAAGACACTGTCCGAACACATAGAAGAAATAATTGTATATAACAGCTCTGGCAACGAACCTATTGAGAACTGAGTTAATTTTTCAATACCTGTATATCATAGGGCATACAGTGAATTAAACTAAACTTATTTGTTCGAGACTGTACTTTAGTAGAGCTACAAATTGATATGTAACTCATTGCTGTTCGCCATATGGCCCACTCTGGGACTAGGTATTAAAATTACTAGAAATAAGATCATATAAATATTTCCGATAGGCACAAAGGTTTAGGGGATTGAGTCCATAGGTATCTTATTTGTAGTTTTTAATATAGAATATTTTCAGTAAGTATAAAATTTCCAGCGGAACGAATTATTCGTTGGAAAAATACAAAAATCCGCCGGGTGAAGTGGATTTATTTTGTTTTGGTAGAATGCTACACCTTGCTCGTTGGGAATTTTTTCATTTCTTAAAAGTTGCCCCTTGGGTTGCAAAGGGTAAAACATAATTTATTTTCTTAATTTTCCGATTATTATATATGATCAATATTTGTTGCTAGTATGGGATCTATGTGTTGATTTTGCAAAATTCTGTGAAATTAAGTGAATAAGTATTTACTTATTTACTTTTGCATCTTGCATATCTGGAACTAATATCGTATTCTGTGACGCACAAAATAAAATTTTAATAATATAAGAGCACCCATAGAACAAGGCCTCACAATTCATTAAATATTCTTAACATGTGTTTTTCTTTAAGTAAGAAGGCTTAGAACAATCCCTTACGTATGAATTAAACAAAAGATATCACTTTATACTTGGGGGCCGAAACAAAAGGCATGCAATAAAAAGTAGATCAAGCAAGCGTCTTTTCCTTTTCCTCAAATGCGAACCGCCTGCTTTACTTTTATAACTTATTTGTTCACGTACCGAATAGAATCACTTTATTTCTATTTACTTTGCGAGTTTCCCCAGATATCTAAAATAAGTGACATTCTAGAGCTAAACGTACGAATTGTGTCTCTTTTATATATTGTATTGTTTTTTGTCGTTGCTACAATAACGTTTAATCGTGTTAATATAGGTCGAAAGATATATAAATCACATTAGTTCGTCTTTCAAAAATATGAGTTGTTGCTGTTAAAAGCCATGAGAAGACGTGATAATTTTATTATGAGAATAATAACGTGTAGAAGTTTCAGTCGGGCTTGGCCGACTGCGGATAACTATTTGATTAATATTTTGCCCGAATACTGCTCAGTTCACTTTTGCATGGTTCGCTGAGATTACATAGATAACCAACTGATTACTTTTATTGATTATATAGATATCGGCAACGCCCTACAGCAACTGATACTTGTTTCACAACGGACTTCTTGAAAATGTCTTCTATTCACTAAAAGTATATCAGATATCCTTCCTTGGCAGTATTGTCAACTACTTACATAAAATTTAATTTAATTAACTACTTTTCAGAGTGACAGATATGCAAATATTTTCCTCGGCAATTGTGACAGTTACATGCATGCATAAATAAATAAATAAATAAATAAACAATTGCGGTAGACCGATGCCAAGACAGAGGAATTAAAAGACCTCCATTTTCGTTACCTACATTATCTAAAACGTGACGTCGAAAGAAATCTCGATGAGATTACGATTACAATTATTCTTCCTTTGACAATCGTAGGTGGTGAAGAAGTGGTATTTCGCTCTAAAATGATAACAAAATATAGTGTGTATAAAACCTGTCTTTATTATGTCTCGAACAGTCACCCATATAGTCGATACGGCCCAATTTCAGTAGAGACACAGTTTAATAATATACAGTTGGGTCACTTCCCCTTGTTTTTGTCCATGACCCTCCACTCTTGCCATCGACGCGTGGGCTACACTCAGTACGAAACAAGTTAGCCATTCCCCTCTGTGCGCGTGGTCTTTGCGCACTCGGTCTGGTCTAGCGCATATAAAATGAAACCAAGTCCCATTTTTTCTATATAGAGTAAATAGGGAGTGAGTCTACTGTATATTTCTCTACTGTGGTAGAGAGTATTTTATGCCGGTACTCCACTTTCGCCGAGACAATACGAGGGGATCCGAGCGCAATAATATGAAATATATGCTTGTCTCGGCTTGCTGTGTCTCCTCTCGTCTCGGCGCAAGTGATGGGAAGTGCTACTAATGTGAATAAAATTCTTTCTGCCCTCCAATTTTTATCGTTTTTTGATTTTTTTTGCTCGTAATAGTATCTGGAAGTTTTTTAATTTTTTAATTTACTTCTTTAATAAAAATGAATTTTTCGTAGAAAAATTATAAGTTTTTAGTAACATTTATGGTGTTCCTTAATGTCGTGCTAATATTTCAGGGTAATTGCTTAGATCATTTTATGAGGAAAAGTTCGTATGAACGCATATGTCCACAATGGCTTAAATTTTCTTTAATCGTTATTTTTCAATATCTCAGAAAGAACTTTAGATATTATATTTTGGTATGTGTTAATAGGATATGAAGCTACGTATTTTCGATAAAAATTTTATTTTATTGCTCCACCAGTGGCACCCCTGAGAACATTTACTCTGATATTTTTTACCAAAAGGAGTACGCCACTGACATTTTTCCATGTTGATATTTTTCCTCAATAGTCTGGTCAGTTCTACATGAAGACGGCCTGTTGCGTGTTTCTCATCAGACGCAGAGTTCTTGATTAAAACAATTAAATTCAAATTGAAACTAATTACACAGGCACACAAAAAAAAGTTGTCGGTTCCACGAACCGTTTGTGGTGTATTTTGGCATGCTAAATCTGAATCCGGTGTCAATTTTGTACCACCACCTCACAATTTTTTTCTGTCTTCAAAAAACTGTTATAAAAATGCAATTAATTGTTGTTGCTTTTGAGGATAGAAAAAAATTGTGACGTGGTGGGGCAAAACTGACACCGGTTTCGGATTCAGCAAGCCGAAATACACTGGAAATGATCGGTCTGGTCTGTAGAATTGGCATTTTTTTTGTGTGCCTGTGTAATTAGTTTTAATTTGAATTTAATTGTTTTAATCAAGAATTGTGTGTCTGACGAGAAAAACACAAGAGACGTCTTCATGTAGAATTGCCAGGCCATTCAGGAAAAATGTCCACATGGAAATATGTCAGTGGCGTACCAATTTTTTGGTAAAGAATATCAGTGGACATGTTCGCAGGGACGCCACTGGTGGAACGATAAAATAACTTTTCTAAAGAAGATATGTGGTTTTATATCCTATTAACACATACCAAAATTGAAAATAATATCTAAAGTACTTTTTGTGATATAAAAAAATAACGATTAAAAACAAAATTTCAACGCCCGGTAGCAAAAAATTTAAACCGTTGCGGACATGTTATGTTCATATGTAAACTTTCTCCACAAAATGACCTAAGCAATCACACCCTGATATATTATTTTTAGTATATTATACAAAATATTTATAATTTTTCTGTGAAAAATCCATTTTTACTAAAAACTGAATTAAAAAATCAAAAAATTTTCAGATACATTGTGAAGTACTATTCCTTACGAACACTTAAAATAAAATTGTTACAAAATGATACAAATTGGAAAGCAGAAAGATTTCGGTCCACATAGTAGCACTTCCTATCACTATGCGGCGGCGCGGCGCTCCGTATTGAGACTCAACAGCAAGCGACGCCATTACACTTTCGCGCTATGTTGCCTATTGTTTGCTTCGATTGAGGTTAGAACCTGTTGAATAAGAACGTTTCCTCGAGAATTATATTAACCAAATGATTTAAAGTTGAGTCGTTAGTAGATAAATGAGTTAACCGTTCATTAAATTATATCATGGGAACATTGTCCCATTTCGATGAATTGTTGTCATTCACCACCGTCGGTTCTTTTCTTAATGTTCAGATATACTAACTTAAAGTAGCTTATCGCCACTCTATAATGCACGAAAAGTCCAACTTCTGAGCGTTATATCTCAAAACCGTGAGTTTTTAGGACTTAGTGCGCTTGAGAACTTTTGTTCTACACATCAAGAACTACCAGAATCCAGAGTTTCAAAGAGTTTGACCGAAGGCCATTTTCCATAAGGATTCTGTGGAATAAATGAACTTAAATGTATTTTTATCCAACCTCAATATTGATACTAAGTAATAAGTTTCAATTAACTAATTGACGGTTAAATGTTATTGCCTAATGTTAATGACTTTTTAAAATGAGGTTCAATTTATTATTTTTTTTTTATAAATGTGTCCGTCTGGAAATGTATTACCTACGACCATGCCATGCAATGCTGAAGAATGCATGTCTGTGGCCGTTCTCATTAGTGTTGTCATGAGCACAGAGTTTTCCAAATAATTCATTTACTCTCGTTACTTTACTATGCACTATTATGATATTAGTGTCTATTGGCTTCTAAAATAAACCATTTAATTAAATATATTTAGATGTATTGAGCTTACACAATATAATACCTAAATAAATCATTCTTACTTTAAGGTTGATACTTAAGTAATTTAATACATGATGAAAAGAGTGCAATATCAACCTAAAACAAAATATTTTATTTTTACGAAACAGACGAATTATTGAGTGTATAAATATCGGTTCATTTTTGCGATGCCGTTTTTTTTTGATACAGCAAATATAACATTGTATTAAAACAATTAACCTAAAAAATTGATGATACATTTTATTTACTCCGTAGGATAGATGTTTTCACATTTTCTAAAGCAAATAAAAGTAAGTTTATAACGTTTGCTTTTTATGTTTATATAAAAGTGCGTATTTCTTACTAGACTGACAAATAATGATTGTCATTTTCAACCACTCGATAACAAATTAGGGAAGCTACAGTCTAAAATCGTATAGATTTATTCCATCCCCTTTAAGCCCAAAAGGAATTTTCCTTCTATCTAACTTTAGCTCGTCTCATAAATAATGCAAATGGCGTTACAGAGTTCCTAAAATGCCTGAGTAACTCTTGCTGTATGTATAAGGCATTTAGTTTCCTGTGTGCTATATGTAGAATAAAGCCAGTCGTTTAGCAGCTGATTAAGTCCAGTATCTTGTTAGTTGCAAGTGTTCTGACTTAGAAATATAAAATTTTACTAGAAATTGCTTTTTGGCCAAAGTAAAATGCATTTCAAAAATGTACATATTCTTGAATTGAATGTTTACAGGTTGGCTACAAATTTGTACACAATAATTATAATTTTATTAATATGGACTTATAACTAAGTAAAACTAATGATCTAAATTGTCAAAGAGGAATTATCTAACTACAACAATTTTACTGAAACTTGTGAAAATTACGAGAAATATAATAAAATATTTTGGATGAAATCAGAATCCAGGAAAGCTTTTGTTTAAACGAAAAAATGTTCAAAATTATGATTTATCATAGTTTTCCTAAATTTTTTGATTGTTAAGAAGAAGGAAATAAATTGTTTACAAAAATTGCGAAGGAAACTAAATTTGTTCCGATCATAATCACTGCGCACAGAAATTGGTAATTTATTTACAATTTTAAAATCAGTTTCAATCACAGCAGAGGTAATATACAGATTCAGAAAGTATTCGTTTTGGTATGGCAATAATTGGCAATAAGTGGAAGCGAGAGCGAAGCAACTAGGCTATTCTTTTCTATCGTATGTATAACACATCGTACAAAGCGCCACCTGCTATCTCCACCACATGTGTGTGGACATCCCTAGAGTTTAAATTTGTTTCCGTCTTACACACGTCAGTTCTCGTTTTGCCCTATACGATAGAAAAGAATAACCTAGTTGCTTCGCTCTCGCTTGCTCTTATTGCCAAATATTACCATGCCAAAACGAACACTTTCTGAATCTGTATACATATTACATATACATGTTAGCGTTTGTAGGATTTCTACCCCAAATAAGACTAAAAACCACACTTTAGTACGAATTTATTGCCATGCGTACTTCATTGACAAGGGTATATTATATTCTGCTTGACGCGCATCTTGGCTGACGCCACTGGTTCGGTTTCGTTCGTGAGAGGCACGATCGTCCAATAGTTAAGTGATGTCACTAAGACAGAGGCCCTTGAAGGGTGAAGGGATGTATTGCTAACACGGCCATTCTGCAAAAGGTGCGTCCTCGCACCGGAATTAAACTACCACACACCTAGAATGTAACAAAACAAAGCAAAGAGTCGGCTGCTCTAGTACGATATAATAATGTTGATTGAAATTGTAGAGATCTTTCTGTGAAAACATAATAGGTACTCATATTCTATCATATAAGTTCCAAAACATTTGCTTATGATTTTATGAAAGACCGCATATGAAAACCATGATTCAAATTTCATTTGACATGACAATAATTTGTTTATATTGTAACCCAGCTCAGATTTCACATTTTCTTTGCTTTGGCAATTACGTGTTCATGTAGTGTCCCCGCAATGTCATCTGTTAACCTTGATTGAGGTCTCTATAGTTTGTTTATGATTTCAGCGGCTGTAAAAAGCATTAGTTTATGTGGGACTACCACAACATTTATCTTTCCATGAATTGCCGTTATAGCTCACCGGTACTCCCGTATTTTATTCAAGCTTATTACCACGATACTCTCGTGTATTTTCTGAACGGTACTCCCGTATTTTATTCAAGCTTATTACCACGATACTCTCGTGTATTTTCTGAACGGTACTCCCGTATTTTATTCAAGCTTATTACCACGATACTCTCGTGTATTTTCTGAACGGTACTCCCGTATTTTATTCAAGCTTATTACCACGATACTCTCGTGTATTTTCTGAACGGTACTCCCGTTTTCTGTTCTAGAACGTCTGCGATCCTCTCGCATTTTATTTAATGTCAATATCATATCTGATTGTCTGAACGGTGCTCCCGTTTTCGGTTCAGTACGATACTCTCGTATTCCCCTGTTTTACGAGTGGTACTCCCACCGACTTTTATTATTATTGTTATTTTTATTTTACCTTTCAGTGGAATAAAACGACGAAATAAAGAAGGGATCTTTATACCTTCATTCAGTTTACCTGAAGGGATCTTTACACCTTGGTTTCAGTTTACCTCTACCAGCCACTTGTTGCTGTAGAAAGCAACTGTTGTTTTGATGGTGCTGACTTACGCAACTTTGACTATAATTGGGTGACATGCAGAATGATGAACACCTCATCCAGATTGGCACTAAAACATTAATTGTCACACATGTTTTTGTCATGAGATTGTCACGACATAGATTAAGTAATGTGGGTCTGCCACATACCCTCTTTTCACATATTGTGGAATCGTCACAGTGTGTAATATAACTTGTCAATTGTCGTGTGGGATTGCCACATCCTTGCTTACATTGCGTGGGGTTGCCACGTCTTTACACATTGCGTGGGTTTGCCACGTCTTTACACATTGCGTGGGGATGCCACGTCTTTACTTTGAAATCTACTCAATAACATGCAACAAGTCGAAATGATTACAAAAATTCAGCAACAAAATTCACTGCATTAGTTTTACTATATCTCATTATTAAATAATATCATATGTGCGACTTTATATTGTAATCATCCATTAATCAACAAAGTGTAAGAAAAATGCAACCATTACACATTATAAATTGAAGGCCAAGTTTATTATATTATTATAATACTTACAGTAGTCTTTGATTTGTTTATTCTATACCCATGTAACAAAGACACAGCTCTTCTTGAGCTGCTACCTTTCTTACCAAGGAGACAGCGTTCATTTGGAAGGACCTTTAAAACAGTACAGTGGATGGTCCTATCTACCTTCGTTTTATTTTCCTCCATTCACTTCTTGTGAATCCTCTACGGCAACTATATCGCCGATGAAAAACAATTTTGCTTCTTAACGAAACTACAAATTGCTTAGCTCGCTTGTTTTCGATGTACTTATGCCAGCTGTATTTGGGTTTGAACGGCCTCGTCAGGGTCAACAGAGTTAATCATCGGTATGTCGGCTAAAAACTGCTAAGTAGCTGTAATTTCAGATTTGTCCCAAACCATAATACAGTGCGCCAATAAACTAGTCGATAAATGCACCGTAGTGTTAATCTTTTCAATTTTAGGTAATACTTTTATCCATATCTTTTCGTTCTCTCCTGTGAGGATTGCTCGCAGTAAATTACCAGTAACACCAGTAACAAGTCAGTGAAGTTGTACATTTTGCTATTGAGTTTACTTATCAGCATTGCGTTTCATTTGCAACCATGACAGTTTTTCAGGGTTAACAAAATAATCGGTCCGTGTTTTCTTTTGGTTTACAATCAACAACTGTCGTAGTTGCCTGATTTTAAAGCTCGTCCAGTCCTGACAGATTAATTTCTAGGCTACCGTTATTCTTTAATGACAGCAAATTTAAAATATTGGATAGGTCATAACAGTTAATAAATTTCTGTCATTAGTCAAAGAGTCAATTCAAATTCCAATAAAGCACGTGCATCGGGTTGGATCACTGCACGGAATCTCTCAACAGCGGTGTTGCTGAGTCAGCTCCACTATTGATACAATATGTGAATGAAAATTGTTTGATTCTTGCCCAACAAAGTAGCTACCTATTGGTGACGTGGCTATGGCTAGGTCACGTCCTTGTTGTGAGTCGGTATTTTGTTTTATTTTTATACCAACAATAAATTTTCGGTATGTTCGATCTTCTTGCAATGGTACAAACGAGTGGTGTTGATTCGGCTTTTTCTTACGGATTTCGCCGGTAATACGTTACAATCATCTTTCAACCTTGTGACGTCTTTCAGTCATGCCGCCATTCAGTGCTCGTACCAGGGTCAAATTCTACTTAGCGGAAAGACAGAGAAAGACGTTGACGCTTGCGCATATAAGCGGAAGGACGTAGAGAATGACGTTGACACTTGCGCAAATAGAATCATTCTCGTTCAGCTCGGGCGTTGCCTTCACGGCCATCTTTGTATTGCACAATAATTCTGAAAATTGTTGCTGTTGGGTTGCTACTACAACTATTAACATGTTTTGCCACTGCAACTTTACACTGTTTGGTAATGAGATCTCCTGCTCTTCCTGTACGTGTTCACATTACTATCACTGTCATGTTCGGTATTTTCCACATCACAACGTAGCAACAAATAAAATTAACAGTTCGTACAACTTATTATTCTTTCACTGGCACATTGGATAGCATCCCACTTCTGATGTTAGCGTTTGTAGGATTTCTACCCCAAATAAGACTAAAAACCACACTTTAGTACGAATTTATTGCCATGCGTACTTCATTGACAAGGGTATATTATATTCTGCTTGACGCGCATCTTGGCTGACGCCACTGGTTCGGTTTCGTTCGTGAGAGGCACGATCGTCCAATAGTTAAGTGATGTCACTAAGACAGAGGCCCTTGAAGGGTGAAGGGATGTATTGCTAACATACATATTTTTAGAGTCAATGGGGTAACACATGTCACCCACTTGACTCTAAAAACACAGTACTCAATTTTCTTTGCCAATAACCGCTTGAAGGAGCCTTGTCTTAGGTAGGAGCCCTTTGAATTGCACACGTCTGCTTTCGTCGATGGCCAAACTAAGAATCTGCAGAAAGTTAGACAGATCCGTTTGACACTCTAAATTATTTAATATTTTTGTTCAGAATCCTGTAAAATTATCAAATTGACAAATTTACTTAATCCTGCGGATATTTTCTTGATCATTTTAAGACGAAAATTTATTATACATTGCAATATTGAATTCTGATACACAATATATAGGGTAGCAGGACTAGCAGGTAGCTAGTCTTCTTAACTAAATCTGGTGTAAGACTTCCAGATATATTCGCCAGAGTATTTAAATTAGAGGTATGCTTTTAACTCGTCGTTAATTAATGATAAAAACTGACCCTGCTATTCTTAATTAACGGTTTTCCTTGCGGAGACTGCAGTTCTACGCCCTCGCTTTGTTCGACAATTACGTGGGCGCAGTTGACAAAACAAGAGACAGAGAACAAAACGATTAGGAACCTGAAATCGCTAACGATCTATTTTGTTCCTACATTTACGAAGTGCTTGTCTGCATTCTAATTGGAAAGTAATTAATTGTTTTTAGAACAAGATAACAAAAAATTAGAAGAGATACACTTGTCTCTGGTCTAGCATGAAGCTCATTTAATACGAGCATTTTGATTCAACTGTACATAATTATTAGTCCAGCAGGCGACCGCACAATATACTACCTGATAAGATGTCAGAATGAAACATGACCAGTAGGGTGAAACGAAAAATGAGATTTTTAATTTTTTTTCAAGAATTATTACCACATAGTTATCAAAAGGTGCATTTGGTGGTTATTAATAACTGTGCAAAAATTGAAAACGGTCCTTTGTTATTTTCAGATTCCTCAATGGGTTCAAAATATTAGAAAAAAGCTCTCTTTATACCATTTATTTTTTCTTAGTTATTTTTCCATTCCTTGGATGTTGGTAATGCCATAGTCACCAAAGGTTTCTTAATGTACCACAAATCACTGTGCAACATGTTTAAATAATAATAATAATAATAAACGTCTTTATTATTTTCTTTCAATTTACATTTCAACGCAAAATGCTATTATCCACACTTCAGTTTTCTCAAGGATGTCAAAATATGCTCTTCTAAGCTATTTCTTCCAAAAACATAACTTATTGATCGAGTTGTATTTATTATTTTTTTCTCTACATTCAACAACTATAGAAGGATGAACATCAAGTAAAATCAGACGTTTCATTTAAAAAAAACACAAATAGACATGGAAAAGAAACAAAAACAGAACATGTTTAATATTTCAGTTATTATCCATTTTTAAAGTAATCTAATTTCGTTTCAAGTGATGGCAATGTTTGTCTTGATTTTATACAGGCTTGAATGAAGCCAGTTTGGTTTTCTTGGTCACAGATAGCTGGTGATGCCTCATTTGCGAGACGCACGAATCGTTCAACAGCTTCGGTATTGCAAAGACTATGAAAAATCAGAAAAACTTATGTCTAACGCTTTGATAGCACACATTTCCATATTGGCAGTCATTGGCGGCTCCGTAACATTTACGTCATTCCAAGAACTTAATTCCTAGTAATATTTGGCCTCAAAATGAATTTTAGGTATACTAAATTCTCGTCTATCTGTTGTCTTAACGGTTTGTACCGTGAAGACACGTTAGATACCATCTTTATTTTCATCATCAATTTCATACTGCTAGTAAAGCTGAACAGATGGCAGATGTGCATCGTTAATAACAGTAAAGCTTCTACATGATGGCATATTTATCAATGCTCTGGATGCTGGCATTTCTTTCCTTTCTTCTGTCATTTTCTTTTTCTTGGTTTCCAGGGTCACAGTATTTTTTCTAGATTCTAAATTCTTCTGATGTTGCTTATAACGTCCATGAATTTTTTTCAGTTTATCCCAAAAGTTAAAAACGGTAGGAATTGATGTACTTTGCCAATTCCCTTAAATTTTCGGTACAACAGTACCGAATATTTCATGAACACCTATATCTCTCCCAGCATATTTATATGTTAGACCATTCTAAACAAATAAATAATGAAAGTAAAGTCCGTATAAGTAGGTAACACAAGGGCACTTAATATTTTAGATTGACCAAATATCTTGCAACGAAGTTTACTTATAGTTGCCATAATAACGTAAATATTCTAACACTCAACGAGCAATCGACATACAACCACGAATCACGTAAAAACCCACAGAAAACACTCAACTAAAAATAATACTTAGTAGAAATATTCAAACAAATGAAAGTTGGCTTGAACTTGTTACCTTCCCACCCCACTCATAGACACCTGTCGTTTGGATTTCGATCGCGTTATTTGTCGCGCAATTCCCATAAGCGACGCGATTTTCAAAGACAATGAGGAAACGGAAAATATTAGAATAAATCAAATTGACTTGGAGGAGCTTTTTATCATACTTTAATAATTATTTTAAATACTATGTTTACCAGGAATATATATTTTTTAAATAAACCAGGGCAGGTAATTAAAACATATAATAATCACCAAAATTTCTATACTATCGGTCCCGTGAGGAATCTGAAGATGCTAAGATAGGTCGATAAGCTCTTGAGAACGATTTTTATTTATCCAAATGCACATTTTGACGCCTATGTCAAAACAATTTAAAAAGAAAGAATTTTTCGTTCCACCCTAATGGCCAGTGATCAGAATTTGGGTTCTATTCCAGTAGCGCACAGATATGAAATTTTACATCAGAATATTATGAGTTTATGATGTATTTTGGCATAATAAATGTATGTACACATATTTCACACATAAATTGTGATAAATCTGAACAGCACTTTCAAGTTTCAAACCTTGTACTTTTACTGAGTGTTCATAGTTTCAAAGTATATGGTAAGTATTTTTTCTAAATTTGCATTTGAGACACGATTTCTTTTAACAATAAATATCCTCTGTAAGGTCAAAAATGATAGTTCGCATTCCACAGAAGTAAGGGAAGCATATATAAAGATATTCATAGGCACCTGATCAAGGAAGGCATCTGGTCCTGTCACAACTTTTTTGCTAATGGCAAATACGACCGCCAAGTCTGGATTCCTTTGTAAAACTGCAACCCACTTATTTGATATAACCTCACCAGTTACACCCGGAAGTTCATTAATTGATTTTTGAACAGTATCTAGTTTGTTAAATGTTTCTTCAAACAAATTTGGACAATGAAGGTTTTCTATAATTCATGTTATTATTTTGAAACGTTCGAAAATAAATTTTAAGTCATTTTTAATATTTGGAATATTCATTAAATCCTTTGCATGCTTAATCGCAGTAGTAGCATCTTCATTTAAGGTTTCTACAACTCCCTTTACTGAGTTGAAGTTAACATGGTAGTAACATGCCGCGTTTATCCATGTCCCCCAACGTGTGATCACTGGTTTTGGAGGAAGCGGCAAATTAGCACGTTCTTCTTGGAAATGTTTTATTCTACTAGAAGGTTTTCTTTATATTAGCAATAAGGCTGTCAACATTTGTGAAACAATCTCGTACGTTTTCGCATAAGCGGTGTAACGCATGCGCTAAACAAGTGACATGTAACAATTGTGGGTATTTCCTTTTAATTTTTTTTTCCAGCACTTATCATATACGACACTGAATCACTAGTAAAAGCCACAACTTTCTTTAAATTTTGTTCAGCCAAGTCTTGCCAAAGCCATTTTGAAGTGTTTTTCAAAAAAATTAAACACTGATTTGCCATTAACTATTTCTAAAACCTTGGCAGCTATTAAATGGCACTTGTCAGGGCCATCAACATGTAATTTGGTAACTAATAAATTTACAATTTTATTTCCCAAAAAGACTGCCGTTTCGTCTGTTGTAACCCAAAACCAGCCATTTTGAAGATCATTCCGAATACCTTCCATATAATTCGCTAAGACTTTTTTACGAAGCAAGCTTTCACTTGGAACTTGTTGCCCCACGCAATATTTGGTTAGAAAATGTGTAAAATGAACGTTATTTAGTACACTCCATGGAAGATTTAAACATATTAACAAAAGAGCCAGAATTGAAATAAAACTCATCCTTTGAAATTCCCTTTTCCTTTTTTATATTTCACTCGTGTGTGTAGCTATTTACCTGTTTTAAAACATTTTTCTGTATATACCTTATTGTGACATCACAAATATTACAAATTATTTTTTCGGCACCAAAATGTAGTTCTTTATAAGGCTTAATCCATTTTTCGATCGTACTTTTCCTCGGGCTTAAACCCGGCATATTAATCGACAACAACTCGTTCTTTCACGAAACACAGTTATAAACTAGGCCCTAGGCCAAGTCCATGCAATTTCCAAGAGTATCGGCCACGTGTTGCAGGTGTGCATTGTTTACACGTTCTGTTTCTTTAACTTAAATAGCGTATTTTGTGTAAATAGATTATATAATTTATATTACCCGAAAAATTAATCGGTGAATTCTTTAGTGAACTAAACATCTGTGCTTATTTATTTCATTTATTATATTTCAATAAATCCTTGTAACAACGCCCCTGAAATTAAACCCAACTTCCGATCACTGAACATGACCAATTCAATAATATAGGAAGTACAAGAATCGCGTCTCAGCATGTTTTTAATGCCTTGGCTGTAAGTGCAAAATGGCGACTTCCGGCTTGGTCTACTTGAAAAGACGTCAGAATCAAACTTACATGGGAAGATAGTGATGGCCTGCCTGCCTGGTCTTTTGTCTGCCTGTCTCTCTGTTGTCTGTCTGTCGCTCTGTTGTCTGTGTGTCGCTCTATTGTCTGTGTGTCGCTCTGTTGTCAGTCTCTAGCTATGTTGTCTGTCTGTCGCTCTGTTGTCTGTCTGTCGCTCTGTTGTCTGTCTGTCGCTCTGTGGTCTGTCTGTTCGTGCATTGACTAAAAAACTACTAGACAGAGAACAGTCAAAGTTGGTAGGTAGTTGACACTACTGCCACCGAAAAAATGGTTAGACTTTCACTGGAAAATATACAGGGTGAATTGCCTAAAGGAAATAGATAATAACAAAATATTTTCGCTCAAATTTAACATTTCCACGTTTCATGATGTTCTAAACCTATTTTTTTTACGACTATCCACTCTACTACGTGGATATGCAACTAAAAATATGACAGATGGCAACAATATTTGGCATATTGTTAACATAACTTGTAATGTAGACACCTACTATAGTTTTATTGAATAATATACAGGGTGGTCATCCTAAGAAATAATTCAAGTATGCTGGAAATTTGTGAAGGTATTTACGCAAGCCTTCCATATTTGGCACATTTGTAATGTAAAATGTTTAAAACGAAAACAATTGAATCCCTCTGGGGATGGTTGTAAAAAAAATTAGAAAAAAAGCTTAAAACAATTATAGAAAATTTTAAAGTTTAGGTATGGTCACTGTTACATTGCAATGTCGTCTGCGTATAATTTTCAATAGTCCCTAATGTTTACAAACTTAAAAGTAATAAATTTGTCACAAGTATGATAAGATTTGGACCAAGCTTAGCGGGTTAATTTATCTCACAGTAGACAAATCCAGGGTCACTCGCCAATAAAAACAAACATTATTTGCGATAAAACTGAAGAGTATCCCGTAGAATGTGCAACAATTATATAAAAAGTTCAATAAGTCATCGAAGAGTATATAATAGCTTGTTTGATTTATTTAAGCTCATGGCCACGTCCGCGCATTGCACAGCGCACATCGCACCGACCTCGCATATCGCACAGTCGAATTAAAAGAACCAAATTTATTAAAATGAATAAAACCGTGCAATGTGCGCTGTGCAGTGCACCGACGTGGCCAAGCAGTAACGTTGATCATCGTTAGGAATTATCAAACACATTTATGTAAGAAAAGTACTAAACAACTTGTATTTGGAAAATATTCTACTATTATTATGTATGATAATTTCTGCGCATGTAGTTAAAAGCATAATATGTATTTATAATATTTTTATAAGATTTTCTTTAAAACTTGATTGATATAGACATTATAATTAGACCTAGAAGCTATGGAAATTAGTTGTTAGTGAATATACTCCGGCTTTGTAATTAATGTTAGACAATTTAATGGTGGCCGTTCTATGTCACTGTCCTATGGAAATGATGAT
Organism: Stenurella melanura; assembly: GCA_963583905.1. Classification (NCBI taxonomy): domain Eukaryota; kingdom Metazoa; phylum Arthropoda; class Insecta; order Coleoptera; family Cerambycidae; genus Stenurella; species Stenurella melanura. The sequence continues at coordinate 46,740,654 of OY757313.1, forward strand.
ATAATGCACGATAACAGTCACAATCTCTGAAAGGGATATTATCACTCGTAACACCATACATCGAGGTACAACAAACTGAAATATCATACTGGCTTTTTGTTTCAACTAAACAAATATTAATTTCTCAATATACAATACATTACACATTTCAAAACCACCCTGGCAAACATATACACTCACATTTGCAAAAGTTTTTAACCAAGTTAAATTTGTTGTACATATAATATTCTAAATGTTGCGCCCTCGACGTCTGTTGGATAAATAATTTAATTTAAATATACAGGAAATTATGCTTTTTAATGTTTCCAAAAGTTTTATTAAAACTCTACACGTGTTTCGGCTTATTAGGCGCCTTTATCAAGAGTACAAGATATTACTAAATTTAAAATGTGTTCCTTACTTATTTATACCTAATGGAAAGGTATAAATTATGCAAAGCTTTTAATCTATTTATTATATGCAAAATAGCTATATAACTCCTATCCTATGTAAATATACTACAAATAGGTTCTTAATGTTAAATTATTTTTTCTAGAATATTGTGACCCATAAATAATCACAGGCCTGCGAAAAAATTTTTTTGCTCTGCGGTTTTAACTTTGTAAGGTAATTTTTACTAACCTTTAAATGCTTAATCCAAATTGTCTATGGAATTTCCGGTATCACGTAAGAATCTCGAACCAATGACGATACAAGTTAAATTTGAAATATATGTATTTATTGCTACAAAAGCTACATGAATAAATTAATGGGAATTAAAATATAAAAAGTATACCATAACTGTAATGAAATGTCTAATTCAAAATGATAAATAGAAAACCAAAGAATATACAAACATTATACAGTGGGATCAGGTTGAGGATTAACACGTTTCCTCTTTGTTTTAAATGTGCGTGTAGTTGATTTACGTTTATGTTGATCTTGAAGAGTTTCTCTTTTTAGAGACCAACAGTAATCGGCCAACATGTTTATATCCCATCGTCCTTGATAACGTCTCTCCATTTCTTTTATGTCTTGGTGAAACCTTTCACCCTGTTCTTCACTGTAGTCACCTAAGTTCTCTGGAAAATAGTCCAGATGAGAGAATAGAAAATGTAATTTTATGCTCGTGTTGCATCCAAGTATCCGCAGCTTTTCCAACATATTTTCTACAATTGTTTTATATGCAGGATCTCTAAAATTTCCAAGGAACTTTGTTGCAACTTCTTTAAATGAATTTCATGCCTGCAACTCCGCGACATTCATGGTATCACTGAATTCTGTATCCTTCATTAGTTTCCGTATTTGTGGCCCATCAAGTATGCCTTCTTTTATTTTTGCTGTAGATAAAACTGGAAATTTACTGAAGAGGTATTGAAAACAAGAACCACCACTCTTAGAAAGCGCTTTAACAAATTGCTTCATAATTCCAAGTTTTACATGTAAAGGTGGAAGTAAAATTTTCTGAGGGTCAACTAAGCTATATACTATATTTTTGGCTCCTGGTGTCAAGTCTTTTCTCGAAGGCCACTCTTTTATTATCCAATGTTTATCACGAGCTCTACTATCCCATTCACACAAAAAAACATGAAAATTTGGTAAAACCTCCTTGTTGGCCCAATAACATCCTAGATACTTTCAAATCTCCACATATAACCCACTTATGCTCATTATATTTGATTTTTTCCAAGACTGTTCGTAATTTTCTTTTAAATATACTGAGTGTGCAATTGGAATTGAAGCATATTTATTTCCATTATGTAGTAACACACTCTTCAAGCTTCTTTTCGAAGAATCGATAAATAAACGCCAGTCACTAGGGTTATAAACCTCCTCTCCTAACTGCCTAATAACATCAGTGATGCTCACACAATATACAAGTTGATATTCCTTTATAAAGAAGGGCTGAAATTCTTTCTCACGATTTCTGTACCAATAAAATGTAGTACCAGGTACTAACAAATTTTTTTCTTTTAACCTCGACCCCAAAATCTCACTATTCTCTTTACTTAGACCTAAGTCACGTATTAAATCATTTAATTCAGTTTGATGAAAAAGTTGAGGGACAGTGTCTTTATCGTCTGGTAAAAAATCTACATCTTGATTTACAGCTGCATCTGATGACGTACTACTGACTGAAGATTCAACATTCTTCAACACCACCGGTAGTATTGGACTGGGAATATCTGGTCCATAAGGGACTGGTCTTATAGCTGATGGTAAATTTGGGTAATTTATCTGCCTTATTCTTTCTGTTGTAACCCACTACACTGCATAAACAGAAATAACAATCATCGTAGTGATTTTTTGGCTCACGCCAAACCATCGGGATGCCAAATGGCAGCATAGCTGAGCGTTTACCTTGTTGCCAGTATCGTAATCCCTCAAGGCACGTCTTGCATACAATATGTGGAGCCCATGAACGGTCCTGATCGCCTAATTTTACTTTAAAATATGAGTAGTAAACGTTTTTCACAAACGAAGTAATATTGCGTCTCTGGTTTTTTATCGTGTAATTGCCACAGATGTAACAAAAGGAATCAGGACTATTTATGCAAGTTCTTCTAGATGATCCTGGTTTATTTGCCATTTTTAAAATAAGTATAAATAATAAATAAATAAACCAACACAGATTTAATGGTTTACACACTTTGAACTTTCACAATACTGTCCACTATCAAACTGAATCAGTTAAGTTTAAAATTGCCTGACACGTCCAAGTGTTTATACCTGCTGTTGGTTACAGTGGCAATAAAACAAAAACTTTTCAGATAAAAAACAATATGAAATGATATACCTACATTTGACAATTGTAAGAAATATAAGCCCAATGTATAAGAGACGCCGGTCGGCGTTATTCCTAGTATAATACTGATATAATTCTAATTTATGACTGTTAATTGTTTATACTTTTCGACGGCTGAGTCCGTGACCGAGAATTTAGGCAGGCATAGACGTTTTCTTACACAAAGAACCATTCAGATTGAGAATGTTGTAAAGATATGCTGTAACAAGTGCTAATTTGTTCTTTTGCGATATCATTAATTAATTATTTCTCACCCTTACACAATGCGACACTAAAATGGATTTATGGAAAATCTGTACGTGATATGTAAAAACTGGTGTCATTTTCGACTTTAACGCATCTAATGTGACAAAAATAACAAATTTTCATATAAACCGCCAAAACTTCGCAGGCCTGTGTAATGTTTGATCATTAGTTACATTTTTATGGTTTTTGACAGCTTTCATGATCTCAAATTGTTCTAGTAAATCTAACTTCTTTCCTTTATTTTCTGTATGGAGTAATTCGACTTCATTAAAATTAACAAAATTATTATTTTCTATACAGTGTGTTGACATACCGGTGCTACGTATACCATTCATTATTGATTTTTTATGTTCAGCGAGACGATTTTTTAATTTACGACCAGGAACGATATATATAGCATCGGAGTCATTATATTTTAATTGATATACACCTGTTTTTTCTAATAAATCTCTTTTATCTTTATTATTAACTAACATTTTCCCTAGATTATTTTTATTAGCAGAGATAGTTTTACATCCTAGTTTTTTAAGTTTATGACTAATATTATTGCTAATCTTAGGCCTATAATTAATACATTTATATATGTCAGTTCTTTGTGGAGTATCGGCATAAAATTCTTTAAGTAACTTTTTCTTTTGTTTATTTTTTATTAATTTATCTATGAGGTTTTCACTATAACCTGTAATTATTTAGAACTACGGATTTTTACAGGATGTTTCCTAGGGGCGGAAGCACACAGTAATAGAATACAATTGAGATATTCACTTAAAATTTGGTACAAGTATGTATTGTAATGACATTCGTTTGAAGGGGTGGGGGATGTGGGGTTAATAGGGAAAATAAGCAAGCTAATAAGAGTCCAGAAATTTCATTTTTGGCGTATATTCTAGCCAACGTCTCAAATTTTCTTATGACATCTGCCTCAAATATATTATTAAAATTTTATTACTAATTCTTTCCACATATTAGAGTGCAAATATAGTCAAAATGTTTTCCTTTAAAGACACTTGGATTGGAAATCTGGATGTAGAAGTAGTGATAACTTAGGCAGCGGTTTTTTAAATTCCGTTGAGTACACATATTTTAGAATTTTTTAATAGTGACTTTGATTTATTGCAATATGGTTTATATTTGTCGATGTCTAAATTTCCTTTTAACTTTGTTGGTAAATTATTTTTTGTCTATTTACTATATTTGATACCTGCAGTAATCTAGACATTCTTTATATTCACTACTTTGTATTGAAGTGATTTGGATGGTTTTTAATTAATAATGATCACAAAAGTAGAGATTTTAAATTGGGGTGAAAAAATTTCTATCGGTCGGTCGGTCTGTAACTTTTCTTGTGTGCACATTTTCTTAGGAACTGTTTAAGATATTGACTTGAAATTTGGTACACGTATGTATCATGACGAGATCTGGAATTATATTTTATTTTTCACTAATTCCGGTGAAGGGTTGGGAGTTAAATAGACGTAAATAAGGGAAAATAAGTAAAGCAAGCTGGTAAGAGTACAGAAATTTGTGATTTGATGTATATACTAGGAGCCAGTTTTTTAAAATAATATTTATCAACCCTCCATCCACCCGTCCACTCTATTATTGAAAGGGTTGATAAAATAAAATTAGTATTTTCACTTGAAATTTGGTACACGTATGTTATTATAATGATATCTGGAATTAGATTATATTTTGAGATGAATCCATTGAAGAATTGGTGGTTAAAGTCTAGTAAATAGGGAAAATAAGTAAAGCAAGTTGGTAAGAGTACAGAAACTTGGGATTTGCTGTATATACTATAGTAGCCGAGGCCTCAGATTTGTTTATAATATTTTTCAACCACCCGCCACCTCCACGCCATTATTAAAGGGGTTGATAAAATAAAATTGATATATTCCCTTGAAACGTATGTATTGCAGGGTTGGCAAAAATTGTGTTTTTTTTATTTTATTCAAAAAACACGTTTTTTTTAATTTAAAACAATTCAATGTGTTTTAGACATGGATTTTTAATTGTTGAAAAAAAAACATGTTTTAAACAATAAAAAATACGTTTTTAAACTTAAATTTATACGGGCACGTCGACCCAATACATTGTTTATTCTATAAGCCATGCCCATATTGCATCATAACAAGACGAGGACGATACTTGACAACGGCTCGGCCAATTCGGTGTAATAAATCCGTCAAGTTGTGCAATAGTGCAATAATTGTTTGATGATTGGTTATTGACTACACAGGCGCATAAAAAAAAGTCGAGTGGAAGAAGGCAGACCTAAGTATTCCCATGAATTCTGAATTGCTGAACACGAATCCGATGTCCGTTTTGCCCGATTGGCTCCTGCATTCTTCTTAATATAACCTCAAAAAACACCATAAGAATGCTCGAAAAAATTAAAATGCAGCTATAAATCTGAAAAAATTAAAGGGTACGTAGGATGACGAAAGATATCGAATGGCGCAAACCAGACATCCCTGCGATCCTTCGTTTTCGAGATAGAGCAGCTCAAATTCACCGGAAAGTTTTGTTTTTTTTTGCAGTTTTCGAGGCTCTATATCGGAAACCAAAAAAGCTATAGACTTCTAGTTTACGCCATTCGATTTCTCTCGCCATTCTACGTACCTCTGAATTTTTTCAGATTTTTTAGCTATATACACTTTCATTTTCTCGGGAATTCTTACGGTGTTCTTTTGAAGTTAGGAAAATACAAGAGCCAATCCGGCAAAACGGACATCGGATTCGTATTCAGCAGGTCAAAATGCATGGGAATACATAGATCTACCTTCCTGCACTCGACGTTTTTTATGTGTACCTGTGCTATTAATCGCTTTAAAATTAACACTTAAGAAAATAAATAATAACAGGTATATCTTCTATATAACAGTAATATGTTTCGTTCGTTGTACTTATACTATTATTACAACTAGTTTTATTGCATTACATAAAAGTTCATATTTTTTTATTTTATTATTTTTTTTTACCTTATCAAATACAACGATGTTCCAAAAATTGTCCATCAAACACACTGAAAAAACGCATTGAAAAAAATCATGTTTAAAACAATTGTTTTAAACGTGTTTAAAACAAATGTGTTTAAAACAGGTTACTGTATTTTAAACACTTAAAAAAGATTTGTTTAGAACATTTTGTTTTAAAACTGCCAACCCTGATGTATTGTATTGACATCTGATTGAGATGGTTCCCTTGAAGGGGTGGGTTGGGGCTGGTAGATAGGGGAAAATAAGTAAAGCAAATAAGAGAAACTTCCTTTTTGGCGTATATGCCAGAAGCCAACACCTCAATTTTTTTTATGATATCTGCCTCAAATATTAAATATATTATTAAAAATCTATGACCAATTATTTCCACATACTAGAGTGCAAATATAGTCAAGGTGTTTTCCTTTAAAGAGACCACTAGGAAATCCGGATGTGGAAGTGGTGATTCTTTAGACAGCGGTTTTGTTTTCTGTATATTATATATGTAGGTATATATTTTCTGAAACTACGTTTTTCTCTATTGAAAATAATAGGACTTCACAAACAGCAGAAAAATAATCTATGAAAGGCGTTTTTTAATACATTTGCTACTGTTTGTGAAATTCCGTAAAAATATTTTTAGTATTATAGTCAAGTCAAACACAATTCAAAATATATTTTTCTGTATTTATCATTACTAGCTATATACAAATAAATATACATATTTGTTTGTATTTGTCTATTTTCCCAACGTAGTGGTTACTTATAAAAACGTTCAATAGGGTACTTGTCCTATCAGTTGTCTACAAGTATACATCGTGTGAAAGGGCTACATTTAAATTTCTCCCGAGTAGGGTGGCGTCTGTATGGTGTCTCGGTTTCAAGTGGACTCTCTCTTAAAGTATTTGGCAAATAGATACAAACTTAACAGACCTTAACATATTCAAAGATATTTCAACGATCTTATCGCCTTCATAAATCAAAGAAAAATATATCATAAAAGTATGTTTTATCTGATGAGCAAATAAAGGAATAGAATGGCGACAGAACGCAATTTAGCCTTTATGCTCCGAAATGGAATGGAATATTCCTTCATGCATTTTTTATATTCTACTTTTACACGAAAGAAGTAAAAGTTACGATTTATTCACTTGTACATAATCCAAGTGTCATGATTTTATCATAAGATACTTTCAAATAATTTTTCAAACGGAAAGGTCATAACGGTAAAAAATAAAAAACAACATCAATAAAGCTTTATTAAATACTAATTACCTAACTGAAAAACGGTGTATTCATTTTGATTTATTTTATTTACTTGTTTACTTTAAATACGATTTGCAAATTACGATAGCAGTAGAAAGAAAAAAACAAAAATGCTAATTTATGGTAGAATATAAGCAAAAATAGGTATATAAATGTTGCACACTTTTCGCAGTTTTTTTTTTTTTTGTAAATAATGTTAGTTTTAGACATTTTTTGTTTAACAAAACATGGAAAAAAATTATTAAAAAAATTAATAACTTTTTTTTTACGATCGATTTTGTTAACAATAGGGTTCTTCCTCTAGATAACGCTAACTTCCTGTCCAAATATCAATACAATCGGACTTTTCGTTCTTAAGTTATCGTGCTTACAAAAGAACGTGACAGGCGGACGTATGGACAGACAGACGGACAGATTCTTTGTTTAGAATTCGATCACAAACACACTAATATGATTTTTTTTTTCTACGAGCAATATTACCGATTTTAGAAATGTGCCGATCGAATGCAATGTACTCTTCGTTTTTTATTTGCGAAAAGTATAATAAATAAAAACTGATTTTCATCATCAATGAACAATTTCGGAAAAATAACAATATACAAAGAATAGTAGTTATAGGATATTATTAGGTGTTCTGTGATAAGGATTGAATCATTTTGCAAATGCAAGGAAAGCACCTAAGTGATTAAACACGTGTGTTGTAACGGGTGGTCCCTGGGAAGGGAAAGTTTTGAAAATGTTGCTATTTTGTAACTTGTATAACTGGCCATGGATTTATTTGTCATATTGTCTGTCATTATATGCCATTTGGTAATCATGGAACAGTGGTCCGCGTCCGGTGAGCAGCGTGCTTTTGCAATAAAATCGTTATAAAAACAAGCTAACTATTATATTCTTCGCCAATTTACTACACTTGTTATATAATTATTGCACATTCTACAGGATACTTTTCGCAGTTTTTTTTTGTAAATCCTATTAGTTTCAAACATTTTTTGTCTACAAAACAATTTTTTTTTATTTATTCAAAAACAATAGGGTTCTTCCTTTAGCGATCACTAACTTACTGTCCAAATTTCAATACTATCGGACTTTTCGTTCTTAAGTTATCGTGCTTACAAGAAAGGTGACGGACGGACGGACGGACGGATGGACAGACAGGCTGGCAGGCAGACGGACGGACATTTTGAAAGTTGTTCAGAATTCGATCACCAACAGTGATATGAAAATTTTTTCTCTACGAGTAGTAGTGCCAGTTTTAGAAATGTGCCGATCGAATGCAGCATACCTACTCTTCGTTTTTTATTTGGGAAGAGTAACGACAGTTTAGTTGCTGTGTAGCGGTAATTTCGACTACACTTTGCGATTCCTCGTCACGGGAGAATTCCTTCCGCTCATGCCATGAAAGTTACCACAAATAAATGCCTTGCAGAGATTATTTCCTGGTCACATTATCTCTACGCGTGGAAACATTGAATGACTTCCAATGTCGCCAGACCTTATGGTATGCAAATGCTTCTTGCGGGGCTACTTGAAGTATAGGGTTTTTGTTGACAAACCAAGAAATATTCAAGAATTGAAAATAAAAATCCGTGACGAAATTGCCAATATCCCGTTAGACATGTTGCATCGTGTAAAAGAAAATTTCACCAATGTATTCAAGGATACGTAGAGATAAGGGGAAGACATTTACCAGGAATTATTTTTAAGAAATAAAAAATGCTTGTAATTACCTAGCCATTTCTATATCTTATTTTAAATAAGTAAAGTTATTTTCAAAATTATGACGTTTTCAAAATTTCCCGTTCCCAGGGACCACCCAGTACTATGAGGGAGTCTAAATTTACTAGTGAAATTTGTTACCTTAATGTCCAAATAGGAAGTGTACAGTTAGTGATATATATCGTAAGAAAAAATACAATTAAAATATATGTATACATACTCTTCAATTATCCAGAATTTGTATGAAATCGTAATTTTGAAAACAATTTTTTTTAACTTTCAATTTTTATTTTTAGATTTTTAATATGCCTGATCTCTATGGGCAATAGATTCAACACTTTGACAGTATGCATTATAGAAATCTGTAGCAAATATTTTTGTTAAATCTGGACGTGGATAGAACCTCATTAACATTACTACGAGTATGATATTGTTAAGAATTACGCCCCCTTGAAACTGGAGATTGATACGCCCATGCCTAATAGTGAGTGACTGAAAACTTGTAGGAAGAGATAGTGTTTTCTAGAGTGTGGTGAGAGAAGATTCTTGACTATGTTCTGGATGGATCTTCAGAGTATATAAGGCGCGATTACCGGCGCAGGAAGAAGGTCTATAAAAGTGAAATTTGGCAGCGAAAAAGTGAGGTTAAATATAAAGTAAACAAAGTGTAATGATTATTTTGGTTAATTAAGAAGTATTTTGTAATCAGTAAATTATTAAATAAAGTGTTAGTGGTTTACCCCTTGTTAAAATTATTTAGAATCCACGGATTCATACAGGGTGTTTCCTAAAGGGTGGAAAACATGTAACAATGTATTAAATGTAGATAATTCTCAAATGTTTTGTTTTTTTAGGCTGTGAAAATATATAGCTCGAAGATTACAAATATCTTTTGTATAAAGTAAATTTGTATGAAACAATGTATGTTTCCAATATATAATTTTTAATATATAAATCTATGTTAGTTATATTTAGTTTCTGCAGTTACTTTCTATACATACCTGCCTATATTGCAATACCCTAAAGAATAGGGGACTCAACAAGTGATTTATAGATAATTATCAATAGTTTTCTTGACAAACTCTCTCAATTGATAAAATTTATAAACGAGTTTCCTTCGTATCTTATTGTTAAATAATCTGCATGGTTGCTCCACTTGAAATATTTATCAATGATTATACCCAAATATTTGATCCCATTAGTCTCCGTCATCGCTTTATTTTCATCTTGATTATTATACTGATGATATCTGGACTATCAGTATCACTTAATGAAAAGGCCAGGCAAGTGGTCTTATTGGTATTTGATGATAGTTGCTACACATTTAGCCGCCAATTACTTCCACATCCACATAGTGAGTGGAGGTATAGTAATTTTAAAAACTTTTTTTTTTAATTGTTTTAATTGAAATATTCTTAAAATGTCATAAAACGTCGAGATTTTAAATTTGAGCAAAACAGTTTCTGTGTGTCTGTCTGTAGGTCGGTCTGTAACTTTTTAGTGTGCATGTTTTTTCGGGATGGGTTTAAGACATTGACTTGAAATTTGGTACACATATGTATTATGACGAGATCTGGAACTAGATTATATTTTGCGCTAATTCTGGTGAAGAATTGGGGGTAAAATTGCGGTGAATACGGGAAAATAAGTAATGTAAGCTGGTAAGAGTACAAAAATTTGGAATTTGGTATATATACTAGAATCTAAGACCTCAGATTTTTATATAATTATTCCACCCCCTCTCCAGCAGCCCGCGCTCCATTATCAAAGGTGTCGATAAAATAAAATTGAGATATTTACTTGAAATTTCGTGCACGAATGTATTATGCCGACATCTGGAACTAGATTATATTTTGAGATGATACCGTTGAAAGGTTGGGGGTTAAATAGGAGTAAATAGGGGAAATAAGTAAAGCAAGCTGGTAAAAGTACAGAACTTGGGATTTGGTGGGTATATATACTAGAAGCCAAGGCCCCAGGTTTTTATAATATTTTTCACCTGCCACTTGAATAGATGATTTAAAAATTAATGTCACTAGCTCCCTAGCTATGATATTTGTATAAATTCCAGCAAACTATATACGTTACAAAAAACACTATAATGTTGCGAATTTTCCACCTTTTAAGAAACACCCTGTATGAATCCGTGGGTTCTAAATAATTTCAACAAGAGATAAACCACTACTAACACTTTATTTAACAATTTACTGACTATACAACACTGTTTACTTTTTACTATTTAACCTCACTTTTCACTTTTCAACTTGTTCACTTTTATAAACTGCCTTCTTAATAAAACTTCTTCCTCCGCGCTGGTAATCGCGCCTTATATATTCTGAAATTACCTCTAGATTGAACCAGAATCTTCTTCCACCACACTAGAAAGGTCCATGGCTCTTTCTAGAGTCTTTCCAATCACTATTAGTAGGCATAGGCGTATCATCTCCAGTTCCAAGGGGGTGTAATTCATAACAATAATGTTCAAACCATTTGAAAAAACATGTCTATTTTAGGCACAATCAACTTAAAAATGTCGCGGTTATACATGCTTTAAATAATGAGAGTATAAAATTTTAATATTAGTAAATGTGAAACGATTATTTTTAGTTATCAAGATGCTTATAATTTTACGCTTTCAAATAACGTTTTATTAAGTAGAAGATAATTTTATATGTTTAATGTTCTAAACCATAATTTTTTTTACAGGTAATGCCCTGCGCCATTTGTCTGAACTATTATCGTAAGTATTTTTGTTAGTAATCTAAAGGTAGATTTTGATTACATTTAATTATAATCTAAAAAAGTGATAGTTTTTAATGTAAGTTTATTTAGCGGTCTCCAATTTCAGAAAAATAAAATGTTCTGATTATTACAGTAGTAATTGATGTATTTCTTAGACAAAGTTTACTGTACCTTATTTTTACAAAAACTTTTATAAAAATATCAACACATTTGTCTGCTTCTTAATTGACAATAGATAACGGCTGTCATTACTCGTTAACCAAAACCATTATTTTTGTTTGGTTAAATATTGTTGCTTTCTCTTTTTGTTATTGGAATTTTCTACTATATGTAGTTTATGACTTGCAAACATTGCAGGTAATTTAAATACAAAGGTTATATAGTGCATTAAAATGAAATAAAGCTTTCATAGACACAAAGAAAGTAAGTCTATAAAAGCTTTAAGCTCATGACTTTACATCAAAGGTACGGTCAAGAAATGCGTTTGAGATAGTCTGCTAACTCATTTCCGTTCGAAAGTAAATTAACGGAACATTGCATTTAGAAGAAGAGCAGCTTAATTTTTTAGTATTGAAAATACTTGTGGTCGCTTGTGTATGGGGATCGCTTAGGCATAAATGAATCGACATGCGACAGATCTGTAAAAATAAGTATAGATGTTGTAAACCACAGCCATCACTTGGTTATACTTTTAGTTTTGAAATTATTTATTAACCTGGCTCTAAACACCCCAGGAAACAAATTAAGAAAATATTTCTGGCCTTACAATTAAAATACTTATTAACTTTGAATTAGGAAACTACTAATTCTGTTAGTGTAGCCAATGTATAAAAATAATATTGCATGGATGGAGTTCACGGACGCATAGAACCAAAAGGATTGCCGAACGTAACAATACGAATAGCTTTTGAGTTATTGCGTTGAACTAACTAATATGCGATTCAAATGTATTGACCCCTTACTTTAACCGCGAATATCTCAGAAACGGAGGAGCGGAAAAAATTGGACAAATTGTTTGTTCATTATGCGTCTATTCTAAATTATTAACTCTAATTTGAATAATGGACATTGGACAGTTTTGAAGTCCTGCTAAGTTATATTGAAAAATGTCCTACCTTTTAAGGAAATTTTTAACATACCAGTTTTAAATCCAAAATATCTTGGAAAATATGCCTACTGTGTAAATAATATTTTAGATACCGATAAAGCACGGATTTTTTTGTACAAGGAAATTTTTTCATAATTTTTACTTCCCTCGCATACCGAAGGGAAGTATTATATTCTAGAAAAAATCACCCTCCGAGATTTTTTCGGATTTTGACGTTTCAGATCACGTAGATTACGAAAATATAAGTTTTTCAATTCCGCCAGTCTGTCTGTCTGTTTGTTGATACATTATCTAAAAAACTACTTGACGGATAATAGTCAAATTTGGTAGATAGCTGACACCACTACCAGCGAAGAAATGGTTAGACTTTCACTGGAAAATATACAGGGTGGACCGTCTAAATCAAATAAATAATGAAAAAAACATTTTTTTTTGCTCAAATATAAAATTTCTACGTTGCATGACATTCTAAACCTACTTCAGAAAAAATAAAATTCAAAACTTTTACAAAATCTATCAGGTTTTCTTTATACCTTCCGATTATTATTCTCATATGTGGTTTTGTAATTAATAATTTTTCAGAGTGACTCTTCGGTATAAATAAATAGGGAAGTTCTGTGTAAATACTTTTACCGATTTTTTATTTAAAAATTTTGCAATTATTCTCAAAAACGTGACCTCATATTTATTTTTTTTTAAAATGATAAAATAGTTAATTATATAAAATGTAAGCATATTCGGAAAAAAGAATTGGTTTATATCAAATATTAATTTAGTTATCCAGGGCAATAGGTATTATTAATGCAAGCTTACAGTAATATTATCTATTGCGCTTGATAACTAAATTAGTATTTGATATATATCAATTATTTTTTCTGAAAATGCTTAGATATTATATTATTAACTAATAATTTATCAAATATTATATATTTGAAAAATATATTCATAAAAAAACGAGTAAACATGAGGTTATGTTATTAAGATTAATTGCAAAATTTTAGAATACAAAATTATGAAAAAAATTCCTCGTACAAAAAATGTCATGCTTTATAGTATCTAAAATATTATTTACATAGTAGACATATTTTCCAATATAATGGAGTAGGACATTTTTCAATATAACTTAGAACTTCAAAAGTGTCCAATGCACATTATTCAAATTTCAGTGAATGATTTAGAATACACATAATCAACACATAATTCTTTCAATTTTTTCTGCTCCTCCGTTTCTGAGATATTCGCGGTTAAATTGAACAGTCAGTACATTTGAATTGTATATTAAGACGTTTATCGCTAATCTTTCATTTTATATAAATATTCTTAAATTTAGCGTTTTCTTTTCCTTAGGGATCGTTCGCCCCCATATTTCAATACGTCTTCAAAACGTAAGATGGAGGGTCTGTGAATTTTTTATTTCATATTACTTTCATGTCGGAAGACTTTAATTTTAAAACTGCGTAATAATGTCGAAATGGAAAGTAGATTTATAATAATTATACATACAGCCCACTTTTAGTGTGGTGTATGTATGTAGTTTTAGTTGTCTAGTTTTAACAAAATTGTGATTGGTATCAATGACCTTTTACGTCAGCCAATTTATACACACAGAAGTGCTCAACCTTTCAAAAGGTTATGCAGTACTACTTTTTTAAAATGCGTCGTTAGGACTTTTCCCAACAGTAAGAAACCAAGTTTGCAGCTTGGAAATACCTGTGTGAGCTGAGCAATATCCAAAAACCAGTGAAAACTTGTTTCGGTTTTTGCTCAATATCTCCTAAAGTGTGCGCCGTACAGAAAAGGCTATTACTCCATTTTTAAAGTAGATTAAATTTGCTACAATTGAAGCACAAACTGAATTTCCTACGTTCAAAACTTTTCGAGATATACTTCCTTAAAAATTGGCAATTGTCTCCAAAAGGTGATAAAAATTCGTTTTGGTCGTGTGTCTTGTCAAAACATAGTCTGGCCAGAATTCGAACCCGAGACTCCGCAGTCGCAAGCCAAACACCTTAGCACTGTGTCACTAACCCTAGTAGCACCAATATTGCACCAATCCATATATTACCAATATATGAATATTGGTCCTATATAGGTCCAATATTCATATATTGGATTACATATTGGTCCAATATGTTGTGCTACTAGGGAAGCCGATAATTACATAAAAGGTGCAGTAAATCGGCGAAGAATATAATGGCTAGCTTGTTCATTTTTATAAAAACATTTATAAACATTTTCTTAATTTTTTATGGGTATTTTGCCACTAAAAAATATTTAAAATTTTTTAATGAAAAACCTCTGTGCCGAACGGATCAGACAGAAGTTGGTTCTTGAATACTTGACTGTTTCAAAAAGTCTCACACCTAAAAATATATAAACTGAAACAATGTTATAAACTAAAAAATGAACATGAAAGCTATAGTTAACGTTTCGGAAGAAAATCTACTTCCGTTCTCAAAACTTTTTTGGCCTTCAACCATGACAGTTCTTTGTTTATGTATTTCCATAGTCAAGTGAGACAAAGAGGTTTGGTTTTTGATAAAATCAATCTTAGCGTGGAGCACGTTTGAAAAACCGTTCGTACGGAAAACCTATTCCCAATTTTTCAAACTGGCTCCACGCTAAGATCGGTTTTATCAAAAACCAAACCTCTAAATATTGTTCAAAATTCAAAAAATTGTATTTATAGTGTTCCTTGTGAGTGCGTATGTAGATGAATCATCTAGACCTTTCAACGTAAGGCTTGGT
The DNA here is from genome assembly GCA_963583905.1 of Stenurella melanura. Taxonomy (NCBI): domain Eukaryota; kingdom Metazoa; phylum Arthropoda; class Insecta; order Coleoptera; family Cerambycidae; genus Stenurella; species Stenurella melanura. Next base: position 46,756,246 of record OY757313.1, read on the forward strand.
GAACATAGAAATTACGCTAGAAGGGGAGAATTTGAAAAATTCAAAATTTGTGAATACGCGTGGAATACTAATCACAGGATTAAATGGGACTCGGCGAAGATTTTAGAAAAATATAGTAACAGAACTAAAAGAAAACTTAAAGATTCCGCGAATATTTTATTAAACGAGGATAGATGCGTTTCAATTTATTCAATAGATTTTTGTACTAGTTAGTTGCCCATCCTTAAAGATGAAGTAAGTAAAAATAAGACAAATATAATTTAATGTCTCACATGATTATGGAAATACATAAACAAAGAACTGTCATGGTTGACGGCCAAAAAAGTTTTGAGAACGGAAGTAGATTTTCTTCCGAAACGTTAACTGCCTATAGCTTTCATTTTCATTTTTTAGTTTATAACATTGTTCTATATTTTTTTATTTGTCTGACTTTTTAAAACAGTCAAGTATTCAAGAACCAGCCTCTGTCTGATCCGTTTGACGGAGAGGTTTTTCATCAAAAATTTTTAAATATTTTTCAGTGGCAAAAAAACCCAACAAAAATTAAGAAACTCTGAATATGCCACAAATAAACATTTAACTATAAATATATTAACACATTTTTCTAGTTCTTAAATGACAATAGATAAAGGATATCATTACTCTTTAACCAAAACTATTATTATTTATAAATGGTTAGCTTCTTTTCCTATTGTTACCAACCTAATAATGTTTTTTATACACTGGTCTTTAACGCGTTAATGGAGAAACTTTGTTATATACACCATTTATTGCACATTAACATTTTACAAAAAATGGCAGTTTCTTATCTAAAAGTTTTACGTTGAGAGCAGGCAACTATTGTAATGCCACCATGTATGCAGGTTATTTATTATAAGCATCCTCATTCCTCATATTTACATAATAATATCATAACTGTGCAGTAAACACAATGAGTTTCCGCTGAGCTGTTAGATCTCATTTAAACATAAAAAATAAAGTAAGCAAATAAGACATCTGCGAGTAATGTAGTCACAGCCACATGACGTTTCACAGCTACTCTTACCTACTTTTAAATAAATCGATTTGGCATGCCAAAGACTTTCAGGTGCGCCAAAGGCCGAGGTATGTGCCTTACTGATTTTATATTTTATCACCCGTTCTGTGCGGATACCTTCGGAAATTCTACGGGTTTATGAACACAGTCAACACAGAACAGACGGTATTGTACAGTCACCTCTCTGGAGTTCCCCACCTTATGTGTCTTAGAGAATGTCTTCAAGAAGCCGGAGTTCGAGCAGACCCGTTTGAGGTTAGAAAGAGTAGTGTGTTTTCATCTGAAATCGCGACCGCTTGGGATATTACTTAATAGAGGATAAAATATGATCTTCTAACGATTTTATATCGGTTTCCTCCAGTGAAAGTATTTGTTTTGTGTTGTGTGATGCTGATGACTGATGAAATGCCGTTCTCGATTATTGTTTAATGCAAATGCCGTTGGGTTGAATACACTTTTTATGAAGCTGAGACGTGTACGATGCCCGTTTGAGATGTACAACGTAATCTGTTTTCGCTTTTGCTGAATGTTAGTGGTGAACATTTTTATAGATCGTTGAAGAGTGAGTTTTGTGACTGATTATTATTAAGTGAACATGTTGGATTATCATTTAGGTATGTAGGGTATGTAATCATATTTTTATTCAAATATAAAAATACTGAGCATGTAAGTATTTTTTAATAAAATTATATGATCATTCGCTGTTCATAAAGTAAATGAAGCATATTTCTTGGCTTATGGGAATACTAAAGGTAAAAATATAATATAATTTGAGCCGAATCAATTTATAGGTGTTGAAATTACTTAAAAAATCTAGGTACCAAATGGTCCAGTCAGTAAAGACAAGGAAACGTGCAAAACCTCTTACTTCTGTTAGGAGAGGTCGATTTGTATTAAATAAACGGCATTCGATTCGTAATTGATAGTAGAAGGTATGCTTTTGATTTTAAGCAACAAACTAGCAACAAATCAGCAACAAAAATGAATAAATGAGATAACATTTTTAATTCCACTTAGAAATGGCTTTTAGAGGGTTTTCAAAGTCAGTGATTTCATATATGAAGTTATAAATTCATAAAAAATTGTTATAAGTAATTTAGCAATATATCAGCAACAATTTAACTACAAAGTACCAACAAAAATAGACAAATTTTTACTTGCAGGGGAAAATTATTAATCTGTGTCCATTTCATCTTCTCCATCGCCCACAAAATTTTCTATATTAGGGGGAGCATTTAGACAATTGCTGCCAAGGCATCCAGTACATACTTGTGTGCAACACAGTTCTCTTTTTAGACAACTACAAGCTGATATCGCTGAACATCCTTTCTGACAATTACAAAAAAGTGATTTTTGAATATTTTTGGAGCTGGAGGTCATTTTGATCGGCGTTAGAATTTAGAATATTTATACTCTTCACAAATACAAAATGAAAGAGTATATTGCATTCGCTCGGCACATTTCTAAAATCGGTAATATTGCTCGTAGAGAAAAAAAAATCATATCACTGTGTTGGTGATCGAATTCTTAACAACTTTCAAAATAACCGTCCGTCTGTCTGTCTATCCATCCGCCTGTCTGTTCGTCCGTCGCGTTTCTTGTAAGCACGATAACTTAAGAAGGAAAAGTCCTATTGTATTGAAATTTGGACAGTAAGTTAGTGTTGGCCAGAGGAAGAACCCTATTTTTGAACAAAATCGATCAATAAATAAAAAACTTATTAATTTTTTAAATGAAAAAAAAAATGTGTGTTTTGTAATTAAACAAAAAATGTTTGAAACTAATATCATTTACAATAAAAACTGCGAAGAGTATCCTATAGAATGTGCAACAATTATATAACAAGTATAGTAAATCGACGAAGAGTATAATGATTAGCTTGTTTTATTATATTTCCAACCACATTTTTCATGCGTTACATTATTCTCCTGCCACAACTGTACTTGTAAATAGGCCTTCTTCAAATGTTCTTGCTATAAACAAATAGCATCGATAACTTGAAATAATAAACATAGCTTGAGGTAGGTGGTCCTTGCACTCAAATGGGAACTAGAAACGGTGATATCTCCATTAATTTTCATCCTAGAGAATCAAAAAGACAAACCGAAATTTTCTGCAAAAATAAACCTACATTGTTGTATTCTTGCATTTTTTACGTATCTTTTTTAGTCTTTGAGTTACTGTAAAAAATGGGAAAATTTGGTTTTTTTATAAATTTCAAAATTCATTTAAAAATTGAATCAGACTTTTTTCCAAATCTAGACACTCTAAACCGTTCAAACTTCTATAACATATTGTTAGTACCTAAATAAAGTAAACGTAAAATGAAATGGATTACGTTTAATTTCGATTTTAGGGTTAAGCCGTTGGTTTCATTACTGATTTTTTCTCCGAAAAAACGGGACAATCATTTTATTTTCATCATACTTTTTATACTAACGACTTTTACTAAAGCTCATTTTAAAGATTTCATATACTTTAAATTACACTTTGTTACTTTATAAGCTTCATTTTTGCTACTGATATTGTTTTATAAAACGTAAGGTTTTCGAGTTATTCGTGAAAAATCGCTTTAAAACATGCATTTTTTAGATGAAAACTGAACATTTTCAATCGCGAATAGCTCGAAAAATACTGTTTTATCGAAAAAACTTCATAGAACATTTTTAGCTTAGAATTCATCCCTCTATCGGTTATTTTGAGTTTACTAATTTGCACCCCCGAGAAGGGGTAGCATCCATCCCCCAGGTAATAGCACACATCGGCACTATATGGCTTTTGTTCCTTGAGCCATTCCCTATTTATTTTCCTAATTGCATGTCAATCTGTTTTTTCCGAAAGAATTCTGAGTAAAAAACCTTCAACAGTGGACTATAACGGGAAAATAAAAATTATATCTATGAAGCCTTTAGTTTGGCATTACTAATAAACATGTCGGTTTAATTATGTATAATGTTAGTAGAAGAATTTGAATTAGCCGTACTTAAGAAGAGGAAAATTTACGTTCATGCGACATGAAATTGACATAAGAGAGAAATGAGTAGACTATATCGAAATAGAAATTATTTTTTTCCCTTTCCCTTGACTTTGGATGAACCATCAGCCAGTATCTCTTGATTTATAATATCTTGATGCACATGCAAACAAAACTAATCCACCGTGTTCTGATTTTTAATCATAGCTTTTTTACTCTATGAACTACCCTAAAACAAAACTGTACAACAATGTCCATACTCATACGTGTAAATGTACATATACATACACCAATGCGTACCAATCTATCCACCACCGGGATATACACGGGGCCACTCGTTTCACGTCAAGCAGTCTATTTTGATCGAAATTTAATTATATTGGCCAAAATCGGTACAATTACAAATAAATCTTTCTTATGGTTGGACCGTGATTAAATGACTAATATCTGTCTAGGTAAAGGGTATAGCTGGATAAGCATGGCAAATTGCTTCCGATAAGAAGCCGTATTAATAGCTACATATGTCAACGTGCGATAGGACTATAAGTAAACGATGTATCGTCTTTCTCTTGGTTGTTACTTCCATATCCACGTAAGTAGTGGAGTGGAAATAGTATAGTAATCGTAAAAAATAATTGCTTAATTAATTTTTTTTTTGTTGAAATATGTTTAGAATGTCATGAAAAGTTCTTTGAGTGAAAAAACATTGTCTGTCTGTCGTTCGGTCTGTGTGTAACTTTTTTGTGCTCGTGATAACTCTGGAACGGTTTAAGATATTGAATTTGATACGTACGTATGTATTATAACGAGATCTATTTTGAACTTATTCCGTTGAAGGATTGGGTAAATAGGGGCAAATAGGGGTAAATAAATGAAACAAACCAGTAAGAGTCTAGAGGCTTGGAATTTAGTGTACCTATATATTAAAAGCCAAACTCTAAAATTAAGATATTGACTTGAAATTTGGTACTTACATGTATGTGTTATAACAAGATCTGGGGATCTAGATTGTACACTTGAAAAAGAGAGACTTTATTCAAGAATTTATTTGTGCTAAAGTATTTAACTTAGCAAGTTTAAATAAAAACTAAATGAAAGCGGCCATTCTAGAAAACATAGGTACCATGTATTATTTTTATATGCCTCCCTAATAAGTTGTACATAATTTGGGTTCTTACCTATTAAATGACAAATTTCTAAACATCTAAAATGGACCCAAATGTCCTCTAGCATCACCTAAATTTTCATCAGAATGGAAGGGGCACAACACTTTAGAAAAAATATATTTAGATAACACGTCTAGACAGTTCTCATCTCCCGTATGTCCAAACGTTGCCTTGTTAAATAGAAAAGCGTTAACGTAAATTGTTAAATTATTTTAATAGTGAATCGATGAATGTGTAACATTTTATGCAATAAATAGTTCACTTTATTACTAACGTCCAACTGTCGCATGGCTTCACTGAAATCAACATCGAGATATACATACTTATAGGATAGTAAAAACCTCATCATAATCCATCTAGTGGTTCTCGAAATTAAGACGAACGAACCAACAGACAGGCATGCGTCCAGTGGAGACTTATTGGTTAATGCTGCAAGGAGTCGATTTTAATTACAGCTTTTGGAACAGTCAGGCAGACGCCCAGTAGGCACTTTGGTTTATACTAGGAAGATATTTGGACAGATTGATTCATATTTAATAGTATCCAATATCCGTAATAGAGATTCACCGATAAGTGATAGTAAAAGTAATAGAACCTAAACGCAAGACCAGCAGTAGACAGCTACTTCCAGATTTACTATTAGCTACGATGAAGACTGCATTGGCAACAACATCCATAGCCTAGCCAGGATTCGAACTCAAAACTCCGTGGTTACAAGCCTATCACGTAAACTCTGAGCCACTGTGCCAGTGGCTCCCAATTATTCATTACAAGTTCAACTATATACTGACTTCTCGCTTCTTCCAAATACCGGGTTGAATATTCTTTTCGCTTAACGGGTGAGTCACTACAAGCTTTTTCGAGTTGTTACGATTTCAATCTCGCGACCGCAGCATCTTGGCTCAAAGACAGCAGCTATTTACTTCAAACAAGGCATAACTTTTTTTTACATTTTGTCCTCATAGATGATTCAAATGTTCCAATGCCCAAAAATGTCGAATGAAGTAGCATTTTCTGGGGTTGCACCATATCCATCGATTTAGTGTGACAGCCACATATTAATAGTCGTATAAATGAAATATGGTTAAATTCTTACTAGTATTTTTAAGTTCTGGTTAGCTTTCATAATTACGCATGCTTATGCTTATTAAACCATATCAAATAAGTATGACACCGCAGTAAATACTATAACAGAGATTAACATGGAAGAAATTGTTCAGAATATATGAAAAAATTGTCAGTTATTTACGTAAGAAATTCAATTCATTCCTGAATCATGAAATAATTTTATTATCGCGAATACCCTTAACTGATACCAATAATGGAACGTTTTCTCCTCTCACACAAAATAGTTCTGGAAAATTCTATCTTTGAGCGAGGTCATTACGGATCAAAGATGTCTATTGCAGAGCTATAACTCGTCTTCTCTTTTAATCCGATATGGGATTGTATGGGATTTAAATCAGGATTTCGTGGTGGCTGGTTATTATGAATCTTCCACATTGATATTTTGCAAATTATGTTTATCACCAATCCTGGAAATTTGGCTGCAGTGGATACTCCACCGAGGAGCCGCGTGTCTTTGTATCCGATTTTTATCAGGCCAACCATTTTTACGCGTTCGTTCGACATCCATGTCGACCGCATTATCATTTAACCTCATTCTATGTGTAAGTGCAAGCATTGGATATAGTTTGAAACGATGGTTTTGACCACAATATCCTGTTAGTCACTAAGAAACGGAGAAACTAAAGATATGCCAAGCGTGTGCGCAATGTTGTTGCACATCATCCATATGTATCGGTGATTACGAACTAAAATTGTGCTGAAGCTCTGAAGAGCGCTGGAACCTCCATTGTGGCGCTACCTGTGAGGTTGTTTCCATAAACAACAAAACATTTGAACACAACACCCGAAAACTACCACTCGAAGCGCGTTTGTCAACCAGGCAGACATCATCAGGAGATGATTAATGAGATTGCCTCATTATGAGGCAATACACAACATAAATAAAACATTTGACATATTTTAAGGTTAGGAGTTATTAACAAATAAAAATATAAAATCTCGCTCACCACATGTCTTAGTAAATAAAATACCCCTTCTACTATCGAAGAATTTCGAACCCTACTATCGAAAAGCTGTTCAACTTTTGTCTCATTCTCATCTGAAATCTTCAAGATATCACATATATTATTCGAAGTAATATTACTATTACAAAATAACCTGAAAAATATTTTTTATGCAACATTAACGTTGATATCGGAATATGTCAATATATGAAACATTTTTTTGCCTAAATCAGCTCTAAGAATAGAATATTTACAACACAGTGAATTCATGAATGTACAAGAGCGGTATATCTCAAGAATTAAACACATTACTTAAAATTTTCTGATAAAATAAATACATATTTAGGTAGATGACGGATATTTTAAAATGTAATAAATTACCCTTTCAGGAGAAAGTAAAGTCATGTCCTTGCCTTGACCAAAAGTTAATATTTCAAAAGTAGCACGTAAAATATACGAAAAAAGGAGTCGTTCAGTGAAGCATCGTATCGTATCCACTAAAACTAGGTTTTAATAAAGCTGTTTTAAAATTTGGCAATGTTGTTTATGATCTTACCGCCGATATTGAATCAAATAACTGTAATGGATGGAGTCTCAGACGTATAGAAAAAGATCATAATGATTTATGCATCTTAGTAGAGGGTGTTTGTTGCTGAGAGATTTTATTTATTGTCATGTGATGACGAAACCAGACTGGGAAAAACCGATAAACCAGTAGTTTCATTTCAATTTTAAATTGCTTTGAATGAAAATTAAGAAAAAAATGCATTATCTTTGGTGATTTCGCCACTGATCTTTTAAAGCTATAACAAGTTCCCACTCCACAGAATTTTATGTCATATTCGATCGATATGATGATTTTCCATTCATGTATTGAATTTTAATTAAGATTTGACGGAGTAACTTCAGAGGATGGTGTCAAGTATTCAAAATAGTCCCCACATTTTAGATGCACTTTCTCTTCGCCTAGAACGGGGCTCAATGCTTAGGACATTTTAAAGATGCTAGCGAATAACTTTGGCCAGTAATTTTTCGTAAAATAATACACCTGATGGTTTATCTGACAAATTTAATACATACATAGACTCAATAAAATAAATGTGTTATTTTATATTATAAATCTACGAATATTTAACTTTAAGGGGGCATCCCTTAAGGGGAATTTCTCTTCTTTTTACGGATTATTTTAGTTCGTGGAGTTAAAATATGTATTAAAAATATATAATGTTATTTAAAATAATAAATATTAGCTGCTAAAAACATTAATCTCGCAAAACGCGTCTTTAATACGCTTGGAATATTAATTTTTGATTCGGGTAAAGAGATGATATTTAAAACGGCATTTTTATAAACTGTTAAAAATGCCTTATATCCGTTCAATCTACGAGAAAATTGCAATAAATAAGCTTAATACCTGAAAGATGCTGCAGTTTACCGTTCATTGCACATATATGTATGTGAATATTTTTAACGTTGAGAGTTGTTTTAAGAAACGAATTTTATTGTCTTGTAAATCGTTTCAACCGGTATACTTAGTTGAAATATATGTTACTGTACATTATGTGTTAATAAAAATTGCAAATAGAATTCTTAAATTGAGGAAGTACCTAGTCCAATAATTATAAAGATTTTCATAACAAGAAATGTTATCTGAGATTTTCCTTCAGTGACTGTTAGTGGAGGAATTACACATCACAAAACCACAAAAATCAGTTCTGGGGGCACCGCGCAACCCCCCAAAAAACCACCCCTTCGGTGAAAAAAGCCTTATTTTACTGATAACTCGTTAACCGTTGAAGATATAAAAAAATTGCTCATCATAAAAAAGAAAGCTTGACTAATTGCCTAAAAAAGTCCTTTTGAAATTTTCTTATATATGCCATGGTTTTCGAGAAAATACAAGTACAAGTCCAATGAATCAGCCATCCTCCATGTATGAGGTATCATCTGGAATGTTTATAAAATAGAAAGAAAAACAAAGAAAATTTACCTTAACCTAGCCTTATACTAACACGATCAAAATTGATAAAAAACAGATAGACATTTTTTTTTCTTAACCTAAACTCAACGTTATCCTACCAAAAAAAGAATATATGTAAAATAATCCGTTGAAGATATAAAAAAATTACTCATCATAAAAAAGAAAGCTTGACTAATTGCCTAAAAAAAGTCCTTTTGAAATTTTCTTATATATGCCATGGTTTTCGAGAAAATCGATATTGAAAGAAATTGCAAAATTTGTGTTTTTAATGTGCACGAATTTTCCTTTATTTGAAATTGAATTGCTCGAAAACCAAACATGTTAGGAAGGAAAATCAAAATGGGTTTTAAAGGGGTTTAAAATAATCTTTTGTGTTTCCATTTTTGATGGCTGTTGATATCTATTAGTATATAAAAAATCGGCAGCTACTGGAAGCGGCTGGAACCTCCCTACCCGGTGATGGGCTGCCAAACAGCAGTCTGCTACTTTTTAACTGTAATTTGATTCGTAGCAGTAGCAAATGGTACGAGCTCTGATAGTCAATTCAAAGCAGCCGTCATGACATGCCTTTAAATCAAATATATTATTGTAATATGACCCACCTATATTTATTTAATTTACGACGTCGTATGTGTTCACCGCCAAAACAACAATAGAACTATTCATATTTCATTTAAAACTAGTGACAAATCCTCAAACTCTGAATAATTATAAACATATGATGATATTTAATCACGTAACATTTTCCGCAATTATTAATAAGTTTATAATGAAAAAAGAAAGAAAAAAGAAACAGCGCTGTGTTGGGATCGAACCGTCGATCTCTTGATTTGTAAGTCGACGCTTTAGCTCACTGGACCACCGACAACTTGTGACGTAATTTTACATATGTTAGTATTATAGAGACAGTGAATTTTGTTTGTTCTCTATACAATAATTTGTATAAAAAAATGTAGGTATATAAAAAAAAGGTGCAAGTGTGATATATCGTTGAAATCGTAATTTTAACTGCTTTCCAGTGGTTAGATTACAAATTGTAAGTAATAATAAAATAAACAAGTTGTTGTGCCAAAATGGCACTAAACGTAATCCGATCTCAACCAAAACCTTTTCAGATCTTCTAGAGCACTAAAGAAGCCCTCGTGCAAAGTTTCATCCAAATCCGTTCAGTAGTTTCGCCGCTATCGTGCTAACACACACACACACATACACACACACAGACATTTTTCAAAAACCACTTTTTTGGATTCCTGGGACCTCAAAACGTAAAGATTTGATGTTATCTCAATTTTCGATTTTGGACCAATTTTAGTAACCTCCCACAATTTTATTGTAGGGAGGTTAAAATAACAATATAATATAGTTACCTCTTGACTTCTTGCACTTTTAACTATTCACAGGCCCATAAAAAATTATTGACTAATATAAGTTATAAATGCAGTATCTTTAAGTTCAAGGTAGTAATTCAATGCAGAAAAAGTTAGGAATAAAAATATTCACATTTACAAATTTACCAGCCTGTTGAAGTTAGCCAAATTTTGGCCAATTTTTTATTGTTTCCTAAAAATAAAAAAAGACCAAAACATCTTGAAAATTCAGCTCAATTTTTTTTTTTTGAATTTTATATATCATATAACTATTGTTCCTAATCATTAATTAGTTAGAAGATTATATTATACAAATATCATAAAAAAATTGAATATGCAGCCTTTTTTGTTTTTTGGCTAACTTTAACCTGCTGCTAAATTTGTAAATGTGAATATTTTATTCCTAACATTTTCGGAATTGTAGTACTACCTTGAACTAAAAGATAATGAATTTATAACTTATATTATAGTCAGTTACTTTTGTGGTCCTGTGAATAGTTAGATGCACAAAAAATCAGGAGATAGCTATATTATATTGTTATTTTTATATAGGTACTAATAAATATCAATAGCCCTCAAAAATCTCAACATGGGAGAATATTTTATATCCCCTTTAAAACCCATTTTGATTTTTCTTCCTAGCTTGTTTTGTTTTCGAGCAATTCAATTTTTTCTATAGGCCGCGCGCAAAAAACTCAAATAAACGAAAATCGCGCGCATTAAAAATACAAATTTTGCAATTTTTGTCAATATCGATTTTCTCGAAAACCATGGCATATCCAAGAAAATTACAAGAGGACTTTTTTAGGCAATTAGTCAGGCTTTCTTTTTTATAATGAGCAATTTTTTTATATCTTCAACGGTTAACGAGTTATCCGTAAAATAAGGCTTTTTTCACCGAAGGGGTGGTATTTTTGTGAGGTTGTGCGGCACCCCCAGAACTGATTTTTGTGGTTTTGTGATGTTTAATCCTCGCACTAACACTTGCTGAAGAAGAATCTCAGATAACATTTTTTGCGCGCTTCTGGTGTATTTTTTATTTTATCGACTGGACTAAATGTAGAAACGTTTCATATATTTACCCCTGTCTCACTTTCCGCGTCCCGCATCCTTCACTTTTTTGTTGTCTAGTGCTCTTTAAAAATGAATCCGAAGGGAAATCGCGTCACTCAATTTTTGCATACTTCCTAGCTATATATTCATCTTAATATTTCAACCAAAAACATTTTATGAAATGCTTTATGTATCCGCAACTGGGCGTAAATAATTTTTATTTTCCCCATCTATTTGAACTGAAAATCCTGTTATTTAAGTTACATTGTGTACAGTTTGAAATACTTACCTACCTGATTTATGAGCCTTGCCTAAGCTAGATATTGAAAAATACCTGTCTATCACGGTCCGTTCACAATGGAACGATTGGAAATGCAATCCATGACTCACAGCACGAATTAAAAAGTTTATGAAACAATAAATTGGCTACTGCTCTCGGACAAGATAGTTTGGATTTCATAAGGGAACAGAATATGAAGTACTTTCGAGAATTCTATTATAAGTTCACCTTTGGCATGCTACGGATCATTATTCGTATAGTTTGCTATTGAATAGTGAAAGAATCACCTTTTAAATGTTAATGAATTCGATATGTTTATTTGCTATTTTCAGACAGAGTAAGTACCTTCACCTCAATTACCGGATACGGTGCTAATCTATTAACTGGGTGGAGTTAACGACAAAACCTAATATTTGACTTTCTTCTCGGTATATCTCGTGTAGAAATTACTGTGGGACAAAATAAATGATAAGTGCTTAAACAAAAACATGAGAAGTGGCTGGAAAACAAATTTAGTGTTTAAATTAGTTGTCTTTTCTGCAATGACTTGAAAATCAGATATAATTCCATGCGAGAAAAAGTAATGGATTTTGATCCATACCTTATCTGCTATTTTTTAAATCCTAATGGGTTATTTATATTAATATCCTGGTGGAGTTTAGTCATAGCTATTCCACCATTCAGACAGGATAGGCACACGCGTACAATAGCACGACACAGTGTTGCCGATGATATTAGCTGTAATTATCCGCCGACTGACATGAAAATGTCCAATGATGTCCGATTCGGTGGTGCTGCAGCCTTTCCGGCTATATAGATATATGTATTAAGGCAAATAGATTTCGTTGAAAATGATTCCTTGCAAATTTTGAAGAGCGAAGGGGTGGTGCACATTTTTTCCCTTGCTCGAAAGAGCGGGGGTGGGGGGATTTTCAGCGATTATTCGCTATTACACGAAACAAATCCGATCGACCATACTGCAATACTACATTGAAATTATCCGTTTTTTTCCGATTTTTAACGGTGAGAAAAATATCCGCCAATCGGCAACACTGGCACGACAACCATTACCTGCGTTATTGTCTACCGGAGCTGAGACTCGATCTCAGGTGAGTTAACAGCGACTAGCCGTGTTGTGCCATTCAACTGGGATCTAACCCGCTGCTACCGTCTCGGTGGCATATTAAAAACGCCACTACACATCCGTGCTCTAATCAGGATTCGAGCCCGGGACTTCAAGGCCTCAAGGCATGTAAGCACTGAGCCTGCTTTTGTCATCCCCTTTTGTTTAAAACCTCTCTTAATCATCCCTTTTTATCTACAGAAAATATAGTTATAATAAATTTGGCACGGAGACAACAATGTTCGTAATTTCTTTATTATACTCTTCGCAAATGCAAAACAAAGAATATATTATAGTTATATTAGATAGGAGTTATATTAGACTGTGATTTAAGATTTGAGGCCCATGTAAATAAAATGCTACAAAAAGGTTACTCCATATTAAAATTAATATATGGTAATGTGAAACTTTGGCTTTATCTATATTAAATTATGCAGACTGTTTATATGACCCTTGTATAAATACACTGTATGCAAGGAAAATTCAAAATTCTTGTCTTAGACTCATCTATGGAATTTACCGAAATCAGAGAATTTCTCATAAACTCAAGGGGGTAAAATGGCTTAACATGTACAACAGAAGATTGCATCACACAGCTTGTCTTTTTCATGGAATTATATTAAACAAAACTCCTATATATCTTTATCAAAATATTAAATTTCGAACTGATGTGCACACATTAAATATTAGATTTAAGGGTCTTCTAACTCCACCTCAGCACCGTACTGAACTGTTTAAGAGATCATTTAGTTACCAAAACATATAATGGTTTGAATAATCAGCTAAACTAGGTTCAAAAAGATATATAAATCATATTTGCTCGAACGTCAATGCACAGGATTATTGTAGCCCTTTGCATAGAAAATTAATAATAAAAAAGAAAGAAAAAGAAAACATTTTTCTTTAAATCTCATTCTTGCAGCCTTGCCTTTTTTTGTATTCATGTTGAAATTATTATAGATTATTTTCGATTCTGTTCGAAGTGTGCAGATTTCGCCTCCCTTGTGTACCTCCAAGATACAGGAGGGACCAAGTCTGTACGCTTCAAACAGAATATATGGTTAAGCGTAAGAAAAGCGTTCATGATTTCTTATGAATTGTGACTGCTTAACTTCGCCATTTATTTTTCATTGTTTATTTTATAAAATCAATAATAGATTGTATTTTTTTTTAAGATGGAAAATAATAAAGACGTGTTATTATTATTATTATTATTATTATTATTATTGTTATTATTATTATTATTATTATTATTATTATTATATTGCACTCAATCAGCACATTTCTAAAACTGGTAATATTGCCCGTAGAGGAAAAATTTTCATATCACTCTGTTGGTGATCGAATTTTGAACAACTTTCAAAGTGTCCGTCCGTCTGTCCGTTCGTCACGTTTCTTGTAAGCACGATAACTTAAGAGCGAAAAGTCCGATTGTATTGAGGGTAAGTCAATGTTAACTATAAAAAAAACCCTATTGTTTTTTAACAAAATCGATCAACAAATAAAAAAGATAAATTTTTTAAATAAAAAAAATTGTTTTGTAATTAAACAAAAACTGTTTGAAATCAATATCACTTACAAAAAAAACTGCGCAGATTATCCTATAGAATGTGCAACAATTATATAACAAGTGTACTAAATCAGCGAAAAGTATAATGGTTAGCTTGTTTGTAAATGCCATAGCCATGTGTATGCTAATCTTATGTCCTCCTTGTACATATTCTCGTAGTCACCCGCAAGATATTATCCAATTTAATTTTAGTATCTAATTTCAGGCAGGCATTCCAAGGTACACAGTCGATTTGTTTATATGTTATAAAACCCAGTCCCAACCCTATATAGAACACAAATAAATATTAGTTATTGAATATACAAAACAAACAAAAAATACAAAGTGTGGAAAAAATTGCTGTGGCACCAAAAAGGAGGAAGGGAAAATTAATAAAGGGTAACATTAAAATAGATACCAATACATGTACAAAAAAGGTATTGTTCTATAAACTGATCACGCAACCATTATTAGGTGATACGGTGTAGAATGACCTTAGAGTAACATAATGACGATAGTATTGTTTCCGTTTCTTATGAGAACGTAAGAGAAGGTTAGCTATTATTAGTTTATTATAAAAATTCGGTTCATGGTTACTTTTTCAATTGTCGCTGCTGTAAATAAATACTGTAGTCCAGATAGGCGAAAAAAAACTCTCGTTATATATTTTTGAGGATTGAATAGTTTGTTTGTAACCTGGAATTTAATAAGCTACAAAATTGTTTAAACCGTTAAAATAGAAAGAAACGTTTAAAAAGCTTTCTGTGTTCAACTTGAAGTTTCTTCATCGGGCTTTTCATTTTCTTCTTTTATTAAGTTCGTTCATCATCGCAGCAGAAGTGACACCTTAAACTCAATTATATTTTTAAAACTTTTATTTCAACTTCATCAATATGAAACTTTTAAAAAAGACTGACACTTGAAAAATATTCAAACGTAGCGGAACTATTGAGCAGAACAGTGGAAGTGCAAGGAAGAGCCCCGATCTGCCAAGGTAAAGCAAAATAAACAGTAACATCTCCACAAAGCAAAAAAGAAATCTAGGAGAACATTTGGGACACTCTGTATATCAAGCAGGCTCCAACTACTTTAAACTGAGAAATATTTTTGTACTCGTAAATAAGCCCATGTGACAGCTGCCAATCGAAATCTTCCTGTTGTGGGACCTGCCTTATGTTTATTATATTTTTAATTTTATGAAATTCAATTAGGTTTAATAATTAGTAAAAAATTAATGAACTAATAGAACTTATCTTTTTCGTCCGTGTGCATGTGTTAGCAGCTTCCCTCTGTTCTGTGGGATTCTTACACTTCACTTTCAAAAAACAGTTCTAGTTGGAGTTTTATTACTCTTAAGTCACAATACAGCTAATATGTCTATTTTGCTTTATAAATACATATCGCTCACTTGACACTAAACAACATTTACTATCCAGTCTTCTTTGCCAATAACCAACCACTTGCAAGGGTCTCAGGCATAAAACGATCTGTTTCCACGGCCAAACTAAGGCACTGCATGCACGTGTTTATTTTATTTTTGGTACTATTAGCAAACACTTTACCACTAATTTTCAATTATTAATTCGGTATGTACTTTGTTCTTCTATTATAACACTTCACTTTACGCAAAATTCTTTGACCTACCGATGACTCGATTTGTATCGAGTTTAATA
The DNA here is from genome assembly GCA_963583905.1 of Stenurella melanura. Lineage (NCBI taxonomy): Eukaryota > Metazoa > Arthropoda > Insecta > Coleoptera > Cerambycidae > Stenurella > Stenurella melanura. Next base: position 46,772,520 of record OY757313.1, read on the forward strand.
TGGAGTTAAACGCTAATAATAATAAATTGTCTTTATTTTCCCACTAGAAGTAAATATATTAAAGAAAGAAAATACAAATCAATTAAGGAGGAAAAACGCCGAAGATCAGATGGCTATGTACAGGCATGCCCCTGTTTTTAACCTTAAGCGTTAGTAAATATGAAAGTGAATAACACTTATTTTGTTATAGCAAATAAATTGACATAAAATTACATTGCTAGACAAAGTAATTATTTCCTTTTTAAACACATTTTATCTTTAGGTGCAATGGGTAGGCAAATACGATTAACTTGGCTCATATGTTGGATTTACGTTTTGTTGATTTAGGAGAAATTTCTTATAATAATTTTTAGTAAGAGAACGAACGTTTAAACAGTTCACGATGAAGGGGAGGAGTAAGAGTACTTTTAAAGCGAATATTTATATTATGTATGTCCGTTCTATAAAAGATCTTTTTATTTAAATATTTGGGAATTTTGTTAGTTACAGTTTTATGAAATAAACAAGTGGAATGAAGCAAGCGTCGCCCAGGCATGTTAAGCCACCCCATCTCTGGTAGTTTATGTGAAATATTCTATCCACGCCGTATTCCAAAAATTAGTCTTGAACAAGAAGACCAGGATAATCGCAGAATAATTCAAGTCATACAAAGGTATGATTAGAATTCTGCGATTATCCTTCGCGTCTGTGCATGAACCATACACTGTGTCGGCCAAATTAAATCTGGATAGTACTAATGATTCACATAAAATTGATTTTACTTCTTGATTAAGTCAGTGTCTGTTGCTGTAAATCATTTTAAGGTTCATGTAGCCTAATCGGATACAATTATTTAACACTTGCTTGTCCGAATGCGAGAACCGATGATTTGTTGGAATTCTTTTAATGAATGAGATTTAGATTTTTCCAGTAACGAGCCGATGTCTTGGTTAATTTTACTCATTGCATGTATATACTGAGTTAGATCAGAAGAGAGGTACAGTGGGGTATCATTTGCAACTACTATTAAGTCAATTTGAAATATCGAATGTACTACGACTAAAGTGAAATGGTCGTTACTCGTTGTAGAATCGACTCACGGTCACAGATGGTAGTAATCGAAATATAAAAAATAAAATATCGAGTAGCGCCGACCAGCGCCAATTATCAAGTGAATGAGGCAATGCGCAATCTACAATATAAATTCCAAGTCGGTATTCGAGTTCGGAATTGAAATTCGTATATTACTAAAGTCTGCTTTCTGCACCCGAGTACTCAGTACCGGATAGGTACTCAATTACGGACTACTCGATTCTTGAAAATTTCTAATTCTAATGACATAAACTGCTGGCTATGCTACCTATTCAAATGTTTCTAAAGATAGTCTTTTATGCTGTGCATGATAAACACATTTGAATAGGTAGCATAACCAGGAGTGAATGTTAAAGGCCTCTCCACACAATGGCCCATCACGAAGACGAATCATCGACCATCGTCATGAGCGGCCATTGTGAGGAATGGGTACCGTCTACACGGTGGCCCATCCTCGAGTGTCGCGGTAGTCGATGATGGACCTGGACGCTAAAATGGTTGCGGCTTCTGTCGTTGTCTCGTAACTCTTAGCACATAACTATTGCTTACATATGTGCAGCAGAAAAAATAAAATGGCGAAAGAAGTGAAGAATGTTAAATATTCACGACAACACCGCTGTTCTTCTGGATTCCATATGATAAGCTCATTTTGGTACGTTTTTATAGATTGAAACGTTTCGATATTACTCCAATTGTGTACCATTTTGGATGTTCACTCGACGGGATTCAATTTTCAATTACGTACAGAATGATGGACCATCATGCGGACATGTGGCAGCCACATATCTTTGAAATGTGTTCAAAAAACCGATGAAAAAGCCATCGTCGCCGATGATCAGCCATCAACCATACGCCATCCTAGGCCTTTGCCCACTCTATACGATGGCTAAACGTGATGTCTATTCATGATGAGCCATTATGTAGAGAGGCCTTTTCATAATTTAACGTGTTGCTAGACCCATTGTGTGTTTTTTAAGAACTAGATCGAAATGGATTATTATGACAAGATTCCCACCAACTTGAAAAAATCTGGTAACCTAGAAAAGTCAAGGAATCCAGAAAGCGATACTGAATATCTTGAGATGTCAAGAAATCCAGAAAATGTGTGAAAATTGCTGTAATTTTAATCATCAATGTTTAATAAAGTAAGAACTGATATTTTTAACATGGTCGCTAAAAATGAATTAATATTTAATGAAAAATTGAAATTTTATGGCTAATTTCAAAGTTGTCGATATTCATAAATTTTCAAGTTTTCACTTTTAAATCAATAAACAGAATACGACTTCCACTGTTTTCAAATCAAAATATTATTGATAATGTAACCCAACCAAAATTGTACATTTTGACCAATTTCTGAAAATAACATAGCAATAACCTTCTTCATTAGGACCATATATCTCGTTTTTTTTTAGGTTCTATTTTTATGAATTTCTAATTTTTTAGTTTTCCGTACAAAAGTAAATATATTTTTCTAAATTACCTTTACTTTAAAAATTAATTCAACTTTTCTTTTATCCGATAAATATTTAGAAATAACGGAATTTTCAAAATTCCAATTCAGTTAATTCAATGAACATGAACATTTTTTATTTTTAAATACTATTCTTTGAAATTGTAGTCTGCCAAATTAAATCTTTCCTAATTAGACCAAGCTTATACATACGAATCACTGAGTATATCGTAGTAATGTGATTAAAAAATACAACATCAACTTGGTGTTTATAAACTAATTAAAGCTGTTGCATGCGTTGTCTGACAATCCAATTAGTGTACATAGCTACCTAAATTATGTTTACTTTGCTGTTATTACCAAACTTGAAATCCTGTTCATGATATGCCATGAATGCTCCTAGACAGACTTAATATCCGCTTCCTTCAAGTTGTGGTGAAACATCTTCAAAACAAGAGTGATATACAGCGTTATTGCATTTGTAAAGGTATCTACACACGATACGATTTCTCAAGTCCAATCTGTAAGGGTACCTGTACTGATACCCTAGTATTCGTTATGATTTTTATTACTTCTACGAGACAATCGTTCAGGGCTACCATGTTAGCCAAAATAGATAGCGTGGAAACCAAATGGTCTGTATCCAGATCTGAGAAATTTTATCGTGTGTGGACCCCTTTAAACGCGCAGTATTAAAATGAGATGACCACATGTAATATTAGTTAATAATAGATGACCAGAGACCGTATGCCAGAGCGCCGTTTTACAATTTATGGGGGGAGGACTTCGATCCGTTGTAAGAATATGTTTACTATGTAGTTACGTATTTCATATTCAAATCTAAGTTAAATGGTGGATCTTGTTCACTTTAAGTACGCCTACATTAACTTCTTTTGTTACATGATAAATGAATTAACTACAGGTTTATTTACAATTTGATTTTCCAATTTGCAGAACCCGTGTCTCAGCGAGCACGAGTGAAGTTCGTGCGTGTCACTGTCTGTTTCACGACACAGACGATTACTTGTAGATATACATCAAATTAGGATAGCGTTTGTCAGTGGTGGAGGCGAGAAAAACTGTACCACTCATTTAGCCGACCTCCTGTCGATCATCGACCGTTGTAATTAACCAGTTGCTTTAACATTAAGTAACTAGACGGTACGTTACCTAAGAATACCTCGACAAAATAAGGACTTGGAAATAACAACCCATCTCTAGTTAGCAGCACGGTGTAAACGGAGTGATTATTTACAACTGCGGATTTTCGATTATATCTATTTATCAAGTGATAACATACTTACAGGGACGTCTAAGTACGCCCCTCATAAATTCTGATATGACGCTCTGGCATACAAACTTTGAAGATCATAGTTTTACTGTTTTATGTCTCATTGTTTGTTGATAATTTCAGTTAGACTGCATTTATTAGGATTTTTGTTGACTTATATTGACGAGCAAGATTCTGTACACGAAATAACAGTTTTTTGGCCATATTTTTTTTCACGCGATTTTTACAGAAACTGCTAGTCCTCGAGACAGTTTCAAACGCCTCCATCCCTTATTTTTATTTCATCTAAGTACACTTGGTATATATGTGGAAAGAAAAAATATATCCCTCTAACAAATTCTCACATTTTATTGCCGGAGATTTAGAACGAAATCTTTATATTAACATATTTTGTTAACAAATAAACAGTGGTAACATTTAAATTATATTATATATTTAAAAATTTACAGATGCGATATGATACACTGACAATATTAAGTTCGATTCTGTCGAGGGTAGGGTTTGCATACCTGCTGTAAACCGTTACATCCTAAAATAATTTCGGTAAGAGGGAGTCGGGTAACTATATCAAGATAATTTGAAATTATGATTGAAACAGATGTGTATGTTTCCGTGAATTTCTTATTTTAATCATACCAGAACATACTTTACATGAGAGCAATGTTGTTCTACATATTAAGTAATACATTGTATTAATAATTTACCATTTGCTACGAATATATGCATACCCCGTTTTCCCATCTATATGTAGGCGGCAAAGCTTTGAGGTGAAAATTAAGAGGCTGCCACAACAAATATTTAGACAATATTTAAAATACTATCATTACCCACAGGCGCAAGGACTAATTTATTTGAGCCCATTACATCAACAATGAGCCGCTCTTCAATATTACATACGCAATTTTCAATAAAATCTGCCTACAAGGTATGATCGTCAATGTTATGTTGTCTATGTATTAAATCGCCAAATTGAGCGCATGTGAGGATCATTGAACTGAGTGAGCATTTTATCCATCTCGTTAACTTTTATTCTGTACAATAAAAACATAATAGATAAATGACACAGTGACAGTGACTTTCCGATTTGCATAATAAATAAAACGGAATAACAGAATAACGTTCCGTAAATGAAGTAGAACTTGCTGTCATAAAAATAGACCGTCACCAAACAAGTATTTGTTAAGTTGTATTTACCTTATACCTTTCTACAGAATGTAATTTTTCCTTTAGATACAATAACACCGAGATAATCTGTAAATATTAAACTTTTACTTGCTTTTTATATATTTTTGATACCATCTAATTGTAAATGAAATGTAGATAGTTCATTTAGTGACGAGCTCTAGAGTATCTTTGCGAGGTAATACGTGGAATTAGCTGTTTTCACTCTGCACCAGTGGCGTCCACCACTAGTGTCCACTCACAGCTAAAAGCCCCAGACCACCATTGCTCTGCGCAGATTTGCTTTTTTGATATTAATAAAATGAAGTACTTATTATATTAAAGCAGTTCCCAGTATTTAAGCAATGTTCTATCGCATGTCATATTAAAATTTCAACAAATAAATAACAAAATCTAAATAATTAAATGGGTATGCAAAACACGCTATGATTGTTGGTGTCGTCATCAATTTCATGAAACTGTTTTATCTAGTATAAACACGGCATCTTAAGGACCTATATTTTCCGTGAGATTAAATACGAAATGGCTAATACAGGATTTGTAAAAGCTACTACGGGCAATTTACCGGACGTGTGGGCGTGTTTAATTGTCGAATTTGTGAAAAATGACGAAAGTTTTTAACATAGTAGCGGTGTCGGGATTTTAATGTTGTAATGTAAGTACTTTATTTTTATTCCATTTGCTTTTATGTACTTTAACGTAGTCCGTTGAATCTGAGGTTGAATCCTATATTATGAATATTGTATAATTTCTCAATATAATATACATACAAGGTTAAATAATATAAATATATCCTATAAATGTTGCTCATAGACTTGTAATGTAAACAGAAAATAGGTAGTCGGGAAAATACATTCTATCTTTGTTCAAGTTGTTAAATTTTGTTTAAGTAAAATATTTATAATCCTAAATGGTTCATGTTCTTCATGTTTCCCTTTCTGCCGTAAGCATTCAAAAGACAAATGCTGATGGTATTTTTAGAATGTATACATTTAGTTTACCTAAACAAATGGCAAAGATAGAAATATCACATTGCCATTTTATTTGTGCGACATACTGAAAACATTTTAATTTCTGTCCACTGAGCTGAAACATTCTGAGCGCAATCATTAATAACGGACATTTTAGGTATAATTATTTGTTATTGATTAATGTTCGTTTGTCATGCCTGTATTCACAAACACGTTAATGTAAAATCTAAACTGAAAATAATATTTAATAAATTATAAATCAGAGTAATTATTATATTAATTTAATGGATGGATTATCGTTCATTTGATGTTAGAAAAATTAATTGTTTACAAATGTGGCGAAATAATACAAAAAAAAAAGATAAATATCATAGTTGAATGTCAATAATCTCTTTTCTACTAATCACTTCCACACTCACGTAGTGGAGTTGAAGTACTTTAGTAGTAGCTTTTGTCATCCTAAACAAAGGTCTCTGTGGAGTTAGAAAAATGTTAACGTTTCGTTCCGTAGCTACTCCGTGTACTTATCAGTAAGGCTGGAGTAGCCACTACCTTATACGCTTTTCCAACGACATCAACATGGCCGCTCGTATATATACTTAGTGGGCCAAATGATGTGGCGGTAAGATGTAAGAGAAACGTCGCACGCCACAACATTCCCCACCAGTGACAAAGTCACGAGAAACCTGCTGGTATAGTTCATACGATATCAACTGGGACAGTATAAAAACGAAAACTCGGAGTCCACGTGGACTTATTTCACCTGTCACATTATGTCACATTGTGTTGACAAATCAAACTAGCTAAGCTTCTAATCCAGCCCACATTTCTATGTGACACGCGGATGAAGTCCACGTGGACTCCTAGTTTGCGTTTTTATATTGTCCCAATTGATATTGTATGAACTATAGAAGAAGGACGATGCATAAACTGGACAGAAACTAAGCGAGTACCCCACTCTTTACTTGACGCACTCGACCCGCATCAACACAATCCTAGGAAAGGGTCTAAGCAATATGCAATGCTCGAGGAGTGAGGAGGAAATTACTCATGAACTCGAACATGCTTGTGCGCATGTCTTCGTAGGGTGTAGAGTACACTGCAAAAAATTTTGGTGTAAATTTACCCCAAAAATAGGAGGCAACTTTTCTACCTCCTATTTTTGGGGTGAAATTACTTTCATATGTAAAGTTACATGTCAAAGGTAAATTTAAATTTCTGAGTTAATTTCAAGTAAAAAGTTACACACAGACGTGTAATAGTACCGAGGAATCTTACACAATATTTGGTAAAAATACCCATGAAATTTACATTAAACCGGTAAAATTCAAACGGAAATGTAAAATTTACCATAAAAATTACGGAGTTCGGGTAAAATTATAGAGCAAACTTACATGTTAGAGGTAATAATGACCTGTAAAAATACCGATTAATTTTACATGATGTCGGTAAAAACACTGTTGAAATTTGCATTAAACCGGTAAAATTCAAACGAAAATGTAAAATTTACTGGAAAAATTACAGAGCAGAATTACATGTAGATGTAATAATAACCGAAAACATGTCAGTTAAAACTATGTCGCTACGTAGAGGTAAGCATGTCTATTTATTATATATAAATATACCTACCTATAATTAATTAAGTACAGGCACACATTTACGTAAATTTAATAAAGGGATAAAGTTTTTATTCTAACAAATTGAATATGTTTCAAGGAATTGAAATAGTGAAAATTAAACATTCCTTATTTGAAATAAGTCGCTTTCCTAATGATTAACTTATTAAACCCTGTGTAATTAAAATTTTACTCAGAATTTTAAATACTTATGTGAAAATTGCAAATGATCCCAAAAATTGAAGGCAAAAGAATTGCCTCCTATTTAAAAATATTGGCGCATTGTGGACCCCATCAAAAATATTTCAAATTATATTAAATCTTCACAAAAAAAAAATCTAATACTTACCTATTTACATCAAAACGACCGTCTTTTTCATTAGTTCTGAGCGTCAAAAGTTATTTTTCTTGCACACCGACCGTGCCAAGGAAAACAAAAACAAATATTTAGAAAGATTTTTTTGCACGTTTTTCAAAAATAAACAACTTTTGAGACTCAATACCACACATAAATTATAGACTTGTAATGCTGGTTTTAGAAAAAACAATTTCGACGTTTTATGAGATGCCTATTTCAATAATGTATACGATTTGTATATAAAGTTTGTATTTTGCACGAGATTTTATAAAAAGGGTCACTTTATATAGGTACTTGTTGCATAAATAACCATTGACATAATGCTAAGCATAAACAATTAGATGCATTGAAAAATTACTTTACATTAATTGCTATAATTCCAAAGATATTTACACTTAAGGTACTATCACTTGATCGCATCCTTGAGATATTCTTCTGAAATAAAGATGTTAATATCAAAATAATAACTAAACACATTAAGGGAAAAATATATAAGTATATTAGAACATTTGTTAATACAACTGTATGAGTATGTTATACAATGTAGGTACGTGAAATAACTAAAGTTGAGATATTTTATTAAATTATTATTAAACAATGACCCGATTTTAAAATTTAATGAGCGTTAAATAGACCCATTGTAGCAAAGTTAAAAAAATACTTTTAAAAATCGGCTACCAACTGATGAGGGGGACAAAATTTGGGATAAACACGATTCACAACCACTCTGTGGTATGTCGTTCAGGAAAAACATGTACAATTCATTTTTATTTGCCATAAAACATCGAACTTGTCCAGTGTACACAAAAGTAGAAAATCCCTTACATTAATATGGCAAAATATGTTATTTGAGGGTTCCAAGGAAAAACCTGTATACCTATAGAGAATTAAAACTAACCAGAAATAACACGAAATAAGCAATACTTTTAATAAAAATTTAGAACTCCCGCCAATTAGTTACCAGTCGGAGTGACGTATGTCAATTGTTTTAATCCTTGTGTAGTATTTAATCTTTTCAAAAGATCTACAGCGGATAGATAATTTTCATTCTCAAATGCAAACTTTAAACTTTTTCACTTAGGCTTTTATTAAAATTTTAATGCAAACACTGATGTTATTTATGATTTTCTAATAGGTACATATCACAGTGAATTCATTGTCGCCAATAAAGTGAAGTGAAACTAATACTCTGCTAATTACTTACCTTTGTTTGACACTGATGACTGAGGGTATGACATTGTGCTGGGATATTTGTAAAATTAGGGTGTATTTTGACTATTTGGCACTATACCGTGATCCAAATACGGGTAACACACCAAAAACTAACTAATCGCGTATTGAAGTGTACCTAATACAATCTATTGATGGTGTTTTACTGTGTACATAAAATAAAGGTAAGGTATTGATAATGCCCCCTCGCGGAAGATAATGCAAGGAAATGATGCATCATAGATGGTAAATATAAAATGCCACTGTGTAAAATTCCATACACGTAGATGATACTGTACTCCAGAAATGTAGGAATTTTACTAACACACAAGGTAAATGTACAATGATTCTGTGAAACATTACCTCTAAATTGATTTACCAGGCAGCTTTACCCAAAATATTGGGTAAACAATATGTTTCACTCTTTTTGCTGGTAAAGTTACATTAAAGTTATTTGTAATTATTACACGCAACAACGGTAAATTTACCTCCATTTCTTACAGTTTTCACCAAAAACTGGAATATTACATTAATGCAAGGGAAAATTACATAAATACAAGGAAATAATGCACCGTAAGTGGTAAATATACAAAGCCACTGTGTGAAACTCCATACATAGAGGTTACTGTACACTAAAAATATGGGAATTTTCCTAACACACAAAGTAAATGTACAGTGATTTTGTGGAACACTGCCTCTAAATTGATTTACCGAGGAGGTTTACCCTAAATACTGGGTAAACAGAATTTTACACTCTTTTTGCTGGTAAAGTTACCTTAAAAATATGTGTAATTATTACACACAACAAGGGTAAATTTACTCCCATTTTTTACAGTGTAGGTGTAGAGTTCGTCGTAAATCATGTTGCGTGTTTAGATCTCGTTGGGGTCACCAATTGTGTAATTAGAAAAATGTTAGCGTTTCGTCAGTAAGGCTGGAATCGCCACTGCCTTATGCACTTTTCCCGCGAACTCAACATGGCCGCTCTTATATATACTTAGTGGGGCAAATGATGTGGCGGTGAGATGTAAGGGAAACGTCATACGCCACAGTCTCCATGGACACGATGCTCCATAATCAGTATTTTGGCTCCTATGGAGCACCAAAACTGCATCATAAATTACTAATTTGAGTAATTTTTTAATATTCTTATAACGCATAAACGCATATTTTGATTATTGAAATTCCTAACTTTATGTTTTTGAGGTTGCTGAATTCAACTCTAATGTCAAATAGACGATATTGACAGTTGGTAACTATTAATTACCAAGGAACTACTAGGTGATTTTTTTAACCTGAAACTTTCGAATATCTCGAGTAATAAGCAACAAAATTTCTAGAATTGGATGGGGCAGTTCGGCGGTATATGTCACTTTGACTTTGGGTGGAAGGATTAAGGTCATTCAAGGTCAAATTCGGTTTTTTCAATGGGAACCCCTATTTGCTATTACAAATTCGGATTGTCTGACTAAAAATAGACTACTTTTGTTCGAAACATTTTTTCTGAAATTATCATTTTTTTTTTTTTAATCTAAATTTTAGAACTTTGCAATTTTTTTACTCGAAAAGGAAGTTTGAACAAAAAAAGAGACAAAAAAAATTGGAAGTATCCCGGGAATGTTATCAATTTTTTTAGGGAATTTTCTAATGTCGTTTGCAGAAAAGAGCATAGTGGAGTTTCAAATGCATCAAGAAAGCACTGGACAATTCCGAAAAAAATTGAGAATATTCCTAGGATGATTCCAACCTCTTTTTACCTCTTGCGATTCTTATCCAAACTTCTTCTTTTTCGAGTAAAACAATCACAAAGTTGTAAAATTTTGATGTTTCCTCGCCGGATGACTTAATAAAATGACAATTTCAGAAAAAATGTTTCGAACAAAAGTAGTCTATTCTTAGTCAAACAATCCGAATTTGTAATAAAGACTAAGGGTTTCCATTTAAAAAACTAATTTGACCTTAAATGACCTTAACCCTTCCACCCAAAGTCAAAGTACTCGAGATATTTGAACATGCCTTACTTAATTTTGCACACACTCTCGACACGAGCATCTTAGGTCTATAATCTGTGTAAGTCCCTAAAAATCTTACCTTTCCACTAAAGTAATAAATTATATGCGTTAAGTAGCATACATTTCCTTATAAAGTAATTGATAGATATGTTTTTAGGCACATAGATTAGATTAATATAACCCAATTGCGTCGACACCAGGCGCTAAATTCGTTCATAATACTGCTCACTACGGATTCATTTCTTGTTGAATATCAGTGGTGCCATCCGTATACAATGTGATAATCCAATAGTAATATGATCAGATAAGTCATTTATATACATTAGGAAGAGTAGGGGGCCCAGAACAGAGCCTTGAGCAACTCCTAGTTTGACATCGTTCTCCTTAAACCTGATTCTATTAACGTCTATGATCATATTTCACCCCTCCGTATACGACTGTATTAAATATGTATGTAATAAATAAATCAATATAAATATGTACAATTCACTTAATGTAAAATTTTACGAAATTTAGAAGGTGCTAAAGAAGAAGTTTATAAAATAATATAAATGTACTTGTTATAATTATTATTACGTGTGCGTAAATAATCATTGATTTATGCCCTGAATGCAGTTTTACTATTTCAATACCTGAGTTGATTAGAAGATTACGGTCGTGAGGTATAGGGTCGTGCTCTTAATTGGAGGCAGAATGTGTTGAAAACACCTAATTATGCCGTTGATTTGCATAAGAGAACACTTAATGGTTTATCTTTGCAGTAATAAACATTCGAGGGTGCTTTTTTAGACCATTCGTCTCTTAAAGCTCGTTAATATTTAAGATGCATTACGCAAACTAGATAGTAGCTGTTAATTCGAATTCCGTTTGGTTGTGGTTATTTTGCATAGATTAGACTTCAAGCGATGCACTTTAATTTGCAAGTTTAATGGCAACTAATAATGCAGCGAAATAATGCTGCATGGCTCTAAATTATTATTTATTAGGTCACGACTTTTCATTAATAACTCATTGGCAACCTCTAGGTAATTTCTTACTTGTATCGAGGCACATTTATTAAATTTATAAATTACACTTAAAGTGATTCGAATGGGGCGATAATTCAAAGTAAACAGTGCCGCTCAAGTTTAATGATGGTTAATTCGATGCCCTGCTGAAAGCGTACAGCTACATTTTTTATTTATGATAGAAAATATGTTTGCTGCGTCTAAATAATGATGATAGAACGTGCAGATTTTTTATCTAAAATTATAGCAACTTTAAGTTACCTATTGCGCATACGAACTGAACAAGTATTGTGTTAAATATATTAAGAATATTATGATGTTGAAGAAATCATTGGAGTTGTCTGTCACTTTGTAATATTCCTTCCGATCACAGAACAAGTCTAGATACATAACAGCTATCTCCTCAATACATGCCTTGTTTGTTCCCAACGTATTTACATGATATTGCCATAAAAAGGATAGATATCATCATATTCCCAAGGCAACAGTGGCGGATTTTTTAATAGGGGTAAATAATTTTATCAAAATAAATTATTGTAATTCCTGTGTTACCTGCTCCTTTATACAACGTGATGTATGGGCATGTAAAATTGCAGTAAGATAATGCTTGATATATTTCAAATCTAATTAGCCTAAATTTTTAAATATATCTATTGTCACAAATGCATAAAATGTCTCATCATTCTTAAAAATTACAGTTCGCTATTCTTTCTGAAAGTTTACATATAATAAGAGGGTAAATTATACATATTCACATAGCTAAATTGTCATTGAAGGTTGGTAGTTATAATTTGTTATATTTCTGTGCTATTGATTGGTATATTTAGACAAGCGCCATTCTGTTCTGTTTTGGGACTAGTTTCTCCAACCTATGTTCTTGCATCCACCGATACATCACCAGTTCACCTACACTTGAGACTGCCTTGTTTTCCACTTCCCACTGGTTCAGCAGTTTTATCAAATTATTTTCTTGGGCTCGCGCCACGAGTCCTGCCCATCGCAGAGGGGTGAGTTTTATTTCAGTCACTATGTCTTTCCCATTAAAATTATTTCTATTCATATTATACAACTCATAATTATATCTGCGTTTCCACATCCCATTCTCACAGACTGCTTCAATCTTACGAAGTACTCTTTGAAAAATGAGCTACTAGGATTCGTTGGATTTAGTCAGAGTTCATCCTTCCGATCCATATGTAACAACAGGTATTATGAGTGTCTTATAGAGCCTTATTTTATTGATCGTGATACACTCCTATTGGAAAGATACTTTGCAAGGTAGTAATAAGATTTCTTAGTCGTTATTATCCGCGTTTTTTATTTCTTCAGATGTATCGTTATTCGGGTTAACCGGTGTGCCTAAGTAGACAAATTTCCTGACTGTTTTAAAAGTTCTCTCTTCGATAGAAAGATTTTCCATGACATTATCTGCTCTGAAGCCTGAAGTTGTGGGCATAAATTTTGTTTTGTTTTGATTTATCTGCAGACCCATCCTCACTGCCGTTGCTATTAAATGAGGTATGGTTTCCATAACCTTTCTTCTAGTTCTGGATATTATATCGGCACCATCTGCATGTGCTAATGTCTGAAACGACCCATTAAGGATTGTTCCTCTACCATCTAGATTTGCGTCACGGATCATTTTTTCCAGGCCTATTTTAAAAAGTTGGCACACCAGCGCGTCCCCTAGTCCTAATGTGATGTAAATAGGGATATTCGTCATTACGGTAAATGAACCAGCACCGATCATCTCCGAAACGTTACGGATTTTTGACAATAATGTCTCGAATAGTTCGACTAGCCAATCAGGAACTTTTGAAATGCTTACTACTGAAGTGCCTCAGATGGGAATTATCTCAACGACAGTTCTTTGATTGGAAGATATTCCATTATAACAAATAATGAACACAAAATATCTTTATTAAATATCGGTTTATATTTTATTATGGCTGCATTTTCGTAATGTCTGGGTTACATTCTCAAACATAGTGCATGTAAAAATTGAGTTATAAGGTATTAACGCATTGTAAGCGATTTTGTTAAATAGCTATTATTAAACAGTTTGTTAAATTGTGCACTAAAATCGTTGGTAAAACGTTGCACACCCTGCAAATTGTTTTATACAATATGTGTATAACATTAGTTCATTGGTCAATTTTTACACGTGTAATTTTCTCAAAAGCTGATAATCCTAGAAAAGTTTCAAATAAAAACGTTGTCTCCATCCTTTAACTTTATTTCTTCCCAAAATATGTAAGGTAAGGTTAAGTGAATAATAATGGATGTATTTTATATACAATCTGTTCAAGCTTTCCTAATATGTTATTATGAAAATTCCACTCTCCTCTTTGGGGAAGAAATTTTACGGATCCCTTGTCGCTATTATTATTATTATTTTCCAGGTTGTCAGGGCGATTGTGGTCTAGGGTTCTGTCAGACTGGACTGGTCTATTCCAGCATCGTACTAGTTCTTCATTTTCAAGAACAGTTTGAGATATATCTTTATAGAAAGGCGGCGGGCTGGTAAGGAGCCCGTGTTTCAGCACTAACTCCCTGTGAATGATTTTTGCCACCTCGTTGTGTCTACCCAAATACATTCCTGTGACTTTTCGTAGTTTCTGGTACGGATAATCCTATCCTTCATGGCTGTTATAAATCCCTCTGTCTCCGGGTGTAACCTTCCTTCCTTTAGCCATATTAGTGAGGACTTTTTGTCAATCTCTGGACTGTTTAAATCTTCGGGATACTTCCCATGAAGTAACTTATCTTGCCACGATGTCTGGATGTCTTCATTTGCAAGGATCACAACAGCGTGCTATCGATGTTTGAGGTTTAGTGGTGAATATCCGCTATCACATTTCACAATTTTCATAATGAACAGCCTGTCAGAATTATAGAAAAACGATCGCATGTTCTTCACCTGGGTTTTGCACATCTTCAGAATATTGATTAGGTCCCTTCCTCCTTGCGTGCGTGCCTTATATAGCCGTTCAACTGTACTTTTTGGTGGTGGATCTCAAATTTTGTAAGCGTAGTGCGCTTCATTCCATTCAATTCTTCGAGGTCTGTATCTGAATATTTCAGTATTCCGAATAAATATGCCAGACTAGGGACAGCATCTGTTGTTTACGCCGTGTTCGGCAATACGGTGTATTTAATTTTGAGAAGTCTACAATTTGAATATATTTGGTTTTATTTATTACAAGTAGATGTCTCTAGGGGCATCGAATGAACATATTGTGTTTTCTGTTCTTTCTATAAAAAAGAGCATAGTTTTTTAGTTGACCTTAATATAGTGTGAATAGATTTAGAAGCAACACAGCTGGTTTTATTATTTTCGATTCAATATAAATTTAAAATACTTAGTTAAAAGTTACTTTAGTGAAATTTTGTAAATTAGATTAGATATTCCTTTGTCCTTCCAACCTATCCTTTCTTCCCCATCTAATTTAAAACTAGTGGTTGGAGCCAAGGATATTTATTGGTAAGATCTTTTATATCTTTGTTAGAAATTACAGTCCTAATTATTATTTTTGGAACCAGCGTTAGATTCGCATACATTTTTTTGGTTCAATTCGAGCCGGTTGGTTGAATTTTTTATAAAACATTAGTGTTTCGAATTTGGTTTTCTATTAGTTAATTAGTTGGTGGGTATATAATTATATTATATACAATTTACATTTTTCTTGGAACTTAAAACAATTTTTAAGTTATTTAGTTGATTAGCATTGTTTGATTTTCATTATTCAGATAAATAAATAACCCTCTGTGTTGCATTATTTTCTTTATTAGTTAGTAATATATTTAACATTTAGTTTGTTGGGTAGAGAACCTTTGTATACCTACCATTATTGATAAGTATTATTAGTAAAATTTTGCAGATTATATTAAGTGTCAAAGTAGGCATATTTTTTTTAGTAAGATTATTTCTTTCTTTTGTTCATAATATAAATTCTTTCACATTCTGGATTTAACTCTACTATAGTTTTTAGAAAGATTTTTTTTTGTTGAAGAAAGAAACCACAAAATAATTATTTATATAAACTTTATCAGATTGATAGTTTTTATTGGATTTTATCTTTGAACCACCTTCTGCCTGTTGCTTATTGATATTCATTATTAATATTAGAATAACAAATTTCTTGAGTATTGGAAAATGGCCGAAGCCAAGGAGAAAAGGTTAAAAGTATTGAGAGCAAAACGTGAACAGTATTTCTCCAGATTACAACAGTTGTATGATTGTGGCAAAAAGATAAAGACTAATAATGCTGAAATAAATAATTTTCGTATTAGATTCAATACCCTAGAGGACACAAAACGCCAATATATGCAAATTGTGGATGAAATGAATATACTTCAGTTAGATATAGATCCGAACTCAGTTCCAAATTTTATATGTTTAGATGCTTTCGATGAAATTTATTGCAATATTTTAGAAATAGCTAAAGAAGTTTTCGACAATTCCTCTACTAATAATGCCACTAACGCCATTACTAGAGAGGATACACCGCAAAAAAACATTCCCCGGTTGCCTAAATTAGAGTTACCTAGTTTTTCAGGAAAAATTAAAGATTGGCCTATATTCTACGAATGTTTTAAGAGCCTCATTCACGATAATAAAAATTTGAGTAACGGTGATAAAATGAATTATTTAGTAAGTAGGCTCTCAGATACAGCTCTATCAGTTTGCACAGGTGTACCACCAATAGGAGAAAATTATGAAATTATTTGGCAAGCATTGATCGATAAATTTCATGACCAAAGATCTTTAGCTAATAATTATTTATCACAAATGTTAGAATTCAAATCTGCACCATCTCCGTCAGCAAATAGTTTAAATAATTTTCTTGAAAAATTTGATACCGCCTCGAGTGCTTTGAAAAAATTAGAGATAACAGATTTATCTGACTACATATTTTCTTATTTAGCTTTGAATAAGTTGGATGCAGAAACTATGAATTTATTTGAAAATACCCGCAGAAAATCCTCAATACCTTCTTACAAGGAAATTATAGATTTTGTAAAGGAGCAGGCAAAAATTTGTACCCGCACCCAAAGTCCATATAAATCTAGTTCAAACAGTAGCCATAAAGTTAAGACAACTCATTCTTTTCTTGTACAAAATAAAAAAGCTATCGATAAATGTTTGGTTTGCGATTGTACTTCTCATTCGCTTTTACACTGCTCGAAATTTTTAGAAAACACGCCATCAGAGCGTTATAAAATTATAAAAGAAAAAAATTTATGTTTAAATTGTTTTGGTACACATAGGATTGGTACATGTAAAAGTAAATCAAACTGTAAAATTTGTAATTATAGACATAATACACTTTTACATTTTAATAAATCTCAATTATCGTCTAATATATCGAGGGATAATAATAAGTTTCAACAACTAGTAACTGATACTAACGATAATTTAATTGGTCGAAATTCAAATACTTCTACGACTGAGTCGCTTAGCAAATCACATTGTTTAGGTAATAGCTTAAATAATACTGATAATATACAGGGTCGGTCACAAACATGTGCGATCCCATCAAACATTGCTCATCAAAGTACTTCGACATTTTGTTCAACTACTAATAGCAATTACCAGTTTAGTAGTACTATTATTTTGTCCACAGTAGTTGTAAATATTTTTGGTAAGAATGGAGAAAAACATAGGGTTAGGTTCCTTTTAGATTCTTGTAGTCAAGCACACTTTTTAACAGTAGATTGCGCTAGAGGTTTAAAACTAGACATATCAAAATGGCATTCCGCCGTCAGTGGAATAGGCCATGCCCGTAGCTCAGTTCACGGAAAAACAAACATAGTAATCGGTTCTCGTTTTAATCCAAACATTAGTTATCCACTGGAGGTTTTATTAGTTGATAAAATAACCGACAAATTACCTTCTTATACCGTGAATACTGATTTACTCTCACACATCGTAGATTTACCTTTAGCAGATGATACTTTTGCTCAACCGAGTAAAATAGACGGAGTCATTGGGGCAGAAATATTTCCACTTTTGTTAGGTCGAGTTAAAATTGCGGGGCCACCCCATTTACCAGTTGCATTAGAAACAAGTTTAGGATTTGTAGTAATGGGACCGGCTCCTATTCTTGCAGATTTAGACATAGTTAAAAAATTTTGTATCGTGTTAGAGCCGTCCTTGGAGACATTAGTTAGGAAATTTTGGGAATTAGAAGAAATTCCTTCGCAAGTTGTTGAAAGTCCGGATAATTTGGAATGTGAAAATATTTATAAATCAACTTACCGCAGGGAAAATTCGGGTCGGTATGTTGTTTCATTACCTTTTAAACATAGCCCTTCCAAATTAGGCGATTCGTATTCAACGGCGCTCAGACGATTTTTGTTTTTAGAAAATAAATTTAAGAGAAATCCTGAATTTAAAAAACAATATACTACTGTTATTAATGAGTATTTAACAGAGGGATATATGTCTAAGGTTAATGACAATTCATCATCAGGATATTACATTCCACATCATGGGGTTTTTAAAGCAGATAGCGTGAGCACACCTTTGAGATGTGTTTTTGATGCTAGTGCTAAAACTACAACTTCTAGTTCTTTAAATGATTTGTTGTATACAGGCTCTAAATTGCAATCGGACATTGTAACAATTTTACTAAATTTTAGATTATTTGAAATAGCTTTCACTGCTGATATTAGAAAAATGTATTTACAAATTAATTTAGTTAATGAACATAAATGTTTTCAGCGAATACTTTGGAGGTTTTCAGAGGATGAACCTATTAGTATTTATGAATTAAATACTGTTTCGTTTGGTGTCAAATCTTCGCCATATTTAGCTATTAGAACTATACATCAATTGGCGACAGATGAGGCAAAAAATTATCCATTAGCGGCATCTATTGTTAAAAGAGATTTTTATATAGATGATTTAGTGACTAGCGTTCCTAATGTGGAACAAGCAAAAATTTTATATCAGGAGTTAATTGAATTATTTAAAGCAGGTTGTTTTGATTTAATTAAGTGGTCAGTTAATTCAAAGGAACTTTTACAAAAAATTCCAGAAGAAAATCGTTCGCCCAAAGCCGTGAATTTTGATACTGATACTTTGAAAATATTAGGCCTGCAGTGGCGTCCTAGTTTAGACATTTTTACATTTCAAGTAAATATTGAAAGTCGAATTTGCACTAAAAGAAATATTCTTTCAACGACAGCGAGATTATTTGATCCTTTGGGCTTCATTGCACCAATTACTTTACTTTTAAAACTTTTAATCAAAGAGTTGTGGAAGCTTAAAATAGATTGGGATGATCATCCTCCAAGTGCCATAAAAAATAAATGGACGGTTTTCCAATCTGAACTTTCAATCTTAAACAATTTTAAAATAAACAGACATTTAGGTATTTTTGAAAATACATCTGTTGTCTTGGTTGGTTTTGCAGATGCATGTTTGACATCTTACGGATGTGTTATTTATATGCGAGCTATTACAAATGGTCAAATAGAAACCAGTTTAGTATGTGCTAAGTCAAAGGTTTCACCCATGAAGATAATTTCTATTCCTAGGTTGGAACTTTGCGCTGCTCATTTGTTGGCAAAACTGTTCAAATTTGTTTTAGATACATATAAATCTCGTATACATATTGAAAAAATTGTAGCTCTTTCTGACTCAACCGTTACCCTTAATTGGATCGCATCACCGTCTTATAAATGGGAAACTTTCGTGGCCAATAGAGTATCTAAAATACAAGATTTGGTGCCATCTAACTGTTGGTTTCATATTGACGGTAAAGACAATATTAGTGATGGTTTATCAAGAGGTTTATCACCTGCACAGTTTATGGCTAATATTACTTGGATTACTGGTCCTACTTGGTTAAAAATTAGTGAAGAACATTGGCCAATTAAGTCTATTAGTAATACTGACAATTTCTCGCTCGAAGAAAAAGTTTTTTCGGTTACTATTCCGGACAACGAGCCTCATCCACTATATTTATTAGTTAATCGTTGTTCTTCTTGGACTAAATTACTTCGATCCACTGTGTATGTTCTTAGATTTGCAAAAATATTGCCAACAAAAGGAAACATTTTAATCTCTGATCTTGACAAGGCAGAGATGGTTTTATTAAAATTAATTCAAAAAATACATTTCGCTTCAGATATTTCATTATTAGAAAAGAAACGGCTATGTTCTGCTTCTTTGCGTTCGTTATGTCCCTTTTTGAGAGATGGTCTAGTACGGGTAGGAGGTAGGCTTAGTAATTCAAATTTGCAATACAACCAACAACATCCGTTTCTCTTACCGAAAAAGGATCATCTAGTTGACCTTATAATTGACCATTGTCATCGTAAAAATTTACATACCGGGCCGCATTTAGTTTTATCAATTCTTAGGCAAAGATATTGGATACTTGCAGCTAGAAGTGTTGTCCGTTCTAGGATAAAAAAATGCAATTATTGTTTTCGATTTAACCCAAAACCTACTTTTCCGCTAATGGCTGACTTGCCTGCAGTTAGAGTTACAGAAGCGAAACCTTTCCTTCACAGTGGCGTAGATTATTGTGGGCCATATTTTATTACGCTCGGGCGTAGAAGAGGAATTAAAAGTCAAAAGGCTTACATTTGTTTGTTTATTTGTTTGTCGACAAAAGCCTTGCATTTAGAATTAGCTTCCAGTTTATCGACTGAGAGCTTTCTTGCCGCCTTTAAACGTTTTTTAGCTCGCCGTGGTGCATGCGCTGTAATGTATTCAGACTGTGGTACAAATTTCATTGGTGCAAAAAGGGAATTAGATTTAGTTTATAGTTTAGTTTATTCAAATGAATATAATGATACCTTAGCTAATGAATTAACGCAACGTAAAATCGAATGGCGCTTTCAGCCCCCTGCTAGCCCACATTTTTCAGGTATTTGGGAGTCTAATGTTAAAGCGGTCAAATCTCATTTAACCAAAGTGATTGGGTGTCAAATATTAACTTATGAAGAGATGACTACAGTTCTGGCGCAAATAGAAGCACTCTTAAATTCTCGGCCATTATGTTGGTTAAGTTCCGACCCTTCAGAACCTTTAGCGTTGACCCCTGCACACTTTCTAACTTTTACACCTCTTGAGCATCTGCCAGCTCCAAATTTAGTAAATCAACCAACAAATAATTTAAATAGAAAAGAACTGTTGGATCACTTGGTTCAAAACTTTTGGAAGCGATGGCATATCGAATATTTAAACAATTTACAGGTCCGTCAGAAATGGAACAGTCCTAGTTATCCTGTAAAAGTCGGTACCTTGGTTATTATTAGGCAAGATAATATTCCTCCCTTGCGTTGGCCCTTGGGTATCATTGAGGAGGTATTTCCGGGTAAAGATGGGGTAATTAGGGTGGCTAATGTTAAAACCAAAACCGGTATTTATAAAAGGCCGGTGGTCCGCCTTTGTCCGCTACCAGTACAATAATATTTGTACATTCTTAGTGTTAGTATTTAGTTATGTAGATAAATTTAAGTATTATAAATATTTGAGTTACGAGGGTTACAAAATTAGCAGTTTTAGTTTAGCAAATTAGTTCTTATTCCAGACCCGGTTCTGAAAATATTTTTCAGGGGCGGGGGAATGTTTACGCCGTGTTCGGCAATACGGTGTATTTAATTTTGAGAAGTCTACAATTTGAATATATTTGGTTTTATTTATTACAAGTAGATGTCTCTAGGGGCATCGAATGAACATATTGTGTTTTCTGTTCTTTCTATAAAAAAGAGCATAGTTTTTTAGTTGACCTTAATATAGTGTGAATAGATTTAGAAGCAACACAGCTGGTTTTATTATTTTCGATTCAATATAAATTTAAAATACTTAGTTAAAAGTTACTTTAGTGAAATTTTGTAAATTAGATTAGATATTCCTTTGTCCTTCCAACCTATCCTTTCTTCCCCATCTAATTTAAAACTAGTGGTTGGAGCCAAGGATATTTATTGGTAAGATCTTTTATATCTTTGTTAGAAATTACAGTCCTAATTATTATTTTTGGAACCAGCGTTAGATTCGCATACATCTGTATTAATCGCTGTAATCACGATCCTAACATTGAGCTTTGTGTTGAGGAGCGTATTTAAATGTTGTTTGTACTTTGTTTCGAACTCCTTCTTCAGCTGGGTGTGGTCTATCCGTATGTTCTGCAAGATTAGTAGGTACTTGTATGTTTCCTCTGGAAGCATTTGTTCAAAATCGCGTATTATTATTATAGAATTTTGCACTTCCCTTTGAGGAGGAAATTTTACTGGCCCCCTTTGGTGTTAAGGAATGCAGCTCTGTTAAAGCACGTTCCAGATTTTTGGGCTGTTCTGACGACATTGATCATATCTTCTTCAACAGATCAGAGTCCAGATCTCAACGAGGGATGATGGAGACTTCTACTCCAGGATTTTCGTTAGGGTGTGCGCCGTTCCAGTAGTGCGATATTCTTGTACGCTCGGTTGACCAGGCAGTTACTAGAGACTTCTGTCATGGATGACTCTTAATAGTTTCGAGGACTCCCTACAATTACTGGTACGTCGGCGGTCCTTGTTGCATTCCGAATTCTGCTCACATCAATTTGGAGGTCGTAGTATTTGCTCAATTTTTCAGCTTTCTTGACGTCACTCGGGGTGAACACATCGATCAGCACATGTGACATCATTGGTGTTAACAACTTTTTCAGGAATGTACTCATAATATTCGTTCTTCGCACAATATTTAAAAGAACTAGTGAAAACAGAATATTGCGCCGCAGATACATTTTCGAACTGGATCAGTTTTTATGATGCACGAAGAGCATTACATCATAACCAAGATTAAAACTTCGCGATTACAATGGGCAGAACACGTATGTACAAAAAAAATAATGAATGGTAAAGTACAAGGAAGGCAGAAACAGGGAAGGCCAAAACCCGGATGGGAGGACGGAGTATTAGAAGACACATCTAAAATTGTATTTTGAAATTTTAGAGCAGCTGCAAGAAATAGGGACGAATGGAGGAGGAACCTTTGTGAGACCAGGACTCGCACAGGTTGTAGTGATGATGATGATGATGATGATGATGATGATGATGATGATGATAATATTTGTCCGGTACTAGTATATCATGACACATGACCCAGTGGGGCATAACTGACCGCTCTGTAATGTCTGAGAATATTCCGATGGTTCCAAAGTGGTACATCTCGCTACCAAGTGACTGCCATGTTTCTCTGTCAGATTGCACATCCTCGGGATCATCCTCTGGTCTTTTATTTAGTGCTTGGTCCTGCCACTGCTATTACTAAACTGCCCGTTCCCACCTCCTTCAAGCCCGAATTACTCAACCACTTTAAGGCTGCGTTTTTGTTCACTGTTGATCAACTTAGGTTGCGGAAGAATTATCCATGCTTCGGCTTTGCGCAGGGTACATCTATTTCTATTAAGTAGATTCGTTAGGGATTACGACCTGTAGAGTGCTTACGTACATACAGACGGAGACGGATAACAATTTCAAAACTTCATGAACATTTTTTAGGGTACTAGGACTGTACCCCTTTAAAAAAATTTGGAATCGAACATACACCAGACGGGATAAGTAATATAGGTAAATGGATTGCTAAGTAAATATTGAAAATTTGTATCCAATTAAAATAAATTACTGTTATTGTGTATTAAGATTACCAAAAAACCATCTAAATATTTTTTAATTAATTTAGTGCAAATCGAATTAATACTAATAATCATGCTTTATCATAAATTTAGCGAACTGTAACAAACTAAGATTAATGAAAATTTTAACCGCAACATGTTCCTCTATACAAGCATCTCAATCATTATCTAATTAATACATTTTATATGAGTATTAATAACAAATGCAATACCGAGTTTAGGTCATTTAACCGCAATAACTGTTTATAAATAACACTGAAGTTATTATATAGATAGAAATTCCACATGTTCCATATCTAAAGGCGCCTAATGCTTTCTTAAAGTAATGCCTATACCTAAACTATATTGTACACATGATAAGAGTTAAATAATATACGTACATACATTTTCAATTTGTCTGTTCTGAATATGTCAAATAGGGTACTTTGCCAATTTCCCCCTACACCTAGAAGTAAGCCTGTTATTTTTTTTGGTTGAGATAATTTTAAAATATTATGATGCAACGTGGAAATTTTAAATTAGAACGAAACAGGTTTCTGTCTGTCGGACGTTGATGAGAAATTTAGATGTGGAAGTAGTGATTCCTTAGGCACAGGTTTTTAGGACAACTTATTAACCGCCACGTGTCAACAAATTATTAATATGTTACGACACATTTTCCAGAACGTTAACTTGCTGATTTTCTTAAACAAAAGAGTTGTAATAAACAGTAAGATCTTTACCCTAAACATATATTTTTTATTTGCACAATTGCTTTTGTAATTTTTAACCTAGAAATTTTTTAAATGGAGGAGGTTTTCAATTCGATCAGTAATGCGTTTTTTAAAGACCAATTTGTTGATATTTTAATGAGCATCTTGAACGCATTTTGTTTACTAAACCTTGGCCTCTCTATTAGCTTTTTATAACAAACTGGCGTGTGAATATAAACTATCATAATGCAGATGAATCGGCAAGTTGGATTGAACATACGTACCATTCCATTATAGACATAAATGACTCGGTGGTTCCATTGACAATGAAGGGCTCAGATTGTCTTTAATTTCTTCATCCCAAGTAATATCACTCGAATATTCTGTTGAAGAAATGAATGTAGATGGTTGTGGCATGATCAGATTGGAGATAACAAAACAATAACTTGTTAAGGAACTTTCAGTTTATGCTGGCATTTCATTCAAGTTTCTAGGCTCCTACTGGATATAAAAGAATCCAATGTGTTCTGCTACTTATCCTAGCGTAGAATTCTCGATCTTGTTTATACAGTTTATTTTTTTAAAGCTCCTTTAAAGTAACCAACAGATAGAGCTGACTTGGCATGAATATGTTTTCCATGTAAATTAGTACCTTATGTATTTGTCGCAGACATTGGACACTATGGATCCTTATATACAAGCGCGATGTTTCAAAACAGTACTGTTCAAACTTGATCAGGTTCAGTAGCAATCAAAATTATTTGGAAATTATTGGTGAGAGTTTCATCAACGTCCGTAGTTTCCTAAAATAATTAGAGTCAACTAAATTCACACCGAGCAGTATTACCATCGTTGGTGCTACCGCTAGCACTTGCTCTCGATTTATAAAGGTTACCATTACAAATATGTACATATAGTGCATTCTGTAAGTGGGACAGGAATACAAATGCTCAACACGATGGCGATGGTTAAATCTCTCTCCGAGGTCACCCCATCCCCCAAACGGCCAAACACTACCCCCGAAAGTGGTAAACTTCCACCATCTCCTACCAGCCAAACAAACGTTACCCCCATTTTCGAGGAAGCTGAGCACGATGGTGATGCCGATACCCCTTTCGACCCCCGGCAATCCCCCAAATGGCAAAAAACCACCCCCCCGAAATGGGTGATACGCGGATAGGCCGTCTTCTCTGCGCTAAACCCGTGTTACCCCCCGTTTTCGGGGATGCAGAGTATGCTGACCCTCACCTACCCCCCAAGCGGCCAAAAACCACCCTCGACAGGGATGAAACGCGGATAGACCATCTCCTCTCGGCTAAACACGTGTTACCCCTCGTTTTTGAGAAAACTGAGCATGAAAAAAATATCGCGACTTCTCCTCGCTCAGCAAACGGACAAAAATATAATTACACTCTTCTTACTAAACCGGCAAAATTGTCATTATCCGTACTTTTTTGTGAATTGAATTTAAAAGTACGCGGACTCGCGGCGGCCAAGAGTACATATGGAGGGGGTGGTTTTTGGCCGTTTGGGGGGTTGGCGGGGGTCGAGGATGGGTCTCGACATCACCAATGTGTTCGAAAACGGGGGTAACACAGGTTTGGCTGGTAGGATACGCGGTTTACCCCTTTCGGGAGTAGTTTTTGGCCGTTTGAGAGGGTTTGAGGGGTGCTCTGGCCTCGGACAGAGATTTAACCACTGCCATCGTGTTTAAAATTCTCGACAACGGGGGGAGAACATAGTCTCGTTAGGCTAGAAAAAAATTGTGTTTTGCTAGGTTCAATCCGACTCACAGAATGCACCAATTTGCTAACTCATATTTGCTAATATTTTTTGAATACCACTCCTTATATTCAAATCAATATATATGCTTATTTGAGATCTGGAAAACTCAATTGCATAAAACATACAGACGTGCCTTCTTTTCTATCTAATATTTAAATACACACCTACCACTTGAATATGCACCATGTCTGAAATGAAGAAATTCTCTTCGTTATGTAATTACTAACTTCGAAACTTTGCTTATACTAACTCGAGTTAAATAATAGGTGACGAGTCACCTAAAAATAGCTAGTTCTACACATGCTGCACCAAGCCCTCGTGTCAGATCAACAAAGTGTTTAAAAATTACAGTTAGATTGACAATATTTTTAATGAGAGGAAATCGACTTACTGCCAAAAGATGAGGCATTTTGTACTACTAAGCATTGGACAAGTTACAAATATCAGATCTATTGATTTTCAATTACGCAGTGACAAATTGATAATCACACGCTGGAGATCATTCAGTTTCAGGCCGTGGTATTGGTTTACCGTTTTCATTGATATTTGTTATTTAAATATCAACCTGAATGCATCATATTTATCCATAAACCGTATTTATAAACATCTCTGTGATTGATTGCATTTGGATGTATATGTATAAACAATAAATAAATAAGGGTATCCGACATCCGTATTTCTTGTCATGTAGACTATCTGATATTTCTTTCCTCATCATATCTTTATCAGCGGATATGTATCTGTGGTATTTTTGTTTAACACTAACTTTCTTTTTTTCTGTTATGCGAACCATAATTGCATAGCTAAATGTGGCGTACTGTAATATAAGATTTACATGAAAGACATGGAAAAACTGATTTAATAGGTAATATACTGAATAATCAATCCCTAACAACTAGAAGGTCTTCAGCTCAACTGAAATTATCAGAAGTCACTCTTAAAATATGACAGTTTTATTTTACAAGGATTTTAGATATTTCCCACCTTCCTGTTGTGGGATATTTATGTAGTCTTTATCGAATGTATAAAAGTAATAATTTCAAAATAATAAAAACTTATCTTTTCCGTAGAGATTTCGCCTCGTTTTGTTGTTTGCCAGTTTATTTTCTTGAGCTGATATATACTTTCCAAATCCATTCCAGTTTGGATTTTATTACTACATGATAGTTTGTTACTATCTTGACTTCATATTTCTGTCACTGGTGCATCCCTATGGTTTGCTATTGCACGATAATTTATCATCCACCTGTTACCTAGCACTGGGTCGGATTGTGATTGCACGTGTTTGCTTTCTTTTAGCAAAATATTCTTATTAATAAAGAGTACTTTACCAGTAATTTTCAAATATTAATTCTAAATGAACTTTGTTTTTCTATTATGACACCTCAGTTTACGCAGAATTTTCTGACCTGTAGACCACTTAAATTACATCGAGTTTAATGGAGTTTTAACCAGGCTATTTTTCGTGTCTACAGCCGACTCTAGTCAACTACGAACTCCCGCTTTTGGTCATATTCTTATTGGCGTCATATTATTATTTATTTGATTAAGGAAAAGAGTAAAATTTCTTATTATTTTTGCCTTAAATGAGATTTGAAAATGTTCCTTAGATGTTCGTCAGACTCCAGAATAAACTGTAGAACAAGTTTAGGATTCCATAGAGACACTTATAGTTTCGGTATGACCGTCCGTCTGTCTGTATGTTCCAAACCTCGTCAAGTGGTGTGTCGTTGGATACCTATCCAACGACACACCACTCGACGAGGTTCCTTAAAGAGCAACAAGAAATCCTTCCACGAGATAGTCCCTTCCAAAGTCGTTATCAACACGTGTGTCCGGCTCTAATTTCTAAAACATCGATGCAAGGAATCTGAAAAATTCCAAAATGTATTGAAAATTATAAGGGACCCTGTAGCAAATGGACATTCTGAAGTCAGTGTTTTTAGAGAACGTGTCAAGCTGAAATAGTTCTTGATACGTAAGTATATAGCATATAGTTGAAGAGAATGTTAGTACGTACGGCTACGGAACCCTGTCGTGAGCGTGCTCAACGCGCTCCTCGCCATTTTTTTATCTGATGCGAAACCCAGAGTTTTTGAATAATTTATTTTGTGAATTGGGACAAGTAATTAAAACATTTTATCATTCTGAAATTATTATTTATATCATTTACGATTGAGTGATTGAGAAGAATAGATAAATTAACTTTAATGAGAATGTGTTTGGTCTACGTCTTTTTATGTTGGTATTATGTCATGTATTTGTATATTTAAGATATACATGCGACTTTCTGGTTTATCTCATTCAGGGAACAGATAAATCATAATATTTGGAATATTTTGATCTTAATCGTAATTGAACCACTTAAATAGCTGAGTAATAACAAACATTACGCAAAATATTTGAGAATAATTAGGTAATTGTTGCCACAAAACAGAATTTCATTAATACATTCAAAATACTCTAGTTACCAATATTTATAGATCAATAATATTTCTAAGTTCCTATTATTAAGATAGCTTATTGACCTCTTATTGAAAAACATAATTAAGACATAGGTAAATATTGTTTATTTGTACGGTTAGTGTACTACTTTTCCTTTTGATCTTAAAGTATAAACGTTAATTACAATACAAATAAATGATTTCTAACTGATACAATTATATTGTTTTCGGTAATAAAATATTTTCAATAAGTGATTACAACAAATATGTTTATACATTTGTACATCTAAAATAAACACATAAACACACCACATACATTAGACGACTCCCAAATCCAAAGTCAAGGCTGTCCCGAATAGGGTTACAAATTAGGAAAAAACGTTAATTACTCGCCGACAGTGTCACTGTTGGAGCTGGGGATCGAACCCAGCATGTAGAGAGAGTGTGAACAAGCATGCTCGCCGTATTAGCCCGCTGGTCAATTTAGCTGAAATTTCAAATATCACGAAGATCAGTGTGAGCTAAATTATTTAGTTATTTATGTACCTTATTTAACACGCCAATGCAATGGCCTTATAATAGAATAGAAAAACAGCAGCTTAATTAATACATATAATAAAATTAATGAACAAACACATTTGACAGTATTGAAAAAAAGGCAACAGTCTTTACAGTCTATTGGCGTAGCTAGGCTATATGGCGCCTTGGGGCAACATACATTTTGGGGCCCCTATATAGTCTAGGAAATGGCGTGCAAATTCAACGACGAAAAGTTACCGTCTGTCAGTGTAATCGAAGAAAGCATATAATTGCGAAACTTTCTCTGAAAATTTTTGGTATGGTGGTGGATATGGATGGGGGGACTTTTTTTAATCAAATGCTTGTCGACATCTTTCCGCATGGGTAGTTAGTGTATGTACTTCACATATCCCAATTACGCTGACAGACGAACCTCCGATCGGTACGCGTTAACGGGTCATTGGAAAAAAAAATTTACTTGCCGGACCAAACCGAGCGCAATATGTTTGTTTTGGCATATACAATACTCTACAGTAGTGGCAGACATTTCTGTCTGGTGGTTTTTGAGCAATTTGCCATTGGAGTGGCGAAAAATGGACTACATTTCAAGTTTTGGTCTCCGATGGAGGGTTGGAGAGATATATAGATGAAAATAAGTATATGAAGTTGGTAACAATCCAGAAACTGGAGATTTGCTGTATGTACTAGAAACCAAGGTCCCAATTTTTTCTATAACATTTGTTAATCTGAATGTGAAAGTAATGATTCTTTAGGCATCAGGTTCGTTTTTTTAATGTACACAATATAGTTGGTATATCATATCATCATATCGAGGCATATTCAAACTAAATATGCTATATACAACAGAAAATTTGTATATAACAATTTTAAACGTAGCAATATTCCGAAATCTTGTATTTCCAATTATAAAACCAAGAGACCTAGTGGTTTTGATGCTATGAGAGCAAATTAGTTTGTGAGGTGTAATTTTTTATGAGAGATAATTCTAAGATCACATAACGCATAAAGTCAAGCCAGAATACAAAACTATGTTATCACATGTTGAGTTTGCTGTATAAGCCCTGATAATACGTTTAGATATACTTACTTTCAAATGCCGATTATTGTTCATGTACCAATCGTTAATAGCATTTAGATTTTCCTGAAGTATAGGCCTGTATCCAGAAGTGAATTGTAGGGAATGCTCATCGGCTTTAAGGAGTTGCTTATCGAATTTCAAGAGGTGACAATTCCTCCATAATTTAGAGGAGAATGCAAAATGGGACTGTTTTGCATATATAGTCCCACAAATTGGTTCCATACAGGTGGAATATATATATAAGATGCTCAAATGGGGTACCGAGCACTCCCTGGCACCCCTCTGGCCACAGGCCTGCCGAACTGTCGGATTGTTCTGTTTCGCTTGTGACTTTATAATTTTAAATTATAATAGAAGTTCAACTGATAAAGTATCAAGGATATCATTAATAAATAAATTAAAAAGTTAGAGTCCCAGAATTGAACCTTGAGAAATACCTGATGTCGTTCTTGGACTTCAGTAGATTTAATACAACACCTTGCAATATACTGATCTGTCTTAAAAATATGATAAGATAATATTAAATGAACTTTCTTTATTAAAAATATGATATGGAAATATTAAATGAACTATTTTAAAGCTCAAAATCGCTCAGTTTATTAGGCAAAATTCTCTTGTTTGTTACATCGAAGACTTTCGAAAGTTTGTATAAATGATATCTACTTGACTACCTTCATCGATGATCCAATTCATATGATTATTATGATTTTTTTAAGGTGGCAATACTAGATATTAATCTGACAATTTCTGGAGTTTTGGCGCATAAACTACCGCTTTACATCGCCTTTTACTAAAGTTTTAAATTTATATGAGAATAAGCTTCGTTATGAATCGTTGGATACTAGGTGGTGCGATTCATTTTCTGTTACAAATTAGACGGAGGATCATCACAAGCATGCTCTCTGTAAGTTTTTATGACTCTTACCTCTGATCCCCTAAATACAGGTCTAATTACGTCCTACTATTAGTCTCATCTCGTTAAGGAATAATGTTCAGTTGTCTTCAGGCGTTTTGGCTCTGTGTCAACCACTGCACTCGTGCAGTTTAAGATATAAACTTCACCCTTATGGCCTATAATGTATAACCTTATTTTATATTCTAACCGTACATGATTCGAATCTTATTGTACTGGAGCTAGTGTACAATTATTTGACACATTTGTTTCAGCTAGAGCCATTATTACTAATGTTCCTTAGAGCGTGGCAAATAACAAAAGTATTATGAGAAATTTTCTTATTAGTGGATATGAAAGCTTCACTCTGAACAACAAAATGTCTTTTATAATTGGTGCAAATATTTGTACCATTTTTGTCAATGACTTGCCATTTAGCGAATACAAAAATACGATTGACTACATCCCGGTTAGTGCGGGTCCAAAGGAAGACATTCTAAACCTGCAAGCTATGTCGCTGGGCATGATAAAGAAGTGTCAAGCTTATTTTTTTGTTATCGATTAATCACCAGTTAGTGATTACTAAAGAATCGAGAATATTAGGGACAATCAAGAGACTCTAACGTCATAGAACGCATCGTTAGAAATAAATGCCGCTGGGCAGGGCACGTCACCACGGACGGTATCAAGTGAACGAAGGCGATAATGCAGTGGCGACCCAGAGAAACTAGGCGGGCGCCCCCTGAAAAGATTAGGAGACGATATCTAAAGGTAAGTCGGAAATTGATTCTTGAGTGCTCAAGATAGAGGAGGTTGGGAAAATATGGAGGATGCCTATGTCCAGGAGTGGTCCAAAATGCTCTAAAGAAGAAGAAAAATTATAAAAATGCGATCGGTATAGATACTAAATTAAAGTTAAATGAAGACAAAATTCAAACACGTATTTTCAACTTAAACCCTCATCGAAAACAATAATCCTGTAAAGTGTTTAGGTCTCATATTTGATAGTAAATTAACCTGGGAACCTCACCTAGATAGCCTATCCAAAAAGTTGCCAACTTACATCTATGTATTGAAAAATATTTATAATAATTTTGTCAATAATAATGTTATCTCAATGACATATCATGCTCTGTTCCATAGCGTAATGTGGTATCTTACTTTGGGGAGGATCTTCACATGCCTCTAAAATTTTAAAATTGCAAAAACGAGCAGTAAGAACAAATTCTAAATTTAATGACACCTGTAGACCTTTATTTAAAATATCCCACCAAATTCTGTAATTGTTATGGACAATGCTTCATACCATTCTCGGTAACACACAAAAATTCCGAACACCAACACCAGGAAAGGCGATATCATTGAATTTATAAAAGGTAAAGGCTTGGAAATACCAGAAAAAAACAAAAAAGACTTTATTAGAACTGATTGGAAAGAAAAATTTTAAAGAGGAATATGCCGTTGAAAAAATTTTTGATGCACACGATCATACTATTTTACATCTGCCTCCATATTATTGCGTTTTCAACTCCATTGAAATGATGTGAGCTGATTCAAGTTCTGAAAACTCGGATAGTGACGAAAGAAATATTGTTTATTTAAAGTTCATAGAGAAAGCTTTTTTAAAATTTGTTTATTTAACGTCAACCTACTTCCGCTACTGAGACCAATTACCGATGCCAGGAAACGAGTTGCCCCTTTAAAATTTTGCCGAGTCTTTCCTTTATAGAATAGTAGAAATTTTCTACCTGCCTAACATCATGATACTGCAAAGTTCATAATATCATGGCCTAACATTTAATAAACAAGACAGTCGCTGCTTTACACCCTTTTGGGAAGGATTATATACCATCTTTGCAACTCCCGCCTAAGATTACACAATTTTGCCGCTAGAAGATAGAACGAGAGGTAGGTCACTAGACAATAGACGTAGCCTTAATATATCATTTATGCGAGCATTTATGCGACATCAAATGTGATAAACATATTTTTTCATTAACCACTTCTATAGAATAAAGGTATTATAGAAATCCCTTTCTTTAACACTTAAAAAATAATTATTATTTAGTATTTAAAGCATTTTTACATTTCTACCGCCGCCGCCTATGTCCCATAAAGGAGATGCCGACTTTACTCCGAGTTTTCATTTTTATGCTGTCCCAATTGAAATATATCCATGATTTCAATACTAAAACGTTGAGTATTAAGTGCAGACATGATTAATCGTTTTAATGTTATATATAAAAAAATATAAACAGTAAACCAGGAAAACGGGAAAAATTATGGGTTATTAAAAGTCAAATCTTTTCATTTGCATATTTGCATACATCCGAATTCCAAACAAAATCCGATAAAGCATCCGTTTCAAGTGCATCACAATGGAAAATAGTACTTTCATATTCTTAAGTGCACTTCAAAGAGGAAGTGCACTTAAGCATATGAAAGTTAAAACCAAATCGGACAATGCCGCATAACTTTAACATCGATTAGGGAATGTGCCGCGATGTTATCTCGCCATTAGCTAATTTGAATATAATTTCGAATATATTTCCGGACCATCAGAGGGTATCAAGGACACTTAAATGTAATATTTTTTATGTCTGCTTTCAAAATTCTTGAAAAATGTTATTTTGGGTAATTTAGCAGGTAATTTTTATATAGTCAATATCTAGTATTTAATATAACAAATAAATACTTAATTTAAAAAAATTACAAACCAACTGGAACTTTTAAAGAAATGCCTTAAGAGAACAATATTAGTAATAATAATAATAATGCTAAGCGTCGGCCGCCCAATGAAGAAAATATTTTTCTAAGTATTTTGAACGGCCCACACTCTTACGTTTATTAACAAAATTATTATTATTAACATTTCTACTGTTTAATTCATTTCTTTAACAGTTTCCGTTGATATTTAAAAGCATGTTTTTTAATTAGTCTAAATTATTTAACTTTATTATTTTATTCTTTTTACTTTTGTTACAGATATCAATTTCTAGTAGAGTCGAATATTAAATGACAATAAACTGTCTGCCATCTTGGATTTTTCTGTAAAAAGTATCAAATTGTAGAACCGTATACACATGCAAAATTTCCAATCAATAGTACATCTGGAGGTGGATGTAAATTTAGTTACAAAATTTGATGCATACAAAGTTACAATATTACGAAGTTTAAAAGTTAAAAATCAAGCTGATAATAGCGTGTTATAAAATTAATCAATTACCTACTTTTTTATATATTCTGTTGGTCTAGTTTTAACCACGCTGGTATACTAATAACGCCAATCAATGATATCAATCTGAATGTATAAAAATATATATTTTTTATCTGGTATGTGTAAGTGTATGAAAGTTATATTAATATTAAACCTAAAACATTTTGGTCTTACTTATCTAATACGCGTCAAAGTAAATCATCCCCAGCTAATATAGTCCAAGAAAAATCGACATCCAACAAGGAAAAAAATTGTAATAGTCTAAATTTTTTCGAAGAGTATTTTGCAAATATCTCGAAAACAGTAAACTTGGCCATGTCATGGTCAATCATATTTGAATACAATTACGGCTGATATTAATGACGAAGATATCAACGATGACATGCATCGATATATCCTCGTTCTGTGTTTGGAGACTGAAAAATCAGAGAAAATGACTGTAAATGATTGAGTAAATAAATAATTTTTTTTTTCATGAATTTGTTAATGAAATAATAATTAACTACCATTAATTCTATCCTAACACCAACAACTATAGATCACATGTTGCACCACTGTTTAAGAAGTGAAATCCGCAATCTATTTCAAATTATCGACCAATATCCTCATTAATCACAATATCAAAAATTTTTGAAACACTTATGAACAAAAGATTATTGGAATTCCTAAATAGACGTAATATAATAAATCCAAGCCAGCATGGACTCCTAAGTGGCAAATCAACAACAAATCCAACTTATGATATAACAAAAATCATTGTGAAATATTTGGACTCAAATTATCAAATAGTTGGTATAGTATGTGATTTCGCGAAAGTTTTCGACAGTGTAAATTTAGAAATAATTCTTCTAAAACTGGAATTCTATGGCATACGTGGTGTAGCTCGAAAATGGTTTGAGAGCTACTTGACGGACAGGGAACAGCGAACAATTTTAAGAAAACCAACACAGCCAGCAAATTATTCGCATTCGGGATAGGGTAAAATAGAGATCAGTCCTAGGTCCACTTCTGTTTTTACTCTATATAAATGATTTACCTTCTAGTGTCCCGAACTAACCGGCAACACTTTTCGCTGACGATTCACTTTTTTTGGTGAAATGCGACAAATCAACAACTTTAGAACGCATATGTAATTGGTGTAAGGCTGATAAAATCAAAATTAACTTCGAAAAAACATATTGTATAAATTTTAGCCAAAGAAAAAAGACGGACATCATGACTGTAAACTATAATATCAAACTTACAGACGAAATAATGTTAATGTCCCTCGGTTTTACGCTCGACAGTCAAATGAATTGGAAGAAACATATTTTATTATTGAATAAGAAACTAAACACCGCATGTTGCTGCTTGAGAGCGATGGCAAACAAGGGTCTAAACAATAACGTCCTGAAAATATTGTATCGCGGTCTTCGGTGCCCTTGTTTCATACGGTATAATTTTTTGGGATATTTATACTAATTGAACGTCAATATTTACAACACAAAAACGTGCTATCAGAATTATCTCCGGAGTAAAAAGTAGTCGAGAATCCTGTAAACCGCACTTTACCAAACTAAACATTTTAACACTACCCTCCTTGTATATATTAAAAACATTACTGCTGGTACATAAAAATAAATTAACTTACACCGTCAGTAGTTCAGATACGAGACAAAATAATAACTTAATACTATTGCCATGTCACAGAACCTCTCTATATGAAAAGCACTGTTATTATAAAGGTGCTGAAAGGAAATTCGAAAAAAAAGTAAAAGACATATTATTAAGAAAAGCCTACTATTCGGTAGACGATTTTATTCAGGATCAAAACAATTCTCTATGAACAAATAACAGAGTGATCATATATGAATGCTTGTGCACTTGTGCAGGTTAGAAAACATATAAAAATACTGAAACTAAATTAGTGGCTAGGTATTTTGTAAATTGTCAACCATTATATGTGAAATATTATGTATATGTATGAATAAAATTATTAGACTTTTATTAGATTATTATTATGATATACTATTGTATATTACACATTTCCATACATGTAAACATATTTCTGAAATAAAGTGTTCTATTCTATTCTATTCTATAGTTACTAGTCACGCTCCCGAGTGTTCGTAGCCCTATATTTCGTGAACGGTTTTCCCTACACAGAAACTTTAGAATCTGTTTTTACAGTAAATTAGTAGGAATATTTTTTTCTAAAAGTTTCCCGCTGCATGCAACAATTTAGCCTATCTTCGATATTTTTAGGTCGATTTTTGTTGAACTAATATAATATTAAGTGATGTTAGACAATGGTAACTCAGCCGTAGATGGCTTTATAAATTTCTTCAAAACCAGATACATATACGTCAGATGTTGATGACGATATTTCATTCCTAAGCATTTGCTGAATGGAAATATAAACAATTAAACACTGCCGTAAATATTTTTTCTCCCACAAATTATGATATTTTGAAGTGCATAAAGACTCGACTCAAACATGAATATGTTTCCAAATAAAATTTCGTAATTGTGCTACCGTATTAGTTCAACCTTTAAGGATAATTTTTATTTTAATCATATCTTCAAATACAATACCCGGGAAATATAATCCGGTCCGATAGTTGTAGGTAATCAATAAATAAACAAGCTAACCATTATACTCTTCGCCGATATACTACACTTTTTATATAATTGTTGCACATTCTATAGGATACTCTTCGCAGTTTTTTTCATAAACAATATTAATTTTAAACATTTTTAGTCTAATTGCAAAACATTAAAAAACACTTTTTTCTTATTTAAAAAATTAGCTTTATTTATTGATCGATTTTGTTTAAAAATCAATAGGGTTCTTCCTCTACCTAACACTAACTTACTATCCAAGTTTCCATACATTCTGACTTTTCGCTCTTAAGTTATCGTGCTTACAAGAAAGGTGACGGACGGACAGACAGAAGGACGGACATTTTGAAAATTGTTCAGAATTCGATCACCAACACAGTGATATGATTTTTTTTTCTCTACGAGCAATATTACTGGCTTTAGAAATTTGCCGATCGAATGCAATATACTCTTTGTTTTGTAATTGCGAAGAGTATAATAAATCTGTTAAATATCCGAAACAACATTTTTCAATGATTTCATGGGCATATCTCATATATGATAAAATATAAATTGCTTCCAGCAGTCGACATTTTCCTAATATTACTCATGTATTTCGTAAAAAATTGTGTTAATACTAAATCAAGTAAACTCAGCTTTAGGACAATATCTATAATGGAGATCCGCAATAATCCTGATTGTGGAAACCGCTTTGCTGACAGATGAATGTCCCCAAGTCAAACTAGCGTAAGAAAATAAAATAAATTCAGCAATGGTAGACAGTAAGTAATTTC
Organism: Stenurella melanura; assembly: GCA_963583905.1. NCBI lineage: Eukaryota > Metazoa > Arthropoda > Insecta > Coleoptera > Cerambycidae > Stenurella > Stenurella melanura. The sequence continues at coordinate 46,810,351 of OY757313.1, forward strand.
ATGTAAAGCATTGGAAGAAATATTACATAATAGAAAATGTTAGAATTTTTCCGTTATGTAAAATACAATATATAAAGTTTATAATATTGAAGAAACACTAACATTCAAATTAGATAATCGTCAATAAGTGTCATAGCAACTCACTTCTACTCAAACTCAAACACGAGAGGTAGAGAAATTCATTCGTTATTATCAATCATCAATTATTTCAAATTGGAGTGTCATCAACCCAGACGAAGGTAACAAATTCTTTTAGGATATTATTAAATATAACAACGAGATATATCTTCTCTCCATATTTCCACTAAACAGTAAAAAAATGTTTGATGCCGTAAGATATATTCGAGTCAAATTTTCAGATTATTCAGAGAGCTCTGAACTGTATTTCATATCTCTCTTATTTTTTGCGTAGCTTCTGTTTATAATCGGGATTTTTAAGTCAAACCGCGGGTCAATCGTAGCCGTACAATCGATTTTTTCATGGTTTAATGAACTAATTAAAAGTCAGGCTTACAACAACTAACTGAAAAATGATATATATTCCGTATAATATTTATAAATGTGGAGAGATGCACTCTGTATAATTTTCATCAAAAGTACAGCAGACTTCCTGTTTTGCAATTGTGACAATTACATTTCAATTATTATTACCCTCCGTCGTTTCCTAATTATTTTTTAATCGAGACCACCCTGTATAATTTTCTACTTAGCCGCTTTCCCCCTTGACAGTTGTACCAATTACATGCCTAATATTATTTGTCCCTGTTAAGGAAATATACAGGGCGGTCATCTAACAGATAAATAATATATATAATGTGCCAAATATAGAGGGTAGTTCTATGTCAATACTATTATCGACTTTGTTCTCAAAATTTTCTCTTTTAGTTTCAATGGTTATTTTTTTCATATGTAAAACAAGACGAACATTTCTTGAGAATCTTTCTGCTTATTACACTCTTCGCAAATACAAAACGAAGAGTATATTTCATTCGATCGGCACATTTCTAAAATGGGTAATATTGCTCGTATAGAGAAAATGTTCACTGTGTTGGTGATCGAATTCTGAACAACTTTGAAAATGTCCGTCCGTCCGTCCATCCATCTATCCGTCCGTTTGTCTGTCCGTCTGTCTGTCCGCCCGTCATGTTTCTTGTAAGCACGATAACTTAAGAACAAAAAGTCCGACTGTATTGAAATTTGGACAGTAAATTAGTGTTGGTTAGATGAAGAACTCTATTGTTTTTGAACAAAATCGATTAATAAGTAAAACAGTTATTAATTATAAACAAAAATTTGTAATCTTCTTGTCCATTTAGACCGTTTGGTAATTTAACTGGATCTGTAAGTTGATTATTAGTCTATCCACACATTTATTCAGAATATCTGCTATTGTTTCGTTTTCTTTGTGAGATCATCAATAGATGAAATTTTGTATTCTGATTAATATTACAAAAACATTTTAAGAGTACCTTTTTTGCAGCACTTTAATGGTCTGTAATAATATTCAAGTATTTCATAATTTTACAGGGTGATTAAGAAATTACCGCCAGTCACACATTGATTATTATGAAAAAGATTGAAAAACAAAAAATATTCGGTTGTTACCAAAATTTGAAAATGTTATCTTTAATATAACGGAAATTACGGAGAAACAAACATGTTCTTTCTGTCTCACTTTAAGAAGATGTACTTCCTCAGGGATACATTTTTGAATTAAGGTAAGTTGGGTTATATGACCCCAATATGAACTTAGGAATTTCAGGCCCTGTCCGGGAACTCCATTTTCTAGTAATCATAAAAAAAATCAACAATTTGCATGCGCCCATATCGCCTGCTCTAATAATGAACAAGTCTACATATACAACCTGTGGTACATTTCATCTTATCCAATCACCTTCCGAAATTTTTTCGGATTTTCACGTTTCGGATCATGTAGATTACGCAAATATAGGTTTTTCAATTCCGTCAGTCTGTCTGTCTGTCTGTCTGTCGGTCTGTTGGTGCATTAACTAAAAGACTACTTGACAGAAGACAGTCAAATTTGGTAGGTATCTAACGCCACTGCCACCGAAGAAATTGTTAGACTTTCACTGGAAAATATACAGGGCGTCTAAAGAGAATAAACAGATAAGGGGAAAACATTTGTTTGGTTCAAATTTTAAGTTTCCACGTTTCATGAGATTCTAACCTATAAAAAAATTTTTTTTTAATTTTAAATTGAAAGAAATTTTTAAATTTTGAAATATTTTTATAAAATGGGTGATGGCAAATTTTTTTTTGCACAAATTTAAAATTTTCACGTTTCGTGACATTCTAAAGCTATGTAAAAAAATATGTGAATATTTAAAATAGAAAAAAAATATGAAATTTTGTATAAAATTGATGATGGAAAAAAAATGTTTTGCTCAAATTTAAAATTTCCACGTTTCATGACATTCTAAACATATTTCAAGAAAGAAATTTGTTTTGGAAATTTAAGAAATATATTTATTTTCTATTATTTTACCACTACAATAGAATGGATGATGGAAGAAATGTTCCCTTCATTTCTAAAATTTCCTCGTTTCATTATATTCCCAACCTATTTCAACAAAAAAAAAATGTTTTGAATATTTTTTAAAAATCTCACCACTGTACAGTAGATAATAGAAAAAAGTTATCAGATTTTCTCTGTAATAATAAGGCTAACTACATGGCAATTATAATTCTCATATGTCATCTCTTAATTAATAATTTTTTAGAGTGACCGTCTTGTATGAATAAAGGGGGAAGTTCTGTGTAAATATTAAAATAAATTTTTTATTTTATACATTCCTACGCACCGCCACCTCTTGAGGCACTTTCCTACTTACTCTTATCGGTATAATAATAATAATAATAATAATAATAATAATAATAATAATAATAAAGTGTTTATTATATAAGCAGGAGAGGCTAACCGCCATCCACCCAGCCTTTGGTGAGTAGCGCCACCACTTACTCCAGCTAGGGGTGTAAAATCGAACCGGCAGCCCTAGCGCACCCGGGAGGGGAAAGCTCTTCCCCTCTGGTGTCGGTCGTGGGCCTGCTGGGCTAACCACCCACAAGCCCAATACCCGGTTCCTACTGGCCGAGGACAGGGCCCCCACAATCGACCCCGCTCGGATAGGGGTCAAGGGCAAGGTGGTGGGGCCCAACAAGATCGACAGCCCATTGTTGACGACCGCGACGATCAAGGACGCTTTGAGTGGACAGATGAACTGAGAGACGACCTGATGCAGTGCCACGAAAGCAGTGAGCCCACACGAAGGGGATACATGGGGCGAATGCATGTGCTGTGGTGTGCAAGGCACCCAGAGCACAACGCCTTCACGCCACAAAACCTGCGTGATTATGTATCCCACCTTCGTCGCAGGGGCTATGTAAGAACTGCTCCTCGGCCGATGAATGAGGTGGCCGAAGGGCGACCGAATGAACTGGTTGAGGAAGCGGTCCCTGCTGTTCCACCAACACCAGAAGCTCTCAGTACCAGAAGGGGGTTGCACAACAAGGAACCCCCTGGGCCGCAAGATCTGGCCAGAGTGGATGCAGAACTTCGTGCAACGCTACCAGAAGATGCTGACATCTGGCACATTAATTGTGCCGTGTATGCCGCCGCTCAACGCTCGTCTCAGGTGGAGAGGCGGAACACTGTCTCTCCACAGGAAAGAGCGGGACGGCGCATACAGAAGATGGAAGCCAAGATCCGGTCGGCGAGGCAACACGCATCCCGTATCCAGTGTGTGATGGACTATATGGCAGCCAATAGGCCTTTTACGCCTAAAGTACGGCGAGTAGCTGCCAACTTAAGACGCGTCCATCACACCCTCAATGGGACAGTGCTGCAAACCACCAAACAGCACTGTCTCGATAGGATACGAATGCTAGTGACTTGTAAGAAGTCACTAGTGAGGCGGGCGAGGGGGCTGGCGGAAAATCAACTTTTCCGCAAAAAGCCCTCGCGCCTTTTCGAACCGCCTCAGCGTGTTGCTGAGAATCCGCCGACTGCAGACCAGGTGGAAAACTTCTGGAAAACGTTGTACGAAGAGAAGCTTCCACTCATTCGAGATTCTCCAGCCCTCGCACACTTTGAAACCTTTTGCCAAAGGTTTCGACAACCACAAGAGGTGTGCCAACCAATAACCCCAGAAGAGGTTCGAAGAACTCTTGAAGGCTCTAAGAACTTTGCTGCTCCAGGTCCCGACGGGATTAATAACTTTTGGTGGAAAAAACTACCGAGTACCCACCACCATTTGGCCAGAAATTTTAATGCCTGGCTAAGTGGGGAGCAGCAAATTCCTTCTTGGGTTGTTGAGAGGCGGACAGTGCTAATCCCGAAGAACGGAGATTTGTCTGACCCAAAGAATTACCGGCCGATAACCTGCTTAAACGCATGCTACAAGGTGTTCACACGCATTTTGTTCATGCGGGTGCTCCACGCAGTTGAACCGGTATACGAACGGATATATGAGCAACGAGGGTCGAAGAGAGGTATCGCTGGCTGCAAGGAGAATCTGCTGATTGACAGGTGTGTCACGCAGGACTCCATGCAGTATAAGCGGAATCTCTCGATGGCCTGGATCGATTACCGCAAGGCATTTGACATGTCATCTCATGAGCTAATTCTACACTTGCTCCAATGTCTTGCGGTCCCCGGTCCCGTAGTGAGGTGTATTGAAGAACTGATGCCGCTCTGGAGGACTCGCTTTACCATTACATCGGGTAACAATCGAGTCCAGACAGAGCCGGTAACATTCAGAAGGGGAGTATTTCAGGGAGACTCCCTCAGCCCCCTTCTGTTTTGCATCTCACTGCTGCCATTATCCGTTTCACTCCGGAAAACCCGTGGTTACAACTGCGGTACCCCCGGCGACAGGAGGCATAAGGTCACCCATCTGTTTTATATGGATGACCTTAAACTTTATGCCTCTGGAGAAAGGGACCTACACCAGTCCCTCAGGGTGGTACAGGAGTACACGCAGGCTGTCGGTATGGAGTTCGGGTTAGACAAATGTGCACTGGTCCATCTTAAGAGAGGACGATGCGGAGACTACGGAGAGGACGCGCAGCTCGTAGATGGAAGCATCCTACATCATCTAGATGCCGGAGAGTCGTACACTTACTTAGGTGTCGAGCAACACTCTACCCAAGAAGTAAGTGTAGTGAAAAACGCTCTCCGCGGCAAGTATCAGCACCGACTCCGACAGATCTGGTCTTCAGAACTGTCGGGGAAGAACAAGGTGTCTGCAACTAACATGCTTGCCGTTCCGATCCTTCTCTACTCCTTTGGAATAGTGAAGTGGACTCGAGAGGAGTTGCGTCAACTCGATGTAGGAACCCGCAAGAAGATGTATCTCAATAGGAGTTTACATCCCAAATCGTCCGTTCCACGGCTATACCTCCCGCGACATCGGGGAGGGCGTGGACTCTTAAGTTTGGAGAGTCTCCACAACAGGATGGTTCTGGATGGAGCCTGTAAGATAATCAGGAGTTCGGATCCCCTCCTCTGCATGGTCCGGGATCATGAAAATGCAGGGGTAGGAGCCTTTCTGTTTAAGGCAGCACAGAGAGCCGCTGATGAACTTGGTCTCTCCTTCGACCTCGAGCGGGTAAATCGCGACTCTATCACCGAGTTGGAACCTGCTCGGCGAAAAGCCCGAATTAAAGCTGCAGAACACAACATCTTTCTGCAGCTCCACATGGATAAGCCAATGCACGGAGTCTTCTATAAAAATATAGAAAACCTTGGCTTATCCGAAAGGCTGACCTTTGCCTTTTTAAGGTCAGCCGGGCTGAAGTCTGAGACCGAGGGATTCATAATGGCTTGCCAGGATGGTGTATTCAACACTCTGGTCTATCGAAGTCGTGTTATGGGTATAGAGGTCCCGGATGTCAGATGCAGGGCCTGCCGCAGGGCGCCAGAGACTGTAATGCACTTGCTGTCGGCTTGCCCGACATATGCAGTCTCGGCCTATATCCAAAGGCACGACGGAGCATTACGAGTGCTTTATTACCATTTAAGGCACTCGTATGGGATAGACGAGACACCAGTGCTGCCTTATGCTCCGGGGGATATCGAGTCCGTTGTGGGGAATGAGAAGTGTCTAATTTATTGGAACTACTCGTTTCCCACCGTCAGGCAAATACAAGCCAACAAGCCTGACGTAGTACTCCTCGATCACCAACTCAAGACAATGTTTGTCGTGGAGTTCTCGGCTCCCGCGGAAAACAACATTGTCTTGAAGGAGGAGGAAAAACGGACAAAATATCGAGACTTGCTCTTCGAACTCCGCAGACTTTATCCGGACCATAATGTTAAGTTGGTGGTACTGATCATAGGAGCTCTAGGTGGAACGAGGCACACACTGCTTTCAGAACTGAAGATCATACCGGCATGCCGAAACTCGGCAGAGATCTTAGCCGGTAGGATGCAGAAGGCCGTCATCCTCGGTTCGCTACGTCTACTCAGGGCACACGATTCCCGGACCCAGTAGTCACTTACCCCACGGTGTGGGGAGTGGCTGCCGGTACTACCAGCTCCCCTCGGTGAGAATCGGAGCCACAGAGAAGGGTGACTGGTTTTTAACAAAAAAAAAAAAAAAAAAAAAAAAAAAGTGTTTATTTCCATAGACTATTACAGTATTGGAATTGTCAAATACAGAGTACAGGGTAGTACAAAGAAAGTATACATATATATGCGTGTATATACAGTTAAAAGTAAATTACACAACATTGAGAAACAGACAAGCAAGCAAAGATATGTACAACCAAGGTGTAACAATAAATTATATAGGGAGGAAATATTCCTCGTAAGAGTAAAAACAATGATCCGTTAAGAATTTTGTTTACAAGCCTCTTAAACATTGCAAAACTACTTGCATAGATGATGTACCTACATAAAATCATTTGTAAAACTTGACGTTTCGCTTACAGCCTTAAAGTATTTTTCAGTTAACTTTTACAGACTTATTATTTTGAGCGCATGCGCCTTAGGCAGCGTTAAACGTGTAGCAAAATTTTTAAAAACCTGTGACTATAAGAATAATCAGTATTTTATGTTTACCATAATAACTATCGGCTAAACAAATAACGTGAACTGTGAAAGGAAACGTGTGAATTGGGACGACTCCAGTATATGAAATATACATACCCATTCATGTTTAGGAATAGTGAATAGTGTGTTAGTTGTTTTCTTCTAGTACACCTGCTAGGCTCGTACTCGGTTTGTTGTTTATCGTCGTGTAGTTATAGACGGTTGTATTGGCGCGGTCTATAATTAAATTAAACTGCAATTGAATTTATAAATATGTTGGTGTTGGTTACTTTAGAGGAAGTAGTTAATTGGAGTAATGATCTGTTATTTAAATTTGTATAATGCGCTCGCTAATATGCATTAACAGACAATCTAGCAGTGCGTGTCTTTACAAAGGAAGTAAATCAAAGTACGAGAAAAAACATGGTAAGTTTTTATCTATATTATAACAGTTTACACAAGTTTTTCATCTCGATTATTTTTGTCTTCACAAATACAAAATCGAAAAGCATGTTGCATCTGATTGACATTTCCAAATCTGTAAACATGTCTTGAAGAGAAAATGTTTGTATATACTTATGCGTGATTGTGCGCAAAAGGGCAATATTAGGTAAATATTATGGCGCTAAAAATATTTCCTCATTTTTCTCAAATAAAATATTGTTATTCTAAATAAAAAACACTTGTTTTGCCTACTAATTAAAAACGAACTGCCTAAGGAATCACTACTTCCACATCCCGATTCTCCATCCGTCTCTTTAAAGGAAAACATCTTCGCTATATTTGCACTCTAGTATGTGGAAATAATTGATCATAGAATTTTAATAATATCTTAGAGGCATATGTCATAAAAAATTGCGCGTTGGCTACATATATTTTTTTCTATTCACCCCCACGTGCGCCAAATGTCAAGAAAATGTCTCAATTTTATTTTATCAACCCCTTTAATGAAGGAGTGGTGGTGGAAGAATTAAAAATATTATTAAGAAATTCTGAGGCCTTGGTTTATAGTATACACACCAAATCCCAAGTTTCTGTACTCTTACCAGCTTGCTTTACTTATTTTTCCCCTATTTGCCCCTATTTAACCCCTAACACTTCAACGGAATCATCTCAAAAAATAGTCTAATTCCAGATGTCGTTATAATACATACGTGTCCAAATTTCAATAGTTCAATTTTATTTTATCAATTCCTTTAATAATGGAGTGGGGGTTATTGGGAGGGGGTGGAAAATATTATGAAAGAATCTGAGGCCTTCCCTTCAAATCCTAAGTTACTATACTCTTACCAGCTTGCTTTATTTATTTTCCCTTATTACCCCTATATTTAACCCCCAACTCTTCACTAAAGTTACCGCAAAATATAATCCAGTTCCGGATCTGGTCATGGTACATGTGTGTACTAAATTCCAAGTCAATATCTTAAACGATCGCGTTCCTGAGAAGACGTGCGCACAAAAAGTTAGACAGACAGACATGTTTTTTTTAGATCAAATTTATAATCTTAACGTTTTATTTCATTATAAGCTTACATCAACCAAAAAAAAATTGAAAATGTTTTTACGATTACTATACTTCCACTCCACTACGTGTATATGGAAGTTGTTATGAAATTTTGTTAGAGATCTCCACCGACGACTATTGTAAATGTTTATGTTTATCCGATTTTAATTATTTAAAATTTTCAAACAGTTGATTTTAAATTAGTTCGGCAATAATTTTTTTTTCAACAATCTCATATCATGTTGAGCAGTCCATCATATTTCGTACAAGGCACTTTATTCGGGTCTGAGGAGATGTAAAGTTTAGTTGGGTCCGTTTTCTGATTTAAATTCATATTTGGCCATTTTGCCCAGAAGAGAAATAAAGTAGGTATTTGAACTAAAAATATTTGACGATTTTAATAAATTAGGGGAATGGCAATATTTGATACTATATTTGAAAACAACAAACAAAACGCAACAGATGAAACATTAAGTTTAACCTTATATGGATATTCCTAAAGTATTTAATCAGATGTAAACGTTTTCAGTCACCAGAGGAATGATGCTTTGTCTGTGACAATCGGTAATTTGCTCAGTTTTTAATTAATCGCTGTTCACATAAAAATGTATTTTACATATAATCACACATGCATTAATGCATAAAACATTTTCGGCAGCATTTTATGCATTATACCTGTTATACCTAGGTATTCGCAGATTATCAGTTCTACTCGGTTTATAATTGGTGGTGCTAAACAGTATGATGATTTTATTTGTGAATTGACTTAGTGATATTATTTCTCATATATGCGTCGTAAACTTTTGAATTCTAACGCCATCCAAGTCTAAAATAAACAATTATAATTAGAATACCAACTGATATCAAATGGATTAAATTTTTATTAAGTTAGAAGTCAAGTTCATCGGTTTAAAATAGGTTTATGGCTGACCTTACAATAAGCCTTTGAAACATGTTTCATATCAGAGTACACATTATACAAATTGTCCCAGTTTTAAATCGAGAGACTGTACCATAAAGTTTTTATTTTATATCTTGGCAGGTACAGTTAATGGACTTCCAATTTGGCATACATAATACCTGGAAGTAAAGAGGATACCTAATAATATTTTTATGCCTGATTTTTGTAGTAAAGGGTATTTATAATTTTCAGTTTCTATATGGTCTGGCTGCTTGCTCATACCCTCAAGTGGTGAAAACCCCTAAATAATAAAATGTATGTGCAAAAGTATTAGTGATTTACTTTTAAACGTAGTTCTTAGAGTCGCTGATTATAACTCAGAAGTATAATTTAAAAAATCATTCACCAGCAACCACTTCATGGCTCCAAGGGCGGGTGGAATTTTTTTCTAAAACACATGCTTTAAACGAGTCAAAATTGATTATCATGCTATATATTACATTACTTTAGTCATAGCGTCTTTGTTTTTGATGCTACAGGAACAAAAGAAAATCATTGAGAAGCTTGATTAATAATCTTTTATTTTTCTCGTTCGAATTTTTGCTCTTAGTGCAATCGTTTTTTTTTTTACATATTTAAAATTAAAGCTAAATATTTCGCCTTATAAACGTTGGAATGCCAACTTTAAAATTTGATGTATCCGATACTATTAATAGCGAGATTGATAGTATATAATTTTTAAAAAAATCAAGTTCATCAGTTTAGAAACTTTCTATATTAGCATATTTATTTGCTAAATCTGATACTTTTTAGTTAGAAAGTCGTTTTCATATACGTTTTCTCTAGCTAAAATTGTAATTTTCAAGTCAATATAATTTCAATTTGCAAGACTATTAATTTATATGATACGTTGCAACTTTTTTCTTTCAAAATTTGATTTTTTTCAATTCTTTTTTTAAATATTATGTTTAAAAAACGAAATTTTAATTATATGACAATATTTCCAAATTAGAATTTCTAGTTACTATACTAATTGTTTATAACTGTATCTGGTCCAACGAAGATACTAAGTAAAATCATAATTCCATGTTGTATTGACCAGTAATGCACATAAAGGTACTTCGACGCTAATGAATTTTCATGAAAACCTTCAATTTTTCCAATTTCTTAATCGGTTATACACAAAAAAGAACTTTTACAATTTACCCAAAAAATCACTTTGCTTTAAATTATACATGTATTTTCTTCAACTTGTACAAAACGTATAAGACAAGCATTTTCCTGTTCGTTTAATATTTTTATCATTTAGCGTTTATACCCAAAATGAAACAAATAAAAGGATTCGTATTTCTCAGGAAACAACCTATAGAAACAAACAGAAGTTAATAGTTATGTAGAGAATTAAAGGGCCTTTGAAAGGATGTATCACTCGACCCCCTACAGTTTAAATGACCTCAACTCACCTAAATGTGACAAACATATTATCCCAATTAATCGTAACGTGATTGATTCATTGCTTTATTGGCAAATTGTTGTCGTTAATGTTCACACCAATTTTGGATAAATCAGGTGTAATAGATATTCCTGTCACAATGCAGAATGGTGAATCTATATTTGAAACGTAATTATATAAATATATCGCTGTTTCAGTTTTCTTAACATATGATAATTACCTGATTAGTATGGTTCTCATTCAATAAAAAACATTTGTATGTACGTCTGACCGGGGCAATATGATCGTCTTTAATAAACCATTGAATATAAAGTTAACGTGGTAGAGTTATGATTACCTCCATGTCATTGTTGTTAGTATTCGAGACTTATCTTAAAAATAATTGATTAAATTCAAATATATCACTTTCGATCATGTACGAGTTCAGTTGTTCCAGTTTTAAATCAGACCTAAATAATCATTTTTCTCTGATATATAGGTATATGATTGTAAATAGGCTCTTCAAAATATTTGCATGGTATTTACATAAATACATAAGCTGAAAAAAGGGAATAAATCGACCAGAATTTTTTTCATTGTTCAAAAATTAAGATTTACAAACGAAATAGTGTTTGTTTATAAATCAATAAATTTGTTTAAACTGTGCTATTGATAGAAATTCTTTGACAGATATCGTGCTAGGTAGTGCGATGCAGTTAATAAAACTATAGGCAAATCCGCAACTTTTCTGTCAACTACGTGGTAGATTGCAAAAATGTTTCCCTAATATATAATATAAGAGCTATAGACGGTGGTGAATGTCATGCAAGCTGCACGATATGTCAATTTTTAATAATCGCGGGATATTGTCCAACTGTCAATGAACCCTCAATATTAACACAGGTTGAATCATCGTATCCACTTTGTAAGTTAATAGACCACAAGCCCATGCTAAATTTTTAGAGGGTCATATGACACCGCTTGAAAAGGTATAATTTTTGTAGTCCTACAAAAATGAATCGCTTTGAGCCCTATGCCTTACATTTTAGGTGGGACATGGGAAAGCCGCGGAAAAGTGAAAATCGTAACCCGCGGAGGTGAATCTTTTTCAAATGACACTGTACGGCTTACGATTATTTGGACTGGATTTATACCTGTGACTCTTAAAAAGAAAATGTCGTACACAAATAATGGGACAGAAGTACAGGAAAAAATTTCGTTTTCCTCCGAAAAGTGACCTCTATGTACTAAGGTAATATAAAAATTGATTTTTATATTAACAAGGATGATTTTTTTTGCTATGCTGTACAAATCGCTTGGAACATGGGGTGACAAGCGCGAGATCAACCCCCGTCCTAGACCTCTATCAAGGGTGGTGATTTGACACCACATAAATCTTGATTATTTTAATACTATTTTATATAATAAGAATTTGTATTACCACGCCGTACATTTTAGTTGGTACATGTGTCTGGAGAATTGAATTTTCCGTCCCGAAGTGAGGTTTTCTGAATAAAAAATGATTGCAAGACTTTATTATATTTGAGCAATACTGGATATTCTAATTATTCTAAACCTATTATTCAAAATTAATGGATCTGAAATGTAAAATGATTTTCCGAAAATTTTACGCTATATTATGTGTAAACAGTGCGTAAATAAATTATACTTTATAAAAATAAATATTCGATATTTTATATTACTTTAATAAAAGATGAAATAGAAAAGCTACTAGGCCAAGACACCGAGTCTGTAAGGCCAAATATCTAGAGAGAGAGAGAGAGAAAGAGAAAAAGGAAAGCTGCTGAAAAATATCATTTTTTTATGTACTTGGAACAAAGTTGATTCAGTAAAAAAGAGAGAATCTTGTTTACTTTCACATCCCCATGTGTTATCCACATACATATACAACATATACAACGACAAAATCACAATACACACAATAATATCACAGTGAAACTGTAAATCTCCTCCTGGTGTTATAAACTTGTTATAAAAAAAATGTCGGCAAAGTATTAGTTGCCCGTGAGTTCCCTCGCTGGTCCTTGCCACACTATAAAAAAAAAACTAAAAAAGTTGTTTTGGGTGGATTTTCTTGGGGGGAGGGAGGGGCGACAACCCTTATCGCTATCTTTGGTGCCACCTTAACATGAACGTATTACGTGTGTCAAATTTTATTGGAATCTATTCATCCGATGAGAAGATTTTTTTTTTAACCTGAAAATAATAAAAACAATTTTTAGGGATATTGCATCCCTTATTTGAGTACATTGTAATAAAGATGCCTGAATTAACCACTTAATCGTGCATCTGACTGAGAAACAAAAACTGGAAAGAAGTTGTTTTTGGTGGATTTTCTTGTAGGGTCTAGTGTCTAAAATCCCAACAATGAAAATGAACGGCATGGACACATTTGTATTCTTTTATAGTTAAGGAAAGGAAAAACGATGTAAAGTTGAAAATCTATCAATTGTATTAAAAAATAGAGAATTTCCGATTTGCATAATTTTTAAAAAATTTCGCTTCTTTTACAATGTTCTAATTTTATTATTGTCCATTATTTTTGAACGGCTACTAAATAAAATAAAAATTCTAACCTACATTAATCCAAAAAATAAATGGCCGTACAGTATCAAATAAACTTACCCTAGAAAACTGAGTTTTTCCCTTTCTCGGGGGTGATTTTTTTTATTTTCATTGATAATACCCATTCCTTTTAGACGGGTTATGTTTTTTTAAAGATTTGAAATATCGTATAATCTTTTGGAATTGATGCCGTACAGGGTCAAATCACCACCCTTGATAGAGGTCTAGGACGGGGGTTGATCTCGCGCTTGTCACCCCATGTTCCAACCGATTTGTACGGCATAGCAAAAAAATTCTTTCTTGTTAATATAAAAATCGAATTTCACAAAAGCCGCGCGGTGTCATATCACCTTAGTACATAGAGGTCACTTTTCGGAAAACGAAAATTTTTCCTGTACTTCTGTCCCATTATTTTTGTACGGCATTTTCTTTTTAAGATTCACAAGTATAAATACAGTCCAAATAAACGTAAGCCGTACAGTGTCATTTGAAAAAAATGCACTTCCGCGGGTTACGATTTTCACTTTTCCGCGGCTTTCCCATGTCCCACCTAAAATGTACGGCACAGGGCTTAAAGTGATTTATTTTTGTAGGACTACAAAAATTATACCTTTTCAAGCGGTGTCATATGACCCCCTAAAAATTTAGCATGGGCTTGTGGTCTATAAGGTTTAAGTTCAACATGGGCTGAAATAAATTTACCACGTCATTAAATGTATATAATGGAACGATTTTTGTTTAAATTTCAGATATAAATTTATCGGAGGTCAAGGAAAACATGACACTTGGCAAAATTGCAGTGGTATTTAATTTAGAACACAATGGTGTATCAAAAATAGTTGTTTTTTTTTTATTTCAAGCACCACATTCTTAGAGTAATGCAATTATTAAATGTTCGTACTAGCCGGGGAGCTGGTGAACAACGTGTCCAAAATGGTTTTGTATCCGATTATAGAAAGATAGTTTTTCTTTCCTGAAAAATAAATCGACCATCTAGCTGGGCAATCGAAGTACACCCCTAGTTGAAAAAAAATATACAGTGTCCCATAATAACGTACAAGAAACATAACTATTCCTTATCGAAAATGAGGGTGGGTTCTTCATATTAAATTTTTCAAAATAAGCCGTTCTTGTCCAGCACACCCCCTTAAAGGGGTGTTCAAGAAAACGGTTTCTAATTTTTATCTGAAAATAATTTATAAACAGCAAATGATCATATTGGTACAGGATACTGTCAAATAATAATAGTGCTCGTCGCTTATGACTGATCACTTAGGCAGATGTAATTTAGTTTTTTTTTTTTTTCTCAAAATCGGTTTTACGAATTTTGTTCAAGAGGTAAAAAGATTTCTAAATGAATCATCATGTTTACTTTTTTGTTTTTTTTTTATTGAAAGAAAAATAACAGAGATGAAGATATTTAGAAAATTATAAGAAGGTTAGTTAAGTTAGTTAGTTAGTTTGAATATACGCTAGATGGATGATATAATTTCGTTAGGTGCCTTTTCATTAGTAATCAAGATGTGTCAAATTTCGTCTTTTTACGATTATTTTATTTTTAGTTAGAAATTAAAAATCGTTTATTGCACACCCCCCGAAGGGGGTATAGATGGACAACAGGGTATAGATGGACAACAAAGGTTTATTTTCAAAGAATGTATATAAAGAACCAATCTTCATTTTCGATAAGGAATTAGCAGTTAAATTTTTGGCACATGATTACGGGACACCCTGTATAGGAAACTAGGGTAATAAATGTCCAAAGATATAACAACAAAACTGATCCATTGAAACAAATACAACAAACAATGATGGGAAACGCAAACGCCTATATAATTCGGAAATCGACACTATAAACTTAATGCTTATTTTTCTTTATTTATTGTACAATAAAGCATATTAAAATGTAATAATACAATACCACCATACATATCAGTCCGGAAGTATGGACTTGCAATATAAAGGGACATTTTCGGATTCAATTTTTTATGGAATCGTGTTAAGGATGAAGCACTTAATATAAAAGTGCTTGTTGTCCACAGAAAACCTTCTTAGGTATTACAGGACAATGTGCTCCGATCCCACTGTTACTATATTAGCAATACCTAGACCTAGTTCCTCTACATCTGTGCGCAAGGATCGAGGCAATATTTACTGCCCTAGAGCTGCAGCAGATCGCTTTGTTTAAAATATGTGAGATATTTTAAACAAGGCGATCTGGTTGGTCGCTTCAGGATTTTGAAGCTAATCCAAATAGAGTCAATTATCAAACATACTGGCTCAATGTCAACCATGCACTGCAGTTGGAAGAGGGGCGACTTATCTGGTATCGAAAATGTCTAATTGTAGGCTATCCAGAGCCCTAGGTAAGACCCCAACTATCTTCCAGGCAGAAATCTAGATCTATAGATCTACTTGACCAGGAATAGATAAATAAAGATCTTGCCACCGCAAAGATCTATATATTTTGAAATCGCCAGGCAACGTTGAAAGCTTTCAGGTCTTACACATTGGAATCTTAAATTGCCTGAAAATGCAAACAATCTCAGGTATAATAATTCGTAATTCGTTTTGTGGCTCAGCTTAGGGATACATAACAGAAAAGATCCTGAAATGAGAAAAGAAACAGAAATGTCCTACGGGGGAAACACTCCAGCCCAATGACGAACGAAAAATTCTTATTCGACAAAGAATTTTTCAACGCCTTTAGAATTCGAAAGATCTGACTCAGAACTAACAGACCATTACCCGTGAAAATATCATCTTAAGAAAGAGACAACACAGAAAATATAAATGTAGATACTGTGATACTGCAACAGAGACTACTGAGAATTTATTTTGCTAATGCACGATGTGAAGCCACATTAGGTTGAAGTACATAGATAAGGCGGAATCAATACCTGGAGACAGAGAAATTAAGTCTTAGGAAAATTACAGGTTTTGTAAAAAGCTTGGAACTTCTAAGCAACAGCTAATTGTAAGGTAATTCAAAAGAGACCTCTACTTAATAACGCATAAGTATGAAATTGGAATTGGAATGGATCGGGGAATCGGATTCAATTTTTTGCGGGATCGTGTTGTAGATGAAGCACTTGTTATAAAAGTGTTTGTTGGCGACCAAGAACCTGTTGCATAAGCGATACATTTTTTTTAGCATCCATTTTCATATTTTTTGATAAAATTGCAACAGGAACTGTCTTGCGACTTTCTGTTTCACATTCCAATATTCCTTAAGTTTTTAAGTTTGAAAATACATGAATCTAACCAATTTAATACTCTTTTTTAATTGACTTATTTATTTTAATGTCCTGGCGAAGTTTAGCTAATGCTACTCTACCACTTAACCAGGTTGGCGAAATGAGATACGGTCACCCATCCAAGTGACTGACTTGCTTCTTCAAGAGAATGTATTCAAAATGGAATTCGTCATTAAATACATTTTTTTACAATACAATGTGTATAGTGTATAGGGCTTCTGTTGAGTTGGACCTGAATTCAGTAATTTATATAAATTTTAGACCAAAATGGCTTTAAAGTTTTTCATCAAAATTACTAAAATAAGACTGGATATCACAACAATATAAACTAATATGTGCAACATTTGACAAGATCCGCTGAAACTTTTACGAATTTTTATTTGCTAACGAATTTTTATAGTTATACGCATGCCATATGTTATTTTTACTGATTTACATAATTGTTACTCCGCCTAATTGACGTATTTAAATAAGCAAAAATTACTTTCATTCCCTGTAACTTTTACATTTAATTTAATTAAAAACGTTCGCAAATAGATACTTTCCACATTGTTATTTATATTGTATAAATTAGAAGAAAGGATTCAATCAAATTATCTGTTATTAAGTTTCCTTCTTAATGAGACTGTTAATCCTTAACTACAAACACAAAAAATATATTCATCATGTGATATAAAATTCTAACGTACATACAATCCCAAAACTTTCTTTTGAGTTTATTGATGAAGTTCAACAGAAGTGACCTATTTAAGGCATTCGACAAAACCACCCACTATGAGCATACCACCAAAAAAGAATAATCCTACTCGTCACTGCTCTTTTTTGTAAATAATATTAGTTTTAGACATTTTTAATTTAATTACAAAATATACAAAAAATAATTTTAATTTAAATAATTAGTAACTTTTTATTTATTGATCGATATTGTTCCAAAACAATAGGGTTCTTGCTCCAGCTAACACTAGCTTACTGCCCAAATTTCAATACAATCAGACTTTTCGTTCTTAAGTTATCGTGCTTAAAAGAAACGTGACGGACGGACAGACCGACGGACGGAAATTTTGAAAGTTCAGAATTCGATCACCAACACAGTGATATGAAATTTTTTTCTCTACGAGCAATATTACTGGTTTTAGAAATGTGCCGATCGAATGCAATATACTCTTCGTTTTGTATTTGCGAAGAGTATAATAACGGAATAAGAAGTCTCTCAAATCCTTGTATTCGCGTCATCGTCTTTACTAGGCGTGTGCCGGGTAGTTGTTTTTATAAACGTCGTCTTTACTAGGCATGTACTGGGTAGTTGTTTTTATAAACGTCGGGTGCCAGTTTTCAGCCATTTACATAGACAATTGTTACATGTTGCCGCTGATTAGTGGTAAATAGTTTTAATAGTTTTAACTGTTTTCTGACGTTCTGTTGGAAATAATATTAAATACCTACTTAACTCGAGTAACCATTAAGCATCGATCGTCGTCGATTTATCGAACTCTTTATATTTTATATATTTGCACTTTCTATTCCAATACTCTTCACATTTTTTAGACATATTTCATTTTTCTACTATAGAAGGATGAATATAAAAAGAAATACCAGAAGGAAATGGAAGACAATTAACAGGGCAAGAACTTAACTGGTCAACAATGAGTTCAAAAATAATAATAACGGCGGGAAAATGCTGACGCGGAAGAAATCATCCATGATTACACAATAAATACTAAGAACTAAAGAAGTACATGAGAATAAAAACATCATGGGAAAATCCTTAGCCCACACATGGTCCAACGAAAATGAGATGGACGGACGAGCACAATATGGCTGGCAGTCGGAATTTTTGGCTGTAAAATGTAAAAAACTTTTAATTGCAAATTTTATTCATATCACTACACCAAATTCGAAAATAATCCATTACCCATTATATTACAGAATAATGTAATGATAAAACCAACAATTTAAGTGTACTCCAGTATCTTATATCTACATAGTGGAGTAAAAATAGGACATTGATGTGTATAGTTTTGTAACAGCAATATTATGATTTCATACCTTCTGGAGTATCATCGGGGATATATATCTGAGTTTTGAAGTTCCAAAGCCTATTGCGTTTTTTTATGAACATTTTTGTTTTTTTAAGGTGAAAAGTGAATATCTCTGGTTCTAGAGATCCGATCGGGACAAACTAAAAACCAAAATCCCTCGCAATTAAAATTACAACAAATCTGCGTTGGTTTTGGGTCATTTGGGTACGTACATAACGTGCAAAATGGAATAAACTGCCTAAAAAACGTTTATTTTTCATTTTAACGCCCAGGGACCTCGAGAGTTCCGATCGGCTTCAAACTTTCAAAAAATATACCTTTTGTTGAAAACAAAACATCCTGAAATTTTGGTGCCCAAATATTGAGCCTGTGGACACAAATTAGTTTGTTATCTGAAATTTGAAATCCCCGCCATTTTGTCCCATTGAGTCCAAAATGGATATATTTCTTTTTTCAAAATGTAGTTTTGAACGCCAGCTTTCCAATAACATTAAAAAAAATTTCGCTTAAGTCATTTTGGTCACGTTCTTGCCATTTATTTATAAGCCACATGAAACAAATAGATTTTCTCGCGCATTTTGAAAACATTAGAGAACCTGAGTATTCGTAAAATTTTACTTCCGAAAATATATGAATAAGCTACTGATTAATATATTAATGAAGGAAATGTATAAATTCGAAAACTCTGCTCTCATGAAATTTGGCCGTTCACAAAATGGCTGACACTGGTTATGACCAAACATTTGAATAAAGGTAATAAAATTTAGTTAGAATTAGAGAGAAAATATCTGAATTACTACCTAAAAAAAATTGTTGTAACAAATATAGCAAAAAAATTATGGACTTAATCTCCAGAAAAAATGAACTAAAAACAAGTTATCCCTTAATCTCCTGTACTAACACGAGGTTAATAAATGCGACAAAATGACTTTCGGTTTCGACTCTGAATGAGATGAAATTCTCTGCACACGATTAAGAAACACAGATTCTGATTTATCCCTTAATTAATTTTCGAGTTTAGTCCTCGTCCACAATAATCTAAAAAATTGATATAACACTACAGTTTTGTGTCTCAAGCGACCACAAAATACAAAATTGCCACGATGATTAATGAGTTAACAAAGATACATGTGTCCAGCGGACACCGAAATCGCACAAAAACGTGCCTCAAAAATTAATTATTACACGGAATATCCTTTAAAAATTCCAAAAGATAACTATACAGCAACGTTAACTCAATAACATGACCTCTTTAATAATGAAATATATTTAAAATATCAAAGGATTAAAGAAATAAACGTGAAAATTCGTAAACGTCGAAAGTCAAGAAGCCTCGATATTAAAAATGGCTTTAGTGATGTTTCTACCCGCGTATGCACACTGGTTCACATCGCGTTGGCGTTTACTGCGGGTAATTCAAATTTATGTAGCACGGGTGCCTAAACGAAAAAAAAAATTCGTTATATCTGATAAAAATCTTTCGAAAATGTTTTCAAAAAGGCCGAGAAAATCTACTTGTTTTAACTTGGTTTATAAATAAATGCCAGAAAAGTGGCCGAAATTACTTTAAAAGTTTTTTTTTGTGTCATCGGGAAGCTGGCGTTTTGACAAAAATATCCACTTTGGACCTGATGGCACAAAATGGCGGGCAGTTCAAATTTCAGATAGCAAATTCATTTGTATGTCCATACGTTTCAATATTTGGGCACCAAAATTTCAGGGTATTTTGTTTTCAACAGAAGGTATATTTTCTGAATGTGTGATGCCGATCGGAACTCTAGACGTCACTGGGTGTTAAAATGAAAAAAAATCGCTTTTTAACTAGTTTAACCCATTTTGTATGTTATGTATGTACTCAAATGACCCAAAACCATCGCAGATTTGTTGGAATTTTAATTGCGATGGTTTTTGGTTTTCAGTTTGTCCTGATCGGGCATCTAGAACCGAAGATATATTCACTTTCTTACCTAAAAAAAAACGATTTTCAAAAAACAAAGTTGTTCATAAGAAAAACGCAATAGCCTTTGGAACTTCGAAACTCATATATGTATATACTCTTGGTGATATCCGAGAAGGCCTGAAATTATAATACTGCTGTTACAAGACTATGTGTATCTCATCGTTGGTCTTTTTTTACTGCACTAACAGTGAAATTTGCCGGCATAGTTAATGAATCACTTACATCATAAAATTATTCAAATATTAAAAGAAAGTTAATGTTATCTCTCACATAACCGAAGTTAACAGCAAATTATACCATTAAGTTGGTAGCCTATAAAATCATAAATAGCAATTAAGATAGTTGCAGGGAGCTTATAAATCCTCGTTTACTGCTCATGCAAATTTTAAAATGAAAAACTTATTAGATGCCATAATTCTTCAATGTTTCATGCTTTATAATCTTGGCGCATCAATTTTCCATTAACCTTAATCAATATTAGTTATTAACTGTAGGGAGAAGTCTTTTTATTCATATATTATAACAATTATGATGGTAGAGGTAGCAGCAATCTTTAATAAAACCTAATATAGCGGCATGTAAGATCACAAGTTTGCTTAATAGTGCAACTTGGTAGCTTATTTGCACAATGGGAAGCCATGCGTCTTCGCATAAAATTTTACGGTGTTACAAGCATGCAGAAGAGAAATGAGCAATTGAGTTTTGTAATAGACCATGAATTATTATAATTATAATTATAATTTAAGGGAAATTTTAACAAATGTAGTAATAAACACCATTGCACTGTCAAATTTAATTAATGGAAATACCATACGATTATAATTATAATAATACTAATAAATAAAATTTGCTGTTGCCAGGTTAATTTTGAACACACGTATATGAAATGGTAAAACAATAACTGGCGACGTCTAAAATTTATTAGAATAGTAAAAATTACAAAAAGCAGTAAAAAATGAAACATATTCTTTATAGGATTTTGAGAAAAGCAGAAAAAACTATCTATGGGAACTAAAGGAAAAACAATCTAAAAAAAAATGTTAATGAAATATTTGCATTCTTTCGATAACCTGATTTCTGGTTATGCTAGGAATTCAAGTCCTAAATTGAATTTGTCTATTTCTTATTTGACATTTCTCATGGTAACACTAGCATCCAGATAGACCTCTACGACTATGCAGATTAAACTGGAATCTACATAACCCCCTACAGTCATGAGGATTCAGTTAAAAATGAGAACTAAGGCCTAACATGAATTTATTTACCTACCTTGTTTTAAAAAAATGAATTTCATTTTCATGCGGTTATCTATCATTCTGTTTCTTCGAAATTTGCCTTTGAAACGTTTTTTGTCCTTATTCTTGAGTTCATCAGAAAGATATAAATCCACTCAAAGAATTTTCATGCAAAAAACCAAGACAACTTCCATAAATAT
This sequence comes from Stenurella melanura, assembly GCA_963583905.1. NCBI lineage: Eukaryota > Metazoa > Arthropoda > Insecta > Coleoptera > Cerambycidae > Stenurella > Stenurella melanura. Next base: position 46,832,516 of record OY757313.1, read on the forward strand.
GAAATATTTTGACATTATATTTGACATTGACTGATAAAAACAACAGATCTTCACCTATCTATTTTCTAACTAGCAGCGGAGTGCAATTTTTTTTTCTTTTTAGCTCTCATAGACAATTTTTTCTGCTGCTTTCAATATCCTATAAAGAATATGTTTCATTAAAATTACAAGCAAACAAATAAAAATATACTTTTAAAAAAGCAGTAAAGAAGAATACAATATACAAGAAAATTAATAAAATACTGGATTTCTCTACTGTACAGGCATTATATCTGTAGCTTGGAATAACATGGTTCCATATTATCCCGTGCAATCAACTGTTTAGAAAAAATTGCTGATAAAGTCTACTTTCATTATAATTTTCTTCCTATTATTAAATACACGTTTTCTTATTTTATTTTTTATTGAATTTATTCATCGTTACCCATACCCCATCGTAACAAAATTCTGTGAAATAAAAGTTGCAAACAGAACATTGTCCAAACTCTTTACATAATATTCTGGTGAAACAAATACTAATTAGAATGTTGCTACGCACATGTCCACCAATATCAGGAAAATTGTTTGCGAGACAAAGTTCTAACTGTATTTTAATGATGAAAAGAAAACTAACTTTATGTTTATTATAATGAAAATTTTATTAACTGCTATCAGTAACCCTAGTAGCACAACATATTGGACCAATATATGAATATTGGTCCTGTATAGGACCAATATGCATATATATGAATATTGGTTCTATATGGATTATGTATTGGTGCTATTAGGGAATTAAATTAATATCGTTTCGATAATAATAGTTCATCTCACTATACACAGTTAGGATAATTTTTACTAGTCTACTTAAAACCAAGACAAATCAAATGCATTGACAACACCGTGTGATTGATAATCAGCGATATAGCCTACAACTAAATAACACAGGGCCGAGAAACGCGCAAAAGTCTCTTCGCGATGCCAACGACGACAGCGGCGGCATTTTTTTTTATGAAAGACAGTTAGCAACATTCATATAGGTCGGATTTCCATAATCTGGAGTTTTTTTACACTTTCTATTTCTTATTTATATAATGAACATAATAAATAGAGCAAAAGCAAAAGACCCCGAACTTGCCTTAATTGGACCGGCGTCAATATTATAACTACTATTTGGCATGAAAAAATCGTTTTTTCAGAAAATAATTAATAAAAAAACCAATGGAGTAAAGCAAAAATTTTATAAGACTTTTTTGTTTCGTCCAGACCAATGTATTATTATGTAAAATATTGGTACGTGTACACCATGTATGTTTGTCAGAATTTAATATAAATTTATTTTCGTCTTCATAAACAAAACAGCTGCCTCGAATAAAAAAGTGAAGTTAAGGTTACGTTGTTATTTTCTATGAAGAATACGGATCGATATGAATCTAAGTAGCATGAGCGAAAACGTGGAACGAATGATTTTCTTGTGTTTCTGCACCTGCATCCCCACCGCAGATAGTTTTGAGATGAGAGTGCAAAAGTTCATACTATTCATAATTTATTAGTTGCATTTTCGAAAATATCGGTTTAATATTTTGTATTGGAAAAAATTCAGCATGTAATTTTCTGCATAATGATTCTATGTGATTCGTCCAAGTAAAATTTTCCTCCACTTACAAATTTAACGGATGCCATTCGCGTCAGAATGCCTTGATATATTTCAAGCCAGTGGGCACCACGTATTATGAGAATTTTACTTTTTCTAACACGATAAAAGTGATTCACTTATGGGCGACGTATATGGGAATCCAAAATATTGAAAATTAAGAAGAATTTAAAAGACTGGCGCCATAGTCATTTAGATAGGATATCATTTCTACTATTTACATAACTAGTCATCATTTAGCAATCCAATACATTGTAGTAATAGTATTACGACGCATATTACTTGTACTATACAAGAAATTGCTAAATGGTCCTATCCCACTTCTATTTTACTACCCATTTCCTGGACTACAGAAAACTTAAGTTTACTAATTTTTTATTTGTACAAGTAATTAATCAAAACTTGTATATTATAAAAGTAAATACACTTTTATATTTCCCAATGCTTTAGTTTGTGATGTATACACGCAATTCATTATATTATTACTGTAACATATATCATTATCGGGTGTGTAAACAACGAAGTTATTAACCATTCAAGTGAAATTTGGAGATAAGTGAATGCATTTGACATGGAAAGCATGAGAATAAAAAACAAACAATATAATTTAGCTTGTGAAATTTGGAGCGCAATAATTATATTTATTTTGTATGTGAGTGGCAATACTAAATTGATTTCGCTTTGGGAAGAAATTATATCTACTATCTCTTATTGTAGTATAATGATGCATTGCTGCAATTTGTGTACTTTCAGTACCATAAATAATCAGAAAGTAACTTCAAAACATAGGACTAATCAACACGTGTATTTTATAATTGTGGACTAGTAAGTATGGAGCAATATAAATGTCAAATAAAATAAATATATCAAATACCCCTGTACTAAATTGACAGCAGATTATATTTTTAAAATTAAAGTAGGGTATAAGCATTGAATAATAGTATGTTTTCATACAAAATTCATTGTGTTCTAAATAAAATATCATCGCAATTTTGGGAAGTTTCACGTTCTTTTTCTTCTCTGATAAGTTTATATCTACTAAAGTATCTGAAGAAACAAAAATATACATGCCAGTTTATTTGTGTCCCGGCTTTAATAAATCTCATGTATTTGTACATGGAAGCACCCCATTGTTACTTAAACTTAACTTTTTAATTTGGTTCCAATTTTCAGGGTATGTTTGTTGGGTGCGTCATTTGTATCCTGAAAAACCGATTTACCAGGGAGTTTTTTGGTAAAACGCAAAAACGTCCCCTAAATTAGTAGCATTAGAAATAAATATATGCAAATTAAATCCACACCTTTACCTTTATCCTCACTATTGCACTCTATTTTAGGGAATATTTTTGCGTTTTACTAAAAAATTACCTGGAAAATCGGTTTCTGAGCTGCGGATTCGGATTCAGCATAAAAAATACTCAAAATCTATGTACTCATGTCTCTGATACAGAACTTTTTTTCGTGGGGCTGTGTTGTCTATCTGACTATATATTAATAATAATAATAATATCATTTATTTTCCTTAAGACATAGATTGTATAGGAATAGCCAGCATTTCTCACTTACTAGGTATGTCAAATTTTTATATAAATGTGCCTAAAGTATAAGTAATAACATAGTAAACTATTACATTTTCTCTTTCTAGAAAAAAATAAGAAAAGTCACAAAAAAACATAAAACTTACAAACTAACGCGTACACAAAAAATCCGATATAAAATAACATTTATTTAGTAAAAATTCTTTTAGTTTCATTTTAAACAGTCCTTCATTCATTATAATTTTTATTTCATCCGGCAACAAGTTTGAAGATTTTGTCCCTAGACAATGAGGAGATTTAGAAGTTGTGTTTAATTTAGCAAAGGGAACATGGATATTATGTTTCTCTCTCGTGTTTACATTATGGTACTGACTATTTAATAAAAATGTTCTTGATTTTAAAATATATATGTACACATTTCTAAAATGAATATACCTGGTAAAGTAAAAATTTTATCATTTTTAAAAATTTCCCTGCGGGAACGGGTGTTTGAAACACCGCCAATGCACCTTATAGTACGTCTTTGAGCCTTAAAATCATTGGAAGCAAAAGTGGAATTCCCCCAGAAGTAGACACCATACCAAAGATTTTTATTTAAGTGGAAGCCTAGAAATTTGACCGTATCTGCTTCAGTACATAAAGAAGTATCATTTATATTAAGATTTAACTGTTTGCTCTGTTTTTGGCTATTATGAAATCTTAAGACCTGTGTTTTTTCGGCATTAAAATATAATGAATTTTGGGAAAACCACTCGCTTAGTTTATTAAGCAAGCTATTTCCGTCGAGTTCTAAACTTTCATCTGTTTTATTTGAAACAGATAAAGAGGTGTTGTCAACATACATCGTAAAGTGAGTATTAGATATGGAATCCAATTCATTTATATATAGTAAAAATAGCACAGGACCCAAGATAGAGCCTTGTGGAACTCCTAATGTCAAATAAGACTATTCAGAAGTAACCATGGCAAGATCATGTTTGCTTTTATATTAACACATTGTTTCCTATTCTCAAGAAAAGTTTTCACCCAATCTAGTGTTACTCCCCGAATCCCATAATTATTTAGTTTGCCCGATAATTTCTGATGGTCCACGCAGTCGAATGCCCTGCTGAGATCACAGAATATCCCAACAAGGCATTCACCCGCTTCAAGAATATTTCATAATTTTTCATAAAATGAGTTTACAGCTGTAGTAGTTGACTTTCCGCTGCGAAATCCGTGCTGGTTTTTAGTAAAGATCTTACACTTATCCAAAGCGTATTCAAGTATTTTGGAAAAGCCTAACAGCACTGTAATAGGTCTATAATTTTCCAAAGAATTAGGGTCGCTTTTCTTGAAAATAGGTATCACTTTTCCAGTTTTTAGGATGCTAGGAAATGTTCCAAATTCAAAGTAGAGGTTTACGAGATGTGTGATTGATTCAATGATCAAACTAATCACATTTTTAATTATAAACATTGGAACAACATCTGTACCAGATGATTTCTTATTTTTTAATTTTTTTGTTAGTAAATCTAACAGTTCCTCTGTAGTAAATGGCTTAAGAAACAAAGAACTGCTTTGTACAGTTATATTATTACTATTTGTCGATAGATTATTAATTTTGGAATTTGGTCAATTATATTTTTAGGTGTTTGAATAAAGAAATCATTAAATAGTGAAACAATTACTGTAGGGTCTTCAGTCTTCAGTCCGAACCCTATTCTTCTTTATTATTATACTATTCAGCATTGCGCCTCCGTCTTGGTGGCGCAATGCTGAAGAGGTTTGGCTTGCGACCATGTTTAGAAGTATAATTTATGTTCTGCACCTCTTACTCCTCAACTAACATGATTTATAGCCATATGGACAAAAAATTAAAGATAACAGATATAAATTTAATAAGAAATGTCTGATATGAAAAGGTTTATAAAGATATGCAAAATTAAACAGGTTCCCCAGTCATACCAACGACACCATCATTTGTGTTTTTTATAATTTATAAAATTACTCATGATGTACAATATAAAATTATATTTTATATCGCTTATAAAGTACCTAGTTTTAAGCATAAAATGTATATAGGTAAATAAAATAACTATTTAAATGGCTTGCGACCATGAAGTCCCAGGTTCGAATCCTGGCTAGGGTATGGGTGTTATGTGGCGTTTTTCCATGTGTTACCGAGATGGTAGCAGTGAGCTAGACCACTGTTGAGTGGCACAACATGTCTAGTCGCTGTTATCTCTCCTGAGTTCGAGTCTCAGCTGCGGTAGATGGCAATATCGCAGGGAATGGTTGTTGTGATGATGTCTATGTGTAGTTAAGTGAAGCTAGACAACTGTCTGTAATTGGGATACCCATCCTGTAGACATGTTCACCTAACAAGAAAAAAAAAACAAAAAAATTACGGTAACGTAATTCGAGCATAACCTTCCACGCAGCTTGAGACTGGTTTTCAGAATTTACAGTTTTGATTTGATACTAAGCATTCTTAGTTCTCTCCGTTAAGAGTTGATAGACCATCTTCTCATTTTTGTAAACATTAGATAGTTCCGGATAATTTCTTTATAAGACAAACAGATCCTTTAAATGTGCACTAGCGATTCTCACCTCATTATTTACCCTGTCTGCTGGTTTATTTCTATACAATTTTCAGAGTGGAAAACAGATATCAAAATAATAAATAAGAATGTTGTTAAAATAAGTATAGGCCTTATTAACATCCCTTATGTTATAAAGACCTTCCCATCGTTCATTTAGAATCATATTTTTAAAATTTGAGACAGCACTTTCATTAAAACTTCTTTTTTAAAAAAAGATGTGTATTTTATGTCATTATTGTTAGTCATATTTAAGTCAAAAAGAACAGTTATATACTAATGTCAACAAGTTTGTGACAACTACATATCCAGACGCATCCAACTTACAATTAAAAATTCATAAAACAAATATTTTTGAAATCTTAAATTTATAAATTGCAAAAAATCTAATCTTTATATTACTTTAAAAAACGAAGTTTTTCTAATTCATAAACAAAATCCCCCTGTGCAAAGTTTCATTTCGGCTGGTACTACATTCACCTTTAGTTTCATTTAATAAAAAAAACTGAAGAAAGTAAAGACGTATTAAGTGAAAAGTTTTGAAATTTTAAAGATGGGATTTTTACGTTATTTTGTACTTGTCGGTTACAGTAATCAATGGATCATTAAAATCAAAGTGTCGGATGCCTCATTTAACTAGGTGTAGGAAAATTCGTAACTGTAAAACAGAGAACGGAATTACCTATAAATGTCCGATGTAAGTGAAACTTTAATGGTTAGAGTCCGAATAAATTTTTAGGTGTTTTCCTAGAAATGTATTTAAAAGCAATTAGGCACCGGATACACTACTAAGATCTACAGAGATTTCTTATCCTGTTAATGTTATAGAAATAATTTCTTTTTATTGCATGACGTTGTCCTTGAAAGTGAAATAGGCGTCGGTCAAAGTACTTCCGGCGCACTTTAATTGAAAATGTAATAATTGTAGGTAGGTTCCTTTACCTCAGTTTTCTCGCGTTCAGCGAACAGCATTGCAGTCCTTAACTTCGCTAAAGATATTAGAATAATAAGTTATAATATTCGAACAATAACAACATTATCTGTTTGTTTACTGCATAGTTAGATATATTCTAACTTGATCATTGTTTGTGCTAGCCAAATATTATCATTCATTATTCGGTGCTGTGTAATCTGCAGGAGGAAATTGTGGTTAATCTATTTCTGTTTCAAATAAATCATAATCAGTGTATTGTAGTTACATAACCTAAATACACTAAAAAGTTGTAAGTGATAAGAAGCTCTCGTGGTCTACGGAAGTAAGTAAAATTGTTACATATTCATAAGTAATATAACAGATGACGATGACATTACTGATTATTCCGCTATTAATCCATTTCGACGGTTTTCATTACACTTGGAAATGCTACATGCATAGCAGCACGAATTATATTACTTCCACATCCAACGTAGTGGATTGGAAGTATTGTAATCATAAAAAAATGTTCAAAAAAAATTTTTTTTTCTTGAAATAGGTTTAGAATGCCATGAAACGTCGATATTTTAAATTTGAGCGAAAAAAAAAATCTGTTTGTCTGTAATTTTTTTTGTCCGCACGTTTTCTCCGGAACGGTTTAAGATATTGCCTTGAAACATTGTGCACGTATATATTATAACCAGATCTGGAACTGGATTGTTTTTTGAACATATTTGGTGAAGGGTTGGGAGATAAATAGGGGGAAATAAGTAAAGTAAGCTGGTAAGAATACAGTAACTTGAAATTTGATGAATGTACGGGAAGTGAAGTCCTCAAATTTTTTTGTTTTCCATCTCCATTTCCATCTATTATTAATGTGGTTAATAAAATCAAATTGAGATATTCACTTGAAATCTGGTATACGTATATATTATAATGACGTCAGGAACTAGATTATATTTTGGGACTACTCCGTTGAAGGGTTGGGGGTTAAATAGTGGCAAATAGGAGAAAATAAGAAAAGCAAGCTGGTGAGAGTACAGAAACTTCGAGTACAGAAAATTCGCTGTATGTACTAGAAGCCGAGACGTCAGATTTTTTTATAATATTTTTAAACCCCCCACCACCCCCACTCCATTATTAAAGGGGTTGATAAAATAAAATTGAGATATTCACTTGAAATTTGGTAAACATATTTATTATAACGACATCTGGAACTAGATTATATTTTGAGATGACTCGGTTGAAGGGTTAGGGGTTAAATAGGTGGAGGCTGAGAAAAAAATTACACCCTGTATATTACCGCCTCCGTTGGTCTGTTAGCTTTGAAAGTGGTTGTGCTAGGTGTAAGCATTGTGTGCTAGTAATTTCAAGAAAAAATAACTGGGGAGGGCTGAGTAAAAAATTTACACCCTGTATATTACCGCCCCTGTAGGTGTGCTAGCTTTTAAAGTGGTTGTGCTAGCCTGTACTAGGTGTTAGCATTGTGTGCTAGCAAATTCAAGACAAAGGGAACTGGGGGGGGGGCTAGCGTCAACTTGCCCTCCCCCATCCGACAACAACCCCTATTTATTATTTGCGTGGGGGTGTGCTGGCTTTAAAAATGGTTGTGCTAGGATGTGCTAGGTCTAAATATTGTGTGCTAGCAAATTGAACAAGGAAAAATAACTGGGATGAAGCAACTTGACTGATCCTTTCTACACGTGTTTATGAGCAAGAATATTGCGATCTTGCTCGAAAAAGAAAACTTATATATTGCGGACTATGACCAAACTGATGCGCTGACATATGTCAAAAGTCTATTTTGTCGTTATTTATGTTCAATAGAATAAATTAACCCACACAAAGTTGATGTAACGAAGAGTTCCCAAAAAAGCCATCCAGCTCCCGGACTATAACTCTGCCCCTGAAAAGACGATCGCAGATCCAATCTTTTGTGGTGAATCATGCAACAGAACAAAAAGTCCAATTAATTTCTATTAAAAGTAATCCAAGTTTGGAGTGTAATAAATAAGGTTTATATCATTATTTAAATAAAATACATCAAGGAAGACAATCAAAACAATCCAAATTGGTAGCCAATTGAGTAACTCATAAAAAATCTTTCTGGGGCAATATGTGATACCAAATTAGCGCTTTATTCGAGAAGAAACCAGCTTTTGTTCCGGCTGTCGGGTAATTTTCTTGCCAGTAGAATCTTTTATATTATCAATGTAGACTGAAATACATCCGCAAGGAATTTAGTTAATAGCGTAGTATTTTTTCATTAACATCGGTTTGTGGCATTTCGTATGAAGTAAACTTAATTTTCGACAAATAATGGTATAGTACCTGCTGACGTACATAAATATCATTCTAAAAGATTATGCTGCTTTGAATTCGTAAAATTACGACGCCCATCATTAATTTTCTTATTTGTTATGAATCTTTACAAATCTACGGAATATTTAACAATATGGAATAAGTTCAAGAAATTATGTTTCAGATCACGTTATAATACATACATACATGTACCAAATTTCAATTCAATATCCAGGGCCGGGTTTACGTCAGGGCACTTGGGGCACGTGCCCAGGGCCCCCACATAATTATGGCCCCCGAGTGTATAGAAATGGTAAGAAAAATTTGAGGAAGAAATGAAAAATTACAAATGAAAAGAAGCACAAGATTTTGTTGATGATGTAAAATTCTAATAAAAGTAACATTTTCAAAAAATTATTAAAGATTTTTTAATTCGTTACGAATTCACAGCCTACAAATGACCCCTAATCGCACAGGTTCAAAGCTTGCTTGGGTTTAATGCTTATAGATTTGTATTTTAATTCTGTTAAAAAATGCCACCTTACACGTGGCCCCCACATGAAGAGTGCCCAGGGGCACCTAGAACGTAAATCCGGCCCTGTCAATATCTTAAACCGTTCCAGAGTAATCGTGCACACAAAAAAAAAGATAGTCAAAAAATGTCTTCCTTCAAATTTTCAGCGTTTCATGACATTCTAAACCGACACGGAGAAAAAATATTGTTTAATTGATTGATTGATTAATTTGTCAGCGTATGGTAGGCATTTCTGTCGCTGCTCGTTTTATCTGTTTGCCAATGTTTGGTCTATTTTGTTTTTCTGTAGCCTTTATTTTCTTTATTTTTTTCGTATTTGTTGTGCGCAACTTTTCCTATTGGGCTTATAGGAGATTTGTTCCGTTTCAACGTTTATCTCGCCACCATTTTTATTTTTGAACTCGTTATTGACCAATTAAGTTCCTTTCCTGTTAATTGTTTTTCCATTTCTTCCTGGTATTTCTTTTTGTGATCTTCGTTCTGTAGTAGGGAGATGTTCCAAGTGTCATTTGCTGTTTGGTTATATCTATTTTGTAGTACTTGTTTGTTTGCCTCTAGTGTTCCATAGTGTCTACACTCCCGTCGGAGAGCCGATGCCGATTGCGCTCCCGTCAGGCAATAAATGTATCCAAGAAGAGAGACTATTTATTCCATGCTATAGCGGTGATTGTCAGCTGGATGGTTGGCACATGCGTAATGCTCTCGCTTAGGGTGCGGGAGGTCTCGAGTTAGACTCCAAGAAACAATTTTTTTTATTTTGTAACGATTAATGTATTTTTTCACTACAGGTTTGATTTGACGGCAGAAATGAAGTTTTTTTTCCTATGATCTTCTTATCCTCATGTGCGTGATCGTCTTTGCTTGTAGTCTCCTAGCATTATGATATTCATTTTTCTGTTCCTATTTATTCTAGTCTCCTGGGTGATCTCTCCCAATACTCGTCCTGCCCGTTTGTCAGAAGGCACATGTACTCCTAAGATGCATGTTTTCCTTTCCAATTTGTAAGTCGGCCGTGGTTATATTTTACATTTTACATTTCTTGTTTTTGTCTGGATGTAGGTATTCCGTCTTATTACCCAGGAGACTCCTCTGCTGGTTTTTACTTTGTCCCCCCGCTTAGACGCCGTTTGTAATTTTGTGTAACTGCGGTTCCGTCCATCATATGTGTTCTTGTATGATGCATGCAACGTGTAGATGTTTCATCATAAGAGCCTCATCGATTTTTTCTCTTTTTCTCGTTCTGCCTCTTCTGACATTCCATGTCGCCAGCGCAATGTCATCGTATTGTAATTCTTGACTATGAACTTTTTCTGATCTTTGCGATATTTGGACGTGTTTATCTGCGTTGCTTCCTATAATTCTGGACGGGGTGTTATTGGCCTAATTCAAGCGGATGTTTCTTCTGCTTCATTTTTTTCTTGTGCAATGTTCACGCTATCGTAGTGATTTCTTTCTCTTCCGTGTTTCGTATATAGTATCTCCAGTGGTGTGTCCTCGCTTATCTGTTGGTTCGTGAAATGGAAGATTATATTCTCTCCTTCTTCTTGGTGTATTATTATTGTCTGTCCTTCATATTTTCCTGTCTTCTCCCAAAATCCTCCTTTCTCAAATCTCGAATGAACACACTTATTTTTTCAGTGTTAGAGCTGTATCGGTTGTACCAGGGTGCCAGTTCGACGATGGATGCCTGCATGAATGGCATGAAATAATCTACGTGCTTTTCGATATAATCAGCTATTTGTTATATATAGGGATGTTATATTTTCTCCCTCCAGTTGGTGGCTTAATGCTCCGTATAAGCAGTCCTCGTCGCCATCAATTTTTGCTCCAGCAATTGGCATGTTCTCGTGTCAACGTCCTGTACTAGTGGGTCCATTTTATTTGCTTTTTAAGACCTATGTTAACTTGCTGTAAGAGATTTCTTTTATTATTGTTACTGTATCGCAGTAAAAGAGCTTTTTACAGCGAGTTGCAAATAAGAAAGAGACCTGAGGAAAATTTTTTATACCCTGTACATTTGTTAATGTCTTTGTGGTAATTAATTTCACTTACCGTTTTTCAATTCCAGGTATTTTTCTATTTCATTCCGTGCCTTCTGTTTAACACAGGTTTATTTTTAAGATTATTAAGAAACTTTTTCAAAATTACATTTTGAATTAATAAAGTTAATAAAATAAATTAGTATCGCTTAGCTTTCTGTAGTGCCTGGTTTTGTGATTGCTGGTTTATTTTCCTTTCTAGGTCTGATTTCTTACACATAAATTTTTCCACTTAACACAGGTTTATTTTTAAGATTATTAAGAAACTTTTTCAAAATTACATTTTGAATTAATAAAGTTAATAAAATACATTAGTATCGCTTAGCTTTCTGTAGTGCCTGTTTTTGTGATTGCTGGTTTATTTTCCTTTCTAGGTCTGATTTCTTACATATAAATTTTTCCACTGCACACATATATTTATTTATTTACACTTTCCAAAAACAGTTCTAGTTGGAGTTTTATTTCTCTTCAGTCACAACACAGCTGATATGTCTATATTGCTTTGTAAACACATGTCGCTCACTTGACACTATACAACATTTACCATTCAACCTTCTTTACTAATAACCACTTGAAAGGGTCCTAGGTGTAGAGTCTGTTTCCGTCGACGGCAAAACTAAGGCACGTGCTTACTTCATTTTTTTACTATCAATAATTTTCAATTATTAATTCGGTATGTATTTTGTTCTTCTGTTATGACACTTCACTTTGCGCAGAATTTTTTGACCTACCGTGAATTAAGTTTAATTAAGTTTAACGAAGTCGTACGGTATGTCTATCCTCGACGTAAGTCCAAGTCAGTCACCGTCGTTTTTGATTTAGCACATAAAAATATTCTTGATGTACACACAAATAAAACAAAATAAAATAATAAATAAATATAAACTGTAACATACATCGTGTCGCTCAAACTAGAATAAACTTGACACATCAACTTTACTTAAATGTTCATGGTTAACGAAATCATTATGAAATAATGAAAGTTGCAGACTAAGTAAGGATATTCATTTGAACGATAAAAGTTTTAAAAAATGATTGTGTACTTAATCACGGTGGCATCTCGTAAAAATAAATTGTGGCGGATTTGAACAAGACATTCCGCAAATAGGTATTCGCAGTCGATCACATCCGATTGCAACTTTGCTCGTTTTTTGCTAGAATATAATCAACAAACAGTTGCAAGAAGTTAAAGGCATATCTCTACCTGTCTTACATGCGCGGATAAACGGTACAAAGTTCAGGATGAAGCCAATTAGTAAGCCCAGAACAATGCCGATATTAGAAAACAATATAATTGGAGATTGCAACTGAAAGATAACTCCTTCTTAGGAAATATGAGTAATTGATTACAATGTTGCTTGCTAGTGAATTATTATACAATATAATCGGTATAACTACTATTATGTATTTAATCTACAACGCATTCAACAAACTAGTTTCCAACTTAATGCATGATTTATTAAAGTTTTGCTGGAACGCAATTACAACATATTTGAGTATGCAGATTGCAGATTCATAATACAAAGTGGTCTGAATTTTGAACGGTCTCGATTCGAACATATCCAATTATGCCATGTACAGAGTATTTTAGAAATTCGTGGGATTCGTGGTTTGCAACAAAACTAATAGAATGAATACCCTCGGTAATGTATTCGGATGATACAATTTAAAATATTCTACTTTTAATAATAAAATGAAGCAACTTATAAAAACTAATAGCAAGGCCCTTTCCTAACAGTGATGGTGATTATTCGTGCATTTAAAACGTGGTTAAATAAGGACTCTAACTGTACTCTAAGGCCTGACAAGGATTATGTTATTGTGGTTGGCCATACTGAAGCTAAGAGCGTAAGCCTTCAATACTGAAATTAGAGGTGAGGGCACTCGCATAAAATCTTACAGTGGCAAAGCAGCTGGTGTCGACAATATTACTACCGAAACCCTTAAGTTAGTTGGTGAAGATGGTGTGAGAATTTTCTACAGAATATGCTAAAAAATAAAAGAAAGCAGAATCTGGCCCGATGCTTAGAGAACCTCAATATTCATACTACTACACAAGAGACAACGGCAGATGTTTGTGATAACTACTACATAATGAAAAATTCTAATATATTAAATGTATCCAATAGTTAATAAATCACTATTGTAAAGTAAATAATATGACAGGCCATTAAATTAGTGATTTGTGAAGGAACACAGCACTAGAAAACAAATCTCGGATCAAATACTGAATTTGCGATGGTTTATCGCGAATTCTAGAAAATATTACGTGCCTCTCTACCTATGTTTGTAGGGCTTTTGATATGGTAGAATGGGACAAACTGCGAGCTGAATTATTGGACATGAGAACACCCAAACTTCTGGTCTTTATAAAGTTTCCTTCCCGGGTTTCCCTATTCCATGCTATTCTGACTTTATATTCGTATTCAGCACCGCAAGAAAGAAGGAAAAGTGAATCCGAAATCTCGCACACAACTTTTTTTTGTGGACCTGTGTAGTTATTAAACACTTGAAATTGTCTCGAAATAAACATTTCTATGGATTTTGTAGTAAGATATTTTCTTATTGCCAAAATCCTCATATTTCATTCAATTTCGCATGCTTTGTATACATATTAAATCTAAAATTATCTGCGATGTTATCGATTTGTTAATGCGAGGGTTACAGCTTATAAACCTGGCGTCTTAGCATCTTAAGCTAAATTTTCTTACTCGGGCATTATCCTTCTCAGTTCCATTATTCAGTGTTTGGCCTGAATTCGCCTTATATATAGAAGTTTCAGCAAAATTCCGAGTGTAGTTATATATTGTCTACAATTCCCGACATCTCAACATTGGTACTGGGGTGAATATAATCCGTACAATTGACAAAACTTTCATTAAGCATGAGCTGCATTACGTACTCCATTTACTCAAGTTTTCAGTGTCTAACAGAGGCGTATTGTTATTAATATTACGTATATTCTAGTTGTTGAAAATGCATTATTAAAAAAATTTTTTCATACATAATGAAAAATTCTAATATATTAAATACATTAAATGTATCCAATAGTTAATAAATCACTATTGTAAAGTAAATAATATGTTCCTAAACGTCAGTAAATACAATCCACCAAAGAAGATTAAACATATAAAAATTTGGCCGTCTTTTCCTTCCGATCGTGTCAGTACAGTATTTTTAATTTCAATTGACAAAGTCAGTCTAAAGCGTTGCTACCAGGAAAAATCATTACAAAACCTGTTGATGATAAAACAACACCGAGATCGTGCTTGAATATTACAATACCCGTATATAAATATAGATAACCAGATTACCTCAAACGAAAATAGTCGATTGCTTACCTGGCTCACCATTACAAGTCCATTATCTGCTCTTGATTCATATTGCCGGTAGCATAGTCGTAGGTTAAATGATATTAATTTACTTGTATTAAAACGTTTATGGACTCATTTAACTGAAGTTATTTATTTTAAATAAATAATGTATAAAAAATAATGTATAAATCTATAAAAATTAAATAACTTACATCATGTCTATCTATTAATATAAAGTAGTAAAACAATATTCAATTTGTTATGATATTTAAAAAGTTATTCCAGAAATTGCCGGTCCACACTTATGACATCGCAGATATTATGAACTGTTCCTTTGTCTGTCTTTTTTATGATTTTCAAATTGACACTGGATAAACTATAACAATAAATATAAATGATATCATCAAATGGATATAGGACATGCTTGTTGCCAGCAGTGAGAGCCATATGACGCCTAGAGGTAGGAATATGGGAATGCAAAAACCGCATTATTCTAACTGTTTTTTGAGGATAGAAAAAAATATGATGTAGTAGGGCAAAACTGACACCGTATTCAGATTCAGCAGTCCAAGATACATAGGAAATAATTGGTTTGGTCCGTGGAATCGCCAACCGTTTTATATTATTAATTAATAAGGATTAATAAATTAATGTTACTAATAGAACATATCTTTTTTTGTTCGTGTGTGTATGTTGGCAGCTTCCCTCTCTGTTCTGTAGGATTCCCACACTCCACTTTCCAAGAACAGTTCCAGTTGGAGTTTCATTACTCTTAAATCGCAGCACGGCTAATATATCTATGTTGCTTTATAAACACATGTCGCTCATTTGATACTAAACAACATAGCACTCAGCCTTCTTTACCAATAACCAACCACTTGAAAGGGTCCCAGGTATAAATTGGTCTGTTTTCGTCGACACACGATGGCCAAACTAAGGCACTGTATGTGTTTATTTTATTTTTGGCACTAACAACAAACACCTTACCAGTAATTTTCAATTATTAATTCGGTATAAACTTTATTCTTCTACTATGACACTTCACTTTACGCAGAATTTTTTGACCTACCGATGACTCAAATTTTATCGAGTTTAACGGAGCCTTAACCGATTCTTTTTGCGTTTTCTTCGGGAGCGTCCCACGGTACGTTCACCCTCGGCGCCAGTCAACTCTCAATCCCTGAACTTTGATGGCATGTATAATAGTAACATACAGAGGATTAAATAAAGAAGTTTTTAATATAATTGTAACGCCTAGACGGCTTTTTAATTTTTTTTGAGGCGTCTAAATTATCACAATTTTTTCTCTATAAACGTATTTTTGTATGTTTTCCTAGCCAAGAGAAGCTTCTTTTTTTTTCGTTTATAATTTACTTATTTGGACGAAAATATTTCAGAAGATCAAAAGTAAACTAAGTAAATAAAAGTTGCATATAAGTGATGAGAAATGAAAATTTTGAAAAAGTACAAAATCAGAATAATTGAGAAAACCGTAGCATTTCTCATAAAGGTATGTTTGATCATAGATGACCTCCTATGACTTATTTAAGATCGTCACCGATTTACCAGACACCCTATATATTCCTATATTGATAAAACGTAAATTGGCCAATGCATCTCGAGATACTCGACATAGTTTAAATAAAAATAATTTCCATGCCCAAGCACCAAAGTAGACCAGTTTTTATTACAGTGTTTGAATGGGTTCTTTCATGAAAAATAATTTATCTCTTCACTGCCGAGAGTGGCTTCCTGAAAAGAACTTCGTAAAATTGAATTGGTTTAATTTAATTCCGTTCGTTATGGAAATGCAGTCATCATACGGATGCGCTTTAAATATTAGTCAGTTACATTAATTAATATTGAGGAAGCACTTCCGTTTTTCTATGGTTCTCAGGGTTTTTATTTGTATAGGTTTTGTTGTGTATAGCTAATTTGTAGTATCTAATTTGTCTGGTGAAATTTATATTCAATATTATAACATAACAAGCATTTAAACAAAAATTCATATAGGATAGGCGATAAGTCAAAATCGCTAGTGAAACCAAAAGGGTATGTTGTGCGTATAACATTAGATTTAAAAAATCTGCCTGCCATACTTGAACTTGCAAGTTCTTACATTTTATCAACAAAAAACAAATTATATTTTCTACACTTATTAAAATTGTATCTCCATGTTAACACATTCTGTTAACAAATACAGTGTATCTCAATCAATACTATCCACTCCAGAAATTACCACTGTGAATAACTTGATGTTTAACAATTTAAAGGCGGAATATTCCAATCGTCTGCATATATTCACTAATGGATCGAAAATTGAGGATAACACGGGGTGTGCCATTTATATTCCGTCAAAAATTTTGAACTGAAAATTAAATTGGACAGCATTACAACTGTATTTACCAGTAAGGCCATAGCAATCTTGAAAGCCTTAGACTATGTTAAGTGTAACGGAGTTAAGCAGGCCGTTATTTTCTCGGACCCTTTAAGCGTTTTACAAAATTCAAAAACAGCTAGTATAAATAATTAACTCAATATAAACAGTTATGCCCTTCGAATATTACTCCTTCTTTGTAGTCTATATAAAAAATACATTATAATTGATTTTATTTAGGTAAAAGCTCATGAATACACTACAATGAACATGTGGATAAACTTGCCAAGGAAGGAGCTGAAACTGGCGAAAATATACATTTAGGTAAAGTTTGTCGGACTACATGAATTTTTCTAAAAAGCACATTTCTATTAAGTGAAGGGAATATTACTCAGTTAAAAAATGACAACCCAAATAATAGGTATACTCTGATTGAAAACGTTACTAGATTGAGATTTGGTCATGTTTGCTTTCCACAACACCTGAAGATGATTGGAGTTATTGACACAGACATATGTACGTCGTATGGAGTCATTAGCGATTTAGATCACATCTTTTTTGCTTGTTCAAATCATAGTAGAGCCACAAATGATTTTATTGATAGTCTGCTAAAACTGAGAATATGTCTTCCAATTAATCTCCTACATCTATGATCCCTGAAGAATATACATATATATAAAGAAATAATACGTTTCCTGAGTAAGGCAGCTATTATAGGGCATTATAGGTTTAGATTTGTCTATTTATGTGTTTAAACCTGTGTTTATTTTACCTCCTATCCGTGGTCTTAATCCTGTGTGTCTTTATAAATGCCCTGATGGACACCTGGGCGAGAAGTGTGGCCCTGTTTACGTCCTTGTTGTTAGTCTTCAATTATTCCACTACATTGTTTAGGTGAGCTTTCAATATATGCAATTGGCTAATGGATTAGGTCCAATGAACAAAAAAGTACTATCCACTCCAAATAAATTTGGATGTATTAGTCTCACATGTTTAGCAGGTTATTACTACATGCAATGTCTGTCAATGAAAACTATCCACCCTAAATAAATTTACTTACAAAACTCGACTGTGTAGATGCTAATGTTAGAATGAGAATTGTCAAATAAGAAATTAGACAAATTTATTTTAGGATTTTAATTTGCTAGCATAACCAGAATTCAGGTTATCGAAAGAATGCAAAGATTTCATTAATAATTTACACATACTTTTTCTTCTAGTTATAGTTATTTTTTCTGCTGTTTGCAAAATCCTATAAAGAATATGTTTCAATACAATTATAAGCAAACAAATAATAATTCATTTTTAAACATCAATATCGAGATATGTTCCAAAAAATTATTCCCAGAGCTCATACAGTTCAGTCTAAAATTTAGATTTTACTTCCAATACTAAGTAAAAATACTTTGAAAAAGTGCTTAAAGTATTAAGTAAAGTACTAAATACATTCAAAATTTAAGTATTTAAGTATAAAGTAATTATTGTTTAAAGTATTTACAGTTCGTTAAAACAATATTTTTAGTACGAATGAGTCATAAGTACTAATTTTAAGTACTTAAAGTACCCCTCCAAACTCCGAGAGAGCTTGGCAACAGCCGTTCCCTCTCACTACAGACGAAATACGGTCCCGGGAGCCGACATGCCAGCAAAGAAAGAAGACCAAGACAGAAGAGCGCCAGAAGAAACGACCCAGCTGGTAGAGTCCAACAGCCAGGATCAGGGGAGACCTACACCGTCCGCATTTGCGGGTGGGGTAGACGAAAAAGCAAGCCCGCCCCTTACGAGGCCGGTCCAGGTCTACAGCGATGATTGGAACAAGGAGCTCAAGCTCGACCCCTTAATCAACCGTGAGCGTCATCTCTAATTAAGAATGGTATAGGTAACTGCAATATCATGTCTCTAGAACTTTGTTCATGCACGTCATCTCTGAAACAGTAGTAATATGCTTTCCAGAAGCTTATAGAAAAGGATCGAGTTTTCTACAATGTTTAAGATTTTACTAGAATATTTTTAGATAGATCTAGAGGCATTTTTAGAGTATATGAGGCAAGATGCACGACGGGAAGGGAAGTTTTTGAAGTTGGGTTAGGAGTCCGAAGTAAATACAAAGTGGAAATATTAAGTAGTAAACAGTGTTAAAGGTTATTTTAGTCAGTAAAAGTGTATTTTAGTTAATAAAAGTATTGTTTAGTTTTCGGTAAGTTATTTAAGAAAGTGTTTATTTCTTGTTATAATTTTTTGAACCCGAGGATTTTCAAAGGGATGTTTCCTAAAGGATGGAAACACGTGACCATGCTATAAGTACTTTTAACATTTTCTTAGTTAAGGGGTTTTTAAGGTTGTAGTACCTTCTCTCCACATCTCTATACTTTAAATAATAGTTTTTCATTTAATTTCGGTGACTGATAATTATTAGTTTTTGACGACATGAATTAAAAGCATATTTTTTTCAAAGTTAAGAATTGATAACTATTTCAAGAATAATTGAATTAGTTGATTATATGCGTTTCATCTGACCACAACATTTATATAATAAACAGTTAAATATATCCATCTCAATTATACGAAGCTGTTTTTATGAACCACTCTCGACGGTGGAGAGATAATTTATTTTTCATGAAAAGAACCACTTCAACCACAGGATAATGAAAACTAGGCCACTTTATTGCACTCAAACGAAATAAATTTAATTTAAAAATTTTGCTTCAGTATGATGAGAACAGTGGATGAGTAAATTAAAAATAAATGATGTGAATATGCACAGGGTGACTCTATGGTGCGTGGACGATCAGTATCCCCTAAACTGTCTGGAATTTTAAGATCATAAAATTAAAAATGCTTAAAATTAACATAATTTACTAAAACGCTAAGAATATCCCATAGAATGTGCAAGAATTATATAAAATATTAAGCGAAGGGTATGTTTATTTTTACAGTAGTTCACTTTCCTGTTGTCGTGGCCTCAATATATTTCCGTACAAAGCAAATCATAGTCTTTTGAAGTAGTTTCAGTTTAAACATAATTAATTTTTGTTTCAGGTCACTTAATTAACGATCACTCTGCACAGAAAGGCAGTAGTGGAGGTGATAGTGACTTATTGCAGCTGGTGCGGCGCCTTTCTTCCAACGACCATGTGAAGATGGGGGCGAACGTAAGCCGTCATTCGGCCAAGGGTTTATCGGGTCGACGATCTCAATCCAGCGGTAGTATTTGTAATGGAAAAGGGCGACACGGCGATGGAAAAATATGCAGTAGCCTGCCCAGTTACTTGGACGAGAGGGAATCGAATGGCTGCAATAACAATCATCATGAATGCGAGAAGCCGCCTATTGACGAGGTTTGTACTACACTTTTTATTGAAAGAGTATATAAGTATTGTCCATCGAATGCGTTTGTGTATATTGCATGCTTACTTGATTGTTATTCTCAAAGACGGTTTTGCAGAATTTCAAATTAACTAATACGGGGTGTGTACAAAATGAGGAACAAACTTCTACTTGCAAAGTCATGGTCGCATAAGAAATAATTTTCATGTCATTTTGTAACGATAACATTATTTCGAATATATGACGTACCATTCTGAAGACTTCAGATGAGAATAAAAAAAACTTGTACAAATTTTCTTTGGCTTGAAGGTCTTCGAGAGTAGAAGGTAATATTTTCTTTGTTAAAATATTCATCAAATCTTTTATTTCTGATGTGTTTTGTCACGTAAGAAAATAATCTCTGGGTACAGCTAGAGATACTGTGAAAAAACACGAGAAAAATTTATAACTCACATCGCTATACGTACCTTTGCTACAGTCTGTGGGTACCTCCACTCTCAGGATGATTCTCACGACTCGAGAGGAATAGTTCACTTACCGTGGTTGCTGTTATCTGTCTTCCGTCGTATCTTGTTGTCTAGCGTAGTACTTTCTGCTCAGATCGTCGTCTTATAAATTAGTAATTGAGACTATAATATCCATTGCTAGACGCTATGAATAATCGGAATACTATTATAGACGTCACGGGATCAAAACCGACCCGTGAACTGCATTATCCGATTCACGTCACAGAATCGCACGCAAGTCGTCAATCTTAGATTAAGTGAATCAATAATGAATCGATTGAAAAGAAAATATTCTTTGCGTATTTTACAGAGAACTCTCAGACTCCATTTAACAGTTAATATAAGAAACAACAAATTATTTTATTCATTAGAAGTAGATCAACAGTATAAAGTGGGGTGAGGAAATAAAAAGGGACGAGAAAAAAATCCAGAAAAATTCTAGTAAAAAACGTCTAATTAATAATTATAAATTTAGGCCGCTTTAGAGTGAAGAAATCTGCACTTACTCTTCAGGATTTTGTTAATGGATGTTCAAAAATCGTATAAAAATTTTGGTGAACTCAAAAATTCGTTTTTTAATATTGTATTTCAACTTTGAAAATGACCGTTTTTTCGTTTTTTCACACATTAAAGTGTTTGTAAGTCGGAAATGGTCAGCTTTACGAAAAATGGCAAATTTTGTTTAAAGTGTTTTAATATTTTTATTTATTTTAAAAATACACCACCCAACAATACAAGTACCAATTACAGGATGGGAGATTACAAATAGTATACTAGATATAGGAAAAATACAACTTACGTAAAAGTAAAATCATAAACATAAAATGATAGCGTTACATTACATATAAGATATTACAGTTTCGAATTTTTTATTGTTTTTAATTGTGTATGAAAAACATCAAATCTGTCCTGCAGGTGATTGTAGGTGGTTCAAATAAAATGGAGGGTAGAAAGTTTTAGGAGATTAGTTGGCGTGGAGAGATAGAAGGCATTGGTGTACCTAGAATTAACACGTGGCACAGAAAACGTTAGTTCTTCTAAGAGCGTGAAATAATTTAGTGTATTATTAATTATTTTTTATAAAAATAGCAGAGCTTGTTTGTCTCTACGGATTTCAAGACTATCTATATCAAACCTAGTAAGAAGTTCTTGTTGCGGGAGCCCTACTGCAGGGTAAACTCCCTCAATTTGGTAAGACATATATTTTAGGAATCGCCTTAGGATATGTTTCAGAGAGTCTATATTGTATAACCAGGATTCCAAATTAGCGAAGCATATTCCAGTTTTGATCTGATGAAGGTGTTAAAAAGAATACATCAACATCTGTAAAACCTTTAGAATTCCTAAGATAAAACCCAGGTTTTTATACGAAGACTGCACGATTTCTTCAATATGCTTATTAAATGCCAGTTTGTTATCGAAGGTGACGCCGAGGTCTTTGATAAATTCGGGGCGGGTTCGTGCAATATTATCTAAGTTATGTTCGTAGAGGGGACCCAGAATGGATCCTTGTGTGATCCCAGAAATGGCCTGAAATTGAACAGATTTGAAACCATGACATTCCACATATTGTGTTCTATCGCTTATGTAACTGTGGAAAAATGTAATTAATGAGGGAGAGATACCTGCAATGCGAATTTTACTAAGTAAAATCCAGTGGTCAAATCTGTCGAAGGCTTTTGAAAAATCGTTGTAAATTACATCAAGTTGTACGTTGGCATCTAAATTTTCCGAAATAAATTGTGTTATGTGGAACAAATTGGTTACAGTAGATTTACCGCGTACAAAGCCATGTTGATACGTCGTAGTCTGCCCCTCAATGTGAGTATACAATGTCTCATGCAGAGCTACTTCAAAGACTTTTGCGAAGTTGCAAATTATGGTGATAGGCCGGTAGTTTTCCATGTTACACTTTTCACCGTTTTTGTGAACCGGAGTAACACGCGAGTTTTTCCATGCTTCCGGGAATTTACCAGACTTTAATGATAGATTAAATAACTTGGTGAGAGGCTCTACAAACACGTGAGCACAGTCTCTGATGATGAAAGCTGGTATTCCATCGGGTCCTTTGGTCAGTTTGGGTTTTAATTTTTTTAATGCTTGGAGTACTGTACTAATGTCTAGACTGTCGCAGTGTACGTGTTTATTTGCGGTGCCTACATTTTCTACATTATTATGTGTACTTGTTAGGACGGTGGCGAAGAGGATTCCTTAAAGTATTCGGAGAATCCATTTCGCCCTGTGGATTGTCGTACGTGTTGCCTTTCAGTTTAATGATATTTGGGATAGTGTTAGTTGCTTTTTTAGAATTGATATATGGCCAGAACGATTTAACTTCTGACTTTATGTTAATTTGAGTTTTATTTATGTAGTTTTTATATGCGAGCTCGGAATTTGTTTTAATCTTTGATCGGAGTTTAAATTCAGTATACTCAAGAGTATCTTCGTTTTTCTGATATATGACCAATTTAGGTCAAAAAAGCGATTTCTGCAATTAAAAAAAGATAATTGAAACAAATTGGGACCAGATTTTCGTCCGGCAAACTGATCCCTATTCAGGCGCATGTCCTTAACGTGAATATGCAAAAAAATCGTATGGGATATATTTTTCATGAGAAGGCGAAGTTTTCGCCTAGTCTATATATTAACATCTTAAAATTAAAAAGCCTGAAACGAATTATTTACAAAAATTACGACGGATATTCTGTAGAATGTGCAACAGTTGTATATGAAATTAAAAGTTAAATTGGCGCAGAGTATAATGTTTACTCCAGTTTACAATTACCTCCTGCTGTCGATCAGATATAGATAACTCTTAGATAGATAGCTTCTCAGATTGTACTAAATCCATAATAGTAACATTGCCGGAAGTAACATGATTAATCAATCCTATTCTCGCGGATAAATGATAAACTTTGTGTGTGGAAATAGGTTCCAATTATTCGCCATTTTATTTTTTACGGTTTCATGCACGTATTGACTCCCAGGATTAAGTACAGTTTTTGAACATCGTCTTGTCATTTATGCTCCAGTAGGAAACGAAAGAACATACATAGACTATTAAACAATACCCTTCTCTACCCGGATCAGTCGGGTAAAAGTTGAAAATGCAATATCATTTCAATTATTAACATTGCTTTTTACATTGAGCTCTTTTTCCAGTAAAAGTTAGCTGAAGTCCGCTCACACTCGAATTGAATATATTCTTTATATAAAGAGATTTTTTTAGTCTGCCAATCCCCTGCTTTCTGAATTGAATCCTCAAGATTCGCAGCTCAACTACGTCATATCACACATTTAGTTGGAAGGCGTATTCGACGCAAGAGTTTGACAGGGACGTGTAAGCCGTTGTGCACACAGAATATTTGATTTTCAGAATATAGTTATGAAATAAGATTTTCAGGAACAGCGGGACAGTCATATATTTTCAACGAGACTAGCATACTTGCTTATTAGAAATTTTAATGAGAAATGTTCTTAGTTCAATTTTAAGAAAGAAAGAACTGCGCTGTAAATGACACTGGTATAGATAAATTGGCTAACAAGGTTGTGTACTTTTAACTAACTTTATACATAATGTTTTACTAAAGCTTCACAGATCAACTTCAAGTCCAAGAATGCCATTTGAAATTTGTGAAATAGGCTATGGAGTGACAGTTATATACTATTATTTAGAACATAAATGACAGTGTAATCTGTTGCAGTTTTAAAGTAACCATGTTGGTAAATAATTATTCAATGGCAGGAATTTTGAAATTGCCATAACTGTATGTTTTTTTATCTTATAATGTTTATAGAATAGGAACATTTTTCATTTAATTGAGTGCATTTTCAGTTATTTTTTGGGATTCGCGAAAAAGATTACATCTGAAGAATTTAATTTATTAGAAATTATTCTTTGTATAAATAAACGATAAATAAATTTGCCTTTGTCGAGTGCGATTTTTTCTCTAAGAATTGATACTTGGGTTAGAAATTTAATTTTGAGAAACTTTTCAGTTGTTTGACAATTTCTTTAAACTAAATACCTAAAGATGCAGTTTATGAAGCTCTATTGTTGTACAAGAAATTATTTATTTACCTCTAAAAATAAATAAAATACCATGATGTATCCATATTAAGAGCGATGTATTTTATACAGGGGGCTTCGTGAGTGAGTGGCCATGCGCTAGTGAGGAACACACTACGCTGAGACGATTTCAAAACGAACTTTAGTGCTTTCTAAATACGTTATTAATTATTTCTAAGTTCGGTATTGAAAATTGCCAAAATCCATATACAGGGAGACAATTTTAGGCAAATTACGACAGGAAAATAACTGAGCCCGTTTCTGATATTATTTCGTTTGCGTTACTGAATTGTGAGAACTCCTATTAGTGAAACATGCCTACTAAATTTGGTTCGATTTGGTGAAGCCAATCAAAAAATATAACCAATCGAAATGTTGCCAAAAAATAGAAAACACGCTAAATATCAGAAGCGAAGGGCACTATGGACATAATAAAGGCCATTTTGAAGTCATCTTAGGGTAGGTACTGTACTTCTCACCTTCATATGATCAGTCACTCACGAAATACATATACACATATCCCACTGTTTTCGTACTTATATCCTTGAAAATACTTGATTTTTAAAGATGGCGAGATACCTGTTCTGTAAAAAATTTGCTTTTCTACAAAGAGAGCATTCGTACATTTTTCTTGAAAGTCGCGTATTTATTAAGGGTTTATAATTATGATCTTCGTAGAAGACGGGCATGTTGTGAGGAATACTCCCAAAAAAAGCAAAAAGAACCGGTTAAAATGCCATTAAACTAAAATTTAAGTCATCGGTAGATTAAAAAGTTCTGCGTAAAAGTGTAATAATAGAAGCACAAAGCACGTAACAAATTAAAAATTGAAAATTACTGTAAAATATGTGTAAATAATAGTATAAAGTAAACACGGGTGGTGTAGCGTATGGGCTCTTATAAATGGAAACTACCAGGAATCGTCCTTCAAGACGCCTCAAGTGGATTTGTGTGAGCAGCCTCTGTTTATAACGCAAGATAAACATACCAGCTGTGAACGAAGAATTATAAATTTTTAAGTAGTATTTTTAGTTTATTAATGTACTAGTTTATTTCTTTTTTAAAACAGAAGATTTTTTAAAAGTAAAATTGAAAAAGGTATTAAACATAGGTAATGAAATACAAAAATACCCGAAATTGGAAAACGGCAGTTGAAAGTAATTACTGCAAAAACAAAGCAATGTGCAGTGTGCAAAATATTTTCTAGGGCCTCTTTCTTATAACCCGCGGTAAAAAGCTCTTCCTACCGAGAGGAGACAGGGCTCTCTCTTGCACTTCCACCGTAAATGGATATTTACCTGGGAAACGGTCAATAAATAAAGGCTCCCTGCGTCAAGCGAATGTATGTATGTCTTGGCAGACAAACGAAGTGAACGCAAACGGACAGAAGGAGGCATACAAGATTCAGAAACAGAAAACTTAGAAGAATAAATAAGGAGATGATGATATAACCAAAGGAAATATTACATCTTTTCTAGCAAACTGTCTTTTTAAATATTTTTAATCCTTTTCCAACAAGATGAAAAACTACATTTTGATATGCTTTTTATTCCTGTTGGGATGATTCAGTACATTTTCAGTAGACGGTCGTAAGGTGCCTCAGTACATTTTGACATGTTTTATTTTTATTTTTCTTTTTTTCTTTTTGCATTGACTAAAGTAAAGGTAAACTACATTTTGAAACACAGAAAGGGCATCGGTTTTATTTTTATTTAGTAAATGAAATTCTGTCAAATATTTATAGAGATAGAATTTTCTCCGGTATGATCTTCATTTTTTTTAGTTTGGACACCTATAGATATTTTCGTGTATAACTATAACTAAAATAGAGACCTTTTCGAGAAGGCACGATGTCAAGATCTGCTACATAGTAAATCCTGTTTTGTTTTGCATTCGTAACTTTCTTTTACAATGGGTACAATGCAGGAATTGATTTTTTTTTTATTAAACTTATTTAAAATATCAAATTTTACAAAAGACGCAAATTTTTCATAATCAGTTTTTCTACTTTATTAAGTTGGAATTATTTTAGCTACAATAATTGAAGCTTAAAGCTTATTTCGCGCCACCCCAAAAATTTAACACCATTACTTAACCAAATAAGGCAATGAATGATGATGTTTTAAATATAACATTACATTAATTTTTTGCACCTATATCGCACGGAGAATTTATCAATTTTTTTAAAATAATTCTATGAAATGCATCTTCGTAAATTACTCGTTTATTTTCAATTTTTCGAAAAAACTCTGTTTCAGATTTTTTGTCCAAAAAGGTCCGTGCCTTAGGTATACTGGTTATAGATATTGATCGACGGAATAATTAATTTTTGATTTTTATTAGGAAACTGTTCGATATTTGTAGAATTTATCAAAAAATCAAATTTTCCAGGATTTGTAGATTCGCTTTTGTTTTTATCAAATTTCTCACAAACGTCACCTAATAGACCTAATCGAGCCATTTTCGAAAATCAAAATCGGATCTTCGGTTCGGGAGTTATTAATTTCTCTGGAAAATCATACTCGGCCCTGGAAAAATACTTGCGGTCAACGGACTCAGGCCGCCAGCAATAGGCTTCATTTGTGGCCGTGTACCTTTGATCCCACCAAGTCTTATCGAAATCAATCAATATCCTGGACAGTTATCGTGCTTCCTAGCCCGATTTTGAGAAAACCAGTTTTTTGCAAAATACAATTTTCATTTGTTTTTCTACATAGTCTCTGGTATACTTTTGGTATTTGTGTAGTGTTGCCAGCGGCACCATTCCTTTTTTGAAATATCTCGATCCGACGGCCCGTTACCGAGTTATATAATTTTTCCCGAAAAACTCGAAACGTCTATATCGGGTACTTCTGGTCTCCGAACGGGTTTTCTAAAGGCCTCCTATTAACCACCCAGGTTTCATCGAAATCCGAAAACGGATTTGAGGGGCTGGGCGTGACAGACAGACAGACCGACTGACCGACAGACCGACTGACCGGCGGACGGAATTTTCTAAATTCGCTCTCGAGTCGATAGATATGACTTTCATTTCGACGTTCTTTTCGGGTTTCGATGGTCCACCGGAAAAATGCAAAACCTGTAATACATTTTTGATGTAGTAACAAGAAATGTAACTTTTTTTCGTGAAGTTGATATTTCCAACGTTATTATTAATTCTGAAAAATTGAAAAATGGCCAATTTCTCATTTCTTTGACACTCTGAAAGTACAATAAAAAATATTTTATTTACAGTAAATAATTTTTTATAATATATTCAGATTCTTAATTTTATACCTCATAGTGACCACTATTCTTCGATGGTGTTTGAAAAATCCATGTCGAAGAAAATTTGCTATGTGGATTTCAGAGTGCAGCTAATTGATCCTGAAGCATTTTAAGTCAAACCATACAGGGTGTTCCATTTGAGTTATGACTATGAAATATAATAATTTTAATAATCGTGGGAGACACCCTGTAGAACTATGTTCAGCTTTGTACCTCTGTATGTTTTGACTTAAAATGTCTCAGCAATCAATTAACTACACGCTGAAATTCATATGACAACTTTTCTTCGACATGAATTTTTCAAAAACCGTCGAAGAAAAGTGATCACTATGAGTTATAAAATTAAAAATTGTCACTTGCATTTTTTGGAAGTTCATATGTAAGGTTTAAAGATAAAAAATTAATTACTGTAAAAAACATGTTTTATACTTGTGGAGCATCAAGAAACGATAAATTGGCGATTTTTAAATTTTTTAAAATTAATAACATCGAAAATAGCAACTTTACGAAAAAAATTATCGAGCATTTCTTGATGGAAGTGGGTAAAAGAATATTTAGATAATGCGTTTTTTGAAAAAATGTAATATTTCCTTTTGTTATAAACAAAATTGTTTTAAACACTTTCATACCAGGTTACCGTCTGGTACATGGATTTTCCTAATCAGTAGTGTCTCCTGAACTGATTTCAGCAAAAATGCTACCCCCTGTTTTATAACGGTAATGTGGCTATTTCACTAGAACTCTGCTAACTTTAACGTTGATTACAATGTTGAGTGTAGAAAAGAGATGATCTAGAAAATATTCCTAAGGGTAATGCTTCAGCATATAAGACGACCATATAAAATTTTATACTCGGCATTATTTCGTATTGATTATATCTATCAAAGTGTATACAATTACAGGAAAAATAGAAACGAGCTATATAAAAGAAAGCAGTAATAATAAAAATATATTGAATGGGTATTCCATTTGTACCAAACACATTCAGATATATCGAAGTATTGATTCTATTATTTAGTTTTATTTCAAATAAACTCGTGTTTCCGCTTTGAAATATTTATTGTAACAGTCTGCATAAATGCGAATGTATATTTCCCTAACTTGCCCTATAATCTGATAACCATTATTCTTTTATAAGCAATTAAATACTCAACAATTTATGAAACAAACAGAGAAGTCATTGCAACATAAACTTTGTTGGATTACTTCAAAAATTCTTCCTTAAAACAAAGCTTCTTTTTTTAATCTATTAAAAATATATCAAAAGGAGCATTTTCTCAATTCGACACGTATGTATGATTTTTATTAAAATAAATTTTGTCGTTTTTTTGCAATGGCTTAAACGACTTCAATGATTTTGTCTTGCAAACTCTGGTTCGACGCACGCACAGTATGAAATTAATGAGTTATAATATTCAAAATTCTAGCCCACGCTCAATTTTTGATCAAATTGGATAAAATTATTCCCAAAATGTCCGAAAAAGCTGGTACTTTATGAGATAACTGCTGGTTTCACAATTAAGGTATTATATGCCTGTTGATAGCTGCGAAAACCCCGCGAAAAATAAAAAAAATAAAAAGAAAATTAAATTAGTTTAGTCTAAGTTTTTATTCAACGGACTTTTATGACTTAAATAAGTGTTTTCGGGTCGGTAATTACGAATTCAATATTTATTTTAGCCAAATGGTCCAGGTGTGGTCATTTTGGTCTAAAGTGGTCCAAGTTCAAGACATTGGCCATTTAAAAAAAAATTAAATTTTCGCGTGGTTTTGGCAGCTGTCAATTAGCATATAACGCCTTAATTGTATAACCAGCAGTTACCTCATAAAGTACCAACTTTCTCGAACATTTTGCACCTAACTTCATCTAATTTGAACAAAAATTGAGCGTTGGCTAGAATTTTGAAAATGACGACTAATTAATTTTACACTGTGAGCGGTGGCCCCTATATTCAGGTATAAGGTGAGAGAAAATCACAAAAAGGTATTATTTATGCGAAAATATGCGATGACGTGGTGAATACACCGTGGATAAAATTGTGTCAAAATTAGAAGGTAGATATTTCCCTTAGTAGCTGCTGCTGAATCTGTTATCTAAAACTAAAATGACAAATCAAATAGTCATGATTGCATAACATTTGCAGATTTACACGTTTGGCTAAAAAGGGTAAAAATAACATTTCACCGTTGTTCTATTTCGATATTAAGGTCGGCCTAACAGTGAACAAATATCAAATATATTTGTAACCGACCTCAATATCGATATTAATATAAATTCAATGTTATCTGCAGAAAAAATTGTTTCCTTGCTTTCATATTTAGGCGAAACATCTTGTATATAAAAAACATACTGGAGAAATTTCTTAATTGATTTTTAATTTAATGTTTCTCTTAGCAGTCTAGGAACAGAAATTCAAATACAAACAAAAGAGAGAATGCAATGTTTCTATTTCACTAATTTTGCTTTCCAAAACTTGGCACACAGTTTAGACGCAGAATCTTAGAATACAATTAATTAAGGACAGTAACAAATCCAATTTGTTGAATTCAAAATGTTTCTTATAATTTAATAACATAATACTTACCTACTAAAGTAAAACAATACGTTCTTCCAATAAAGCTAGCTAATATGTAAAGCTGTATCATGGTTACCTAAGTAAATATACTAACACCAGCTGTATCAGTGGTCCTAATCAGATCATTTATATATATTACGAAACGTAACAGGCCAAGAACTATACCTTGTGGTACACCATGTGATACTGAGAATTCTCAGCTCCTTTTATTATTTGTTAAAAAATACACCGGCACGGTAGCTCAGTCGGCTTAGCGTCTTAGTGGCGAGCGCGCTTGGTCAGACTGCCTAACGTGTACTGGGTTCGATCCCCAGCACCGGCACTGGCAATGTTGGTGGGTAATGGATGTTGTCTGCGTTTTTTCAAATGTGTAACCCCCTTCCGGACAGCCTATGAGAGGCTTTGGATTTGGGGGTTGTCTACTATGTGTGGTGTTTATGTTTATATTCTTGTCTGTTACTAAGATAACTATTTATTAGATTGTAGGAGTAGCCGTAGATTTATAATTTTTCCATAGCTGACAGTATTAAATGCCTTTGCTAGATCTAGAAATTTTACGGCTGTCGGTATTACGGTTCTATTTATACACTATATATTTCTGTTGTCAAAGCTATAATGGCATCCTGATTACATTTATTTAGTATAAATCCGAATTGGTTATTTGATAGGAAGTTGTATTTCTTAAATTATTTATATAATAATAATAATAATAATAATAATAATAATAATGTCCTCTCCTCTTTTGCATCTCACTGCTGCCGTTATCTGTTGAACTCCGCCAAACTCGCGGGTACTACTGTGGACCACCCAGCAACCGGAGGCATAAGGTCACCCATCTATTTTATATGGATGACCTCAAACTGTATGCCTCCGGAGAGCGTGAACTTCACAATGCTCTAAGGGTGGTCGAGGAGTACACGCGGGCCATTGGCATGGAGTTCGGGTTGGACAAATGCGCGGTCGTCCATCTCAAGAGAGGACGATGCGGGGACTTTGCTGAAGACGCGCAGCTCGCAGACGGAAGCATCCTAAGACATCTGGATGCCGGAGAGACCTACACATACCTGGGTGTGCAACAACATCACATCCAGGATGTGCAACAAGTGAAAGAATCTCTCCGCGGCAAGTATAGATGCCTACTCCGAAAGATTTGGTCATCCGAACTTTCGGGGAAAAACAAGGTGTCTGCGACTAATATGCTTGCTGTTCCTATTCTGCTCTACTCCTTTGGGGTAGTTAAATGGACAGTGGATGAGCTGCGCCAGTTAGACAGAGGTACCCGCAAGATGATGAATATCCATAGGAGTATTCATCCTAGATCGTCCGTTCCTCGTGTGTACCTCCCACGTCAACGGGGGGGCCGAGGACTCTTGAAGTTGGAGTGTATGCATGGCAGAGTAACACTGAGTATGGCATGCAATGTCCTAAGGAGCTCAGACCCGCTTCTGCAATTAGTGAGAGATCACGAAAATGCAGGGGTGGGTGCAGGATTGTTTAAGGCGGCAAAAAGAGCCTCAGATGAACTTGGTCTCTTATTCGACGACAGGCGAGGAGGCCGGCGCGGTGCTGACCCAGAGTCAGTCACTGAACTTCTGCCACCTCGCCTGAAGGCCCAAATAAAAGCTGCCGAACAGGAACATCTGTTTAGGCAGCATGTCGATAAACCCATGCACGGTGTATTCTATAAGAACCTAGAAACACTGGGTTTATCGACAAGGCTGACATTTGCCTTTTTAAGGTCAGCTGGGCTAAAGTCGGAGACCGAGGGATTCATTGTGGCCTGCCAAGATGGTGTAATTAACACGTTGGTCTACCGAAGCCGCGTAATGGGTGTAGAGGTTCCTGATATTAACTGCAGGACCTGCCGTCAGGCACCGGAATCGCTCATGCATTTACTGTCTGCATGCCCAGTATATGCGATTTCGGCCTATATCCATCGCCATAACGCGGCGTTACGGGTGCTGTACTATCATCTACGACACTCGTACGGAGTAGACCAAACACCAGTGCTGCCTTACGTCCCCGGAGACATTGAGTCCGTTGTCGAAAACGAGAGGTGCCGAATTTATTGGAACTTCTCGTTTCCGACAATCAGGCTAATCCAAGCCAACAAGCCTGATATAGTCCTCCTCGACCATCAAAACAAGGTGATGTTTGTGATCGAGTTCTCAGCACCTGCTGAGCCAAACATCGCTTTGAAAGAGGAGGAAAAACGGACCAAATACCGTGATCTCCGGTACGAGCTCCAAGTGCTGTACCCGGGCTACTCGGTTAAGATGGTCGTCCTAATAATCGGTGTACTCGGAGGTATGAAGCCTACGCTGCTCTCAGAACTGAAGACAATACCAGCCTGTCAGAAATCAGCCGAATGGCTTGCGGGCCAGATGCAGAAGGCGGTTGTCTTGGGGTCCCTTCGTCTACTTAGGGCACACGATTCAGGAATATACCGTCACTAACCCCACAGGTCGTGTAATTATTGCCGGCGCGGCTGCCGTGTGGTATCGGTCGGAAAACACGAAAGCCCTGTCCGGTAACGGATTAACCGACATAAAAAAAAAAAAAAAAAAAAAAAATGTATTGTCCATAACATCATACAAATAATGATATGGGACATGTCAAGAGCAATAGCACTATATTAACAAAAGATTATAATGTATACCTAAGTTATACAAAAAGTTAACACTATGAAATATAAAAGATATACATATATATATCACTGCAGGAATAAAATGCGCTTTTTTGGAAATTGCTAGATTTAAATGTTCTGAGTGTATACCATTTGAAGAACGAGTGTTATGATTATGGATGTCATTGTTAAGCGGAAATTTATCTGAATTGTTTTTAACAAATAAATCCGATTCATATACTAATACACTGACAGTGGTTTAAATGTTGTCCTTAAATATTAATCTGCATGTATCTAAGGGGTTAAGAGAGAATATTAAACTAAGAATCCTTTTTGTAAAATAAGAACTCTGTTTATGTTAGATGCCAGTATATGATTAAATACTTGATGTGGGAATATGCTAGGGAGAAGTAGATGTTTATTAAATATTTGCGATCCACTACATGTCGGAGATTTCTTATTGCGTAATAAGTTTAGTTTGGCTTATTTATTACATAAATCTATATGGTTAGACCAAATCAGATTTTCATCCACGTGAAGCCCTAAAAATTTGGTACTCGAGGCTCTCTCTAGTACAGTGTTGTTAAGAATGAGCGTTATCTCTTTTGTTTTTCTTCTTTTATAAATTATAATATATTTTGTTATGTCGGTATTTATCATTAGTTTATTGGTGTAACACCAGTCGAAAAATATTGATAGTGTATTTGAATTAATTTGAAGTTCTTCAGAGGAATCGGCAGTTTGCAAATTATGGTGTCTTCTGCAAACATAAACATAAGTATCTTTAGCTCTTTAACAACATTATCGCCAAGGTCATTGGTGAACAAATAAAAAGAATTGAAACATATTCTTTATGGGATTTTGGAAACGGCAGAAAAAAAAACTATCTATGAGAACTGAAAGAAAAACTATGTGTAAAAATATTAATCATATCTTTGCATTCTTTCGATAAGCTGAATTCTGGTTATACTAGTAAATTAAAATCCTAAAACTTGAACTTGCCTAATTTCTGATTCTAACACTAGCATCTACACAGTCCCCTACGGTCATACCTACAGATTAAACTAGTATCTAATAGACTAATATTTCATTCTAATGGATTACATTTTCATGAAATCTATCATCATCCTTTGAAACGTTTTTCGCCCTTATTCTGGCGCTTATCGGAAAGACACAAAACCACTCATAAAGATGTTTCATGCAAAACCAAGACAATTTCTATGAATAAGTATGAAATAATTATATTTGACATTGACTGATAAAAACAACAGATCTTCACCTATCTATTAGCTAACTAGTATTGTAATAAACAGAAGTGGAGAAAGTACGCTTCCCTGAGGAACTCCAAATTTTAAACTGGAGGTGTTTGACTGATGTCCGTCTAGTTTAACAGGTATTTTCTTATTCCATAAAAAAGAGTCAATCAATGTGTTTAGAGGTTCTTTAACTCCTAATCAGGAGCCTGAAATTCTACATAACCGTTTACTTTTAAACAAATCTCTACTTTCATCAGTAATAATCTAATACTCTCCACATTCGATGATCAAATCTGCTGCACACGGTATATTCACAGTTTGTACTCTTTCAATTTATTTATTCAATATCTCAGATAACAGCAAATCAAGCGAAACAATTTGAAAAGCCAAGAGGTTCACATGAATATTGAATATTTTCAGGTCGACAGGATACCACCTCTGGGAGACGGAGCCCCGCTACATTGGAAATTCTCAGATACCCAAACGGCACTTTGTGACCAGGGTTACGGATCGGAACGGTCCCCCGAGGAGGAGTACCCACCGCCTTTGCCCGACCACGACCAGCAATGCCACCATCATCTCGAACCCCACGCCTGTTACCCCTTTATAACTCCAGGTGCGTAACGTAGAATTTATAGTTAATTCTCGTAGCATGATTTAATTAAAAAAGTTGTTGAGTTTTGTAAAAATATAATAAAGAAGCCCTGGGGGATTATAAGACAATTTTTAACTATATTTTAAAATATAGCGCCCTATATAGTCGTGTCAAGATAGCAAAATATTTCTGATTTCTCATAGACATTACCGATTTTCCTAATTTCTTTTTGCAAAGTGTTCAGACGTAACAAGTTTTTTCCTTAACTTGTTGTCAATTACTTAATTAGTTGCCAAATATTTTCCATTCATCACCCATGCTACATAAAATTTGAATCACCCGCGATAAAAACACCAATGCGAAGTCACCACTGAGCATGCGCGAGCGGAATATTGGAGAGGGATGGAATTAACAGTCATTGAAAACCGGCACTTTCCGTCTTGACGACGCTGAGGTGAGATTATTCTAAATTTTTCATTAAAAGGTCCCCAGGCGGATCCAATATGGCTGATATTTCAGGTTAAACTGACATTTTTAATGTAAATAAATAACAGAAATGAACAAAATCTCTAAGAAGGTGGTTTTATAAAAAAAGTCGACATATTTAATTAAAAAATTCAATATATGCGTGAATTATGAATCCATAATTCACTACAGTGAATTATAAGTACGATTTTTCACCAGAGATGTTAATAATTGTCATATAATTAAATAGCTAAAGAGAAATATATTAATATGTAAGATTTGGTTACCGTTTATTTTCATTTTTATTTACATTTAACCCAGAAAAGTTACCATACTGTCTTCTTAAATATTTGTATTGATTAACTATTACATAAAAATCGTAATCAGCTACCTCTAAAACCCCCGAGTACAAACTACCCACACTATAGACACTCAACGACCGTACATTCGAATGGGACTGAACTTGACGCGGCTCTGGTGGTTGGGAGCGGTAGTAAAGACGATTGGGGGGAACTTTAAATTATTTTGACTGTCAAATTAATATACATAATTTTAAAAACACATGTCCTTTTAAACAGTGCTATGCCACATTTAATAATTACCTATATATCAAAATATGACTAGCACAGTTTCCAAGACACTGAAATTATGCTTATATGCTGAAGCAGCAAACATAATTTGGGTTTTATTTCATTTTTATTTATATCATAGTATCAATATATACTTGAAATAAGTATCTTTACATACTAAAGCCATAAATGGTAGATTGGTTAACAAATGGTAGTTTTCTAACGAAAAAATTTACAGAAGCTTACACTTTTCCTACTAGTTGAACATACCATATTTTTTTAAGAAACTGGCCAGAAAGTAGCACTTTCCGGTTTATATTTTGGTCAGAAAATCGCATTTGTCAGACTGAGCCATAAAATGAAAAATGAGGCCTATAAAAGCATTTACAAGACTGTCACAATCATTTTCTGGCTCAGTCAGATAAAATGCGATTTTTTTACCTAAAAATAAACTGAAAAGTGCCAATTTCTGCACGTTATAAAAAATGTCACAAGGAAACACCACTATAAATACTCCACGAAGACACTCGTAAAAATGGACAATTTGCCTTATGACAAAGCAATACCAATAACACAGCGCTACCCGCTTTGCTCAGAAAATTCTCTAGAGTTTGCGACATCTCTCGATTGAAAGCACAACTTCCAAGTACCACGTGACCGGGCCAACTTGCCGGAATTTACGTTGAGCGTCTATAGTGTGGGTAGTTTGTGCCCCCGAGTATAGATTTTGGTCCAATTTTATGATTATTATCGTTAACAATGACAATTTAACCTAAAGAAATCGGCTATTTAGTATAGATTTTGGACTAATTCTGTTGATTATTTTCCGAGATCCGTAATTTGTTTATTAATTGTTAATAAAAATTTGCCAAAACTTGAATGCAGGTCCAAAATACATGTCAAACTTGATTAATAAGTGTGTCTGAACACTTTGCGAAAAAAATTTGTAAAATCGGTAATGTCTATGAGAAATCATAACTTCCTCGGTTTTTCAGGCTTCTTGACTCGACTAATATTGACATTAAACGGATTGCAAGAGTCACGGTCTAAAATACGTTTCTTTAAACATTATTTAGCTGTGGCGACAATCATTTCTTTAAATCTGAGAATAAGTTATTCATTACCAGATTTCGGATACCAGAGCACCATTTTACAAACGAGAGGGGCGTTTGTAACACTTTCTAACATTCCTGAGAGCCCTCTTATATGAACTCGTTCGTAAAGTCCCCCCCCCCCCCCTTTACATTTAAGGATAGAAAATTCCACTTAAAAAATTAATCTCTTGATTATTTGAGAACGTTCACTTTTTGTAAAACACCTCCCTCCCCATCTTTCACTTGGTTACATTTTCAGTGACCCCCTCGAGCTCTGCATGCCAGGTAAGCAATGGCCGACACAAGCAGTTGCCACTCTGTTTGATGAGAAAACTGTAGATAAGTACAAAAAACAGTAGAAAACTGGGAATTTATTTTACTGTTAATATGCTGTTTTTTATTTACTCCTGCTCTTTAAAAATAAAGCTTTATTTCTATAAAGCAGTTGTTCCAAAAGCTTAAATAATACCACATTTAGAGATAGCCAACTAGTCTGAGCAGCATGGGTAATATCAACAGTTTGGAATGTTCTATAATCACGTATCTACTCGTTGGTACCTTTTTATATAAATATGATGCACAACGATAAAAATAATTACAAAAAGACTGTGTGAAAAGTGATGGTATACTTTTTTAGGGTGGAAAATAAGTGAGTGAGTCCTTCAATGAACATATTTGTACAAAACCTTTAATTTTTTTGTATGGTGGAAACAGAGAAAGTCATTTTTAAAATGAGTTTTTGGTGAGGTTTAAAGAAATTTTATTTTGTAATTTGAAAAATTCTGGTGTTTATTATTTTATTTTATGTTTAAGCTTCAAAAAGTTAAAACATAGAAATTATCATATAACTGTTATATATTCATAAAAAGTTATTATCTCAGTGATGTTTGT
The DNA here is from genome assembly GCA_963583905.1 of Stenurella melanura. Taxonomy (NCBI): domain Eukaryota; kingdom Metazoa; phylum Arthropoda; class Insecta; order Coleoptera; family Cerambycidae; genus Stenurella; species Stenurella melanura. The sequence goes on from OY757313.1 coordinate 46,870,986, forward strand.
AGTACTTCATCAGTTTGAAGGAATGATGTCTAAACGTAAATCTCATTGGTCTTTAGAATTAGGTATATACCTTCTACTTCTTTTTAAAAGTAGCAATTTTCACATAGCAAAAAATTGCAAATTGCTCAGTGTAAAAAAACTGTAGATTTAACAGATCGGACGAAAAACTGGGAACAAAACCAAGAAACTGTAGATCTACAGAGTAAACAGTAAGGTTGGCAACACTGGACACAAGCTCTCAGAGCCGATATGTTAAATGTCGTAGTCTAGAGACCACGATACATAACGGGCGCCATCTAGCGGTTGATGTCTATGGCGATGAAAGTGAAATTCACCCCGAATAGACAACGGTGGTGATAACTATTTTAGTGAAGAATATAATCAACCGACTCATTGGCGCAGTGCTTATGTGTTAAGCTTGCAACCACACGGAGTGCTAGACTCGAATCTTGACCAAGGTATGGATGTTTAATGGCTTTTCTCAAGTTTTATCGGGTCGGGGACACTGGCCTTGAAAAAGTGAAAGTTAATTAGGTCATTAACATTAATGAGGCAATTAAGATAATGACGTAATTAGGGAAATCCGCGGATTTTAATCACCGCGAGATAATTATCTTATCTGGTGGGTGGCCCCGGTGATTAACGTTAATTAGATATACGTGCCTTTCAACATGTGCTGGAATTTTTGAGCGGTTAAAAAAATTTAATGACGTAACAAGCTGACTGGGATTTTGGAACTTGATTAAGACTTGTTTTCATAATATAAAAACACACTGTTGTGAGCAAATAGTATTCAGTGTTCAATTCTGACGTTTCCACGTCGATAAGAATAATATTTTAAATAAGTTTGCATATATTTAACAGATTTTACAAGTTTCGGTGTTTAGAATTATTTTAAAAAAAGTGACACATTTTCGAAAACTTAAGATGACCATAATCGTCAAGGTTTGTGTTTAAAAGTGGTATGGATATCAGCTTTAATATTCGACGTTCACCAAGGCATCTTAATCATATTCCAATAGAGGAGATACCCATTAAACCGCAGTGCAAGTTAAGTTGTTGTTGGCTGCCCCGGCCCCCGACTCATTTTTTAAATATTACAATATTTTTTCAACACAATTTCTCAACTGGATAATGAAATGCAGCAGGTATTAAAAGCTCAGAGTTAGACATTTTTCATTGAATGAATTAACTTTTCAAGAAACGTAGTATTCGGTTCTCAATAAGTTTTTTAAGAAGTGTAGTAAAATATGTGTTCAAACGATGCATGTTGTGAGTTATGGGATAAGGATGACTTTCCAAGCTACAATCCTTTACAGGATATAGAGACAAAGAATGTTTTGAGGAGTGCGTTTTCGGTAATAGGGAAATCTAAAAAAGCCAAGAAAGCCTTCCGACTTGCAGAACGACAACGACTAAGTAAGCTTGAGGAAAAAGAACAACTTTCAAAAAAAGAAAATTTGAAAATAGATAGTGTCGCGAAGAACTTAAAGTGATATTAGTGGAGACTGTACAAGTGTTCAGTGTTTAAAAAATTTGTTAAAAAAGTGGTGTGGCTATAGACAGCGGCTTTAAGGTTCACATACCGGAGCGCCACAAATAACTTAAGGTGACTCCATCTAGATTGCACAAGTTTTTCGTGTTAAAAATGACATGGGCATGGGCTTTAACATTCGCACACATACACACAAACATTTTCGGTTTTTACAAAAATTCTACCAGAGGCATCTTAAATCATATTCCAGGTGTCTAGTCGCCTGAGTTCGAGTCTCAGCTGCGGCAGATGACAATGTCGCAGGGAATGGTTGTTGTGTTGATGTGTATGTGTGTTCTGATTCAGTAGTGGTGGAATAGCTGTGGTTATACTCCGCCAGGACGTGAATATTAATAAGACGTAGAATAAAGTTAGCTTTTCGTCCTACCACAAACCCAAGTCCTATATAATACATTTTTACCTATCTTTATATTGTAATTGACTGCGTTTTGCAATGCCTGAAATATATCAAATACAAGATATACCGGTTTCCAGATGTATTTAACAACAAACAGTATTAGTTTTAAAGGCAGCACGCTAGACTACTCCTGATGCAATGCGATGAAAACTGAGCCTTCAAGAACTCCAAAACGAATTTATTTCAAAGCTAATTACTTTAGGCCCTGTTCACTGTACACCGTTGTAATTTGAGAACGAGCATGCTAGTAGTTACGGAACCATCATTGTATTGCACCTTATATACCATAGAATGTCTACTTAGCTAAAACAAAGTCTATATCTAACGTATCATATGCTTCACTCTTCACAAAGCTTCACTCCATCTTCACATAGGTCTACAAATGATTTAGAATAAAATATGTAACAACATACAGTTTCATAGTAATTAAATAATAATTTAAAGGAAATTCTGTTCAGCCATTGTTACCAAAAGTAGATGAATTTTAAACTATAAATTCAAACAAATGAAATTTAATATTGATATCAAGCAAACAATAACTTTACAGTTTCCCATATTTTTTATTTATTTCATTTATTTCCCTAATTAAATCTGTGTTTGTCTTAGTAATCAATTTTGTAAAATAAATTTGAATTTTCGTAATTGATTTTATTATAAATTTACATTTATTGCTTGCCTAAAGCTCTTACTTTTCCTTGAAATATATTAAATTTAAGAAACATTTTACAATAATTTATAATTTAAAGCAAGTTTGAAATGTCTTGTATAACTAGAAGCAAAGCGTTTACAGTATGTCTTCTGTTTACTTTTACTTCCCTGGCCGGATTTTTTCGTTTCAGGTTTTGTAGATTTACTATTACGGGGAGGCTGGCTCAGTGATTTAACACGTCTATCTTACAAACTGATATACCTAGCGAAGCGGGTTCAAGCTGTGCTTACTGCGAAATAATTTTAATTGTAAAATTATCCCTAAGAAAAGGTTCGGACTCCACTATAAGCTGTAGGGCCTCGTTTCTCTTCATCTAACAGAAAATCATTCTAGATTTTCAAGGAGTTCCCTCGGTGACATGAGAAGCGGCTAAGCATGGATTTTAAAAACTTATTTTTTAAATAATTGATATATTCCATTTTAACTGCGCTAGTCTGTCTTTCTTTTTGTTTGTCGTGTTTCTCTTCGGTACGCCTAAGACACTATTTGATTTTCTCGCATAATGCCGAGATAAATTGATCGTATTTCTGCTTTCGTGTTATATTTTATTTACAGGTTAGGTTAGTTCTTTACATTACGTTGTAGTACAGTCACCTGGTATCAAAAGATACCCAAATGGGCTTGTTCAGCATTTTTTTTTTATTTCATAAATCGAAAGTGCAAGTATAAATTAATGGATCTGCAAAAAATCAGAATCTTATTCGCACGTTTAGTATCTTAAAAACTATTACAAATTTCCATCTCGCGAAAATGGGGCGTGGCCAGGCGCTACGTCACTATACGCATAGACTCGGCGATCTCAATAGGCTTGATGCTCCTTATTGGTTATAATTATAAGTGTTTTCGAAGTATTGTTTGTTTTGCTTGCTACTTGACAGTAGGGGAGTACAATTTGGTGAAATGTCAAAAAATTACAATTTTCTCTCGCTCCTGCCGGAACGAATTTTCGATTTCGACCCTGCAATTTACGATTAGAATTTATCGCCGACCTTCTCCTTTCCGTAGACACATAGAACGAACTTCCACTCGACGTATTTATTTAGTTACCAGCGTTTAAAAATTCCATGTTTTTCGACTTTTCAGGTTAAATTTGAAAGGTCCCAGAAAGCCATTTTTTTACGTCACTTGCGTATAGTGACGTCACAAATGAGCGCTCGGTTTTTGCAACTATTACTAATTTCAACTCCTTATATCTCGAGAACGGAAAAAGTTAATAATACGAAATTTTAAGTGTATAATGATAATATCGAGTACTATATGAAAAAGTATAAAAACCATATAAAAAGAATATCATGGAACAAGCCCATTTCGAACTAACTCTATAGCGGCTTGGAAATTTTCTTTCTTTGCAAATTCTTAAACTTTATGGTAGTGACTTCAAATATTAAAAGGGAGCTATATTTTGTTTGTTTTGAGCAAGTAGAACTTTTTTTGCAAATACTTATATTATATGGCATAAAACTTTTATCCCAATAAGAAAATTTATTGCTCTTGCCCCTAAAAGGTCACCCCCTTAGGGGTAAGAGCAATCATGTTTCTTATTAGAACAACCCCTGAAGTCAAAAAATCAATGATTAAAAAGCTACTGAGAATAAATTCATGAAACTTATATTATTTATATTTTTGGGATCTCTGATCAAGAATTAAAAATTTTATGTTGCATCCTCAATATGGCCGTTATAAAAGGGGTATACGTTATGCTGCTTTATTTAAAAGCTTTTATTTAACTTGCTCTGATGTCTGTCTGCTAAAAATCTTGCAATCAAAATTTCGGCTAGTTCTAATGTAGCTAAAGTTTTCAAATTTTTCACATGTATGTAGATCCGGTGATTATGCAATATAGTATATCTAATATCGTTCTAAATCCAATATGGCGGACGTCTCAAGATGGCGGGTTACCTTTTTCTTCACCACCTCCTTAATATGGGTTTTAAATGAAAGAGTTTTATCTGTCGGTCTGTCTCTCTGTCTATAAAATAAGTAAAGACTAAGAAGTAAAAAATAAAATTGGGCGCTGTAACTGTTCAATAGTGTTATATGATATGACCGCCTCCAAAGCTTTTAGCTTCCAAATGTGTGAATTTAAGAATGATTTATTATTTTTTAGTACACTTTTTAAATGAAAGATTTGTTTTAAAATACTTTTTTATATATAATTTTTTTGTGTTCAGCTTTTTTATTCATTGCATTTCTTTTGATTTATTATTTGACTGAAATAGCTTGCCGTGATATTCTGTTCTGCTGTTACAACTGTTTTGCAATATTGCTTCTGTAAAAGTATGCTAATATTTTTATTTAATAATTTCGAAGAGGAGAACGACAATACGAAAATAATATGTCATAGCCCACGCACTCTTACAAATGAAACAGCGAAATATGTACATAAATTCTTACTTATTTATCTCCACCTTTCATATGGAAATGATACTTGGAAATTATTAATATCACCCGTGGATTTATCAATTTTCCTTCCGTATATTTGTCATCTCTATATTTTCATAATACTCCCAGTGGGAGTGCTCAAGCGCTCACGATAGAATCAGACGCCTCAATCCACCTGCCAGCATGATTTCCACTCGCCAAGAGTATATCGTTAAAATAATTGGTACACACTAGGAATTGCTGTTCTACAGTTGCAAATGAAACTAGTCAGAAATTTAACGTGCAAATACATTTTCTCGTGCGGTTGTTACAGATATAGTAATAATATTTCTGAAACTCGTCTTTTTAACTGGTTGACTGACCATCATTACCAAAATGAATGATGTTGAATGAGGTTTTATATTTGTGGTAACGACTTAACTGCAAAATAATGTTAACAAGCGAATTATTAACATTTTTCATAATGATAATAATAGCGTTTTTATTTTCCATGTGAAAGAATATACTCAATTACAAAACTATTTAATAAGTAAGTAAATGAAATAATAGGCGAAATTCAGCAATACTTTAACAAATATTAAAATCAGTAATAAAAATATAAATACTTATAAAATTAAGCCGCTCTTCCACTTAACCTCTAATTCGCGCATTACATTCAATATCAAATTAATACAAAGAAAAGAAATTTATCTCAAACTAAGGGGCTAATGACATTAAATATGTTAATTATAAATTAATATTTTTCGCCTTGACTTTTTGAGATAAATTAAATTCTCGTAAATTCGTTTGATAGAGTTGTATGCTTTTTGTCTAAGTTTATTTATGCTTTTCAAATCGGAGATCACTGTCAATGATAATACCAAAGTTCTTAGCATAGTCAACTATTTCAAAGTTTTCTTGATCAACTTTTATTTGAACCTGATTTTTAATAAATTGTCGAGATTTTGTAGGATCAAAAATTGAAGCGTTGGATTTGCTGATTGAGACAGTGGTCGTTTGGCACATTTAAGAAATACTGTAAGTCTTCATTTATACGTTGACAAGTACCATCAACGTCTAAAGTGTTAAATGAATAATACAGCTGAGTATCACCAGCGTATAAATGAACTTGGCAATGTTTTAAACAAGAAATAAACTGACTGGTGTATAGGGTAAAAAGTAATGGTCCGAGGATAGAACGTGCAATCTTTCAGTTTCCGAGTCAGTTTCACTATCTGCCACTAATTTACATATAAATACTATTAAAGTAACATGAAAATAAGTAGGTACATAGTTAAATCCGTCGATCTGAGAAAAATACTCTACATAATATCGTTATAGAATTTTATCGAGTTATTATTGCACTAGTTGTAGTATACTGCCACCCGTAATTGACTGACTCGGAGCTTCGAATTTTGTACCTTAGTGTAGGTCAATGCAAGCATTAATTAATATCGTTATAGGCTCATCGTGCAGCTAGAATTTAACCATGTGATCGACTCTAGGTCCCATTCGTAATATTCAAGATCAATTTCCGTGGTGTTCGCAGACAGGAAATTATTTTTTTCTTTTAAAGATGTATCTTGATGTCATGTTGCCGGAGAATGCTTTGATGGAAATATAAATTAGTTTTGCTACTTACTTCTACATCCATCACGTAGTGAAGTGGAATCTTCGATGTTTTAAGTTTGAACGAGACATTTTTGTCGGGCGGTCTGTTACTTTTTGTGTGCGCACAATTGCTCTGGAACGGTCTAATATATTCACTTGAAAATTTGTTACCCATATGCATTATAATGAGATCTGGGACTAGATATTTTGAGCTTATTCCCTTGAAGAGTTGGTGAGTAAATAGGGGTGAAATAGTAAATGCAGCTAGTAAGAGTCCAGAAACTTGGAATTTTGTGATAGACACCAAATCCCTTGGTCAATTGAAACCTTGGCCTCAATTTTTTTACGACATCTGTCACCCCCACCACTAAAAACTTGCCATGAGAAGTTCTTATGCATTTAATTAAATAGAAATAGGAGGTATTTTTGGTTTTTCACTTATCATCTAAATTACATATGCATGCAAAATTTCAAGGCAATATATCAATTGAAAGGGGTTCAAAATTGTCTTGCAAGATATGAAGTAAACTGATTGACACCCGATGACAAAAAGTTGTAGTTGTAATAATACGGAATACTGATCATATCATCTTACTTCTTTCATGTAACTTTCGATAAATAACCGACATTTTATAAAAACTTTCCCCACACCTGAAAAATTAATTTCATTAACAGAATATGTACGTTATTATTGTGCATTAATGACAATTATTTTATTTAATGGAAGGGTTTCACGATTTACCGTAAACCTTCTGTATCTATCTCAGTTTTCCAATTAGTTTTTAAACGAGGTAGCATTTAGGAAGATCATTTATTTTGTAACATTAAATAAGGTACTTTTTGTACTTTTACTTGATACAACATATTCTTCTTTTTAGCCGTGCAAAGTTGCTTTAGAAAATTATTTTAATTAGCGTAGCTCGTGTTTAAAGAGAATAGCAAAATGCAGGGCTTTGATGAATATTTATGTGACGAATATTTAATTACAACTGGTCAAAGGTTTACTCTAGCGCTGTAATAATTCATAGACAATTAGTGCATTTAGTGATTTTTATTTTAATATATTCCAGTATCCTTCTCTACATGATTAATTTAATTTTTTTATGTGGCTGCAGTTGATTTTACTCTACTTTTGTTTTTTTTAGGGAAGATTCATCCTGTATGTATGTAATTTTTCTCATATTTGTTTAATGATTAATTTCAAAGGGCTAAGCGATTTCTACGGAAATATTTTGCAAACTGAAGAGCATGACGGCGGTAGTCCCCTATTAGTTTTATGGAGCTGTCTCGTATAAGTTGCGCAAACATCGGAAATAAATATTTACTATGCTGGAATATGACGAATGCATCGCAGCTACATTGTTTTCAGTGGTTTATAATGATAATTAAATGTTTTTTGAGTGGCTGATGCTGAATCTGATGTCAGGAGTTAAAAAAGTTTTAAAAAATATGAAATAAAATTTTATTTCGCTTGCTTAATTGAACTTTTTACTTAATATTGATTTTGGAATAGGTATGAAAATAATTTAATGAAACGGACGTATTTTAACCATTCTCTAACTCGAACCGAATGACAGTGACATTTCATTTCATAATTTTTACTGGCCGTTTTGTTTAATTTTCAGTCTAAAATTTTTCCATTGCTAAATCATATTGTACGAATATATTTAACAATTTATATTGTCATTGAACATCAATTAAAAACAAAGGAAATCATTATATTACTGGCAAATATTAATAATAATAATAATAATAATACTTTATTAATCCAATAGATCAAACAATATTGATATAGGACAGGTCAAAAATAAAGTATATTAGTAATGATCATTTACACATAATACTACACGAAAAAAAAATAAAAAGCTAAATATTCATCTATACTATAAAAGGCATTAGTAAGTAACATATTTTTAACAGAAGATATAATTTTTTTTAAACTACAATTTTTTATGCTTAAATCTAATTTATTATAAAGAACCGTACCGACATAGTAAGGATTAGATTTATAAAGTTCTAATCTGTAAAGTGAGTGCTGCAAATTATCTCCATGACATGTGTTGTATTCATGTGATATATTTTGAAAAGTAAACATGTTCAATTTTTTTTTTACAAATGTTAATATTTCAAATATATGCAAACATGGTAAAGTTAGTATTTTTTGCGAAATGAATGTTTGTTTGCAAGATTCCCGAAATTGTAGTCCGTACATAGAACGTATAGCTCTGCTTTTGCAGCACAAATACACGACTGGCTGTGCTTGAAAAACCCCAGCAAATCATATTACCAGTACTTAATTATTTCAATTCTTACAAACAAAAAACTAATCACAGATAAGTAAAGAAAAATATATCTTTCTCGACATAATACTTATCCGGCTGCATGTCACGATCAGCATTGGATTACAATAAAGAAAATATGCACATTACCCACAGTATGATTGTCACAATAATATTAGAATATTCTGTTCAATAAAAGCGAAGATAAATAAGACAAAAGCACTTACGAAAAATGACAATTACATCAAACTTTAAAACATTTTCAGAAACGTGTTTCGGTGTTTACATCTCATCAGTGTAACTACTTTTAAAGCTTAGAATAAAAAATTATTTCTCAGGCAAATACCTCAGCAATAATTACTCGTGGTGCTTGAACAGGATAATAAAAATAGGATTTCGGTAAATACCAATCATAAAATATAATTAAATGCAAATTCCCTACAACGTAAATGTTCTCTAAAAATAGAAACAAAGAACGTAATTATATTACTAGGAGGAATTACTAGTAACAACTTTTCGTTGCTAGTAAAAGTTAATTAAGAAGTTAATACTTACGACCAAAATCTTAATTATTACAACGTTGGCAAGTATGCCAGACCGATATGCGATGATTTATTTTCAGGAAAAAATGTCCAATTTTCACCCGTTAATATAAACTTTTATTTAAACAGCATATGCAATAATTCACATATTTTTACTAATTTTGAAAATATTGCAGTGAATATTTTATTTTCATATGTCACGCCTAAACTTTTATTCTTTGAAATGTAGACCTTGTCATATTTTTACATATTACATGATGAAAAATGAGGAAATTTACATATTACATAATGAAAGCACGTGTTAAAATACAAATATACTGAATATTCAGTAACATTGCAAATAAATTTTGAGCTTAAAATAATTCATTCCCACACGGGCATGTTTTGTACGATGTTGACGACTATACCATAGTGTTTCATTAGAGTGACCATTATTTTAGGTAATAGCGTTTGAAAAGTACGTTAATTATATGATATCATGTGCTTGAAGAATACGACATTAAATTTTTTCCAAGAAAGTGATTGGCAAAATGGCGAATTTACCTATTGGAAAAGCAAGACATTTTTCCTAAAATTCAAATTTTGAAACAAATTCCTCATTAATATACACAGGTTGAGTCATGGAACACCCAATATTTTTTTATGTATTTACATTTAACTCTCAATTCATTATCCAGACATATACCATTTTTGGACTGTCGTTGTAACCGTTGCCACGTTATTCTGATTTCTCCGATAAGAAATAAAATATGTTTGCAGCGGCCAAGAGTAAAGTCTGCAGAAAACTATTTTCATAAAAACCATCTCACTGTAAATATTAGTCAAGCCCATGTACTAAATTGCAGGCTTCTCAAAGTCTATCCTAATTCTACAAGGATGATTCAAAATTTTTACATTTTTAACCCTGACTTAAAATGTTTCAGCAATCATTTACCTGCACTCTGATCCCTCACTTTTTTTGGTGATGTTTGAAGAACTCAAATTGAAAAAAGTAATCACTATGGGTATCAACGTGTAGAGTAATTGATTGCTAAACGTATATCAAATTTTATTTCGTTAAATATTTTCCACAAATATCACTTGTATTTTTAAATTCTGTAATATGTCAAGAAAACATTTGGAGGTAATAACTTAATATTATAAATATGTTTTATGAATTTAATTCATTCATTCGTGAATCATTTTCCCTAAGTACCACTCGTGCTTTTAAATTTTAACTAGTAATTTTGGCTTAAGCTGTGTTGCCAAAGAGTAATTTAATTCATGTAAATTGGCAATTTTGTATCAAAAATTAAATCCCTTGCTCTGCAACCTCGGCTGAAACGCTCGGGATTTAATCAGATAAAAAACTACCAATTTATACTCTTTATATCCCGGCCAAGTACTAGTCCCTTCAAATTAGTCAAAAAATTGCTGTTTTATGGAAAAACTCCCACAGCTATGAGACCTGTAAAAAGTGAAGCATTTGGGTTGTGTAAACGTGATTTTCACACTTAAAAAGGGTGGTTTTTGAAAAATATATACATGTATATTGTATAGTATATGAATTTTAGGGCTTTTTCGCTTTCTTATCTGTTTTGAGGAAAAGCTATTCATTTTGGTGAAAAATGTCAGGAGAGCAATGTTGTATAGCATAGAATTTTCTATATTTTGTTTCTACGTTTTTGTCCGAATTCCACATAGTTTCGCCGCTAGAGGGCGCGAAAGATATATATATAAAGAAACTTTTGCGCCATATATATATAAAGAGACTTTTGCGCCACTTTTAGATGTTCAGCCAAAATTATGCACTTTGGTGAAAAATATCAGGAGAGTAAAGTTGTAGAGCATTAAATTTCCTACAAATTTTGTCTCTTTGTTTTTGTTCGAATTCCGCATAGTTTCTCTGTTAGAGGGCACGAAAATCTGTTTATGTATATTTCTTTCGCGCCCTCTAGCGGATAAAAAACTATGCGAAATTCGACAAAAAATTTTAAAAAAAGTAGAGACAAAATTTATAGGAAATTTTATTCTCTACAACTTTGCTGTCCTGGTATTCTTCATCAAAAAGCATAAATTTGGCTGAAAATCTAAAAAAAAGGCGCAAAACCATATATATTTAAATATCTCTTTTGCGCCCTCTAGCGGCGAAACTATTCGGAATTCGGACAAAGACGTGAAGACAAAATTTGTAGGAAATTTACAGTGTACAACTTTGCTCTCCTCGCATTTTTCACCAAAATAGTTTTTCCACAAAATAGAAAAAAAGACGAAAAAGCGCTAAAATTCATTTATATGTATATATTTCTCAAATACCACCCTTTTTTAGAACTGCGGGTGGTGAAAATCATGTTTAGGCAAATGCTTCATTTCACCAGTCTCATAGCTGTGGAAAAATTTCTATAATTTTTCCTAATTTGAAAGGACTATCTATACGCTTTTGCAAGAACTTTTCCGATAATGTTATACACGAGGTATTTACAAACGACAGTAGTTCTATTAATATTGTGTATGTACTAATTTATACATAGCAAGACATCTTATGTTATTCGTAATAGAAAAATGTAATTTAGTGATTGCATAGGTAGTATCAACATCGTCCACACGGACCAAATGTTCTTATTGGATACTTGTCAAATTATTTTAGGAGTGGCCTTACATACCTCAGCACTCGAAACTACTTGAAATTACTTGCACCTGCAGTAGCACGTAAGTTCCTAAACCAATTCACTGTTTCAAGTAGTTTCTGTAAAACTATTCCATTAACTCATTAACTTCATCAAAATCTCTCACCAGTAAAACTGATATTATACTTGACCATTGAAAGCTAACCTGAAGTTTCCTCTAGTAATGAAGTTTGCAAGTTTGCGTCAATTATGATTTCCACAGTAATTGTTCTGTATACTAGGTTGTTAATAAATCAAATAATAACTGAAGACATTATGCCTCCGTTTTAACTAGTATTATTAGAAAATATGCCAATTTTCCAATAATAAATTGTAATTTCTAAAGAGATTCAGGGTATACCATCTTATTGAGTACTTAACCTAAGAAGTGTCTGGGTGGTTTTCATTTGCCTATCTATCAGTAACACGAAAGTTAGTGTTGTAATAAACACATAAACAGTAACTAGAGCTTCTTGTTTAAAGCTTTCCCAGCAGGTAAATAAGCTCTCTTGCTGCAAGTAAGGTACTATGATCTCCAAATTCTAAGTTAGAAAACTTACTTTCGCCTTTAACCACTCCACCTTCTCAGTCCTCTAGCACACGTCGCATCACGTCATTGTTACCGACGTTAAAGATGATTGTTGATAAAACACAGCCTTGCCTAACGCCTCCTGTGCGAACTTTAAAACTTTGTTGGAATTTAATCCAATCAAAATAAACATTCACCTTCGCAATAATTCGTATAGAGCTGAAAATTTGTACAGACCTTGAATACTCTATTACAAATGAAACGTCAAAAGTCACCAGCGATCTCATGTCGGCTAAAATTTTGTTCAAGGTCACAAATATAGGTTATCTTAAAATAGGTCATACAATGTTGGTAGATCATGCAATTAGGTGTTTTCACAAATTTTAAATTCACTTTCACTGTCAAGATAATGCTTTGTTATAGTTAAAAACACTTGAATTTTGAGAAACAGTCGAGTAATACCGTAAAATAAGCCATTTTAATTTTGTATTGAAATTTTTTCGCCAAAAGCACTACATCAATTCACTACGCACTCATGGCGTCATCAGTTATATTGTCAGTGTCATTTTGTGTTATAAACACGTTATTTTGCAGATAAATTTCCTAAAGTAGCTTTTACAAATCCCGTATTAGGTAGGCGTTACTTATTAATCACATGTAAAACGTAAATAAAGTGAATAAATGTTGTGTTTAACAATTTTTAAACGCGATTTAAGAAACTAATATAACCGATGACGTCACCGCGTGTTTTGCGTACTCATTCAATTACTAATACTTTATGTTATTTATTTGTCGAAATTTTAATTTGATGGACGATATAATGCTGTTTAAATATCAATAAGAGCTTTAGTATAACAAGTACTTCATTTTAATAATATCAAAGAAGCAAATTTGCACATAGTGAAAACACCTAATTGAGATACTTGGCGCTTTTTTTAACGTGGTTTCCGGATCAGACAGTGTCCTATTTATTTAAAAACGGTACTGTTAGTAGTTATCAAAGTGGAACGGATTATTGTTGACTTTTAATAAAATAAGTAAAAAATTTTTTTTAAGTGAAACGGTTTTATTGTAGAGAAACATAATAATGATGCAGATAATGGTACTAAAAGCTAAAAAATAATTAGGTAGGTATCAGATACCAGTCATCACACCACTCTTCTCATCAATCTAGAGCATTGAACAGACTAAAATAAATTCGTGGGGCGAGTCGAATTTCTATTATCTACAGTCAACCGCTCATATTATTATAGGTATGCTTTGGATGTATCTTACTCTTCGCCCCACGATTTTATTTTAATCTGATCAATGTTCTAGATTGATGAGGAGAGTGGTGTGATGACTGGTACCTGGTACCTACCCAACAATTTTTTAGCTATTAGTTCATTTAGTGCCTCATTGTTACAAGGTTTCTTTCCTGTCAGTTGTCTAAACTCTGTGATCCGCCATTTTGTTTCAGACGCCATTTTGGATTAGGAATTTTTTCTAAAGTGTACTGTGTTCTACTTGTCAAACCCTTTCATTTGACACCCGTATTGAGGAGATTGAAAAAAATAGTAATCCGCCTTATATTGTGTACTATATTCTACAAGTTAAGCCCTTTCATTTGATACCCATATTGAGGGGGTTGACAAAAAATGTAATCCGCCATTTTGTGGCGACGACCATCTTGGATTTACAATGGTAATGAATATACATAATTGTATTATCATCAGAACTAAAGGTGTGTACCAAATTTCAGATTAATTGGTCAACAGGAAGGGGGTAGAATTTTCAGTACTATATTTTACCTACACAAGACACAAAGTAAGCTAAACATATAAAATAAAACCGTGTAAAAATCGTCGTATGATTAATAACCTTCGAATTTCACTTCCACGGTCATGTCTTCTTCGTTGTCTTCTTCTTCGTCTTCGTCTTCGTCTTCCTTTCTTTGCTGGATTTCTGTAAATTGTAAGAAAAAAGATGGATTAGTTATCTCCTCATTGATATTATAAGTATTCTCATCTGTTGTATTTGATTCAACAGGGGAGCAATACTGGCGTTACAATTGGTACGTACTGGTGAACAAAATAATCCGATTTTTCTACCAGCCGCAGATATGATTACAACCCTTCTTGCAATTACAAATAATCATATTAAGAAGCTTTTCTGAAGCAGGCGGGAGAAGAGTTTGAATTGGCTCCAAACTATTGTCTGTTGATTTCCATCCCGTCTTCTGGGTCCAGTTCGTTGCCTAGCCATACTTGAATTTGATAGAAGTCATGATATAAATGTTGATAAGCAGTAGCAGATGTTGAAGGAAGACAGGATAACTGTAATCTTTTATTGTTCTGTGTATTTTTTACAAAACTTAAATATCATACTTGTCTATATAATCAATTTTTTGGAGCTCAATTACATAGCAAGAAGAAAGCTAATTCCATTTGAAATGATGACGTATATAGAAGAGTCAATCTTTTTAAATACTCTTGCGTAATCAATTAAATCATGACGGTTTTCAAACAATTTAAATACTGTTGTTTTACCCCTTTTGAAAAATGCTGATGGAGTATCGCAGCCAGTTATTACATGTAAAAATAAAACATGAGCTTGATATCTTGGATATGAAGTTAAACTTTATGATGAATACATTTTTGTTTGTACTTAACCTTTCCCAGGTTTGAAGAAGTAAATAATCTTGTCAACTAAAGGTCGTGCTGTCGGTAATATTAACAAATCAACATCTTCACCAACAACGATAGTTTTACTTGTTTAGAATTGTTCTTTTTAATCAATAGGAAACTGTCTGGTCAGACTTGCCTACACTACCTCATAGGTGGCGCGGAAATGTGTGCATATTATGCCGAATACGACGTTTCCAACTGTTGAAATCGCGACATCTCATGAATGATGACTCGTAGGAAAAAGTATTGAAACAGTTTTTGTAGATATTTGCAAGACTACAAACTTTGTATGATCTATTTTTACGATGACACTTATGGTTTACGAGAAATATGCGAAAAACTGATACTTGTGACCTTTGACGTTGAATAAAATTTTTAGCCGACATAGGATCAGTGGGGACTTTTGACATTTCATTTGTAATACTGTATTCAAGGTCTGTACCAATTTTCAGCTCTGTGAAAAACGTCGTTTCAACTTTTTTTTGTCTTTTTTTTACTGGATTGAATGTAGTAGTACAAGGATTCAAATTCCCAATCGGGCCAGATTTTTACCTCTCATATCTTTTTACATATTCTATGAAAGATTCTCATTCTATTTTCACTAACTGACTTAATCGCCTCGGTTGTGATTCAGACATTCCCAACTGCTTTGCCAGGTTTTAACTGTTTGTAAGTTCGCGTTCGTAGTCCTGTTGCTCATCATCCCCGGCCACAGGATAGTGGATTTCAAAAAAAGAAAATCACATTGAACTTCAATAATCTGATTTCTGTTAGCTTTTGGAGTTACCGGTGGAGCTCTTAATTGACCGCGCTTCGGATTCAAAAGTTGTAATTTCCTTTGCTGAAAATGTCTTACTATTATCAAAGATTAGAGAACTAACAAGATAGGACAGTCAGTCGGAGAAGACGAAATTGACGAAGACAGTTATGAACTCCAATTTAAAGGGACACGACATCCAGCGGAAACGGTTTCGCGATTTGTCGGGTACGCATTAAATTAATTTGACCAAGCTTACTAAAAGATAGGTTGACTCATTAGAATCGACAAGTGCTACATCACGTATAGACTTCTATGACAGCTGCGTGTGGCTGTTTTTTCCTCATTTTATAGAAAAAGTTTCAAAATTATTCTTTCAATTTACAATTCTATCCTAACCAAATAGATACCTTACCTATAAACATAGAAATACTTCATGTGACATATATTACTAAGCAACCTGTTTTTTTAATGACCTTGGGTACTGACAGTCAGCTGAGTTCGGTCGTTCTATCAGGACAGTTTTTCCATTTTTCACTATTGGCCTCTCTTTCTAATGTTATCTTCTCCGTCTGATTGTCACATTGTGGCAACTGCGCGAGAACTCAAT
The DNA here is from genome assembly GCA_963583905.1 of Stenurella melanura. Classification (NCBI taxonomy): domain Eukaryota; kingdom Metazoa; phylum Arthropoda; class Insecta; order Coleoptera; family Cerambycidae; genus Stenurella; species Stenurella melanura. The sequence continues at coordinate 46,887,647 of OY757313.1, forward strand.
TTAAAAGTCGAGGTCAATGGCGCCTTTGCTAAAAGATAAAATGTTTTCCGCCGACTGTTCTGTCTTGTTAATTCTCTAATCTTTGCTATTATTGTGATCAGCTTATGACCCCAGTTCTTTATAGATGGCACGTAGATAATAATTTTTGTGTTTCCGACAAAAAGCCTGAAGGATACTTTCAAAATTATCTATCACAATGTGTTTATTATTGAGTGTAACACGTTCGATACTATATTAAAGCATTAATCATGTCTGTAGGTGATATAAATGTGCAAGGTAAATACACGCTGGCTCCTATACTATAATATTATAAGAGAAAGGTTATGTACAGGATTTTTCTCCGTAATAGCAGTCTCATTTTCCACACGTACCAGGAATTTTATGTATGTTATCTGGATTGTTCCAGATTTTATGTGTTGCTAATGAGAGTTTTACAGGGGTCTTTTTAAAAAGGGAAAAGTTGATAAATTTTATTTTACGGCTAATGACGCACAATATGTTGAGGTTTTTCATGTGAGCAGAGTAAAATTTTAATTTCCGGATGAGTGTAGAACGATCTTCATTTAATATTTGAAAGTGTTGGTTATCTACATCTTTATTACTTCGCCGCAGTAGAGAACGAGGTAGATATGAGGTTCGTTAATTTCAACTTTACATACCGCCTGTTCTTTTCAATCCATAGCGACTACCTGGGATGAAGATATACTTCTTTGGGTTAATTAATTCTCATGAAAAGTGGAAAATTCATAATTATTAAAAGTTTTATAAAATCGTTAATTCATAATTTTAATATTTCATATCATTCTAACAATAATTGCATCAGAAATATAACTCGAAAATTATGACAATTTCCGTTGTAGAATGCAATAGAAATAATGTGTTGCAAAGTGCACAAATATGCATACATATTCCTTCCAATTTAATAGGGTGAATACTTCTATCTTTCGCTTCATCAAAAGTTTTAAAAATGTATGTGATAAATGTTGAAAGACGCTATGCAATTCCGCATAACGATATTCGACTTTGAACTTGTTTGCCTCTTTATTATTTCTTTGACTTTGACTATCTTCTAAACTTCATTGTCTGTAATTTGCTGACAAAATCTAATAACTGAGGTCTAGAAACTAATTCCATTTCAGTTGTATATTTCTTGTTATTCCAGAAAAATGTATTGTTGAGACTGGAAATTGGTGGATAGTAACTTTAGAAGTCAATCACAAATAATACAATAAAAGACAGATATATACAGTGTGTCCAGGGATTAGGTTCGGTAGAGGGAAAACATTTTAATTGTAAGACGAGAAGTCATTATTTGTAAAAACGCTTCCTTGTTATAAGAAGTCCTAGAATGATATTATTTTCCAAAATTTATATAAAGGGTGCCAAGTAGTTGCAAAAATGTGAAAAACCACAAAGAGTAAATTGCCTTAATTTGTGAATATTTTAAAAAATTGTAAAAATATGTATATACTAATACTATAAGCAATTATCATATCTTCTTTAACCAAATTTTTTCTTAATGAAATTTTGAATTAAATAACATAATAGTTTAGGTCCCCCTCTACAACTTTGTCCTCTGAAGTAATGCTCTAGCGCTTTGCTGGTAGGTGCTGGAGCGCCTTAGATTAAAATTTTTTAATTAATTCAAAAGTGGACATTTCTAGTTCAAATTCTAACAAGATGATTCAGCGCTGCCGAGACCATAATATGGAACATTAATTTTTTTTTTAATTTTTTGTTTACAGTTGTGTTAATTTGAAATATTTTAATGCAAAAAATACATAAACGTTGCATATATTTTTTAAATGTACTTAATAATGGCAAAAACACTTTTTTACAAAAAAACAACAGGAACAGTCGTGGACTATTTTCAGTAATTCTGAACCCTTACTGTGAAATTTTGCACGATAATCAGCTTAAATGTTAACGAAATTATTGTTCATTTAAATCAAATTTAGATCACATAAATAAAACTCAAAATTCCTATTTAAATTTACCTCAAAAACCTCAAAACTGAATAATACGGATTTATTTAATAACTTTCGCTAGGTAATCAAGTTTTGAAAACAAATGCTAGCTTTTGACGTATCGATGCCTTATTAGTGTCTATAATAAAATCTAATTCTTCTGTTGCTGTTAATCGTTAAAAAAAATACTTACTAAAGAAGAAAAAAATTGAATTTATTTTAATTCACCACGAAAATAGAAAAATAGGGACAGCTGATATTTTCAACCGAAGATATCCCCAAAAGTTTGTTTCTCATGCAACAGTTATAAATATAATACATTGAGTTCTTTATTGAGTAAAATATAAAGAGAATATAAAATACTGGGTCCGCCTTTCACTGCTATTTTACATTGGGCTTAACGCACAGTACGTTGAATTAACACGTAAGCAAAACATAATTATATGAGTTGATTGTTTATTCAGTGGTTTATTTGTTATCACGCTCTATTGTTCGTCGATACATTTGCAATATTTTTTAGAGGATACAACTTTTTTTTTAGAAACACCCTCACAGGGCATTTGCTGTAATTGCAGTCTGGTCAATTAAAGACCAATGAGTAACTTAACTTTAACTTAACTTACCACTTTCAAACTTTGAAACTAAGGTCTTACTCAATAGTATCCATAGATTTTTAGTAAATTAGGACACTGACTTGAAGTATACACAATCACGCACAGTACTCTGCTTTAGGCATTCACTACACTAACTCAAAAGGTTTGGTTCTCTTGAGTCTTCTTAATGTCCCTGCGTTGAGTAGGGTATGTTACTAGTTGATGTACCAAGGAGCATCAACAATGTTCCTCAATACTTTTTTCTGGAACTTTTGTATAATTTGGATGCTACTTTGACTGACACAACCCCACAACCTTATATCATATGTCCGTACAGGTTTGAGTATTTGCTTATATAGCATAAGCTTATTATGCAGAGACAGAGAGGATCGTCGTCCAATCATCCAATACATTTTCCTTCATTTGATTCCGAGTTCCTGCCAAAATATACTGTATAAATAGATAAGACGGGATGAGAGCCTGTTCTTCTATAATTGGCTTTAATCGTTGGTACAAGAGTTTCGATAGTATAGGGAAAATAGGCCGATAAGAAGAAACGTCGTGTGGCGGTTTGTCAGGTTTGGGGATCATGACCTCTGCTACATTCCACATACTGATACATACTAGGGTGTAGTGAAAAATCTGACATTTTAGTTTCTGAACGCCTATATGCGGAAAAGTGGTGGGCTAAGTAATATTAATTCCCTGCAAAACCTGGAGTCGATTGGATGACGTTTAACGGTGCCCCCACCACTTTTGTCGCCGACTGCCAGAAACAAAGCCGATTCAATTATTTCTCCAGCGACTGTCGTTAAGTGAGTGTGCGTTTAAAGTGCCGATATTCATTCGAAAATAGTTTTACAACCGCATAATTGTCTCGGTTACTTTGGTTGTTATTTAGTGAATTTTGATATTCGAGTCTTTTTGTGAAATATGCCAAAAACTAGAAAAAACATTGACTGCCCTATATTTGGGGCTCCGTCCGTGTTTATGAAAAATACGTTACCTACATATGCGGATGTGATGAAAAACTATGCATATATACGTCAAACCTTAATTAATTCAGCTCAAAATAAAGCAGAACCGACCTTAAGTAATATTGCAGAGATTTTGATTGCAGAGCTGAAACTTGTTTGGTCTAAGGCGTCTATTCTCGTAGAGACAAATTTTACATATAAGACAATATCACGAATAATTGAGAAACCTTAAGAAACCTCTAAAATCCCGATTGAATGATGCTCTTAGACAAAAAGTGAAAAAATTTAGAGAAATTCCAGAAACAAAACTTTTCGATATTTCGTCCTGCAAGTGCGCGAATTTTTCACTGTGCAAGTGTAAAGCAAAGTGCCAATTAGAGAAAGAATTTCTAGTAGACCAGAGAACTGAGAGAAAAATGTTTATTGGCACAATTGATCCAGTAGCTACACGAAACATTGAGCGATCCTTATATCGGAGAGTCTTGGAAATCGCTACCTTCAACTTCTACTTCCAATGTGCTGGTTATGAAACTGTCAGATGGTGAAGAGACAGATGATATTGATGGCAGTTCTAATGCAAAGCAGGAGGCTAGCCAAAAATTACAACGCCAACGATCTAAACAAATGCGTATTAACTTACCAAGTCTCGTACAAACGTGCGATCGCACAGGTGTTTCTGATAGATCCGCTGCTACTATTGCGTCTGCTGTATTAAAAGATATTGGACTGGTAACCAAAGAAGAAAGTTGTAAAATAATTGATAGAAGTAAGATAAAAAGAGAGAGAGAAAGAAGACGAAATATTTTAAGAACCAAGCAAAACAAGGATTTTTTACAAGCCATTTATTTCGATGGACAAAAAGATAACACCCTCGTTCAGCATTCAATTGGTAACAAAAATCACAGAAGTACAATTAGCGAAGAAAATATTGTGATTGTTTCAGAACCCGGATCTAAATATTTTGTACATATCACTGTTCCATGTGGTACAGCAGAGGCAATTTCCGAAAATTTGATACAGTTTCTGCAGCAACATATGGATTTGACGAACTTAGTGGCTATTGGGTGTGATGGGACCGCTGTCAATACGGGAATTCATAATGGTGTAAATAGAAAGCTAGAAATGCATATTGGAAGGCCACTACAGTGGTTCATCATGTTACACGCAAATGAATTACCTTTGCGTCATTTAATAAAACATTTAGATGGGGAAACTACTGGCCCTTCTGGGTTTTCTGGCGAAATCGGAAAAGCATTACAATCTTGAGAATCTATACCAGTCACAGAGTTTCAAAAGATTACCATAGAACTTCCAGAAATTAACTTACAAATGTTAAGCACAGACCAAAAATATTTGTATAACATGAGTTTGTCTATATCGAAGGGTAACACATCGGAGCATTTGGCCATGCAGCCACCTCCACGTGATGAGTTCTGGGTTGTTTTATATTAAAACAAGCGAAGTGCTGCATAAATCATAAGTTTTAAGAGTTTCACTTATTTAGAAACAAGTCATAAATTTCAAGAGCCTGGGGCACCGGAAAACGTAATCGTACATGTAGCCACTTTTCCACATACAGGAGAAATCAATTTCGAAAAAAAAATGTTTTCGCCATTTTCGCTCCACCCTAGTACATACTGTAGCCTAAAGGATGCCTTCATTAGATGTGTTAGTTCAACAATTGCTGTTCTGATGAGATCAAATTCAGGGGCTTGTTTTCTTTAATTTCTTTAATTATTTCCGTAGGAGAAGTGAGAAGTGACGATACAAATAAACGACGAATTACCTAAACATTGAATTCAAAACCCTAATAATACAAATAATTTCATCTCAACAGTGGAAATGGCTTGTTTCCATGCTTTTAACTAACACTGTCTAGTATATATTATATAATATTTAGTTAGTACATGATATTAGTACAAGCCTGGGATGTTTTAATAGAGAGGCAGGCAGATATTTAATCAATGTTCACCACACACGGAGCATTCCTGTATTCTAACAAATCCTCCATTTACCGCCTCTGATTGCATGCCGGGGCGGTCTTTATACTTAACTAATGAAACTTCACTGCAGTTGCCAGCATTTAGTCTTGCCTCCATAATAAGCATGCAATATTTTATGGATAAGCCAGGTTTCTTTCATTAATTTTTCTCCCAATAAAACGATCGTACCTATAAAAGAGAAGAAAAATTACGACTTTAATCCCTTTCGGGGTGGGCGCTGTCATTAATTAACTTCATCTTCACGTTTCTTTCGTGACAGGTTTCCCTAGGCCCTTCGTCTTTCTGGATTTTGCTCTATATCACTACTAGAAAGAAATATTCCGCTTAAACCTTTTTAATATTTAATCTCCAGAGTAGAAACGTGTCGTTTATTAAAATAAACGCTGCCTTTATACTGGTTTAATGGGACGGAACGTGTATTATCATAGAAATAAATGTTCTTGTAACTTGTTAAACCTATTCGATTTAATAAAACTACAAACATTTTTAAAAATCGTGGAAAACATGCTCCGTTTCGTAACAACTTGAACTCAAATATCAAATAAACGAGTAGATGTTGCAGTAGGGTGTGGCCCACTGAAAGTACTTATACTCTTCGCAAATAAAAGCATATTGCATTCGATCGGCACATTTCTAAAACCGGCAATATCGCTCGTAGAGAAAAAATGTGTTAGTGTGTGCATTGCAAACAACTTTCAAAATGTCCGTCCGTCCGTCCGTCCGCCGTATTTATTGTAAACAGGACAACTTAAGAACGAAAAGTCCGATCGTATTGAAACAGCAATAAATAGAAAAGTTATTAATTATTTAAATATATGTATTTATGGTATGTAATATTTTTACATATCAAAATCGGATAATTAGGCAATAGGTCCAAATGTTTGTCAACTTAACAGCAATAAATTTTTCACAAATGCGATAAGATTATGGACCAAACTTTGGCGGCTTTCATTCATCTCGCAGTTAGACAAGGTCGTCACTCGCTAATACAAACTAACGTTATGCGCTTCCCAATATGTTTCTATTTACGATAAAATGCGGAGAGTATTCTATAGAATGTGCAACAATTGTATAAAACGTGCAGTAATTCGGCGAAAAGTATAATGGTTAGCTTGTTTGATTAACATTTTACTAGAATATAGCAGATTTATCTTTTGCGTGGTGCCACTGAGGTTGACTAGATAGTCAATATATTTTATTTTTATTATTAACTTCCCAATATACAGGGTGATTCACGTAGGCCATTCATTAGAAGGTTTTCAACTTGCAGTTGGATTAGAAACTTGAAATTTGGTATGCAACCATAATCGATCATGCCCGTTCTATCTAAAATATTTTCAGTCCTCCAACTATACAGGGTGTGCCAAAAATTGGTACCAACTTTCTTATTTTAAATGGAAACCTATATTTTTCTTTACATGGTGCGATTGGTCTTCTAATTCTGAGTTTAGAGAACCTAAGTTATGTTAACTTATCTATTACAATTTTTGACATATGTCCAATTTTTTGAAAAATATTGCCGCTGTAGTAGTTTACGAACAAATTTGTATCTCGCAAACCTTTCAAAATTATGAAACCAAATTTGTGAAGCAGTTAGCTGGAAGTCCAGGCTAACTTTTGATGTCCCATCGGTGGTCCCATTTTGTACCATATGGGCGCAGTCGATTTTCAAATGTCGCAATCACAAATTGTCAAAAAGTCAATTTTTTCAAATGGCACCTACTATTTTTTTTACACCATTCGAAATAAAATTGAATTTTAGGGTGAGTTACTTAAGCATTCCCTATACCTAACTTCACCCCATATCGAGTTATTCAATAAAAATCAAGAAATACCTTATCTTGCCGAGAGATTCCTTACTTCATCAAGTATGCCATGGAAACAAAAGACAGTTGTAATAATTTTTAAAGAAAAATATGGATTCTTATTTAATTACACACAACAAAAACAATTTATTAAGAGAAAATCCTTTACAAAATAAAGAAGCTAAATCAGATAAATTTACCATTTACTATAATAAATATATGGTAACCAACTAAAGAACACAGAAATCAACAAATAAACTAAAACAATACAACGCAACGACACTATTTCCGCTACAGATTCGCAACTCATGAAACTTAAATCATAACAGTGCTTGTGAATAATAAATCTGAACAAGGTAGCAACTTACGAATGCCCCTTAACATAAAATGGGGCAGGCAAATTAAAGAAAGATAAAAATAACCCTAACCCATGTGGGTAACATGAAATGAAAATTTTACTACAAAATTACTGGGCTAAACACTTTTAAACGTAAGTGCTTATACTAATCAAAGCAAATGATATTAAACATATAAGTTATTTAAAAGAATTTACCGTATTATAATTCATTTAAATTTAAATAGCTTGTGCCCCGATCGTGCGACGGCACTGGAGTCCGTTAACGAACAGTCGAAATAGTTATCCCTAAATACGAATTTTCTGTCTCATTAAACTATCGCAGGGGATGCAGAACTAAAATGGTGGGATGCTCCTATCATCTCGGAAAGGCTGCTATACCAATCACCAATTTACAGAACCTATAAGCTGACTACAATTCACTGATTTTATTTAGCTTAATGTACATACTGTTAATTGTATTGTTTCTAATATAGTTATGACGTCAACCAATTTTACATTGACATTCAACAGGCTTGTCTGAAATGGAACGTTTCTAACACATACTTCAGTTATAACAAATATCCTCGAGTAATATTCAACGATATGCAGGAGTTTACTGGACATCAAGTTGCAAACTCATATCATAACCAAAGAAATAGGAAATTCTCGGGTTTTAGTTAGTTAGCCCCAAGGCAAACTGAAACTATCCCGCGTAGAAGACTCGGCCTCTCCCCTTCTCTAGTCTAGGCTCGCCCGCTATTGGTTAAACATTTGTCCTGCATAACCGATAGGATTTAAATTCTATTTGAATTTAAATCACGGACTAACTTGCCAATAATGTAATACAAAATGTCTACTGAAATTGCACATTATCTGAATCAAATGCTGAACCTTAATTCAACTTTTATATATTTGACAATACATAATAATTTCTTACAACAAAATGGTTGATATTTTGAACACATTGGGTAAATTTTTTTAATAAACTTTTTGTTTTTTATTAACAGCTTGTTTCATGTGAAATAATAGTAAAATTAAAAACAAAACATTTGAAACTCCCGATGACTTGAAAATAACACAACTTTAAAGAGGTAAAAAGAATCTTTTAATGCAATTATAGTTCTGTTCCAATCTATTAGGGCCGAATTGAGCATAGTTAGATGTTAAAGATATGAGAGCACTATTTAGCCGCACGGGAGCGCACCGTGCTCGTGTACTATGTTTGATCACAGCTCCCACTCTGACTTCACCGGTGGATAATGATTGTTATTTGTGTTTTTTAAATGTATGAGTCCTTCCCTTAGTTTTAAATTTGGTGCTGTCCAATATGTGTAATGTTTAGATGCTGATAACTCCCGACTAAATACTGGCTTTAATATGCCCAATATTGTATTACGTTCATCAGCTTTAAAAACTTTTTGGTACGGATCTCTGATTGCATTAAAAGATGATTATTTCTCAATTTTTAAGCATTTATCATTTTAATGCTGGGGGAGGATTCTATAAACACAATGTTTTATTTTAGCGGTTTCTTTTTAAATATTATTTTAATTTACATAATCGCGTAACCCGCCCTTTCGTCAGTAGATAATGATAGCCTTGAGGATGCTTTCAGAATGTAATGCTGTGAAATCGGAGCATCAGAGGCACCTCCATGGAGGGTCCAAAAACAATTTTACACCGAATCTAAAACTATTCCAAATAAAATTGTTTAGGCTGGAAAATGGCATCGAATAAATCTCTTGCAAATTCTCAGCAGAGCTTCAGGAAGGACCTAATTACAAGTTTTGAAAAACCAACAAATTTTTTAAATAAAAATTGGTAAAAAAATCTTTACACACTTACAATTTTTAACTTTACGTTAAGAACGTTTGCAGAGAGAAATTCATTTTCGGACGAAAATGTATTTTGATAAATGTATTCAACTAAATGAGTAAAGTATATTTGTGTTAGTTGGCTTGTGACCATGCCCATAGCCTTGAAATTAGTTTCATCTGACCATAAAATTAATCAAGAAAGTGTCATTGTTTAATTATAAACCAAATTCACTCTACATTCTAATATTTTTTAAATTATACTCTTGATCGATTTCTACGTATTCACCTTAAACATTGGTGTATACTTTTTATGTTAAATGTTTTGATAAAACTTACGACACATCTCTAGCCATGAATTGTTTATTTCCAATGCTGATTTTATCAGGGCTTCTTACAATGTTTCCATTTTTGTCAAACAAAAAACTGAGCAGTTACCGTTGTAACTTTTGTTTCGATTTTCTTTTGCCTCTTTTAGCACCTACTAAAAACCTGGCAAAGGACTTATTTAAAAAAAAATATTTTCTCGGAATTTTAACATTAGTGGGTATATTATTTGTAGTTTAAACCGACATGACATTAGCAATTTTTAAAAAGGAGGAAATTTCCAATTCGATCACTATACAATGTTCAATCGACACTGAAATGATTTAAGCCATTCCCATTCACTGTGAAGTATGGCTCGGTAGTGTCTCCATATTCCAGAATGGTCTACTCGCAAGGAAGGAAACCCACCTCCCCTAAACAATTAATTCCAAACACGCAGTTTTTAAACTTTTAACTTTACGAAATAATATACCCCAAAAAAGGAAAGTCAACCTAACCAAAATTAACGAAACAGCACTAGAATTTTTCAAATAGTTTTGAAACCAAAGACTATCACAAATACAACGCAAAATACCGAACGGATTGTCCCAAAAAGCTTTTATAAATTGTCTCTGAGCTTTTTTATGAAAGTTAGAATTACTAATAATAATGAATATTGAGTTCATTTGCATTCGTCATAAGCTGGTTACTAGTTCCTGGTATTGCTAAACTGTCACTATTTAAATTTATAGGATGAGCACCATTGTCAGCCGCTGTCTTTACGATAAGTCCAGACGAGGCACCACTTTCAAGACATGCTTTTCTTCGTTGTCAATACTTTCACGCGCGTTGCGACAAACTTTTAAGAATGTTTGTAGGTTTGCCTACATTTTTCTCTTCACGAAGCCTTCTCACTGGAAATGCGTTGGATGTTAAAATATGAATCATCTCATTAAACGATTTATTTCCATCTCCATATACTTTTCTCTTGTTATTTAGTTCGCACATAATGAAACACTTGCCTGTAAACACAAAAACTCAACCGCTTCTTGTATAATGTTCACAAATACTATAGCGCTATACATCAAACGTTACTGCTTCCATGACACCACGCACATGCACAAATATTACTCTACGTATACGCATGGTGCTAGCATAATACTAACTACGCAAGGAAGGGTTGCCTACGTCGTCTGTAATCCCCACTCTAGGCATTACAGATTCTGTGACGCTTTCAAACGGGTTTGCTCTCGGTATAGAAGTTTCACTTCAAAAATGTTGCTGCCATCTAAATTTGAACCCGAAACATCCCTATCCTAAGCTAACTATCTGACTGAGCTCGTAGATTCCTAGCAGGTTATGAGCAAAATTATTTATCTAAATCTACGTCTACCATATTTCTTAACTATATTTGGTACCGAGTCACATTCCGTACTCGAATCGTGCACCCCGTTACTGATTGAGTGGAAATATTGAACTGACCAATATCCAATAGTAAAGGTCTTGATGCAAAATACATATACGGACTGCATACCGGACGACGCAACGCGACGTTCTTTTGTAAGGGTACACGATTAATAATATTAATCATTATTATTGGCAATATCTAGTTTTGATAAAAAGACATCACACGATCCATATTATTATTGTCAGTAGTTTCAGTTCAGTTTTGTATAACTTTTATTATTTTTTGGGCACGAAGCGAACTGTTAGACGGAAGCTTTGGGTGAAAGAATGGCTGAAAAAAAGAACAATTCTTACACGTTAATTTATTACATGAGGTACAATTAACAAGTCCAGGCGATTTTCATAATTACTTTCGAATGAGCGATAATACGTTCCGGAACTTACTAGGATTGCTAGCGCCCTACTTGAAAAGGCAAGATACAAATACGTGGAACTATATATCCCCGAAGAAAGGTTAGCAGTAACTCTTCGATTCCCACTATTCTCCAGTATTGATGTTGTATTTCAAGATGTCTAGGCTTTCGTCAATACCAGCTGCAATACATCAATATCCACTGTACACGCCAATATTATTGTCAATATTTTTGAGTATTGTCAATATTATTGATCGTGTACAGACCCCTGTATAATAGTTCTTTGTCAATACTCGATAAGCATTATTTGTATTTCACCTAGGTAACAGAAGGTTGTTATATTCCTAACCAAAATACAATATTTCTACTAATTTATTGCCAGTAGAGTTACAGAGATATCTTATATCAAATGCATTTTCACGTATATTTTCAAGAATAAAATTTCCTGTCAAATCAATAACAATCTAAAAACAGCTCTTATTGCGTTGCTTCAGGGCATTATCACCGATATATTATATAATGGATTTTTATTGTATCATATTTTTATGATGGAAATAGAACTCCACCAGGAAGTATTACAGTTTTGATTGATTCTGATTGAAATCTGGAATCTTTTTTATGCGTAATGTGATCGAGGCAGAGGATTACTGGCGTGGTGCGAAGACCGGCTAACAGACCTGATCAACTCGAGGCACGAAACTTGGATTTATGTATAATATCCACTTGAGCACACACATTTTACGCAATGCCAAATTTACACAATAATAAAATATTTTCTGCTTTCCCTTATAGAGGGTGTTTCTTAAGGAATAGTACATATTTCAGTTGTATACTCAGTCAAAATATGAAGACTGCCAATATTTTAATTTTTTTGTCGCAATTACATAAATACAATTTTTACACTTCCGGAATTGAAGTATTAATTTCGTTCCTTTTTAAGGACCAAAGTATCACTTGTAATGATGAAAGTTTAAATATTTTTATAAAAGAACCAAAGGATTATAAGAATTTTTATACTATTAGGTTACTCTAGTTTTCAAAGTATCTGCATGACTATACTATTTGCACATAGCGGTACAAAAAACTTTTTAGTAAATATCGGTAAATATTTCTTTTAAGTAAAGCAAAATATATTTTCAGTATGGTGCCGTATTCATCATGATCTTTTAATTAAATTTGAGATAAAATCTTAAAGTATTTATGACATCAGTGCGAAAAATATATTTATTTGTAAAATTTACAGCTGTAATAATAGTTATAAAAATTGTACAATCAATATATGAAAAAAAACAATAATAATACATTTATTTTACTCAGAGTGAAAAAGGTACAAATTGAACTGTAGAGCTCTTCTTCCATTTGTCCCATACAAAAGAAATTCTAAGATTTGGATAAGGAAATATAAATCTAATACTACAATAAAAATTAAAAAATATGATTTGTTTTTTTTGTGAATGTTATACATTTTATAATAATAACAGCAATAGCACCACACAGCAACACGAACAGACATAGGGAACAGGCTGACCTCACGAAATAAAAACAGAAATACCAAAGATGAGTACGATTTATGGATTTATATTATGAGACGCAAAATAGGTAATTGATCTTTGAAAAATCACAGTTCTATGCTGATGTACCAAGAAATTTTGTGTGCCTTGTATTATGCATGTGATCTCGAGAAGTTAATTTTCGCCTTAAGTATTAAAGTTTATCATTATAAATTATTCGTCATAAGTGTAAGCATGTGAACACGTCTACGATTTTCCATATTTAATATGCCATGTTCGTTTAGATATGGAGATATATGTTGTCTATACGGAATGCAGTAAATACAACGCATACATGAATTTTGTTTTTGAATGTTCTTTATTGCTGCCGCTGACAGTAACTTCCCATAAACAACATCACCATAGTCAATTATAGATAATATGAGAGATTCTCAAAATTTTGACTTACGCTGGATATATCTTTCGCAAAACTGTATAATTTTTTCAATCGACTATATGCTAGTTTCAGTTTGGATAAAATATGTATTTCAAAATTTAATGTTGAGTCTAACCAAATCCCTAAATTCTTTACCTCATTCACAATGGGGAGGACGTTATTATTTATAGTGACATCAAAATAAACTTCCTAATATTTATGTTTTACTTTTTTTTTTTTTTGTTTCGGATGTACGTATTTAAAAGCGGGCAGAAGCGAACTAAATGCTCTTGGCGATAGAAAATAGCTACTGCGCTTTCCTATAGTTTTGAACATTTTCGGAATATGTAAGTGGTCGAAGTTCCTTAATTGGTCTTTACAATTTTTATTAGTGAGCGTATTTTTATAACGTATGTCTTCTGCAAGACATATAGAAAATATATCTGTCGGATACCCATAGCCTGGGCTTCCTGTTTGAAAATCACTTTTAACATCCTTTTTGGACAATTTCCAAATCCATTATATAACAGTTTAATGAGGCTCCCCAAGCTACCACGCCATATTTTAGTTGAGATTCCACAAGTGCGTCGTGTAACATTTTTAGTTGTTTAATGCTTAATATATGAAACATATTCTTTATAAGATTTTGCAAACAGTGAAAAGAAAAGCTATCTATGAGAACTAAAGGAAAAACTATATATAAAAATATTAATGAAATCTTTGCATTCTTTCGATAACCTGACTTTGGTTATGCTAACAAGTAAAAATTCTCATTTGCCATTCTCATTTTAACACTAGCATCCAACCTAGTCCCCTACGGCTAAGCAGGCTAAACTAGTATCTACATGATCCCCTACGATGTGTAAATTCAGTTAAAAATGAGAACAAAGGCCTGAATTTACTAAATACCAAATAGACTATTGATACACAAGGGAAAGAGCAGCGGCCCTAGCACGATTTCTTGAGGAACCTCGAACGTAACCATTCTAGGTTGGCTCAAATGGTGCAATATATTTCTTAACTTTTCTATTAGCACACTTAAAATGCAATTTGTGAGAAATCTACGAGGTATGTACTATATTTTTAATAATTTTATCGGCTTCAGCGCGTCAAAATGATGGCTTTTCTTGTTAACTTGTGTTACTGATAGTCGGCTTCTTGCTCTTATGTCAAGAGTTTTGATATGTCTCGAAATATCTAAACAACTATCAAAAAGTGACCATCGAGGCAAAATGTCCTGAAACACTTACGAAGAGTATAACGTTTATTCTATTTTAGTTTTATTTTTATTCATTAAGAAACCATCCCTTGAAAATATAGTTCAAAGTGCCAGTACAACGCTAGAAAATTATCAATTTTATATAAATATCAATTCCATCAAATACATCAAATTACCGTCCACAGTTTTTTTTAGGACAAAATCCTTAAAGAATTACCTTTAAACAAAAAAGTACGTACTTTATTCAATAATTTCATTATTTACAAAGGACTGCTGCAATTTAACTCAAGTTATATATTATTTCGAATTCCTACGTTTCTCTCCTATTAAGCAACCTCCATATAGACCTCAGAGTTTTCCTTAGGAATATTACAAAGAAATAGTTTTCATTTCTCTCTTCGTACAAACTCAATGTGGTCCAGAGTCCTATCTATCAACCAGATATTGATCACAATTCTCTCAAAGCATATATCCTACTTTAAGTAAAACTATCACTGTGTGTTAGCACATACCCTAGTATTTAAGCGTTATAATTTTATATACAATGAAATCTTTTTAGTAGTAATACCATATTTTTTAAATGTGTAGGTTAGTGAGAAATTGTGCTTCGAGAGTTTTCATTATTTCGGTTTCCTTTGAAATTTTACAAGGGGATACAGAACTAGACGCATTTTTCACACCAAATAATAAATCACTTTATTTTATTATTGGAAACCAAACGAGAATATAAATTGCTTGCATCCTGTGCAAAAAATTGGTTTGATGACATACTGACATGCCCTACATGTTCGTGTTAGATGTAATATAGTGAGTTCCGCACAATTCCTCTTCAGGGTGTACTAAGAAACGCTAATAGTGAGGCGTATCTTTTCCTAACTGCCCTCCAGGGGAGAAAACCAACCGGAAACAGTAGTTTTACATATTACATATAGAGAAATGATACATTGGAGCTTCAGGCCTACTTACTTATTTATGCTGCAAGCTGATATATAACTTTAGAACGAAGATCTGGGCTTTATGTTTTGTTACTTCTCATTCGTTTATTGATTTTAAAATTGTCTCGAGAGAGAATTGCTACTAGTAATTAACTTTACGATCGAGTAATTAAATATTTACCTCTGGATTGAGCTTAATAGTACAGTATTAGTAAAATCGCTTGCATTAATTTTCCGATACTTGAAAAAAAATTTTTGGTTCCATTCTATTCGGCAGATTGTATTTGCAAGTACTTTTAGGCGTGTGCAATTTGTATAAGCAATTAGAAAAATTGCTATAATTTCAAGGCCGACGAAGGCTTTTATTTAACTTCAGCTTGCAATAAAAATATCAACCAGTTCTAATTAAGCTACAGCTTTGAAATTTTGCACACATGTGTAAGTCGTTGAAAATGCAATACTGTGTATCTAGATCCATCTGTCTGTTTGTCTGTAAAATAAATAGACTAAAAAGTAAAAGATAAAATTATGTTTTAATACATTTTTAAATGTTATGTAGAAAGTATGCCAGAGCATATTCGTATCTATTATAGTTTACGAGCTACAACCGCCTGCGACCAAGCGTAGAAATAACCGTTTTTCGTGACTTAATTAACAATCGATACCAAAATGAGAGAGTCCCTAAAAATTTAAAAAAAAGCTTTTAAAATATATGCAATGTCTTTTTGGAAAGCTGAGTATTGATTTTCGACATTTTTAGAATTTTGACGGTGCTAAACGTGAAACTCTTTACATCCTTTATTTTTCAACGTTACAATTAAATATTAGCGGCTCTATGGCAACTTAAAAATTTCCGATTTTTTTACTTATGTATTTTTGATCACTGTAGACGTTGACGGCCTTTATTTTTCTTAAATATGTACTTTTCCATGCAAGAAGTGTGTACAATGAAAATTTGAACTTTTCTATAACAATTATGAATTATTAGTAACATTTTTTTTAAATAAACAATTACCTAAAGAATAGAGATGAAGCTTTTCAAGCTGGCATATGTTGAAAGCGGTATTTTTTTTAATATCGATCGAATACTATTTTATCCTCAAGAAGGAATGTTTAAAAAATCCAAATATCCATTTTTTTATATTCTTTGCATAGAAAAATGCATATTTAAGAAAAGACCGCACTCCAGTATGAAGAAATAATATAATATTTGAAACTGTTTGCCATTAGGTGGTGTTGGAAGTGGCTGATGCATAAAATTGTTTTAAGAACTTTTGTTGTCATACGTGCACTAGGTATATTATAGTTTTATTTTGTTAACCCCTTTGGAGTGGCGATGGTGGTAGGGGTAGCGATTGTCATAAAAAAAATTACATATTCACTGAAAATAACCCGATCCGTCAAGCCCTCGTAAGCATAGGACATAAAATCGAAGGAAGGGATTGGTTCTTTCAATTTATGGGTAGTTCGAAAGTAGTGGCTAGTCTAATTTTGACGGCGTCGTGTGCCCCGTCGTCAAAAATGGTCGTAATACTTTTGGAGTTTTTTCGATGTTTGCATAAAGAAATAAGCATATTCCCCAATATTTCAGTTTCTCGGCCCTGTAACTCGTTACTGCGTAATAGGATCTTGTGCCCGTGAGAACTTTCGGTCGGCATGAAAAAACGAAGAGTTTCGCATAGGTTTCGAGCCATTTGAGTGAAACCCATAAGAAATGTGCGGGGTTCTTTAAAACCAATATAGTAATAATAATAAACGTCTTTCTTATTTTTTTTCAATTTACATTTTAACACATTAGCTACAATTTTATATTGACAATAAATGGCGAAGTTCAACCCTTGTAGCAAAAATTCTACTACAGGGTTGTTCTTCAACCGTTCCGGAGAAAACGTGTACACAACAAAAATTACAGACCAACGGATAGAAATTGTTTTTCAATGGTTTTCTTTAGCTGGAAATGTTGTATGTATGTTTGTTCAAAAGTGATCGAATTTTTGATCACTTCCCGATACCCAATCATGCTGAAATTTGTACACAACTTTGCATCTGATGACAGTACAATATAGTATATTCAATATTATGGTAGATCCAATATGACGGCCACCACAGAATGGCTGATTATCTTTTTCTTGACAACCCCGTCGACATGGGTATCAAATGAAAGGGTATATCAAGTAGAGTACAATAAGCTGCGTGACGTCATTCTAAATCCAATGGCGGATCACCTATTTTTTACAACCCCCTCGGCATGGGTATCAAATGAAAAGGTATGACAAGTAGAATACAAGAAGTTGTGTGACATTATTCTAAATCTAATATGGCGGCCGACACGAAATGGCAGATTATCTATTTCTTTACAACCCCCTTGATATGTGTGTGTCAAATGAAAGAGAATAAACGAAATGATGGCTTTTGAATAAAAAAAATGAGACACACGGGAAACTAAAAAGTAAAAAATAAATAAATTTAAAAATAATTGTTTAAAACAATGGTTTTCTTTTAAAACTGAATTGCACTAAAAAGTACAAAATAATTTTTATTCGGTGATTAAATTAGGAAATGATGATGAAAAAGAAAACCATTGGGCGTTTTTCAAATAAACCTCGACGTATCTTCGCATGTAGTTAGCAATGTTGTTAAGGAATGTAATAAAATTGTTAATAAACAGATGAACCTTGCAATAGAGCGTTGTCGACTACAAATCCCTATTTGAAACAACTTTCGGAAATTTTTTCAAATTAAAAGTTAAAAGTTAAATTATTGTAATTGACAATAAATGTTCAAATTATAAAACGTCACTTCTTTCCGTCTTTGAGGTAAGAAATCAATATAGTAATATTTTCGTTTACTTCGGCAGGCGATAAAATTTGGGATATAGGTAAATAATGTTAAATCATATAACCTATATTTGCTTCACGTATATGGTGTTCAAATTACATTACTCATTTCGAACTCACTCTGTATAAGTTCATATATTTTCCTTGCCTGATTAAGAAACAAGCAATAATTTATACGATAAGTATGTACTTTTAGTTTTAACTAATAAACAATAAACGTCCTCTTATCTTTTAAAACAGAAGCTCTTTGTCATTAAACTGGTTATAAAATTTTTATTGTTAAATACCTTCTGGTCGTAAATCTTATAATAATTGGATAATTGGTATTAAATGTGTTCTTTAAACTTTAGTTTCTTTGTTTTTGTCGTAGTTTGAAGATCGTTACAGAAACTCAATACTTGAAATTTATAAGGCTAAATATATTTATACCTAATGAAAGAAAATTGGAAAGAAATTGAACCGCCTTTAACATAACTGTCATTAAAATTATGAAATAAAAATTTACTGTATTTATTGAGGGCGGTTAAAGAGGCATTCAGTTTTGGAATTTGTTTAGTTTTACACCGCTAGGAGTAGCCCATGGCTAACTTCGCCTTAATGAAGAACTTTATTATTATTATCATTATGAGTTTGGCGGAGATGAATCTTGAATATACTCGTATTTCGATACGATAGTTTAAACAACTCAGACCGCGGCTAGTACTTGGAAGGGTGACTCTCTCCCGAGAAATAGTTATCTCGCCTCCTGGCATCGATGAGTGGCCTTACTAGCGAAAATAGGTCGACGTTAAAAAGTTTAAAAAAATGAGTTTAACCCACTCCTCTTTAAGCAGAAATTTTTACTGATTTTTTGGCGTTACACTAAAGAATTTAGGTTTGTTGGGGCCCTATCCCTGTTTCTACGCCCCTTTGCTGACGATGATGATGTTCCCTTCAACAGCTGATTGTCCAAATTTCAGCAAGGGATCGTAGCGCTTTCTTCTCTAGGATTATCATTAAAATATGCACCGTTCCCAATACTGCGACCTTCTGCACATCTTGCGCTCTCAATTGACTAACCAGTTCTAGACTCATAGCCCACATCTCATATAAATCTGAAGTTACTGGCGTCGACGACTTTTTCAGAGATATATTCATAATATTTCAGGGTAATTCTCTGGTGGTATTTGATTTTAACACTTAATCCGGTGCTGTTATCGTTAGATTTTCCATTTCTCCCTTCAAGCCAAACTCACTCAATCACTTTGCAGATGAATCCTTATCCATTGCTAGTCGGTTGATTTCTCGAAAGAATCGTTTATGCATCAGCTTTACGTGAGATACTTCTATCTTTGCTGAATTTAATTGTTTTATTGGCATCCTCGTTAATGGTTTCGGTTCTCAGATATTCTTCCTGAATTTTACGGCAAACCGCGACTCGCGAGCCGCATTCTGCTCTTTGGCTCCTTGAGTGCGGCTCTGCCACAAATGACCACAAAGAATTATGGAGCTTTAAATTTGAACGTCTTTGTGCTAATATAGAACTACAGGCGAGAAACAAATGTGAGTGGGTGAATTAGTTCACAGCACAAGTGGTATGCTTTGAAAGATCTGAAGAAACAAAACATGGTGATTCTTAACATCTGGAATAGTATTCCTGACTCATATGATCAGTTGAAAAAACTAGCGTTTCCTGTTCTTTCCCTTTTCGGCTCTACATATTTAGCCGAACAAGCATGAACCTTATCAAGACAGGGTGGCCACTTTTCTGGAAAACCGAGAAAAGTCAGGGAATTTCATGTTGGTCAGGGAAAAGTCAGGGAAGTTTAGGAATTTTAAGAAATAGTCAGGGAAAAACGCATTTATTTTAATATATTTTTATTCTTGCTTGTAGCTAAAAATGTTTTATTCATTACGAATCTTATGCAAGTCGGTAGAAGTTGTTTTCTCTGAAAAATTACACAACTAGGCAACATACAGCCTCTCCATTGTATCAGGGCGCTCGAGAGTATCTCACTTAATAACGGTCGTGCAAAGAAATTTTTTCTACGAAAATTGTGCCAATTTTTATAAGCCACAAAATAGTTAAAAGACATTTGAAATTCGTGGCTTACTTTAAGAATTATCGCGGAAAATATCGAAAATAAATAATATGTCTAAGCAAAATATCTCCTTTATTTAAGGAAATGTGATCAAAATTCCAAGGCAACATTTTTTTGCAAAACAGAGTATTTCAACGAGATTATATCTAAATTTTTTGAAAACTGCCTTTTGAAATTTACTCTTTCTAGCCCTAATTTTTTTTTTGGGCGGGAAATTGCGACATTAAATAGAGTATTTTCCTCTTCTTTCAGCGATATGTCACATACCGTTCATAGTTATTCGTTGCAACTAAGCAAGTAATTATAAAAACGTTTTTTGATCCAATTAATTTCAAGGTCAGAAAATACAGTTTCCTAGATATCGGGGGTTGCAAAGTCGATTTTGCACCCCCGATATCTGAAAAGCTGTACATTTTCCGACCTTGTGGTCATGAGTACTTTTGATCAGGAGATCGAGAGGAATAACATATACACCGATTCCAGCGAATTTCTCCGTGGGCCACTTACCATAGGAACTTACTGAATTTTTTAATCGTTTATTTAATCATACTCCTCCACGGCGAGTGTGATGCTAGTTAAAAAATATATATTGGTTAAAAATGTTTTTATATTTATAGAAAGGGAGGAAAATACTTTATTTGATACCGTCATTTCCCGCCCCTTTCAAAAAATTTTTTGACGCCCTAAAGAGTAAATCTCAAAATGCAGTGGTTCTGAAAAAAAATTAGATAAAACAAAACACTCTGTTTTGCAAAAAAAATGTCGCCTTAGAATTTTCGTCGCATCTCTTCAAACAGCGGAGATAATTTGCTTAGACATATTCTGCAGTTTTGATATTTCCCGCCATAACTCTTAAAAGTAGGCCATAGATTTCAAATGTCTTTAAATCATTTTGTAGCTTATAAAAATCGGCACAATTTTTTTGCACGATAATGAGTGAGATATTCTCGAGCGCCCCGATAAAATGGACACTCTGTATATGTTTATTAGGGTGGTTTTAATTTTTTTAACTTAAAATCTGATTGTCCCATCCGCTCAATTTATTATAAGATAAAAAATTGCACCAAGTTTAGGGTGACTAGCTAAACCCCATCCCGTGCCTGTAAAGGGGTAAGTTTTCATAAAATCCCTAATATTCTGTTTTCTTTATTTATTTTAATCCCTATCCCTTATCCAAGATGTATTTTTGTGTTAAATAAAGCGACTATTGAAGGTATTTTTATAAACAAAGTGAAAATTCCTTGAATGAAAAAATTGGATAAAGTATCTTTATGCAATTTTTTACGAATTGATATATTCTACAACAAAAATGCATTAAACCGTTTTTATTGATCATTAATTGGGGAGTAAATATTATTCTACACATTTTTTGTTTTTTTTTTTTTGTAGAGTTCTGCATTTTGTCAAAATTTACCCCTTTAGAGGCACTGGGAGGGGTTGAGCTAACCACTTAAAAATTTTAGTGATTTTATGTTCTTACATTATAATACAATGAGCGGGTGGGGAAACCGAATTAAAAAAAAATCCCTACATCTAAGGACCACCCTAATGTTTATAGAATTTATATTTATTTCATATGGTTTTTTTTTCAAAGTTTCTAATTTACTTTGTTAATTTTTATGTTCAATCACAATTTTTATTAGTAAAATATAAAAATCAGTTGAAATTGACTTTTGGCAGGCCCGACGAAAGGGGATAGGGATAAGAGGGTGATTCCTCCAGGGCTCGTTTAAGGAAGTCCAGAATCGTTTGAAGGGTCCGGTGTATAAATTTTTTTCTAGCCAGTTTTGTGCCCCCCGCTCCTCAACCTATTTCTCCCCCTTGCTCATCAGAAAATGTTCCACGGCCCTTGTTATAAAAATTAGTCAGGGAAAACTGAAGTGTATTAGTCAGAGATATCAGGGAAAAGTCAGAGAATTTAACAATAAATAAATCAGTGGCGAAAACACTTTGCTTGTAAGGCCAATTAATCTGAGAAAAAGAACAATAAATAAGATCATTATTAAGTAAGATATCAAGTTTTATTCAGTGTACCTACAGTTTGATTAAGAATTAAAACTTTAATCAAAGTTTATTTAGGTAATAAACAGTGTACCTACCTAAATAATTTAACTTTAAGAAATTTGATTCCCCAAAGAAATCTCGATCGTTTTACTGTTGATATTTGGCGCTGTTGACTAATAGTTTGTCGACCACTGGCCTAAGCCATTTCAAGTTAGTGATCGATCAAACATAGGAATAAGATACGTACAGGTCGAGTTGAGGACCACCCCCTTTTTAATAAAATTCAAAACCAATTAAAAACACGATCAACTAAAATTTAACCATGCCAAAAATTAAACTAAAGTAAACCTTACTTATTCAACTTTTTTTTATAATTGTTGCACATTCTATGGGATACTCTTCGCAGTTTTATCATAAATAATGTTAGTTTCTGTTGCCGAGTGAGTTTTACCTTTAAGTGACCTTGGCCTTGTCTATTGCGAGATGGATTAAGCCGCCATGCCTGGTCCTTAATGTTATCACATTTGTGACAAATTTATACTTTTAAGTTTATAAACAGATATTATTGGAACGACTAGCCGCTCTGGTACTGTAACAATATTCGTATCTAAAATTTTCTCTAGTTGTTTTTTTAATTTTTATACATTTTTTTAACAAGCTAGTAATTGTTTTCTTCTTAGACATTTTTTGTTTAATTGCAAAACATAAAAAAAAAATACATTTAAATAATGAATAACTTTTTTATTTGCTGATCGATCTTGTTTAAAAATAGGGCTCTTCCTCTAGCTAACATTAATTTACTGTCCAGATGTCAATACAATAAGAGTGTTCTTTCTTAAGTTATCGTGCTTACAAAAAACGTGACAGATGGACGAACAGGCAGACGGGCGGGCATTTTGAAAGTTGTTCAGAATTTGATCACCAACATAGTGATATGAAAACGTTTTCTCTACGAGCGATATTAGAAATATACTGATCAAATGCAATATACCTACACTTCGTTTTGTATTTGCGAAAAGTATATGTGTCGAAATCCACAACGCCCACTACCATTTAATATGAAATAAAAGAAACACGTTGCTGCATCATACCCGAACAGAGCACAATAGCTTTCGTCACATAATGGTAGGGTTAACGGATTTAGGAATTAAGGGTGCAAGTTCAACTATAATTTACGGATGGTAAGTTTTGATGATGTAGTGTGGCGTAACATTAATTGTTTATGACTGTGCACAACTTGCTAAAAATTTATCACGTCCTTTTATAACTTTTATTCCTAGCCAAGTAGCCAATCTTATACGTTCACAGAATAATAGTACAGTTAAGTTTGTAGATAATACAAAAGTAGATAACTGACTAGTTATGCCCTAGAATATCTTTGCATTTATCATCTAATATTTAGCACTTCACTTATGGTTCAAGTTCGTGACTGTAATGAAATACTTATATTATTGAGCACGCTACTGTCATAACGAGCAGCATTTCTTAAAATGCTGCTCGTTATGACAGTAGCGTGCTCATTAAGTAAGAACGTAGTCTAATAATGATTTGATTCTTATTGGGCACTAATATATATTTTGTAAGCTAGTTTTAAAAAGAATCTGTTATATCTGAATAGTTATTGCCAAGTCGCATACATTTACTTCTAAACGATTCACTATGGTTCGAAAACAAAAAATATGTAAAAATAACTTAAAAAATCGGTAAAGGTATTTACACACAACTTCCCTCTTTATTTATACAGCGCTGCCACTCTAAATGATTATTAATTAGGAAACCACACATGAGAATAGTAATCGGAAGGTATTATTACAAAGAAATCCTGATAACTTTTGGTCAAAAAAATATACAGAGTGGTCATCCGATAGCAAAAATTAATATTAAATAAATATGGAAGGCTTGCGTAAATACCTTTACAAAGTGTGACCGCAAAAAGGGCCTAAAATTCACCTGTTTTTGAATAGTAGATAGCGAGCCCAGGGAAAGAGCAAAATAAATCCTATAGGGCTCAAATTAAACTTTCTGAAATTAAAAAAAAAAATAAAGAAACTCTGTTATTACTCAGATTTTATATTGTATGAATTTTTACGGATTATGTATTATTCTGTAGCATATTTGAAGGAATTTGGGAAATTATCCTACAATCCTCCAACACCTTGTAATAATTAAAAACACCAGAAACCGAAAGAATTCATAGGTCCTATCAACACGATACAATCGTCATGGGATTTTCACTAGAAAACAACTTTTTTTATGAAGTAGGTTTAGAATGTCATGAAACGTGCAAAATTTAAATTTGAGCAAAAAAAATCCAGTCTTTCTACTGGTAAAAAAAAATTTGAAAAATTTTGAAAAATTTTTTTCCCTGAAGTTTGGAATGTTATGAAACGTTGAAATTTTAAATTTGAGCAAAAAGAAATTTATTATACCGTTTGTTCTTGGTATGGTACTAAAAAAAAATTCAAAAAATTTTTGTTTTGAATTTTTTTTTTCTGTTGTAAGTTTCGAATGTTTAAAAGTGAATTATGATTTGTTTGCTTGATTGTATTGAAACATATTCTTTATAGGAGTTTGCAAACATCAGAAAAAATAACTATCTACGACAACTAAAAGAAAAGCTATGTGTAAAGATATTTATGTTCCAATAAGCTTTGAATGTCAATTTGAGCATAAAAAATTTTCCATCATGTGTTCTGTAAGTAGTAAAAATATATTTTAAAATATTTAAAAAATATTTCATTGACAAAATTTTCAAATTTTGCTTTTTGAAAATTGTTTTTATGAAATAAATTTAGAATGTCATGAAACGTGGAAAATTTAAATTTTAGCAAAAACATTTTTCCATCATACATTCTATTAGTAAAAATATGTTTTAAAATATTTTTAAAAATTTCTTTGACAAAATTTAAATTTTTCTTTTTGAACAATTTTCTTTATGAAGTAAATTTAGAATGTCATGAAACGTGGAAATTTAAATTTGAGCAAAGAAAAATCATTTTACCACTGGTAAAAAAATGGTTAAAAATGTTTTTTTTGAAATAGATTTAGAATGTCATGAAACGTGGAAATTTTAAATTTGAGCAAAAAAAAATTTTCGTTATCTATTCTCTTTAGACGGTCCACCCTGTATAGTTTCCAGTGAAAGTTCAACCATTTCTTCGCTGGTTGTAGTGGCAGCTACCTACCAAATTTGACTATTATCCGTCAAGTAATTTTTTAGATAATGCACCCACAGACAGACAGACTGACGGAATTGAAAAACCTATATTTTCGTAATCTACGTGATCTGAAACGTGTAAATCCGAAAAAACTCGGAGGGTGATTTTTTCTCGAATACAATACTTCCCTTCGGTATGCGAGGAAAGTAAAACGACGCTTTTATAAATATACTAAAAAGGAAGGAAATTTCCAATCTTATAAACATTTCTCAAAAATGTATTTACATTATTAAAACTAAAAGCGTTGGGCGCGAAGAGATGCTGTAGAAGTTGTTTCATATTATATTACTCAACTATTACGCTCCACGCTTTTAGAATTAATAATCTATATAGATTTGTTTTAAATTTAATGAGATCAGAAAAAAAATTCTTTTTAGTAAGTATATTTTAAAAGTTTTTTTTTATATATTTTATTAAACTCTTTAGTTTTTGTGATAAAATATTAAATGAGATATATAAAAGAAAACTGATAACTCTCTTATTATTCAAGATGGCGAAAAAAGGGGGGAGGGAGTTTCGTCTCGGGAACTGAGTTTTAGGCTCACCTACGAAACAACGAAAAAAATCACTGCTTACCCAAAATGCACAGATGAATGCCGGATTGGCTGGAGTACATAGCGTTTACGCTAGTAACTCCCGTTGTAGTCTTTTGTTTTTTTTTTGTTTCACAAGAAACGCACAATGAACCAATTTAGAATTGGGCTCAATTAAAAGCGGATTAATTATTATGTATCAACATATTTCAAAATCAAAGTGGTTCATAAAACGCATTTTATTGTAACAATGTTGTTTTTTGTAAAAAATACAAATGACACAGAAAATCAGATAAAAGACCCAAATTCCTTATGAAAAAAAAAATGTGTAATGGATTGTATGTTTACAATCGGTTACAATAAAGTATATATTTTCAATTACTACTATTCGTTTTGAAATTCTCTATCAATCTGCTGAGTCAGATTTTTAAGTTTTACCTTTAATTTTTTATAATTTTGATATAAAATTTAATTTTTACTAAAAAAGTATCGTTTTTTTTTCAATTCAAATCAGTCTACAGGTCACAACTATATAAAAATTCGAACAATTTTTGTTTTAAGTCTCTACACTACAAATACATAATCGATCTGCTACCGCAGATTTTCATACTTTTTTTTTTTTTGTTCTTGACAACTGCCAAAAAAAAGACTTTGTTTTAATATCAGTTATGAAACTACTGAGTTTCAAAACAATTTATATCCTTCTAAGGAAATTCACATTATTTTCAAAATTTGATATTCGGTACCTTCAAATCCTATAGGAAAATGTCTGATTAGTACTGTGATTTGCTGAAATAATTATTAAATGATATTTTCAATAAGTTGAAAAAAACTTTTGAACACTTTATTTTAATATCAATTATGGAAGTACAAAGTTTTAAAACACTATGTCTTCTTCTATGGAAACACATTATTTCCAAAATTATGAAAGACACACTCATACATTTTTAAATTTGACTGCGATTTTGGCAGCTGCCAAGAATAATAAAAAGGAAATGAAAAATCTACTTTTGTATATCGATTATATATTTGTAAAATTTAATTTAAAACTAAAATTATGCGAATCTTTATATATATTTGTGACCTGTAGAGTGATTTTAATCGTAAAAAATGATGCTTTTTAGTAAATTTAATTTTAGATCAAAATTATAAAAAATTGTAGCCTAAAATAAAAAATCAATCTCGACAGATTGATAGAGATTTTCAAGATGAACATTAAAAATAAAGTTTCCGATAAGTTTAACTTGAAGCCCTGTAGACTGATTCGGGTGGCATAGTGGGACGAATAACGGCGGTCCTTATCTGCATTCGTCTTTTATTTTTTTCTAGAATGCTTCTTCATAATGGATAGTGTATTACTTTAAGGTACAAAAAGACTGTAGACCACCGGGCGTGAAATTTAGAAGTAGACGCTTCAAGGGTGCACATTTTAACATTTCCTCTTCATGCATTTTGCATTGTGTTGCTTTAAAGGGTAAAAATACATTTTCTGAAGTCATAAACTGATTTTATTCTCTCGGCTCGTAGAAAGGCATGATTCTTTTTTTCCTCCTACAACCTCTCCCTCCATATGGAAATCCTGGTCGAATCTAAAAAAGAAAACGTAATCACAAGGTAATTTATCAACTGTTGCGCCCTTTTATTGCGGAGTTAACTCGGTTCTTCTGATCAAACGTCAAAAAGTTGTCTTCTCGTGAGGATTCTGAAAATCCTGAAAAATGAAACATGAAGTTTCTTTAGAAAAAAAATAAAATAAAATTGAGTGTGACGGAGATGATAGGTGCTCTAATGTCACATATTAGTAATAATTACAACATATAATAGCGGTTACTGCATGCACAGAATCTAATCTGTAAACTACCTACAGTATTAGAGGTGTTTCAGAATTTCATGAGCCGCGAAATGCGCAAAAGGCAAAGTTTAATCTGAGTTATAAGTATGTTTTTGAAGACACTGGAGGCTGCCTTGCTGTATACATAAACAAGAACTCGGGATAAATTGTAAACAATAAATAAAATATTTTTAAGAAGTGTAACTGTGTCAACAGGACTGATTATGTCTCTGCGCATATGAAGGTCACAGCTCATGAGGTTTTAAAACACCTCTAAAGTTCGACTCGAATACGAAGTTATAGAGCTTGTAGCGCTTTCAAAAAAATTATGTGTTTTGAAGAGGGGATAGTTAGGGAGAGAATTGTTTGTACCATGTAATAAATGCTGGCTAGGCTACATTTTAAAGCAAAAACGCGGGACTCTGTAGGGAATTATATTAACGTCTCATGAAAGTTGAAATAGACACAAACATTACCTTCAGAAATAGAAGCAGGAACTTCAAGGTCAAATTCTGTGCTCTGTGTTACAATAAAGTAAAATATTTACCTCCAAATTTTTTAGTAAAAATTGCTAATAAAGCTCACAAATAATAAAGGCATTCTCACTCCTTAAACTTTGCAATCAAAATCACAGTTACCTGAGTTACTAATAGGTTCTTGAAATAAAGGCATGTTCTAAAAAATATCACCTGACTATCTCTTAATGTACCTAAGAATAAGCGAAGCCGTACAATATGATTTGAAAATTTTAATTTTTGCACCTTTTTTCGTTTTTGGGTCACTATGCAATGCCAAGTTGTAAGTTAATTCTTATAAAAGCCTGTTCCGAACTTTAAATATGCTTTTACGTATAAATGATGTCACGTTGTTAGCAGTGGTTACCTACTTTTATAAACAGCGGATCAGCTATACATTATACATTGTATAACAAGCCATTGACAAAACTCAAGTCCTTAAGTAAAATTCTGAACTTGTAAATCCTGCAACCTCGAGAATTGCTGCAGATATAAAAGTATTTCCCGTGTTTTCTGCGAAACACTCGAGATCGTTTTCAGTCACTTAAACTGCGATTGTCATTGATTCCGTTCAGATTTGTCTTTCCGCAACCAAATATGCCGGAAAACATGCATTGTGCCCTCCGATTGAATTTGTAAGAGGTGTAAAGGGTCACAAATGTTTGATTTTTTTTTCATTTATGGAGATTCACCGTTCCGCTTCGAACGTTTATACATCTTACCTGACTTCAAAACGGGTATCTATGTTTTCTTAATATGTTGTGTAGGATAATAAATTAATGTTGTATCCTAATTTACGACCTTGGCAGACCTCCGAATCTTGGTCAAAAATTCAAAAAACTACGAGATATTTTACTTTCAGTTTTTGCCAATTTTGATCCCTAAGATCTACTGTTTTGGTAAAAACAATTTAATACGTTTTGAAACTAGAGCGGACTCTGTAGACCAAATAGTCTGCAGCTATTCAAAGTTTTGGAAAGTTTTCATATTTTGCCATTTTCAACAATATAAATCTGTGAAATCCTACTACCTACTATAACGGGGTTCAGAAAGATCATTTTACCCGAGCGAAATAGAATAAAAGAAACAAAATGAAATAGTTCTATTATAATGAATGTATCGGAAGACAGGAAGAAACATTATTTTGACGGTCCGAGAGTATCGTTTGTGTAGTCTGTGTCGCTGTTACGTTTATACATCTTACCTGACTTCAAAACGGGTATCTATGTTTTCTTAATATGTTGTATATGATAATAAATTAATATTGAATCCAAATTTACGACCTTGGCAGACCTCCGAATCTTGGTCAAAAATTCAAAAAACTACTAGATATTTTACTTTCAGTTTTTGCCAATTTTGATCCCTAAGATCTACTGTTTTGGTAAGAACAATTTAATACGTTTTGAAACTAGAGCGGACTCTGTAGACCAAATAGTCTGCAGCTATTCAAAGTTTCGGAAAGTTTTCATATTTTGCCATTTTCAACAATATAAATCTGTGAAATCCTACTACCTACTATAACGGGGTTCAGAAAGATCATTTTACCCGAGCGAAATAGAATAAAAGAAACAAAATGAAATAGTTCTATTATAATGAATGTATCGGAAGACAGGAAGGAACATTATTTTGACGGTCCGAGAGTATCGTTTGTGTAGTCTGTGTCGCTGTTCTCTCTTATTACTGTTCTTCTTCTTCTTCTTCTTCTTCTTCTTCTTCTTCTTCTTCTTCTTCTTCTTCTTCTGCTTGAGCCCAGAAGAGATTGTCCAGTGCCTCGTCGTCTGATTCTTCTTCAAGGTCTTAGGAGTGGGGACAAACGACCGACGAATCGGCCTTGTGGTAAGCAGGGGGCTCTGCCCTAACACATGACATTAAAAAAAATTAAATATGAGAAACTTGCCAAACTTTAAGCAGCTGTGTTATCGAGACTATTAGATCTACAGAGTCCGTTCTGATAACAATTTGTAGGAAATTCAGTCTACTTTAAAATAGTACTAAATTGTTTTGCCGAAAAAGGCTTTAGTATACTACATTTTTAAACAACAGCAAATGTTATTAAATTAATATCCATCAAAATTTCGTTGATTCCAGTCAACTAAAATGATCTTTGCTCTATTTAAACGTTTCAATCGGTTTTCGTCCCTCAGAATGGGGGTAGAAACATTTTTTTTAAAGCGGTGATGCACTTTTCTGCTCGTTTAGTTACCCACAACTTCCCGTGACTCAATTTTTTTTATGATTCCACGAGTGTAGCAAATATGTTGAAATTTTGTGTATTATCATTTATCATAATTGCAGAATTATGTTAATGTTTGACTTTAGTAGTATGCTGGCATGATCAGAAGTAGATCAACAATATATATAATACGTATTTAGTAAGTAATGGGCTGTTTCTCATATCAAATATTAGAGTGTATGAAATTTGTCTGCAAAATACACAAATGAGGTCTTTCGTATATTTATTTGTGCAATTCGTTTAGAAAGTCTTTTTTATGTATTGTATATGGTAGATGCTGGCACTGAAGATATTAGTAATATTCACTTTTAGTTTTACTTTCATATCTATTTAGTAGACATTTCAATATTTCAATAGGTTTAGAATGTCATAAAACTTCGATATTTTAAATTTGAGCACAAGAAAAATTCTGTCTGTCAGTCTATAACTGTTTTGCGCGCACGTTTTCTCTGGAAGAGTTCCAGATATTGCCTTGAAATTTGCTACATGTGTGTATTACCTGGAGATCTGGAAGTAGAATATATTTTTACCTTACTCCTATAAATGGTTGGAGAGTAATTAGGGACAAATAGAGGTAAATAAATACAGCAAGATGGTAAGAGAATCTGGATTCTCTTACCAGCGTGCTAAATATAATTTAGTTGTAGATAAAGAAGTAAAGCAAGCTAGTGAGAGTCCAGCAACGTAGGATTTGATGTAAATACTAGACGATAAGGTCTCAATTTTTTATGACATCTGCCACACCTGCTGCCAGAACATCTCCACTCCATTATTAAAGGATTTAACAAAATAAAATGGTGTTTTAGTGTATGCCTGAGAACCAAAGTTCTCAAAAAATTTGTAGGCGTCTTCCTCCCCCATACCACCTCGGGCAGACGATTTCAAATACAATATTACTAAAAATCTGTGAGCTGTTATTGTCACATACTAGAGTACAAATATAGTATCAAGATGTTCTAGTTTAAAGAGACTTGGATGGGACATCTAGATGTAGAAATAGTGGTTCCTTAGGCAACGGTTATAATTTAAGGCAAAACCTACAAATGTTATTTAATTTGTTTAAAAGTGTACGTGTCGCCTATTCTGGTGGTAAATCCTTTGAAAAATCGTTAGAACGCCACTGTATTATGTATGTATACATTGTATACAAGTTTCATGTAACGAAATACGCCACTAACGAGTGGAATAAATTGTAAATGAATTTTATGAGATTTAAGTTTCACAACATATAAAAGGATATCATGTCACATGAGTTTTATCTCATACATGCAGATGGATATTATTTCAGAAAGTATCTCGCTGCTATATCCAAGAGATAAAAACATATTCTCTAACTGTAGCAGTTGTAGCAATATAATACGTTGTTATAATTAAATTATGTCATTCGGTGTACAATTATACAGACATACTGAGTTAAATATCAATACGAAAAATGTCGATTTGATTGTAGGATAGTTGTAGTGTCTGAAACACCATCTTAAAGTTATCAAGAAAATTATGAAATGAATTACTTATAGCCAGTAGTTAAGTCTGTTCTTTTAACGTGTTTCGAGTAATTGGGGAGGGGGGCATATTTTCATATTATCACCTCTGATTTGTAAGTTTCGCTCTGATTTGCAAGTTCCAATAATTTTTTTAACCAACAAGTAAGATGAAATTTCACAAATTGTGCAACTATGATAGATTTGTCTATAATTATTTATTTATTTATTTTATTTATTTAATCGTCTTATTTATATTAACGTCCTGGCGGAGTTTAGCTAATGCTATTCCACCACTCAACCAGGTTATTTATCTGTTTAAGGTGGTCATTCCCTAGAAAAAGACATCCGATAGGGAAATATTGATTATTTTTGCCCATATTTTTTTTCTTAGTACGTATATTTAAAACTGTAAGAGCACCTAAGTAGAACCCTCGGTAGAACCATAACAAGACTATTACTATGAATATCCACTCAATAATTTCAGTGGTTTGCAAGATAGCTTGATTTAAAACTACGAATTAGGAAGATTAACATAATTTTTAAATTTAAATTTAGCTATTTTGCAAACCACTGAAATTATAGAGTAAAAATTCATGATAATAGTCTTGTTATGATTCTACTTAGGTATTCTTATAGTTTTTTTAAACATACGTACAAAGAAAAAAAAATGGTCAAAAATAATAAATATTTCCCCATCGGATGTCTCTTGCTAGGGAATGGCCACCTTAAGAGTTTTGAAAGTTGTAATGAAACATTAAATAATAACCCAACGAATTAAAGACAAACATTGCCACTCAAATAGCCAGCTTCCATTTATTTACAGCACTCCTTGAACTTAGAAAATCTGCCAGCGTTTCGATGAAATGTAAATTAAAATCGGGCCAAGAATTTCAATGAGTTGAAACACAATTCAATTTGAGTTTAACTTTTTAAGATCTGATTCTTTTTAGTAGTACACGTACACGGTTGAGGTTGCACTTGTGTTGTTTCTTTCCTAGCTATCTTTGAATGTAATTTGTAGTTTGTGTCATTCCTATTCAATTACACTTCCTTGTATTTTTAAATTTTTAACCCCCGACGCAAAATGGAGGAGTGTTATAAGTTTGCAGCCTTTGTCTGTGCGTGTGTCTGTCTGTAGCCTCCTAGTTCCAAGATGGCTGAAACGATTTAAAAGTGGTTTTTTGTTTCAAAAGCTGATATTTAGCCATGCTTGGTGGAAATCGAGTATGCTATTTCCAAAATTTTCAGGTTTCATTGTTAAATACTCCGTTTGACGGACGCTGTGTTCTAAGAAATTGCGAAGGGTCCGCTATTATTTCACATATTAAATTAATGTTTATCTGAAATGTATTTAAACGGTTTAAAAAAAATCGATTTTAATTATAGCTTTATGGATAAGGAAGATTTTTAATGAATGCAATAGTAATTTACGTTATAAGTCCGGTAGGTGACTTATTACAGTACGAGTTGTTTTACGGACGAGGCGACGCAGGAACCGAGTCCGGAATATAAACGAGTATTGTAATGAGACCTACCGGACGTGTATCGTATAATATTTTGTTTCATACTGTCTTTATAATCTTTTTTAAAATTAATAAGAAGTTATATTTTAAACTTACCTTAACGATGTTATAGCTATTGTTTTTCGTACCTAATTATGATTGTCTTTAGCTTGTCACTATAAATAAATGAAGTAAAAGTAAATAAAAGTGTAAACTAAATAATCTGTATATTGGCTCCAATTAAAATAGAGAATACTAACTTTATTTGATCAAAATAATAAAAATCTAGTAAAGAAAAGCCCGATTTTTTATTATTTACCATTTTTTATTTACTAAAGTTGGTAGAAAACTATATTTTCTATAAATGCTTAACAGTATTAATATAGCTCCAACTTAAATAAAAATTACTAGTTTTAGTTAAGCAAACTATTTAATGTTATAAGTAGGAGCCTCATCCATAGTTATCTAACATTTTTCATTTACTAAAGTCGGTAGAAAGGTATGTTTTATAAGTAGTGGTAGGGGTCAAACTGCTTACTTCACAATGGTATTAATATGAATTAATAAAAGTTTAAATAAAATAAAAATTACTAACTTTGGTTAAGCAAAATATTATAATTTTTTTAGTATGAGCCTAACCTATAGTTATGTAACACTCTTCATTAGCGTGGTCCAAGTTTATATGTAAATTTTTTTTGCTTCTTTTTCCTTGCTCCACAGGGCTTAACTTGTTTGTTTATCCAAAAAAAGCATATGTGCCAAAAAATGACTCCTTTCCGACCACGTTTAGAGGTCGCTATGATTTGCAAGTAAAATTATTTTTCGAAGTACGACGTACATTGGTATTTAATTTTTACAACATTAACGCCCGCCTTTTCGTCATCCTCACTCGCATGCATGTTTTATTTTAGTTTGCGAGTAACTAGTAGACAAAGCGCCTAGGCATTTGCGAGAGACAATTTACGCTTATTCCAGTGAAATATGGCATCTACTAGTAGTTCCGTGTCTACAAAGGCATCCGCAGGAGTGTGGTTAATCGGAGAACCAACAGATTCTATTTCACACGCGAGACTTCCTTCAAATGGCAATCTACTGAAAAGATTTCGCTTTCATCATTTAGAAGAAAACCAACCAGTTAAAGAGAGCATTAAAAACAATCAAAACAGGCATTGGACAGGGACAAGCTACCGCATGCTTAAAGATTCTTGATGAGTGGCAGTTAAGAGCTCAGGTGCGTAGCCTCTGCTTTGACACGACTGCTTCTAACACTGGGTTAAATTGGGCACATGTTCTTTGATTGAAAAAGCTCTAGATAAAGAACTTGTTTGGATTGCTTGTCAACACTATGTTTTGGAAGTTATCTTCTCTGATATTTTCAAAGCGTTGTTCGGACCAAGTAGTGGGCCAGACATCAATATACTGTTCAAACGTTTCCAAAGAAATGGCCGAAAATACATCAACAAAAATGCACAGTTGGCAGCGACAATTTGTATGATACCGCAGAGCTCATTTCACTCCGCCAAGAAATGAGAAAATAATAGAGTGAAGCAATAAAAACTCAACAGTCCAGAGATGACTACCTCGAACTACTGAACTTGTGTCGTATCTTCCTTGTCAGCTCAGAAACAATTGCTGAAGCTAAATTTCGTGCACCCGGGGCCTTACATCAATCTCGCTGGATGGCGAGACCTTTTTACTGCCTGAAAATGTATCTATATCAGGACCAAATCACGCTGACTGCAGCACAAAAACGATCTGTTACAGAATTATGTTTCTTTGCAGATCTTATTTATGGGCTCCTCTAAATGATGCAAATTTCCTAGTACAAGTCAAAGACTATCCTAACCAAAAGACCAGCACCAGTGCCCTGAAAGCATTTCGCCGTCACCTTTGGTACTTTTCAGAGCATTTGATTGGCCTTTCTTTATTCGATCCTAGAGTCAGTCCCGAGACCAAAAGAACAATAGTTCAAAAACTTCAGAAACCACCAACAGAAAAGGCTTTGAAAAGACCAGATGGAAAAACTTTTGACATACAAGAACAGTTGCTGTTACAGAATTTTTTCACGCATCGAACAAAAACTCTTTTTGACTTGCTAATCAATGATGGTCAAGAAAAGTCAGAAGCATTTTTAGTAAAAGATCCTTCACAATGGCATACTGATGAAATTTACGTTGAAATGCAGGAAAAAGTTCGCCAAATGAAAGTTGCCAATGACTGCGCAGAGCTAGGGATTGTTTTAATACAAAGATTCAATTCTAGCATCACAAAAAACGAACAACAAAAACAATATCCGTGTCGTCGATCTTCACCAAATGAAATACCCAGTGGCCTCTAAGTCTAACACCCTGAAAATAAATTCGGGAGATAGGAAGGGTAGGATATTAATTGATAAATATTACATTAACTTTAATTTAAATGCGACATTGTTTTTTATTTGATTTTTACTTCAATGTTAATGTTAATTTAAATTTTTAATACTGCCTACAAAAAATGCCTGATTTATTTTTATGCCCAAAAAAGTGTCAAATCATAGCGACTCCTAAATATGATAAGATTTCATTAAAATTTTGTAGAGGGGTATTTGAGGTGATATGGAAGAAAAAAAGCCTTGTGGAGAAAAAAAAATCCAAATTATTATTTTTTGAACCACCCTACTCTTCATTTACTAAAGTTGGTAGAAAGTATACTTTTCTTCGGTAAAACACTTCTCGGGACGCATTTTTATAGTTGGCTATGACTCCGCCGTTCTTACGTGTTTCTTTGTATTATGTTATTTTTGTTATTTGAAAATACAGCGATTGACCAGGATTTGCCAACGTTTTGTAGTATTAACCTTTCAGTGGTCGCGCGAACTTTTTTTACTTTAGTGGTCGCACACGGTCTCAGACACCGGCTTAAAAAAATACGTTTAAAAGTAAAAATCCAGAAATAATTTTGAAGGGACCTCGAAGCTATGTATATGTAATTAATAAATGTTAAGTATTTTCGAAATATTTATTTAAGTAAACCTTAATTTTTCAATGTACAAAAAAAATTAACAAAATACTGGCTCACCCTATATATACTTGAATAACAGAAATAAAAATTCTCATAAAACCTTTGTTAAAGTAAACTTGTCTTCTAGAAACATAAGGAAATCTATTTTTGTACATAAAAGTCTTTGGGTTCCTTCCAAAAAAAAGCATGCAGTATATGAAAATCATAAAAATATTTAGAATTTTCTTTCCTTGTTCTTACATTTTTGGGTGGACAATGTTTGCGCCATTTCGTTTTTTTATCTCTTCCCATAAAATATGGTGCACTTCCATTCATTTCCCCACCTTCACTTTCATCAAATTTCTGTTCTGTATCGCTATCTTCTGATCTTTCATAAATGTTGTCTTCCTCCTCGTTTCTTCTTCGTCATAATTCTTCTCCAGTGGGTACTTTTTCGAACAGCCTCAATATCCTTTCTTGCTCTTTGTTAGAGTCAATATTTATATAAAATTAGGGAAATGGAAGGTAAATACTTACCGAAATATATATTTTTCAATGAATAACCCAAAACAAATGACAGAAATTTTATCTCACTAGTGGTCGCACCCGGTCTGAGACACCGTGTATGCGATTACAGCAGTTATATGGACACATGGCATAATAATAACTACAGAAATATATAGACGAGAAACTTTATGAAAGGTACACCAACGGAAACGGGTGGGTTTATCCGATTATTTGAAATATCACAAATTAACCGTTGCGCCGGTCTCCTACACCGTGCGCGACCACTGAAAGGTTAATGTACAATGTTATTAGTGCAACAGAAAATGTAAAAGAGGCATTTTTACGAAAATGAACCAAAACAAAAACTATGCCACCACCAACAGGTGCATTGTTTTAACACTTGAAAAAAATAATGTTTCAATATAACATTGTTTAATCAGTAGTAGATATCAGTTAAAAGATTCATGCAATCTGAGTTAAAGAAAAGGTGATGATTTTATGTAAAAAATACTTGAGTGGACAACACTCCCTGTCTAAGGACGACAGTTCGGAATTAGTAACATACAAATCTAAGAAAACATGTATTAGATGACATTACGTTAAAAGTATACTCTCCTGTACACACCTGGTTGCTTATGAAGGGCATGCTGAAGAAGTATTTTTGGCTAAACTAGCAAAACAGATTAAGATCGTAGGAATGTCAATAATTAAGGTGTAGCGAATTTTAGTTATTAACAGAAATATAATCTTGAAATTTCTATACTTAAAATATAAATCATATAACTCAATAATGAACGATTTAAATTTATTTGTCCACGATTATTTAGAAATCGCGTTAGTGACTTTTTACTCAAAATTTAAAATGTCACAATTGCAACAACCAAAAGTGTTGTCTCTTTTGAACTTTCCAAATGGTACATGGCGAAGAGGTACTTTAATGAACACTTTTTTTTGCATACTAGACTAGACTTATAGCCATACAGCCAGTTGCAATTTAATAAATAAAAATGAATAACTAAAATATTAACCTAACCAATAAGAAGCATGACATGTGTGTCAACCACACAGTCACAAAACAAAGGATGTACATGCGTCACAAACTTCTCGTCCAGGGGTCTATCAGGACATTTTTCTGACGCACAACACAAGACCACGGTTAAGAAGGTATATATAACATGAGGATGTAGAACATAAGGAACAAAGCTAACCTACTGAACTATAACTTAATTTTCGTCTCTTCCAAAAAACCAATTAGGTAATCAAAAATATTTTTCTTATTTGAGGATAACAGATGAAGTATATTAAAGGGTGACGAGATTTTACCATTTTTTATTATATTATTATATAGCTTATCAGATGCTTCTGTGTGCTTTTTACATTCAAAAAATATATGTTCTAGGTCGCCTGTACTGTTACAATATTCACAAATATCAGAATTGTAAACGTTTATTCTAAACAAATGTGCAGGGTAGCATGCATGACCAAATTTTAAACGTACAATCGTTGTTCTGTATTTTCTTGAACACTTATATTTTTGTGCCAAAAGTCAGGAGGCAGCTCAGAGTGAATTAATGTAATGAACACTTAAAAACTAAGCAAGTTAGTAAGTTTTTTCAAACCATCATCTATTAACATGCGACAATCTCCAACATTGTTTTTGAAACCAGTTACCTACGTACCTACAAATTGTATTATTTTATTAGTAAGCCATGACAATGTGTTAAAACGTAATTTTGTCATTGATTTGAAACGTCAAAATTTGTGCGATTTAAACATCGATGTTATTTACAATAATTTTACATATTGCTCAAAAAGAGTATTAAAATTAAATAAATGGATACTGATAGTGAAGACGAGATTTCTTTGACACTGCCAGATGCAAGGGAAGCTGCAGAAATAGCCTCATTAAACTTACTGCCCGCAAAATCGAGAAAATTATGTTAATGGCGCTTAAATCTTTCTTAATTTGGAGAAATGAAAATGAGTTGAATAAATATTAAATATTTGATAGTCGTGGACAAGGTATAGAATTCTACTCGCATGTAATAGCTACTATTCACTCTGGTGATTTACGACATCCGCCTGCGGCTCGTGTCTTAAATTTGACCCCGTGAATAATAGCCATCATTATATGCTCGTTGAATAATATACTATTCTATGTAGTATGTTGTTTTTATATTTAAAGGAAGAATATGGGCAAGAATTACTGATTTTGGTTTTATGTAAATAAATTAAAAAATGCAATATTTACGACAAAGTTACTGCTTATCTTTTCTTGTAAAGAATTTAATTACCTTTTCAAACATATTTCTCACATTAATATTGATGAAGAAGCAGATATTTGCATGTAAAACTTACAACCTATCGGCCATGAATGACGCCATCAAGGTAGATGTGAACTTTTCCTAGATGAAGATGCCAGTGTTTACATAAAAACTAATTAACATATCTACAGGGTGTTCCTTAATGACGTGCTAATATTTCGTGCGTCTGGCGAGAAAGACGCAAGAGACCGTTTTCATGTAGAATTAACCAGGGCAATTAGAAAAAATATCCACATGGAAGAACGTCATTGGCGTACCACTTTTTTAGTAAAACATATCAGAAGATATGTTTGCAGGGGCGCCATTGGTGGAGCGATGAAATAACTTTTTTAACTATACAATATATTAACACATACCAAAATCGAAAATAATGTCTGAAGTACTTTCTGAGTTATTAAAGAATAACGATTAAGAAAAATATATTCAAGACCCTAAAGCAAAAAATTTTTGCTATTGCGAACATATGTTCCTACCAACTTTTCCTCATAAAATGGCCTAAGGAATCACACCATGAAATATTAGCATGTCATTAAAGAACACCCCGTATATCAGCCTATTATTGGCGGTGGTATTGGAAATAGTACGTGGTTAAGTAAGTCACCATAAAAAAATCCCTGTATACTAATAAGTGCCTGCATGTTGTTAATTACAGTTTCAAAAATTCATCTAGAAGTTGTATCACCTGGTGATAACACAATTTTGTCATAAATTTTCTTGTAAGCACGCAAGGGGTGTATCTAATTCCCGTTAGACACGTAACAGAATATATATGAAATAATGTAACTACATAACTACCAACTGAACCATTAATAGTTGTATCTCAAGGTTCTAAAATACGATACAAAGTGTTATAGTAAAATAAGTGGTTCTCATTCGATGTCGTGACATGTCTTAAGGCGCCTCGACATTAATCATTTTTAATCGCCGTCGCATTGGCTTTTCTCAATCGGTATTAAGTGGTACGGTTTACAAGAGGAATAGAACTTATATAAAGGATACGTACGTAATATCAGTTAGGCATTGTAACAAGCACATTGAAACAATAAAAAAAGGAGTGAATATTGTTGTAAGATTATATTTTGATTGACGAGTTAAGTTGTAAAATTAGGTCATGTTGTCATATTACGCGCGCTATGCTACTTACCGCCAAGATTTGCCCTTCAGAAATACATACATATATTATAAACTTGAACCTTATACTAGTCTCTTTTTAGGTGAGACTTTGACTACCGCAATCTAATTATAATATATAGTTAACAGCTCCTGTCATCCTCTATATAGAAGTTATTT
The DNA here is from genome assembly GCA_963583905.1 of Stenurella melanura. Taxonomy (NCBI): domain Eukaryota; kingdom Metazoa; phylum Arthropoda; class Insecta; order Coleoptera; family Cerambycidae; genus Stenurella; species Stenurella melanura. Next base: position 46,928,687 of record OY757313.1, read on the forward strand.
GGTCTCGACTTGTTCCGTCATGTCAGCGCTCAGGGTTATGATTCTTTCAAACTTCAAATTATCTTTTGGCAATTATAGTTATTAATTTACTACCTTTCTCGATGGTTCCTAAGCTAATCTATAATATAGATAAAGAACGAGATTGGATTAGAAAAATTGACGACTTACATTTGATACCAATATCTGTGTAGGAGACTTTTTGTTCACAGGACTGAATTCTCTTGATGTCTACTTGGTCTGTTTTATCTCTTTTATAATATTTTATTGCTCATTTACATTTTGGATCTCTAAATGGGCTTTGGTATCCTACAGCAGAGTCTTCTGGAACGAAACAATCTCTCATTTAAGTATACAGTGATGCTTTAGAACAAAATTTGTGTTGATTACCGAATGCACTGGAGACCTAGGTTCTGGAAAAGTAGAAAACAGATGCATTGATTAAATTTGAAGTACAGGAATCTAGTCTTGAACCTAGGCCTAGGCTAGTCACTATAAAGACAGAACTAGAACTAGAGGGCGTTGGATACACCGAAGTACTTATAATATAACGTCTGTAACCAAGTTTGAGACTTTGTGGCAGATCAGTCAGCCTGGTTACTAGACCGAAACTACCACCCACAAACAAAAAGCCGACATTGGGAGTTTTTTAACATTAATTTACGTTGTCTTAAAGAGACATTGAACAGGAAATCATGAAAATTCGATTTTGCCGTCTGCACGACTTCCTTGACTACACCAATTTTGTTTTTTAGGAATTGTCTTTATATAGACGATATAGTGTTAACCTCAATTGAGACTATTCAAATTTTAAACTATACATATATTTAATAAATTAGGTGTCCTAAATCCACTACTATTTTCAATATATGCAGCTGATTTTTACAACTACCCTAAATTTAATGCTGGGCGCCAATATGCAAATGACACACAAATACAGGGTCTAATTAGTTTCATGTCATTTAAAAAACTGGTAATAGGGACCGATTAGACAAACAAAAAACCTATATGACTTTCTTCTCTAGGCACTTTGAAAAAAACTGACGTAGGCTTAACATTTTAATGTTAAGGTAGGAAACATTTGAGAACAACACCACTGTTTTTCATGGTCAATGGATGTTATAGTTCCGAATATTAAAAATAATAAAAAAAACTGTAATACCCGTCTTGTGTTCCCGCCAGAAGAAGTGCGGCACTTTGATGGGATTACTTGTACCGAACTTTTTATATCACTAATTATGAAAATGTAAATAAGTCCTTCTCATTCCTCAACACAACATACAAAAAATAGATGAATTCTGCACTATACGAAATCTCAACATTAGAGCTAGATATAAGACACCAGAATATACCCTAATTGAGAAGATAAAACAACTACAATAAGAAGTCAATCCTAATTAATATAATTGTTTTTTTTTATATCCAACATAGTATATGAACATAATGATTGTACACAATCTATAATAATAATTTCCGGGCAGAAGGACTTCGGTCGATAGCCCTTTGGATCTTTCCAATAAAGAACATATTTATTTATTATTATTCCTTCTCATTCGGCACAACGCACGCATAGCATGGCCGCATGGGCTTAAATTGGATTTGTTTACATGTGTTTTCTAATTTGGAACAAAGTTATTGTAGCTTTTATTGTCGTTTATAGAAATTTACAAAATTTAAAAGTGGTTTATTAATATTTATAACATTGTATTAAAAGCTTAAAAAATTAGTAATTGTTTTATGAAATTGGGAAACAGTTAGACGTCTGAGATACGATAACAGAAAATAGTTGTGTATTTTAAGTTAGGAAAAAATATGATTTTTTTATCGAATTGAGCACATAATTTATCCCATCAGGTATCAAAAACTAAAAATCGAGTCTTTGGTCTCTATGAAAATCAATGTAAACAATAATAGACAGATTCAAACAAGACAGCGAATACTGATAATAATAATAATAATCATACCTTTAATGCCCAATAGGTAACACCCAATAACTGAACAATTCTTTTGAATTTTTCACAAATATTGTTCTAAATGACCTCCATCTCCACGTATACACATTTCGGCACGTCGAACTAAGGACATACGCACTCCGTTCAACACATTTGGTAAATTAGGATCATTTGTTATGGTTTCTATGCACATTAAAATACGTTGTTGCAATTGTTCTAACGCTCTTCCGCACCAGCTGCATTTCCACCACTTTCTCCATACATCAAGTGCATATCCCGAGCTTGGATAAGTGTAATTTCCCATAATGTCCAAAATCTGCATTTTAAAACACCGCACTAACTTAATGAATTAATGTAATCAATAAAGAAAACAAAAAGAAAAACTTGGTCCAAAATCCAAAAAGTAACACAAGAAGCACGAACGAGAAGTAGTGTCTTACGTAACCAAGTACTAACGACTTGAACGATAAGTCAATAAAATAAATCTTAACATAAGTGGCACAAAATTCAAAAAGAACAAAAGCAAAAGACAAAACCATGGACCGGGTAGGTAGCGTCGTGTGTACATTCTTTACCCACCAAGTAAGGACACAAACTGAAATTATTACTTGAGAATCTTACAGGGGAGAGTATAGCGCGTAATAAGATAGTTTGGCCGCGAAGAAGCAAAAAAACAAGGTGGTGTCATCTATCGGTCGCTTTTAACTGCTTTGTTGGCATACTTATTTGCAGGAATGTCAGAGAATCATGTGTGACAAGACATGATACTTTTTTAACTGCAAAGCCAGGAGTTTTCAAACTATGTTATTGGGTATTTTGGAAATTTTTGTTTATTTTTTTCTCTCCAAAACTACGAGCTTTAGACCTCATGTTATATAAAGTTTTTTTGTTTTTCTTGTCGTTCCCTACCACCAGTTTTTTTTAATGACATGAAACTAATTACACCCTGTATATTTAAACTTTCTACAGTGTGAATTTAACGTAGCTGCTGAAAATGTGAACAAAGATCTTGTACAGATGGTGAGAGTATCTAAAGCACATGGTTTAATTCTAAATAAGAAAAATACTGGAGTAATGTTTGGTAAAAATAAATTTGGCCTAGAGACAGGAAAAGAATTGAGTTCGTTAAGAAAAGCCGGTCTGGTACTTTGAAGACTGCGAACTATCAAGATCGTCAATTGGGTTACACAACTTAGATTTTACTGAATTCTAACAATAAGTCTCTCTATTCTCGCTTCAGGATTTCTTTCATTGTAACATTCTCTACTGGACAAGAGAACTCAATAACATACATTTTCTTTTTAATGAAATCCAGACGCATTTTTGATTGTTGGGAAGGAGTAATTCTCAACAACCATTATTATTATTACTATTATCAATTATGCTAAGCTAGCTAGTTCATAGCAGTATTATCGATCGTTACATAAAGAAACTGGTGACGGTGAAAAAATGGAACGAAATTATGTTTTAAGTCTAATGACTCCAAGAAAATATCTTTAGAGAATATTTGGCCTTTATCGGTTATGCTACCCCTGTAGCACAAGAAGTTGGGTGGATATAGGTACAATGTGTTACCTATATTGTATATTGGGGCAATGTATATGTCAGCTTTAACCAATGTTGTACCGATATGATTATCAGCTGTATTTTCAATATTTTCTCCCAAAATATAGCCAACATTTTACCAATATTGGCAAATCAGATTCAATATTAACATTATTTAACCAATATTGGTGCAATGTGTGGAAACTGATATTAGTTCTGAATATTGGACAAATATAACTCCTTTATTATTTTTAGGTATTCAATTATCATTTTATTTTAACCATTCGTTCATGTACATGTTCCCATCATGTTCTAGATTTTTTTCCACCTTTCCACCATTTTCCTCAATTTCCACTATAGGCACTGTTCCCCTATCTTCCCACCACCTCTCACTATCCTCGAGTTTTATATTGTTTTAAGTTTTAAGTATAATCATTTCTTTATTTCAATGAATCTCGCCGATAAAGATTAATTATTAAATAACAAAACTCCCATTGCGTTATAAAATTAGACTCACTTTGTGACGTTTCGTTCACTCGCCGGTTGAGTGAAGTGGCGTCACTTTGACACTCGAGCTCGGTGCGGTTACGGTAAGCTCGGGCGCCACCTTTACAATTTTTCTCGTGGTGTAAAGGACCCACGCTAGCCTCTTAACACAGCCTGTTTCGGTAGGGCTGGGATAGCGTCAGAGGAGACACGGTATGTCCAGGGGTCTAGGGATGTTAGACTTCACACACACACAGTAAAAAAAAAGGCACAGTTTAAATAATATGCATATTTATTATAATAAAAATCCTAATATCTACAATTATACCTAACCTATAACTACTATGGTTAACGGTGACGGTGGCGAAGCAAGAGGGCGGTTACAAGCAGGATACGAGCTTAGAGAAACGGAACGGTAAGTCGGAGTAACGACTATCGGTATAAAGCGGACAGAGCAGATACCAGGCGGAGGAAAGCAAAAACACAATAAACAATAGTAAACAAATACTCGGGCAACTTGGCTAAGGCGCAGAGCCTAAGGTTAGTACACACTTCCGGTCACGGTTCCTTGTCGGTGTAATCACCCCAAAGGAGAGATTAAACCAACGAGGTTCACGGGCGCTACTTTGCGCTGGTGGATGTCCTTGTGACTTTCCAGTCGACGCACCCAGACCAGAAAGCCCCAAGCTTCCCAAGTGCTCGCTTGTCCTCCAGACGACGCAACCAGACCAGAGGGCAAACACGAGACCTGTTACCAGCGGAAAGTTTCCCAACTTGCACACTGGCTCACTCCGGTAGGCGGTATTTGGTCGGGGATGATACTTCGGTGTGCTAGAAGGCTTTGTGACTTTCCAGTCGACGCACCCAGACCAGAAAGCCCCAAGCTTCCCAAGTGCTCGCTTGTCCTCCAGACGACGCAACCAGGCCAGAGGGCAAACACGAGACTTGTTGCCAACCAATGTATCTTCCCAGACACACGGCGGAGCAAACCGGGATTAGTACACGGATGGCACTTAGTCCCAGCCAAGCTGCTTATTTACGGTCGGTTTTACTTACTCTCTCTCTCCTATGAGACGGCGGTTTCCAATCAGCCTGGTAACGGTCCAAATGAATGGACCCAGGCTAATAATTAATTATTTGGCTGGCTGGGCCAAGCATTCGTTAACGGTGAAGCCAATAGTGTCAGTGATGGAGCCAGTGCTCCATCTAGCGGCGTGTATGTCTACTTGCTAAATGAAAGTATATTACTTATTTATGATCTGTGTGGACAGTATAAAATATTAATATTTAAAATACAAAAATAGACGGTGGGTTTGGGTGTAATTTCCACACTAGAAATTACGCCCAATACCTGTATTAGAAAATACTTATATCCTAAATAGAGAAATAGACGGCGGTGTCGGGTGCAATTTCCACACTATAAAAATGCTTCATTACATCCCCCTCTTACTTCGCTAAAAAAAATAATAAAAATGAAATGGTTATTATTTTTTTCCGTGTCTTGGTTGCTAAAAGAAAGAAACTGAAAACAAGGAGCTAATAGAACAAGAAAATCATTCCTTAGAAAAATAACGGTCCCTATCGGAATTAAGGCGCTTACCCCACAATGGTTGCTTAAACTTTATTAGGGGGTAAGTACGTCTTTTACAATCTTAAAAACTAAACTGGAGAAAGAAAACAATATAATACTACAATAATGTTACAAAAAAAACAATGAATCCGGTAGGTCATCTGTTTTCTTAAGGTAAACTAGGTACACTGGAACAAAAGATCCGGGTGAGAGTCTACCTAACGAGCCTCGCGCCTCGGGCGAAGACGGCGTCTTGGCAGGGATTGCGGACTGGTGGTACCAGTGCTTTCCGGGGTGGTTCTTCGGGCTCTTTCCTCGGTGCTGTCGGTAGGCGAGATGGCGGCATCTCTCCTTTGTAAACGGACTTTTCGACGGCGGAGATTATAATACCGGCCTTGTGTGGCGCAGGCTTGTGCTAACTTGTTACGGACCAGCTCAAACACTTCTTGTAATTTTTTCAGACGGTTGGTATGTGTTGGCGGTATATTGTTCTCCTCGGACGGTTCGGCGGTATTCCCAGTCTCGGTTTGAAAAACTGTTTTCGGCAAGGACATCTCACGGCCAAAGTTCAGAAACGCTGGCGAGAATCCTGTCGACTCGTGTCTCGAGCTGTTGATAGCCAGTTGGAGATCGTTCAATTCCTGATCCCATTTTCGGTGGTCCAGCTCACAGTACTGCGCTATCATGGTTTTGATGGTGCGGTTAGCTCGTTCGACTGGGTTTGCTTGTGGGGTGTACGGTGGTGTCAGACGGTGCTGGATTCCAAACTCTTCCAGTAAGGATCGGAATACTCGACTGTCATATTGGCTACCATTGTCGGTAATGACAGTACGGGGGCAGCCAAAGCGGGTAATGACTTCATCGTAGAGTGCCTGACTGACGGTACGGGCAGTAGCACTTCGTAGGGGGCGGCACTGAATCCATTTCGTAAAGCGATCTTGAAAAACTACGAGGTAGTTATTCCCTTTACTAGATCGGGGCAGCGGTCCTACTAGGTCGGTGCTGACGGTTTCCCACGGTTGTTGACTGACGGACGGTTGCATGGTTCCTGGTGTCTGCTGCTGGGAGACTTTGTATCGCTGACATTGCATGCAGCTACGTACATATCTGGCGATGTCACGGAATATCCCTGGCCAATAGTACTTCTGAGCTATTCGGGCAATGGTTTTAGCAATCCCCATGTGTCCGGCGGACGGAGCATCATGGTTCTCCTGTAGAACGGTGCGGCGGAGCGTTGTAGGAACACATAGTTTCCATGGATCAGACATATCTGATTCACGTAGATCACTGGAATCCCAGAAGTGGCGGTACAGCCGGTTATTACGTACACAGTAATCCGGAAATGCTTCTGGGTTCCGTTCGACTTCAGTTTTCTTCCGTTGATACCATGAACAGTTTGGTGCCTCATCCAGGGCACATAGTTCGTTGGTTTCAGAATCGGGAAGAGGTCGGTCTAGCGGTTGGCGGGACAGTGCATCGGCTACCCGGTTTAGGGCTCCCTTACGGTACTTAATTTCGAAGTCGTATTGTTGTAGGAATACGCTCCATCTAGCTAAACGGCCGGTCAGACTCTTGATAGAGTGTAACCATCGCAGAGATTGGTGATCGGTCAGTACGGTGAAGCGGTATCCTTCCAGATACGGCCTCATTTTCTCTATTTCCCAGACAATGGCCAAGCATTCTCGTTCCGTTACGGAGTAGTTTTTCTCGGCTGGGGACAGTGTGCGGCTGGCGTAAGCTATTACCCTGTCATGACCCTCAATTTCCTGGGTCAGAGCTACGCCAAGGCCTTGGTCGGATGCATCGGTCTGGAGAGTAAACGGTTTCTCGAAGTCAGGACAAGTCAGTACGGGGGCTTCGGTGAGACAAGTCTTTAATTTCTTGAAAGCCTGTTCTTGCTCGTCGGTCCACTTGAAACGGTGGTTTTTCTTTAATAATCGAGTCAGCGGGGTCACAATTTCGGAGAAGGTTGGTACAAAGCGTCGGTACCAGGAGGCAACACCAAGGAATCGGCGAACGTCTCGGACGTTCCGGGGAGTGGGGAATTTCTCAATTGCCTCCACTTTGTCCGGGTCGGTCTGTATTCCTTCTGAGGTTACTACATGACCTAAGTACTTTAGTGACTTCCTACAGAACTGACACTTCTCGGGATTAAGTTGCAAGTTTGCCATCCTTAACCGTCGGAAAACTTCTCGTAGATTCTGCAGATGGCCCTCGAAAGTTTCACCTAGAACAATAATATCGTCGAGGTAGGCGAATGCATAGGGTTCCATGTCGGGCCCGATTATGCGGTCCAGTAGACGTTGGAAGGTGGCAGGAGCGGAATGGAGTCCGAACGGCATCACCCGGAAATGGAACAGACCCCTTCCCGGTACGGTAAACGCGGTAATCGGCTTGCTTTCTTCAGACAGCGGTATCTGCCAGTATCCTTGCTTCAAATCGATACTTGAGATGTACCGGGCTTTGCGGAGTTTGTCTAGGATGGCGTTGATGTACGGTAACGGATAAGCATCCTTCTCGGTGACTTCATTCACCTTCCGGAAATCTATGCAAAACCTGGGTTTCCCATTCTTTTTACGGACGATAACTACTGGTGAACTCCACGGACTATTAGACGGTTCTATAATGCCGTTGGCCAGCATTTCGTCTACTTCCTTGTTGATGACTTCCTGCATCCTTGGGTTCTGCGGACGGTATCGTTGCTTAATCGGCTCCAGTTGTGAGAGCCGGATATGGTGTTGAGTTAGTTTCGTGGTTCCAGATATGTCCTGAAAACTGGGCAGTTCGGTATCTAAGAACTCTTGGAGTTTTGTCTCCTCCCTCTGTGATAGAGCGAGGGCTATCCCTCCCAACGGACTGTTCGGAAGTGAAGATGAAACGGGGCGGTTATTCAGGTAAACGGTTGTCGTAGGTAGGTGGATCGTAAACTCCTGTGTACGTAGGATATCCATTCCTAGTACAATGTCTGATGACAAATTCGGAAAATAGGACAATCGTTCACAAAATGGAGTTTCGGCTATTACAAACTCTAAGTCGTAGGACTCGTCGGTTGTTACCAATTTTCCATCGGCTAGCTGGGCAGACGGGGCGGTTATGCGGACGGACGGTATTTTTAGTTGGTGGCACAACTCCTTCACACGGTTTCCTACGTAGGATCGGACGGCTCCAGTGTCGAATAATGCGGAAAAGATGTGGCCATACATAGTCACCTGGATGTGCGGTCGGTCATCTTTGGGGACGGTTTCTGGCGAGGTGGCAGTATTACGGAGCTGCACCGGCCTCGGAACGGTACAACTCCTGACTAGTTTCCCGACCTGGGACATGAGCAATCTCTGGTCATGGTGCCAGGTCGTCCACAACGGGAACAAAATAACTTCGGTGGGAAACGGCATTGGCTGCGGAAATGTCCGGTTCTTCCACATCTCCAACAGATAGTGCCTCCGTTTATGGGAGCAGTGCCAGCGGAGGTTGATGGCCTGTCTACGCGGTTTGTCTCTCGGTTCACAGGTGGAGCTGGGTCCCTTGACCTTCTTGTATTCTGGTGGTTATTTCCGGTCATATGATGCTCCAATTGCGGTGGTGGCGACTGTGGATTTTCCGGTTTTGGCGGTGACGGTTTAGGATGTGCTGCTGGTGGTGTGACGGTCAAGCGTGGCGGGGCATTATTAGGACGGTAGACTTGTTGTACTTCCTGACGCAGCGACTCAAATTCTTTGACTGCGGCGATCAAAGCGGCTACATTGGTTAGTCCGGACCTCGGGATGTACTGCCTATAATCGGGAAGTAAGTTTCGGTAAAGCCACCGGAGTTCCTGCTGCGGAGTAAGATCTCCATGTCGGCGGATGAGTGTTTGGAGATATGTACCTGCAGGTTCATCTGGTCGCTGTAGGCGGCGGCTGATTTGCGCTTCTATCTCCTCCTGATAGTTCACAGGGAAGTAAAAGATGCGGAATTCGGTGGTAAAATCTTCCCAGGTTCTCCAGTGCGAGCGGTTGTTTCGGTACCAAAGTAAGGCGGGTCCCTGTAATAATTCTGCTAGTACAGGTAACAGTTGTGCCGGATGAATTTCAGTATATGAGCACACTTCCTCTATTCTTTCCAGAAAGGCAGCGGGGTCTCCTTTCCCGTTGAACTGGATACCCCATTTACGGATGTTCAGCGGTTCTAATGTCCTGTTCACTGTTTGAGCGGATGAAGACGGTACAGTAGTCGGTATGGTTAGAGTTAGTGGCGGTGGTGCTGGTAGCGGAAAGACCGGTCTGGTGACTTGTGGCAATGGCGAGGTACAGCCGTCTTTGATGAATTTTACTAGGCGGCGCTTCTTGTCATCCACAGTGCCTGAAAGGTCTAGACGGAATTTCCCTAATTCGACGTCCAGCTGTTCTTTTCTCAGCTTATATATCCAGCTGAGGCGGTTTTCTATTCCTTCGGTGGTTGCGGTATCCTCGGTCGGTTCTATGTTCACGTCTTTTTGATCTTCTTCGGTGGACATCTTTCGTGGTTTCTTCTACCACGGGGTGGTACTAAACGGTAACGGTCGGTAAGAAGTAACAGGTAACAATGGGCGGTCTGAGCGGTGTCTCAGAGAGATCCTATCGTAACGGTAGCTCACTATGAAGTGTGCGGAACGGTAACAATAGCCAAAGGCTGTCAGTGAACAGTCTGAGCGGTATCCCAGAGAGGTCTGTTCGCTACGGTGGCCCAGGACCAAGTGTCGGGAACGGTGACAGTAGCCAAAGGCTGACAATGAACAGTCTGAGCGGTATCCCAGAGAGATCTGTTCACTACAGTGGCCCAGGACCAAATCCTCCCTGCTAACTCCTAAACGGCTTGATATATCGAGTCGAGAGTAGTTCCGTTGGATTCTGCGCACTCGATTTACTATTCCAGGAGGGGTCACAAGCTATATCTCCACTGTCACCGGGGTTTCTAGAACTCCGGGCAAAATCCGGTGAGGGTCGATTTAGACGGTGTCTGGTGGTGCGGACAACTGATTCCTATCGGTTTTAACTGGTTTCGGCTTTCCCCTTCTCCAGGGTACACTTTTTTTCGGAACGGACGGTCGGATCGTGACGAAACCAGCGGCAATCGATTCAGCGTCCTTGAGTTACTGCTAAATGAGGGGTCACTTGCCTAGTAACTCCAGTCTCCGGAGTGGTCAGGTATTCCGGACAGAATCCGGGCGGTCGGTAAAAGTCGGTGCAGAAGGTGTGTCGGGGTGCTGTTTATCACCTAGTATGGGCCCTACTCAATTCAGACCCGTAACTTGGCTGTAGCACACTTTTCCGCGGAACGGACGGTCGGATCCGGTTGCAAACGTCACCAATCGATTCCTTGGGTTTGATTACCCTGAAAACGATACCCCACACGATAGTTTGTGTGTTCGGGTACCTTCGGCGGACTTCGGAAGTGTTCGGTCGGAGTTCGGGTTTTTGCTAAAAGTGCAGCCTCCTCGTGTGTCAACTCCACAGAAACTGCCTCTGGTTCGAAAAAATTCCCAAAGGGGTTATTAAATGGTTAATAACGCCCTCGGGAGCGGTCGGAGCGGTTCGGCAGTAGTCGGAATCGGTTCCTCGTGCTCGGTTTAGTCGAAAATGACACCTCACACGCCTATGAGTGTCTATTCGGAGAATTCGGTTGCTTTCGGTGACTGCCGAATGTGAAGTCTAAACTACTTTCCCTATTTACGGTCCCTGCTCGGGCGCCAAAGTATGTGACGTTTCGTTCACTCGCCGGTTGAGTGAAGTGGCGTCACTTTGACACTCGAGCTCGGTGCGGTTACGGTAAGCTCGGGCGCCACCTTTACAATTTTTCTCGTGGTGTAAAGGACCCACGCTAGCCTCTTAACACAGCCTGTTTCGGTAGGGCTGGGATAGCGTCAGAGGAGACACGGTATGTCCAGGGGTCTAGGGATGTTAGACTTCACACACACACAGTAAAAAAAAGGCACAGTTTAAATAATATGCATATTTATTATAATAAAAATCCTAATATCTACAATTATACCTAACCTATAACTACTATGGTTAACGGTGACGGTGGCGAAGCAAGAGGGCGGTTACAAGCAGGATACGAGCTTAGAGAAACGGAACGGTAAGTCGGAGTAACGACTATCGGTATAAAGCGGACAGAGCAGATACCAGGCGGAGGAAAGCAAAAACACAATAAACAATAGTAAACAAATACTCGGGCAACTTGGCTAAGGCGCAGAGCCTAAGGTTAGTACACACTTCCGGTCACGGTTCCTTGTCGGTGTAATCACCCCAAAGGAGAGATTAAACCAACGAGGTTCACGGGCGCTACTTTGCGCTGGTGGATGTCCTTGTGACTTTCCAGTCGACGCACCCAGACCAGAAAGCCCCAAGCTTCCCAAGTGCTCGCTTGTCCTCCAGACGACGCAACCAGACCAGAGGGCAAACACGAGACCTGTTACCAGCGGAAAGTTTCCCAACTTGCACACTGGCTCACTCCGGTAGGCGGTATTTGGTCGGGGATGATACTTCGGTGTGCTAGAAGGCTTTGTGACTTTCCAGTCGACGCACCCAGACCAGAAAGCCCCAAGCTTCCCAAGTGCTCGCTTGTCCTCCAGACGACGCAACCAGGCCAGAGGGCAAACACGAGACTTGTTGCCAACCAATGTATCTTCCCAGACACACGGCGGAGCAAACCGGGATTAGTACACGGATGGCACTTAGTCCCAGCCAAGCTGCTTATTTACGGTCGGTTTTACTTACTCTCTCTCTCCTATGAGACGGCGGTTTCCAATCAGCCTGGTAACGGTCCAAATGAATGGACCCAGGCTAATAATTAATTATTTGGCTGGCTGGGCCAAGCATTCGTTAACGGTGAAGCCAATAGTGTCAGTGATGGAGCCAGTGCTCCATCTAGCGGCGTGTATGTCTACTTGCTAAATGAAAGTATATTACTTATTTATGATCTGTGTGGACAGTATAAAATATTAATATTTAAAATACAAAAATAGACGGTGGGTTTGGGTGTAATTTCCACACTAGAAATTACGCCCAATACCTGTATTAGAAAATACTTATATCCTAAATAGAGAAATAGACGGCGGTGTCGGGTGCAATTTCCACACTATAAAAATGCTTCATTACAACTTAGACTCGCGTTAATTTTTTAACCATACGAACCTTATACATTGTAAAACAAATACGAAAATTTTGGGCACTTGAGTTATGTAATATTAAACTCCTACGTGTTAGATGTTGAGAAAAAGCGAAAATTAAATAATTTTAATTTATGCGATATTTTAATCTACTTTTAGAAGAATATTACATTCTTTCTACTTTTTTATCCAATTTAACTGAATTCTAAATATTTTTTTACATCAGGTGGAACTGAAAGGGACTAAGTAGGATGCATATTTTTCAAATATGGAAAGAAAAATCTAGTTGTGATTCTTCTATAAAGTGTCAGTACATTGTAAATGTAATTTTACCACATATTTCGGAACTTCCAGAAATAAATCAAAATGATGTACGACATAATATATATCGAGTTTGTAGCAAAATTGGAGAACAATTAACAAAAATGGATAAAGTTAATGCTGGCTGGATGAAAGCAAAATTTAATTTGTATCAAAATGTTGAGGTGGGAAATGATTTACCCAGCACTTCTGGATTAGTAGGGAGACAGAATGTATCTTTTGATGAAAGCAGTGAATGATCGGATCGTAAAAAGACCGCAGAATTTTGTAAAAACTTTGGCTCTGAACTAGTTTATACAACCTATAGCAGTTTCTGCGCTTCTTTATTGTAAGAAATAAACAACTGAAATGTATATTTTATTTTTTTGTATTCCAAAGTAAAACAACCACTACTAACAAATTACTCATTTAAAGCTATTTAGTAATTTTGTAATAAGTTTTAAGGCATTCTGTCCCACTGTTGCACCCCTTAGAACCACCCTATTTTATACAGGCAATTTTTTTTATGTTAAAAATTGATACTATCAGGTTCTCCCGAAATTCCCGCATTTTCCTTTAGGTTCTGACTCTACATGCAATAGCGGTAAGAGAACTTCCTATAAACATGTGTTCGAAAATGCTTCTTAATGGAGCAGTCTTCCTGAGCATGGCACCTAACTTTATGAAACTCGATTTTGCATTATCAAGGTTTATTCTTGAACAATATCAACCAAAATTTATTTCATTCATAGAAGAAGAAACGAGGGATAGTTATCCTTTTTTCAGGTTTACATTTTTAATTTTTTAAGGCTTAATTATGATTCCCAGGATAATACATAAAGGTTATCTATATAATTGGATGTATGACTTTCCGTTTTCAAGGGAAAGTAGTTTAAACGAAATATTGAGATGATTCCCTCGGTAATGAGTGTTGTAAAGAAATGAGACAAAGATTGACTATCCCTCGTTTCTCCGCTTTTGAATAAAATTAGATTTGGTTACTAGTGTGCTGAAATAAGCCTTAATAATGCAAAATAGTGAACCAAGTCTCAAAAAGCCGTCCCAATAAAAGCAGTAAAAACCTATACTTGGGCGCCATCCTCTGAGGGTTGTAACTTCCTTAGGAAACATTTCCAGATACAGGAAATTTTCTTACTATTTTTGCATGTAGCATCAGTGTCTAAAGGGAAATGTGAGAATTTGGGCACACTCTATATATTTTAAATATTGTGTAGCAATGGGGCGCCAATGCTGCTATCCCATATGCTACCAACGCTGGTATCCAATATATTGCCAATATTGATATCCAATATGGCATCTATGTTGATATTTAATATGACACCAATATGTGATTGCAATATTGGACATTTATTGCAAAAATCTGACGTTCGTTATATTGGCCCAATGGTGAATCCTATATTGTTCCAATCAGTTTGTGCTACAGGGGTACGTAATGAAGCAAAATTAGTCAGTTAATACTTCGATGTGAAATCTGTTAATGTCATGAAAGGTTCATCTTGGGTTAATTTTTTAGTTCAATGTTATATTTAATTTGCTGACTAGAATGCTTTCAAATGTTTTATTAGTTGTAAATAATATACTGCTCATAATATATTATATGGTCATGAGGAGGAAGAATATGTGTCTGATGATGTCGCAACCACGGTGTAATTTTTTTATAATTATATTAGACAATTTGAAAATCAGCTTTCATTAAAAAATATATATCCTTACTTACAAAAATTCTATATAAAAAAGATCCTGCATTATTAATTATTTACTAAAAAGTGTTTTACTCGCAAAAATAATAGGGTTATTTCATACGGGCAACTTAAAATAAACACCATGTAGATTATATGTACAAACTAATAATTCCTCAATATCTTTTCAGACAGTACGTTCACTGTGAAATTAACTAAAGGCACGAGAGGATTGGGACTGAGTGTTACTGGTGGAATAGATAGCTCTGGATCCTGGCCCGGCCTTATCCGTATCAAAAGACTGTTTCCACATCAGCCTGCGTCAGCGTGTGGACTTTTAAATGTAGGGGATCTCTTGCTAGAAGCTAATGGAATTACGCTTACGGGCCTCACAAATTACGTAAGTAAATTTTATGAGAGAAAATTATCTTCGAAATGTAGTAGGAAGTAAAAGTCGGCCCAGCTCTATTTAGTGATAAAGAAAACATGATTCTATCCGGATTTAAATTTATTTATTATATTTTTTTTATTTGATAGTGCAGTGTAAGTTGGGGAGAGATATCGTCATCGATGTTGCCGTATTGTTGGATGATGAGGTTCAATTATGAACTTCTATAACATCAATCCACCAAAGAACATTACAAATATAAAGATTTGGTTCTTTCGATCGTGACAATAACAACAAAAAGAAATTATCTCATCAAAAACAACCGTCTATTGACAAATATTAAAACGTAACAACAACCATTAATAAACAATATTATTCAGTGGTTCATTTTATTATTCTTTCGAAACAAAAATGCATGAGTGCTGTTCAAAATTTTGAATCACCCTGTGCAATGTACAGGGTTTATTTTCGAATATTCCCGCATATAGTTCTCTTATTCGCTTCATAGTACGAGGGCCCATCGACAAACACCTTATCATCATTAGTTAAGCTTGAAAATTGGTAGGGATACTTCTCAAGCCATCATCTCAACGTCCATCCATCGGCAGGGCAATCCGCGTTGCAGGGGGAAGAGAAAACCTAAACAGTTGACAGAAAAATCTGAAAAAACTTTGGATATGTTCTATGAATTATTTTAAGACTTTTGATTCTTTTCAAAAAAAAAAATTTCGTAAAAATCGGTTTCCTCAAATTTAGGAAATTTTTACTCGAAAAGAATCAAGTTGTATAAAAAGTCTTAGAATGAATCATAGAGCATATCCTCCCAACTTTTTTCAGAATTTTCTGTCACTTGTTTCGATTTTACAAAAAATCGGAAATTTAAAATTCAAGAAATGTAGGTATCCAAAAATTTTTGTCCATCGGGAACTTTTATATAACTTGGTTCTTTTCGAGTAAAAATGTTCCTAAATTTGAAAAAAACTAAAGTCTACGATTTTTTTACGAAAGGAATCAAGTTACTTATATAAGTATTCTGTAGAATAAAAAGTCTTAAAATTAATCATATGCCATGTCCAATTTTTTTTTAAATTGTCTGTCAACTGTTTCGCGGTACATTATTTTTAACACACATCTCTATGGTCGGCTAAGGAGATTTATCTTTTAGGACCCCTTGCGATTTGTTTGAGCCCAAACGTTCAATGGCTTCTTTTATCATACTCAAAAAGTATTGCTGTCTTTCCAATAATTGACTGACAAAATATTTTTTTGTAGATTTTTATTTTGTCACTTTAATTTTGTAATATTTTAGATTATTTAAATGTACGTATAACTGATATTGTTTTCTTTTAATAATTTATTTTTAAAACGTTTTGCACTCTAATTTAGATGGGTGTGTTTTTATGTCGAGCTATGTGCACTCGTATTTTCTTATTTTCAACTTTTCCAATTCTTTTACGGGGAACACGTGTCCCCAGAACTCTTGTGCGATTAAGACCAGAGCATCAAAAACCGATTTTTTTAAAATGTCTTAAACATATCGAATAATATATTAAACAAAAGTAGGTAGCATATTTGGATAGAAAGTATCATTCATGTGGTATCCACTTTTTTAAATATATCGTTTTTGAAAACCATCATAAAATTTAAAAAAAAAACAAGCTAACCGTTATACTCTTCGCCGATTTACTGCACTTTTTATATAATTGTTGCACATTCTATAGGATACTCTGCGCAGTTTTTTTTTTGTAAATAATATTAGTTTCAGACATTTTTAGTTTAATTACAAAACTGTAAAAAAATATGTAAATTTATTTTTATTTAAAACATTTATAACTTTTTTTTTTGTTGATCGATTTTGTTAAAAACGATAGGGTTCTTCCTCTAGCTAACACTTATTTACTGCCCAAATTTCAATACAACCGGACTTTTCGTTCTTAAGTTATCGTGCTTACAAAAAACGTGACGGATGGACGAACAGACGGACGGACGTTTTGAGTGTTGTTCAGAATTCGATCACCAACACAGTGATATGAACATTGTTTCTCTACGAGCAATATTACCGGTTTTAGAAATCTGCCGATCGGATTCAATATACTATTCGTTTTGTATTTGCGAAGAGTATAGTAATATATTGCTTTCAAACTGACTTGTGTTGAACACTAAAGTAGAAAAAGCAGAAACTATACTTTCTGATAGTCGTTTTGAAAAATTTTAAATAATTTGTTGAAAATTCCAGAAAATAATCACAACTGTATTGAAACATATTCTTTATAGGATGTTGCAAACAGCAGAAAAATAACTATCTATAACTAATAGAAAAAGTTTGCGTAAAAATATTAATAAAATCTTTGCATTCTTTCGATAACCTGAATTCTGGTTATGCTAGCAAATTGAAATCCTAAAATGAATTTGTCTAATTTCTTATTTGACAATTCTCATTCTAACACTAGCATACACACAGTCCCCTACGGCCATGTAGATTAAACCAGTATCTACATAACCCCCTACGATTATGAAGATTCAGTTAAAAATGAGAACAAAGGCCTAAAATGAATTTATTTATCTACCTTGTCTTAAAAAAAATGTTTTCATTCTAATGGTTTACATTTTCCTGAAATCTATCATTCTGTTTTATAATTGCTTAGCCTTTGAAACGTTTTTCGCCCTTATTCTGGAGCTCATCAGAAAGACATAAAGCCATTCATGCAGGTGTTTCATGCAAAACCAAGACAATTTCTATGAATGAGTGTGAAATAATTATTTACCAGAATTCAGGTTATCGAAAGAATGCAAAGATTTCATTAATATTTTTACACAAAGTTTTTCTTTTAGTTATAGATAGTTATTTTTTCTGCTGTTTGCAAAATCCTATAAAGAATATGTTTCAATACAGTTATAAGCAAACTAATTTTTTTTATTAAAGTTAAAAGTTAATTTGCAATTGTTTAATACTATAATTCATTGGCATGGTAGTTAATCTATGGAACAACATATACAACAAACTATCACGGTTGAAGGCCTAAAAGGTTTGTGATGGGAAATAGAGCATTTTTCAGGAACTTTGACTGTCTTTAGATTTTGTTTTCCATTCTAGTTTAAATATTTTTAGGAGTGAAAAATTTTGTAACGATCAGCTATTTAAGAATCAACATCTGTCTGATAATTACATTTTTTATATTTTTTAGTGGCAAAATATCCAAACAAATTTTAAAAGTTTGAGTATATCACAAATAAACAATTATAGATAATATCTAGTAGTGAATCTCATTACAATTATTGACGTTTAGAGAAGATCTCTTTTTGTCCCTGGGAAATAGACACGCAGCGAAGGTAATCACTAATCACCTGCGATTTTCTTAACATACTGTTTTTCTTCTTTTTCGTGAGTAATTTAATGCAGTCTTCTATTTATCTTACACTCATCTCATCTCTACCGTGTCATTAACAACTCGTAACTTATTCACAACTTTCAGCCAGTCATTAAAACTATTGCTTTCAGTTAGTTGACAATTCTGTGTGTGCAAAGTTACCCAACTCGAATCTTTAAAAAAAAATCAATAAAAGTATTTGCACAGAAATCATGGTGCTGTATTCTTCGTTCACGTATTATTTATGTCCATCTTATATCTGCTTCTATTTAAACAGAAACCCTGTTTACTAGACAACTGTATGAATTTTGGTAATACGTATTTATGTTAAATCATTGCTGTTGTTATTAACCCCACGCCGAATTTGTGGCACTGTATCTAAATTAATTTGAACAAAATATAATTTGTATTCGCATATTAAATTACCTATGTTGTTGCAATACAACGTAAACACTAATTGCTGATAAATTAGCAATAATACAATTATACTCAAATTAGTGAACATATGTCTGATTAAGATCGTTTATCGTTTGCTTCAGGTTTTACCTCAATTTTAAAAATAAATGTGTGCATCGATCCAATCCCACGTGGATTGGATCGATCTAGTTTTATAAAAATGAAAAACATTTCGTTTATCACTAATAAAACTTGTAACTACATATACATAACAAACACTATTTGCATTTTATATTCGAGCAGAATTTTTTTGAATCGAACGCTATATGATTTTAAAAAATACTGCTTTTAACATTTGATAGTGAGGCATTGGAAAAGACTTATTTTTATATTTTAAGTATTTGTTTATTTAAAAATTGTGATGAAGAATTCATAATAAACGTGCTTAATGGAAAGAATCAAATTTCAAGTTTTTATATTTTTTGCATAGGAAAGTGCATAATTAAGAAAAATAAAGTACGCCATCGTGTGAAATCACTAAAAATATATAGATGAACAAATCGGCAATTTCTAGATTTCCATAACTAACAATGTTAAAAGTGAAGGATAGACAAGAGTTTGGCGTATAACATCTCAAGAATTCGAAGAATGTCTGAAATCAATCCAAACCTCTCCAAAAAGTTATGCATGAACTTTAGAACCTTCATAATTTTTTGGAAATTTTCTTTCAATCTGTTATCGATTACACAGGCCCACAAAAAAAAAGTTCTGGTACGTTTTCCGGTGTGCTAAAAACGAATCTCAGGTCAGAACTGACCCCGTAGACTAGCAATCCAGATGCCCGAAATATTTTCAAAATCATAAAAATTTTATTTTTTAAATTAATATCGGTGAAATTTTCAGTTAATAGATGAATTTCGAGTTCATAGAAGCGCAAATAGCAAAACCGTAAACTTTCGTAAGTCTGTACAGGCGAAATTCGTGGATGTCAAAAGGATTATCAAGAACCCAAGATTTTTCATATATCATACGAGCGGCGTTCACTCAGCCAGCATATCCGTAAGATCAATTCAAACTGTTGGAAACTCGACGGACGAAATTTATCAGTAGCCATAGCAAGGCAAATGATATAATTTCATTATGATGCTTCACATAAACCTAATTTAGGCCAATTGTAACATTTGAGTGTTTTGCCGAAAATTCAATCTAAACACAGGTGCCTTAAGTGACGATAGGTTTAGGCCCGTGGTAGTTTTTTTCTTTTAATACAGGTGCCTAAATACAGTGAAATTTTAAAACCGCGAGGAATGAAGGTGTTGGCCGCGGTGCCAGGGGAAGTAGGAAAATTAAAACTGCTTTTTATTTGCCATATTCGGTTTCACTACTTCGAAAAAGTAGAATGAGTTATTTATTTTCAATTTTTATATAAAGTAAAATCTTGACCATTTGTGGGGGGGGGGGGGGGGCGAAATCTAAGGGTGATGGGTTAATTCTGACCTGAGATTCATTTTTAGCACAGTGAAAAACGTACCAAGAGGAACTTCACCTTTCTGCATCAGGACTTCTTTTTTTGTGTACCTGTGTTATTAATTAATAAGGCCAAACAAACCTGCGATGTAGTAATTTTTCAGTTATTAACATAACTTTTTAATTTGTTGTTAAAATGTTATAAAACTTTCTTAAATCAGTGTGTTTTATAGTGCTTTATAAGTGTGCAAAAGATGGGTACTATCGATGCACTAGTTTTTGCACAATCCTATTTGTTTGTCCCACCGAGGGAGCTCGCCATGAAGCTCGCAATTTTCGACTAAAATTTATTCACAAAACATTTTTGTAATATTAAAGATATAACTAACCTTTTTGAAAAAAGGATCAGCCAATGTTTGCAAAGCTTAGCTATGAATTATTATTACTTTAAAAAAAATTTATGTAAAAAAAATGTTTCTAAGAGAAAGCTTTTATTTAATAAAACTACTAAAAAGTAAAACATATTTTTTTAAATTTATGAACCTGGAAACCAAAAACTTTGGGGATGGTCATATAGCATACTTAATTTGCTCAATTAACCGCCCTCAAAGCTTTTGGTTTCCAGGTGTATGAATTTAAAAAAAAATATGTTTTACTTTTTAGTACAGTTTTTTAAAATAAAAGCTTTTTCTTAAAAATATTTTTTATAAAATTGTTTTTTCTACATAAGCGCACTTTACTCTTGAATGGTTTTTATATATGTATACTATTTAACTTGAAGCCATTCTAAGTGCTACTGACATGGTTATCGGACATGCAATAACTTTTGGCGGTATTTAAACTTTGGTTGTGCAACTAAAAAAATGTTTCCCATTTGTTGCATATTTAATCGACAACACTATATATCCTGGTTGTAGAATCAGACCATGCCTATCATAAAAATGCATTGTCATCGAAACTGAATCAACGTGTAAAATTTCAACTCTGTAGGGTAATAAGAAGTGGTTCTAATTCAGCTTAAAAGATTTGACCTAAACAAACTAACACACAACATTGCATGTTAAATAAAAGCTTTTAAAAGACTTGATTTTCGCTAATAAAAAATAAGCGTAAAGTTTTTATTCTTTATGCTGCGTTCTTGCGAATTAAACCAATATAAACCTGGTTAAAACAAGAACATTCGAACATCTTAAAAATAAGTTAATAAGTATGACAGTAGTATTTATAAAATTTAATTTATACACAATGCAAGTTTTTTACAGTAACTTTAAGAAGCCTCTCCCATTATCACTCCCAAAGCAGTTCTGCAAAAATATTATATATGTCAAAACTTTGCTTGGTCTATAACTCCGCTCGGTGAATAGCGCGAAAAACGTTCATTTTTACATTTACACACTGACGGTTGTAGCTCATTAAGTATAATAGATAAGAAAGAATATTCTCTTGTAGACTTTCTTGTATGAAATGCTGTGAAAAAAAGGCCAGTGCACTTTTGTCCCATGTATTACTGTTCTCGCTACGTAATCGGTGAAAAGTCAAAAGACACTATCCTTGAAATTTCGTCAATTGTTTAAACAAATTGATCACCCTTAAATGTACTCATGAGTACCTTCCCCATCGAGATGAATTGAATGGCATGAAAAATTAATGTTATAAAGTTTTCTCTATTACCACTATTATTTAATTCATCAAGAATTATCATATTAAAAACATAATTAGTAATGTTATTATTATTATATTTTTAACTGTTTATGGCTTAAAGTCAATTTTAAATACAAATGTCTCTAAAGCACAACAAAAATTACTACCCAAAGCGTTGCTCGGGGTGTAAATTGTGATTTATATCAGCTGTTAAGGTCAAAAGCATTACGCTTGGTGAATATTAACCAACCAAAGAATATGTTTGAAAGAGAACGACACTTTTTAACAGTGAACGCAGACAATATCCCTACTTTTTCTATACATTTTATATATTTAGTCCACTGCATATACGTTTGTAGGCAATAATGTATTACTCAAATATTATTTCGACTAATCCCTAACATACCCATATCATTTCTAGTGCTGGTTATAATCAGTAACGTATAACTATGTTTTTTAACATATCGTGTACTTAAAAAAGACCTTATAAAACGAACAAATTTTACGCCTCGTCGTTTTGAAATAAGCTTTAACATCACACTCGTTATCAAAGAACTCTGGTATCTCCTTGTTCGAAATCTACAAAAGATTTGGAATTATGGCGGCGCTACTGAATTTGCCATTTAGAATTCATAACACTGACATATTTAGTATCAGCTACTCTGACAGTACCTAACTGGCCATTATAATGTTATGAAATGAAATTTGATATCCTTTTGTCATAATTTGAATTTTGTCTAATTATTATTTATAATCCGGCCCACTGTACACTGGTGGTAACTTGATGAAAAAACTGTACTGAAACCGCCTTCGAGCGGTAATATATACCTTATAGTTTGTAAAGGAAATTATATTTTTCCGTTATCGCTAGCACATTCGCTAATTCTCGATTATAAAAAATATTTTTTTCCGATTTTTGCTCACCATATACAGGGTGATTCTTTTAAGGCGGCCAATACAATATTTCCCACTTCCAGATGAGAGATGTTTGAGATTTTGTACCCTACTTTAGTCGACCATTGCAAGTTCGAAAATAACAATTTCAAAATGGCGGCAGTGCCCGAATCACCGCAAGTCGATACCAACTTCCTTATTTTAAATGGAGTGGTTCAAAATACAGGAGGATATCATGGCTCTGTTGAGAAATACTTGACATTTTTTTTGTATGTCTGTGTTAAGTAATACACTGTACACAGAAAATTTGAGATATTGTAAGAAGTACAACAGAACATGTTCCTCCATTTTTTTCGTGTTGTATATTTTGCGTATAGAGTAAATAAGTTATGCCCGTTTTTTTATCGCATTGTTGTTTTTTTGTATATAACAAGCAGACGAAAATATTTCTCGTTTTTACTTATGGCGAAGGCGCAGGTATTAAAAGTTAAAGATTTAATAACACAGGCACACCAAGAAAAGGTCATGGATTTTTGAGCAGAGCATGACAGCTCCTTGTATTTTGAGCCACTGAATCCGATGCCGTCGCCAGAATTACTCCACCAAGATTGTTCCTAATCCCTTGCTAATTAAGATTTTAAACGATATTTAGCAATTTTTTGAGGTTAGGGAAAAATATTGATATGGTGAACCAATTCTGACGGCGGCATCAGATTCGGTGAGTCAAAATACAGGGGGTTATTCTGTTCAAAAATGAAAGGCTTTTTTTAAATTTTGCCTATGCTATATAATGCTTATAAAGATACCTTTTTTAAAATGAACAATATCCCCATCCATAATATCCATTTGATGGTAGCATTTCTCTGTCATCATAGAGAATAGTTGAAGGAAGTCCTGAATAAGGAATACTCAGTAATACTCTATTCTCTTCTCCTAGAAATCACTGTACATTTTTTTAAATGTTTAAATGTACCAAAAAACGGATTTCTACCAAATGTGTTTACGCTGATCATGAACACAAGTTGATCGGAAATAGTCGTATCTCAAATCGGCTCCTGCCAGTACGGACAAATGTCAACCAGACATATTGCATTCGTGCTCAGATTTGGCTGGCCCAATCTATACGGTTTAGCAGCGCACTTATTTTTGATTTTTGTGACGTTACAATCTTATGAACTTGCTCAAACAGTTTGTTCAAGAATGCCTAGAGTTTAGAAATAATTTGAATTTCTGCTATTATTTTATGCGGTGACGTGTGCCCTAGATATTGACAAACAGAAGTCTGTTGTTGGATAGATAATGATTATTGTGGGTAAAATAATGCATGCAGTAATTAATGAATATATCATTGAAGTTTACTTCCTCATTAAAACAACCGCACGGTTTAGTATAGTTTCCGGTGCATTTGCAATGAATTAGTTCTAATGGCTTTCTAGGACGGGATCTTTATCTCGTTTAAATGAAACGAGACGGACGTCTAACTTTTCAATTTATACCGAAAGTGCCGTTTTATAGTAAATTCATTAGGCGGCA
Source organism: Stenurella melanura (assembly GCA_963583905.1). Lineage (NCBI taxonomy): Eukaryota > Metazoa > Arthropoda > Insecta > Coleoptera > Cerambycidae > Stenurella > Stenurella melanura. The sequence continues at coordinate 46,953,050 of OY757313.1, forward strand.
AAGTACGTATTTAAAACCCTAATCCTGTACTTAATTCCTGACGCGCATTTACTTGTCTTCCGTATACAAATCAAACCACCATGTAATTTACCAATTTCATTATCCATTGAATAATGATTTACTGTAGTTTATTGAATATGCTCTAAGATGGATACTGAATATACGATATTGTTGAATTGCGAAGATTAATAAAATATCTGGTAGAATGACATCTAGTTTTTAGGAGTATTTTTTGTGACATCTGTCTTTTAGGCCAGGCGTCAGCGAGTTCAGAATGCGTACACACCGTTTTAAATCTAGAAAAAGATTTTACTGTTTTAACTATTTTAGGCCTCTTTTAGACATACTAATTTTTTCTCCTCGTCGGCCCCCCGGAACACTCCCAATTTTGGGGCAATATCGCTCAATAATAATTTTTTCGACAATATCTCGGTTCTGAATGGTCCTACGAACAATAAATAGTTAGTAAATTCTCTATCAAAATGGTTCAGACACATTTTTACGTAGTATTAATATTCCTGGAGTTATAGGCGGGGAAGTCAAGCATCGGATCGCATTTACGCTGTATATCAACACTTTCCTACACGTCCACGCTTTCTATAAATATTTAAAACAATTGTATTTACAACCATTATAATTTCATTCAACATTATACAATATACCCGAACCCGATCAGCATTCTTTGAATGAATTCAGGTACAAGTGCTTTATTAAATCAGTGGCAAAAAGTGTATGTAATCTTGCGTCAACACTCTTCTAGAACGTACTATCAAATCCAGCAGTGGTACGACAATACCAAAAGTCCTCAAGATTGGGGGTTGGATGAGAAGAAGAATTGGTTTGTTTCCTATTACTACCAAGAACGAAGCTGCTCCACAAGAACTATTGAAAACAGTGAGCTGCAAGCGTACATAAGGCTGCAAAGCCGCAAGTACTTGTAGAAAATCTGGACTAAGATGTTCCGTTATTTGTTCTGGTTGTCAAGAACAATCGTATACAAACGTCGAAATATGTGCAGACGACTTGGATCAAGTCGAAGAATCCGAAGTTAAGGTATTAGTTTTTTTGGAACACGATAACCAGGAGGAGGCTGAATCTGATAGACGATACAGACGATAATGAAACCGACACTCTCAGTTTTATTGAAGCAAAGGGCCATTTTGAACTTTCCGCTTCGAAAAAATCCAATCTAATGGAATGCACTGGCAGTAGAGCAAGAAATAATTAGAAGAAAGTTAACCAAATAAACAAGATTGGGGACACCACTTAAACAAAATGCTAAGCGCTCTTCCGAAAAGTGGTGTGGAAACAAGCGCATAATGGTAGTAATCACCGGTAGTTGTAGACATTCCCCCCTAGAACGCCAAGAATATTAATACTACGTAGATATGTGTCTGAACCATTTCGATACAGAACTTACTTATCTTTAACTTTGTTAACCATCTTTTTTTCGTGGAGCCGCAGCCGTTCAGAAACGAGATATTGGCAAAAAAATTAAAAACATATTTTTGAGCGATATTGACCCACAATTGGTAGTGTTTCGGGGGACCGGCGAGGGGGAAATTATCTAAAAGAATCCTGTAATGAACTGGTTCCAACAGTAATATCTTTTTCCCGATTTAAAACGATGTTAATCTACCTGACGCCTGGCCTATTTTGGCAGCTCTAGAAATGTCCCCATTTATGAAAAGAAATAGTCCAGATCTAGTTCTATACTTCCCACTTAGTAGGGCAAACCTGTTATACATATAATAGAATAGTTAGTGAGGCAAAAATTAAAAATCGTTGGTTAAAGCGAAAGGGCAGGCTCGCGAGTTGTTTTATTTGGTAAGTGCTATGCTTATAAGATTGGTTAATTGGTGAAGTTATTCTCACCAGAAAATTACATAATAGTAAAATGAGTTGAACAAAGAACGTGAATGAATGATTTACTAATATATTAAATCATTGTACGATTACAGTGCTCCTACCTATAGTTGAGTTCAACGTCGCCTTTCGATGTGAAGTGAAAGTATAAGTTTATGTTCAATGCTTACTAACTTTACACCGACCTCTGCGTTATTTAATCCGTGAGGGCTTTACATATTTTCACATTCGATTTTCTCGAAAATTGCTATGCCTAGGAAAAATTTTCAAATAAAAAAATTACTTCCATCCTCTACCTTTATTTATTTTTTTCAATAATGGCATCTATTTCGGAAAATAAATATGTTCTCGCTTGCTATACTTATTCCTGCAAATTCTCACATTATATCGACACAGCCATAGGAAAAAAAATTTTTTTCACCCTTATTCATCCTTGACTTTCGTATTAACAGATTTTGTTAATAAATACATAGTAATAACATGACAAAAATTTGAAACCGATTCCATTTTTAAGTTAGAACGAATTAAACCTAAAATTAACTCTTTTTTTTATCTTATTTTTAAATATGTTTCTAGTTTACGCCGTTGGTGAGAAAAAAAGTCGTGCGCATCCGTTAAGGATTGCCACCTGTAAAGTGTTTGCGTACATACGTACAAGTCATACGTACATTCGTAAAAAATCTGTTGGTCTCTTTATGGACTTAAGTAAGGCATTCGATTTAGTTGATCATGACTTATTTAAAGAAAAACTTTATTTGTATGGTCTCAGGAGAAAAAATTCGTGCGGTTAACCTCTTATTTTCACTATAGAAACCAGATTGTGGATGTTAATGGTGTACATTTTTGATCGTACCAAAAAATTTCACATAGGTACGTTTTTGATGTGAAATTTCCCCCTCTATCGCCTAGTGCTATTAGTTTTTCGATTTTTAAAAAAAATTTGAGTTATTGGACAAAAACCGAATTTCTACCGATATTTTAGATTTTTTTATGGGTCGCCGGGGTCTTACAGCTGTAAACTTTTTTTTGTTGTATTCTACACCAACTAATCTACTTTTTCTGAAAAATCGAGCCATATAACATTTGTGACCGGTTTTTATCAATTTCTGTCTCTGACAACTAGGCTATTTATAGTACCCAAAAATATTTAGGATTTTAGTTTTTCTTAGCTCATTTACAATGCACATGTCTTTTTTAAATTGTTATTTTACTAAATTTTGTAGACTACTTTATGTTTTATATTTTCTACAATGATTTTGCATTTTATAATTTTATATTCTTTTAATATTTAACTTATTCTCATTCTTTTTATGTAGTTTTATATTACTGTTATATTTTTAGGTTCCATTTTAATGTAATTTTGCAATTTTGTTTACCTGTAATAATCTGACGTTTCTTATACAATGTTTTATCGTCTACTGGAAAAATAGATAAATAAATATTGACGGAGACAGTAGCAATTTTAGAACTTATAAAAAAAAATTATCTAATAGTATTACCATTTTTAAAGTAGAATTTTCCCTAGGCAAAAATTAAAATTCATTCCTTGCAGAATTGATCAATTAAAAAACTTTTCAATGAAATTGAACCGCCTTTAAAAGGAAATCACTAAAAGTTACGAAATAAATTTCACTGTCGTTGGATTGGACTTTATTACCTAGTTGGAGTTGAAGTTTGTGGGAGGGCAGTCACAAAGAGTGACCGCAGCACCTAGGCCCCATTGGACCCCTTGTACATCCTCCCGAGGGATACAAGGTTCCTCCTAGGCCTCCAGCCATCCTAATCTTGTGAAAAAGGTGGTGATGCTGCGTGGGGGAATATCCCTCAAGTCGGTCAAAGTAGGCAAACGTTCTCTCAAAATGGATTCTCTACTAGAGGAGACTGCCGGGCACTCACAGAGTACGTGTTGGACAGTCTCGTCTTCATGTTCACAGCCTCTGCATAGGGGTGTGTCGTTTAACTTCGTGTTATAAAGGTGCTTTCTTAGCTGGCAATGACCAGTAAGAATTCCTGTCGCGAAGCGCAGGTTCCTCCTGGACATTGCCAGGTAGGTCATCGTTGTATCCTTGTCGGGGTATCTAAGCAGATCGCTGACCAACTGACAATTATGAGTTTCATCCCACAGTTTCTTAAATTTTCTGTGAGTGTTTTCTTTAATCATTAGCATTATTGCTGAGGTCGGCAGTATGTTAGAAGGGCCAGGTCCAACTTGGACCTGGCCCTGGCAGCCAGTCTGACCCTGTTGTTATTTTGTGTCTCTGTAGGGCCAGTAGTGATTGTCTACTATCAGTGTAGATTCTGATTGTATTTCCCGTTATTTGTCTACGGGAAATTTCTTTTGCGGCTATGGTTATTCCCGCCCGTTCTGTTTGTCTTATATGTGGCTTGTTTATCCATAGCCAATTTAATTTGAATTTGCAGATTCCTGGAGTATACCCCACAACCTGTTTCTTCTTTCTTTTTCGATCCGTCTGTGAAGATGTTAACTGTTCCTTCACTGACAGCCTCATTGCTACTGTTGGTGTGTATTGCATAGGGTCTATCAAAAATAAACTGTGGAGAAATACCATCTGCGCGTACCTGCAGAAGTGGCATCTGTTTAATTGCCTCATTCCACAGCCGGCATTTGGTCGCTCCACATCCTATGTTTGCCATAGTAGTTAGGGCCATCTCTTCTAGATGTATGTCTAGTGGTGGCAGCCACAGTATCATTTCCATTGCTCTTGTTGGTGTCGTTCTCATAGCTCCAATTGTGTTTAAACAGGCTACTCGTTGTACCCGACTGAGCTTACGTTTCGCTACAGTCTGTTGACTCTTAGGCCACCAGACAATGGCTCCATAGGCTAACATCGGTCTTATAATAGCAGTGTAAATCCACATAGCCACTCTGGGTTTCATTCCCCAAGTTTTCCCCATGGTTCTGCGGCACTGCTCTAAAGAGATGTAAGCCTTCTTTAGTCTTCTGTCTAAATGAAGATTCCAAGTTAGTTTGGCATCAAAAGTTACTCCAAGGTATTTTACTTCTGATGCGAAACTTAGTGTGGTGTTTAGGAGAACGGGTGCTGTCATTGGCCCCAATTTCCTTTTCCTTGTGAAGAGGACCAGCTCTGTTTTCCTGGGGTTAACTGACACAGAGTGTTCTCTACACCATCTTTCGATTATTTTCAGGGCCATCTGCATTCGGTCACAAAGGACTCCTCTTATTACCTAATATCCATTATGAGGTCTGGTAAGAAATCGCTCCATTTTGCTATTTGTTTAATTACGTAGTTTCTACAAGCACCAAAACTGTTGAACGCAACGCTCAAATACCAATACTCGACGCGAATTTCGCTAACCACGTTAGCGTCGTCGGGAAATGATTAAAACTGTACACATAGTAAGGTTCAATTACTTGGTGAAATTTTATTTCATAATTTTTAATGACCGTCTTTTTTTAAAGAAGATTTAGTGGCTCAATTTCACTCACCATTTTAAATCATTAACTTTTGATATCAGATTTAGTATCAGCTACCGGAAATACCTAATTATTTACTCTACAGTTTGCAAAAGATTTCTTAGAAACCGCTTCAACGATCCCAGAGAAATCAGCATAGACGTAGAAAGAAACAGACTGAGGTATGTTTGTGGCAAGTGGATTTTTTATTTTTTTATTTTTAAGCAGTAATATGGCTAGGGTGAAATCAACATTGGGACACCAATTATTTAAAAGTTAGTTTTCGTTTAATATTGACCACATCCCAAGGTGAAATATACAAATAAATGTCATCAAACAATTTCAAAGAATTGGTTTATTTCTTATACTGAAATCTTTTCTTATATATTTATTGCCAGTGTCTCTTATAATTACCGAAAAAGAAGTAGACCGGAAGAATTTCGCCTGTATAATACATTAATATTTATTTTATCACGTAATAAGTTTTTGCTGACCCATTTCCCAGCAATCACTCAACTTTTTTATCTCTAAGATAAAATTCTCAGATATTCTCAGCGATGTAGCATTCTGGCTGTAGGGTTGCTTTAACAAAAAACTACTTTACTTCCTAGGAAATTTCTGCCAAGGATAGTGTGATGACAAGAAAGACATTATCCTGCTCATCATACTTTTTGCAGCATTGTTCCCTGTGTTCTATATTTTAAATTTGTAATTAATTCTGAACTAACGCCATTAATCTTGTAATGGCATTGTTGTATAAGGAGATATGTCGTAAGAAACTAAATTTCTTCCCGTCAGACATAAACATTAACGAACATTTTACCTTAAATTTAATATGATAAAATTTGTATTTATATTTTTTATATAAGGTTTATTTTTTATTATTTTGTAGTTCCCGGAGTATCCTTAAATAGATTTTGCAGAGCAGTTATATTCCTATTATGCCTGCTTGATTTAAATAAGTAGTAGTTCCTTTCAAAGCACTCGGATCGACAAACTGATCTTCGGAAAAGAATATAGTTTTTTAGGGGAAAAAATAGATCGATTTTTTAAATTATGATCACTCCGAATATGCCTGAATAAAAATAAATCGATTGGGTTCAAATCGGGCCCGTCTATGTTCCACTGCATTTTGTGGTACTTCGTCAATATTTATAAAAATCATAGTTATTTCGACATGGGTTAATGAAAATAGATCAATTGGGATCAAATCGGAGTATTTTGTGTTCCGTTCAGTTCCGTAGTGTTTTCTGTGGTGCCTCGTCCATATTTTTTAAAATCATAGTTATTTCGAATACTGATTAATGAAAATAGATCAAATCGGACTAGTTTGTGTTCCGTTCAGTTCCGTGGTGTTTTACCGATAATTGGTGATACGTTTATAAGCAGATTAATGTAATTAAGTCCATTGTGGCTGTCTCGAGTCATTGCTTTTTATGGTACTTTGCAGATATATTTTTAATTATAATGCTTTCGGAAATGCTTCTATGAAAATATATCGGTCGAATCTAGCCAGTTTGTGTTCTTTCTTCTTTCTTTTCATATTATTAAGGGTAGAATTTACTATTTTATCTTTATATTTTGATATTCTACTCAGAAAACTGATATATTTTTTACCATTACTTAAATTTACTAATATTAATGTATCTAAATATTTAAGTATCTGATTTTTCAATTCCGTTATCCTTATCACATGAAGATGTGTTTCCAAAGGAACTCATTCGGTAAGAAACGAAGTAGATATAAATATTTAACAAATGCAGTTGCAGCAAATGCTTTTTTAAATCGGTTAAGAAACTGGAACATGTTACTTGAAATTTCAAAAACGTAATAGGTCGATGTTCATGGTTAAAAATGTTACGGGTATTTTACTTCTGGTTTCCTAGACAAAATATGAAATTCTGTTTTGGAATACATGAATTAAACTTTACTTACGACTAGCTCGATGGAGAGGTATATAATGAATTTTCATATAAGCTAGTAGTAGGTCAAAACTTAACTTCCCCCTTTCAGAAAAAGTTATGTACCAAAGTTATCAGTCTCGACGAGTTGGTTTGAAAAGATTTTGTATGAATTTTTCATAAAATCAGTCGTTATGAAGCAAAATGGATTAAGAGTCAATTTTCATAGAGAGCTCGTAGTGGATCAAAACCTAAACTTCAATTGCTCCGAAAAAGTTATATACGAAAATTATCCGTCTCGGCGAGACGGTTCGAAATGGTTCTATATGAATTTATCCAAAAGTCAACCGTTATTAAGCAAAATGGACGAATAATGTTTTCTCATATAATCTCGTAATAGGTCGAAAACTCAACATCCCCTTTTCAGAAAAAGTTATATACCAAAGTTATCCCTCTCGACAAGTTAGTTTGAAAAGATTCGAATTCTGAAAAAATATCCGTTCATCTGTCTGCCTGCCCGTCACGTTTCTTGCAAGAATTGTAATTCGCGAAACGCAATCCGATTAAATTTAAATTTGTCTATTGTGTTAGTGTTAACTAGAGGAAGACGCCTCTTGTTGTTAAGAAGAATGGTGAATATAAGTTCTGGAACATTTAAAAAATATATATACATACAAAACGTAATGACTTTTGATACAATTTCAAAATCACAAGAATACTGCATAGTATACTGAAGAGCGTTTCATCAATCAATCCATCACTGAATATCGATTAAAATTGCAAAGGTAGCAGTTACCCCGAAAAAATATCAGAGAACTGCGAGGAGTAGCACATTTCAATCTTGTTATTTTATGAATATATCAATAAAACTTGAAAGCATAGCATGAAGCCTTGTATATGTAGCATTAAAAATACAACTAAACATTATTCAATTGCACCGTAAAAGGGAATATTTTACAATAATAGAGTTACCTAACTTATTGAATAATAAAAGGCCGTAGAGGAAACTCCAGAGGATTTACATGTTCTCTCATTAGAGACCCGTAAGTTAAGACATTAATGGTGTAATTTAATTAGATATGTAAATTTCAGGAGGCTTTAGAAGTATTAAGAACCGCACCTAATCAAGTCGACCTGAAAATCTGTAGGCCGCCTCCGGACGTATTAAATTGTGTAAGTCCCATATCCGAAGTTCCTCCTCCACCTCCCCGTCGAGAGCCTCCTAGTAGTCTCAATCTGCCTTCAGCGATTTACAGCACCCCCGAAGATGATTACTACCATGGGGTAAGTACAACTATTGCTTCGGTTTATAACCAATATGGCTTTGTTGTTGCCAATAGGGAAAACGCATTAACTGCGGTGGTTTTCTCCTATATTGTCCGTAATCGTTAGCGTTATTATCTTTGCTTCAGCAAGATATTTTATTGCAGATCCAAATAATTGTCAGTTTAATAACTTTACTAGTATGCTTATTATAAACTTTTTTCTGTCAGTTTATCAACTAATGCTTTACTTCAATTTGATTTTTTGTAAATATAGGTACCTAAAATGCACAAAAGAAAATAGTGTTCTTATTTTTGTCTTACAACCAACTACAGATTTCGTATACCGGGTGGCATAAAAGTATGGGAACGGCAGGATAACTTGAAAAATGCAATCCTAGAAAAAATACTTTAAATACAAAAGTTATAGAAAATTTCCCTGGCTATCTGACGCTGACCTTGAATTTGATCTTGACCGTGACCTTGAAGGTCAAGTCGATTTTTTTCAAACGGAACCCCCTACTTTTAACCCCGGAAATGAAACGAACGGAAAATTTTACGTTAGAATATGACCTTCGGCACTTACAAAATTGACCTCTAGAGGCCATATTTACACCATAATTTCGTAAGTGCCGAGGGTCATCACCGAACGTAAAATTTTTCTCTCATTTCATTTCCGGGGTTAAAAGTAGGGGGTCCAATTTGAACAAATCGACTTGACCTTCAAATGGCCTTGAAGGTCACGGTCAAGGTTAAATCCATCGTCAGATAGCCAGAGAAATTTCCTACAACTCTTGTGTTTCAAGATTTTTTCTAGGTTTAATATTTTTCAAGTTATTCTGCTGTTCCCATACTTTTATGCCACCCGGTATAATATAGAGTACTGGTGAAAAAATTCGATTTTTTCCTTGTCTGTCCTTTCAAATTTAATCGAAATCCCAAGATCTCTTTTGAACAAAATGGGCATTAACACATGCCTCCGAGAACACGAGTGGTAAATGGTCCCAAATATGACCACATGAAGACGAAAATAGGGCATCGCGTCTTTTTTACGTTTATTTACCATGTTTTTTACACGAATTATGTATTCATTAGTCAGATGTTATTTACGTTAATATTTTAATATTATTCAACTTGTTTAAAAAAATTTAATTTATTTAATTTAAGTAAATATAATTGTAAAATTTTTAGGTCTTTTTAATTTCACATATTAGTTCTTTAATTTTGTTGATTAATAGTGTGCTTGTAAAACTTAAAAATTGCTTAAATAATTTGTTATAATTTACTTTGTAAAGATACAGAGGTAGAGAATTGTAGTTTTTCCGATTCAGTTTGACACTCTACTATTATTTAATTAAAATACATAGCATTTTTTAAACAGTCAGAACTTGTTTAAAGCAATTATTTAGTAATTGTTTAAAGAATGTTCTGTATGCTCAAAATAGAAGCAGAGAGTCTATAAACAGTAAAAAAACTACAAATCTCGAGCTTTATCGCAATAAGCAATATAATATTGTTTAATAAATTCACAGCTTTTATTAGCAAGCTCTTAATCAGCTGAATTAAATAACTACTTAACTCATGAAATTTAAAAAAAAAATTGTCTGAATAATTTGAAAAACATTAAAATATTAATAGAATATGATTATTTAATAATGATTTGTGTAATAATTGTAAATAAATAATAGCCAAAAATCCTCACTACTATATTTTTGCTCTAATAGATAATTTTTGAGACCCTGTATATTTGTATTATGGTTGTTTAATTTAAAAACAAGCTAACCATTGTACTCTTCGCCGATTTACTGCTCTTTTTATATAATTGTTGCACATTCTATAGCATACTCTTCACAGTTTTTTTTGTAAATGATATTAGTAATAGACATTTTTAGTTTAATTACAAAACATAAAAAACAAATCATTTTAAAAATTAGTAACTTTTTTATTTATCGATCGATTTTGTTCCTCCCCTAACTAACTAACTTATCCTCCAAATTTCAGTACATTCGGACTTTTCGTTCTTAAGTTGTCGTGCTTACAGAAACGTGACGGACGGACTGGCAGAGAGACAGACAGACGGACGGACGGACATTTTGAAAGTTGTTCAGAATTCGATCATGAACACAGTGAAATTTTTTTCTCTAGGAGCAATATTACCGGTTTTAGAAATGTGCCGATCAAATGCAATATACTCTTCGCTTTGTATTTGCGAAGAGTATAATAAGCTATTTATTCTCATCCTCTAGACTATTCTGAAGGAGGATTCTATCGAAAATTTCGGAAAGAAATCCCATAACCTGGAAAACTACAGTCACGAGTTTTCACAAAGGAACTCATTATTTTTGGAATTTCGAACAAATGTAATGTGAAAGGGGAGACATTTTTATGTGGTGTTCCCGAAGAAACTTCTTAACAGAAGTTAAAGTTAAACAAAAATTTTATTAATTTTTTCCAAAAAATCTGATAAATTATATTTATTATTAATGTAACACCACGTTCCTTCTAATATATAGAGTATGATATTCTCTATTTTGATCTGAGAAGGAGGCAGGGCCTAATCAATATGGCGCATGCTGCGACCTCGTTTCGCTGGGTTTAAATGCAAGTTTTTTTTTATAATTAGTAGTCAATAGAGGTTTTCACTTCGGAAAAATTCCGAAAAGCGTTAACTTTTAAGAATACATCTCTGAACATGTCAGGAACAACATACCAAACGTTACCAACAATAGTCTTGATCATAATTTGTTATTGAACAAATTAGTTGTCAAATATTTCTTAAAATAATTTTTTCTTAAAAAAACCAAGCTGGGCCGTTCGAAAGTAAGGGAAATTTCACATCAAAAATGTATATGAAGTTTTTCTGGTACAATAAAAAATGTAGGCTCCAGATTTTTTTTGTTTAACGCTCGAAAATACAACGCGGCTTCGGACGCGCTACCCTAAATTTGTTGTAACTTTTGAACTAATTAATGAAATTGAGCTCAACAAAGCTTAAATGAAAAAAGAAACATCTGGCTATTGGATTATTATATTTTCAAATTTAAAAATTAATGTGTATATGAATATACTTAATTACATACCTATATGAAGTCGAAACATAAAGAGATTTTCGATGAAATCCACCATTTCTACAATTTTTAAGACAAAAACCTGGAACTTTCACATATTTCTCTTGAAGTAATGTATAAGAAGATCCGATGAATAAAAAAAATCTCAAAAATTAATTTTTGAACATGTACACTTCCAAAATTTCAAAATTTTGAGAAACTGATAAAAGATTTGTATAACTAACTTTAACCACCTATTACTCTGGTTCAAATTGTGTTATTAGAATTCTGTAGGTGTGATTTTTAAAGCTTGAAATATGTACTGTAAGATGCTTCGAGGGGATTTACCCTAAAAATTATATTAACCCTCTTTATTTTACGAAAATAAAAAAAATATTTTTTTTGCTCCAAAATTCGAAAAATATTAAAAAAAAAAGTTATTAACGTTTGTTTTATCCCTAGATAAAACAAACGTTAATGACTTTTTTTGTAAATATGTAGCATACCTGTCCAACATATATTTATAGTAGGACCTCAAAATAAGTAAATCTACTGTAAAAAAAAATGGGATATATATAAACCTATACTTTTCACAAAATATTGATGTTTCGAAAATTTTTACCCTGTTTAAAATATCGAAAACATATTCAAATCATTCACGTGGTACAGGACCATAAGACAAATTATAATGCCTGAATAGCAGAAAGACAGAATAATTTGAATATATATTGTGTTTAAAAAAAATCTTTTATTTTGCGTAAACTGTTTTTACTTTTACCAATAACGTATTGAATATGTTAGTCCGAGCGCAATTTGTTAAAAATGTATTGAGTTACGTCATTTTTAATGAAGTTTTTATCGAAATGTCGTCCATGTTGGATCAGCCATTTTGAATAACCTTTTTTTGACATCATAATTCTTTCAGAGACCTTTTAAACTACTAATGTCAATTTGAATTAAATCGTCTTAACATTTCTCAACTTATAATAACTTTATTTAAAAAAACGTTTTTTTTTTGTTTAAATAATTAATCAAAAATTTCCTCAGAATTATATGATTACAACTTTTTATTTTAAGCTATGTAAAAGTGATATCAAAAGGTTTTATGAAAATATATATATTCCAAAACAATGCATATTTTCGCCCTCTATTAACTCCACTAAATGTGTATTTAAATTTTGTTTTGTGTTTTTTAAATTATATTTGTTTTCACAACCATCAACGGAAGCATTCTGTATGTAAAAAAAAATTAAAAAGCCAAGTCTCTCCAGTGTTACGAAAGTGTTCCTTACAAATACTTAACATTAGATATAGCAATTACAATTAACAAATTAAAGTTACAAAGGCTTTAGATATTTAGCAGTGTTTCATAATACCTAATTTATATAAATTATCCAACTGCTATATGAAAATAATGTTTTATATTTTTCAAATTGTTATTTCCCAAATTCTTGCCACATCTATGATAAGTATAGTTTTTACAAAAACCAAAATGCTACACACTGCAATTCATGTTTCATCTAGTAGATTGGAATTATTTGGAGGTGATTATATATCCAATTTAATTTTAATTTTCTTCAGATGATGTCCTTTTGATTGGCGAAGTGCGCGTTGAGAGTAATGTTTTGGTGTTTGTAAAAACAGTGTCAGTATCACACCAAAGGTACCTACTCCCTTCTCTACATGTCGATTTATTAATATTGTCTTTCAGGAATTTGAAGTTACGCTTAAGAAAATTCAAGGATCTCTTGGATTCACACTACGTAAAGAAGATGACAGTGCGTTGGGTCATTACGTTCGAGCCTTGGTTCGAGAGCCTGCTCTAACGGATGGAAGAATTAGAGCTGGCGACAAAATCATTGCTGTAAGTTCATAGCCATTTATTTCAGGCTAATATTTGTTAATTAGTCGAGGATTACATAGAAACTTAATTTATTTTTCTATATTTAAATGATGTGTATACCAAGATACTAAAGAACTACCCATCATACTTTCAGGTAAATGATGTGGAAATATCACCCATGAGCCATGAAGAAGCAGTTCAATTTTTAAGGCAATGTTGTGAAATAGTCAGATTACGTTTGTACAGAGATTCAGCCCAGACCCCCGTTGCTGCACTTTCCCCGTCTGAGACTACTCCAAGAACTTCATTTTCTCGAAAAGCTCATTTAAGGTAATAAATATCAACGAAATACATAATGTTAATTTACTGGTGGGCCATACAAAAACAACTTTTTTAACTGCTTTTAACATTTTTACTCTTTTAACCGATTAGCAACATTTCATTTTAAAAAACGAAAATTTAAAAAAGAAGATGTTCTTAACTCGATCCCTAGATTTTCTTTGTACGCCCACTACTCCAGATCAACAAGCGATTTCTATGAAATTTTTGCAAATTTTAGGGTATTGGTCCCAGCACAGTTTCGTTATGCTACTTACATCCAATCTAAGATAAGCATACATCAGAAGCTACAAGTATGGACATGCTAAAGATGCCTCGATAAGCGCTGTAGCGATCGCTGTCGCTGTATCGATGTGGCCTCTGTGTAAAACAAATCCATAGTTTCTTATGAGACAGTTTCTTATGACACAGTTGCTGCTATCCACACAGTCTACAGAGATGTCGATGTCAAACCAAAGTAGTTTGTTTTTCCATCGCGATAAACTGCTGACATCCCGATAACTCTTATGTTTATTGGTTCACTTCAGATCTCGAAGCCGTTTTGACCCATTTGCGGTTAAGTGTGTATGCTAAAGTAGTCTTTGAATTTTTGTTGTGATTTTAATTTTTCTAAAAGAGCAAATGAATAAAGAGGAATTAATGGATTTATAGTGTTTAGTACTCCAGCTATGTGGGATAAACGTCATAAATACATATCTGGTATGCTTTGACAAGTGAATGGAAGAAATTAGCTACAAAAATTGGATGATATTCACCTAAATATTGTTGTTTATGGTTTATGGGACAAGCATTAAACTGATGATTTGAAGAGTTAAAAATAATCCACCACTTCGCCCTTAAAGACATACTGTCTTCATCACTTTTATTACTGCTGTCGCTTCTAATCATAGTTCATTATTTTGTAATCAATCCAGTAGATTCGTTGTATCAAAATGCATTATTAATTTGTAAATTGTCCATCAATGAACAGTAAAGATCACTAAAAGGATAGTATCTTTGGTATGTTCGCCCTCGTATCTATGTAAACCGCGCAACCACTACCACGCTCATCGAGGCATGTTCGGCATATCTGTACCCTAAGTTTTCTGTTCACAGTTTCGGCATCTTATTGTCGGAAATACATCTGTTCAAATGACGCTTCTAGAAAGTAGAACAGACAACTCGAAAATATAGTTTGGGAATAATCTGTTATATATTATCCGGAATAATCTTGAACATCGAAATATAGAGGGCATCACACTAATGATCGGCTAAAATAATTTGTAGATCGTGCATTTTTTTGGTTTTAGCATCGATTGTTATTTTAACCATGTGTGGATTTTGCGGAAAAATATTTAAAAAACTAAAAAACGCGAATTTCGTAATGATATTGGGACTCAAAATTAGATCCCGAACAACTTTTTCTAATAACATTTTTCGATATCTTCAACGGGAGGAAAAATATCGGAAATGGGCTCCATTTGGGGGGCTACTGTTGTCTCAGTTTGTTACTTAAATTTAAGTTGGTTGCCTCGAAATGTATGTCTTATTACAATGGGCTTGTTCGGCATTTTTTTTTAATTTTACAAATCGAAAGTGCAAGTATAAATTAATGGATCTGCAAAAAATCAGAATCTTATTCGCACGTTTAGTATCTTAAAAACTATTACAAATTATATTATTTGGTGAAATGTCAAAAAATTTTCTCTCGCTCCTGCCAGAACGAATTTTCGATTTCGACCCTGCAATTTACGATTATAATTCATCGCCGACCTTCTCGTTTCCGTAGACACATAGAACGAACTTCCACTCGACGTATTTATTTAGTTACCAGCGTTTAAAAATTCCATGTTTTTCGACTTTTCAGGTTGAATTTTAAAGGTCCCAGAAATCCATTTTTCTTACGTCACTTGCGTATAGTGACGTCACAAATGAGCGCTCGGTTTTTGCAACTATTACTAAATTCAACTCCTTATATCTCGAGAACGGAAAAAGTTAATAATACGAAATTTTAAGTGTATAATAAGAATATCGAGTACTATATGAAAAAATATAAAAACCATATAAACGGAATATCATGGAACAAGCCCATTGTGCCAAAGCTCAAATCTGAATTTTAAAAAGTTATGAAAATATTGGGCTGTCTTCATTTTACATGAGACACACTGTTTAATGGGCCTCACAAAATATTTTGTTTATGTCTGTTATATGGATTCAGGGTAGGTAATCAAAATCTGTTAAAAAGTCTAAAAGTTATTATAAACAGTTAAATAATTTCACTTTTTCTGGCCCTCTTTGTTTATTAACAGTATTGAAAACACAATAGTATTAAACATTTCCAAATTACTCCAATCAATGAACACTCAAAAGGGGGGTGTAGAGGACATGGTCAGGAACAGAATTTTGGACTTCAGGGCTGTTTGGTGTAGGTAAAAGTCCCTGAACCTACGAGGCAAGTGGTGTGTGGGTGAGCACGTAGAAGGTCAGTATTTTGTGTTTTTCGCTTATATCTCGAAAATAGTGCATCCTAGCGAAATGGTTAGGTACTTTATTCAAAATGAAAGCTGACGAAATTTCCTAAAATAATATTGCTATTCATTTTTTTTTTCCTATTTCAAATAGCTTTCAAGTTATTTGCTAGCGAAAATCTAAACTTTTCGAAAAACGCTGTCTTTGCCTCACTCTTTTCGACAAACTTTGCAGGGTGGTCACTTTTCTGGAAAACATGGAAAACCGGGAAGAGTAAAGGAATTTCATGTTGGTCAGGGAAATCAGGGGATTTATACGTAAAATCAGGGAATTGTAACAATTTTAAGAAATAGTCCGGTAAAAATGCCTTTATTTTAATACATTTATATTGCTTGCAGTTAAAAATTTTCCATTCAGTCAATTGAAAATAGTTCTCGAAAAAAATTAATTGTACAAAAGTGTCAATATTGGCTAATTTTTAGGTCCAGTCACAATTTCTGTTAATAAAATATAAAAACAAATTGAAATTGGATTTAGAGTTGTAACAATTAGTCAGGGACAAGTGAAGTTTAACAGTCAGGAAAATCAGTGAAAAGTCAGGGAATCTGAAAAGCAGCTTAGGTAGCCACCCTGCTTTGCTTTCTAAAGCATCAGCCCTTAGTTTTCTAGCAATGTTCTCACAATGGAACTTGTGGAGCATTAAATTTCCTTAAAAATGAGCTATTTGTTATTTTATCTTCAAGTGATCAAAAGTGATAATAATTTGAAATTTTTTTGCCAAATTTCGAGATTTGGAAAGAAAACCACTTTCTCTTTATTTAACTTTAAAATTAAGATCTGCCTACTTCATTTTCAAAGACTTGTTCAACGAAGCCCCTCTCGATGGGGTGCGTCAAAAAAAGAATTTCACCTCCGATGCACATACAGTGGAAGTACCTACCTGAAAAAATATTTTTTTTAATACCTGTGACATGCCGAAGGACATGACGAAAGTATAAGGGTTCTATGGAACCTTAAAAATTGCGTTTAAAAAAAATTGACTTGTCATGTTGTCATATCGTCCACTGTGTCATATTTTCTGTAACCCCCGGCCCCCAAAACGCGAATGCGTTTGTATTTGGCGGTGTTAGAACCCACTGGTTCTCATCGCACGAAATTTAATTTCAATAAATGGTTGTTTATTATACAATTACCTTCTGCTCATGTGTCACAGTGTAAATATGTAATATACAGCTAGCTTCTACACAAAGATGTGACCTTTGAATAAGGATAAAGTGCAATGTACAGTTTCTTTCAAATTTTCAACATTATGTACGGATATTTATATAGAATATCCTACACTAAGTTGCATTCAAGATATCTCAGCATGTTTGTGGGTTTATTTGACACTTTCGACGTTTTCTCGAACTTTTAGTGACTATTTCATTATAATACTCTCAATGAACCGCAATTAATTCATGCTTAGAAAAAGGCCTATAAACTACTATTGTAAGAAAAAAATTTGTAGTGTTTCATGGTGCATGCGCTTTGTATTGAAATGTCATTGAAAGCTCGAAAAAATGTCGAAAATGTCAGAGAACTAGCAACATGCTCTGTTTGGACATTTTTAATGTAACTTACTTTATGTTCCAGTCAACGAAGCCCAAGAAAGACCAAATAGGAGAAACAGTTCATGTAGAGGCCAATTTTTGTATAGTTGTCGGGACGAGTGCCCTGGATAACATACTAAAAGTCCTGGCCAGTGGATTGTCTGCAGGTGGGGAGTGGGGGTAGTTTAAACGTTTTTCCTAAATAACTTGAAAGCCACGCCCTCTAGCGAAAAAATGTTGATATACAATATCAATCTACATGAAATTTCCTACAAATAAGTTCCTATTAATTTTTTTTTCTATGATTAATACTTTTTCCAATATTTTTCCATCATCTCTTCTATAGCAGTAGTTAAAATAACTATTTATTTTTTTTATAGGTTTAGAATGTCACGAAACGGGAAAATTTTAAATTTGAGTGGAGAAAAACATTTTTATTATCTATTTCCTTTAGACGGTCCACCCTGTATATTTTCCAGTGAAACTCGAACCGTTTCTTCGGTGGCAGTAGCGTGAAATATCTACCAAATTTGACTGTTCTCCGTCAAGTAGTTTTTATTTAATGCACCGACAGACTGACGAAGTTGAAAATCCTATATTTTCGTAATCTACATGATCTGAAACATGAAAATCTGAGAAAATCTCGGAGGGTGATTTTTTATGTAATAAAATGCTTGCCTTCGCTATGCGATTTTCCCATCCTCTGTATCTCGTATAGTATTGATCCTAGAAAAAAATGAATAGGAATTAGCTGGTTCAAATTTTCATTTATTTTTATATTGTATATAAATACTTTCGCTAGAGGGCGTGGCTTTCGAGTTATTCGAGAAAAACGTGAAAACGGGACCTTTAAATTACCCCCTATCCCCCCGCAGACCATCCACTGGTCAGGATTTTTAGTATGTTGTTCTGGGCACTCCCCCCAACAAATGTACAGAAATTTGCAACTATACCAATTATTTCTCGTATTTTTCCTTCGTTGATTGGACTATTAAGATATTTTATAACATCAATTTTATCTAAACATAATGTTGAACACTTGAACTAAAAATAAATATAAGAGAATGGCTCAAATAAAAACTTTTTATTTTCATCTCTGTGATAGGCAAAAAAAGGCCGATCTTTACCCACCCCCTTTGCCCGAAAATTTCAAATTGCTATAACTTTTAATCATTTGAAAATAAAATAACAAATAATAATTCATTTTACAACTACAACTTTTACTGTGAGGACATTGCTGTAAAACTAATTGCTGAGGCGTTTTTTGAAAATTTATAATTTTCACTAGCGGATATCTCGAAAGTTATTGGGAACAGAAAAAAAATTATAGCAACAATCTTGTAGAAAATTTTAACACCTTTCATCTTGGATAAAATAATCAGTTAGTTGCCATGCACTGTTTTCGAGATATAAATGATAAACCAAAAAAAGTGACCTTCTATGTACCCCCCTGCACCCCGCTCGTAGGTCTGGGGACTTTCAATATGTTTACCTCCTAACTACTCCAAACACAACCTTAAAGTAAAAAATTCTGTTCCCGATCATGTCCTGTTCATTCACTGACTAAATATCTTTTGTGATTTATTTTATTCTATTCATTTGTAGACAAGAAGCAGTTGATATGCTAAACGACATAGCAGTTCGCAAGCTGATTCCAGGTAATCAAGACACTTACAGACGTTCCTTATCTCCAAACGCATCACCTAGAAGACTGCGTCGTCACCCCTGTCCTTCCGATGCTTCACACATCACAGACTCTTCCACTAAATACATGATAAATGATGAACAGTTCCACGAAGGCTTACTCCAACAATGCTCACATCCCTTTGACGACGACGCCTTCAATTCCCTCTTCTCCATTGAATCAGACGATGGTGATAAACCATCTCGTCCAAGCTCTTTAGATCTATACAATCCAAACCAAACTCCTGTCGCCGCTAGAAAACCTAGATTTAATTTCTCTCTAGCACACAATGCTTATGAATTAAATAACCTGGATCCAGAAGTACTGGATGCTCCTAATTTGACGTATAACTTAGGTAATGATGATGTTAAAAGTACCGATGTGGAGTGCGGGGACAGTTTTCCCCAAGAACCTGCAAGTATGCCACATATCCCCATAGACAATTCTGCATTTAGCTATAAAAATCCGGCCTACCAGTCAGCTCATCCCCAAATAGGCTCCGATACAATAGATTCTGCAAAACCTAAAACAGACGACACTAACATGAAGAAGTGGAAAAACGTTGTTTTGCAAGACGAAGATGAAACTACTCCCAGGAATGAGACCCATCATCCCATGAAGGAAGAATACGAGGTATGTATAGCTATAGTACTGTTCACAGGTTTTGAACGTAAGGTGGAATGGGAGGTACAATCGGAAACAAAAGTATTAAAATTTTTTAATTTGTTAATATCTGTATGTGTTGTGTGAAATAGATGACTACTATTGACCTAAACGATTATTAGAATCAAATATTCACTATTAGGCAGTCATTTATCTGCTTTTCAATGGTTTTTTCATTTTATTTTCAAATTTTTAGTTTTTATGACAGACACCTTTGGCACTGAAAATGCCCCTTATAACTTGGCCTCATGATAAGTTATTGTTTTTTGTTAATTTGATAATTTAATTTACATACTGTAAATTAATCAAGAAGGGTAATTATGAGATATATATTATTAATATGTCATTTTTTATTATTAATGAAGAATTTAAAGCTTGATAAGAAAGTGAAATCATGACAAAACTATAATACTGTTTATTTATTATTCCTACGTTGGCACCAATGCGCAATGTACGGGTTAGGTACATTTATTAGATGGGAGAAGCGTTTCCACTTATGTATCATTACAAGTGTGACCGCTTCAGAAATATATCGTGACAAAATAACGCTATTTTGGAACGACAAAAATGAAATCATTCGACTAGCTCTGTCAAACGGAACTCAAGTAGAAAATATGTAGTTTGTCGCGTAGCATTATTCGAACTCATAGAGGGAAATGCAATGCAATCCAAGTGATGATGCGAGTAACTGGGTATTTTAACATTTCGCAGCGCAACGTTACATTACCTGAAAATGACAAAACAATATTATGGATATTGTCTACAATTGTTTAATTGTGGCATATTCAGATTTTCAAATTTTTATTGGGTATTTTGCCACTGAAAAATATTTTAAAATGTTGAAAGAAAAAACCTTTGCGCCAAATGGATCAGACAAGCAGAGTGTGGTTCTTGAATACATGATTGTTAAAGAATGGCTCACACCTAAAAATATATAAACTAGAATAATGCTATGAACGAAAAACTGAAAATGAAAACTAAAGACAACTAACGTTTTGGAAGATTATCTCTACTAGCCTGGGAGGCAGCAACAGATTTTTCGCATTAATATCTAAAAAGCTAGATTTTTTTCCAAAGTTTAGATTGTATCTATAATGAAGGTGCAATTTTAGCAAACTCTTAGTGGTGCATAAATGAGTAAGAAATTAAACAACATGTTGAAAAAAACATATACATATTTTCAGATTTGACTTTCCTTTTCTTCCGGAGTGACGATATGGAATTACTGCTATAGGCCCTAAAGACCTCAGATGGTAATGGTATATTCTATCTCCTTCCATCAACTAATTGTCAACAAGACTCTTAAAATATTGATTATTTAATAAGATAAGACAATTTTTTAGTAAACGGGGATAGATGCGTTTCGAATTATTCAATAGATTTTCTGTACTAGTTGGTTGCCCTTCCTTAGAGATGAAATAGGTAAAAATAAGATAAATATAATTTGATGTCTGACGTGACTATGGAAATACGTAAACAACAAACTGTCATGGTTGACAGCCAAAAAGTTTTGAGAACATAAGTAGATAACTTCCGAAACGTTCACTGTCTGTAGTTTTTAATTTTAGTTTTTAGTTTATAACATTGTTCTAGTCTATATATTTTTAGGTGTGAGACATTTTGTAAAAATCAAGAAGTATTCAAAAACCAACCTCTGTCTGATCCATTTGGCACAGAGGTTTTTTCATTAAAAATTTATACATGTTTTTCAGTGGCAACATACCCAATAAAAAGTAAGAAAAACGTTATGGAAATAACGACCCGTCTCTAACGTGAACTAGAGTTAATATGAAACAGCTGAGATCGGTTAGGTTAGGATCCATTGTACATAAAATGTAAAATGTTCAATATTCTCTTTTATTTATTTAAAAAATTTGTAGTGCTCTTTGAAACAAAGTGAGACAAACATAGGATAAGCTATCTTTCTCACTTGTATTGCTTACCCTTTAAGACATGACAAAAAAAAGACAGATGTTAGCATCAGAGTTTGCTTTACCATATTGCTACGTTTTTATGATCCGTTAATTTTGTCAATAATAATTTGTTTCTTGAGAACCTGCAGTGAACGATAATTAAACTGCAGTTATCTTATAACATAAAAAAATACATTAAAAAAATTCCATTCAAATTCCAAATTGACACATAATTTGTGCTCAGACACGCGTCATTTATGCTAAGACACATATAATTTGTGATAAATACAGGATATTGAAAAAGGTTCTTAATTGCTGTGTTAAGCACCACTAGCAGATTATTAAAATTTTGCAAAATGAAGGGTATTCTTTGAACATACTTTTTAAGCATATATAATAGCACCTAGAATGGGATTAGGAGGAAATTATATTTAACTTTTAATATTTCGCAATAATCTGTCTTCCAATTTATGGTACCTACTTATTTTTTAATCACCAAATCTAATGTAATGAATGCAATGAATTCATGAAGGTGATCCTTTAATGCATATATCAGCCGTGCTTTATAAATCGATATAAAGAAAAGAGCAACCATTGAATGGTCCTTGATCTCGTTTTTTTTTTGTAATTAATGAAATTAGTTTAAACAAAATTAATAATTTGATTGTGTATGAAAGTAACAAACTTCTTTTCATACTTTTTCTAAGACAGTCGTACAGGTAACTTAATTATTGCAAAACGGATTAAGTGATTTTGTCTTTATGGATATGGTATTAAAAATAAAATAGCCATGAAATGTTGCGTAAATTTAATGTGTATAATTTCAGGTCCTTGCCATAGAACTAAATAGGGGTTGGAATAGTAGATTGGGATTTAGTTTACAAGGAGCAGCTGGAGTTACTTATGTAAGTGCTGTCCATGCTGATAGTGTAGCTGCAAAAGATGGAAGATTAAAGCCTGGGGATCGTGTCATTAAGGTAAGGATCTAAAAAAGAAAATGCTGATCGGTTAATGAGGTTTAAGATGCACTTCCTTGTGCTTAACATTTTTTTAAAACGTGCCATTTAAAATAGGAAAGTTTGTGGCATTATAGTGTATAAAATTAAAAAAACGTACAATGTGTTTCTTAACTATGTTACAGAAAACGCCAATTATGGTGAGGTTTCGAAGCGCAGATAGGCCACACCTCTCTCAAATGTGATTGGTGAAATGAACCACGATCACGAAAGAGTGATGTGCTTATTTCAATGCTTGCAAACTATTACATTTAAAGGTTTAAATATAATAATATATTGAGTTTTTGAAATATGTAAATATATTGAAAGCTATTCCAGGTGCTTGATTTCTATGAACTGGTTTCTTTATTACACAGAGGTAATGGCATTTTCACTATTGAATTACAATATAAATAAAATGTACTATGTAGGTGAATGCATTACGTTTCTGAATGATCAGTTGTGTTCGTGCCTAGGCGAAGCGAGACCAATATTGTCTATTGTGGATCTTCTTTGTAGTCGGCATTTGCTATACAAACTTCAAAAGAGGGAATGCTGTCCCAAAGCCTAGTATGTTATAGGTATAAGAAAACAATTAAGATACTTCGTTATTTAGCTATAGGATGTTGAGGTTTACCCAGAAAATTCGATTTTTTTATTAAATATCTTTAGAAGGCTAAAATAATTCTAAAATTTTAAATGTGGCTTATTCAGGGTAATAAAAAGTGAGTGATACTAATGGTACCTTTCCACTACATGGTTGTGTTACATTAAGCAAGAAATAAATACTAATCTTTTGTTTCATATTATAATAGTTTAAAAAAGTTTAATTTTTGAAAAATATACTTTTATGCATTTGAAAAATATCAACAATGGGGAAATTGTTGGCATACTTTTTTGTTACCTATAAAGCTATGTGTTGGAATGGGACCATGTATTCATCTGTTCTTTGTTATTCACCGACTGTATGAAATAAGTTCTACTATGTTGGACAACACTATCTAATTCCCACAAATGGGGCTGCAATTACCCTATAGTTAACATGTGATGCACCTTGTGCAGCATGAGTGGCAAAGAGGTCTAGTTATAGATAAAGTAAAGAATTTTTTCATGAGATATGAAAATGCTACCACCTAATATAATCGTATGCTTCAAAAATTTTTTGAATTACATATTCCTTCTTAAAATTTTACTTTCCAATCAGTTCTAATAAAGTCTTTTTTATATATATATTTTTTTCGGGTATTTCCATGCCTTTACCCTTGTGCAAATGTGAGCTATATTGGCAATTCAGCGACAATGTCAGTGCAGTGGCGCCGTACCATTTAAAATTTAATTTATTTGTTCATTGCAGTTCATTGAAAATGTTATAAATGAATGTTGATTACTTATATAATTTTTTGAGTACCTATAAACTTCTAATACAAAATTTTTGCATTCTAGGTTAATGACGAAACTGTAGAGCACATGACTACTAATGAAATAATAGATTTACTCCGAATAGTAAGGGGTCCAGTATGTATAGTCGTGTCAAGAGTCAAATCTACTGAAGACTGTCCAAAAAGCAATGCAGAGAATTGAGCAACTGTAGTACAAGATTATATTCTAAGAGCATCTATCAAATATACTATTCGCTAAATAAACATTTATTTTTTGTTAATGTCATAGTTTAATGCCGTTTTATATATTTTTAAATGTTTTTAAGAGATAAAATGTTGTGATAGTTTTAATTATTTATAATTATTTTACAATTTTCCTGCATAAAATGTGATTAAAATTTATTGTAATTATGTATCTTGTTAATAGTGATTTTACTATGATTTTTAAATTGTTCTTTATGTTTATTTAGAATTTTAAGCTAGTCTGTATTGTAAAATATTATGGTACGTTAAAACTACGGACTTGTTGTATAAGTCCAACTATAGATAAGTACCCCTACAGTAGCTATATGAAAATTATTAGAATGAATGTTTAAATTAGATTCAATATGCAGTATTCTAAACCATTAAAATTATAATATTCAGAAATTACATTCTAAATTTTTGCCTGAATAGGAAATGTGTTATTTTTTGTAAGACTATATAAATCAAGAGTATAATAAATCTATTAAATTTAGCAATATTTAAATAAATGAGACTATAGAGATAAAAGTTAAATGTACGTTCAATTTGAGTTGATAAAATGCATTTGTCACGAGTTAAAAACATTATGTTGTATTTTATATAGACTTTTAGGTATTTCAAATGTTTTGTTTTGACTTAAAACCAAAGACAAGATAAAAATAAATATCGTTGAATTCAATCCTACATAGCATTTTTATTTTCCAAATTTACAAAACCAATAAGTTTAATCTCTCACTCATCAAATAGCAATGAATATAAAGTTGATCATCTACTAGAACTCGAAAGAGGCAGGAAAATATCATAACTTGGCAGCACTGCTTCTGGAAAAATATTTTAGGGTGTAATACAGGACCCTTAGAGGCTTAACTTGCGTCAAAAAAATTATACTTTCTTGCGTAACTCGTTTTTGTGGCATCTTGTATAATCGAAAATAATTTTTTACGTTGTAGTAGGAACGAAACTGAAAGTTTTGTTAGAGGTGTTTCAGAATCTCATGAGCCGCGAAATGCGCAAAAGGCAAAGTTTAATCTGAGTTATAAGTATGTTTTTGAAGACACTGGGGGCTGCCTTGCTGTATACATAAACAAGAGCTCGGGATAATTTGTAAACAATAAATATAATATTTTTAAGAAGTGTAACTGAGTCAACAGGACGGATTATGTCTCTGCGCATATGAAGGTCACGGCTCATGAGGTGTTAAAACACCTCTAAGAAAGGTTTTTTATAAAGTTTGCCTATCACCCTGTATATGGATTTAGGCAATTTTCAAATTTAAGAAGACTAATAATTAACATATTAAAACCATACAATTAGTTCTTTTGGCACACTTAATGCTTCGAGAATTAAATGAATTTCACTATAAATCAATTTAAAAAATATGGAGTATTCCGGTTACAAAAGCATCGGTAATTACATAGGTGACTTTAATATTGTGATAAAAAATTGAATTTTTCTACTAGAGTTTGTCACAATGATATATCTTTTGACAAATAGTAATAAAGTAAAAATATTAACAAACATTAAAAAAAATTAATTTATTCGAATAAATACAAAAGAGTAACAGATATACAGAAGTGAAGTAATGCACCTACTATTTAGTTAATTAAAAATTATTTTATGAAAAATAATTACACAAAATTAATGAGATAACTCAATGAACAATAATAATAATAAAAAAACTAACTATAACAAATTTTGAAATTCAGGAAATGCAGTAGATTTAAATGAACCAAACTGGACTAATATATCTGAAATGGAAAGGCATCTAGCTCATGTTTCTTCAAAAACTTGTGGAGATCTCCTAATGCTCAACATCAGTGTATGTGACTTTAAAGAAACCAATGGATTTTGATCCCACAGACAATATTACATACCTACCTAATATCTTTTATATTGTCAGCAATAGATGCACTCTTTATTTAGCCTGAAAAATAAAAAAATGCACCAGTGCACCAGAGGTGAACAAGTGAATGTGAAGATGGTTCATCTTCTCATAAAAATATAAATCCCCTTTTCGTGCGTGATTTAACTATAAAATTAAAGGTATTCATTTTTTAAAGAGTGGGTCTGTTTAAAAATTGAATACCTGAATAACGAAATTGTGTATACACTCTCTTTCACTTGTCGTGAGTACACCCTTTTATCTCTAAAATTAAAATTTGGGTAAGTTGTACACGTCTTTAAGGTAACTTAGAGCCCATATACCTATTAAGTTCATTCCATAGACGCGAGGATTAGGGGCTGAAAATTCTTTATTTTAAAAAAACCTACAGGGAACTCGACTCTTGATTTACAATGCACTCGTTCAGAATATACTGTTCTAATTTTCTTTTTGGTTCTGAATTGACTTGTCAGATAGTTTATTTACAGTTTATTTGTGACAAAATGCGCAGAAATGCGAAATTTTAATTTTTTACTCATTCGTGGTTCTTATAACTAGTATTCATATTATGATTTATATTTTTTAGCATGTCTAGATTTTCATTGTTTTAGTTTATGAGAAATATAGCCAGGACCGTCGGACGAACAGGTGATGAGCGTTTTTTGAGGCGGTCATATAGCTAAATTACTAAAGTTAATAGGTAACTCAATTTGATTGAATTCTGAATTATGACTAAACGTGTATCACGGCGTTGTCGAAAGATTTGATTTGGTAAAAGATCGTTATTATTCTTTTTTGTATATTTCTATGCTTTGTACTACCAGGAAAGAAGATATTATGAAACATATTATTAAATTGCAATCTTACATAATTAATGGTGAAAACAAAAATTTTAATGGAATGAGAGATGAGCTACCCACATAACCAAGCGATATAGGTTTCCGTGGACTATATAGATTACTATATAATCTACAAAGATTTCAACTGTATACTATATTTATAATACAACAAACTTTTTCCTCAGATGTATCCTCTATTTAATCTGTACAGCGATTATGAAGCATTATATGTATATATTTTCCCTGTATAGAATATATGATTTACATTTATAACAGATATAAAGTATTGTTATATTATCGATAACTCATTAATATAGGCCCTGTAAAATTCTCCGATAAAAACATTACTGTTATGAAAAATGTATTACAACTTTATTTAGTGTATATGTCATCTATAGATATTCTAAACTAAATAAATATGGAGTCTTTATATACTCGATACTGATATTTCTTCATTTATCGCACATCTTGAGTAACACTAAATTGCAGAAAAGATAATATCGCAACTGTATAGATTCTGTTCAGTTTTCTATACAGGTTCTATTTTAAAACTTACCTTCAGAAATTTCATTGTCTGTAGAATAAGGGGCAGTCATATTACATTATTTGTTTATGTATCTTGAACCAGTATTTATATGAAAAATTTGTTAAGTATAGATATATTAAATAATCTATACAGTCTATTGTAATCCTACTTCTAAATGTATTAAATCGACGAGTTTCATATCCTCTAGACGTGTCAGTTTGCGTCTCACCAGGATCCCACTATGCATTCAACAAGGTAAGTATGTGATATCTGAAGGTTTCTACAAGTTTATCAGTACAGTAAAAGTTATAAAGTAATAAATGCCATAAATTCCAGAAAAAATACATACAGAACAAATCTTTTTTTATTTAATAATTATTTTTTTGCAACATGTGCTTAAATACACTAAAGGTATATTGACGTATTGACAACTAATAATCTACGCGTTGTGATATCGATTCGATAATTTAAACTTTATTCAATCTAAATCCAAAATGTATTGTGGCGATAGCGAATCGATAAATGCCATCTCTATTCTGTCTATACCCAGAATGTATTCAAACCCGTATCATTGCTATACCAATAGAATATAGGCTGTCTTTATCGAGTAAAGATTTTCATAAAATTCCGATACAGTTTATATATAGTTTGGTTATACGGGTACCTACTTGCCTTAATAAATGTTTTTAACTGAAAATAAGAAGCAAAAGATCAGTACTCTAAAAACTCTGGAAATCGTTTATTTAGACAACCTGGAGAGAATTCCCTCGAATGGTGTAATAATACAAACAAATCACACATAGTAGACAAGCTTGCCTACCCTATCAATTTTTGTAGCTTCTGAAAGAAAGTAATCTTTTTAAATTAAAAGACATAATTAAGAATTACATACTGTCGAGTGTGGAATAACTAAATGGTTTGGCATTGCTATCATAGAGCTAGTAATTTAGGCTATGATGAAACTATTTGTTTTTTAGCATAAAAAAGAACACCAAAATCATTTCAATCAAATTTAGATATTTTGTGAGATGATTTCTAAATGTTACCAGGTTTCATATTTTAAATGTTTTATATATCATATTGAGAAGGGGTGGGCAGCTATTCTACAGTTTGTCCAAGGCGGCCAAAACTCTGATTATAGCCTATATTTTCTTTTTGTTCATGTCATTAAACAAATATTTTCAATATTTGGAGTCTAAAATAATTATCTGCCCAAGGACCCTATAACTTCTCGCATTGCCTTTGATCATAGGTATATCTGTAATATATGTATAGAGTGTCCCATAAGTGAAGGATCAAATGAAGGGGAGTGATAAGGAAGATAATTTTCAATCAAGATAATACTTACATGTTGTTATCCAATGGGATCATTTAGTCAAATTTCATTTTTTAGTACGTTTACAAGAGGTAATCGTCGAATAATTACAACACTGAAAATTCGAGATCAAGTAGTTTCAGAAATATACTGCTTTAAACATGAACTATCGTGCAGGAAACTCTAACCACTTACTCCCAAAATTTGTGTCGAAGATGCGTTTAATGTGCGAAGTTGGTTATATAAAATCAGACTCACCACTTATCAATAAAAATATCTGATCAATAACGACCAACGATGTCAAAGTTGTATAATGAATAAAATGTAAAAAAACATTTATTTTGTATAAAAAATACTAACACATGGAGAATAAAGGGAGAGGTAAATTTCATGAGAAAAGAACATTCTAACATATGCATAGCAGTTAATATTTTCACACAATTCGTTTTACTTTATATTACATTTATATCAACTATTAGCAAAAGCACACTTTGAGATATATTCAATTCAAATTTATTGATATTTAGGATTACAATTTTAAGATGCGACGGTATATTCATTCATTGCGGGGAAACTTAATCACTATTACGTATCTAGTATTAACGAGATAATGGAGTCAATAGCAGATGAAGATGGAATAGAGTCATACATAGAGAAGATTAACTGTGATGGATCATGGCAGTCATTTGAAAAAGTAACACTAAGCCAAGTGAGAAAAATTATCCTAGAAATGAAAAAGAGTAATAAAGCTGACCTTCTAAATGTAGACCTAATAAAGACGATTTTTGATGTCATTGGTTATCCTCTACTAAATCTAATTAATACCTCTCTAGAATATGGAAAATTTCCTGGTGATATAAAAACATCCACAATAGTACCAATACCAAAAGTTAAGAATATAAAAGAGTGCAATGAGATGAGACCTATAAATATGCTGCCAGATTTGGAGAAGATTATTGAAAAAATCGTTTATAATTATACAACCCAATATGTTAAGGAGAATAACATACTAAGTAATGTACAGGCAGGGTTCAGAGAAAAACATTCCACCGAAGGTGTAGTGCAACAAGTTATACAAGAATGGAAACAGAACAAGGATAAGAATATTAGCACCATCGCGGTTTTTCTAGACTTGAAACGTGCATTTGAAACAGTGGATAGGGGTATACTCCTGAAGAAGCTAACGGCATATGGTTTTTCAGGCAAAGTTGGCGATTGGTTCAAAAGTTATTTAGATGACAGAAACCAGATGGTTAAGTGGCAAGGGGCGTTGTCTAATAAAGAAAACGTTATACATGGTGTTCCACAAGGCAGTATACTCGGACCACTCCTGTTTTGTCTGTATATCAATGATTTACCTGGAATATTGAAATACTCATAGATATTAGACTCTTTGCAGATGATGCGTTGGTGTTTACTGCTGGAAAGGATATTAATGAACTGACCATGAATATGAACGAGGGAATTACGAAATATATCCAGCTGGTTGAATTGCAATAAATTGAAGCTGAATATAAAAAAATCAAAAGCAATGGTGATATCCTCGGATGGAGAATACACGGAATTAAAACGTAATAATAAACAAATTGTTATTGATGGTGAGCCGTTAGAGTGGGTTGAAGAATACAAGTACCTAGGTGTTATCATCCACAGAAAGTTAAAATTTAAAGAACATATTAACTATGTGATTAAAAAAATTTGTGCTAAAATTGGCTTCATGACCAGTGTTAGCAACAATCTAAGTATGGAATTGAAAATTAAAATTTATAACGCAATAGTACTACCACATTTTAACTATTGTTCGACAATATTATACATGGCCAATAGCGCAGCGCTAGATAGGCTGCAAGTTTTGCAGAATCGAGGAATGCGAGCTATTTTAAAGTGGGGTCCCTATGCACATATAGACGATATGTTGAAGACACTGAAATGGTTAAATGTGAGGCAGTTTTGCCAATATAGTGTGCTTGTCTTTATTTTCAAAGTATATAATAACTTAACTGGACTAGGTTTAAGGCATTTGCTAATAACAAATCGTGAAAAGCATGAACATTACACAAGAACTGGCAAACATTTTCATATACCGTCAGTTAAAACAGAGCTATTAAAGAACAGTATATTTTTCAATGGTGTAAAAGATTACAATGGTTTACCAGATGAGATAAAACAAGCTGGAAATTTACTTGCTTTCAAGAGGAAATTAAAGAATTACTTGGCAAATTAAATGCAAATGTGCAATTTATTTAGTTGTTAAATATCCCGACCAAAGTTATTGTTAGTTTATTAATGTTTTAGGATAAAAATAATGTTTACTATATGTTAATATCATTGTTTGTATTAGTTTCTTTGCTAAATAAAGTTTCTATATATATTTATGTACAATATATAATATTGTACATTAATTATGTACAATACTAACTTTCCCTCTATGACCGGCGTAAACTATAAGTTTGTTTGCAGTATCACAGAGGAAAAAAGAAACAATATAATTATTATTTGAGGTATTCTGGACTGTTTAAAATATTGTAATGGATGCAATTATTATGTTTATTTATTTTCATGTAAAAAAAGATTTTTTTTTTCATTTTCAATATAGTACTTAGCAGACTAAAAGAAACGTAGTTCTTGTGATAATCTATTTGTTTAAAGGTTGGCTATATTACACTAGTAGTACATTTTTTAAAATATTTTTGAAGGTTTCAGTAATACATTTTTTTATGTTCTGCAATTTAGTTATTTCTAATTTCCTTTAAATTTATTGGAAACATATATAACTTTGATCCGTAGTAAAATTAAATCGTTGGGGCTGGCTTTTAATACACAGTGGTAAAGTGACAGAAATATTATCTTTTGTTCATGTTATCATGTTGCATAATTATGAGGTGCAACTTTGACATCTTTGAAGTGTTATTTAATGTCCATAGTAAAGTGTGGTAAGTATAGAGTTCTCTTACTGTGAATAAGCCTAACTCATCATACAACAATTTAGTGGAAGATATTTCTTTTTAAATAGTGGTTTGCATTGTTTGAAGGCAATGTATCGAATTATTAAAAAGACCGCCTAATATCAATATGCAATATCTAATTATGGATTCAACTAAGGTACTGTAGATTATCATTAATAGTTTTTATTTAAAATATCCCTTATTTACTAAAATTTATGTAACAGCCTTCTGAGCGGTGGAGTGGAAAGATCATGTCGAATACATAACAATGTATTACGCATGATCTTTCCACTTTAGATGCTGGTCAACCAGTACACCTAGGTATTTGATGCTATTTGTTTTAAAACCAAAAAATTACCATAAGAGTAAATGACGTCACACAGCTGTTAATATAAGAGCACGTTCTTGGTTAATTTTAAAGTCTACAGAGACTAGAAAATTCTAATTTTCTGCATTTCGCTCTAAAGTTAAAAGATCTTTCAGAAAATATGATTTAAAAAATATGCTAAATGAGCCCATTGTTGATGGTCTAAATTTTTGTATTGTTTCCAGAAATCGCATATAGTACGTCATTGAAAAAATAATTTGAAAAAGAGTAGATGTTGTTTGCTTGTTTTCATTGTTTAAGAGGAATTGCAACTGAAGCATTACATGAAACGTCTGTTAAGATGTAATTTTTTACAGCTGAAACGATTTTGAAAGCACAGGATTTTTCATGGTAACTTTGTCTTTGAAGAGATAGAAACTTATTTCAGTTGAAAGTTGTAAATAATAAAATTATCTAACGATCATTCAAACCCAACACCAAAAAATTATATTCAGTTCCAAAATTAAAAAAAAAACTAATAAATAAAAAAACCAACCCACTGTTTGATCCCAAAATTTATTTTGAAAAAATGTGGGGGTGAGTTTAAAATTCAGTTAATTATAGTTAAAGTGTCTTCAGGACAACAATGTGCACTGATTTTGAAAATGTTATTTTACGTGAGTTAGCCTCAAAAGAGGAATAATCCTGAAAATCGCTATGGCTTTTGGAATCTGGTACCAATCTAAGTGAACTTAGTCTCGTTTGACTGAACTGAAAAATTTGTTTTGTTTTTGAAAGTTTTTCACTTTAGGGATAATTAAAATTGCTCCAGAATTCAAAAATTTTCTTTTGCAGAAGTTTATTGAATTTCATTGAAATAAATATTTTAATCCTTGGATATTTAAATCCGACCAGTAGAACCTGAAATCGTTATTTTTGAGAAATAATCTATTACCAAAAAGTTAATAATATTTTAACGAGTTTGGCTTAAAACATTGTTTAAACATTTGTCTACTAGGATAAAAAATAGATAAAAATATTTACACAGAACTTCCCTGTTTATTTATACAGGGCGGTCACTCTAAAAAATTATTAAATAAGAAACGACGTATGAGAATAATAATCGGAATGTGGTGGTGGTGGAATGTGTATATTATTACAAAGAAAACCCGATAACTTTTGATCAAGAAAATAAGACAGAGCATAATTAAATATTAAATAAAAGGTACCAAATATGGAAAGCTTGCATAAATACCTTTACTTTCTACCATAGTCGAATTATTACTTACAATGACCACCTTGTATATATTTCAATAAAACTATAATGGATGTCTTCCTTGTCAATTGTGTTAACTATATGCCAAATATTATTACCATCTGTCACATCCACGTAGTGGAGTGGAAGAATACCTTTAAATAGGTTTAGAATGTCGTGAAACGTGGAAATTATAAATTTTAGTGAAAGAAAATGTTTTCATTAGCTATTCCCTTTAGACGGTCCATCGCGTATATTTTACAGTGAAAGTCTACCCATTTCTTCATGGGTAGAAGCGTCAACTACCTACCATTGACTGTTCTCCGTCAAGTAGTTCTCTAGTAAATGTACCAACAGACCAGACCGACAGACAGACAGACAGACTGACGGAACTGAAATACCTTTATTTTCGTAATATACATGATTTGAAACGTGAAAATTCGAAGAAATTTCGGAGGGTGCTTTTTTCTCGAATATAGTACCTACTTCCCTTCGGTATGCGAGGGAAGTAAAAATGATTCAGCTACTCGAGAAACTAAATTCGGCGTAGGCATATTATTTATTTAACTTGAAATAAGATGAAGCGACCACAGCACTCTCCAAAAATTTATTCCTACCAATATCGAAAATATGTCTCCAATGTACAAACTTTTTTATTTTTCCTGACGCGTAAATTACTGTATATTGTATATAGGTATTTTGTCATTGCAAATAGGAAGCTGTAATTTATATTTTCATAGTATATACACCTATAATTAAAATTGTATAGAACTGTGAATACGGTGAAAAGGTATTTGCATATTTGAGCTAAATTGATTACAAACTATACCGGTGTCGTCGCCTAAAAATAATTACGCGTTGTCATGTCAAAAACCGCATCAAGGTCTTGGGTGCATATATTTTAAATTAACACTAGAAGTTCGTACAGACAACACCGTTTTATTTTTAACCGATTTAAAAACTAAATAGAAGGACGTTTTCTTTCACAAACTGTAGAATATAGTTCGACGGTGGTCTCTTATTATAGTCCAATAATTATAAAGATTATCATAACAAAAAATGTTATCCGAGATTTTTCTTCAGGAACTGTTAGTGGAGGGATTAAACATCACAAAAACACAAAAATCAGTTCCGGGGGTGCCGCGCAACCGTATTTTAAAGGCGGCTCAATTTTCTTCCCAACAAATTTTTTCGTGGTCCTTAGTGGCCTTTCATATAAATCTACAAAATATAAATATTTATAACAGCTCTATTGTATTGGTTATTTAACTCTTTATAATGCATACCGTTCTCCATCAACTGGCCCTTACGAGTTTAATGCACATTTAGAAAATTACTTCCAGTCCCTAAACTTTGACCAGAAAGATTATCATATATTTGTAGGCGATCTCAATATAGATATTTTGCAAATAAACGAGTCTTCAAGTGGATACATTGATGTACTAAGTGAATTTGGTTTTATTTCTACAATAAATAGTGCAACTAGGATCGATAAAAACCATAAATCATGTATTGACCACATCTTTATTAAAACTAAATATAACAATACAGATTTTTTAATACCACTCATAATAGAAACCGATGTTGATCATTTTACAACAATATTACAAATTGTCTTGAAACATAGTACATTATATAAATCCAGTCAACAAAACAATCAACGATCACGTATTAAAATTATTGATGATAATAAGTTAAAGGCAAGATTAAGTATTACGAGCTGGGAACCTGTGTATACTGCACCAAACATTGAGTCTTCAGTAATTAACTTTATCAAAATTATAACCTTACGCTGTAAATGATTGCAGTACTACAAAAAAATACAAGAGAAAAGACACTAAACAAACAAAATGGATCACAAACGCTATATTAAAGTCCGTGAACAAAAAAAATTAAATGGCTAGAAAACTAAAAAAAGACCCAAATAATAATGAACTAAAAACTCAGTATAAAAATTATAAAAATACATTAACAAATCTTATTAGAAAAACGAAACAAAATTATTATAACAATATTATAAATCACAATAAACATAATTCCAAAACATTATGGAACATAGTACAAGATATCACAAAGTCAAAGAACAGAAAACATGAAATCTTGTCTGTACAAAATGAAGAGAGGCAAATATTAAGAGATTTAAAAGATGTATGAAATCAGTTTAATAAAACATTTGTAAAAACAGGAAAAATGCTCGCTGAAAAAATAAAAACAAACGTAAATAATGATTTCAAAGAACATCTAAACTGCACTCATTCGTATTATTACCTACAGATAGATATGAAATAAAAAATTATTAGCGAACTTAAAAGTAACAAAACACCATGTTTGGATAACTTAAGGGCTGAAACACTAAAACTAATTGAAATATTTAATAGATACCATAGTTTTTATCATAAATAACTGCATGGCACTGGGTCATTGGCCACAGGATTTTAAAGATTCTTTAGTAATACCAATTCACAAAAAAGATGATACCAACATAGTTAGCAACTATAGACCAATTCCTCTAATAGGTTCTGGGGGTGCCGCGCAAACCCCCAAAAGAACACCCCTTCGGTGAAAGAAGCTTTATTTTACTGATAACTCGTTAACCGTTGAAGATATATAAAAATTGCTCATCATAAAGAAGAAAGCTGGACTAATTTCCTAAAAAAGAGTCCTCTGGCAATTTTCTTGTAAGTATATGCCATTATCTTCGAGAAAATCGATATCGAAAAAAATTGCAACATTTGTATTTTTAATGCGTACGAATTTTCGTTTATTTGAAATTTTTTGCACGCGTCCTATAGAAAAAGTTGAATTGCTCGAAAACCAGACAAGCTAGGAAGAAAAATCAAAATGGGTTTTAAAGGGGATATAAAATGCTCTCTTGTGTTTCCATTTTTGATGGCTATTGATATTTATTAGTATATAAAAATAACAATATAATATAGTTACCTCTTGATTTTTTGCGCTTTTAACTATTCACAAGCCCATCAAAAATAACAGACTTTAATATAAGTTATAAATACATTATCTTTTAGTTCAAGGTAGTACTTCAATGCAGAAAAAGTTAGGAATAAAAATATTCACATTTACAAATTTACCAGCATGTTGATATGTTGACGTTAGCCAAATTTTGGCAAATTCTTTTATTGTTTCCTAAAAATAAAAAAAAGGCCCAAACATTTTGAAAATTTAGCCCGAAAATTTTTGTTGAGTTTGTATATCATATAACTATTGTTTCTAATCATTTAATAGTTAAGAAATTACATAAAAAAATATAAAAAAATTGAATATGCAGCTTTTTTTGGATTTTTTTTTGGCTAACTTCAACATGCTGGTAAATTTGCAAATGTGCATATTCTTATTCCTAACCTTTTTTGCATTGAAGTACTACCTTGAACTAAAAGATAATGCATTTATAACTTATACTAGAGACAGTTATGTTTTACGGGCCTGTGAATAGTTAGATGTATAAAAAATTAAGAGATAACTATATTTTATTGTTATTTTGATATACTAATAAATATCAATAGCCATCAAAAATGACAACACAAGACAGTATTTTATATCCCCTTTAAAACCCATTTTGATTTTTCTTCCTAGCTTGTTTGGTTTTCGAGTAATTCATTTCTTTTTCTAGGCCGCGCGCAATAAATTTCAAATAAACGAAAATACAAATTTTTCAATTTTTGTCAATATCGATTTTCTCGAAAACCATGGCATATACAAAAAAATTACAAGAGGACTTTTTTTAGACAACTAGTCAAGCTTTCTTTTTTATAATGAGCAATTTTTTTATATCTTCAACGGTTAACGAGTCATCAGTAAAATAAGGTTCTTTTCGTCGAATGGGTGGTTTTTTTGGGGGGGTTGCGCGACGCCCACACAGATGATTTTTGTGGTTTTGTGATGTTTAATCCTCCCACTAACAGTTACTGAAGGAAAATCTCAGATAACTTTTTTGCAAGCTTCTGGTGTATTTTTTACTTTTCGACTGGACTGTTAGTTTTATAAGGAAATATTAGATTTTTTTGGGAATAAGCCAGAAAATGGTGAATGCGCCGGGAATATAATTGCCTTGGTCATTTTCAGTGTAGCTGCTCCTGATGAATTTGATGTCAAAGTTGACCATTCAAAATAACCAGTCCAATAGAGCTGTTATAAATATTTAATTTTTGCAGATTTATGTGAAAGGCCACTAAGGACCAAAAAAAATTTGGTGGTAAGAAAATTGAACCTCCTTTAAAAAACGGTCCCTAAAAATTATAAAATAAAATTTCATCATCGGTGTGGTTTAATTAATTGAACTTTATATAAAATCGACATTTGGCATTTATTTATTGAATGAAATTTTTATAAAGCATTATTATATTATCTTTAATTTATGTATATATTATCTTCAACAATTTGATTCACGTTCTCAAAAAGTACACTAACTGTACAACAATCGGATTTTCTTATATCACCACAGTAAAGTTCAGCTCTTTCTGAGTTATCATCAACAAGCTAGTCAAATAAATTGCATATTCTGAGAGCTTTATTTGTAAGAAATAAATAAATATTCTGCTCACAAACTAATATTGAGGAGCTCAATCTTCTCTTATTCGGATAATGCGATGTAGGTGATTACCTTGTTTCCCGAAAAGTTACATTACTATTTAATTCTACTCACGGGTTAGTGCCACATTGTAACTGTAATAAATGCCCACGAAAGTCAAGCACGTGTACTTCTGCAATAGCATACTGCTCCTATTGTTTATGTCGCAGTACCAAAGAAAAGTGCCGATAAGTAATAAAATTGATTTAGGATGAATGCGATGTTATAAAAAATATTTCGTCAATAAATAAATGATTGGTAAAAAAAATCGGTAAAGGTATTTACACACAATTCCCCTCTTTATTTAGATAAGGTGATCGCTCTAAAAAATTATTAATTAACCCATTAATGCCTACAGTATGATTTATCCTACATAGGTTATGTTACATTTTGAAACTGCATGTGTCACTTCAGTCTTTCAGAAACATTCATTTATAGTTAGAAGTTGGTTAAAGATATTATGTTTTATATGTTTAGTGTAAAAGTCAACCCGTGATATAAATTGCAACTTCTTTATTTAGCATTTTGTCCAAGCGGGATTTGCATAAAGATAATTATAAGTCTTAGTTATGTCCAATACAATTTTTCTGTACGGAACTCTATTATACTTTTTTGCTATGATAAGTTTTTTTATACTCAGTAGAGGCACTGTAATATTCTAAAGTAATACTTGAATAATTCTCAAATTGTTAGAGCCCTAACTTGTTTGCTATGATAAGTTTTTTTATACTCAGTAGAGGCACTGTAATATTCTAAAGTAATACTTGAATAATTCTCAAATTGTTAGAGCCCTAAAAACATTGCGTTTGAAATATCAGACGGTAGGCACACATATGTCTCCACGCATAAGATTTATGTTTTCTGAAAAAAGCGTACAATCCTTTAGACCCAAGAGATGCTGAAGAATTATTGAGTGAGATATTTAGAAGAAATTGTTTCGGTATGGTTTTAAATTTTAGTGTCTAACATCAGCCGAAGGTTACACATTGAAGTTTAACCCATACTACGGCTCTGGATATAAAATACAGGGTAAAAGCCTAGATTCAAGTGTCACTGAAAAACTTTCTGCTGGATACATTCCAGTCCATTCTACAGCTGTCAT
Source organism: Stenurella melanura (assembly GCA_963583905.1). Classification (NCBI taxonomy): domain Eukaryota; kingdom Metazoa; phylum Arthropoda; class Insecta; order Coleoptera; family Cerambycidae; genus Stenurella; species Stenurella melanura. Next base: position 46,992,414 of record OY757313.1, read on the forward strand.
AAGTAATTTCTTCAATTCCTTACCATTGTTGGAAGAGGTGAAAGCAAATAGGTTGCATTGGTATCATAAGTTCAGATCATGTTGAGAAAGCTCCGCTAAATGAGATAAAGAAAGATAAAAGAGGTACCGAGAAGGTGGGCTACTACTTAACCAGATAGAATGCTGGTACAAATTTGAAAAAACAAGATATTTGTTTAACTAAAGGGCTCTGTAAGCGATGATATAAACAACAAAGTGTATTGAGGTTGATCAACCTACCGTAATAAACCTTTATAGCCAAGGAAAGGGAGCAGTGGACCTATTAGACAAAATGAGAGGCTTGTATCGTATAAGAATTTGCTATCGGAAGTGATATTGGCCCTTTAATAGATTTTGTTTGAATGGTACACTGTTGTCAATATGTTCCTGTTATACCGATTTGTTTATCAGCCCCTGAGTAATGGGGCATAAGCCTAAGTGTAGTAGAAATGTGCTCAAAGAGGTGAGATATGACAAAATAGACCACTTTATAGACAAAAAACGTACACAGCGACGCTGTGCCTATTGCGGAAAATGTACTAAATTTTCATGTGTAAAGTGTAAGTGTACTGTCGGTTTACATCCAGCCACCAGTTTTCGAACATATCATACAGCACCAAAATAAAATATTTCTCTTTGCCAAAATTCTCTGATAATTTTAGTAAATAAAGTCTTCTCTATAAGATATTTGAATTTTTGATTTTGACCACTTAACCAGTTTTGCTAAAGTATCCACTATTGCCTACCGTATGATTTATCATACGCGAAAAAAAAGGACCAAAGTGTATTAAAAAAAATAAAATAATAGTTTAGGGGCATTTTAGAAACTTACATAAAGTTACTCTAAAAAAATTGTGACAATCTGAAAAAAAATTTACTCGGGCGTTAATGGGTTAAGGTGGCCATTACCTAGAAAAAGACATCCGATAGGGAAATATTTATTATTTTTGGCCACAACTTTTTTTTCTTAGTACGTATATTTAAAAAAAACTATAAGAGTACCTAAGTAGAACCATAACAAGCCTATTACTATTAATTTTCACTCAATAATTTCAGTGGTTTGCAAAATAGCTAGATTTAAATTTGAAAATTATGTTAATCTTCCTATTTCGTAATTTTAAATCTAGCTATTTTGCAAACCACTGAAATTATTGAGTGATAATTCATAGTAACAGTCTTATCATAATTCTACTTAGGTAGTCTGATAATTTTTTTAAATACGCGTACTAAGAAAAAAAAATTATGCGCAAAAATAATAAATATTTCTCTATCGGATGTCTCTTTCTAGGGAATTTTTAGGAGGGAAGGTTTTAAGAAACGGCGTACGAGAATAACAATCGGAATGTAGTTATCACTACTGCTATAAAGGAAACCTGATAACTTTTGGCCAAAAAAAAATATAGAGTGGTTATCCGAGAGAAAAAACAAATAATAAATAAAAAGTACCAAATATGGAGTATTTGCATAAATACTTTTACAAATTTCCACCAGAGTTGAATTATTTCTTAAAATAACCACCCTGTATATTTTTATTAAAAGCGCGATACGTGTCTTCCTTGCCTATATGCCAAATATTATTCTCCGTCAAATAACTTTTTTAGATATACGACCAGCACACAGACAACAGTCCGACAGACAGACTGTCGGAATTTTACAATCACTTCACCGTCATATAAAGTTGAGTTACTTACCATGTGTGGTGTATCACATAAACTTTGTTTTTATCCTACATATGTACTGAATTTTCTAATTAATGTATACAAGTAATAATTTAATTGAAACTCTTCATTGACTACGATTTAAAGCTTACGGCCCGTGCGAATCTGTGTTTCGAATCTTCAACAAATTTAAAAAAATCTCGTTTGACAGAGCATAGATTCTACACAGGAACTAGCGAAGTTACTAACTCTAAAAGAGTCTTAAATGGTCAATTTTAAGACAACCTTCAGAGACGCGCATAACTAGTGTTCAAGTACTGACGGGATGCAATAAAGTAGCAGTAGAAGGTAAGTACAAAAATGTTCCATCTCGTCTTTAACGTCTTTGAGAGTTATAACAAATCACCCTGAGAGTGGGAAGTAATTGCCAAACGTCACAGAAGGCACTACTGGCGACCCTGTCACATAAATATCGGCATGTTCTTTATCACCAACGGGCTGCTGGGAACGAGCTTTGATGAGTCCGCGCGCATAGCAGACAACCATGACAGATCGCGTTATGTGGTCAGACGTGCTATACAGAGCAACCAGAATCTGACTAAAATAGTGCAGGGATCATGAAACGTTTGGCAAGACATTGTAAATAAGAAGTAAATCGATTGACTTATGTAGCCGATTCTGAATACTGTACTAATTGACCCACTTTAAAGAAAATTCCTAGATTGCAATATCTGCGAAGAGCAATTTCAGCTAGTTAATTTCTAGTGTTGGAACAAATCTAAAATGTTCATGGAATCAAATTCATTACAAAGTGAGAGTACTTAATTAGAATACTAGTATCCATATTCCGAATCGATTATAATTGTGAGGTAGTTTTCAGAACTCATTAAATTCTTGTATATTAAGGTTTAGGAAGAGTTAGTTTCTGAGAATAAACTGTGTGGCGTTATAGTTGTAAATTTCTTGCCTTTAGGCAAACCCTACCTATTTAATATTTAATAAATCAGTACCTAATAGACCGGGCGCCAAAGAGCATTCCGTTTCAGAAACCATTAGGATTCAGTCTTGTTGACATTCAGAAAGTTGTAAAGAATGAAATGCTGAAGGTTGCCAAACACTTACCGAAGCGAAGTAGTGTCTGAAGGTATTTCAACTCAGTCATTGTGTGTGTCTGTCTGTTGGCGCTATATCTAAGAAACTATTGGGAGAAAATGGTCAAATTTGGTAGGTAGTTGATGTCGTCGAAGGGAAATGAATAATGCAAAAAATGTTATAGATGGCAATAATATTTGGTGTATAGTTAACACAATTGGCAACGAAGACATTACAGTTCTATTGAAGAATGTGCAGGGCAGTGATCCCAAGAAACAATTCAACCATGGTGGAAATGCAGGGTTGGCAAAAATTGTGTTTTTTTTATTTTAATCAAAAAACACGTTTTTTTTTTATTTAAAACAATTCAATGTGTTTTAAACATAGATTTTTAGTTGCTGGAAAAAAAACATGTTTTAAACAATAAAAAATATGTTTTTAAACTTAAATTTATACGGGCGCGCGTCGACCCAATACATTGTTTATTCTACAAGCCATGCCCACATTGCATCATAACAAGACAAGGACGATACTTGACAACGGCTCGGCCAATTCGGTGTAATAAATACGTCAAGTTGTGCAATAGTGCAATAATTGTTTGGTGATTGGTTATTGACTACACAGGCACATAAAAAAAAAGTCGAGTGGGAGAAGGCAGACCTAAGTATTCCCATGAATTCTGACCTGCTGAACACGAATCCGATGTCCGTTTTGACCGATTGGCTCTTGCATTCTTCCTAACCTCAAAAAACACGTAAGAATACCCGAAAAAATTAAAATGTAGCTAAAAATCTGAAAAAATTCAGGAGTACGTAGGATGGCGATAGAAATCGAATGGCGCAAACCAGACATCCCTGCGGTCCTTCTTTTTCGAGATAGAGTAGCTCAAAGTCACCGGAAGGAAAAATATTGTTTTTTTCGCACTTAGAATTCTAGTTTGTGCCATTCGATTTCTCTCGCCATTCTACGTACCTCTGAATTTTTTCAGACTTTTAGCTACACTTTCATTTTCTCGGGCATTCTTACGGTGTTTTTTTTAGGTTAGGAAAAATACAAGAGCCAATCGGGCAAAACAAGCATCTGATTCGTGTTCAACAGGTCAAAATGCATGGGAATACATAGGTCTACCTTCCCACACTCGACTTTTTGTTGTGTGTACCTGTGCTATTAATCGCTTTAAAATTAACATATTATTATAACCAGTTTCATTGCATCACATAAAAGTTCATATTTTTTTAATTTTTTTTTTTTTTAACTTATCAAATACAACGATGTTCCAAAAATTGTCCATCAAACACTGAAAAAACGCATTGAAAAAAATCATGTTTAAAACAATTGTTTTAAACATGTTTAAAACAAATGTGTTTAAAACAGGTTACTGTGTTTTAGTGGTGTTTCAGAATCTCATGAGCCGCGAATGCGCAAAAGCCAAAGTTCATTCTGCGTTATAAGCATTTTTTTGAAGACACTGGCGGTTGCCTTGTTGTATACATAAACAAGAGCTCGGGATAAATTATAAACAATAAATATAATAATTTTAAGAAGTGTAACTGAGTCGACAGGAGGTATTATGTCTGTGCGCATATGAAGGTCACAGCTCATGAGATTTTAAAACACCTCTAAACACTTAAAAAACATTTGTTTAAAACATTTTGTTTTAAAACTGCCAACCCTGTGGAAATGTGTAAAGGTATTTACGCAAGCCTTCCATATTTGGCACCTTGTATTTAATATTGAATATTTGCTGTCGGATGACCGCTCTGTATATTTTCTTGACCAAAGGCTATAGAGTTTTCTTTTTAATAGTAGTGCTAACTACATTCCGATTATTGTTCTCATATGTCGTTTCGTAATTAATAATTTTTTAGAGTGACCGCCCTGTATAAATAAAGAGAGAAGGTCTGTGTAAATACGTTTATCGATTTTTTTATCAATATTACTAAGTAAACTAGTTTGTTTATTAAACTTTCATTTTATGATATTTATGCTATTTTTAATTTGATATCTTACCTCAAAAGTTTTCTTTTTTCTTTTAATGTTACAATATGGAAACGGGTTTCTACCATCTTGTATAAAACCGTTAAAAAAGACATACTTTAAAAAGGACCCCGCACTTTTTCTAATATAAAATGGTTCTTGGTTAAATTTTTTGAATTTTTAGTATGTTATGGATCTCGATGTCCTGATTAAAAGTAACATGGGCCCAATCTATCATTCCCGTAACGTCAGATAATATACTGTGATAAAAATATGTGCGTATATACAGGGTGAGCCGCCAATAACGCGAAGTTTTTTAAAATCGATGTGCTTATGCTGAAACAACAAAATTTTGACAAAATTATATTTGAAATGAAATGTACTGTTACATAATTACCGAAATTCTCAATCTGTATATTTTATACAGGGCGAGTCAAAAATATGGAAACACGTGTGACTCATTCTAATATTGATTGTTCATTGACAGCTGATTCCAAATATATATAATTTTAGAGGGGTACACGGGGTGATACAAAAGATAAAACACAGGATAAATGCCGAAAAATATTTTTTTTTGGAATCGTCCTGTAATTCAGAATTTCGTCGGTTAATTTCCGTAATTCTTTCAAATTGTGTTTATTGTGAATACGTTAATAGAGCACCAAAAATTCAAAATTTTACTATAACTAGTTCTCCAGATTTAAAGCGAATTTACCATGTAGGTACGTAAGCCTAAGGATAATAAAGCTTCTTTATATCTAATCATCACCGAATACGAGTTTTCGGTGATGAATAGTGGAAAATGGGGTAAATATGAAATAAACTTTAATATACCGACTATAAGTAAAATGACTATAGTATTCAAGGTACTCTAACAATGCTGGGAAAATGGAGGGTACATCGGACGAGACAGCATTAAACTCGGTTTCCACCAACACTGCTATAGGAATCCTTGTGTTGCAGATTTAATAAACTACAATATGCAAGTAATTCAAAGAGTAAACTCGTTTCCTCATCGCCAGAGGGGTAGAGTTCCCGATGCGTTTTTTTCATAGTGGTATCCCCGTTAGGCCTAATACACTGTGCTATATTCCTAGTAGCCAAAATATTGATTTTAAGAAATTAATGATAACACTAAATATTATGAAAACCTGCAACCTGTGGACGCAGATACCATGTATTTTTTTGCCAAATTATTATCAAAAATTGATGTTAAAATTTTACTAAATAAGTTATATAAAACTAATATACGATTCAAATGTATTGACCCCTCACTTTAACTGCGAATATCTCAGAAACGGAAGAGCCGAAAAAATTGCAAAAATTATGTGTCCATTATGTGTCTATTTTAAATCACTCACTGTAGTTTGAATAATGTACACTGGACGGTTTTGAAGTTCTGCTAAGTTATATTGAAAAATGTTAGCAGAACTTCAAAACTGTCTAATATACATTATTCAAATTTCAGTGAATAATTTAGAGTAGACACGTAATGAATACATAATTTTTTCAATTTTTTCCGCTCCCCCGTTTCTGAGATATTCGCGGTTAAAGTGAGGGGTCAATACATTTGAATCCTATATTAATAGTGTCTTTTTCCAATGGGGATTTTTAAAACAGATAATGAAAATTCTCGATAGCAAAAACTTATAATGAAGGTGTAAGAAAAATAACTAAGAATTTTAAGTAGCATTAGGTGATAAACCGAGTTTAATACCATCTCGTCCGATGTACCCTCCATTTTTCCAACATTGTTAGAGCACCTTGAATATTATAGTCGTTTTACTTATAGTCAGTACGTTCAAGTTTATTTCATATTTACATCATTTTCCACTATTCATCACAGAAAACTCGTATTCGGTGATGATTAGATATAAACAAGCTTTATTCCTTAGGCTTGCGTATGTGCATTGTAAAGTCGCTTTAAATCTCGAGAACCAGTCAGTAAGATTTTGAATTTTTGGTACTCTATTAACGTGTACACAATAAACACAATTCGAAAGAATTACGGAAATTAACCGACGAAATTCTGAATTACAGGACGATTAAAAAGAAAATAACTTTTTGGCATTTTTCTTCTGTTTTATCTTTTATGGACCCCTCTAAAATTACGTGTATTTGGAATCAGCTACTGGTACTTTTGGTAATTATGAAACAGTACATTTCATTTCAGAAATAATTTTCTCAAAATTTTGTTGTTTTAGCATAAGCACATCGATTTTAAAAATTCACTTCATGTTATTGGTGGCTCACCCTGTATATAAGCGCATATTTTTATTACAGTGTATTCTCTGACGTTTCAGCAATGATGTTCGTGGAAAAAAAAAATTAATCGAATCCTTCAATTGCCATGAATACATTTTATAAAAATAGACATTTTTTAACTTTAATACTCTGCATCTCAAAACTAGTCATAGGAGTCGATTGGGCCCATGTTACTTTTAATCAGGAGATCGAGATATATAACATACTAAAAATTCAGAAAATTTAATCGAGAATCATTTTATATAAGAAAAAGTGTGGGGTCCTTTCAGATCAAAATATTAATTAATAATTGTGTGCACATAAAATGGCCCGTTATAATTTAGGTTAAAAAAGTGATTCAGAATATTTTGTTTGGCAATCTTCAGAATTTCATTCTTTATATCTTTCTGAATGTAAATCGTTAACACGAATTAATCCTATCGGTTTTTGAAACGGGTTGTTTCTTGACGCCTCTATAAGTTTATTTTTTAAATTTTTAACAATTTAACACTGTCTGTCTGCCTGCCTGTCTGCCTGTCCGTCCGTCCGTCCGTCCGTCTGTCTGTCTGTCTGTTACGTTTCTTGTAAGCACGATAACTTAAGAATGGAAAGTACGATTGTATTAAAATTTGAACATTAAGTTAATGTTGGCTAGAAGAAAAACCCTGTTATTTAAGCAAAATTAATCAATAAATAAAAAAGTTATTAATTATTTATTAAAAAGAACTGTTTTTGAATTTATTTCTAGTTAATCAAAAAAAGTCTAAAGCTAGTATTATTTCCAAAAAACTGCGAAGAATAATCTAGAATATTCAACAATTATATAAAAAGTGCAAGTAAATCGGAAAAGTGTAATAATGGTTAGCTAGTTTGTAATTTTCCTGCACCCAATTGAACGCCCAAACAGTTTTTGAATTAAATAAATACAAATTTATGCTAATGCATAATAAACAGCAATTGTTGTGCTAAAATAACATTGCATGTCTACAATTTTCACAACAGTAACATAACAATGACCTTTCGAAGCTCCCGTACCAAACTGCTTGCCATAAGTAGTCGACCCATGCGTTTGATAGTGCTTGAATTAATGTAGGTACACCAACAATGAACTAATGTCTATAAAGACACGCATGAAGAACTCCCCCTAAACCAAATGCATGACATGAAAATGCCACACTCTGGTGGACTGACGCTCTAGTTTGCACCATCCATTACCAGTGCTTGAAGCGCGACTTCAGTTTCAAACGCCGGACTGATCTGTTTATATTCGGCTTTTCGTACACGGTGCGCGAACGCTATTTGTTTCATCTCCGGGTAAAGCTTTGCGTTACGACTCCGGGCTTTCAAATAGGATGAATTTGGTTGACAGGATAGAACGGTGTTACTGAAGGATGTAAATAATTGTGGTGTACCGTATACATACATATTGGTGTATTGAAAACCGAAGGTAAGTTGCAAATTTTGAGATACTTCGTAAAAATATATACCCACTGTTATTTAATTCAAAGGAATAAATTGACTGCAAAGCAAAGTTTTAAGTAAAAGATTTTATGTGTTTTATTATCAAATTTTTAATATTGATGTTCTAATTTAAACACTGTTTTGTTTATTAATGCACTTTATATATTCACATGAAATATGATTATTTCCTAGTTTATAAATATCATTTGAGGAATGCAGAATTAGACAATGAAATATATAAATTCAGAGGAAAAATTGAAAATTATGATTTTGTATTGATTAAAACTTATTAGAGTAGATACATAATTTACTCTGTTGTCAGAAAAATTTAACAAAATGTGTAACAACCAACAAATATTAAATCGATATGCACTTTAATTTGAGCTTTACTAATAATGACATTCGTGTGAACAATCTTTCGATAGAATAACATTATAATTCACTATTTATCTTTTTCTTAAATCAACTGAAAGTAAACAAAAATTACTGTTAATAATTGTTTTAAAACAATATTGGACATTTTATAAACATTCTTCACCTAACCCTACAGTTACAAAACTGATGATTTTTTTGTTATTTTATTAAAAAATTGTTATCGCCGCTTTAGGCATGTGGACTACAGAAACTGAATTTTGTCTACTTTAACGCAAGCATTGGAAGTAGTATGGGGTAGTAAATCCTCCAATATTGTCCAATAATCAATCGCAATATCACACTGTGTCTAAATTCTGAATTTTGTCCTGGTGCATATCAAGGTATTTATACAGGGTGTGTCACCGCGCCCTGTATATTTATTATACCTGTATTTCTTGAACTGTTAAGAGTACAGCTAGGAGATGTTGTACATTACAATATCATTTATATTAAAGTGGAATAAAAAACTTTAAAAAATGTATTTAAAATGTGTTATATTTTCTTAATATGAATACAAAGTTATTGAGGTTATATACTTAATTATCTCTTATTTAGATAATTTATTTAAGCAAATTATAATTTTTTACTTTCCATTTCCCCATATTACCAAATTTAATAACTTGAAAAAAAATCCGTAGAAGTCCGACAAAAATCTAATTACATACTTGCTTATTTATATATGGACATTTATAATTTCTGATTTTAAAAATATGTATACAGGTTAATTATTTTATACATAAAAATATAATTAAAGGGTCTGAGTGTGGAATTTCTAAGTATTAATATTGGTAATATCAACACTGATAAGTAAATAAATTTAAATAAATTTTTTGCCTCTTAAAACATTTTTCCTTACGTTAATGGTGTAAAAATAAAAATGTTCTCGAATATCGACAATTACATACATTGTTTAATTTTGACAAGCTTTGGCTCCGATACCGCTCATTTATTGAGATAGAGCACACGAGATTAGTTCAGGGATCAAGTTTACAACAAATCGAATGCAATGTAAACAATCCTACAATAATGCAACCCCGTTTCGATTTTAGGAGTAACTACTGAATTATAAAAAACCGGGAAAGAACTTCCCTCTTTATTTATATAGAGTGGTCACTCCTACTACTACAATTATTAATTAGGAAACCACATAAGACAATAATAACCGGAATGTAGTTATCACTCTTGTTACAAAGTAAACTTGATAACTTTTGGTTACAAGAATATACAGAGTCACCATCCGACAAGAAAAATATATTATAAATAAAGGACGCTAAGCATTGAAGATAAATACCTTCACAAAATTCCACCATAGTTGAATTAATTCTTAGGATGACTACCATGTATATTTTTCATAAAAATATGATAGGTGTTTTCCTTGACAAATATTGTTGCCATTTGTCATATTTCTTAATCACTTATTTTCTTGAGGCGGTTCACCCTGTTTATTTTTCGGGGAAAGCATACCCATTTCTTTGCTGGTATTAGCGTCAACCACCCATCAATTTTTTATGTTTTCCGTCACATAATTTTCTAGAAAGAGCGACAATAGACAGACAGATTGACGAACGAGGAAAGTAAAAACGAGATATTGTAGAAAATTCTTCATAATTTTTAAATTATATAGCTGCCACCAATAAGTGAATTTTAATATTTATATCTAATTTTGTATTGATATCTTTTACACGATATCCATTTTTGGACGTCGCTAGAATGCTAGTTTAGGTATCTTACTAACTTGCCTCTGAAGAACACGATATATTCTGTATAGAATCGGTGTCTTGAACGTACGTGAAGAATTATGTGTAATTCTTTAAAATTAGTTACTGACTCGAAACACATAATCACTCAACCAAGCTTAGTAGAAGCAGTCATTAATAAGATTTGAATTCGACTGATACTTATTGATATGATACGTATTTATCGATTATAAAGTTCAAATGGGAAAAACAATCTAAATCCATCTAGTTAAATCTAGATATATAAGACAAGTTAGATCGTCACACCACCCATGGTGAGTGGGACACATCTCGAGGACGTGCTATGTTAACTTTATATAACAGTGATTGTAATAATCTGCTGGCTCAAGAAGATTCAAATTCCCTGAATTACATATCTGTCGTTTTGGGAGGTTCTGGAATCGGCAGAAACGAATGCAGTAAGAATATTGGGACGCCTGTGGCTAGTGCTAAATGTCTTAATACGTGATTATATCATTCACCAGGACGGAACTCTTTAAATTACTTTAAAAAGCAGATATAAGCTACTTATATGATTTTCGTTCGCTTTCAAGCTACCCCTATGGAGACATCCATGTCAAAATTTTGAGAAGTATTTTTGTATTTTGCACAAAGTATGGTTAAAATTAAAATAGCGCCATGCTCAGCGTTAAAAGCTGGACTTGGCCCTCATGAAATGCTTCTCCCCAAAACTCTTGTATACTGATGAAATCCACTCTTCGTTCTTTCCAACATCATCCTATTGCATTGTTCAATTTTTGGTTCGAAAAATCGTATTTTAGGGGACGTACAAACTGACTGTTTTAATTTTTGTAAGATGTCATAAAAAAAATAATTTGGCTTCTAATATATGCAGCAAACCCCAAGCTTTTGGAGTATTACCGGCTTGCTTTACTTATATATCCTTGTTTACCCCAGAACCCTTCAATGGTAAAAACTCAAAATATAATCTAGTTCCAGATTTTGTTATAATACATGTGTGTACCAAATGTCATCTCAATATCTTAAACCGTTCCAGATTCACCGTTTGCATAAAAAAAATGTTACAGACAAACAGATATATTTTTTTTGCTCAAATTTAAAATATCCGCGTTCCATGACATTCTAAACTTATTTGAACAAAAAAAGTACATCGATAAAAACATTTTTACGCCTGCAATTTCGTTGCACTTTCAAAATTCATTCTCGGCAAACTTTTACTGGTTCTATGACACTATCGCCGAGATCTCTCAAATTTTATGATGCAAATGAGCAAAAAATTAGTTTTCAATATAATCGTAAAGCTAAGCAGCAAAATTTTAGTAACCATTTAGGTTGTACTCTACAAAATTAATACATATTACTGATTTTCTGAGCCACGTTTAAAGTACCTTACCCCAAAAATTTTAATAATAACGGAGTTATGTTATTAACAGTTAACTTCTTTTCACAACATTTCCTAAGTAGACCAATAAATTAAATCGTAGCATTATACATTTATTTAAATGTATCATTTTAAAATAAATGAGCCTCGCTCTGTTGATGCTGTTAATTCAACATGTTATAAACCTTAAAGATACCGAAAAAGTATGAATTCGTATTTTTTAAAACTATCCACGGTTTCATAGACAAATAAATTGCCTCTTAACATTTACTGCCCAAGAGAACGCTAAAATGCAAATAGTTTATTTTACTACTATTTATTTCCAACCATTTCCCAACCTCTCTACACGCAATATATAGGGTGTCCCCCATTATAGTTAGAGAAACGGCGACCATAATGGCTGCAGCATTAGCAATGTATGAAATTTTTTTTTCCATGAAATGTAAGTCCCCCTCTACAACTTTGTTCTCTGAAGTAATGCTCTAGCGCTTTGCTGGGAGGCGCTGCTGGAGCGTCTTGGATAAAAAAATTTTAATTAATTCAAAAGTATTTTTAGTCATGTCTGAAAATGATTCCACAGCATCTCTAGGACCCCAAAGTCACGGGAAACTCATTTTCAGGCAAGTCACCATTTGCAATAAAATTTCCCAGCATATCAAAAATAGAAAATGGAAAAATTTTAAAGTATTAAGTGACATGAGTCCAAGTGGGCTTGATCGATTCGTATTGATATGGAGATTATCCGTAAACACTTTTCTGACAAAAATGATCTCGCCAAAGTGCGCGGTTGCGCTTTTGCGGAAAACCGACCCACTTCTGATACTGCAATACGATTGTATGTTCCCCTACGTAATTATTTGCGCTGAATCGATTGCGCCGGGTTCCAGCTCCCCTAACCCTCAAGTTTCAGCCCTATCGGCCAAAAGCCACCCCCGAACGCGTTTTTCGCTGTTTGCGATACGGGAATGGATCCTTTTTGTTTTTTAATAAGAAAGATGATGAATATGACCAATACCAACTGAGCCGATTGTTTTGAATTTTCGAAAAATACGTCCAACTGTTGAATGAGAAACAGACCTTTGGGGATATCTTTGGTTAAAGATAAATTCCATTTTTTCTTCTTTATTAAGTATCTTTTAAACAGAAGAATTAGATTTTATTACAAATATACACTGAACTGAACTTGTGGTAGGTACCTTGTGAAACATCTTGAAAATAATTGTTAATAAATTAAACTCTGCTTTTAGATGAATCAATCAATATATTATAAATACTCTACATATGTTTCGGCTTATTAGGCCTTTATCAAGAGTATTACATAGTGAATACTAAAGTTTCCGACGTGCTTATTCAATTTATACCTAAAAGTATTTATGTCTTAATCTATTTATGACTTTAGCTATTTAAGATTTAATTTAACATCTTTAATTATTTGAATGTTTGGAGTGGACCTAAGCTGATTATATAAATCAAAGGATATTTCTTAACAATTGGTTTATTATAGGGGTGTTTAGGAAATTTTGCTGGTCATTTGTGGTACAAGGGTTGTACTTGAAAGATTTTTTGATTTCTAGTTGTTCTAGCAGATCTAAACGTTTACCTTTTCTTTCTGAATGAAGTAAATTTATGTTATCAGTATCTATGAAATGGTTATTTTCAATACAGTGTGTTGACATTCCTGTATTTTTATTGTTATTTAAGATTGATTTTTTGTGTTCTTTTACCCGGTTGATAACGCTTCTACCACTCTGACCGATATAATAAGGAAGGCATCGATATGTCAAAAGCAAGCATTTGTTTTCAAAACATGATTACCTAGCGAAAGTTATTAAATAAATCCGTATTATTCACTTTGAGGTTTTTGAGGTAAATTTAAATAAGAATTTTGAATTTTATTTATGTTTGTACAAATAACTAAATAAAACGCACTACTATGTTTTCTACCACTATAGTGGTAGAAAACATAGTTATTTGTCCAAAATGATTAACTACCGCAGAGTAACGGCTCCTTCAATAAATTTTTTATTTATGTGATATAAATTTGACTTAAATGGACAATGGTTTCTTTAATATTTAAGCCGATTATCGTACAAAATTTCACAGTAAGGGTTCAGAATTACTGAAAATAGTCCACGACTGTCCTGTTGTTTTTTGTAAAAATGTGTTTTTGCCATTATTAATTACATTTAAAAAAGATATGCAACATTTATGTAATTTTTGCATTGAAATATTTCAAATTAACACAACTGTAAACAAGACATTTAAAAAATTAAATGTTACTTATTTTTGGTAAAAAAATGAAAAACTAAAGTACTGAAATTTTCAAACCAAACTTCACATTTAGATTCTTAATTAAAAACAACTTTTCCTTATTGTGCGTTTCCATATTTTGATAAATAAGGGCATTTTAGGCCATTTTAAAATTTCTAATGCAAACATTTCCAATAATAAGAATATATTTTTCAGGCCAAAAGTGGTGATTCTACCGTTTGCGCTACGATTTAGAACATTTTATAAATTCAGGGGTGATTTTTGGCCAATAGGGGTAAGTCCATGGGGCAAGATTGTTGAAACCCATCACAATCTACTCAGCATCTGAATAAATGTAGGGGAAAATATCTTGCTTGTCTGTATCAGCAAATGACATTTTTGTTATAGTTTTACTGTACTAGGGTCGTTTCCACCTCTTTGTCGCCCCTTTTTGATTGGTAAAACCGCGCCTCTAATTGCTCCGTGTTCTAAACCAACGATTCAGGACAAAAAAAACATAGTCGCACTATGCATTAACTTGAAAACACGTTTTTGGGGTGGTTTTTAGCCAATAGGTGTAAATCTAGGGGCGGGGAAGTGTTGAAACCTGAATCCCAATCGATTCAGAGGCCCAAAAAACGTAGGAGGGTCGTGTCTTGCTCGTCTTGATCACCACTTGTCATTTTTTCGCCCATTTGACTGAACGATACCTGCCTTTCGGCAGCGCTGAATCATCTTGTCAGAATTTGAACTAGCAATGTCCTATTTTTCTGAAATTTATTTTTCCATAATATTTGGGTGTTTAAGAAAGCAGGGTGACAATTTCAGACATGGCACAAACATTTTGCGAATTTGGGCCCAACAAATTTTTAAAATATCTTAATAAAAAAATGGCTAGACCTGGAGCGACAATTTTTTTTTCACGTAATGTGCCATCCTGCCAAGTTTCAACTTGAAATTCACTGTATTCTTTTTTTTTCAAATTTGCCTTTTTTCTCAATTTTTTTTATATGCTTAGAAATTCTTTTGCAAAAGGCGACTTGTCTGAAAATGGGTTTCCCGTGACTTTGGGGTCTTACAGATGCTGTGGAATCATTTTCAGACATGTCTAAAATACTTTTGAATTAATTAAATTTTTTTAATCTAAGGCGCTCCGGCGCGGCATCTCAAAGCAAAGCGCATTACTTCACAGAACAAAGTTGTAGAGGGGGACCTAAACTCCATAAAAAAAATACACACGTTGCTAATACTGCAGCCATTATGGTCGCCGTCTTTCTTACTATTATGTATGCATAATACCACTGCAGGTGTGTGATTAAATTGAATTAATTGCACGAAATTTATCTTTACTGTTTGGTCGTAATATAGTTTCAATATTGTTTAATAAAGAGCTTTCTTAAAAAAATATGGAAGTCCCACCTCCTCTCTTAAATAAGTAAGCTCGTAGTTTTTCATGATAAGCAAAGACAGTTTGAACCCCAAACACAGTGTATGTAGTATTCTTTGTTGGATGCCTTTGACGATTCCTATCGGGTATGACGACTCAATTATATTCTAGAGTATGTATCAAAATTGTAATAAACTAGTTTATAAATAACATGATTGTTTGTACGCCTCGATCGCCAATTCTGTATGATGAGTATGGTCCAATTTCAACGGGGAGAATTAGATCATACTATTTTACAAACATGCTGAATTTGAAACAAAAATCTTAAGTCCATCAGAAGTTATTATGCTGGAAGAGAAGGTCTACACGCACAAATACACACACACAGACATCTTGTATTTGATATTGGAGATTAGCTTGTTATATAGCGGATTTCTGTACAGAATTTTTAGAGGATTATCAAAAACTTTTGTCCTGTTATAATATCCGGTTCTTGGTTAAATTAAATAGATAACACTAGATTCAAATTTTTCTAACAGAAGTAATATTAAATGCTTTACCCTAGAGAAATGTTACGGATTTAAAAAATAAATACTACGAATGAAAAGAAAACTGTATTTAATATTTTTATTTTTATTTCTCAATTGCTTTAGTTGTAATGGTTATCTATAGTAACGTGTGAATGATTTCTCTGCTCAAGCAAATAATAATACAAAATTATACTTATACCATTCTTCAATAAATTTATTTAAATCAGTAGTTTTCTCTTAAATTAGCACATGTAATAAATTTATGGTGCTATTTAAATGAATCTGTTAAAGCAACTTATCATAATCAATGGCATAAAAATATGCAAAATCACCATTTTGCATATTTTTATGTATTGATAATCATTATTATCAATCTGCCATTATTTTCTAACGCAAACAGGATCACTGGGAGTAGATACAGATAATAATTGTTTTCATCATTATTATGTACATTCACAAAGTAGGACATTGTTTTTATATCAAAACTAAATTAATTATGGACTCATTAAATCGTTTTCATTCATATAGTCTAATCAAATTATTCTCCTTTTTAGGATTCACCAGCTTCAAACGATTGTAATTAATTATGTTTTAAAATACACCTATTACTTATAGATGATTTTGTGATATATTTATGTTGTACTCATTTTAATTTAAAGTTCTAATTCACCATAAAAAGCGATATTGCCAAATTGTGGTATATAAATGAACTAATCAATTAAAAATCTTCAAAATTTATAAATTTTAGTAATTTCCCAAATTTAAAATAACGTAATTATTATTTATATAAAAAGTAGAAACGATAGCATTCAGTTCTTAATACGCTTTTATTACTGGACTTTATAACTTTACATGTAAGAAAATCTTCTAACTAAATTTTTCACCCACTTCTAGATGTAGTATTGACTTGAAATTTTGCATGTGTATATAGTGTGTCCCACCGGGAACTGAATCGATTGATGTTTTGAAAATTTCGGAGGTTACTAAACTCAGTGTGATCAATCCAACCAAAATGATTACAAGCATATGGTACTTCCGGTTATACCGGAAGTCGATACCAACTTGCTTATGCCCAAACATGTAGACACCTATATCTAAACCCAGCAGTTTCGGAGACATTTAACATTTTATAAAAACATTGACAGGTGCAACGTTTTACAACACTTTCTTCATGAAGGAGACCTTCATTTGCTCTTTGGTACGTAGAAAGAACACAAGATAGACTAGTCTCTATAATAAAAGTAATTCCATGATAGTATACCAAGTGTTCTATTTTTCACGTTACATTTTGTCAAATTCAAACATCAAAAACTTTTTCAAATTACGTAAAATTAAATTTCTTCGTTTCTAGTATTGGCATTGTAGGCGTTAAAGTTACAATTTTTTAAGATATTGGCTATTTTCTTAAATGTTCAATATTTCGTCAAAATTGCCATCAACTGCGATGATTAGAAACAATCATTAATATCGGCGACTCTCTTATGTCAAAAAATGCCAGCACGTTTAAATTACACCCACGAAGACTTTTTAGATTTGATTTATTATTTACGGAGAATGTGATAACGTGATATCAAGAACATGTAACACATTTGCTACTCGATACCCACAAGAACAGAAACCATCACCATAATCTGTAAATCACATATTGGATAATTTTAGGTTATTTGGCTCTATCAAGGCAAGAATTTTAGGGAGGAAGCCTTAGACATATTAGCTGAGGAAGAAATCATTTTAACTTACTATTTAAATTGTAACGTCACCACTCTATCGTTTCTCATGGCACAGTGAACATTAAACTGCTAATGTCCTTGAATATTTCGCTTCCTGAATACATGAGGATTTAAGATACTCCAGTAATGGAAATAGTGTGAATTAAAAAGTCCATTTTGGCAAATTTAGTATCATCTGCGAGTAGCAAATTTGTTACATGTTCTTGATGGCAATTTTTATTAAAAATACTTGAACTTTTAAAAAAATCACCAATATTTCAAAAAGTTGTAACCCCTACAATAGCCCAATCAATAGGTAGAAATGTACAATGTACACCAACATTAATACCCGGAAACAAAAAATATGGTAGTATAGAAGGGGAAATTCTAAGATATATTGTTTCGATGAACTAGATCTGAAGTGACGAACTTAACCTAAAAAATTGAAGAAGTTGAAAAGTTTAAGTATCAATTGCCATAACACTTTTCGAGATACATCAAAAAATCCGTAAGGAATCGGCTTTTCTTTTCTTCCCTGTATCTTTTTCAAATTTGCGTTTAAATATTTACTGTCAACCGCAAGTATAGCTCACAGCAAGCCGAAAAAGCAGGTTTTTGAAACATTTGAAAATATCTTTTATTTTTCGAGATATATCGATTTTTCGAGAAAAAAGACATTCTCGAAAATCGGCTAGTCTTGCTCAGCGGAGGGAGGGTTCTACAGTAACAGTCTTGAGATCATTTTTTTTATAAAGAGTTGTACTATCATACTTTAAAGGAACTAAAAGGGTTTTATTAATTTTAAGGATAAATAGATGGCCTTGAAATAATTGCATTTTTTTAGCTTTTTAAAATAATTTTGCCAAGTTTATTTTCTGGGTTCCAAAAAGTCGCAGGACAAAATATTTTTTTTGTAAATTCATTAAAAATTGTCAGTTATCGATTCCAGTAACTATGTCATTTCTGTAAACTTATTTTTTTTTTAATGCAATTGTTTTAGAGCCATTTATTTACCCTCAATATCAATAAAACCGATATATTTCTTTTACAGCATGATAGGACAACTCCTTATAAAGAAAATGAGCCCAAGATCGTTACTGTAGAACCCTCCGTTGAGCAAGACCAGCCGATTTTCGAGAGCCTCTTTTTTTCGAAAAATCGATATATCTCGAATAATAAAAGATATTCTTAATTTTTTTAAACTTTCTTTTTAGGCTTGCCGTGAGCGTATACTTACGGTACAGTAAGTATTTAAACGGAAATTTGAAAAAGATGCAGGAGAAACAAGAAAAACCGATTTTTTATTATTTTTTATATATATCTCGAAAAGCGTTATTGCACTTGATACTTTAAAAAATAGCAATCTATAGAACTTTTTAGCACCTACAACTTTCTCATTCAACTTTTTTCGATTAGAGTCAGTTTTTTTGTTATTTGCGAAAAACTGTCTTTTTCAACTTCTCCAGTTTTTTAAGTTAAGTTCTCCACTTCAGATCGAGTCCACTGAGACACAAATCTTTCTTAGAATTTTTTCTTCTATACAACCATATTTCTTGTTTCCGAGTATTAATTTTGGTAAATTTAACATTAAACCGTAACATATTGATTGGGCTACAATGCCAAACTAGAAAAAATGAAATTTAATTTTACATAATTTGATGTAAAAAAACACAGGGTGTTCCATTTGAAATAAAAAAGTTTCTGAGGTTTAAATTTGACAAAATATAACGTGAA
This sequence comes from Stenurella melanura, assembly GCA_963583905.1. Taxonomy (NCBI): domain Eukaryota; kingdom Metazoa; phylum Arthropoda; class Insecta; order Coleoptera; family Cerambycidae; genus Stenurella; species Stenurella melanura. Next base: position 47,011,987 of record OY757313.1, read on the forward strand.
AAATAGAACACTTGGTATACTATTATGGGATTACTTTTATGGTAGAGACTAGGGTGTTCCATTTTAGATAAGCAAGTTGGTATTGACATCCGGTATAACTGGAAGTACTGTAGATGAACCTAGTATCTTTTGATCTGAAGGACACGACAAGGATTGTATATAATTTAGGCCGGAGCCGTGTCGCCGCTACGATACTGATCAACTCTACTCACAAGGGGGATTCAAGATAGCCTTCAGACTCCGCAAGACGAGAATAGACAAAATTATACTTACTGTGATTGCTACAGTCTGCTCTCTCCGTCGAACTCTTATGTCGGGTAGTGCACTTTTAATTTAGCTTTTAATTAGCACTTTCTCAGAAACGCTTCTTAATAATTAAGACCGTCGATGGATTCTATGAGTATTCGGACAAGTACACAGACTTGGCTGGATCAAAGGTGACCAGCGGAAAGTAATTGTCCGACTCACGCCACAGAATCGCCCGTTCGTCACAAATCTTATAGTTAGTGGATCAATAAGAAATCGAATTCAAAATATATTCTCATTTATTGAAATAATTTATATAATGTAAAAAATATAAATATTCAATACTTAGCTAATATGTATAAGGCAAACATCAAAGAGCACCACCACTCGGCAAGCCGTTACCGTCCTTAGGAGTGTAACTCATCCAGCGTCGAGAGAACTATGACAATCGACTGCACAAAAAGATTCAGACTCCCAATTAGTAATATTTGTAAAATGTATGCAAAACTTTTTGAAAATTATTCACTTTGAATTTGGTACTAAAATTATCAAAATGATTGTCAAGATGCTTAAAGAAGCTGTCTATATGTGTCCGATGGTTTTCCTGCTTTTATAAACGTACTAACGGCATCGAACACAAATATACATTTTTTACGTCCAGTCGCCTTCGCGCGGTTAGTATGGCGTTGTCCGCCTGAGCCGGGATAAAAAGTATTTTGTGTTCGTTGGAATCGACCCTTCGACTTTGAATTCTTTGACTATTTTTCTGTACGTTTTTGGGGTTTTGCATTAGGATTATGCTCCAACCGTTTGAGGAATATTAAATGAGGATTTTGGTTTTTATTGGAAAAACCGTCCCATTGTTTTTTTCCTAAATTTTGACGTTTAAAACAGCTACTCGCTACATTCTGACTGAGGATTTCGACTTGTGAACCACCAAGTTCGTGGTACTTTCGAAAAATTAATCTCGAGGAGCGGTTTTCTGCTTTATTTACGCCTTGTTATTGTATTTTTATAAAAAAAAAAATTGAGATTTTCAAAAAATTAAATTCGTTGTACTTCCGAAAAATTTGTTGTGCGGTGCAGTTTTCCGTCTTATGCAATTTTATTCGTTATACTTTCGTTGTACTTTCGTTGTACTTTCATCGGGCGGAGCGATTTTCCGCTCCGTGCAACAAATTTTTGGAGTACCTTTGAAAATTCGAACGACGGAGCCCAACGGCGATTGACCGTCGTCTTCGAGATGAAAATTTTTTCAATATTTTGGTAATTTTTAGTGAATAAATTTTTTACGTGGATTTCGATTTAATATGATACAAATGGTGTTTAGAAGTATTTTTACTGATATGAATGAAATATTATTATTTCATGGGATTTTTGTCTAAATTTACTTTTTTAGTAAATTGGCTATTTTTTCAAATGGATCATTTTTCTTGGTTCAATAAGAGTACCACATGCTTGTAATTATTTTGGTTGGATTAGTCACACTGACTTTAGTAGCTCCCAAAATTTTCAAAATTTTTTGTTACATATTTTTCCCGATATTGATCGGTTCAGTTCCCGGTGGGACACCCTGTATGGTTCACTTGAGCGTGTATAAGACATGATAGGTAGACGACTTGGGTCAGATATTCTTACCGTTCAAAATACAAAAGAAACGAGAGCTGTTCTAATTGATATACGAAATAATTTTCCTCAAGAATTGATCGATAACGTCACCATAAGTATGGGAAGAAGAATGTCCGCAGTCATAAGGGCTTGTTGGGACACACACGTTATTGAAAAAAATAATCCTTGTAACCTTTCTTGATCATTAAATATTTAATATAAGACAAAATAAACAATTAATTGTCTGCAAAAACGCTATTTTTTGCATTGTGTTTTTTAAACAGGCCTCAAAATGGCATGAAGCTTTATAAAACAAACTGCAATTAGCTAGTTATACGTCAACTTCTACTTTTAAAGGATATCCTTGATTGTTGGAAGAGAAAAAAGCTATGTAGACAAAAATGTCGACTAATCTCCGTTCCTTTAAATTTGCCAGTGTGCGCAAGGATTTGATTATCACACAGAAAATAATTTCTGTATATATTTTTTAAATTTGCATGTCAACAATGTAATTAATAAGACTTCTTTAATTTCTTTGATTATCATAATTATATTCCTACAACTACGAATACTTCTTTATACATTCATTTTCAATAAGTATTCCGGATATGCATTAATATGCATTTCCCATGAATGAAACTAAAACCATCATAAAAAGTTAATGGCTCCGTTGGCAGCGAGCGCTGAGAGGAAACACCTTCTATGGAGTGTGAGTTATTACAATTACTGATGATTACACCTCACGCATGTAGTTTTTTGTTAATAACTGTGACATTGACTGTTTACGAGGTCATTGGCAAAAAAGGGGTGACTTATTAGTAACCGGACGTATTCGTATTGCTCAGGAAATGAAGCCACGATAGCACAAAATCACGGAAACTGCTGTTGGGAGTTTATACGAGACCAACACATTTTCATGTATCGCGAAATACCCGCTTATATTTTTGATTGTTTGCCTGGTAGCATATGGTATTAGCAACATGTGTCTCTCTGCACAAGAACGCATTTAAATTTTTAAGCTATTTTTAATAAGTAAACCATTATACTCTTCGCCGATTTATTGCACTTTTCATACAATTGTTGCACATTCTATAGGACACTATTCGCAGTTTCTTTTTGTAAATAATATTAGTTTTAGACATTTTTAGTTTAATTACAAAACTTGGAATTTTTTTTTAATGAAAAAATTTTTTTATCGATAGATTTTGCTCAAAAAGAATAGGGTTCCTCCTCTAGCTAACAGTAACTTGCTGTCCAAATTTCAATACAAGAAACGTGACGGACGGACAGACAGACGGACGGACCGATATTTTGAAAATTGTTCAGAATTCGATCACCAACACAGTGACATGAAAATCTTTTCTCTACGTGCAATATTACCGGTTTTAGAAATGTGCAGATCGAATGCAATATACACTTCGTTTTTTATTTGCGAAGAGTATAATAATTAAGCTTAATTATGAAATAACTAAAAGTAAACGTTGTCTCGTGTTTCCACCCCTAGGAAACCACGCTTAAAAGTCCGTGGGTTCAAAAATTATAACAAGAGATAAACATTAACACACATTATTGAATAACTCACTGAAAATTTCCCAATACTTTTATTAACTAAAATACACTTTTATCTGACCAAAGTAACCTTTAACAATGTTTATTATTTGATATTTACACCGTACTGTTCACTTTGTATCACTGCGGATTTCTAACCTTACTTTTCGTTAAATGCTTCCTCTCCCACCGTAAATCTTGCCTTATGTACTCTACAAATTGCCTCTTGAACCATCCAGCAAAGTCCAGAACCTTCTTCCGCGGCAATCCAGAACAATGTAGAAATCTCGATTCTCTTCTATAAGTTTCTAGAAAACTTATTACTACCAGTGCCTCAGAGATGGCGCACACTACAGGCTTTGAGAGTACTGCAGTTACATTTGCCTACCACAATTGCTACCCAATGCCCCTACTCATGAGCTATTAGTCTCCAGCCCCTAGGGAGCGAACACGAAAAAACATTATACTATTAGCCAGTATATTATATTTGGCGTTGGTGCGGTGTTTGGAAATGTTTTATATTTCAGTACCAATTTGGGTTAGGAAAAGTATTTTACCTGTAATAGGCCTGCGGGCGTACGTGTTACACACGTTTTTTTTCTACTGACGCATGACGTTTGGAACAACGATTAAACTGAGACTTTTTTGAATTTAATATTTTTCGTTTATATGCTCTATTACTTTTTTTGACAAAAATTCTAAATTAGAAACTCGTGACCTCGTGTAGGGCAAATGTCCTCTTAATATAACGAGAAAAGGCTTACTGAAAAGGCATCGTCACTATTTTCTGGTTGATTTTCTATAATACCCATTACTCATTTGTTTACTTTAATATTTATTTGTGTATGGCACACTTTTAAAATGTTGAATTCAAATTATTATTATTTCTTTATTTTGATGTTTTGAAATGATTGTAGATAGAATCATGTGTGCAATTCGAGCAGAAAGTGCCATTGTTGCTCTCAAGTGTTCAAGTTACTCACTCGAGCGACAATGAGGCACTTTGCGCTCATGTACACAAACAACTCTTCCTGTATGTGGCGTATTATTAATCTCGGCCATCGCCTTGTTTTGTGGATTAAAGTTTCATTACGAAATTCATTGCCATACATATGTTATGGTCATAAACGCATTTCTTCTTCTTCACAATTCATAGTTCGTATTGACGTACGTTTTGTTCAAATTGTTACTTCCTTTGCTGCTGTCCGTCTAAAAGCATCACGTCCGATGCAACGGTGGTCTTGTAGGCCTTTCCAAAGTTATCGCCCATCAGTTCTTTGCCGACGTCAGCCGAACGATGTGGAGGATATTCTCTCTTATCCCCTTATTTTCACTGAACCAACAATCATTCGTTATTGTCACCTCTCCTTTTGATGAAATGACAGAATTTGTGAAAATTCTAGACTATAGAGTCATTTTAATGGCTGGTTTCTTCGGAAATCGAACCGATTGCGTGATGAGCTATTCGAGACAAATCCCTGTTTTACATTTTATAGCATATTCTGTGAATGACAAACATAAATTTTAATATAACTACATCGTTCGCCAGTTGAAGATGTGCAACCAGTGCTACCCCTTGTAATTATTTCTTTTATAGGTTATCGATTAAAGATCAACACAGTAGCATTAATATAAGTTATGTCATTATCTACTTGTGTACATGTGCCATAAATATTAGGTACTTCAATCCCCTACCCTCCATAATGTCTCAGGGTTAGTTTTCTCCTGACAAGAACGATAATTACACATACGTACACAAACACATATCCAAGAAGTGGAGTCAAGATATAAAGAGCCTCTTTGTGGCCCACACAAATAAATACCTAGAGAAGAGGTAGGATAAAAAGACTTTGTGAGCGACTTGCCAGATATCATCCTACCCTAGTCAATGCTGCTCCGGATTTATTTGAATTTTAAACAATTTGCCACAATTTCGTAAGAAAGAAGTCTATGATAATGGAATCCTATTGCTTTTTTAATCGGTTAAGGTATATCTCAGAATAAATGTTGTAATTTATATTCAATTAAAGTGAAGTAAAAATATTATTTAAGGCATAGCGTGAGTGCGAAATTTGCTCCATTACAATATACATTTTTAATGCTACAGCGTAATTTGTGTGAAACTTTCACTCTCTAATTTAAATTAGGCGGAGTATCTATCATTATAATTCAGTAGCTATTGTTACGATTTGTGAATAAGACTTTATTTCATTTGGTAATGTAGAAACTTTGACATAATTGCCGACAATCAACTGTAACTTATATTCAGCTTATATTAAATGCAATTCTGACAGTGTACTTAAAATGATAAAGTAAGTGATCTCAAAACTTTGTTGATTCCAAAAATATGGAGGGAAAAAAGTATTACCCAAAAAATGTAAAAGAATACTTCATTAAAAAAATATACTTAATGTTATGCGTTTCACATGAATCCCAAAACGTCAGAACGGCCTACTTGATTTTGAAATATCCTGAGCCGGACTGGGAAAAAATTTGCCCTCCTGGTTTTTGACAAAAAAGTTCATTAATTTATCGCATGGAAAACTATTGACGGATTCGGAGACTTCTGAAAAAATGCGATCAGAATAATGATTCAATTTTGACGACACACCAAAACCATTTCGGTAAAAAAATTACAAAACAATATAGCACAACACGACTAACACTTTGACAGAGCATTATTTATGGAACAGTTTGATAGACACTAATCAAATGCTTCAGATCCTTATGCCTACTAAGACTTCACATAAAACATAGCAAAAGTTTGTCATATCTAGTATATAAGAAGAAAAAACAATTTACGAAATATTTCTACACGGTTTTGTTTTGAAATTGAAAATAATAGTAATCTATGTATTTATCATTATTATATTAATTTGACAATTTGGTGGTCTAATTGTTCCGCGATTTCTTCGTGTTTCAAAGATGCCAGATCAGTTTGGTAACACTGAATTCGCTGATATAATTTATGTGTATGGATTTTGCGATGACAATACAAAGGCTGTCGTTAGGGAATATCAGCGAAGATTATCAGCTTCTTCGTTGCCCTGAATGTCTACGCGTCCGGGAGTCCATAAAAAGTTTATAACCTTCTTGCTATTATCGTGGTCAATATCTACAGACGTTCTGTAGTAGAAATTATTGGCTTTTTGACAAAGAGTCTAAATTCTCTACATTAGTCTATTATATTCTTCTGGTTTTAAAATAGTGTTCACCCCTTGAGCCTTCAAGTTTTTTCCTTGTTTGTACTTCAGCTAGAGTTTTAGTGGTTGTTCTAGGTTGTTTTATATTAATTTTTTTTTCTAGAGAGAATCTTACGAGGCATTTGTATCTTCATTGTGTAGTGGGTTGACTTCACTATTGTATTCTCTGCATTCATTTTGAAGGACTGATCCGTCATTTATGATGCACAGTCGTTTTTGTATCTGTCTTTAACAAGTTTACAGTTCCAGCGAGTAGCTACACATGAGTAGCTGATGGTCTAAACCTCTGTCAGTGCCAGGAATAGTTTGGTGATTGCCAACGAATTCCTATAATATTATATTATTATACAGGGTGATTCGTGAGGAGAGGGTCGTACTTTACCAAAAGATATAAAACATTGAAGTGATCTTATATCCCCAAACTGTAATGACTAAAGCGGCCCCGTTTTCGAAATGCAGGGTGTTTTATATTTTTTGGAAGAATGTTCCTTTCGCCATATATCTGTAATGCGTAAGCGGAATCCAATGAAATTTTGTATTTTGTTTACAGTTCTCATTCACCATCTAATTCCTGTGATATTAATAAAATATCAGGGCCGGACCCAGAATAAAAATATTTTTAAGTTATTCCTAGAAAATAACACTTTGTATACTGTTTATAAAATATTTGACATTAAAATATTAATTTACACCTAGAAAATACAACATCCCACAAAAAAACCTTTTGGCACCATTTCATTGTTTAAATAAAAAAATTAAATTGTTGAGAGTTCAAATTTTTTTTTTCTTTAAATGAGAAATTGAGAGAAAAAAGTCACTCTAGGGATTAACCACTTTTTTTTTTTGTTCCTTATCTACACTATCAAAAGGTAGTTCTCCAAACTCTGGTTTCAGCAATATTTAATTCACAGCAAAAGTAATTAATTGTTACAATCATCTAGTCTTGCCATTACATTTGTTTTAAAAGTTATGGCTACGTACTTTTTAATAATCAAGTAGGTACCTGTCAAAAATCAGTCATATTGTAATTAAGAAGTGTCACGTCACCACTGTTGCTTTTACTGGTTACAATATTGTCTTGTAATAATTCTAAATCATGCCGTTTACATACACGAGTAGAGAATACGCAAATATGGTTTTTGTCTATGGATATTGCAATGGCTATGTAAAAGCTGCTGAAAGGGAATACAGACGTCGGTTTGGAAATCAACGTGTACCAGATTGTAAAACATTTTAGAGAGTGTTTAGACATCTTTCTGAAACTGGAACCGTTCCCTCAATCTAAAAAAAAGAACTAATTTAAAAATAATATGTAGTTAATCCCTAGGGTGACTTTTTTCTCTCAATTTCTCATTTACAGAAAAAAAATTGAACCCTCAACAACTTAATTTTTTTATTTAAACAATGAAATGGTGCCAAAAAATTTTTTTATGGGATGTTGTATCTTTCTAGGTGTAAATTAATATTTTAAAGTCAAATATTTTATAAATAGTATACAGAGTGTTATTTTCTAGGAATAACTTCAAATATTTTTATTCTGGGTCCGGCCCTGATGTTTTACTAATATCCCAGGCATTAGATGGCGAATGACTACTGTAATCAAAATACAAAATTTCATTGAATTCCGCTTACGCATTACAGATATATGGCGAAAGAAATATTCTTCCAAAAAATATAAAACACCCTGTATTTCGAAAACGTGGCCGCCTTAGCCATTACTTTTTGGGGATTTAAGATCACCTCAATGTTTTCTATCTTTTGGTAAAGTACGACCCTCTCCACACGAATCACCCTGTATGTCATACCATATTTATTGTATATATGAATTACAGAAGACGTCCACAAATAAAGCTAGACAAGTGACCAGTAAAATTAATTAAAAACTAAACTAATCTAAAATTAACGTATACAATACACAACAGAATAATTACAAAAAAAAACATTCAGGTATTCTCACTGTTTTTATAGAAGTTATAAAGCTTCTTATAATAAGACAATAAGTACAACTGTTTCAGAAAAGTTTAAAGTCCTAAACATTGTATTTAAAGGGCAGTTTTAGGTGGAATTTTATACATAAGATTCATTCACTATCAAGTAATGAAACATTTTTGAAGTGGAGACATTTACAAACATTTTAAAAATGAGGAAGGAACTTACGTGAACATTGAATATTTACATAAAGGGTAATTTTTTTACTAATCCAAGCAAAACGTAATTCACAGTTAAACACTAGTGTAACTCATTATCAGTAGATACATGCAAGTAAATAACTGCAAAATATTTCAAATGCAAATTTTTAAACGGTATATTTCACCCATTTAATTATTCTTCATCTACAGTAACAGCACAATTTTTAAAATCTTAAATACTCATCGGACCGAAAATCGTAAGCAAGCCTGTGCATAATTACTAATCGTGTTATGCATTCAAGTTCAATATTTTGCAATTGCAATATCATGTGGAATTTTAATTACGATTTAACGTACGTAAACCGCTAGAATTAATATCAGTTTACGTATCTATAATGTATCCGAGATTATATAAAAAATAGCAATGTAGAAATAAGTTGAGATAAATTACCGTTATAATTACACATGGAAGTAGTACCACAGTATTAGTAATACTGGTAGTTTATAATTTTTTGTACAAATTGTTTATAAAATTATTTTCTATTACCTATATACGACAGCCAGTAATAATGACTTAAGGGTGAAACTGATATTAAGTAAGAACAATTGTGAATTTAACTTATTAAAAATATTATACTGCTAATGAAACTAGATAAAATGGATGTTCAAATAATATTACTTTTGATTTACTGTTAAAAACACATACTTACGAACATACTTATGATGATTTTCATATTTTACCCAATTGTAGCATACCTATAAATTACAGTCCCAATTATAGTATTCTAGTGGTGTTCTCATTACTAACAAGCTGAATAATAAATAAGATATTGGCACATGAACTACGTGGTCCTCCAACAAAAAATCTCTCATAATTAATCTTACCTCCCAAACTTGAAATTACAGCATATTACATTTCGACACATTTAGCTATATGTAATGTAAATATCCATTTAGGAACAAGGGATTTTAAAATATAATATTTCAAGAAAATTTGCAAGAGTTCTCTTAAATAGATTGAGCATATAAAAACAAGAATCAAGTAATTTTGTTTTGGATCTTCTTACAAGCTCCACGGCATCTATAATCGCCTTCAAACAGCTCAACATACAAAAGGCTCTTCGAAATTATAAGACTTTCCTGTAGAATTTAAAAAGCAAGCTAAATAATTTCTAATTAACTGCTAAACAACGCGTTGCTGAATGGTGGTCCACATTTACTCATCTAACCACATGATCTAAGCCTGATAAGAATAATTTTTTGTATAGAATAAATCATAAATACGTAGAAAATAAATTATTACTTAAGGTTTAGCAATTCCTGTGTGTTTGGCATTATAGCTTATTGATAACAGTCATTAAAAAACGTAAAAATATGGAAGGTGGCCACAATTGTGTTACACCCGGTGGGTATAGGTGAAAAAACTTATTTATGCGTTATATACATGTATAGGTGGAAAAGCTTAGATATAGAAACCTATTAACTTAAAAATACGAAGTTTGTACATCAGCCCTTTTGCTTTAGTAAGGCAATACAGGTCTATAATCTATATATACAGCCTAAAAACAAGTTCTTGAGGGTTATATATTTCATAGCAAAGTAGTTTCTAACTCCTCAGGACTGATTTTACTTATTATAACATTAAGAGAATCAAATAAACGTACTTCGTGTATTTCTTTAGTGTATGTACAATTCTTTGCGTTAGCCAATTACCACAAATAATATTGAACTTAGGGAAATTGTTAACAAAAGCAACATAAAATCAATTAATAAATCGTTTGTATTTACACTCGGCTGATCAGCTAAAATTGTAAACAGTGCATTCACCACTCTTTCTGAAATGAACATCATTTCCCTCAAGTAGAGGCTTGTGTGTTCACGATATAATTTAATTTCCAAAGTTTGACGACACGTATTAAATTGCATTTAAATGACTTCCCTCAAAGGATATAATCAAATTTAGTTGCTTTCAACCACAAACCGCGAAAAAGAATTTCTTAGTTGTTTGTTTTTCATCCATCACTGATAATTGTGCCGTCAAAAAATAACATTGTTCTAATTAGCTATCTTATGTAACTTGTTTTATAAAAGTATAACTATGTTCTCAGTTTTGTAGTCTAATAAGCATGACACGGCAGCTTCTGTAAAGAGCCAAGTAGAAAGATGTCTTTAGTCATTATTGCTGATAGACAAAAATGGGTCTCCACAACGCAACGATGTACACTCGAAATAAGGTTATTTACAGAAATTTAATCGCCGAGAAAATTTGTTTGATGTTTAACGAGCTAAACTATTTCATCTTTTAAAGAGTATAAAGAGTAATGATATAAAGCGTCACAAATATGCACAAACATTAAGAAGTATTTTAAGCCATTATTAAATAATTTAATATTGGTTTAATTATAAAACCTATCTAAACGTGAAATATTTATCTTTCATGTGTCCTATTTTTACTTATTTAATTTTCTAGTGAAATTAACTTCTAATAAACATATTCAACCAGTGTTTATAAAAATTAAGAGATCCTATAAGCATTTAAAACCTCTGCCTAAGGAGTCACTACTTCCACATCCAGATTTTTCATCCAAGTCACTTTAAAGGAAACATCTTGACTGGACTTGCACTATAGTATCTGGAAATTATTTGTCATAGAATTTTAATAATATTTGGAGCAGATGTCATTGAAAAGTTTGAGGCATTGATTTCTACCATATACGTTAAAAATTACGTTTTTAGTTTACCCTACTTATTTTAGACTATTCACAACCTAACACGTGTCACCCATTCAATGGAATCATCTCAATCAGATGCTATTACAATACATACGTGCACTAACTTTCAAGTAAATATCTCAATTTTATGTTATCAAACCCATTAATAATGGAGTGGATATGGTGGTGTTTGAAAAATATTAGAAATAAATCTGAGGCCTTGGTTTCTAGTATATACACCAAATCTCACATCTCTATACTCTTACCAGCTTGATTTACTTATTTTCCCCTAACTACTTCTATTTAACCCTCAACCCTTCAACAGAATCACCTCAAAATATAATCTAGTTCCAGATGTCGTTATAATACATACGTGTCTCAAATTTCAAGTGAATATCTCAATTTCATTTTATCAACCCCTTTAATAATGGATTAAGGGTGGTGGGGGGTTCATAAATATTACTAAAAAATCTGAGGCCTTGGCTTCTAGGACATATACCGAATTTCAAATTTCTGTACTCTTAGCAGATTTTGCCCTATTTACCAATTACCCCCACTCGTTCAACGCAATCATGTCAAAATATGATCTAAGATATCGTTATACGTGTAACAAATTTCAAGCGAAAATCTAAATTTAATTTTATCAACTCTTTTAATAAGGGAGTGCGGGTGGTGGGGGGATAGAAAATGTTATAAAAAAACCTGAGGCCATCACTTCTAGTATATACACCAAATCCCAAATTTCTACACGCTTACCAGCTTGCTTTACTTATTTTCCCCTATCTACCACTATTTCGCTCATGGGCTGCAATAGTGGCACAACTCAAAAAATCATGTTTTGAAATAAATGAGTTTAAAGTTTTCATTACCATGGAAACACATAAAGCATGCGGTAGATTTCTTAAATAAAGATTAAGTACACATTAATGATTTCTTCTCTGGGGGTTGAGTTAAGAATTTTAGACATCGTTATATATATTTTTTTAAATTTATTTTATTACCCCTCCATACGACAGCCAATATTAATGACCAAGTCGAAAATGAGATACTGACACTTCTGCCACCTAGCGATCCAGAATTACATTTAGGAATGTGCCAGTGTTGCTGCTGGAGAGATTTTGATTTTTCACATTTCGACCTGTACTTGCTCAAAGAATCGTATTTTTTGAGATGTGCAACTATTGCAGCCCATGAGCGATTTAACCCCCAACCCTTCAACGAAATGTGGTGGGGGCTGATAAATATTATAAAAAATTCTGAGGCCTTGGCTTCTAGTACATGCACCGAATTTCAAGTTTCTATACTGATACCAGCTTGCTTTACTTATTTTCCCCTATTTAACCCTATTTAACTCCCAACCCTTCAACGGAAGCTTCTCAAAATATAATCTAGTACCAGATGTTATAGTACATGCGTGTACCAAATATCAAATGAGTATTCCAATTTTATTTTATCAAACCCTTTAATAATGAACTAGGGGTAGTGGGGGGTTGAAAAATATTATAAAAAAAATCTGAGGCCTTGGCTTGTACAGACATCAAATTTCAAGTTTTCAAGATTTCCATCTCCAAGAAAATTATGTAAAATTGAAAATTTACAAACATAGGCTTTTAAGTGTACTTACTAACTGATGTATTAAAAATCCTAGGAGATTGGATGCGATAATACTTTTTGTATTATCGTCATTGTCTTTCTCTTACGAGGAGAGCGCAATTCACTTCTATGTTGAAAGTATCCTAATGGTGGGGAAAATCTGAAAACAGTTATTTTGTCAAAACTGTCGTAACTGATAATTTGGTGATGAATATTAAGTACTCAAGTACAATGATCTCAAATAGGATACGTATAACTCGATATTCTTTTTATATACACGAAACATGATCAAGTAGACTCTACCGGTACTCTAGCAACTGCTAGGGATCAGATCATTGAGGTTTGGCGACGGAAAGGAGGGTGAAGATTCAGGCGGAAGATGAATGTCAGTAGAATTGCAAACGTGAACCTTCAATACTAAAATAAAAGTGGAGGCAGTCATACGAAAATAAAAATAGCAGTATTATCTGTCTTGGCAAATAACTCCTAAGCATACAGGCTTTGTGGGGACATGATACAAGAACGAATCTGAATTTATGACAACCTATGGAGAAAACAAGAGAATATTACGTCACCTTTGTTTCATGGACCACAGTAAGGCTTTTGACATGTGGAATTGGACAGAATTTAGGCTGTATTATTGGAGATGAGCACTCAGACATGTGGTCTTTATTGTTCATCGTCAACATAAAGAAACTTTATTATGACACTTACTCCTACAAATATATGGCAAAGGCGTCAGACAGGGCTACATTCTGTCACCAATCGTTATCTATAGTGAACACGACGTGTGTTAGAGGATTAGCAGAGTGGAGTAGTTATGGGCAGAACCAGGACTTAACATAAGATTTGCAGCACGCAAAGAAGAGTTCATACACCTGCTGGATAGCGTCCAAGCCCTGTACAGTTTGAGTATAAATTAAAACAACAAGAAAATTACGATTGTAGACCGAGCAAATCAAAACCACCCAGACACGCTAATGATAGGTGATTGTGACATGGTAAACAAGTTGATTTACCTTGAAGCTTTTGTGAACAATACCGAAAACTGCAAATATGAGATTTGACGGAGAATCCAGATGGCACAATCGATAACTGCTAGTTGAACAAATTTTGAAGTGAGCACCAAGATTGGACTTGCCAACCCTATAAAGGTTCCTCCATCTCTCTTTACCTGCCTAGGACATGGGTCCGTGGTCATTTGGAAGTTAAAGCACAGAATCGGCTTTGTGCGACTTTCACCATAAAATCATTAAAGCCCTAGATAAAAAAAATCGTTGTAGGCCTTTTCATAGATTTCTGTCGAGCTTTCGAATTGGTAGATCATCAGTAGCTCATAACTAAACTTGAACGATATGGCGTTCGAGGAACAGCTTTACAAATATTTTCGTCATATCTCGACAACAGAACTCAATCTGTAAAACTGCCCGGTGGAGCAGAAAGCAAAATATGTGTTATTAAACAAGGAGTTCCACAGGGTTCAAATTGGGACCACTCTTGTATATTCTTTTCTCCAATGACATTATTAATTACCTTAAAAAAATACCAAATGTTCATGTGGTTTGTTATGCCGATGACACAAACGTTATAGTCACAGGAAATGACTTAACCGAAACTAAGGTAACTGCTGAAAGAGTTTACCAAAATATAATTCGCTGGTCTCACAATAACAAATTAAATCTGAATAAAACGAAGACCACTACCATTCAATTTACATTAAATAATAATTCCGAAGGGCTAAAACTTTTTGATGATACTGGCACTGAATTAAAATCCTGTGACGCCAATAAATTATTAGGCAGTGAACCCACCATATAGAAAATTTGTGTACTAAGCTAAGAACAAGCTGCTATGCTTTAAAGTTCATGTCGAAACACTACAGCCAGGAAGTTCTTAAAACACCTTATTATGCCAACTTTCATTCCCATCTTAGATATGGAATCGTGAATTGGGGTAACAGCAGTAATGTGGCCAGAGTGTTTTTATTACAAAAATATGCAGTCCGTATCTTGTCAAACCTAAATTACAGAGAGACGTGCAGAAATGCTTTTAAAAATTTAAGAATTTTGACTCTTGCGAGTCTTTATATTCTGGAAGTGTGTTTATATGTCCATAAGCATAAATCATTTTTTTCTAGTAATCAGGTTAAACATTCACATGAAACCAGATCGAAAAACATTTTAATACCTGACCAATACAGAACCACCATGTATCAAAAAAGTTTCCTTTGTCATGGGTGTAAACTTTATAATTCACTGGATGTAGATATTAGGACTTCTGGTAGCGTTCAGATTTTTAAAAGTAAAGTTAAAAAACTACTGCTCACCAAAAATTGTTACACGATTAACGAATTTTTCTTAAATACACTTTGACTTACAAGTATTTGTGTGTAGGAATGTTCTTGACTGTGTTGTATATAGTTTCCCGTATTATATATATTGTATAGATGGTATTTTTTTTCTATTGCTTGTATTATCTTATGCGACGCATTCTTCATTTAATGTGTGTATACTCTTACATGTATATATATATTTTTTTAGTGAAGAAATAAAGATTATTATTATTACTATTATTATTATTATTATCATTATTGTTATTATTGTAAATAGACGTAGTCCAATCAAAATAGAGATTCAACTTCGTAATAATTCGCAATAAAGCTGAAAATTGGTACAGACCTTGAATGCAGTAGTGAAAATGAAATATCAAAAGTTCCCACCCATCCCGTGTCGGCTCAGTTTTTGGCATATTTCTCGTAAACGATAAGTGTTATAGTACCTTGTAGATTATGCAATTATCTACAAAAACTGTTTCAATACTTCTTTTCCTACGAATTTTCATTCATGAAATATCGCTATTTCAAAAGTTGGAAACGTCGTATTCTGCATAATTTATTTATTTTATTTATATATGTATTTATTTATTTGTTTATTTATTTATTTATTTATTTATTTATTTATTCATTTATTTATTTATTTATTTACAAACACAAACCCAACAGAATTTACATTCCATTTACAGGGCTGGAGGCTTACAGACAGATAGATGGTACAGAGTAAAAGCAGTAGAATATAATATATGAATATGTGTGTAACACAGGTTGCTATAAACTAATACTAAGCGAATTAATACTATTGTAATTATTAAGAATTTATACGACTAATTTGCACATTTCCCTGCCACCTATGAGGTAGTGTACTTGTCGCATATTTTTTTACGTAGTTTCCCCAGTGTTCATAATCCACGATCGATTATAATTAAGCAAGTCTGATCCGACAGCTTCCGATTGATTAAAAAAATGATACTGTTGGTAAGTATCAAAGTGGAACGGATTATTGTTGAATTTTAAAAACCGTCGTATGATTAGTAATCTTCGAATTCCATTTCGACAGACATGTCTTCTTCTTCTTCGCTTTCTTCTTCTACTTCACCTTCTTCTTCCTCTTCTTGCTGGATTTCTGTAAATTGTTATAAGAAAAAAGATGAATTAGTTATCTCCTCATTGATATCATTATTCCCATTTGTTGTTTTTGATTCAATATTGGAGCAAGACTGGCCTTGGTAATTGGTACATACTGGTGAACGAAATAATTAGACTTTTTTACAGTAACAGTTATTACTACAATCCTTCTTGTATTTACAAAAGATACTACTTAAAAAAAATTCTGGAGCAAACGGGAGAAGAGTTTGAATTGGTTCCAAACTATTGTCTATTAATTTCCATCCCCAGTCTTCTGAATCCAGTCGTTGTCTAACCATACTTGAATTTGATAGTAGACATGATATAAACGTTGATAAGCAGCCGCAGATGTTGGAGGAAGACAGGATAACTGTACTCTTTTATTGTTCCGTGTATTTATGACAAAACTTAAATATCCATACTTGTCTATAGAATCAATTTTTTTGGAGCTCCATACATGGCAAGAAAATGAATTCCATTTGATATGATGACGTATGGAGAAGACTCAATCTTTGTAAATACTTCTGCGAAATCGATTAAATCAGGACGTTCTTCACAACAATTTTCATAAATGATGATTATGATGATTAGGAAGAAAGTATTGAAACAGGATTGTAGATAATTCCATGATCTACAAACTTTGTATGAACTTGTTTAGGATAACACTTATCATTTAAGAGAAATATGCGAGAAACCGATATTTGGGACCTTTTGACCTTGAATAAAATGTTTAGGCGACATAGGATCAGTGGAAACTTTTGACATTTCATTTTTACTAGTGTATTCAAGGTCTGTACCAATTTTCAGCTCTATATTTTGATTGGATTAACAACGTATTGATTCTTTCGTGAAGTGGATCTGGGAGTCCTATGCTATAAACTTTCTGCACAACTGATCTCACCAGCAGCTCGATTCTCCAAAGTGGCACTTCAGCTTCGTATTCGTTCAAATCCGCTCATATTTTGGCCACATCAACCACAAAGAGGATCGTATATAAAGATTGATAGTCCAGGGAGTAAAAAATATCGATAGATACCACCAAAGAGTTGCTGAGAAAAAGCTTTGTTGACAATGCGCCTAACAGAGAGTTACGACAGATGACGTGAGGTTGCAGAGCATGCTATATCATTAATCAAGACGTTATGAATAAGAAGAAGAGGAACCATACAGTTTTAATAGTTGCTGACAAAGGTCCATGCAAGTCGTTAGCTACATCATGTCACCCATTAAAGCGGCAGTTTTTCTTGTAAATGTAAACATAGAAACAAGCACAAATACTGCCTCCTCCAAACCGGTATACTGGACAAGGTAGAATTAAGAGGGATCTGGCAGAAGAAGAATCTCTTATAGTTACCGTTACAGAGCTGCTTCATATTAATCAAATTTTAAATTCAATCATTACCTTGTAATGTAGAGTATGGCAATATTAGTTTCTTTATGTTATGTCTAGTATAAAGTGAGCTGAATTCGGAAGAAGTTTTCTCTATTCGATAATTTGGAAAATGTGCTGGTGATACTTTCGTTAGAATCACATTAAAATTTGTACTTGTTTACAGATTTACATGGAATTTGCTAAATGGGGATCTTACAAGGATGTTAAAGTTTAAAAAGTTATAACTACCTACATCTATTATCCTTTGGTTATATATAATCTTCATAAGAGACTATTAAAAAGGGTGACGTGAAATGAGAAATACTGAATTGTTTTTAGATTCTGTTACTAAAAATTATGAAATAAAATTTCACAGTAACATGGTTAGTTGAACTTTATTATTTAATGTCGACGTTGGGGTCGGTGTAAGAAAGAACAAGAAACAAATTTCATCGCATTATTAACTGACTTCAATATCGATATTAGGTAATAAGATTCATTTGTCGACGACTATTATGGGTATCCCATAGCAAAGCCCCACAAAAATACAAAAGTGTTTGATCCGGATGACTGACCGAGGCATGCCTATGTATTTTTCGACGCTGAATTCTAATCCCAGGGCAAAAAAAAATCGTATACCCCTTATATTTTTGTGTAGAGGCAAAAACATCCCTTCAATGAGGTTTTATGAATATAAGTACCTATCATTAAGGAATGAATGGGCACTTTTTATCTCTCGTATTCTTTTTCTTAATGACAAGGGCTTCAGCGAGGGGGTAACGATTCCTCCGAAGGTGTTGATACACCCCTTCTATATCCTTCTGTACATAGAACTTCGTCTTAAAAACTTTTAGCTTACAAGCTCTTGAGAATACAAAGCAAATATGATAAAGGGTGAATGCAGCTCCAAATCAAGCCTCCAGAAGGGTATGCATTACCCCCTGCTGGATGAGAAACACAGGGGTGGAGGGAGATCTGGGAGTGAGAATGTTCTTTGTTTTTACTGCAGAATGGTGGCAGCGCATTAACGGAAATCTACTCAATTGCCTTGATCGCGCCCTGCAATGAGTGAAAGCTACTCCCCAAATCCCCAAAAAGGGTTCGGAAAACTTTTAGGGCCGGAAAGATGCACTTTGGGGTTTTTAATTCTGAGAGGGAAGGCAAACGTGAATCCATCTCTGTAGATTTTTTTTCACTTCAACACTCACATATTGAATTTTAGAAAAACAAGTATGATTGAAGATAAAATTGGGTTCATGAATGAAAAAGACATGAAATACAGGTGATACCATGATAGATATAAAGATGCATTAAATGCAAAATGTTCTGTTGTCAGTATAATGTGTATAGCCTTAATGACACCAAATATCCAGGACGGGTAGAAATGAAAGAAGTAAAAGAAGAAAAAGAACTTTTAACCCTACTTTTTTTTTGCATTGCGACTTACGTCGATACAGCCAGATGCGAAGTTAATATGTACTTATTAATTAACTAATTGTACCTTAATTCTAACCTAACCTATACCACCGATCACAAATAGAGACTCTGGGATAAAACAAGGACACTCTCTTCTCGCCCAGGGGTCTGTCAGGGCATTTTATAATGGCACACACAAAGAGTAAGACCACGGAAAGGAAGAAATATATACAATGGGATAAAAACAAGGGGTGAGAAATCTAACCTAATCTAACTTATTCTAAATATTAAGTTTAATGGCTTTAAGTAATTCGAGAATCACGTCATAGATGGGTTTTTTATTCAGCGCTAGCAAATGACAAATATTATTAGGATGGTAAGTATTTTGATCTGTTAATTTTTTTTAAAAGAGATCGCTTTCTGCATTGTATTTTACACATTCAAAAAATATATGATCTAAATCTGCAATGACATTACATGTATCATATTGGTCTGAATCTACTACTCCTATTTTCTTGAGATGCGCCGGGTAGCACCCTTGGCCGAACTTTAATCTACTGAGTGTTGTTATGTCTTTTCTAGAATACATAAAATCTTTATACCAATATCTAGTTGGAATGTCTGGTTGAATCGTTACATAGCGAGTAGGATTTGTTATACCATATTCTGTCCATAATGCTGACCATGCTTTTTTACTTTTATGTTCAATAATACTTATACACTCTTGGACGTGTAGTCCGCTGTTCAAAATTTCTCCTTCATTAATACTTCTTTTTGCTATAATATCTTCATTGTGTTTTAAACCTGTATGTGCCTTAACCCAAACAAATTTTACTAACTTTCCTCTCTCTTTTAAGTTATTTATTAAAATTTTAATTTTAGCAATACAAGGGTTAATGTTGTAAGTGAAGACTTGACTATTCTCGATAGTTTGGAGGACAGAACGTGAATCCGATAGAATCGTAGATTGTTGATGTTGACAATCGACGGTGTATTCTAAAGCTTTGAGGATCGCCATAGCCTCGGCATTGTAAATAGAGGTATTTTTGTCTAATTTGAATAATCTTTGTATGCCTAAAGTAGGTACAATATATGCACAGCCAACACCGTCAACATTTTTGAAGCATCTGTATATACATCTATTGAATTTAACGATTCCACAAGAACATTTAATAACACATTTTTATTTATTTCATTTATTTCTGAGTATTGAGGTATGACAACTGGTATTCTAGATAAAAGAACAAAAAATCATAGCTTTTACAAACTAAATTGTTCTGATCCATTTTCTGGAAAAACTTATGTACTTCACGACACCCCGCACATAAAGGTGGAGAGTTTTTCTTAATCCAGTATTTGTTGGTAAGGTCAAATATATTAAGTTTGTAAATTTTTTCTATTAAAGGAGATTCTTTATTCTTGAAATTCAGTATCATTTTTTCTGATAAAAGTTGGCGTCAAAAGTGTAATGGTGGTTCTAAGGCTTCCACTCTCAATGCTTCAACAGGAGTTGATTTCATTGCGCCTAAGCATAACCTCATCTATGTAAGAGTGATTTACTAGCAGAACCATATAAGATTGACCCATAATCAATTATTGATCTGATGTACGATCTGTAAAATATAATTGTTGTATGTGGATCTGCTCCCCACCACGTACCTCTAATCATTTTCAAAAAATGTATGCCCTTAGTGCATTTTGCTATAACTTGTTCTACATGAGGCTTCCATGATAGTTTTTTATCTAGGATTATTCCCAGGTATTTAACTTCTTTCTTAACAGGAAAATTAGTATTACTAAGATTAATATTAGTAATATTGGGAGTGTTATGTCTTGAGAAAAACGTAACAACTGATTTCTCTGGGGACAACTGAAAACCATTTTCATTTAACCACTGCTGTATAGAAGTCATTGCGGAGCTTAAATTATCAATGCATTGTTGATATTTTCTGGTTTCGGTGTAAACACACAAATCATCTGCGTAATGCACAATAGTGATATTGTTTTTTATTATTTTTTTTTTTAAGATAATGCCACAAATAACATGTAGACAATAAGTGATATTGTTATTTAATCTGTGGAAATCTGCTGTAACCCTACTTCAAACCTCAAATATGCTAACGTGATGAGAATTAAGAAACTCTTCAGGAAAAGTGCTTTATCACTCACAGATAATCGCATCTAATCGCTCAAAACATTTTTTAATTACGAAGCCCACAACATATAAACAAAAGACTATAATAACACCCACACTATGGTCGAGGGTTAGAAAAGGGAAAGTTTAATTTGTGTTATATTGTGTTCTTTGTTAAATGTATATTGCTTTAATAGAATATCCAAGAACTAGATTTCACCTTAACATTTTATAATATTGAATTTTTTTTTTATAATAAAGATATAGTTGCATATCTATGATTTTACAAAATTCAGCATTTACTCCAATAAATCAGGCTTTCTATATAAGAAGTAAATAATGTAAACATTTAATCTAATGTTTAATGTAATTAATAGTACATAAATTGTTCAAACAACAAAGTTGCAGTATTTTCTATAATAATTATAGTATCGTTAACTAAAACTATTACACAAAATAATACTTCTTAGAAATCTAATAAATTAAAGCAATTATCCTTCGTATATTCTGATTATTTCTTAATAATAACCAGTATAATTGCTTTGCTATTACTATTAGTCTGTGCTCGTTCATACTTCAATTCTCTTGCTAATTTTCAGTAGTACTTGACAGCTTCCTTTTATCATATTAAAGAATGACATATTCATGCCCTCTTTTAATGTAATGAACCAGTTCACTTTGAATTGCGTGTTCATATTTTGTAATTACGTGCGAATTATTACAAAGAACTTGATATTTTGGCAGGTCGTTTCCATTAACTTGTAAAACTAGTTCCAAAATCTGACAAATGCTATTAAGAAGTAGTCACCACCATAATAGCAGTTTAGTGATATTTGTAAACATTCACAAACATCAGCAGTTTTTCGTATTTCTAAACAAGGTTTAATTTCATATTTTGGCCTATATTTTCAGTTAACATGAAAGGTAATTAAGTCAACTACTTGGTTGAGTTACTTTTAAATTAAGTTTGTAATAATACTCTGTTTTCCCAGTTTCATGTCGTTTAATTTGTTACCTGGGAAAATATTGTTATTTGACTGTTTTAGTATCTGTTGTACATTACGAGTTTCTTGGTGATATAATTGTTCAACATTTGGATTTTACTGAATGTAATAAATACCGCAAGCTATGAATTAAAGATGTGTTTTAAATTTATCAGGACGAAAACCACATACATTTTTTAACCGATTTTAATTTTCTTTTAATGAGGAGGTTTTCAAATCGTATGTCTGTTATTTTACTGTGTTCAATAATTTTCTCTGAAATGGCTTAATCGATTCCTATAAAATATTGTGTAAACTGTAGAGCATGGCTCGGCGGTGGTCCAATATTAGATTCACGAGTGCTACCTACAAGGTGGGGTAAAATTCAAAAAAGTATTTGGTATTATATATACCTATGGGCTTGTGAATGTTAAAGTGTAGGTGAAATTTTTATTTTTGAACTTTGCGTGCGACGCACAGTGGGCCAGATAGCAATTCTAGAAAATAATATATCACAAAACTAGTGTTCTCAAAATCGTAAACATTTCACTTAATTTAGGTCTCAGATAGTTGTTCATCTTCCAAGTATCAATATTTAATGCCCTAATGTAAGAGTTTTCTCGGAATACTCTCTCAAACTTATAATAAATGCGAACATAATCTTCCGACTTCCATCAGTCTCTTATGTGTTTCACTGCAAGTATCGCTGTACTTTTGTTTATTACCTATTCATTAAAATATTTTGGTGGAGAATTGTACAAAGTTAAGTCAACATTTTCACGCATTTCATTTATAATTTTGTTTTAAACCCCAAGTAACACTGTTTAATTTTCATTATAGACATATATTACACCAATTAATAATATTTTATGAATTTGAAAGACCCGCAATTCTCAGATTTGAAGAAATTTGTTCTGTTAATTTTTTTCCAAGTATTGTAATTCATCTTAATTCGTTTCACTATTAGCTTAGCTGCAAAGGCCTGCAAATAATTAATACAGTGCAGTTTTCTCAGTGCCATGTCCATGTCTCCAAGAGAGCTTTTTGATATTTGGCTTTAAGAACATGACATAACAAACATAAATGCTGCAGTTTTGGCGTGTGTTCTGCACTTTAAATTAATGGAACATGAGAACGACACAACCAAAATAATAATCAAAAATATAAACAATAATTTTTCCGACAAGCGGAAATGTAATCGATCTCTTCAGGTATTTCTGGCGCGACATCATGAATGACTATGACGTTGTGGTTGTGATACCTACCGAAAACCCGAAAGGACGAACAAAAGTTCGATCATCAAAGGAATTTGTTGAGGCGAGTGATCAGTCCAAAATGCAAAAAGTTTTACCTTTACTCGAAACGTATACTACACATTAGTTATCATTTGCGACTGGCATCAGTTTAAGAATGTCTGGTAAAAGAGATGCTGCGCTAATAGTACAAGCTGTCACAGCGAACTCTCCGAAGCGAGTGACTAGGATTAAGAAGGCTCCATAGTTCTCCAAAATCGGTGACTACGAAATATACACCAGAAGAAGCCTCTGTATGTTTACGGTCGAAGCTGTTCTTTCCGCAGGAATATTGTCAGAGGATGCTTTAGAATCCAGAAACAAAGATGTTAAGAAATTCGGGGAATTACATACACAGAAACGTTCAGAGAAAAACTATGGAAGATCTATTTCACGCTTTACTGTATTCTGATCCTATAATCTCCAAGTTATCAAAAAGCACGTCAACAATCTGAAGGTAAGAAAATGTACTATCGAAGGATGTCCTTAAGCTATTAGCAGATCCAGCACTTCAGATACATACGCCTGGAATTATCGATTCTGACTCCGATCGTGATGCTAACGATGACTTTGACATTTCTTAGGACCCCGATACAGATTAGAATCAAAACAGATGTTGTAATATATGAAAATTTTTGCTTAAAAGTATGTATTTTAATTTTGATTGAATAATACATTGTGTATGAAGTAAACTAATTGACTTTCTTCCCAAAATATGCAATTAAATAATGTATTTTATATATTGTATATTATTATTATTATTATCATCTGTGAAAGTGTATCGTATTTACGATGCTGGATATATGTTTATAATTTTTCATTGGAAATAAGAGATATAAAATGCTGCCTCTCAGTATTTTCATTTTTTATTTGCTTGAATTGCTATCTGGCCCACTGTGCGACGTGCTGTTAACCAGTGCCAACATGAAGCTTACAAATGTATATAAAATTTTGTTCGAATTAAATAATATTTAGGGTGGAATCTTGGGAAAAAATTCTTAAGAAAAGTTGTTATATTTATAAAATCCCGGGAAATTAAAAATAACCATTCTGTACACTAAATTTAACATTTATCATGTATTTATATTTTATGAAACGTTGTTATATTTGTTTACTACTTTTGAAACTCTTTCTTCCTGTAGTTAGAATATCGTTTTCTATGGTTTTGAATCACTTGCCCCCAAAACTAATCTGTGGTTAAAGAATGGTTATAATCGTGTAGTGAGGCTATTCCTCATCCACCTGTATCATCGACTACACGAAGGCCTTTTACTTTTTCGAGACCGGAGAGATATTGTTCATTTTATGGTCACAAGTTTGGATCTTGTTCCATAGAATCAACAGAAAGAAATATTGAAAATATTTAAAAACGAATAGTGGCTTCAATACAAATTTCTATAGTTCCAAATTTGTCAAGAAATGATCAGATCCTACTCGTCAACGAATTGAACTTGCAAATCAATAAATACCTTATTAACTCATCAGATAAAT
Source organism: Stenurella melanura (assembly GCA_963583905.1). NCBI lineage: Eukaryota > Metazoa > Arthropoda > Insecta > Coleoptera > Cerambycidae > Stenurella > Stenurella melanura. The sequence goes on from OY757313.1 coordinate 47,037,173, forward strand.
ACCACAAGTGCCTGAAAATTTTGGCAACCATTCCAGTAACTTTTTTATTTACATATTAAGAGGCTCTAACAGTTTATTAAACAGAAGCTATGCCATTTTTAACAGCGTGTATGTTAGAAGATGCTGAAAATCATACCAAGTGTAAATCAGAACAATAAAAGTATTAATATCACGGAGAGCTTCAAATTCTCTGTCTGTTTAATACCATGGTTTGTGATATTGTAAAATCATTTAGTTAGTCATTGTATTGTTAACGAAACAAGAAGTTCTCTTATTTGTTAAACAGGTAAGCCTGACAGACCTTCAATCATTCTAGATAGCTGCATAATTTAGTGGTCTTGAATGGTTCTACAGAGAATCTAGTCTTATTTGTTCTTACAGTGAATATTGCTTGTACTTACTAGATTTCATTTTAATGCTAGCTTTAATCTTTCTGTGGATGGAATTATTTTCTGTTATTATAATTTTGTAAATATATAGAAATTTTCAGTAATTTTGGCACGAATATGTATAAAAAGCGAGATATGTCAAACTTTCCCACTTCTTATTCTCAAAGTCTTGGCAGGCGCTTTATGATCCAGGTGTTATAGTAGTTGGTCTCCCTTTCTTGTATAGTGCGTATAAGAGCATCACGCAATCTATCACAGTTGTCTGTCAGACGCACGACCTCACAAAGTCTGTTTCATATCAACTCTAAGAGGTCACTAAATTGCGTGAAAGAAAATTTGAAAAATATTGGATGCCTTTAACAGTCACTAAAATTTTGAAATAAAATTCCACCATCGCGTCGTCCGATTAATAGAATTGTTGTTATCTAATACAAATATTACCTAATACTGAGATCGGTGTAAAAATGAAGAAACAACAAAATCGAACGTATTTTTCAAGGACTTCGATATCGATAATAGGGTGGAAGTTTAGTTGAAAATTATTAGTGACCGTTCCTTTAAGGGGGTTCAAATTTTGTCGAAATTTTTTTATAATTTAGAGTAAATCATAACGTCATAACTCATATTTTATGCAGTTAAACACTACTGCGTCAAGGTATAGATATTTCCATAGGCAATTTTTACAGCTGGAGGAGCTATAGAATCTACCCTGGAATCGATTGCTATCCTGCTAGAAAATAAGAAGGCGGAAACAATTAAAGCATTTCTTGATGTATCTTGATGCTGGTGGTGGCATTTGAAAGGTTACTAAATGTAGAATACGAATCACTCCCCAAGAAAGATGGTAATGGTTAGAATTTTAACCATTTTCAAATGAGCGTTATTTCATTTTTTACGAGATTTTGTCTTACTTTGGCTAGGAACACTGTAAATCTAATGGACATTTATACATTGCAAATTTCATTACTAGGACTTAAGTAAAAAGTTTACAAGATTGCAAAAGTATTTCTTTCATTCAAAACTTTTAAAAATGCTATGAAAAGGATTTATATGCATTGCTTAATCATTTATGCATTACGTGTAGCGAGCAGAATCATATATAATAAGTTTTATTTCCTTGTGAAAAATTAATGATATTATTTTTGCTTTTTTTTTTCCTTTGAAAGAGAGAAGAATTTAGATTTGCAGTGTCGTTAGTCAAAGTAAGGTAAAATCTCGTAATAAATAAAAAAAAGCTCATTTTCGTCAGAAAATGGACAAAATGGTTAAAATTTTAACCTTCTTTCTTGGGGAGCGATCCGTATTCTACATTTAGTAACCTTTCAAATGCCACCTCCAGCATCAAAATATATCGAAAAGAGCTTCGAGTATTTCATTTTTTTCGTTTTTTTATATTCTGGCCCACTGTGCGACAGGCCTGCGTACTGCGGATAAAATCCGCTAGTGTTTTTAATAATAAAAATAAAAACAAAACACATGGGACATTTTTGGAAATACTAAATATATTTTTTTATATAATGATTATCCACTTTTCTTTTAAGAAAATTTTTGTGATTTAAATTATTTTTAAACTAACCTCTTGTATATTTTATATTAAATAGCAGTGGAAGATAGAAGTTTTCATATACATATTTCTATGCAACTACAGTAATGATATATGTAAATTACTGAATGGTAAAAAATCGTTAGTGTTACACTTTAGATGCATTTAAAGTTTCACTTAAGCAAATTATGTATTTATATTACTTTCCTTTAAATAAATATGCACTGAGCGTGTTTTACAGAAGACATATGGTGAAGGTGACAGAAATGAAAAGCTGTGTAGGTCTATAAATATTGATTATTTTAATATAATTGTTAGACAGCAAATAATTAAGAGTTTAAAAACATGTAGCAATAATTTGTACGTGAGCCTCTAAAGAAATTTCTACTCTGTAAAATGAGCTCATATATTATAGGAGAGTGTAGAATAAGATTTATTTCGATTTCAGTGAAACGTAGAGAGTATTCTATCATTTGATGGATACATACAGAGTATGTAAGAGGTGTGAAATATTGCTTATAACTTTTTAGGCGCAAAACGATTTTTTCAAAGAATGATGCTAACAAGTATATTCAATACACGCTGGAGTGGTTTCAAAAAATTTCAAGTTGCTGACAATTAATTTTTTAACATTTTCAAAAAGGAGAGGGTTTTCAAGTCGACTCGTATATGTTTTTTAAATATTTGCCCATCATTTCACTGATATAATTCAAGTAATTTCTATTAAATCTTTTGCAAATTGTAGAGTATGGTTTAGTATAAGTATGGTTTAGTATAAGGTGCGCAAAAATCGAAAAAATTATTCTATTCGATAATTTGACGAATGCGCCATCGCGGTAACTTGAAACTGTCGGAATTGCATTAAAATTAGTAGGTAAGTATTTTCGAAGTAGATGATACTGAATCTGATGTCATAGGTTAAGAATTGAAAATATTGAATCCAATAGAACTGCCATAATTACAGAAGATATGAACATTTAAGTGAAATTTGATACATGGTGATGATATCTGTAATAAAACAAATACCTACCTAAGTAACTGAAAAATATTAATCCACAGTCCAACAATAAATTTGCAGAGAAAGAAATGGCCAGTCTTCCTAACTAATGAATTCATCAACTATTTGTTCTTTTAAATATTCATTCAAGTTCTACAGCGTCTTTTTATTTTAAAATGAGCCGTAAATCGATCAAAAATCTTCTGGAAGAGGAAAGAAATCGATTCGTATTGAAATAACTTGGTCCATGTGTAACGTTATATTAAATTTCGATTCTATGTACTTGTATATAATAACATGAATTTAAAAAAGAAAATGTAAGAAAAATAATTTAACCACCTTCAAAAACATGGTGACTAAAAAGTATAAAAAATAACACCTCACCCGACTAATTAGTCCGTATTATCTAGTATCGATATGGTCAGTTTAAAACATGTTCGATTTTGCTATTTGCTTTTTCGACTTTTCCATTCATTTTCAAAGAATCCTGTACTTACTTAATTTCATCTATAAAGGTTTTGTTTCCTTTTTGATTCATCATTTTGAATTATTTATTTTTGACATCATATTCAGTACCGCCTACTCCGAAAATACCTGTCTACCAATTGTAATGCAATTCCAATGAAAGTTACCATTGACGCATTCGCCAAATTCTAGAATATAAAAAACTTTTTCCAATTCTTGCTTACCTTATCTTGAAAGGAGGACGTTGGAGATGACCAGCAAGTTCCCCTGATTTTATCCCCTTAAACTTTTACCTTTGGCCATATCAAAAATTGTTTATGCCACCCCGGCTACTACCAAGGAAATTCTGCAGAACACAGTGCGGGTTGCATTTCAGCAAATACATTCTGGAGCAAAGTGGAGGGCATTTTGAACAGTTGTTGCATTAAATATTTATATTCAATAGGTTCACTAATTTTGTAAATGTTGTTCCAAAGTATTTGTTATAAATCTAATATAAAATGATATCTTGTTTTGTATGTTATTATCTTGATAATAAACAAATAATGATCAATTATCTACATGCTTATTCTCGTTCATGATAAAAGAGGAAACAAGTTAGGAATGACTTGTATTGGCTACTAACAAACAGTGTTGACTTTTTACGTGCATTTTACAAAAATTCGTCCATAAATAAAAAACCAAGAGAAGTGGGTATAGGGAATGCTAATACCAATTAATGCAGAATTTAATGCTCTATTAAATTATGTGAAAATATATAGGTGGTTCCATCTGAAAAAATTGACTATTTGACGTTTGTACTAAAATAATTTTTGACCGTGAAAATAAAATACCCTGTATGATATTGTAAAAATATAAGACAACTTTTAGCTAGATCATAGGGTACTTGTATGAGTTTGAAAATGAAGTCTCTAAATCTGTCACATGATAGAAGATATCGAGTTTTTATCGGAAGGGTAGGAACCGTCAGAAATCTCCAAAAATATTAATTATCACGAAGACTGGTAGGTTTAAGAGCATTATTTTATCAAGTTAAAATTTTATGAGGAATCCAAATATAAAATAAAATATAGGGTGTTCCATTTAAAATAACAAAGTAGGTATGTAAGCGAAAGTAACACATGCATGAAAATATTTTCGTTGGATCCACCATATTCAGAAACCGCCAATTTTCAAATTTCTAAACTGAACTGATCCCAAGAAACGTTTAATACCCGCTTTCCATGAAGAACCCTATATACTTTTAATGAAAAATATGCAGAGTGACCATACTAATAAATAATTTAACTATGGTGGAAATTTGTAAAGGTATTTGCGCAAATCTGCTGTATCTAGCACCTTTTGTTTATTATTTATTTCTTCTGTCGGGTGACCACTCTATATATTTTGTTAATCAAAAGATATCAGGTTCTCTTTGTGTGATAACTACATTCTAATTATTATTTTCCTATGTCGTTTCTTAATTAATAATTTTATAGTGACCAATATGTATAAAGGGGAAAGTTCTGCGTAATGGGCTTGTTCGTCATTTTTTTTTATTTCATAAATCGAAAGTGCCAGTATAAATAAATTAATGGATCTGCAAAAATTCAGAATCTTATTCGCACGTTTAGTATCTTAAAAACTATTACAAATCTCCATCTCGCGAAAATGGGGCGTGGCCTGGCGCTACGTCACTATACGCATAGACTCGGCGATCTCAACAGACTTGATGCTCCTTACTTGTTATAATTATAAGTGTTTTCGAAGTATTGTTTGTTTTGCTTACTACTTGACAGTAGGGGAGTACAATTTGGTGAAATGTCTAAAAATTACAATTTTCTCTCGCTCCTGCCGGGACGAATTTTCGATTTTGTCCCTGCAATGTACGATTAGAATTCATCGCCGACCTTCTCCTTTCCGTAGAGACATAGAACGAACTTCTACTCGGCGTACTTATTTAGTTACCAGCGTTTAAAAATTCCATGTTTTTCGACTTTTCAGGTTAAATTTGAAAGGTCCCAGAAAGCCATTTTTCTTACGTCACTTGAGTATAGTGACGTCACAAATGAGCGCTCGGTTTTTGCAACTATTTCTAATTTTAACTCCTTATATCTCGAGAACGAAAAAAGTTAATAATACGAAATTTTAAGTGTATAATGAGAATATCAAGTACTATATGAAAAATTATAAAAACCATATTAAAAGAATATCATGGAACAGGCCCATTACATACACCGATTTTTTTTGAATATTTTTTAATTTATAAAATTTAAATAAACAATAGAAAGTTAATAAGTTATATGGATATGAATCAATGAAAATATAAATATCTGAAAATATTAAGTTGAAAAAATAATAATATAATATTTTTTTAAATTTCGCTAATCCGTTTTAGTACAAAATGTTGTATTTTAGGAAACGTCTAATGAATTTCAAGCAATAAATTATACAACACTAACATTTCAATCATGTGTAACCTATGTTTATTTTAATTCTTACTTTATTACCATAACATTCCAACGATTCAGTAAATGTTTATAGGTATATGGAAATTGGACTTTCTTTTCGTTAGGTATCCACTAATAACCGGATGAAATTGAAATCCAGTACATAAACAATAATAATGAAGGAAATCCGTTCCATCTCTCACGAGTACGTTTGTCTATAGTTTATTTTACTAATCAGAAGAAAGTTAATTGGATGACTTGTAATTGGACTTGAACTCAAGAGACTTAACTATACCATGTCTCCATTCCATATACTGTTTGATTATATTGTCGCCGTACTGACGTTTTTTTTTTAATTGATTAATTACATATTCCATTCCATTAACATGTTTTATTTTATCTAACTCTAATGCATTCTTAAAACTAAATATTTAATTTATTTTGTCGTTTACAATTTTGTAAATCAAACATGTATTTGTACATTATACAATTTAAAAAATAAATGCTTGGTTAGAATGCTGCTTGTTGTCTGTTTGTTGAACACGTCCATCTGTATGTGTGTTCGCCTTGCTACCTTCTTTAGGAGAAGATCGAAAAAATTCCTAGAAAACAAAATTTTACCTGAGTAATCTTAGATGTTATATTTCAAATACAGAATACAGAAAAACCTGCTGCAGATAATGAGTCGATTAATTGATTGATTGATTTGCCAGCATAAGGTGGGCATTGCTGCCGATTCCGGATATGGAGATTTGTTCCACCACGCAGCCCGATCGTCCGCCGAACGGCTGACTACAGTCGTCTAGTCGTCTATTACATATTCATGCGATGACTGGGCGGATCCACCCGACCGACTTTAACCGTGTGCTGGATTGGACATTGGACATGCTTGTTGTCAGCAGCGAGAGCCGCATGACGCATAGGGTAGGAATATAGGAAGAGACGTGTGTTTGTGAGATGCTTCTTCTAGGTTGCAGATAATGAGTCCATTGAATAAAAATTAGGATTTGCGGGTGATTTTTAGATATTCAATGAGGAAATAACATACTTTTTTACACCTTAAACAAACTTTATGTGTGCCCGCTCTTTTGGCACCTTTGTGAATTAAGACTACAAAATTTCCACTACTTTCTTCCGACATACTTTTAAAAGAAATTATAATAAATGTTAAAATTTACATTTTGTATTGTCTTAAAACATTGGATGAGTTATACTTTATTCAATGTAAAGAAAAATCGTACTGTATATTTCTTTATTTTTGTAAACTAGTGTAATGGAAACGATTTGCCAACAAATAAACGATAGTCGTTTGCTAGGAATATATTTTCAAAAGGATTTTAAATATTTTCTTAAAGTAATGAATTTTACCAATATTACTTTCAGGGCATCTCCTCCAAATTAATCTTATATATTCGAGTGAACGTTCGAAAGTTTGTAACAAGATATGTGATATTTCACAACACCCACGTAATTTTCAAAGCTTTTTTGTCGATTTAAATTTTTTGATATTGATATATTTTCTTAAATATTTCGCATTTCTATAACTGAAGGTAAAAGCATTTACAAATTATTATATAAATGGAATACAAACCACTAAATTATTATTGATTATACTAGGTTCCGGGCTATTATACTACTTATTTTTCGATTATTAAGCAACATTTAACATTTCCCACAAGATGAAAGTACATAATTCATTAACAATTTAATGCGGTAGTCAAGTTGTGATTAACTCTTTCTTGGTTTCAGCGGTCTATAATGTTCTCTCGGTAAGTAGCGATCATCCACAAGACACGTTGACTCTGGAATACGATGGAAGAAAGTATTAACGGGTTATGGTTAATTTGCAGGGATTTGTTTTTGTTGATTTCCCAGGAAATTTTATTTTCACGTAAATCAATAAGAAATATAAAATATAGTTAATACAAGCAGTCCGTCCTATAAAAAGTATTCCTAGTATCGTATTCTTCCGCAGCGTCCATTCTTTGGTCTCACTAACTGGAGAGAGGACAATGAAAATCTGTTAATTGCTCAGGAGAGGTCAAATGATAAGTGCTGAACTGATGTTAACAAGCTGATGGAGAAATGTTTTTCAAAACAAATACCATTGAATGTACAACTCATCAAGACGGCAAGAGAACATTATATACCTATATACCCTTGCTTAGTAGGCTATTGATGATACCACGTTGTGCAGATATTTATTACAGATGATGGCAGCAAGAATGAGCTCACACATCTTCAAATAATAAGATCTTATTACAGCTTAAGTGTGAATACAAACAAGAATTATGATTATAGATGGAGCAAATGAAAACTAGCTAAACACATTAAGGGTAGACGATTATGACGTAGTAAACAATATGAGAAACCTTGGAGCTCTTGTGGATAAAACCGATAGCTGCGAACTGCTGTCTTACAAAGAATAAATGGCAAGATCGGCAGCTTACCAGTTGAGTAAAATTGGCGTGATAGAAATAGCACCATAGATACAAAGTTCAGAGTTGCTAATGCACTAGCTTTCTCCATCTGTTTCAGTGCCCCTACCACATAGTTCATTATGAAAGCAGACAGACGGCTAATTGATATTTTCGAAATTAGAGTCTGGAGACGTTTGTCATGAGTTCCCTGGACAACCAATCACACCAAGAGCTCGAACAGCCAAGAAATAAGTCTCCCAAAGTGAATTTTCACCATCGTATTTATCAACACGTAATAGCGGATGACGTGGTGATGTCAGACGTTCTATACTGCAAAGGGAGGCAAACTAGCAATTTGCCAGTGTATTGTGAATAAGAAGGAGAAGAGATTCTTTATTTTTCTGAGACATGAAAATCAACGTTTAAATGCTACACCGGATGTATTTGTAGATTTCCGTAAATCTAAATTTAAACTTTTCTAACAAAAAGCAATGAATTGTAAATTTAATAATGAGATATAATATATTACCTGAGAAACAACATGATGAACGGGAGGGGCACGTGCCCCCAGGCCCCGTTAACAGATTTCACCCAAATTCTTTGTATTAGTGGTGGTTGTAATTTAAATGCCTCAAAGTCGATTTCTCGTATTGAAATTATTAAAGAGTTGCAGTTCCGTTAAGAATGTCAGATCAAAGTAGTGATACATATCATTGATTATCTTCAGTTGTTATTTAGTTAGACAAGATAATCATGCGTTTCTGTTTCATACACGAGAAACTACAATAAAATAATTGCTAATGGAGCATGACGTGCGCCGTAGAATTTCTTAACAATTTCTCTGTGATTATATTTTATGGTCTTTTTTTACATTCATCATCAAATCGTTGAGATGACATCTACTTGGAATAATTTGTTATTGCATAGTGATTTATGATACAAATAATTAAGACTTACTTCCTCCTGGAGCGGAAGAATAAGACGTGTTGATGTGTTGTTGCTAATTATGCTCATTTTCGTGAATGGATATAAATATCATTTATATATGTCACACGAAATTTCTTTTAATACTTACCCAAAGAAACCAAAAAAGTGTTCAATGTTTAGCTAAAATTAATAACTCAACACGCTAACCATTATATATTCTTCGCCGATTTAGTGCACTTTTTATATAATTGTTGCACATTCTATAGGATACTCATCGCAGTTCCTTTTGTAAATAATATTAGTTTTAGTCATTTTTTGTTTAATTACAAAATATATGTTTTTTTTAAATTTAAATAATACCTTTTTTATTTATTGATCGATTTTGCTCAAAAACAATCGGGTTCTCTCTAGCTAACAGACAGACAGGCAGACGGACGGACATTTTTAAAGTTGTTCAAAATTCGATCACCAACACAGTGATATGACAATTTTAAAATTTAAAAAAAGCGGTAAAATTTGACATGTATAACTAACTTTAACAAACTATTACTCTGGTTTAAATCGCGTTACTAGATTTCTGTAGGTGCGATTTTTAATGCTTGAAATGTGTACTTTAAAATGCTTTGGGGGAATTTACCTTAAAAATTAAATTAACCCTCTTTATTTTACGAAAATAAAAGAATCATTTTTCTTTGCTCCAAAATTCGTGAAACTTGGGGTAACATAAACGTTAATAACTTTTATTTAAAAAAAAATCGGTAAAGGTATTTACACAGAACTTCCCTCGTTATTTGTGCATGGCGGCCACAAAAAAAACTATTCTATAGTAGGTAAGTAGTGAAATAGATTTTATCAATTTTTTTTTTTAAATTGCTTGAATAGGTTTAGAATGCCATGGAAACGTTGAAATTTTAAATTTGAACAAAGAAAAACAACAATTTTTTTGAAATTCTTCCAAAATGTTGGTTAAAAAATTTTCAAAATGTTTTCTTCTGGAATAGGTTTAGAATGTCATGAAACGTGTATATTTGAAATTTGAGCAAAAAATTTTTTCCATCTATTCTAGTAGTAATTTTTTTTCCAAAATGGTAAAAAAATGTTACAATTTTTTTCTTCCGAAATAGGTTTGGAATGTCATGAAGCGTGGAGATCATAAATTTGAGCAAAAAAAAATATTTTCTTCTATAGTAAGTACTTAGTGATGAATGCATAAATTTTTCAGAAAAAATTCTAAATTTGTTTTATACGTTTAGAATGCCATGGAAACGTGAAAATTTTAAATTTGAACAAAAAAAAATCCATCTATCTTCTTCTGTAGTGTAATAAAGGGCGTACTACAGTATAGTTATATATTATATAGCTTCTCTGATTAAGTTGTGCCACGATTTTTATCCATTACATGTCACATGTAGAAGTCTTGATTAAGGCCTACGGAATAAATTTTGAAAATTATGCAATTTATTCCAGTTCCATTTTTAACATTTTTAATATTAATGCTCGGTAGATCAAGGTCTCTAACAATAGCCTTTGAAATTCTGTCTATTTGTTCATCTTCTTCAGGTTTGTTTCTGTAATGTATTTCATATATTTGAACCACTCACGACATGGACACAAACGTAAGCATAACCATACAAGTTTATGAATGGGAACCGGATATCAAAAGTTAGGTTTTGGAATGCAACAATAAAAAAAATGTGGCACGAATAAACTACTATAAAATATTTTGGAAGTATTATTTATATGCTTTCTAGTATTTGAATTTGCGTGTACGATAGGTAAATAAATTCGGTTAGAAGCACGTGAGTTTTTTTTAAGCGTAAGAAATTCATTTATTGGCACTCTGGCTCAACCAAACTCATCATTCCTTAGAGAGAGTGTAACATTGCGTGCATCACCAACTAACATTTTGATATCATTTAATTATTACAACAACTTTCAGAGATAGTGTAGTGATTTTGCAAGTTTTTTGAGACAAGTTGACAAGCAATTAAATTACAAATTCATAAATGCAGACCTGACCACAATATTGGAAGCTACGCCCTTGACTTGTATTCCAACAAGATGGACGATTTTGGGGTTAAATTGTATGTAGGCATCGTGGAGAGTTTCCCTTCTGATTGTTTGGTATTCTGTGCCTACGTTATGAAGTCCAGTTTTATTTATAAATTTACTTAATACTGTTCTCCAAATATTAGATACGCTTACTTAAATTTCAACAAAATAATATTAACGTTATATTCTTTTCTTGTTTATTAGGCGTTGTTATTTTTTAATTAAATTTGTAGTGTAATTTTTTGCGCTCCTAAAGTAATCAGATACATTTACTAGGTACATGTTTAAAAATCGACATACGTAATTAATTTTCTGAGCAAATTATTAAATAATTGATGAACGGTATATATACACATAAAAATGAATTAATGGTAATTGCCTACGGCTTTACTGTTAATGAGTTAAATTAGTCGTTTATGTCTACCAAAACAAAAATAAATTTACATTTAATTCAGATAAGTACACATACAATACCCGTGTAGCTAACCTATCATTTCTTAGAAAAAGTCCGTATGTCTGTTGTGCCAGCATTTTCAATGCACTTCCTGCTGAGATAAAACTGAGTTTTTCAGTTTTTAAAAATAAATTTAAAAAATACCTAATAAATGTTTTCTTAAAATGTTTTCTTAAAATGTTTTCTTAACCGCTTCTCAAGTCACCGAGGTAACTCCTTGAAAATCCAGAATGATTTTGTGTAAGGTAAAGAGAAATAAATGTTATCATTCCATTCAAGAGGTTTTTAGTAATGTACGCAACTAATGGTTGTATTAAAAATATAGCATCATATTCTGTATCGTTCTGTGTGCAATATTTTGTAGTGTATAAGTATTGTGTTTTATTAATTATTGTATTAATTATGTATATATTATATATGTTCTTTTCATTTGTTGTAATTTTTAATAACATTTATTATTGTAACAATTTTTAAATATTATTTTATGTTATTACCGTATGTTCAAGACTGACCTGTCACATATATACAAATGTATAGCCATGTTAATAAGGAATTATTATTATTATTATTATTGTCTTTTATTTCTCAGTTTATACCGGAATTTTATACAAAAAAACATTATCCCAGTTGGAGATTATTATTATTATTATTCTTATTATTATTATTATTATTATTATTATTATTATGTGGAGATAAAATGCCGGTTTAATCATAATTAATATTACATCTTCTGAACTCATAATTTTAAGTGAGCTACTGAACACCGATCAATTGTTCGCAAAAAATTAGTGTCCTCTTTTTCTAGAGTGAAATAATACATTCTGATATATACCTGCGGCCTCTCAAATAAATCGTTATTATTCGAAAATCCGGCCAATGTTGTGCACAATTAGTAAAAGAGTAATTTCAAAAATATCCCGTTTCGAGTTCCTCAAATATAAACTCGAATTTGAAAATAAATGATAATTTATCGTGAGACATTAATCATCTGAAAATTTCAAATGAAGCATATCCTTCAGTGCCGAAATATACCAGGTTGAAGTTGTCATTATGCACCAATTAAAAGTAGGCTGATAGCGAAAAATGTTTCAGATAAAAGTTGTAGGAATCTTATAGGACTACCTAAGAGTTTGATTCCAACGGTTTCTACTGAAAAGGCCAAATCAGCCTCCCACTGACCATGACACGACCTCGGTCGTTATGTAACCCTAAAACACCCCTACAACTTTTGTCTGAAACATTTTTGGCTATTAGCCATAACCTCGAAACGATTCGAGTGGAAAGTATACAATGGCCTACCTTCAATTGGATATCTCAGCAATTAAAGGCATGCTCAATTCGAATCAATGGGAATCAATGTCTTATGGCAAACTATCGTTTCTTACCAAATCTGAGTCCATATTTGACGACCTCGAAACGTGGCTCTCCTGGGCCACTTTTTGGGGCAAATCTTTATCCAACCAACTGCAACTGTAGCAATTCAGGTGTAACAAGTGAGAATTGTAGAAGGGCGTTGCTAACTGCGAGTATTTATGTGAACAATAAAAGGAAGAAATAGTATCTATGTACTTAATCTCAATTATATCGGGGAGAAAAAAAAAAAAAATTGACGCAACTCTTTTATTAGGAACTTTTCTTTCTAGCGTTAGCAGTTTTCTAAAATATTACATGTTGAAGAATTTGATCAACGAACTAATGTTTTATGCACAGAACTTATTGAATAAACAACCTTTGAATTTACTTTTTTACGATTTATGTTTTATATATTTTTTCAATAAGTTATGCGTGTGATATACTTGATATTCTTACGGTTTTTGGTATATTTACACTTAGTTTTTTCGATACTTCTTTTCTTTAACCTATTTCTGTTTAAAAATATTTTCTGTAAATGAACATTTACCTGTGTATAATAAATTGCTTCATTATTATTATCGATACAATATCATACCAAAAATTTAATCGTCATCCACCTGTAGATTAATTCCAAAGTAAAATATACATTTAAATATTACTAAAACACCAAAAAATATTTCCCACGAGATTACACAAATGTCAAGCAAACATGTTCTCGTGGCGCAATAAAGAGTGGTAGTAGGTACTTGTTTAACAATATGATTAAGTCACTTATCCATGTTTCCTCTATTGTGTAAATGAGATATATTATATATTTAATTTGGCAATTCGCATATAATTATCATATTACGTGTACCTAACTCTTTCCATTGGAATGCTTTGAAACAATGAGAAACATATTTATCAAATTGCTTACTATTGTTCAGTCATCTTGATCTGAAGAACGTAAAATAGATATGATACAGCAGTGACGTTGACAAGGTGGGGGTCTAGGGATCTAGTACCCTCCCCCGAAATTATTTGACATTTAATAATATAACTTTATTTTCGGTTTTTGTCGATAACTTTTCTGGCTGGTTTCGAATCTCGATTCCAGCCAGCTCCGTTACATCTCACAGTAGGTATGAATCCCATAGTGTGAGTTACCGTGCGTGTTAAAGTTTGACCTGCTCAAAAAGTCTTTATTGGGGGACTAGAAATAAAGGTAGGATGAAGGCCCGGGGATCCCCTTTGAAAGACTACCCCAAAACCACCCACAAAGGTACAGTTTTTTATTTTTTGCTATAACATGTTTATTTTTAACAAAAAATAAATCCTAAAACAATCCCAAAACTATTGCAAAAATACATTTACTCGATAATTTCCTACCTTAACAATCCATAACAAACAATACATAAATACTCTGTACACTCTTGAATATGTGAGTTAGCAAAAATATACACTCAAAATATAAGATATAGAAAAATAAATCAACAAAATATAGAACTTTATAATACTAAATACAAGAATAAACATACCTACATATTTTCTACTTTTTAAAGAAATTTAGGTTTTTAACAGATGAAACATTGTTAATTCAGTAAATAAATACCTACCTACTAGTTGTATTAATTTATAAGTTAGATAAGATGAACATAAAATACAGAATAATTAAAAATATATCAAATATTTTACAATATAATAATGAAATCAAGATTTTGAACGCACACATTTGCATAATAAAGTACAGGGAAGTTTATTTTTTTTACAACTGCATGCTTTAAGACAACCCTTCTTACAGTTGCATTTGATCAGGTCCTCACAAGCTTTACGTACTTGGGGGATTGATCTCCACTTTGGGATGAGTTTACCCTCGAGAGATTTCACCCAGCTAAAATCAGAGGGATCTGGAGCATGAATCAGTGGCTCGTCGAATCACATCCTGTCAGGGTGGTAAACAAGGGCAAAACCCCTAAGCGCAAGCGTGGTGAAGGTTCCCGATATTTAACTTTATTTTATTTTTTCCCGTTCCATAATAAAGGTATATTGAACAATCGTGATTAAGCTGTTGAAATTATTCGAGGTGGTACATTAAGATAACAATTATATCGGAATCTACGCTTTTTACGAGAGCTGTTTTTGAACCTGTTTTTAGAGCATGAATTACATGTAGGATAATTTTGGTGTCTGCTTCTTCGTGATCACAATTTTCAAACATCTCTGTTCCCAGGCCAAAATGTCGAACAATGTTTTCATGAGTAATGTAAAAATCACACTGGGGTCTTAATTTAAGCTTTGAACAAGCATCAGTCGTCAGATATAGAAAAGTGTCAGCTTTATTCTCTGAGATCGGGAGAAATTCAGGCCATTTCTTAGGTATTTTCGTCGTAGAGTTGATTCTGATCCTGGCACTGGTACCGCGATTTGCTCTTGTGTCCGATTTTATAGACAATTTCCAATAATTATCCCACGCTATGTGCAACTGAGGCGTGTTTTTGAATTCTGAAATATGTATGTAAAGAAACATCTGTATACATAATCTTCGAAAGTGATCGTGTCTGAAGTGGGATTTATAAGATGTATCAGAGCACCACCATTGATTACTACAGTATCACAGTATTGAGGGATTCCGATTTCTGCAGATTCAGCTATATCTGAGTTTTCTGCTTCGCTCAATATACAGCGTAAAATGTAAGATTTTTTAGAATGAAACATTTCATCGACACTATCTCCAAAGGCAGGAGAAAATTCTTCTTATGCCGTGTAATAACCGAGTATAATATTTAATCTACTACATTACTGCGGTACGGCTGAAAGTTAAAAGCAGTGTTGCCTTGCCGTAACGCGGGCAAAATTAATTTTAAAAATAACTGAAATAACTCAGAATAACTACTTTTCTTTAAAATAAATAGACAATAAGAAGTTTCGTTCCTAATTGTATTAGATATAGGTAGTATTAGTCGTCACATTTTTTAAATTTTACCCTATATTTACCTCTTTTTTTCTGACCATTTATCAATTGATTATAGACAATATATATACCAATCGATAGGAAATTGTATTCTCTTTAAATTAGAGCTCTTGACATTTTCCCGAAAAACTAATAGTTTCCGAGAAAATTGCGAAAAACTAAAAAAATGTACTTTTGGGGGTGGTTTTTCAGGGAGGATCCCTGGGCCTTCATCCCATCTTTTTTTCTAACCTCCCAATATACTAATTTCCAGTAAAGGCCAAACTTTAACACGCATGGTAACTCACAACCCATTTTTATATGGGAATTAATGCCTACTATCATGATCTCTTGCAATTTTAGGACGGAGATAGGACGGAGCCAATAGCATGCCGACTTGAAGAGACGCAATCTTTTTTAAGGTTCCGAATATCTGAATACAGCTGGTCACGACCAGATGTATGTTTAACACAGCTATTAAAAATGTGTTCTTCAAAATCCAGGGTGATTTTGTGTTGGGTAAAGAGAAAACGAAAACTTTAATGTGTCATAAGAAGAAAAGTATACACAAGATCGTTCTCAAAATTTGGCAGTGGTTTCATCAAATCATTATCTATCTACATTCTGTCAAAGCGATCTGACGTTAAATACTTCTCTACTCGGTAGAAATACCTTAATATTTTTTTAGAGTGAGCACCCTGTACAAATAAAGAGGGAAGTTCTGTGTAAATACCATTACCGATTTTTTATTTTTGTGTTTATTTGTGCATATGGAAAGAACTTTATTGTTCTGGTTGTTGCAAAACTTCTGAAGTGTATCCAATCGTAGTTATACGTCGGACATTGACCACTAGACGGGATGCCGATGAGGGAATGTGTATATTTATGAACAAGTAAAAAATTGACCGCTTATGATATAATTATTATTGCTGTTTACTTTGTATGACTTGCAATTGAAACTGATTTTATGCATAAATGCATTAATTGCAGGAAGTTTACCTCAAGGAATCGCTCATCTTAAATTCTTTAGTCACATATTTGCATCGTTAAATTTGTATGCTTATTTGAGTTAAGCATATAGGTATAACATAAGCAGGCAGAAAAAAATATTAAATAGTCATCGTACAGTGAAATAATAATAATATTTTTGACATTTAGATTTTAACTTGGAAATCGACTCTACCTGTTTTATTACAGAAAACTGTTGTTTACAGTATCATGAATATGTATAAAACAGTCAACAAAAATCGACGGCCGCTTAAGCTTTTGCTGAGGTCGAAAAGGGATTATTTGTAATTATCACGGGAACTACGAATTTGGTAAAAAAAAGTTTTAAATACAAAATTTTAAGTTTATAAAATCACCTTGAATATCTTGAATTTTAAACTCATCTGGTTAAAAATTGATCGCGAGATAATTTTAAGCTTTAGTGTATTTCAGCTGGTTCTAAAAGTTACATTTTAATGCGTGTTTATTTGAAGTTAAGTCTAGAAGCAAGGGTCTACAAAAAATGATCACTATAAAGTTGAAAGGTGATTCGACTATCCAGAAATTGGTTTTTGCGTACGAACCAGTAGGTTAATAATTGGCCATATTATGGCCATTAGTAGTTGTTAAAAAAGTACGTTTTTATGAAATTTGAAATTGCAAATGCATTGCTTTAAATTGCGTTCTAACAAAAAAATAATTTTTTTTATTAACTTTTGAAACAATCTATCAAATGACATACATATATTTATAGAAAATATCTTCTTTGTTGGAAAAACATGTTTTTATCCGAATTTGTTATTATAAAAAATAATTTTAAACAAACAGAATATTACAAAGGACGTGGCATAGTTTAAATGGAAAATTACAAGGTCGGAAAATGGACAGTTTTCCAGATATCGGGGGTTGCAAAGTAATTGTTAAGTTTAATACACACTACACATAAACGCTGGACAGTGGAAATGCAGTGACGAACAATACTTGAATGGATAGAATATTGTAAATTAGATGTCTAACGTGTAAAAACGACAGCGATATAGAAAAATATGTATACGTGTAATGGCGGCATACTTTATCTGGTTAAACTACCAGAAAGATAGGAGAATGATCGCCCGCACCCCTTCCTTCGAGACTGCGCAAATATAGCAATTCACTGTGTACCTCATAAATGTTAAACGCGAACTATTTTTAAGAGACAGCTCAGTGAAAGGTCCATGTTGTCAATATAATTAACTTAAATTAAATTAAAATAAATGAAATCGGAACAGATATCAGAGTCAGTGTAAACTACTAGAATAATACCTAACTACTAATTTTAACACACTTTTATTCATGGCGCATTCGCCATATTCTAGAATATTCTGGACAGTCTTTTTCCCACCTATGCTCACCTTACACTAGAAGTAACTCGATGAAACTGTTAAGGGTCTACCGCCATTCAATACACTATAATTTTCAGAAATTTTCCCCAGAAATCGGTTTATCCATTCCAATTAAATAATTGAACAAGCATAAAAAATATATGTATATATATATATATACATTGGTAACGCAATCTTCTTTTTATACCTTTTTGAATGTAATTTTCGTCTTGCACATTAGACATCATTTATTCATTTAAATGACATTCTATATTGTCTAAATAAACTAGTTGTTTAATGAATAGAAAATAACACATATTCTTTTTTAACCTTGTTGCATTGTTCTAAGATATAAAAAAGCCAATCTTAAAACTGCTCGTTTAATATTACTAACGCCAGTTGCAATGTGATAATTGCATTTTATAATAAAATGCACATAAAAGAAATAAATATTTTCTATTGCAACATGAAAATCACGAAACAATGCTCATATACATTACCTGCAATTAAATACAACTGAAGCTCCAATTATATCTTAATAATATAGTTTCTTTTGTTTCAGTGAGAGCTCAAAAACATTAAGCAAGGGGTTCACGGCAGGCATGAAGAGGACACAAAACAACTTGAGCATTAAAATGTAATCACGTAAACGCCATCATATTCGCCAAATACTTAAACGATGGATAACCGTCACATAAAATTTAAAAATGTTATAAGGACTTTTTGTGGATATTTTATAAAGATTAAATTTAAAATCGAGTGGCGTGTAACATGCTTAAATTATTGCGTTGTAATGTTCTTGTTATTAAATATAAGTGTTAATTCAGTTAATTGTAACAGACCACCTAGATTTTTAATCGATGGCCAGACTGAAATTGTTTTAAGACTGAAAGAAGGTGCAGACACACCAATAGGTAAGACGATGTTAATTCCACAGTATAATTTCATGTTTCATTAAATTACCGTTTCTATATGCAGAATATAACGGTTTCTATTGTTTCCAATAACAATAGCAACACATCACTTGCCAAAATTTTTAGAATCTACAATCAAATATTGTTATTGATACGAACGTAATACTACTCTATATAGGGTGTCTAAATTAAGCTGTCAATAACTTTCAAAAGATAACACAGTCCCACAAAAAAAAGTTGCGGATCTGAATGGCTGATCATGGTATTCCTATGTATTTTTCGACGCTGAATCCGAATCCGGGATAAAAAGATTCCTATACCCTTCAATTTTTGTGTAGGGACAAAAATATCCCTTCAATAAGGTACATTTATGAATGTAAGTACCGATCATTAAGCAATGAATGGGGACTTTTCATCACTTGTACTCTTCTTTTTTAATGTCAAGGGCTTCTACACCTCAATTCCTCCAAAATGGTTCGGTAAACTTTTAGGACCGGATAGATGCACATTGAGGTTTTTAATTCTGAGAGGGAAAATAAACGAAAACCATCTCTATAGATTTTTTTTCACTCCAACACTCACTATTGAGTGGAAAAGAACTTTAGAGAAACAAGTGTGATTAAAGATAAAATGGGGTTTATGAATGAAAAAGACATGAAATACAGGTGATACTATGAGGGATATAAAGATGCATTGAATGCTGGAGTGAAAAAAATCGAGTTGAATTCCCGTTTGTCTTTTCTTTCAGAATTGAAAACCCCAGTACGCATCTTTTCGGTCCTAAAAATTTTCCGAACTCTATTTAGGTGTTTGGAGAGGTAGTTTTCGCCTCTTATAGGATCCGGTCAAGGCAATTGAGGGAGATTCTCTTCTCGTTAATGCACTGCGACCATTCTGCAGTAAAAAAAAAGAACGCTTGCTCTCCCATATCTCCCTCCACACCTGTGTCCCTCATCCAGCACGGGGGTAGTTTACACCATTCCGAGGTTTGATTCCGGAGTGGCATTTCCCTCTACCATATTTCCTTTGCATTCTCAAGAGCTTGTAAGCCAGAAGCTCTTACGACGCAGTTCTACGTCCAGAAGGTTGTGGAAGGGGTGCGGAGGGTATACAGAATATTATCGGTTGGCTGTGAGATAGCATTTTGTTATGTGAAGTAATAAAATATACACAGTTACATATTTATTATTTGTTCTTGACAAATCCATTAATAAAGTTAATAAATAATCTGTAACGTGTTTAGTTAAGGCGCGTTTACACCAAAGTCTTCCACTAAGTTTTCCACAAGTTGCCACAATTTGTTGCTTTTTCTACAAAATACAGCAACTGTTTCTGTCTTCCACTAAATTTTGGTTTCCCGCGGAGTGTCGGTAAAGATCAAAGAAAGTTGACAACTAAAAGTGGAAGATTTGTTGCTGCGCGCTTTGCGCAAGCAACTTGTAGGAAACTAGAGGAAAACTGTTCCCCCTCCACGCGCCCCGGACGTCGGGCGCTGGCATCCCCCCGTCAGCGCACGTAGGTATGTACTTCAGCTGCAGGTGTTGTCGGTGATTTCGTGTGTGTTTTCGTTGTGTTTGTATCAAGATGGAAGGCTGTAGTGAGAACGAATGGACCAGGACCATGTCACTGCCACTCCCTAGCCTTCAACGAGGATCTTACCCAATATCTTCGGGGACCTCTTGTACAGTGGCTGGCTATGATGACACAGGCAGCCGCGGCAATAATTGCGTCTTCTTCGTCTGACTTCCTTGACACTACTGCCTAACCTTTCGCGACAATTCTTTGACAACAAGTTTTCCACTTGTTGCTCTAAATTTGAGAAGGGCAACTTTTAGTTTTCTACAAAAAATCTTCCACTTGTTGCACTAATTTGAGAAGAGCAACTTTTAGTTGACAACTTTTAGTTTTCTACAAACAATCCTTTGTCAGCTTTTAGTTGTCAACTTTGGTGTAAACGCGCCTTGAATTTCGAACCATAAACATTTGGTACATGGTGTCAGGTGTGTGCTAAAACACGACAAACAAGATTACACGAAAAATAACGGGAAATGGAGCAATTGCAAGAGCAAAACGAGACCTTACAGCGAAAACTTGAGGCTTTAGAACAAAGAATGGCTCAGATTCAAATATTTGGTGGCACTACAGCTATAAATCAAGTTCCATCTCCAGAAAGATTTTCATTTGAACCATCAGATTGGAACCAGTGGCTTAAAACCTACGGAAGTGTCACAGGTTTAGTAAATGTCAGTGAAAGAACTCAAATAGATAGCCTATTACTCCACATGGGGACCGAAATTAACAAATTGCAGGATAATGTTACACCCAGTGATCAACAGATGCGGACCTACAGAAGTACAATTATTTTTCTTGACGAGTATTTTTTGAAAAAGGTTAATGTTATTTTTGAACGTGCCAAGTTCAATAGCAGAATCCAACATGATGGTGAAGTGGCACAAGATTTCATTGCGTCAGTAACTGCATTAAGTAAAATTTGCAATTATGGTGCTATGACGGATGAATTGGTCAGAGACAAGCTTCTAGTTGGCCTAACAGATACCAAATTGTCAGAATCTCTACAGTTGGACAGTAACCTAACCTTACAAGCTGCCAAGACAAGAATTCTACAAAACGAACGAGTAAGAATCGAGAACAAAACGTTGAGAGCAAGAGAATCCGTAAACAGGTTGTATAAAGAAAAGAATAAATATTCAAAAGCACATTCAAGCACAAAAAGAAAAACATACCCGCAATGTGGGCGATGTGGTGCAAAACCAAGCCACGAATTAAAACAATGACCCGCATTAAATGCAGAGTGTGCAAAATGCCACATAAACATTACAGCAAAATGTGTAAAACCCGAAGCTCAAAGAAAAATGATGTGAGAGAAATTGTTGACTCTACAGAAGAATCTAGCTCATCGGGCACAGAAGAAGAAGAAATAAGCTAGATAACAATATGTGAAATAAATAAGCACAAGACGTCATATTTGAAAGTAGACTTTGACATTGCAGGAAAAACTACACAATTTAAAATTGACACAGGTGCTGATGTGAGCATACTTAGCGAAGAAAATTTTCAAAAATTAAACCTTCAACACAAATTGAAGAAAACCTCTATAAAATTAAGGGACCTGGAGATATTGCGATCCCAGTACTAGGTAAAATCAAAGTGCCAGTAAAGTGGAAGGGAAAGATACACAAATTAAAAATGTTCGTGATACAAAATCGGGATAACTTGATAGGTAAGCCCGCTATCGAAAAACTAAACCTAAACCTAATTCAATGTCCAGATGATTTAGACATATTAGATAAAGATGTAACGTATCACATAAATGTCTTACACACCAATCTTGAGGAAAGTTTCCGCACAACGGAGGAGAAAATAAAAAAATGTCAAACCCAAGAACTAGGAGTAGTGGATGAATGCAAGAAGTTTTTCAAATATAAAAATGATAGCCAACAAAAAACGGAACCAATGACGCTACGAAAAGTACCGAATTTTCCATGGGACCATATAGCTAGGTACAGATTTATTTATTTATAAAAATAAAACACTTTTAGTTATTCAAGATACGTATTCAAAATACCCAATCATCAAACAGCTAAACAAAAGTAAAAGTGAAAACGTCATTGAAACCCTAAAAGATACGTTCTCTCTATTTGGAATACCAAACATAGTCTACTCAGATGGAGGACCACAGTTTGCAAGTTGTGAATTTCAAAGATTTGCACAAGAATATAATTTCGAACATGTCATGAGCAGTCCAAGATACCCTAGGAGCAACGGCCAGGCAGAAAGAGCTGTCCAACTAGTGAAACAGCTGATGAGAAAATGTGACGACTAGTATTTAGGTTTACTCGCTTATAGAAACACTGAATTGCCTTGTGGAAATTCTCCTGCACAGCTTTTATTTGGAAGACGGTTAAAGGAAATTCTACCGGTAAAATCAAAACATCTATATCCTGATTTACTGAATCACAAAAAAGTTCGAGAATTTAATAAAAGATGTTTGTTCTTCCTTTCGATTACTGTTGACTGTATTTTGTTATGAAATATGAAATGATGCACTTCAATTTGTAAACAACTAACAACTTTATTTAATACATACAGTGAGGTTAACACTACATGTGTACATGTAAGAATTGAAAATATTATTGTTCTGACTTAAAAACTCTTTCGCTCTGTTTCTGTTGCACCTTTTAGCCACCCGACTCATGCATAGTATTATACAAGACAGGGTAGTCTCAAGGGTAACATAGTTAATACATGAAACTGAACAAAAGAGAACAGGAAAATCAAAAAAAGTTTTACGACAAAAGGCATAGAGCAAAGCCACTACCAAACTTAGAACCTGGTGATATGGTGTGGATACGTGACATGGGCCGAGAGGCTCATATCGTTGACGAGGGAAAAGAACCAAATTCGTATCGACTCGAAGATAATGAGGAAAGAGAATTACGGAGAACAAGAAACTCATTAGAGAAACTACCCGAAAAATAATTTACACAAGATAGTACTAAAATAAATGAGAACAATGGAGAGAATAGTAAGAGTAATAAATCCAATGAACTAGAAGAAAGCAATAAAGTTAAGAAAGTAGAAGAGAATAAGTCATCAAGGAAAATAGAGGAAAGAAAAGACATTTAATTAAGAAGAAGTAAGAGAAGCATCCAAAAACCCAAGCGGTACCAAAATGATTAAAAAGAAAGGGAGATGTACGGAATATTATCGGTTGGCTGTGAGATAGCATTTGGTTATGTGAAGTAATAAAATATACATAGTTACATATTTATTATTTGTTCTTGACAAATCCATTAATAAAGTTAATAAGTAATCTGCAACGCGTTTAGTTAATTTCGAACCATAAACATTTGGTACAGAGGGTGTATCAATCCCTTCAGGAGAATTGTTACCCCTCACTGAATCCCTCACTGAATCCCTGGGAATTAAAAAAGAAGAGTACAAGAGATAAAAAGTCCCCATGGATTCCTTAATGATAGGAACTTATATATATTCAAAAACTGACCTTATTGTAGAGATGTGTTTTTGTCTCTACACAAAAATTGAAGGGCATGAAAAATTTTTTTGACCTCAGACTCGGATTCAGCGTCGAAAAATACATAGGTATATCATGGTCAGTCATCCAGATATTTTTCTTTGTAGGGCTGTGTAATTCCTTGTTGAAAATTATGTAGAATACTTTAATGCAACGTACCCTAATAAGTTCTAAAGAAGTTAAAGCCCTTTATTGAAAGAATTTTACGTTTTTCATATTTTGCTTATTGAATTATGAGCTCGGCGTTATAACCGAGGAAGGGTTTGGTCTTAATTCTTTAAATCATTCCTATCATTAGCTCTTTTCTTCCAGATTCTAACATTTATTTTCATAACCATTATAGTTTTCTCCGATTTACTGCATTTATTATATAATTGTTGCACATTCTATAGGATATTAAGTTTTTTTGTAAATTATGTTATTTTTAGAAATTTTTTGTTTAATTACAAAACACACAAAACAGATTTTTTAAATTTGAATAGACAGACAGGCAGACAGACATTTTGGAAGTTCTTCAAAATTCGATCACCAACAGAGTGAAATGAATTTTTTTTTCTATTAGAAAAATTACCGGTTTTAGAAATGTGCAATA
This sequence comes from Stenurella melanura, assembly GCA_963583905.1. Lineage (NCBI taxonomy): Eukaryota > Metazoa > Arthropoda > Insecta > Coleoptera > Cerambycidae > Stenurella > Stenurella melanura. The sequence continues at coordinate 47,062,041 of OY757313.1, forward strand.
TACTCTTTGTTTTGTATTTGCAAAGACTATAGTAAAGCAGAAAAGTTAATCCTGTTTTACACACTATATTGCGACAAGCTTACTAAAGCAAGCAAAAATAATGACAGAATCCAACTTTGTATTTTAAGGATTAAAAACCGCATAAATATGAAATGCGTTGAAAATTTAAAGAGCGATATTTTAAAAACGAAAAAGGATATCGAAATTAAACAAGAGTAACTTTTTTAGATGAAGTACGCTCTTTCAGATTTTCGATTCATTTTTTAATAATTTTACAGGCTAGAGACTGGCCTCTATTTACAAATGATGTAGAGTAAAACTAGCGCCCGGTATGAGCAACATTAAAATTAGTTTCAAATTTTTACTAATCATGCAAAAAAACGTAAAGTTGCCAATTTCTATGAAACTACTATGAAAAATTTTAAAATAAAATTTTAACTTTGAAGACCCTGTATGTATCACAGAAACATTTGTAACGAATGTTGATTTCAATCGTCAGATTTAGACATTTCCCATTATTAATGAATCGCCCTGTATATTACATAAAAAATATAAGTGTTTCAGTTACTGACACTTATTGCTGAACTATATATATTATTTTTCAGGTACATTAATTTCTAAGTTGAAAGGTTTTGATGCGGATGGAGATTCATTGAAATTTGGGATAAGAGCATCGCCTGGAAGTGACGTAATTCGAGTTGAGAGCACTTCATCTTCAGAAGCCAACGTCTACCTTAATAAAGAACTCGACAGAGAGGTATTGTTTTGCTATATATATTTGGGCACCTTCTAAGAATATACATTTTGAATAAACATAAATACCTAACTTGTTTTAACAAAATTTTGTAATTTGTGTAATGAGGTGTAAGAAAATTAACCCAACGTGTGTACCATGAAAATCAGTTTAAGCTTAGCAGCTTCACTTGCATATGCAAGTTGGCGCCTTTTTAAACCCAATTATTTACAATTCAAAATTTTTACAATATGTTGATTAGGGTGGCTCAAAGTAACGCCAAGTTTCGTCTTATTCGATTTGTTCGAAAACCCAGGAAAATTATCTCTAAGTATTAGTAAAATCGCTTAATAATGAATCAGAATTCACTAATATACACAGAATACGAACTAATAATTCCTTTCTGAATTAAACCCCTATTACCTAAACCATTTTTATAGGGTCCTAAAATTGACCCATAGGGGAAAACAAAACATCACTTATTTTTCACATTTATTAATCTTTGTGATTTTTTTACGTAATTTAGTTAGTCAGATTCTAGTTTATGTTGATATTTTGATGTTTTGCAAATTATTCAAACAATTATAATTTATTTTGCAACTATGTTTTGCTGTAAATTTGTAAAATGTTCATCATCTTTAACTTAACAAGTTTGTTAATTAATTTGGTTGATTAAGATTTTGTAAATGGAATCTGCAAAGTGTTTAAACAATTATCTATTGTTTAAAAAATATTTTACATTTTGTATCTATGAGAAGAGAGTGGAAAAACAGTCGAAAATTTAAAAAAGTCTAGCTTTATCCTGAAAGAAGTCATTAATAGGCCATAATAAATTGTTTTAGTAATTTTCGATTGTTAAAAAATAGTTAATATTTTTATGAACAGAGTCGAAACCTCGAAAAGTTTTTACAAACTAAAAATCTCTTTATCATGAAAACATATGATAAGAAACAATAATAAACGGTTCAACCAATTCGCAGAGGTTCCATTACACACTTTTAACAAAATCAAATACCTTTATGTGTAAATATTATTATGTAAATACATAATTGTTCAAAAAATTTGAAAAAGGAATGAAAATATTAGTACAAACAAGATTCTAAATAATTAACGAGAATTTGTAAAAATAAAATAATTAATGATAAAAGTGAAAATTACGTGATACCCTATTTTGTCCTTATGATGTCATTATTGTGACGCTATAAAGGAGATTATTAATTCATATTCTTTGGGGAATTCTAAAGAGGAGACTTCATGTTCACGATTCGAGCTCAAATTTACGAATAATATCTATTTCCCATAAGAAATACATGGGAAACTTCATAGTCTCGGAGTTGCGTGTTAATATTAACCTCTTTTTTTCTAATTTTGAGATCATTCTTTTGGTATTTTGGAGACATCTGGGTGGACAGCAAAAAAATGTTTTCACCCATATAAATCTGCTATCTAATGTTGATTAATATTTAAATTACTTTATGTCACTAATTCTCTTATTATTCTTATAGGAACGGGACGAATACGCTTTAGTTTTAACTCTGACCGATGGCCACTTGGGTCATGGTAACTACATTACCCAAAGTCTGCTGCTGCTAGTCGAAGATGTCAACGATAACACGCCAATTTTTAAAAATCATCAGCCTTCTATCACCCTTCCGGAAGACGCAGAGCCTGGAACAATTGCTACTCTTGAAGCTACCGATGCTGATGAGGGTCCGTACGGTCAAGTGGTTTACCAACTACAAGAAGCCGATACTGATAAACCCTTGTTTGCGGTTAGCACAGTTGGAGAGAAGGCTGTGGTGCGCCTAATAGGTAGGCAGCTTTGTCAACTCTCTGTCTGTAATGCTTCTTGCCAACTTGTACGTTCGCATAAGCAAGAAATGTAAATAAATGAACCTTCGGATTAAAAAGAAACAGACAAAAAGTAATCCTGTTTAAAATACACTACTTTAATATTGTGTCAGTTGTGTCACAAGAATCGTATACAATTCAGAGGCGTATACGGATAAATGGGTTAAAAATTTAAAAAGTAATAAAATATTCGACCGATATTTTTAACTTTATGGTGACAAAACGAATAGTGTTTTATTTAGAATAATTTCAAAATATGACTTAACTGAATAAAAATGGAAAATTAAAGTATGTCGATTTAAAAATCCAAATGGTTATTGAACAATAAATTTATATAGGTACCTTAATCTACGTTTGTGTATAAATATGACATTATGACAACTTTTAATGTAACAATAAACAAGTTGGGTATGTGACACGAAACATCTCAGAATTTTTCATCTGTTTAATCTGAGAAATAAACAGATTTATAAATATACCCAAAGCATGAAAATATTCCACTACAGTATTTTTTGAGGTTTAAAAATACCCTTCCGCTTAAATAAGTACAGTTTCATGATTCATATGGACAATTTTATGTTGTTAAATCGAGATTTTCTAGGAAATGTAGGACAAAAATAATAACTCTATTGTTTTGACTTTCTTTTCTCATTTTATGGCCAAGCAATTAATACTACGCAAATTAGTCATTTAGGGTAACAAAAATTAATAAAAGGATCATCTCTGAGAAAAAAGTTCCCAACAAAACTTGTAGCTCGTCTCTTTCTCTACAAAAAAGGTCTGTACAAATTGTTGTCTTACTTAAGCCATTTAGAAGATAAATCGAGTTTTCCACTTATAGTTTTAAGCCGCTTCGAAATGGCAAAAAATGAGAATTTTCCGGATAATTCTTACTATTCAGAGCCCCTCAAAAAATGAAAATAACATAAAATGTAAAGAAAAGACTGAGCTTTAATATGGAACTAATCACGACATTCATAATAAATTTTATCATAGAGAAAAAGTGTCAGAAGATGGATTAGTAAACTTTGTACAGTTAATTCACAGATTAATTCATATCTTTGATGGGAGTAGTTAGAATGATAATTCATTTTGCTCATATAATCTTATATAATGATATATTAATCCAATTAACATTTTATTGCAATTACTTTTGTTGGAAAAATATGCCTTGCGATCAAATTATAGGGTATATTTCTCATCGATCAATCACCTCCAAATTTTGGAGTTCAATTAGCTGTATCTTAATTAATAATAATAATAGCACAATCTTACTTTTTGGACTATAAGTACAATAAAACATATTCTTTCGAATGACTAGAGATTTTTAAATGTGTGCAGTACTTTTTGAATTTGTCTACATTATTCATACACGTTCAGAAAATGCACAATTATACAGTAAAACATATACAACTTATTTGTTTCTTAACATTCTTCAAAAAAATTTTCACGAAATATAGATTAAAGTGCGTGGAATCGAATCCATGCAGTGAAATAGGCAGGATGCGTAAAACTCAATGATATGAATAAATCAGCTGTATAAAGCTTACTAACCACTTTTTTCTCTATGATAAAAATTTGTATGAATTTTGTGATTAGTTCCACATTAAAACTGAGACATTTCTCTACATTTTATGTTGTTTTAATTTTTTTGGCTGCTCTGAATAATAAGAATTATCGATCGATGTGTCCGGTCGTACGAACTCTCAGAGAACTTTGCATTTCGGGCGGCAAAAAACTATATGTGGAAAACTGGATTTATCTCCTAAACGGCTTAAGTAAGACAAAAATTTGTAAAGACATATTCTGTAGAGAAAGAGACGAGCTACAAATTTTGTTGAAAACTGTTTTCTGTATTTTCTTTATTTTAGCCGCTAGAGCAAAAAAACCGAAAATCAAAAAGTTTTTCCAAAATTTTTTGAATTTTCCCGGAATTTAGAAGTGCAAATCATCCCATTCTACAAGTTATTACGTACTTGAATCCCGGAGGTGATCCTTTTATTAATTTTTGCGAGGTTTTGCCTTCATTGCCTGTACTAAATAGCGTAGTTAAAGAATCATTGCATACACATTTAATTATATTTCTGGATATGTTTTTTTTTAAATTAAATTAAACTAAATATGATGAAATTTTTATGATAAGCAATAGTTTTATTATTAGTGACATCATTTGACAACAAGTTACTTACTTATTTCCATATATGGAGGCGTATGTACTAGTTGTACTTTAGATTTAATAACACAGCCACACACAAAAAAATCATACTCAGAAACTAGTACTACCAACCTTTGTGTACTCTGACCTCCAAAAATCGATGCCGCTATCTGAGTTTCATTTTTCGTTTGGTTCTTTATCTTAGATTTTATCTTTAAAAACTGAATTATTTTTTGTTTGCTTATAATTGTAATGAAACATATTCTTTATAGAATTTTGCAAACAGCAGAAAAAACTGTATATGAGAACTAAGAGAGAAACTAATTTTAAAATTATTGATTTAAAACCTTTGCATTTTTTCGATAACCTGATAACAGGTTATCGAAAAAAACCTGATAACAGGTTATCGAAAAAAAATGCAAAGATTGTATCAATAATTTTAAAATTAGTTTTTCCTTTAGTTCTCATAGTTTTTTCTGCTGTTTGCAAAATCCTATAAAGAATATGTTTCATTAGAATTTTCATATTTTAAAATCCAACATAAAACAAAATAGCGATAAAAGGAAATTCTGATGGCGGAATCGAATTCAGAAGGTCAAAATACATTTGACTTGGTAGGTCTAGTTTCTGGGTCTAAACTTTTTTTTTTGTGTGTGGCTGTGTGTAATCTTTCGATGATGCTAACATGACTGACGAAACATGCATCGAGTGTAGAGTTTTTGGTGTTTTCGAAAACTATTTCAAAGACTCTGTCGCACCAGGTTCCAACCTCCCTCGGAATTATTTAACCTTAATTTTACACTGAAAATGATATAAAAAAAGCGTAAATGATCGTGTCCTATACTGAGAGACGTAGGTCCGTTTCAAGGTTATTTTAGTTATAAATATTTAAAATTTATTAATATAATTCGTGGCACAAAAAGCCACTAACCATATTACTAAATCTCAAGTTTTGTAAAAACGAACTTATAATTTACATCCAACGTCTTGTCCTTTTATGCCGGAATATGGTTACTTTCCTCAATGTTATTTAGAATTTGCGCCCCACGTTTTTACGTTTATTAACATAATCATTGTTATATTTAAGATTATTTTCTCCTCTTTAATGCATTTTTTAACAGTTTCAATTTGTTTTTAAAAACGTGTCTTCTAATTTTTTTAAATGTATTTATTTTCTTTTTAGTTTTGTTCCAAACAGAACGTGTGTTTGTTCGATAAAATTTCTTTCCTATAAATGACAAATCCTATTCGTCATCCTGAAGTCGCCATTTTGAATCCTTGAATTTCGACAAAGTATTTACTATATGCTACTCAGGTATCGATTTCTATACGAATCAGACTATAAATTATAAAACTTATCCGCCATTTTGACGCCACCGTTGTGAATTGTTAAATTTGGACCAGATAATTGCAATATGCAACCTTAATAACCCTTAGATACCGATTTATAATCAAATCAGATAATATGTGATAAAGCCTATCCACCATATTGGCGCCGGCATTTTGAATTTCTGAGATTTGATCACATATTTGTAATTTGCGACACTAAAAATCCCCACATACGCATTTTCAGTGGAATCGGATATTAAATGACAATAGACTGTCCGCCATCTTTGAAACGCCATCTTGGATTTCTCTATAAAAATTTGAAACTGTATTGCCATGTGAATCATATGCACATGTCAGGTTTTAAGCCAATACGATATCTGGACGTGGCTGAAAGTAAGTTGTAAGGTTCCATTGCAATCTTATAGATTAAAGTTTATTAGCTTTAATGCTTATATTGAAGCATGTTAAAAAAACATGCATTTTGCTCGAATTGAGAACTTCCTCCTTTTTAAAAGTCTCTGCATTTTTTTAACTCGACTACAAAATAGTAGACAACAAAAATTGTTAATTATTTTTAATGACTATTGTTTAAATTTTCAAAATGATACTTACATGTAATTTATGTATAGGTTCTCTAGACTATGAAAGACAAACCGTACACCAGCTGAAGATTTTAGCAGTTGATAGAGCCAAGGAAGGAAGAGTGAACACTGGAACAGCTGCCCTTCTCATAAAAGTTGAGGATATTGAAGATCAGCCACCAGAATTTCTTAGGGTCATGCCAGTTGCCAGAATTGAAGAAAATAGTCCTATTGGCACATCCGTATTGCAAGGTTACTTTTTAATAAGTTCTTTTTAATATATGCAAGAAAATGCTACAGCATTTTGAAAAGTGTTTCGTCAACTACGAGTAGCTTAGGCACAATCGATTGATTTACTTCCACATCCACGTAGTGGATTGAAAGTATATTAATCGTAAAACATTTTCAGTTAATTATATGTGTTCTTACATGGCATTATCATTCATTATTTTTGTATTCAGAAATTAAGTCGTATTCATATAAAATATATTGTTGTTGTATTTGTCCAAATGCAGAATTAAAAATTGTAAGGAAAAAGAAAACTTTAAAGTTCTTATCATATTTGCTATTCTCAACGTTTTGTTTAATTTCTGTACATTTATTGTATTTTGATCATCTTGGATTCATTCTAAATAATTTAATCTTGTTAACTGAAATAATATCTGAGATGGGTTTAAAAGAGCTAATTTTTCACCCGGAAACTTTTTAGATATAAATGTATATACATGTTTTTCTTAATCTTGGACAGTATTATCATAGGAGAAAAAGCTGGTAAAATAATCCTTATATGAAGATATTAAAATTTTTCCCACTACACAGAAAAGGGCTAATTTTGTTGTTCGTGCATTGGCTCGTAGCTCTATACCTTTGATTCTTACTTTATGCGAAAACGGCTGCGTGTACAAAATTTTTTGTAAGAACACGTTTTATGTAAAATATTGTGTTCTTTAATTTTAACTTCAACAATTGTTCTTGTGTTCCGCATGTTTTAAAAGTTTTGCAAAACACAAATGTTTGTGATTTTAATGACATTTTATTATATGTAATGATCACGGTAGCCTCGAAAGCTTTTTTATACTTTCTACTAATAAAGACTTACTTTTATGTAAAATTTTACATGAGAATTATTTTTTCCCGGCTTAAGATTTCTGGACAGTGCCAGTGGGGCGATCATTAAATTTGACAACACAATCCTCAGCCACTGTTCATAAATAACACTTTATGTTTTAGTAACTGCTGTTGATGGCGATCGTGGCATAAACAATCGAATACATTACTCGCTTACTTCCAATGGCCTAAATAGAATTTCTGAACTTTTTATGATTGAGAAGGATACAGGAGTTGTTTTTACAGCAAATATTTTGGATAGAGAATCTTTACCAGCTGGTTCAGGAACATACATCCTTCAAATAACGGTAATATTACATAATATGTTTTTGATCTTAACTTAAAATGGTGTGATGATTTGGTATTCATGATGTAGTCAAAATTTTAGGTATGCAGATTGAATTTATATTCAAAATAGTGAAGTAATATCATAATTCACTGTACTTAATAAGAATTTTGGGATTGTAAACAATCAATATTGAGAAATTGATATACGCAATATAAATCTGAACTTGACAACTTATAATAAAATTCAAATTTATTGAAATATTTTCAGGATTTGAATTACTAATGTACCAACTGCTAAATAAAATATTTAGCTCAGAGTTTTGAGATGTTTTAGACAATTTTAGGTTTTTGCGTTGTTATTAATTAACGTTAATGTTTGTTTACCTGCTCTGCCTCTGGAATAATAATAAAGAAGTCGATCGTAAAAGGTGTTCCAGAAAGGTCAGGCAATATTTGGGGTCTAAATAACATGAAATGTATTTTTTCCCAAGGTGGCCCCCTTCGGAGCTATTCGTTTATTTAGGTTAAATGTTGAGATTTTTCTTCAAATCTACTGAATCGATTTTAATACGCTTTTTTCTGATGGCGCCGGAGCAGGCACGCCTGAGTAGCTCCTGCGAAATCTCGAATAAACTCGGTTTAAACTGTGAGAAACCGTGCGAAATAATTTATTCAAATGTTTATAACATCGTTAATTTTTAGTTCAAAAAATTTAAAACACTTGGAAATGTATAAAGTTTTCGTAAATTTAACTTAACTTTAGTAGAACTTTTTCGTAAATGTATTCTCGTGTTATTGTTTAAGAATCACCCAAAAATCATCTTTTGGAAAAATTTATTTTAAATGGCTCTGTTGACGTACTTTTTTTTATGTGAAAAATGTTCAACAAAGTCAGTAATTAATGATGTTTCAGTTAGAATAGTACGTTTAAAGGTAACTTAGCTTTAAACGTACTATCCTCACAAAAAATTATTTTCAAACCCAGTTTTACTTCCACATCAACGTAGTGAATTGGAGGTATAGTAATCGTAAAAATGTTTTTTTTTCTTGTTATAGGTTTAGAATGTCGTGGAACGGCGAGATCTTAAATTTGAGCGATAAAAATTTCTATCTGTCGGTCTGTAACTTTCTTTGTGCCCACGATCTCTGAAACGGTTTAAGATATTGACTCAAAATTATACACACGTATATATTAAAACGAGATCTGGAACTGGATTGTTTTTTGAACATATCCGGTGAAGGGTTGGGGAGTAAATAGGAGTAAATAAGGGGAAATAAGTGAAGCAAGCTGGTAAGAGTACGGAAACTTGAAATTCGGTGTATGTACTAGACGCCAAGACCTCAAAATTATTCATAATATTTTCCATCTCCCCACCAACCCCTCCACTTATTAAAGGGGTTGATAAAAAAAATTGAGATATTCACTTGAAACTTGATATACGTATATATTATATTGACATCAGAAACTAGATTATGTTTTGGAATTATCCCGTTGAAGGGTTGGGGGTTAAATTAGGGGTAAATAGGGGAAAATAAATAAAGTAAGCTGGTAAGAGTACAGAAACTTGAATTTCGGTGTATGTACTAGAAGCCAAGGCATCTGATTCTTTTATAATATTTGTCAACCCCCCCACCACCCCAACTCCATTATAAAAGGGGTTGATAAAATGAAATTGAGATATTCCCTTGAAACTTGAAAAACGTATGTGTTATAACGACATCTGGCACTAGATTATATTTTGAGATGATTCCGTTGAAGGGTTGGCGGTTAAACAGGGGTAAATAGGGAAAAATAAGTAAAGCATGCTGGTAAGACTACAGAGACTAGGGATTTAGTGTATATACTAGAAACCAAGGTATCAGATTTTTTTCTAATAATTTCAATTTTTTTCCTTGAAATAGGCTTAGAATTCTATGAAACGTCGAGATTTTAAATTTGAGCGAAAAAAATTTTCTGTCTGTCTGTAACTTATTTTGTCTGTACGTTTTCTTCGGAACGGTTTAAGGTATTGATTTGAAATATTGTACACGTATATATTACAACGAGATCTGGAACGGGATTGTCTTTTCTACATATCCGGTGCAGGGTTGGGGAAAATAGGGGTAAATAGGGGGAAATAAGTAAAACATGCTGGTAAGAGTACATAAACTTGAAGTTTTATGTATGTACTAGAAGCCGAGGCCTCAAATTTTTTTATAATATTTTCCATCCCCCCCACCACCCCCCACTCCAATATTAAAGGGGTTGATAAAATAAAATTGAGATATTCACTTGAAATTTGGTATATGTATGTTATATGCTAAGTAACTCAATATCTTTATCTGAGATAAGCGATAACAGCTTCCTGGATTTTATTCCATTCCCATGTGAAACGCTTGCATAGCATTAATTTCCAAGAAATGCTTATGCCAGCGTCAGCAAATAGAATGTTATAAATACGACTCACAACGTTATCAGAGTCAGTCAACATATTATATTGTACCAAGCTTTATCTAACAATTGTATAAATAATTAATATTTTCAAAGTGAAATAAAAAATATTTTAATTGTAACTTTTGTGAAAATAAAATTTTTTAAAAAGTGAAACTGAAAATAAGTGATATAAAAGTGGCGCAGTCGGTAGGATCTGGAAAAACACCTGGTAGAAAAGCCTAACTGACGAAAACCTCCCCGAAGAACAAGGAGCACCCCAAAAAGGGCCTAACTTCAGGAAAGGATCGCCGGAACAAGGAGACCTTTGACAACAGGTGGCGGATTCCAATCCCTTAAAACAGAAAAAGGACCAACGTCTAAATGAAGATTTACGTGTAAGTACTTATTGAATCATTCAAGTGCAAAACTTATTTTAATTATTAATCGTACTATTTCTTGCGTATTATTGTGGTAAAAACAGTTCTGTTGTCTCTGCATTATAAGTAAAATAAATAAGTCCTCAAAATTCAAATTAGTTTATGCCAGTAACCACTAGAAATATGGCTCACCAACAGCAGCAACAACAACAACAACCAAATGAACCTCAACCAGATGTTGTTGAACCATATAAGTTGAGTGAAATATTTTCAATTGTCCCAGAATATGACGGTAATCAAATTAATTTAAATACATTTTTAAATTCATGCAAAATTGCTTACGACATGTCAATTGGCAATCAAACAGTTCTTTTAACCGTTCATGTAAAAAACAAATTAAAAGGTCGTGCAGCTGAACTAGTCAACTCTAGAAATCCCACTACATGGGACGAAATCAAAACACTGTTAGAAAATCATTTCGGAGATAGTAGAGACCTTACTTCACTAATACAGGATTTGCAGAGGATGCGACAGCTCCCCAGTGAATCCCCGCTTACTTTTATTGCACGCCTACAAACCCATGAAGCAAAAATGCATGCTTCTGTTCAAAAACAAAGACTAACGGCGATGCAAAAACAAGCTCAAATACAGTTAACTGAAGGTATGGTTTTGAACACTCTACTCACGGGATTAGAACCTAAAATCGCGCATGTTGTTAGGGCTAGTGATCCCCCAGATATGCTAACGGCAATAGCAAGAGTCCGAAGGGAGCTCCAATTAAATTATTTTGAGACACAAAAAACCAATCGTAACAATAATGCCATTACACCTATGCGCAACCTAACTTCACCTTTAGCAGTAAAGCAATGTTCATTTTGTAAACGTGCGGGACACATCGCAAACGAATGCCGCCAAAGACAACAAAATGTTAGACCCCCAAATTTTGGCGTACCCCAAAATTACCCTAGGCCTAACTACTATAATCAAAATCCTGGAAATTTGCAAAATTTCCAACAACAAAGACCTAACTACTATAATCAAAACCCCGGAAACTCACAAAATTTTCAGCAACAAAGACCACCGGTTATTACACCAAACCCAAATTTTAATAATGCGAGACCCCCTGCGATTCAACCGAATCCGAACTATTTTAAACCAAATGTGAATAGGAAAACACTTCATTTCAATCAAAATACTGAACCCGAAAATCTAGAACAAAATCAAATTTATTATTCTGACAATTCGTACGAAAATAGTAATGAGGGATATTATACGGATAATGACCCCCACGCGAGTCCGAATTATTATACAGCTAATACTTCGGAATATAGCAGCACTAATGAGGATTATTATACTGCTAATAATCCATCCGAGAATTATTACACAGAAGAACCAACTTTCGACGCAACCCCTGTATACAATCGGGATTTTCGATCAGGCCCTCATGCCCAGTCGGACCCACCGTATCCCAAAACCAGGGACTCCAATATGACAGTATTGCAAACCCAGTTTGGCAACATGAACTTGGACAATTTCAACCCGAATCTCAATTTCCCGGAACAACAGTTTCTATAAGCCCCTTGTTGTCTGTCAAATCTAAAAACTTATTTTACATCTATGATGCTACTAACACACATAGACTATTAATTGACTCGGGAGCGGGATTATCTATATTTAAACCAAAAATTTGCCGAAATTATAGTAGGAGATGTCCAGAAAATGTTACTATCCAAGGCATAACCGAACAAAAAATAATTATTAATGAATCTGTTTTTATCCCGTTTGACAACAACGAACCGTTCAAAGTTTACATATGCGATCTCGACATAGAATTCGATGGACTCCTAGGGTCTGATTTCTTAGAACGCTATGATTGTATGGTGGATATAAAAAACAAAAAACTTATAACAAATTTCAAAACAATTCCGATTCATAAAGTCACAGACCAGGGTCTATCAAATGTACAAATTTACCCAAACCCGGACGCTCAAGATACTATTCGTAACATTTCAAATATAATTTCAGTTGAACCGCGTACGGAAGAAATTACCAAACTCAAATGTCATTTAAAAAACACGGAAGCTATACTGCAAGCTACCGAAGTAGACAAGGTAAGACTCCCTAACGCGATAGTCCAAATAAACGACAAAGGCGAATTTATTACCTCTATATTAAACGCAAACGCAGTACCAAAAACTGTAAATTTTTCAAATATAAAATTAGAACCGATCCAAAATTTCTCATTAAATAATATAGGCGAAGAAAACTCCCAAATTTGCCTCGACAGACAGTATGAAATAAAAAATCAACTCCGTCTAGATCACCTAAACGAGGAGGAAAACGATTTAATAACTCAACTTTGTTTAGAATTCGCGGACATCTTTTATCTTGAAGGCGATCAACTAACTTTCACTAACGAGATTAAACACGCGATAGATACCAATGACGCGAAACCGATTTTTACAAAATCGTATCGATACCCCCAGATACACAAAGAAGAGGTCAAAACGCAGGTATCCAAAATGTTAGACCAAAATATTATTCGTCCCTCAAATTCCCCCTGGTCATCCCCAGTGTGGGTCGTCCCTAAGAAGCTCGATGCTTCTGGTAAGCAAAAATGGCGTGTAGTTGTGGACTACAGGAAACTCAATGAGGTAACTGTAGGAGACAAATACCCCTTACCAAATATCTCTGATCTCTTGGATCAATTAGGCAAGTGCCAATACTTTACAACATTGGACTTAGCATCTGGATTCCACCAGATAGAGATAGATCCAAAAGATATACCAAAAAGTGCCTTCAGTGTAGACAATGGACACTACGAATTCGTTCGTATGCCTTTCGGTCTTAAAAACGCCCCTTCCACCTTCCAGAGAGTTATGGATAATATTCTCATGGGTATACAGAACGAGAGATGTCTAGTCTACATGGACGACATTATCGTATATTCCCCAACAGTCCATGAACACATTTCTCGCCTCACAGAAGTGTTCAAACGTCTTCGAAATGCCAATCTAAAAATCCAGCCTGATAAATGCGAATTTCTTCGTAAGGAGGTCGCATATCTAGGTCACCTCATTACCAAAGAAGGAGTGAAACCTAACCCCGATAAGATTCAGTGCATCCAAAATTTTCCTCAGCCTACTAACCAGAAGGAAATCAAATCCTTCCTCGGTCTGGCAGGTTATTATCGCAGATTTATAAGTAATTTCGCGAAGTTATCCAAATCTCTTACCAAATTGTTACAAAAAGATGTTCCTTTTGTTTTCGACTCAGAATGCAACAAGTCTTTCGAAGAATTAAAACAAGCCCTCACTTCGACACCAGTTCTTATCTATCCAAACTTCGACGAAACATTTCTATTGACCACTGATGCAAGCGCCTTCGCCATCGGCGCTGTTCTCTCACAAGGCCCCATCGGAAAAGATTTACCGATCGCTTTCGCTTCAAGAACACTTTGCAAAGCTGAGACCAAATACTCAACTATCGAGCGCGAGCTTTTAGCCATCGTATGGGCTGTAAAACACTTCCGTCCATACATCTTTGGTCGAAAATTCAAACTAATAACCGACCATAGACCACTAACGTGGCTTTTCTCAATAAAAGACCCCGGTAGCCGCCTAGCACGTTGGCGCCTGAAACTCGAAGAATACGAGTATGAAATTGAATATAAACCCGGTCGCATTAACAAAAACGCAGACGCTCTTTCCCGCATAAAAATAAATCACATACAAAATTTTTCTAACTTTCAAGCGGAATCCAAATTATTAACGTACCCTATCCAAAGGCCCTCGACTTCAGCAGAACCCGATTCTGATAGTCAAAGTGACGATACAGAAACCAACGAACAAGAGGACACCCTAAGAGAATTCGAAACTTTCATAAAACTATACAAAACAAAGTCGCTTATCGACTATTCCAAAATTGAATTCTTGAACGGGCAACTCCTAGATAAAACTAACAAAAATATCGTGACCTTCTTCCAACAAAACAATCTCAAAGATTTTCACTACAAAATCATTGAAGATTTGTTCGAAGAAAACGCAGATTTTCGGAATTTAACAATAAATAAATTATCCAGTAAGTCGGTGCGACATAGAAATTACCTTATCGTAGCTCTACCATACGACCCCGAAACTGTAATCCAGAACCTGTTTATCTCACTGTACAATGGTCGGGAAGAATTCGATGACTCCAAAACGTATCATATTGAAAACAATATCGATCTTCCCATCCTCGAAATTTTGTCATTTCTCCTAGCGGAAAAAGACGTAAAACTCAAAATATGCCAGAACGTTACCAAGACACCTAGTGATGACCAAATTCCGATTATTATCGATCAATACCATACCGGCAAAGCTCATCTTCACCGCGGAATAAATGAGACTATTAGGCGCATTCGACAAAAATACAATTGGCAAGGACTGACAAAGGATGTCGAAAAATTCGTAAAAACTTGCAAATGTTGCCAAGAAACAAAAATCTGTCGAAAAAACCTAGACTCACCCCTAGTAATTACGGAAACGCCTAAGTCACCTTTCGAACGTATTAACATTGATCTTCTAGAAATTCCTACAAGAAATTACGCGCTTACAATACGCGACGAACTGACAAAATTCAGCCAAGCATATCCCATTAAAGATAAATCAGCGAAGTCGATCGCAAACACTCTACTCGTTTACTTCCAGCACTTCGGAACACCTCTTCGAATTCATTGCGACTTCGGTCGAGAATTCGATAACGCCATTTTAAGAGACTTATGCCTCCTCTATGACATCAAAATAACACATTCTAGTGTAGGACACCCGCAATCGAATGGTTCCTTGGAAAGGTTTCATGCAACCTTACTAGAAATGATCCGAATACATATGACGGAGCATCCTGACGAACACCCCTTCAACATATTACCTTACGCGATAATATGTTATAACACCTCCACTAATAAAACTCACGGATTTACACCCTACGAGTTAGTCTTCGGACACACGTCTAGCAGACCGCCCGAGACACTCTATAATCAAGAGGAACTAGTCACGAAATACGTCAGAGACTTAAATAATCGCCTCTCTCACTATTATAAAGTCGCACGCGAAAGGACTGAAAATCAAAAACAAAGAGCAAAGATTCGATTTGACGCCCATGTTTCAAAAGAAACCCCCGAATATCAAATTGGTCAAAAGGTATACGTAAAAGAATCCCAAATTACCGATAAATTAAGTAACAAATTTAACGGGCCATTTGAGATTCTGGAACTTCATAAAAACTCAGCCACCCTCCTTAACAAAAAAACAAAACAAAAAACTAAAGCCAATTTTGACAGGTTAAAACCATATTTTGAAGCCTAAATTGCCTTACAGGTTCACCTTGCTGATCGGAGCAGCCATATCCCAGTACCAAATAACACCGATCAATAACACCGTCGGAGTCTATTACCACGATGAAACAAGGATAGTAATTTCTAATGATAAATGGACTCTGCTAGTCCATAAAAATCTATCGAGCCTTGAAGAAGCCTTCACCAACAACAACAAAATTTTAAAATCAATCGTCGATATATTCGCCGTTGACACACGTGAAACAAAAGAATTTCTAGTCAAAGTCAAAACGCACATAACGCTTCTAAACCAGATATCGAACTCCCTTAATGTAAAGTTTGAGGAAGTCTTTGTTAACACTAAACGATTCAAACGCGGTATACTAAACGGAGTAGGTAGCGTATTCAAAGCCATTACCGGTAATTTAGATGCTGAAGATGGACAATTCTTCACAGACAGTATCAATAAATTAAAAAATGACCAACATCAAATAGAAAACCTTCTGAAAAATCAAATATCTGTTACCTCTACCGTCATAAAGACTTTTAACGAAACATTTCAAGACATGCAAACCAATATAAAAACCTTTAACGAAGACATGAGAAAAATTCAAATTGCATTACATAATGTAAATGATAGAGTTGCACTGGTTCAAGCCGAACTAAAATTTGTCGAAACATGCGAGAAATTAACTGAAAGTTACCTGTACCTTCAGAATAACTTAGATGACATTTTAAATTCAATTACCTTTGCCCGCCTAAAAATAATACACTCTTCAATCATTACACCAGAAAATTTGATTACCGCACTTCAAAAAATCTCTCAAAATTTAGTTAAAAACAATTTACCCCTTCCAGTGAAATATTCAGAAATTCCCCAATACTTGGAAATTATCGAACTGGAAGCCTTTCAGTCAAAATCAGATCTCGTTTTTGTCTTAAGAATACCATTAGTGGAACAACAACTCTATACTTTGTATCATTTATACCCCATCCCGATTCTAGACAATAGAACTGGCCTACACCACGTTTTGTCATTTTCTCAAAAATTCATTGCACGTAACGATGATTCTTTAATGTACATCCCCGTCAAAGATCTGAGCACATGTAAACAACTAGATGCTCGCAAGAAGCTATGCTCTGACCTTTACGCCTACCCGATCGACAGCAGTGCAGCATGCGAGGCCCAGTTACTAAAAAACTTCAGGAAAGTTCCCGAAAATTGTGAAAGTTCTCTCGTGTACGGACAAGGTTATAACGTTCAGAAATTACAAGACAATGTGTGGTTAATAATTGTTTCTGAACCCATTCATATCACCATAAACTGTAACCAAATGGACACAAAAATCACCAGTGTTAATAAGAACTCTATATTAAAACTTCACCCGGACTGTTACGCGTTTGTCGGTATAACGAAAGTGCAAGCAGAAGGCCGTAATACTATCAACATTACAGACAATTCACACCCAGTGGTTATACCCTATGACTGCTGTAGTGACATCCCCGAAAAAATGCAACTACCCAAATTGGAACCTCTTCAATTCGATCATTTAAACGTCGAAAATCTGGATATAGCCAACCACAAACTCGAACAATATTCCAGAGACTTGGACAAATTAATAAACGAGCCATTTATAACTAAACACTTTTCCATTACCATGTACATAGTTATTGGCCTCGGAATTTGTATCCTCACCTCCTACATCGCCTGGAAGTGCAAAAGAAGATGCTGTTCCTGTAGGAAATCCAACGACGCAACTCCTAGCGAGATGCTGAACAGAATTAACACCCTCCTGAGAAGAAGACCCCATCTACACACAGAAGAAAATGAAATGCCCGATTTTCCCCAAAAAGTCGGCGAATAACACCGACTTTTCAAAAAAAAGGGGAGTTGTTATATGCTAAGTAACTCAATATCTTTATCTGAGATAAGCGATAACAGCTTCCTGGATTTTATTCCATTCCCATGTGAAACGCTTGCATAGCATTAATTTCCAAGAAATGCTTATGCCAGCGTCAGCAAATAGAATGTTATAAATACGACTCACAACGTTATCAGAGTCAGTCAACATATTATATTGTACCAAGCTTTATCTAACAATTGTATAAATAATTAATATTTTCAAAGTGAAATAAAAAATATTTTAATTGTAACTTTTGTGAAAATAAAATTTTTTAAAAAGTGAAACTGAAAATAAGTGATATAAAATGTATATATTAGAATGTCATCTGAAACCAGATTGTATTTTGGGATTATTCCGTTGAAGGTTGGGGGTTAAATAGGGGTAAATATGGAAAAATAAGTAAAGCAAGCTGGTAAAAATACAGAAATTTGAAATTCTGTACTAGCAGCCTCACCTCAGATTTTTTTATATTTTTTCAAACCCCCACCAACCCTACTCCATTATTGAAGGGGTTGATAAAATAAAATTGAGATATTGAGTTGAAATTTCGTACATATTATAACGACATCTGGAACTAGATTATATTTTGAAATGGTTCCGTTGAAGGGTTGAGGGTTAAATAGGGGTAAATAGAGGAAAATAAGTAAATCAAGCTGGTAAGAGTACAGAAATTTGAGATTTGGTGTCTATACTAGAAGCGAAGGCCTCAGGTTTTTTTTATAATATTTTCACCTTCACTACATTATTAAAGGGATTGATAACATAAAATTGAGATATTCACTTGAAAGTTAGTACACGTAGGTATAATAATGACACCTGATTGGGGTGATTCCGTTGAATGGGTGGGAGGTGGTAGGTTGTGAATAGCGCAAAATAAGTGGACCAAGCTAGAAACTTAATTTTTAACGTATAGGGTAGAGACCAATGCCTCAAATTTTTCTATGATATCTGCCCCAAATATTATTAAAATTCTATGACCATTAATTTTTGCATACTGGGATACAAATATAGTCAAGATGTTTCTTTTAAAGTGACTTGGATGATAAATCTGGATTTGGAAGTAGTGATTCCTTAGGCAGCGGTTTCTTTTTAAATCATGAAATCTGACAACTTCTCATGATATAAATGGATGCCAGTTTTGACCAGTGTTTTTATCATAATCTATCTGTTATTAATTTAAAATTGCATATGTGGCTTAAAGATTAATACAAATATTTAAACATTAATTTGTTAACATGATGATTTCTAATCAAATTGTTGCGAAGTTAATAATTTTACATAAAAATACTTTTTACTTACAAGTAATTCACTAGTAAAAGAAAATGTCACGGTTAATCTCGTGGGTTGTAGATGATACAATCTATAGAATATTTCCCCACTTATTTACTATTTCGTTTTTCTCTTAAAACGACTTATACATGTTTCTTTTCATAAAAGACAGCTTTCCTCGTAAAAAAAAAAAATAAAGAATTCAGTGAAACGTACTTTTTGAGTCATTTCTAACTAACTACAACCATTTTTTTCCAAAATGTTGATCATTTTATGTCTTAGAGAAATAGGGGAAAATAGAATTAAATGTGTAAATATTGTTATCTACAAAAAGCACTATTTACATTTATTGTAAAAATTAATATTCACAGAGATATTTACTAAAGCGCGAAAAACACGCTTCCACCCCATTTCGTCCACCTCCTACTTTCGTCGGGTAAATGATTCACTTAAATTTCTCATTTTTAACAGGCAACAGAAGTTGGTGGCAATATTACACCATCTCCATCTGCCACAACAGAAGTTACAGTAATGGTAACTGATGTGAACGATGAAATTCCAAAATTTTTAAATGATCATTATGAATGTGAAATTGCTGAAAATGCTCCGATAAATACACCGCTGACGTTATTAGGAACTGCATTGCCTGAAGT
The DNA here is from genome assembly GCA_963583905.1 of Stenurella melanura. NCBI lineage: Eukaryota > Metazoa > Arthropoda > Insecta > Coleoptera > Cerambycidae > Stenurella > Stenurella melanura. Next base: position 47,082,015 of record OY757313.1, read on the forward strand.
TTATGATTTTGATCAGGTGTGTACACTGGTAAATAATTAGTTTGACGTTATTTACGTAAATATTTTAATTCCAGGGAATTAATGGTACTTTTCAACTTTACGTTAAAGGAGCAGGTGACACCTTTGATATATCTCCAAATAAAGCTGTAAACGAAGCAAATTTTATAATACGAGTTAAAAATAGTACGATTCTAGATTACGAGAGGTTAAAAATTATAAATATTACAATAGTAGCAAAGGAAATTGTTAAGCATAATCCAAAATTTAGCGAGGTACCAGTTACTGTTCACATACTAGATAGAAACGATAATTTTCCTGAATTTACGAAGAGCATTTACGAGGTCTTTGTTCCTGAAAATTGTGACATTGGTACCACAGTGGCATGGGTACAAGCATTGGATGATGACTCAGGAAATTTTGGTTCCAGAGGTGTTAGATATACTAATCTAGCTGGAAGTATTGACCACATGTAAGTATCCTCTAAACTCTATGTAAGTTTTAACATAAACGTTAATTGTTTTTTTCTACGACTGCCTTCGAAAACGAGAAATAACGCACAGTAATCATGACTCGAAACTGTATTTTTTCACACGATGTATGCAAAAATCCAAAAAACACAGTACTGTCATGTTTTTCCCCCAACCCTGTCGAAAACAGAAGTGACACCTTTTATTTCGACAGAACTGTGTGAAAATCATGACAGTACTAACTTTGCAATAAAAAAGAGAAAAAACTAGGTCCAAAATTCAAAAGGCAACTCAAAAAGAACGAACAAGTAAGTAAGGTCTGTATGTAACCATATACTTAACGACTTGAACGGTAAGTCAATAAAATAAATCTTCTACTGTGGCAACATACAAAAACAATGAACGGGTAGGTCGTATGTACATTCTTAGCTAAGTAATAAACTAAAATATTGCTTAAGAATATCATAAGACGGGACGACAATATGGCCTACCCCAATATGTCAGCAGTTCTCAAACAATATCATTTGAAATATTTATTTATTTATTTCTTCCAAAACTATGGGCTTTAGACCCTATGTTGTACGAGGTTTTTGCTTGTCTAGTCGCTCCGCACTACCATTTTCTCCTAATGACATGAAACTAATTACAGCCTATATAGAACAGTTATTTATAAAAAATAATGTATATTTAATTCTTAGGTTAAATTTACATCCTACTTCTGGCATAATAACCGTAAAAACGGCTGGTGGACCGAATTGGGATAGAGAACAAGTGTCGAGACACTTTTTGACAGTAGAGGCTAGAGATGATTTGGGACATGGTAACCGTAATTCGGTTCAATTGATTATTAATATTGAAGACATTAATGATAATCCACCGTTATTCACACAGAATAAATACGAGGCACGACTGCTGGAAAACAAAATTGATTTTGAGCAGCCTGTGAAGGTAGAAGCACGAGATGCCGATTTAAATGGTAAGGAGATACTCATAGCTTAGACAAATGAAAACATTATATGAGAACCTCTTTTATTCCTTAATTTTTCTGCACATTTAGATAAACAAAATGTACATATATTATTGTTGTTTTTTAATTTAAGTTGAGAGTATTTTGCTTAGACAGCCATTGTACTTTTGCAAAAATTGATATTTATTCAAAAGGTGTATGAATTAATCGTTAAAATAATAATACCGTGTGTGTAGCGGCGGGCTAAGCATGTATGTAGTACGAGAGATATGACAACCCTGCAACAGCAAATTCGACGCAACGCGCGACGGCACACGGTCACTGAAGTATCGCAACTGTAGCTATTCATTACGCGTCTAGCCCCCGGGAAGCAACTTTTATTCCCAGAGAGAGGAATGTGACATAATAAATTTTGCAAGTCGAGAAATTGAAATATTTCGTGTTATTTTGTGAAAAAATGATTAACAATTAGATATCAGAATAAAAACCTACTAACCTAACCTAAGGGAATCACACATATAAGAATGAAATTATTTTAAGCAACATGAAAACCTACTAACCTAACCCAAAGAAATCGTAGAAAGGAATTTGTGAAAAATATTTAAATCGTTACAAAATTAAAGAAAAAAATTCAGCGGGCATATGGGTTCGATCCCGGGACCTTTCTCATCATGTAAGCGAAAGAAAAAACAATCAAAATTCAAATTTAACAGAGTACAATCAACCCCACCAGAACACTCACGTCCGGAGCCAGCCGAATATCTACAACGAGAAATTCCATAGTAATTGAAAAGCTGAACGGAGGGGTCAGGTAGGATTACAAAAAATTATTGGTAAATGACAAACAGTACAAAAAGTAAATTAAAAGGCAAGTAATAACGAAAACTTATCTACCTATGTAAATTTTAAATAATTTGTATAAATATAAAAGTGGTGTAAAAGGCATAAAATATGAATAAAATTGGTTTTACGGGAAAATTATTAACTAAAAAAACCCGTTACCATAAGCGAAAGCGTTACCCATGCGCCAACCATTCGGCTGATGGCGAACACTAGGGCACGGAATAAATACTCACACAAATGATATAACACGCGCCTTGAATGCACTCCTGGGAATAAAAGTTGCTTCCCGGGGGCTAGACGCTTTTCTATTCATTGCCTACTGATATGCGCGATGTTGCAATTCTTAGTTCGTCACCACACACACTGTGTAACCCTCAACACACACATAAAATGCACATATTATATTATACTGTTGTTCAAACATTAACTTGTTGCACACACTTAGTTATGTATGAAGTACCTCACACCTCATTTTTAAAAGAATTACAAAATTAAAATTAAAATAAAATAAGAGACATTCGAAACTGAAAAACTACGTTACGAATTACTCAGCTAGTGTTCTTCACACGCACACAAGCAAGAAATGAGACGCGCGCAGCGCCGCAAACGACAGAATCGGAACAGATAAACTAGGGACGCCCTCATCAACATTTTCGCTCTTATTAAAAACCAATATCTTTATGAAAAGAAAAAACATTATTTCCCGAATCACGCGTTTCGAAATATTTTCTGATGAAATAAAAACAGAAAAGTGTCGAAAAGTTTATATTTCAACCTTTAACTTGCATTTTTTACGTTACCTTTTAAATATTCCAAAACGTTTTTAAAAGGTTTTATTTAGCTTACTTTGTGTCTTGTGTGGGTCAAATCTAGTAGTTGTAATTTTACCCCATTCCTGTTGACCAATTGATCTGAAATTTGGTACACATCTTTAGTTCTGATGACAGTACAATTATGTATATTCATTATCGTTGTAAATCCAAGATGGCCACTACCACAAAATGGCGGATTACATAATTTTTTTCAACCCCCTTAATATGGCTATCAAATGAAAGTTAACTAGTAGAATACAGTACACCATGAAAAAATTGAAAATTCAAGATGGCCACCACCACAAAATGGCGGATTACTTTTTTTTTCAATCCCCTCAATATGGGCTTGACAATTAGAACAACTACACTTTAGAAGTAACTAAAATAAAAAACTAAAAAACTAAAAACTTGAAAATAAACTAAATAATTTTTTTTTAGTTGAACGGTTTTATTGCAAAGATACATAATAACGATGCAGATAACGTAATAAAAGCTATAACATAATTAGGTAGGTACCAGGTACCAGTCATCACACTACTCTCTTCATCAAGCTAGAGCATTGATCAGACTAAAATAAAATCGTGGGGCGTAGCGTAAGCTGAGTAAATATGTAAATGATCGTTCTGTGATGTCGCACGATGATAGTGACGGATTTACTCTTACACACATTTTGCATGCGTTGTCTATTGAAAAGATGCATCCAAAGCATACCTATATATGAGCGGTTGACTGTAGGTAATAGAAACCTCGCCCCACGATTTTTTTTATGTTTCTTTACAATAAAACCGTTTAACTTAGAACATTTTTTTTAACTTATTTTATTTAGGTTACGGCTATTGAAAAATTGCGACATAGGAAAACACTTAGTCTCATTTTATGTCGTCAAATGTAAAATAAGTTTATTGAAACATATTCTTTATATGATTCTGCAAACAGCGTAAAGAAACACTATCTATGAGAACTAAAAGAAAAACTATATGTAAAAATATTAATGAAATCTATGCATTCTTTCGATAACCTGACTTCTGGTTATACTAACAAGCAGAAATTCTTATTTGCCATTCTCATTATAACACTAGCTTCCAACATAGTCCCTTGCGACTAGGCAGATTAAACTAGTATCTACATGATCCCCTACGATATGTAAATTCAGTTAAACATGAGAACAAAGGCCTGAAATTAATTTATTTACCTACCTTGTCTTTAAAAAGTTTTTCATTCTAATGAATTACATTTTCATAAAATCTCATTCAGTTTCTTGGAAATGCTTAGCCTTTGAAACGTTTTTCCTCCTTATTCTGGACTCATCAGAAAAGCCCAAAGCCACTCATAACGATGTTCCATGCAAAACCAAGGCAATATCCATGAATAAGTATGAAATATTTATATTTGACATTGACTGATAAAAAACACCACAGATCTTCACCTATCTATTAGCTAACTATTATTGGAGCCTATATGCTCTATGCATGTTTAAAAGTGAATTATTTTTTATTTGTTTGCTTATGGTAATGAAACATATTCTTTATAGGATTTTGCAAACAGCACGAAAAATTTTGTTTGTAATATATCATTCAAGATACATAATGCATAATTTCAAGTATTAAGTAGCAAATTAATTGAAAAACTAAAAAACTTTCTTCTTTAAAATGCTTTTTATTTTGTTTTGTTTTGTTTCATAATTCGATGATAAGAAATTATTACATGCTTTTCTGAGAGCGCGCGCTAATGGCTGGATGTACTGCTCCGTCTATCCCCTGTTGGGCAGCAATGAACTCAAACTACTTATTATTTACTCGAAAATCGTGAGAAAAATGCTTATTTTGTAAAATTTCACTATCTTTTATTGAATGAAACCTATATTTTTATTCTTACTAAAATATAGGTAATTAAAAATGGTGTTGATTGATTGATTGATTTGCCAGCGTAAGGTGGGCATTGCTGCCAATTCCGGACATCCAATCTGGAAGTTCGTTCCAACACGCAGTTCGATCGTACGCTGAACGGCCAAATGCAGTCGTTCGATCGTCTATTATTACATTCTTTACTCGCTGTGACATATTCATGCCATGACCGAGCGGCTCCACTCGACCATTCACCGAACGACCAAACCGCGTGCTGGAAATTATGTTTATATACATGGAACATGCTTGTTGCCAGCAGCGAGAGCCACACGACGCATAGGGTAGGAATATAGGAATAGAGATGGGACGTGTATGTGCTTGTGAGATGCTTGTAAGATGCTTCTTGTTGGTTTCCGTCTATGAACATCTTCTCACCTAATCTTCCTCCTCTTCTGCTTCTGTTTCTGAATCTGGCAGTGTGTATATCCTTGATATTTTTTTATTGTATTCCATATTTTGCTTTGCAGTTCTTTCTCAGTTTGTATAATCCTTTCCTAGTCCATTCACAATCCCCTTGGTTGTTGTTATCCATGTATAGCATGTCCTTCCTATTTTCAGTTTTTTGCAGTTCTCCTGTTCAGTTTTGGCGCTTTTTTTTAGCAGGTGTGTTGTATCTCGTCTTTGGACGTGTCCCTAGTATTTCATTTCGTATGATTCTACCCTTTTAATTATTGTTTTCCACTCTAGCAATGCTGACGTTTTCTGTCGTTTTTGAGGTTTTCCTGTTTTTGCTAGCAACTGTACAATGTCCCTTTAGGCTCTTCTCAGACTTCTTCTATTCGCCTCTATCGTTGCTGCGTTTTTGGCTCCGTATGTCATCGTAGGCATTATGATGGTCGTGTATATCTTTTTAGTTGGACTCCGTGGTGGTTTATCTACCTCAATCAAAGGTAGCATAGCTCTTGTGACTCTGTCGGCCGTTTTGATTCTTTTCCTTACTGTTTCCCCCCTTTGCAGTTTATTCGTTAGATACGTTCTTAGGTATTTCATTCTGTTCGTGGTTCTCAGGGTGTAGACTCCTATTTTGTAATCTTCCCCACTTATTAGGCTCGTTTTAGTCAATGGGTCTCGCGCCATTATTAGGCTATTCTTGAAGTTTATTTTCATTCCAGAGGAGTCCAGATGTGGTGTCATGTTTTTTAGAACTTTAACAATGTCTTGTTCTTCCTCAGTGAGTATGTCATCAGCGTATGCGAGCACGATGGGAGGTCTTATCGTTTCAGCGTTTTGTCATTGAAATTTTGATTATCCTTCATTGTGCTTTCTATCACTTGGTCCAGGACTGTGGTGAATGGTCGGGGGGGGGATAGCGGATATCCTTGTTTGACTCCTATGTTCTCATTTTTGGTTCCGTCGCTTGTTCAAAATGGTGTTGGTACACAAATTACTCCAATATTTAATTATATTCAAGAGAAAGTCTGCACCCTATCCATATAAACTTTCTTTATTCTATTCTATATTATTATATAGAATATTATTTATCTGTGACTTTTTTGGGGTAGAACCCATAGAATATGCACTAATATACTATTCAAACTATCCAAATATATTTAAGCAAATGTACAAATGGAAGATGAAATTATCTAGTGTACATTTTGTGTAGGTACCAAGAACAGTGAGATCGAATATATAATTTTCGGAGAATTGAAGCAGAACTTCACGATAGACAGCGTATCAGGAGCAATCAAACCAAATCTACCAATAGATTTTGAACAGTTAAATGGTTCAGAGAAAGAAAATATCAGGACGTTGTATTTAACTGTGCGAGCAAGAGACTGGGGAACACCTAGCCTCTTCAGTGACGTTCCACTTTTAGTCTATGTTGAAGATGTTAACGATTATGCACCGATGTTCGAAGTGATGTATTACAACAAATCAATACCAGAGATTCTACCGGGAGGAACATCGGTACTTCAAGTAATTCAATTCATACTGTGTAATATTTCAGGAAATGTTTCAATAGAACGTTTTCAGGTTAAAGCTTATGACTTGGACGGCTCTTCACCAAATAATCATGTAGTGTACAGAATTCAAAGTGGTGCAGCTGATAAATTTATTATTGGAGCAGAAACTGGCATTATATCTGTCGCTCGTGGTGCCTCATTGGATCCTGATCTCACGCAGCCTAGAAGGATGCATTACTCATTAAATGTTGTAGCTCTCGATGGAGCACCCGGGGACAGCCAACTGCAGGCAGCAGTAACCGTAAACATAACAATTTTAGATGTAAATAATAAGTTTCCAGTATTCTTCGAACCAGGGAGTATTATTGCTCAAGAAAATGTACCGGTAAGTTAACATATTCGTTGTGATTATTTTATGGTATGTAAAACTGTCATTAAAATTTGACTTTTACATGATATTTATTAAATCTCAAAATGACGTTTAGTCCGGTTACATAAGGACTCATCTACTAAAAAAATCCAAGTGAGCAGGAATTTTGCATACACCTTTATTTTTATATTACTAATAATGTGTCAAAAGTCCCCGTCGATATCTTGTTTGTGTTTCAAGTTATTTAAGGTCAAATGTCACAGAAATCGGTTTTTTGCAAATGCTTTACTTCCTGTATGTCCTATGGCTCTTTTGGTTATTATAGAAAAAAATAATAAGAAATGCTGTTCAAAAAATGTTATATACATATTTTACGTAATACTTATTGTTTTCACACTATACGCCAGGAAAGCACAGGGTAGCGGTACAACCGTTTCCATACCACCTCAGAGGCGCGTTTATTACATGGCTTCCCCAGTAGGCCTAATCCATGATTTTGTTTGTTTTAGTGATTTCCACAGCTTATTCTCATTCTCGGTCTCTGTCCTCTCTTCCACGTCTTCATTCTCTGTCATCTCCTCCAAGTTTTTGTCCTGCGTCCTCCCCTCCAAGTTCTCATCGTCTGTCCCCTCAAACACCACTTCTATGTCGTGATTACTTTCTTCCCCAACATTTTCTTTTCCTTCTCTTATATTTTATGTCAAGAGGTCAACGGGATCAAACTCAGTATATTCTTCATCCTGAATATTTCCTTCGGTAGCGCTATCGACATTTGCGTTGAGACATGATTGACCGTGACAATGGCTACAAAGTATTGAACAAGACGGTCAAACTTTTCTGCACCCGCAATTTGTGCTACATCCTTTAGTGCAATTGCAAAAAATGGTATTTAAAAGTACAGTGCTGCAGGTGGCAATAAAGTCTTAATGGGTTCCAAAACACTATTATTCCCATTGTTCAGGATTTAAATCATTACCAAGCCAAATCTGTACTTGATAATATACTCGACCCAGGTGTTGGCGTGCGGCTGCGACAATAGGTGAAAGTTCCGACTATTTCACTGCGGTGTTAAGTCTTGTTGACTTCGCAAATGTCATAGTGTGCAATTGATGATTCTGATTTAGGAGCTCCATATATTGCCAGAAGAATGCGTAATCCATTTTCCAACATCGTCTTTACTGTACAATTTTCCTGCTTAAAAACGTCAGCAAATTGATGCAACTCGCGACGGGATGCCTCGACATTTTAAAAAGTTTCGTTTTTCCTTTGTTAAAGAGTGCAGAGATTGTGTCACAGCCAGTAATAGCATGTAGTAACAGATGCTTTTTACAATTTGGAAATTTATTTAGGCTAGAGGGAGAGTACGTTTTTGATTTTATTTTCCCTTTCTCTGGTTTAAGGAAAAAGACCTATTAGAAGAACTACTAGATCTACATCTTCTCCAACGATAATAGTGATGTTCTGTTGTGATTTCTCAAGTGCCGTCTCTACTATTAAAACGTTGGCATCTTCCCTAGCTTGTTTCACAGCTACATCGATAGTTTGTAGTTTGTACATTAGCATTGATATTAATCTAGTTTTATTTGAGCAATTGGATATGAACTTTTTTTGGCTGAGTGTGTTATTTAATAAGTCGTTAGTTGTACGGAAAAGACTTATATAACTTTTTTGTAGAGAATTTTCTGTTCTTTATTTTTTGTAATAACGAATAGTAAGATATTTGAGAAAATAAGAGTTTTATGGCACTTGATCTTAAATAACTAAAATCGCAAGCGCGGTATTGATGGGGACTTTTTAGACATTGCTTCCAAAGTTAAAATAAAGGTGTAAGCAAAATTTAGGCTCACTTGAATTTTTTAGCAGATGCTGCTTTCTCCGGCCTAATATAACTGGAGTAGTTTTATTAACTACAGAACGTAAAAGACTTTTACATCCACGTACAAAAATCAATGAAATTATTGATGATAGAATGAGTTAACCAGTGTATTTATTATTATCAACAAAAACATAAATTTTAAAAATAAATCATTAATAATCGAATTAATTAATACTCAATTTAACAGTTAATCATACTGACTCCACTTGAGGATGGTAAGTCGCTCACTGCAATAGTTTTTTTTTATTAAGGCACTGTGTAATTATTGAGGAAGCACGAGATTTGGAAGCAGATGAGATACTATTGGAAAATACAATGTTCTTCTCAGTTGATTCCTGAATATATCTATCCGCCACCGTCGAACACCTTCAGCCTCCATGTCTTTTAAGACTGGCGAAATCAGCTCCAGAATCACTAGCAGTGTAGCAGATGATCTTCGAAGGCAATAACCAGTATAAGTTGATAATTTTAAATATGAGCTATTTCTTTTGGAGTAATTTTAATTTTATTAATACCAATAACCAGCTTTCCACATTTTCCATTCGCATGTCTATTAAAAAATCAACGGTTGGTAATGAACTTTGGACGTAAATGTCCTATGTATGCTAAATATTAAATTAACCTGAAACAATATGAGTACTTTATCAACAAATCTATAAAATGTGTATTAATAATTTAACATGACTCACCATCATTAATAGGAAGTGCTCATCTGGTGCCTCTTGTAAGAATTTCTATAACTTTTAACTTTTTTGCACGATATCCTACACATTTGTGTTTCAAATACGGTACTAACTTGAAATATCTCTCTATATCTATATTTTGTTAGACATTTAGCGTTCTCATCAGCATTGAATGTTTAGATCAAAGCGTTGTCGGCTGCACTCTCTTAATTCTATATTCAAAATATGTCAATATCAAACTTTCAGACACATTTTTACTTTCATAGAATCATACCATTCCATAAAGCCTTTGTAAGCAGATTCATATTGCCTCAACTGCTGATTCCTGACAATTTACAGCGGCCAGAAATATAAAAAGTTATACTTCAGGCTGACAAAAACGTGAAAAATATATTATCTATTTTTGGTAGCTCTGTGATGAAAATCAGACAGAAATATAAATTATTTTAACATTTTTTTTATTATCTGTTTTACAAGTTTATCGAGAGACATATTTTAAAATTTAATTTTAGGTTGGTACTGTAATCACGAGAGTACAAGCGAAAGACCTAGATACAACGGCAAAACTAATTTACAAAATTGATCCTAAAGCCTGTTTCGCCAAAAACGAGAGAGGCATATTATTGAAACCTCTAGACTACGATTGTGCTAGTTTGTTCAGCTTGGAACCAATAACCGGAATTTTATCTATTGCTAAACAGTTAGATAGAGAAACTGTGGAGAATATTCAGCTTGGATTAATGGTTGAAGATGTAAATTCGGATACAGGACTTCAAATAGCATCTAGTAAGTAGTTTTTAAAACATTCCAAGGTAGAAAATAATGCATAATTTCAGCAACTATACTTATTGAGGTTGAAGATGTTAACGATAACAGCCCAAAATTCAGAGAACCGTTTTATAAGTTTAGCGTAGCAGAAAATAGTAAACATGGTATTGCACTGGGAACTGTAACAGCAGATGATTCTGACAAAAATAAAACAATAACTTACACGTTAGATGGTGTTTTCGAAATAGCTAGTTTAATCCATTTAGATCCTGACAGTGGCGACATAGTTGTGGCAAATAAAATTGACCACGAGATTTACCAGTGGTTAAACCTGACGGTAATGCATTGTAGATTAGTTTTCGTAATTATAATTAAGAAAGCTTCGGTTTTGTAGGTGAAAGCAACAGATTCGGGCATCCCTTCTAGATCATCAAGAGTAGAACTGTTTATACAAATACTAGACGAAAATGATAATAATCCGTATTTTCTCGCTGAACCAAAATCCGTTATGATTCCTGAAAATACACCACCAGGGACACAAATAGCAAAACTTGAAGCATTAGATGCAGATTCTGGGGAGTATGGTAAAATAACATTTCTCTTAGATCGGTTGTCCTCGGAAGGGAAATTTAGTTTAGACGCCGACACAGGAATTTTAAAAGTAGCTGATAAATTAGACAGGGAAGAAAAGGCCAATTATTTATTAGTTATAGAAGCGTGGGACAACTATCAATATGGATTTAATAGTGGTGAAAGTCGTAATGCTTTTAAACATATCAAGTAAGTATAGTGCAAGGACTAATACCAATAAACTGACATTTTTCGATTTTGTCTTCGTTATTACAACGCAGAATACACAATGTACAAATAAACAGTATGTTCGGTATGTTCGGAAAATGATAAATTTTTTTATTTGTAATTTTACGGAAAAAAGTCATTCAGTAAGTTCAACAATGATTTTTCCAAAATTTGTGTGCCTACATATGAAAAAATAAATACTTGGTAACCCTGGAACATTTAAGATATCTTTCATTTGTAAAATGGGGTAACACGCTCTATTTAATTTCTTGCAAACACCATCAACGAGAGCATCCTAGGTAAGTCTATTATCAACATAAGTAACTAGGAACATTACTGTCTCCGAAAATTGTAAATCGCTGGTATCGGTTTCATTAGGAATCCCTCTCCTTGTATAATGATTAATACACTTAGTTTTGGTTTTATGCAGTACATCTTCCAACAGTTGCGAAGTTTCAGCTGATAAAGTGATGGTCGTATTGTCAGCGATCATCGCAACTAACCTTCCAGTGATATAATTCGGAAGGTCGTAGATGAATAACAAAGACAGTAATGGACCTAGCGCAAATCTCTGTGGAACACTAACTTTAACATCGTGCACAGCTGACTTGGTATCATTAATACTTTCTTCAGAAACAGATACAGTACTGTATGTGTATCTTATCTTCTGGATATTCACTGCACGAATAATGTCCCTAATTCTTTCTAAATTGTTAACTGTTAAATTGTAATCGAATACTGTTATATGTACCTTTGGTGTCCTTATAAATACAACTCCATAAGGATCCATTCAACACATATGTTCGTTTTTGGGGAGGGGAGAGGTCCCCAGAATAATTATCAAAATGGCCATTTCTTGAGAAATCTATTCAGTTGCTCCTAATAGTTAGATCGGGGCTCCTAAGTTGCCAGGAATTTAGGCTACGGAATTTTCTTGTGACTCCACCATAATCAATAACATGATTTTAATACTATTTTTCAATATTTTAGCAAATAAAGGTTGTAGGATGATAATTAATAAAACACTAATTACACCCAAACATAACTTTAATTAATTAGTGAATTGAATACAAGAAAATAACAGCAGGTAAAGGAATACAAAAGCGCGGTTATTATTAGTCCCGCGTGGTCTATCTGTCAACTTAGGCAAAGCTTATACATGGGATAAGTATCGCGCACACAAGGGCAGACCGTAAGCCTGCTTCACAATGGGGAATTAAATAGGCGGTCGCTACACACTCCCCCCTTTGGATCACACTACCGTCCCGGGTGTGATACAAAACAGAAAAAGGGTCACACGTCCACGACGCACTTGACGCGGCGCACTCGGGAGGAACGGCGCGGCACAACACTTTGGCACTGCGGGCGAGGAGCTGTCGGTGAAGGTCTGGAGCGTTGACTAGGCGTAGATGGGGTCCTGGAACCTGGATCTGGAGGTGGGCCTAGAAGAGGCGCTGCTGGAGCAGGTTGCGGTGGTAACTGACGTCGAGGGCGTCCTCTGCGACGTATGGGGTGAACTGGGGCCGGTACGTGGTAGGTACCGAGGGGTACTGTGGGATTCGTTGGATCCTTTATTTCGTAGGAGGTAGGACTCACAATTCTAGAGACCTGGTATGGGCCATCTCTACGTGGTACAAATTTGGAAGTGATTCCAGCTTTGGCTTTGCTTAGCACATGAGTATTGACAAGTACGAGGTCTGATACTTTGTAGGTCACATCACGACGTTTGCTGTCAGCATTTTTCTTTCGGGTATCTTGTTGGCGTTCATGAGTTTCTCGAGCTTGGCTGAGAGTGTTGGCTAGGGTACGCAGATAAGGAGTAATCTGAGGTACAAAATTGTCACTTTCGATTATGGCTCTGAAATCTCTCCGCACATCATCGGGTGTTCGCAGCTCTCTACCAAAAGTCAGGTAGGCGGGAGTGAATCCTGTCGATTGGCACACTGAGGTATTCATGGCAAATCGTACCGAGGAAATTTTGTCCTTCCAACTGGTGTGGTCATTTGCAGTGAGAATGGCAAGAATCGTTTTCTGATCTCGGTTCTTACGCTCTACCGGATTGGCGGCAGGATGATAGGCAGGAATAAGGCTTTGGGTGAATCCCAGAGCTTGGGCTGCATGTTGCATGACTCCGCTAATGAATTGGCTTCCATTATCGCTGATAACTTTTCGGGGAGTTCCATAACGAAGTATGATTTCATCAATTAGGCATTTGGCACAGGCTTCAGCGGTGGCTACCTTAAGTGGAAACATTTCTGTCCACCGAGTAGATGTATCTTCGATGATAAAAATCCATCTTTCTCCCGTAGGAGTCTCTGGAAGGGGCCCAAAAAGGTCTATCGAAATGACTTCGAATCTTCGTGCTTGTACAGGGGTCTGAAGCAAGCCAGATGGCTTCATGTTAGAAGATTTGTACCGTTGGCAGTCTATGCACTGAGAAACGTGGGCGGTAACATCTCTTCGCATACCCGTCCAATAATAGCGAGGGGTGATCCTTTGTAGGGTGCGTTCCACACCGTAGTGGCCAGCAAGCGGGGAGTCGTGAGTTTCTTTGAGTATCTTTTGAATCTGACCCTTTGGCACGACTTGCTGCGCTTCTTCTCCGTCATGATCTGGAGAGTATCGGTACAAAATACCGTTCATCATTAGGTAACCGCGGTCACTCCATCTGTGACTGTCTACCGAGTTGGGTTCTGGTGACTCGAAGCAGTTGATTATTTTAGCTACATCCGGGTCTGATAATTGCTCTTCTCTCAAAACTTTAGCATCATCCGTAGGAAGGTTGATGGTAACGAAGCACACATCACAGGTTTCGGTTCTGCTGCTGTCATGGCAGTTAGGGCGCGACAACGTGTCGGCTAGAACGTTCTGACGTGCAGGAACATATTCTATGTTCAGATTGTATGGCTGTAGGGACAGTGCCCACCGAGCAAGTCGTCCTGTCGGGGATTTCAAGGACATCAGCCACCGAAGGGGTTGGTGGTCACTTTTCACAGTAACGTTTGATGATTCAATGTACCCGCGAAACTTGGCAAAAGCCCAGACAACGGCCAAGGCCTCACGTTCCGTGGTGTGATAGTTCCTCTGCGCAGGCGTCAGCAAACAACTTGCATATTCGATTGGTTTTTCGTCTGCTCCCTCCCCCTGGAGTAAAGCTGCTCCTAATGCGTATGCGCTAGCATCAGTGCGTATAATGAACGGTTTGGAGGGGTCGGCTTGACGCAAGATAGGCGTAGATGTCAATAATCTCTTTAGCTCATTGAAAGCCATTTCCTGAGTAGGTCCCCATTCCCATTGGGCAGTTTTTCTGGTTAGGTTTGTCAAAGGTCTAGCTACCTCAGCAAAATTCGGGACAAACCTTCTGAACCATGAACAGGTTTGCAGGAAGCTAAGAACTTGTTTTACATTTTGTGGTGTACGCATGTCCACTATAGCAGATATTTTATCTGGGCAAGGTTCGAATCCATCCTTGCTAACTATATGTCCAAGATACATCACATGATCTGTAGAGAAGGTACACTTTTTCCGGTTAACGCGAAGTTTAAACACCTTTAGTCTGTTGAAAACATCATTTAGATCATTAAGATGAGCTTCGAAAGTTGGTGACATGATAATTAAATCATCCAGGTAAGCCAACATAGAGATATGTGGTAATCCAGAGCGGAAACGGTCAGCGAGGCGTTGAAAAGTCGCAGGCGCTGTTCGGAGTCCGAAAGGCATCGCTTTGTACCGGTAGGTACCGAAAGGAGTAATGAATGAAGTTTTATCCTGATCCTCCTTGGCAACTGGGATTTGGTGATAACCACTTTTTAAATCCAGAGTAGTTATATAAGCAGAATTGGATGTAGAATGGAGTAAATCATCCACTCTAGGCAATGGATACTGTACAGGGACTGTTACAGCATTGAGTCGTCTGTAATCTACGCATAGACGTGGGGTGCCATCTGCCTTTGACACTAAAACGACAGGTGCAGCATAAGCTGTTTCACATTCTTCGATGATTCCATCTTCGAGTAATTTGTCTAGTTCCTGACGAAGAATTTCCTTCTGCGCAGGGGCAAGTCGGTACGGAGGTTGAAAAATGGGAGTCTCATCCGTTAACTTAATTGTGTGCTCCGCGTACGGAGTAAGCTCTTTGTTTTTCTCAAATACGGTTTGATGTGATTGTAGTAGCTGTTCTAACTGTGCTTTCTGACTTATAGTTAGGTTTTTGCCATCATCTTCTTTGAGTTGGAAGTCCGTTTGATATGCACTAACTATAGGGCAAGGTGGGGCTGTTGTAGCAGGCTCTTTGAAAAATTCAAAAGCTACCGAAGGGTTTTCCTCAAAAAACCATTGACCCTTGGGTATGTTTAAAACCATTTGTGCATTTGTAATGAAATCAATTCCTAGGAGCGTTTTGCTGTCTACATGTTCAGGTATTGCTATGAATGTAGTTGGTATACTCCTTCCTTGCAAGATTACTTGGGTTTCAAAAATTCGCGCCATTACTCGACGTAGGTGTCCATCCGCTAGAACCATCTGTAGGAACTCTTCTTTGTACGGTAAATTCGATTTACAAAAATGTGTGTAAAGAACGTGTCCTGCGATGCTGTTTCGAGCACCAGAATCAATGTAGGCAAGTCCCTCTCTTCCTACAATTTCAACATGTACCAATGGTCTAGGCATTGTAGAAACTGAGTTAATTTCAGCAGAAAAAATGTCTATACTCGAAGCATGCGTCGTAAAGTTGTTGGTAATCGGAGGTTTCGTACTGGAAGTACTCTGAGTACGACAATTGGGGCACTGGGAACGTATGTAACCTGGCGTTCCACATCCAAAGCAACTAATACTAGCAGTCGTGGTAGATGAGTTTTGACTGACACTTGGCTGACTGACTTTTCCTTGATTAGCGGCATACTTACGGCATTCTGCTTGAGAATGGCCAAAATTCTTGCAAAATTGGCATTTGGGGCGAAAACGTGCCGTTTTGTCGTCATTTGCACTACTTTGTTTTGAGGTAGTAGGTAACGTTGTCTTGTTTTCAGTAAAACTGTCTTCAATCGATCTAGCTTTCTCAATTAGTTCAGAGAAGGAGGTCACTTGTTCTCTAGGTAATCTAAATCTGATTCTTCGGTTTAAGAGACCGTAAATCATGTCTAGCTGATGCGTTTCGTGCAGTGCTGGAGTTTTCGGTAAGCGAGCTAAAAGAGCACGTGCAGAATTCACAAAAAGATCTGTTGGTTCTTTATCCCCTTGTTCCTTAGAGAATAATTCCTTAAAAATCTTGTGCGGTGGCTTATTATAACCGAACGAATGTCGTAATGCCTGTACTGCCCCATCCCAAGTGGAAATTGTAGAACTGATTCCACGCCACCAGGTTGCAGCATTGTGGTCAAGTAACATCGGCAATCCCCTGATTGCATTTTCCTCTGTAATATTTACACAGTTTTTGTAAACATTAATAGCGCTAATAAAGGCTTCCACATCCTCATCTTTGTTTCCGGCAAACCGCGAAGCACATTTCGAAAAGTTGCCGCTACTAGTTGAAACTTGTGCTTGCTGACTAGCGACCAAAGCTTGAGTCACGCCCTTTAATAGGTTTTGCAACTGTTCCTCTGTCATTACAATTGAGTTAGGCATCGTTACAGCTGATGAATCGGTAGAATTTGATGTACTACAAACGTTAGATTGACTCCTAAGATTGTAACTCATTAATTCGCAAAATTCTGTAGCATTTTGATTGCATGAAAATCCACTTCCAAATTTGACTGCATACAAATCCGCAGAAAAGTCAAAAAAGTTCTAGCAAAATGAAAGAAATTGTCAATTGAATGTTCAAATACGTTAAACGCGCACAAAATGTTCGTGAATAGCACACAGAATTTGTCTATCTGAGGTAGAATGTCTTTTCAAAACAAAATATGCACGAAAGTTCATGAAACAACACGCTAAAGTTTATTTAACATGTAACCAGCGACGATAATGTTCTTAGTCGAAAATTAAACACGAAATGTTCATGAAAATGATGTAAAATGTCTATTTTACTTGAACGAAGCACTACAATTTCATGTAGGGGTGCACAATAAAGTTTATTTTTATGTGAAACCGGCGACGTAGAATGTCCTCCTAGTCGAATTAAGCACCGAACTGTGGGTGATAGTCTTTGAAAAAACCGAAATGAATGCACAACGACGTGTGAGTTATTCAAACTTGCAGCAATCGAAAACTATTAAAAGCTGTACTTACAGTTTCAATCCTTTGTTTACATTACAGTTGTGGAAATTCTTGCACACCAACTGCCTGGATTTCTTGACTCAAAACACTGGATTTTCCACTTTCGCAAAAGATGCATTATTGTCCCGCCAAAAGTTATTAACCTAACTTCGACACGAACTGACACAACAGTCTTTTGTTGGAAAGGGTCCCACTTGAGCGCCACTTTTGTGTAGGATGATAATTAATAAAACACTAATTACACCCAAACATAACTTTAATTAATTAGTGAATTGAATACAAGAAAATAACAGCAGGTAAAGGAATACAAAAGCGCGGTTATTATTAGTCCCGCGTGGTCTATCTGTCAACTTAGGCAAAGCTTATACATGGGATAAGTATCGCGCACACAAGGGCAGACCGTAAGCCTGCTTCACAATGGGGAATTAAATAGGCGATCGCTACAAGGTTCACTTGACTATTTGTAGCATTTCGCATTTTTCCAAATATTATGCACCCTGCATATAAATTTTGGAAAATAACATGATTTTATGATTTCATGTAAAAAGCAGGCATTTCTATAAAGGAAGACTTTTGCTTGTAAACCTTCAAATAGAAAAGTTGTTCGTCTTGTTAACACAATCCGTGGACACACTGTTTATGCAATAATTAAACGACATAGTACTGTTACAATTTAACATTCATTATAAATAAAGAACTTGAAGAAATGTATATTTCTATTTAAAGTAATTAATCATATTTAATTTTAGTGTTACAATTTTGGACGTAAATGACAACGCTCCGACGTTACATGTCCCGCCATATTGTATAAATATAACCGAATTTCATGAAATTGGGCAACCGATAACAACTGTTCATGCTTCAGATATGGATGACTCCGAATCATCCAATGGACAAGTAAGATCGCTTATTTGCTCTTCGTAAGAGAATATTTTTATTTGATTGTTTGCTTATAGGTAATTATTGATATAGCTGATGGGAATCAACAAAACCTCTTTGATCTTCAACAAATCAATGAATGGTCAGCGGATATTAAAACAACGACATCTTTAAGAGGCCGACATGGTAACTACACTTTGGTAATGAGGGCACAAGATTTAGGAATGCCTAGTCACTTGGTAGAAGAATCAATGAGAATTTGTGTTACCGATTACAACGATCATGCACCAGTTTTTATTAGCCCACCACACAATTCCACACTGAGGATTCCTGAGGTAACTTATTTGCCACTAATTAATGAAAGTCTGTTATACTGTTATGCTTACAGGAGCTAATTTAAGCTTGTTGAACTATTTCAGGGTGTTATTCTTTATCTAATTTAAAAGAAAAACAATTCATATAAACAGATGAACAAAAGTGCAATGCAGTTTTTGACGGCCGTTGTCCAATGAAGTAGTTTCTTCCGGGTTTTGCCGCGGTCGTCGAACTTGACTTCTGTCAGCTTCTTCAGAAGGGTTCCAAAGACTGTCAGTCTTTGGAACCCTTCTGAAGGAGCTGACAGCATGATCAGCGAAACGTCAAGTCAAGTTCGACGACCGCGGCAAAACCCGGAAGAAACTACTTCAGATGAACAAAAATTCCTCGTTTTGGAAATAAGAATTGAAATATCTAAATAAATATAAGTAGAATGTTCCTGTTGATTGATTGATTGATTGATTGGTTACCCAACGTACGGAAGGCATTGCTGCCCCTTCCGGATATTCAATGTGGATGTTTTTATATACCGCAGGACCGGTTACATACGCTGGAATAGATATGGATATGGACGCATTGTGTAGGAATGTAGGATGGGAAGTGTAGGTGTTTGTGAGATGCTTCTTTAAAGATTTCATATATCATCATTTCCTTGTTTATCTTCTTCTAAGTCTTCTGTTTCTTCTTTTTCTGGATCTAGTAGTGTACATATCCTTGATATATCTTTATTGTATCCTTTCTTGTGAGTTCCTCGTTCTGTAGTAGGAAGATGTTTCAGGTGCCATTATTTGCTGTTTCGTTGTATTCTTTAAAGAGCTTCCGTTTTCGTTTGACCGTGTGTGGACTAAGGTTTTCCCCACAATGTTCTTATCCTCGTGTACTTGATACATATTGTTGTTTCACTGCGTTTACCCCGTCGGTATTTTTATTCTTGAACTCATTATTGACCAATTAAGTTCTTTCCTTGTTAATTGTTTTCAATTTCCTCTTGTTATTTCCCTTTTGTATTCTTTTCTCTATAGTACGAAAATGTTCCAAGTGTTATTTGATGTTTTGTGTTATTCTTTACATACTTCCAATTTCTTTGCCTCTAGTTTTCCATGTAATATTTTATGGACTGTGTTGCTTCTTGCTGTTCTCTTTGCCATAATGTTTTAACGCTCTCCCTTATTTTTCAATTTACCAGGATATGATCTATCTAGGAGTTGGTGTTTGCATTGCTTAATGTATTTAGACAGGTTTGGCTCTTGGCCCGTGTGTTTCCTATTGTCCCATCGAAGAGCTATGTGCCAAGTTTTTAGTGGGTTTCCATTTATATTTGATTGTGTATGAAGTAGGGTGTTTTTGTTCCTATCTGTATGCCCTTGATTGTCTTTCCTACGTGACTGTTGAAGTCGCCTAACATTATGGTAACATTATGATAGTAATATTTTTGTTTTCATTTCTTCTAGTTTGTTGGGTGATCTGCCTGACTATTCGTCCTTCCCGCTTGCATCCAAATATGGTTTCAGGTTTCCATTGTGCTTTTATTTCAACGTCATGTATTAGTGTTCTCATTTCCAAGACCTCTATTAATCTGCTATAAGAAACTTTTGTTTTTAATGGCAAATAGCAATTGCCAGTAGCCTGAAAGGTATATTATCTTGCTGTTAGAGATCTTTGTTTATTATCTTTACAGCGGTAAAAAAAATATTTTTTCTGGCGTAGTTGCAAATGACAAAGAGACCTGAAAGACTCTTTGGCACTCCCTATATATTGATCTGCTAGTATTTTTGTAGAAATAAAGGTATTTTTCTATTTAATTACTTGTCTTCTGTTTAACACAGTTTTGTTTTTGAAAAATTAGTTGAAATCAGATTAATAAATTATTAAATTAAGTCAGTGTGTTTAAACTAAATCTGGCACCCAGTACACTTAGATTGGATACCTCAAGATGTAATCAAGGGCAGACATATGTGTAATCAGTACTGTAAACTTAAAAATTAGAAGTAGTAACACCCTGTAGAAAATTAAAAGCGATCTTAGTTTAAGATAAGATATTGAATTATATTTAATTATTGTATTTTCATCACCATCTGAAATAAATATACATGAGTGACAGCGCAGGGCATTGGTTACCTTGTCCTGAAGGGGGCTGAAACCTTCGGGGTGACGCTCCCTCTAGCGACATTATTTTCACAAACATGAAAAATCTGGAACACTACACTCAAATACCAACACAGAAGGTTTCAGCACCCTCCAGGACTGAAATGGCTTTCCGGTCAATGGAACGCTATAGTAAGTTTAGTATTAAGATTAGGTATTTTGATTCTAGAAACATGTTAAGTTCTTGTTGTTTTTCCAACTCTTGCTCTAATTAAAATCTCAAAATCTTCTATTATTTCAGATACAGTTACAGTTTTGCTTGCAAAAATCTCCTGATTTAGAAATACAACATTTGTAAACGAAGTATGCTTGAAATAATAACATATGAACGTTTCAAAAAGCTTAAATTTAAGTACAAGTTAAGCAATTTAGAGCAATAGAGGCATTTTGTGCGAAATATATTTATAGCAATTAACTTAAACTTTATATAAAAAATGCCCTCACAAAATAGGAAACTAAGAAAATTAATCTTTAATGGTATATCAATGGATAATATTCCTCAGAAAGTCATCAATATTGACGAGAATGATTCCTCACAGCCGTTTGATAAATAGGAGCTTCATCTCCTGAATGAGGGATTAAAATTAAAGAACTTCCTCTAACGAAGTTTTAAAAGAAATTATCACAAATGTTGAAAGTTCAAGATAGAAATCAATCACTACATAAGAAATATATTTAAAAGTTGTAATAAGCAAATTACAAAGGTCCACATATGTCTAGCCAAATAGTACTAAGATTATATTGTTTACCAAAGATAACTTAATCCAAGAAAATCGGTGCGTCCCCTTCTATCCGAAATCAAATCACCAAATTAACACCTGTCAAAACGATTAACAGCGGAGCTCAAAGTTTTAAGGACTACAGACTCTCAATAATTAATTCCAATAATTTTATGAACAAACATATCAAGATACAATTGTAAAAAGGTAAAATATTGGTCTTTTTTATGTTCGTTTTTCATTTTCGAGTCTACCAATTCCATAAGCCTTAGTAATTTCCTCGAATTAAATAACATTATTAAAGGAGTAGTTAAGAGATACATTAACCTTATTAAACTTTGCATGATGGAAAATTACTTCCAATCCAATAATACTTTCATTGAACAACATAAAGGGACTATGTAACTCCTTGACTCCTTATCATCTAGAGAAAATAAAATATCTGAAAATTGTACGAATACTGGCTAAGAACCAAGCAGTCTGCTTTCTGGTATTAAATCACGGTCCAACGAACCGAGAGAACAGAGTTTTGGGTAGGGATGTGAGGATTGGTTGAATTTGTTCGACCAAGGTAATGTTTTAGCATAAATTGAGGCATGTTCCTGGTTGTAATTTAGGATTAATCATCTCCCGAAAATGATGTTAGCGAAACGTACGAATGTTAGCATTCGAGTGCTGTGTCCAAGAATTTTGATGTTAGTGGAAACTACGTCTCTAGAGGCCTTGGTTATTTCATTTTTGACTTACTTGAATTTATAAATGATAAATATTTTAGAATGCAACGGTAGGAAGTGCACTTGTGCAAGTTATTGCCACAGATGAAGATGTGGGACCAAACGGAGCTATCAGATATCGTCTTAAAGCTGATCCTGCTGGTCACTGGAAATTTTTCAACCTGC
The DNA here is from genome assembly GCA_963583905.1 of Stenurella melanura. Lineage (NCBI taxonomy): Eukaryota > Metazoa > Arthropoda > Insecta > Coleoptera > Cerambycidae > Stenurella > Stenurella melanura. The sequence goes on from OY757313.1 coordinate 47,104,580, forward strand.
AACCAGTTTCTGGAATTCTTGAATTACGTCTACCTTTAAATAGGAAGAAGCAAAAAATATATGATGTAAGTAACATTTACTACATATATTTTTAACTTATTTAAGGGGGACGGTAGCTTAGTAGTTCGAACTATACTATAAGCTGTAGGGTCTCGTTTCTCTTTACCTACATTTTTAAGGAGTCACCTCGATGACTTAAAAGGCGCTTGAAAAAACATTTAAGAACACATTTATCTATTATTAATTTCAGATTATTAATTTCAGATACGCATAGAAGCATACGATTTGGGGATGCCCACTCCATTAAGTTCTGACCTAGACCTCACAGTATATGTTAGTAATATCAACGATTATCAACCTCAATTTTTAATAGATGAATTTATGGTAAATTTCACAGGTTAGTAATCAAGATATGCAGGGGTACAGTCGTAGCTATGTAAAATGGACTATACCTTTGAGCTGATTTAAACGATATTCTATTTGTGTAAAACGACCCCATGCCTAGGACACTGCGCAAACCTAGGTGGCCCATTTTCTATGACCATGACTGTACTTGTTAAAACTTTAAAATGGGAACAAAATTTGTTACACAAAATATCTTGTTTTAGAAAATAAACAGCCGGAATCCGAAATAAGGAAACTGCCTGATACAATTGATAGGGACGAATTTGAATTTGATGGCCCTCCAACACCAATTTGTTATTATATTATTGGAGGCAATGAAAATGGACTCTTCAGTCTAAACCCAAAAGATCACACGCTCATGGTAATTGTAAAGAAATATATTATTAGATATAACAATGTTTGCCCGTGAAATAGCACTACGAGAAAATGTTTAAAACGTTCTTTAGTCAGAAGGTTTACTATTAAGAAATGTTCTCGATAATATCTAATTCTCATACTTATAATCAATACAACAGTTAAGATTCACAAATAGTTCTGTGAATATCCGATTGAAGCTTCTTTTTAAAATATTTTATACAATTATTTTCCGTTCCATTTGTTGAGGATTTTATTTCTTACGGTTTTTCTATTTTAGGTAACCAAACCGTTAGATAGAGAAAAACAGGACGCACACTTGATACTAATAAAGGCAACAGAGGACTGTTCCAAGGCACCCGAAAATGAAAGTTTCTTTGACTCAAATGACGATACTCAGTTAAAAGTTTTAATTAACGTATTGGATATAAACGACAACGCCCCTAAATTCATCCACAGGGTGTTCACCGGTGGCGTCAGTACTGGTACAAGTTTTGGAACGAAATTTATGCATGTGAGGGCAGAGGACGCAGATACAGGAGATAATGCAGTCATATCTTACTTTTTAATTGGTAAGATACAGATGACGTTAACGGAGGGCTTAGAGAACTTGCAAAGGTCACCTTTCATTGTGGAAAAGGATACTGGTGCTGTTCAACTAAATTTTGATCCACAACAAGGAATGAAGGGGTATTTTGATTTTATGGTAAATGTTTTTAATTTTGTACATGCTTTTTGTAACGGAACAATTTTATGGGTCTTCTGTTTTTCCTTCTGGGATTTTCTCCCACGAAAAATGTCATGAAATCTTCAAAATAACATAATCATCTAATATTCTAATAAGTGGGACTGTGTTTGTGGTGAATAGTACCTATATATGAACGAAAATAAAAATATAAAAATAATCAATTTTTTTGACGTTTAGAAAGGAATTGAGAAAACAAGTAAACAATTATTCGTTATATACACCTGATTGACGTAGCTGGTTTCTTTACCAGTGGTTCAGTAGATAATAAGGTCTATGTTTTGAACAATATGATAATGGAGGATTTTGAGACTTGACGTGTTCAAAATTTTATTCATAACCCGGTTCTTTGGTGAAAATACACCACTGGCATTCGGCCTCATATAGTTAATTTGTTAGATATTCTTTTCCGAAAATAATAATAATGACATGACCGGCCTGTCAGAAATCAGCCGAATGGCTGGCAGGCCAAATGCAGAAGGCGGTTATCTTGGGGTCCCTTCGTCTACTTAGGGCACATTATTCAGGAATTTGCCGTCACTAACCACACAGATCGTGGGGAGTGGCTGCAATTATCGCCGGCACGGCTGCCGTGTGGTATCGGTCAGAAAGCACGGAAGCCCTGTCCGGCAACGGGTACATTAAAAGAAAAAAAGTAATAAATAATAATAACGGAATTCGGCGCCCTTTCGCTTGCAGAACAATATAAATACCTAGGCGCTAGATATTGTCTTACTATTGAACAGACCTCGTCAAAAAAACTGGAAGAAGCTGACCTAATAAAACGGATGAAAACTCAACTGAAGACGCAGGAAATCTATTTGCGTCAATTAATACCTGGGCCATTTCTGTTATACCACACACATTTGGCGTCCTAAAGTGGACCCAAATCATTCTATAGGATAGGCAGGCAGCTATGAACAATGCTGATAAAATACTGGAACCACCACCCAATGTCGTCTATCAATCGACTATATTTGTCTAGAAAAAGGGGAGGAAGAGGATTTCTGAACTTAGAAATCCTACAGGCAAATAAAATCAAAAAATTATATATGTACTTTGCAGACACCCACGATGAACTCCAAATCGCTGTTGCAATGATGGACAACTTCTGTCCTTTGAATCTAGCTGCCAGTGCACCACCTGAAATACAGAGATCCATAAGAACTTTAGAAGAAGATTGGAAGGGTCTGCACGGAAGATATCCTGCAGCACTGTATAGCCATAACACAAACCTTGCACTGTCAACCACTTGCCTGAGACAGGATCCCTCATGCCGGAGACAGAAGGCTTTATCAACGCCATCCAAGATTAAATTGTGCCCACTAAAAATCACCGCAAGTACATGCTGAAGCAAGATATAACAGATGAAATATGCAAACTTTGTGGATCTACTCCGGAGTCAATTCAGCATCTAGTGTCCGCATGTACTTACCTTGCACCAAAGGATTATCTCGACCGACATAACAAAGCAGCCGGAATAGTCCACCAGGAAATCTGCAAAAATGAAAACTTTATTAAATATCATGCTGTACTACAACTACGTGCCAGAAGCCTTCCTAGAGAATGAAGATACCAAAATATACTGGGACATGGGAATTGTAAAGAAATCAGACATAATAAACCTGATATATTAATCTTAAACAAAAAAGAAAAAAGACCGCATATTATAGGCGTTACAATTCCCCTTGATGGAAATATCAGAAGAGCAAGAAATGAAAAGATCAGTAAGTACCAAGACCTAGCAAACGGACTTAAAGCCATTTACTTACTGGAGAAGGTTTCCAACGTGCCCATAGTTATAACTGCAACTGCATTAATAGACACAAAGAGCTGCCAAGAGCGCTAAATCAGTTAAGTATATCTAACTACCAGAGAGAGATAATACTTGCTCAAAAAGCTACAATTCTGGCTACCTATAGCACTGTTCGCAGGGTGTTGGCCCATGAGCACACCGTTGCTCGTCTAGACCCCGCTTGTCCATGAATTTTGAAAATTCAACAATTAGTTGTGAATTAAATAATAATAATAACAATAATATACTTTATTTCAAACAGCCACAGTATAATATATGTTACAGTAATGCACATACATTAACAACGGTGGGTTAAAATACGTCAAACAAATTGGATCAAATGATTATTTAAATAGAGAAAAAAATAGCAATAATAATAAACCGTCTTTGTCTAAATTTCTGTGTTGGTAGAGTTCAGACTAGTTATTCTGTTACTCAACTAAAACAATTTATACAATAAACAGTTAATGTTTTTAGACGGTAGCATAAATTAAATAGGGTAGAGAAGAAATATAATACAGTTGTGTAATTACAATAGCAACTGACAGTGTCAGTATGTCACATTAGTAAGGCAATGGTGGTTAGCATATAATTTTTTTTAGTAGATAAGATTTGCTGACAAGTGTGTTTACATGATCTACGAACCTGGGCTGGATGTCTGTATTTAATCCTAAACATTTTATTTTTTCAGGATAGTCAAGCATAAAAATGAGAAGCAAAATGTAATACTTATTTGAAATCAGATGTATAGTTAGTAAATAGTAATGTAGCCAAAATAGACCCTTGCGGAGCTCAGTGGGTTATATTTTTAGACCATTGTCACAGTCAAATAAAGTGGAAATGAACTACTGACTTTAGAAGTTTTATTTAAGAAAGTAAATAAGACAACTGAAATAAGTGTTTGTAAAAAGAACAACATAAGAACAGATATTAAAATTTTAAAGCGATGCATACAATACGTTCAAAATTATTTACTCTATAATAAAGATTAAGCAATGAGAGCTGTTTTATCGAAGACATTCTTATAATGAATTAATACTCTGAAATATTTGTTGATAGAACTTCCATGAATATTGAAGATAACAATCAAGTACGACAGAAACCTGAACGGAAAACAATATTCCTTATGGATACGGATTTATCTGAAAACATAAGTTGTTTAAATTATAAGTTTCATGTGGAGGCGGTACCTACTTCAAACAAGCAACACTTTCAGATGTATTTTGTTAAAACAATACCGTTAAACCATGAACAAAATGCAAGAGCTCCATTTACATTCCATATGAGTGTAATAAACATTATGTGGATAAGACATCGAGATTTTTCAGTGTAAGAGTAGGTGAACACAAGTATTGCATTAGAAATAAAATTCACAGATAGAAGAGTTACTAACGCGCTTGTGGTAACGGACATGGAATGGACTGGGACTCGTCAAAAATTATGCGTGGCTAATTGTTTTATAGATGTTTGTATGACCTAATTAGTTGCCAATGTTAAAAGAAGAACTTAATAAATGCAGCTTTGCTTAAAATAACATTATCAAATATATCAACCGATCTGTGTATCTATGAATATTGAACATAACATAATATTTTTAATGTTGGGCATTTAATATACTATGCACAGTGTTTAAATATTTTCAAATAAATTATTGAGGATGAAAACAAATTCGGTTATCGTCAGCAAAATACATTATTTTAATGTTTTTGTTCCTATTTGTATTATTTGTTAAAAACACCCTTTAATAGTTACTTTAACTTAAAACTCCTAGGCTTACACAAGTTTTTTTCCAATAATATACATGGTAATGTTATTATCTTGTAGACTTCAGGACATTATTTTTAGAAGAAAAGACATAAATGGTGTTGCAGAAAATCCCAGCAAGAATATCGGAAAAATATAACTTTAAATTTTTTAATTTAATTAACATTTAGATAATATTTTATAGGTACTAGCTAATGATACTGGAGGCTTACAAGATATGGCAAGAGTCTTCATTTACCTACTAAGAGAAGATCAGAAAGTTAGATTCGTATTACGACAACATCCTCCCGAGTTAAGAAGTCGCATAGAAGCATTTAGAGAGTAACGTTAACAATTTTAATCATTGAAATATAATAATTTGCTTCTTTTGTAGAGTATTGGGCAATGTGACGGGAGCCATTGTAAATATCGATGAATTTCGTGTTCACGCAAATCATGATGGAACAGTTGATAAAACTAGAACAGATTTGTATTTACATCTTGTGAACAGAAAAGACAATTCCATTTTGGAAGTTGACGAAGTATTACGTTTGGTGGATCAAAATACTGAAAAGCTGGACAACTTATTTAAGGTTGCTTATTTGTACCTCAGATTAGATTCTGGTTTTCATTTCCTTAAGCATTGATGTCAAATTTATTTGATATGTATCTTATGCTTTTCCAGATAGTTTCAATGAAAATTATTATTATATTTATTTACGATTCGGTTTAACCATCGTCAGAGAACTACAATATTAAAAAAAAACAAAGATGTTCTTATGTACTTTTACAACATTGATATGAACTATTTTAACACTTCAGGTCTATTTTGTTTGAATGCTTAAAAACAAAATAGAATATACAACTAACGGTTTCGATAATTTTCATCAACGATTACAATTCACCACCGAAATAGGGGATTTTATACTCTCTAATAAAGTCGGCTCAATCTGTGATATAAGACGATCTCCAAAAGTGTGTATCTGAGATTTGAATTGATTTTACATCGATTGGATCGAGTATCAATGTTAGTTTAAAACGTTATCGAGGTAGTTTTAATCAAACTGTTACGAAACGAACGAAAGATTTAGTCGGACGTTGTTAATAACTTTTATTAAACTTGAAATTTTTATTTAAAAGGAACAAATGTAATATAGCACAGTAGAACACTTCCAACTGAAATTGGGCCGTTACTGTCATCGCCCTGTAGGTGGTCATCAGATGCGCATACGCAGTCAGTATGTAGATGACCCCATTACCAATGAAGAAATGGAATATCTTTTTAGTATCATTGCAGGGCGGACATTCTAAAAAAATAAATGTGATTTAGGAAAATATTCAGCATGTATTTAATAAAAAACAAAAATATACACAGTGGTTGCCCTATAAAAGCAGTTAATAAAATGATGAAGGTAAATAATATTTAGAGAGTACTTGATAATATTGCAAAGGAAGGAAACCTGATATACTTCTACTAAACAGAAAAATATACAGCATCGTCGCTTAAGGTAGTTCTAGCACGAGAAATACGTCATCTATTGATTACATAGAAAACGAAAAAAATATGTATATAAGCAACTACCAGACCTGTTAATCACGCGACATTATTTTTACATTACCGTTTCTGCTAAATGTTGTTATGTTTATAATAACAGAACAAATTTTTTAATAAATCGGTACATCTTGCAGATAAGAATGACAAAAATTAGAGATAGTCGAGGTTTGCAATTGATAAAAATTAGCTTTAATAAATAGGTATAAAGATACGGAAACGCTAGCATAACCAGAATTCAGGTTATAGAAAGAATGCAAAGATTTTGTTAATATTTTTACTCATAGTGTGTCTTTTAGTTCTCATAGATAGTTTCTTTTTCTGCTGTTTGCAAAATCCTATAAAGAATATGTTTGAATACAATTATAAGCAAACAACTAATAACTCACTTTTAAACCGAGTGAAATCCAGGAGAAATTTTTTTTTTTTTTTGAAAAGCAATTTGTAAAAAACTTATGTTTGCGGGTCTTAGTTACCACAATTTAAAGGATATTCATTTATTGCATAGTAAGGATGAGCGGCAGTGATGGCAATTGCGCGCATTAAATTATTCAAATTTAGAATAGGAAAGATTTTTTGGGACCCTTATATTTCTGAAAATAAATGGGTATGCATCTTTTAACCTCCCCACTAATTAAGAAAAATAGGGAAGTTACTGAAATTGTTTAAAAAAAAGTTGAGATAAGACCAGATCTCATCGTTTTGAAGTCTCACGAACATGAAAACGTTATTTTTTAAAATGTCTGTGTGAGTCTATTGTACGAGGACACGATAGCGCTGAAACTAGAAAACGAATTTTGATGGAATTTGGTACGAGGATGGTATTAGTTAATATCGTACATGACATAAAATGGTTCTGGTGTAGATCGGCCGACATTTGGTGCTGTGTTGACATATACAATTTCTTATTTTCCACTACGGTATGCGTTTATATTATATTATTATACTTTTCGAAAGTAGATGTTATTCTTATTTCAACAGTATATGACACTTTAGTATTCCCATCCATTTTCCGTTAAAAAGGGATTGTTTATATTCTTTGACGGCAGGTCCTATTGATTATTATGATATTTCATCTACGTAGGCTATGGTATTGAGGTTGATAATTTCATAGATTTTAACAATACAATGTGCTAAAGGTTAGTCTAATTTTGAAAGCATCTGCATGACTATACTGCTTCGATTTATTTGCTCATGATGGTATAAAAAACTTTTTAGAAGATATCGGTAAATATTTCTTTTAGGTGAAATAAAATATATTGTCTATAATTGTTTATTTGTGGCATATTAAGATTTTCTTACTTTTTGTTGGATATTTTGCCACTGAAAAATATTTAAAAATTTTAATGAAAAAACCTACGCGCCAAACGGATCAGACAGAGGTTGGTTCTTGAATACTTGACTGTTTCAAAAAGTCTCACACCTAAAAATATATAAACTAGAACAATGTTATAAATTAAAAAATGAAAATGAAAGCTATAGGCAGTTAACGTTTCGAAAGACAATCTACTTTCTCTTTTCTACCGTTTTCAAAACTTTTTTGGCCGTCAACCATGACAGTTCTTTGTTTATGTATTTCCATAGTCACGTGAGACATTATATTATATTTATCTTATTTTTACTTACTTTGTCTCTAAGGACGAACAACCAACTAGTACCATAATCTATTGAATAGTTTGAAACGCATCTAACCTCACTTAATAAAATAATCGCAGATTCTTTCAGTTTTCTTTTGGTTCCGTGCTCTCTTTTTCCAAAATCTTCGCCGAGTCCCATTTAATCCTGTGATTTGTGAACACGCGTAGGATAATAATCACAGGATTAAATGGGACTCGGCGAAGATTTTGGAAAAAGAACCGAAAGAGAACTTAAAGAATCCGCGATTATTTTATTAAACGGGGATAGATGCGTTTCAAATAATTCAATAGATGTTTGTACTAGTTGGTTGCCCATCCTTAGAGACGAAGTAAGTAAAAATAAGATAAATATAATTTAATGTCTCACGTGACTATGGAAATACATAAACAAAGAACTGTCATGGTTGACGGCCAAAAAAGTTTTGAGAACGGAAGTAGATTGTCATCCGAAACGTTAACTGCCTATAACTTTCATTTTCATTTTTTAGTATATAACACTGTTCTAGTTTATATGTTTTCAGGTGTTTGACTCTTTGAAAAATTCAAGTATCCAAGAACCAATCTCTGTCTGATCCGTTTGGCGCAGTGGTTTTTTCATTCTATCATCCAAAATTCCCTTCCCCCCGCTGACATCTCTATCATCGTGGAGCACACGACACACTTAGAAACCACAATTTTATCGATTGACTTATTTCCAGTAGGGTTTTGTTTTGCTTTCCCTATATACTTGTAATATAGAAACCACGTACTCGTATTAAAATGTAATTACTGTTTAATCTCCACAATAAACTCTGGTTGAAGAAATATAAATAAAATACACTGGTACTTTGAAGGATGTGTAATGGCGTTTATAATTGTAACAAAAAGGGATTATTCTACAGCCTACGACCGGCACCCCGACCCATATATACTTTCCCAGTATAATGGTTAGGGTAATATATATGAATTGGAAAATGTATATATATATATTTAGATAATGAAATACCTTTTTGAAATGTGACCATATTTAAATAAAATAAAGAAATATTTTAATGGTAATGGTAATGGTTTTTTCATTCAAATTTTTAAATATTTTTAAGCGGCAAAATACCCAACAAAAAGTAAGAAAATAAAATATGTTCTCAATATGTTGCTGTATTCATGCATGTTCTTTTAATTAGATTTACGATCATGGATCAAAGTATTTATGATATCACTACGAAAAATGCATCTACATGGAGCATATATTTCTTCATTTTTTATACTGGGGCCCAAAGAGCATCATAGTATCATAGTATGTTCGATACGCTCTTGGTTTAAAAAAATAACACAAGAACTGTTAAATTTAAAGGTCAAACTGTAACTTAAATTTAATTTTAAGAAGTCATTGCTTCAGATTGGTCTGTAAAAACAAAATGATATCATTAGCAAGTAATGAAAATTTTACATACATTTACGTAAATATTATATATTGATTTTACTTAAAACACTTTTTTAACAAGAGTATTACAAATTAATAGGGCGTTACCGACTGCAAATACTTATTTAAAAGATAGAAATGAGAAATATTGGCCATGTACTTAATGTCAGTGACACCACGTAAAATACATGTATCAAATTTCAAGTGAGTATCTTAGTTTAATGTTGTCAGACCTCTTAATAATGGAGTGGGGGTGATGGAGGGGTTGAAAAATGTGGTAAAAAGATCTGAGACCTTCGCTTCTAGTATATAGAACAAATCCCAAGTACCTGTGCTCTTACCAGCTTACTTTATTTATGCACTCTTATTTGCCCCAATTTATACTCCAACCCTTCGCCGGATGTGTCCTAAAGACAATCCAGTTCCAGATCTCCTCATAGTACATCCATGTATAAAATTTCGAGTCAATATCTTAAACCGTTCCAGAGAAAACGTGTGCACAAAAAAAAGTTAGAGACAAATCGAAAAATTTGTTCGCTCTAATTTAAGTCTCGACGTTTCACATTCTAAACCTAATTCATCAAAAAAAAAATTTTTATTTTTTTTCGATTACTATACTTCCAATCCACTACGTGGATATGAAAATAAATGAATTGTATCGTATTCGAGCAGAACAGGTACCCATCAAATATCAGCCACGCTCGACTACAACTTCTGTTCGTTTGTAAATATTGTAGTTCTCAAAGAGTGGAAAATAAACCGAAAAGTCTGAAAATATAAATTTTCATTAAAATTAACCGAAAATTTCCAAATTACACATCAAGTTGGAATGAAATTCGTAACGTTTAATATCATTTTTGCAGGAATTCAACGTTTTGGATACGCAACCTGGAGGCACCCTTGCCCTGAAATCCAAATTACAACATGCGAGTGCCACATTCTGGTTGACGGCATCCTGTCTTTTTTTACTTCTACTTCTATTTCTCTGCTTGGCACTTTGTATTAACCAAAGGCAAACATATCACAGAAAATTAAAAGCCGCAACTGCGACGGCCTATGGTTTGTTAGAACAATCTTATTTAGTAACATTGTAATTTTACAATTTATTTTAGTAAGTGCAGATTCGGAAATAGATGGCCGTGGGTTAAGTGTCTTAAGCGGGAGGGTACCAAATACTAATAAACATAGTATGGAAGGCAGCAACCCAATTTGGTTAAGAGCTTATGAAAACGAGTGGTACAAAAATGCAGATGAATTCAGGTGACTCTTATTTTCACAAATGTTAGAAATAGTATTTATTATTTGCTATAATAAGTCCCAAGTTCATCCGTATATTTAAGTCGTGTAATTACTGCAGGAATGTGAGAACTGTCTGTACTCAATAGCGCCCTACGCGTGTGGTATCGGTAACCACGGTAGGACTATCTGGAACTTGAAAATGGAAAGGCAAAAAGAAATATTACAGGTGAAGAACCGGCTGTACAAATATTCTATGAATAACATAAATGCAAAACTATCTATGAGTGAGTCTCGAATATACAAATTGTAAATGAAATATAAAATTTTCTATATTTTGTGTCCTGTGTATTCTTTTTTGCGGAATTAATAGAATATGATGACAGAGCGCGAGCATTCAAATCGTGGATGGCTTCTTGCCCCCACCGCCCCCGAATCGACTGTTATGGAATTCAATCGACTGTATAAGACAATCCAATATTGGCACTGTGTAAATAGGCCGGTCGTCGTAAAGTCAAAATAATCGATTTTGGTCAGAAATTTAAAACAGCAATTTTATCGACTATTCTTGTAGGAAAAATTGCGTTGAACACGATGGTGACATTAAAAAAATTATAAAACACAGGCTTCATTGTTGAAAACATGGTTTTTAGCGAAAATTCTCATTTTTTTATGTTTTTTGACTTTTTGACGAAAACATTGCATCGGATAAAAAAAAGTTCAAATATAAGAAAATGAATAATATATCAATACGCGTCGTTTGGGACTTGTAGCAACCTTTTATCTTGAATTAATTTTTTGCTTCTGCTTGGTCGGGTTAAAGCCTTCTGACAATTTCAAAACATTTAAGAATTTCTGAGGAAGAATCCAAGAGCCTAAAGACTTACCTGACTGTTTCAACAGAATTTTATTAATTTATATCTGGGATGCATCTGTCCCAGCTTCTGTACATACAATTCAATGGAACAGATTTTTGCGTGAAAATTTATTGCATTATCCTACCCCAGGCTCGAAGTTATTCTTGTCTTTAAGTTGTGATTTTGTACTCCAGCTTCTATTTCTGTAACGATTTTAGAATTGTTTGTCAACCAACCGCTATCTACGAAGACGTAGAAGGACCACGAATGTTTTTTTCATTCATTGCCACATAAACTTGTAATTAATTTGATTGTTCCTTGTTACATCTGTAAATTATTGATTTACTCCCAATTTTAACTGTAAATATTATTATTCCCAGTTTAAACTGTAAATAATTGATTTATCCCTAGTTCAAACTGTACTTTTTTTAATTCCCACTTTAAACTGTAAACAATTATGATGTGATACATCATCTTCCATTGTGCTATAATAAACCACTCAACAGTACAACACCAAAACAATTGATTTAGAGAAAACAAAATATAGGCATTTACATTTTTTTAAAAACTGAAAACGATTGAATTAATGGCAGTTACAGCTGTTCCAGTTCAATCATGTACTATACTGAAACGGAAATAATATAATTGTTATGCATTACACCCCCTTAGAAGTGGAGACTGTTGCGCCCATTACTACTACTAGCTGATATTAAGTAGAACGTTAGGTTAGGCAACCAATAATACACGCCATCTCTTCTGAAGGCCTGTAGATGACTCTAGAGTTATACATTGTTCTAGATGTATATTCTCAAAAAGGTTAGAGTCTATGCTAGATTTTTCTGGATGTCATTCTTTTGAATATATAAGGCGCAATTCACGGTGGAGGAGTAAAAAGTTGAAAAGTGACAAGTGAGAGGTTAGAAATCCAAGGTGATAGAAATATAAAGTAGTAAACATTGTTAGCAAAATATTGTATAGTTTCAGTAAGTTATTTAATAAAGTGTTACTGGTTACCCCTTTTGAAATTAATTAGAACCCACGGATCCTGAAGGGCGTTTCAGGGGTGAAAATACGTGTTACTTACAGTTTAAAGTGGAAATTAAAAAGTGCAATTTGAACTGGGAATAATTCAATTATTTACAGTTTAAAGTGGGAATTAAAAAAATAGTTTAAACTGTAAATAATTGAATTATTTACAGATTGAGCAGTAAACAATTGAATTCTTTACAGTTTAAAGTGGGAATTAAAAAAGTACAGTTTGAACTGGGGATAATTCAATTATTTACAATTTAAACTGGGAATAATTAAATTATTTACATATTCAACTAAAACCAATTGAATTGTTTACAGTTTAAACTGCGAATAATAATATTTACAGTTGACATTGGGAGTAAATCAATAATTTACAGATTTAACAGGGAATATTTAAATTATTTACAAGTTTATGTGGGAATAAATGAAAAGGAACATCCGTGACCCTTCTACGCCTTCGTAGCTATCTGCCCTTTGTAGATTAGTTTTGATCCATACTCATTCATTTCCTCCAGGAAACAGATCGCGATTAATCATAATGACCATCACATATGAAGGCATTTGCAGGATGCTGTGAAAATCTGTTGCACTTCGTGATCTTAGTCTGTGGCATGTTGATCGTCGCCTGTTTCGGGAAGCAGTGATAATGCAATAACTATTATATTTAAACGCTCCGTGCATATTTGCAGACTTTTTTCATTTCACTGGATATTTTTTCATCGTGATTTTCTTTAAATAACCATTTTTTGATAGTATTACGTGCTTAGGCTGGAGCTGAAAGCTCACGAGTGGTGACGTAGCAATAATGGTAGGTAACTGCAATTCCATGTCTCACATGTCTCACACATAACTGAATTCTAGCTCGCCATTTCTGAGACAGTACTCGTTCGTTTTCTAGACACTTGTAGAAAGGAATCGGGATTTCTATCATGTTCAAGACTTTACTAGAAGTATAAGCAAATGCAAATGTAAGAGTAATCTAAAATAGAATTGAGGAAATGAATATATTACTAGCAAAAAAATTATTTCAAACTCTTACTAAAGACTTATCATAGTACAAAAACATATATCTTTCTAAACAAAATACTTTGCTAGCTATATGCCACGAACAACATTGAATTAAAAGAAATGCACATTATGTACAGGTAACTGTCACAATAATGTTAATTTTAATTTTAAATTATCCTGTTCAACAAAACCTTTAGTTGTTTTTTGGACGGCGGCAATACTGAAATAGGTTGGGTGGCAATTGTTTTGCATGTTTTAAATTGCTTTTTCATTTTTCCTTGTTCCCACAATGAACATAATGCAAATGAAGGTTGCAAGAAGACCTTGAACTTGGGTTAGTTTCGTGGCCGTTACTGAACTAGTTAATATTATAGGTACTATCTGCTCTGAAAATATCATTTTAGAACATATTTTATAAACATTCTAAAATGATATTTTCAGCACCCAAGCAAGAAAAAAATTTACAGATTTCGCAACCCTTGCAACCATCGAGACATTAGAAATGATAACACCATACATAAAACATAAATTTCGATCCGTTCCAAAAAAACATTATTTTAGGTACTTGTTACAAAAATAACTATTCGCTATTTGTCAAACTTTGTGAATCCATGGCGACTACGATTGGCGCTGACCACAACCGCATTATAATTTCATGTTCTCCGTGCATACTTATACTGTACACACTTGCTCAGTATTGCGTCATCTGACCTCGACCTCGGCCTCGGTGACCTTGAATAAAACTGGCAACTTTGATATTTTTGGAAATTTAATTCACTACTATTAGTGCTAGTCCTATTGAATTCGACCCTAGATTCAGAATCAGCTACTCCGGAAATACCCTGACACCGACTCTTTCTCCATAATCTCACATATATTCCTGAATAGGTAGTCATCGAAATCGGAATATGTACATTGTATAAAACAATCCTGATTATTGATAGCTATTTTAGTACATTATTGAAAATTAATTCGACATCGAATGATTAATCCGAATATTCTTGTCATCCGATTCCGTACAATCCAAGTATCGAAATCATTCGAATATCTCTTTCACTACACTATAGCACGGCAGAAATAGTTGAACAGGTGGTACAATATCGAAAATATCGATCGGCGTTGACCGACTAGACCGCATCGCTTCTTACATAGTAACAGGCTCTCGCTCAGTATTACATCTTCTGACCTTAATATTTTCATGTCGACGGCTTTAGAAAAAACTCGTAACTTTTGTCCTATACGCGAACATTAACATTTCCAATGTTAAAGTACGACTCTTTTACTTATCTTGAACCGATATATTGTCCTTCAAAATATTAGTACAAGTACACTAGACACCGTGCATATTAAATCGTGCTAATTTTAATAATTGTTTTTATTATTTCAGTCAAACATCGGAACATGACTCTCTAGACGAGAACGTCGTGAGCTGTGGAGAACCAACGCAATCCATTGAGCAGCTGCAACAAAACATCAACAATTCCAGAAACCAAAACGTATACCAAACATTACCTTCTCCGCCTATACGGAAATTAGAGACCACAGAATTATGATTCAAAGTGAAAGTCAACAATTATTTTCGATGCAATAGAATTGCTCCTCTACCAGATATATCTGAGAATGATTCGCTATAAATTAGAACTCTCCATCAAACTTTTAGAATGAAACTTATTAGTCATCGCAGAAACATGGTTTACTTCACTAACAGAGTAAATATGGGGTACAATTCGCCTAGACTTTAAATAAATTCTAAATTAAAACAAGATCATGATTGGATTTTGTAGGATATATAATAAAATAGATGGCTTTAAATGATTTTGTCTACATTTCATAGTTAAATGAATTTCTTAATTATTATTGTACACCACTGGTTTTTTACTTGCGAATACGAGGAGTACTGTAAATTATCGATTTAGTAAGGTATTTAAATTGTTTTATTTTTATTGTCAAAAATTATTATATTCATTTACTATATTTTATCTTAAAAAAGCATATACGAATTTAATATTTTTCTATTGTAGGTTACATAATCATAATTTTATAGTTCATTAACAACTATAGTAAAAATAGAAATTAAGTAATATTGGTCACACTTAAATTAACATAGTTATTATTAAACCTGATCAAATTATTTAAATTTTGAGGATTCAAATGGATTTAGCAATCAAAATATTTATGAATCAGATATACAGGGTGGACACATTTTTATCGAGTAACTGATTACGATAGGATGGAAAGGATAAAGCAATATTTTGATTATTAATCTCAAATAATTGTGGGTAGTTATTAATTTCGTTTACGATTATTAGTACATAGGAACCAACAAAAATAACTTAAATTTATCTGACTATGGTGTCATAATGTTCTAGAGATTAGTAGTGAGTAGGTAATAAATACTTTAGTCAAGGAAGTTCTGAAATTGAGTATGAAATATTTTATCTAAGAAAGTTTCAAATAAGACTGGTACAGCATAAAATTTTGCATCAAGAGGTATTGATGCATTTTTTATCTGTTTCTAATAAAAAGGGTGTGAAATGCGTTCAAAGTTTAGAGATTTACGTGTAATCGCACGAAAAATTGTAATACAGTGTGTCTCACTTAAGAATGTAACAGCGCTTTGATTTTTGTCCGATTTGAATCAAACTGGTCTTAAAAGATACAAGTCACCAAGGTCTATTTAAGACCACAACATCACTTGCAATTTCCATATTTAAATGCAAGGCCATCTACGATACTAAATTGTAGGGAAAAGATAAAAAAATCACAGCAGGCATTTTTTAATAAAAAAATTTTGTTAACAAAACTTCAAAATCATTCAAAAACCCTGAATCCAAACTATCTAATTTGTAAGAATGTAAGTAAACCTTATAGCAATTTAACCTCATGTGGGCTTATGGCCAGTGATATTAGTTGTAATCATTTGCATTAATTTCGCAGTATTCGAAAATGTTTTGGATGAAAGCAATATTTGTGAGCCTTTCTTAGGCCTTTCGATTTATTTAAATTTTTTTAATTAAATGCAAAAATTTTGAAGATGGTGTTTTTTGACGTTTTAGTACATACATAAAGAGAGCATACATAACTAGAAAAAGCAAGATTTTTTTTGTAGAGCAAATTTTCTACGAATAAGTTTGTGAGAACATATTTTATGTACTATAATTTAGGAGACACAGATATTCGAGCGGAAGCGTAAAAATAATCTTTTGAATTCAAAAAGTGCAAGGTCCGCGGACTCGACACTTTTTAACTGCAATTTGGGTTTCACTCCCAGGAACTGAAACTTTAAAAAAAGTTTATTGACAGGATTTCGAGATATTGGCCGAAGGAGGTGTTAATTTCGACGAAATTACGACTTTCTTTGGCTAATATCTCGAAATCCTATCATTCAATTTGTTTGTGACCATGGAGACTAGTAACCATGTCATGAATTACAACTGTGCAATATTTCATCTCTCCGGAGTGAAACCCATACTACTACGGGGTACTTTGTTCTTTTCCACCTCTTTTCGGAATATGAATGTAATCGATCGATTTTTCGAAAAATATTGCTTTTAATACCTGACAGCAAACAATTAGAAACTATTTTTTTTATTCTTTGGACACTTATTTAATTAAAAATTATTGTAGACGATTCATAATAAATGCATTGTTAAAAAATATATTTTCAGCACCCAATGGGGCATAAAGCCAGTCCCCTCAATTTTTTTCCAGAATTTCTTTAAAAAGAAATCTTTTTCAAAGAAAACCAATTATATTAAGATACAAAAATTACCTGCCTCTCTAGATCGCACATTTTCTGATGGTGCTATTAAAGAAATGGTAATCTTTAATTTTTATCATGTTTTTAATTAACAAATGATTATAAAACATTTTTGGAACTTGCAATATCGCAATAGTGTTTCTTTGTCTGAAAATGGTACTATATATTTAAATGACAAAAAATATTTTAACAATGTAACACTATTTAAGCATTCTTTTAATGGTGTAACAATTCCCCTATTATTATACTCTTCCCAAATAAAGAAATACATATTGCATATGATCGACACATTTCTAAAACCGGTGATGTCGCTCATTCTGAACAACTTTCAAAATAATAATAATAATAACAATAATAATAATAAAGTGCCTTTATTGAAAATATACATATGGCGGAGTCCAGCCCAGAGGCTGCTCAAATACTCAACCATTAAAATTAACAAAATAGATAATTACAAAAAGAAAATGGGAATGAAATTATACTAAACACAATTTGATATAATGAGAGAAGAATGTGCCTACATTAGGTAGGCTTAAAAATATTGTATTTCTGATTTTTTGTTCACTGGTTTTGAAGAAATCTTTTATAATGAAATTCAAACGAGTTTACTGAAACTTGCTTAATATTAACAGGGACGGAGTTATATAACGTTGATGCGGAGTACGTAAAGGATTTTTGGAAAAAAGCTGTTGAATGATGAGGAATTGTTAAATTCTCAGTGTATCTTAAATTTCGCTCGTGAATGGACGACCTGGTAATCAAAAGTTCTTTTGGGTATGGGGATTTGCTGATTGTACCAATTTATGAGTAAAATTCACAAGATGCAATTTGCGTCTTGTGGCCATATTTAACCGTCCAATGGTTTTTAACTTATGCGATACTTGATCATTTTTCTATAAATCAAATATAAATCTAATACAAGTATTTTGCACCTTTTGAATCCTATAAGCATTTGTTTGGCCGAAACAGGGACCATATATAATATCGCCATAGTTAAAAAAAGATAAGACTAGAGATTCGCTTAAAAGAGTTCTTAATTTTACATTCAAACTATGACGACAAGAATATATTTTTTTAATGCCCAGTAGGACTCTTTCATAACGTTATTAATATGTTGTTGAAATTTTAAATTATGGTCAAAAAATAGGCACAAATTTTTTATACTATCCATGAATACTAGTTTTTGATCTTCCACAAGAATCTTGGTGTTATCCCTAATGAATTGTCTATTGCTCTCCTTCCAACATACGATAACAGCAGATTTAGCTGCATTGATTTTTAGGCAATGCCAGCAAGAATAATTTACAAGATTTTTAATATTTTGATTTATGTGCTCAATAGACTGCATAATCTGTGATGAATTAAAGGTGCTATAAATCTGAGTATCGTCAGCATAGAAGTGTGATCTACAGGTTTTTAAGACACTAAAAAAATCAGCAGTATATAAGATAAATAACAGCGGTCTCATAATTGACCCTTGCGGTACACCAGATTCAAGCATCTTTGACTCAGAAAAAGAAGTATTCTTGACTACAACTTTCTGTTTGCGATTAGTAGAGTAAGATTTAAGTATTTTTAAAGCACTGTTAGAAAAGTTATAGTATTTTAGTTTGGAGAGCAATAAGTTGTGATTAATCGTATCAAACGCTTTAGAATAGTCAAGCAACACAAGAACTGTAGTTTTTCCTATATCGTAGTCTTTAATTATATCATCCGAAACTTTGAGAAGAGCACTTGCGGTGCTATGACCAACTCTAAAGCCAGATTGATTTTTTGGTATTATTTGATGTTTTGTCGCGTAATTAATAATTTGATCGTACATGAGCTTTTCTATTATTTTCGACATTATTAGTAACAAACTAATGGGACGCAAGTCAGTAAAATCAGTGGGAGATTTAACTTTGATGAGGGGTTTTACAAGCGCTTCTTTCCAGACGTCTGGAAATACACCTATCACAATACATTGATTTATTATATATGTTAAAAGGTTTGTCCGCCTGTCTGTCTGTCCTTCTGTCCGTCCTTCACGCTTCTTGTAAGCACGATAGCTTATAAACGAAAAGTCTGATTGTATTGAAATTTAGACAGTAAGTTAGTGTCAGCTAGAAGAATAGATCAATAAATAAAAACATTATTTCAATTTGAGAACACATATTTTTTTATGTTTGTAATTAAACAAAAAATTTCTCAAACTAATATTATTCACAAAGAAAGCTGCGAAGAGTATCCTATAGAATGTGCAACAATTATGTATAATTTCAATTTGAAAACACATATTTTTTTTGTTTTGTAATTAAACAAAAAATTTCTTAAATTATTTAAGAAAAAAAACAAAGAAAATTGCGAAGAATATCCTATAGAATGTTCAACAATTATATAAAAAGTGCAGAAAGTCGGCGAAGAGTATACTGGTTAACTTGTTTTATGTGCATAATAAAACAAAATAAATCAAAGTTGTTCATTATTACTTTTACTTCAAAATGTATACATGGTAAAATATAAAAAAAAAATATCTCTGTTTTTTTAATACTAGAATAAATTGGGAGGCCTTAATGGTATTTACAAATACTGTTCCCATCAAGATCGATCGAATAATAAAATGTGTTTGAGTATTAGGAACATAATGCAAGTGTTTTCAACAATTGCACAGCATATTCAAGATATACTTATTGTCATTCGTGTGGTGCACTCTGAGGAAATGCCAAAGTTAAATAATTTTCAGGAAATCTCTCTCTCTGTCTTTCCTTGGATATAGATTTGTGAACCTCATTTAAAAATACTGTATAGGTATGAGACATATTTGAACTTATTTATTTGAAAACAATAAAGTAAAATATACTTTGAAAAACGAGCTTTGTTCTTATTCGAAAAAATTATTTTGCACTCGATGGACTGTATGTATGTTTATATTGCTTGAACCTGCCGCCGCACGGTGGGATATTTGACACAAAAAGCTGGCCGAAAGTTGAAATTTCAAAACAAATACTCCAACCATAAAACTTCTGAGTAAGACGCATTAAATGTGACGTGATATGGGCTCATTATTATTTCTGTGTGTATAGCCTAGATAGACAGACTGAATTTCCTTCCCTCTGTAGACCGTACTAAATATTTCTCGCTGCTTAGTGTTCAGTAAATAGTTAATTTAGTGGAATTACGATTTTTTCGTTTTTAAAATTTTGAGTATACTATGGAACATCTTCCTGAAGATATGTACTAACGCTGCTTCTTATCTTAAATTATATATTTTAAACAAACAAGCCATTTTTTGTATGCCAAATATAACATTAAAATTAATATATCTGGTCTTTTAATTGGGTTTTCAAGCATGATCATCAAGTTAAAATTTCTTTATTAGCTTAAAGAACGTTTCAATCGGAAGTAGAATCAATAAATAAAAGGTCCGACTTTTTCCGACTTCAGTTTATATTAATTATATTATATTAGTGAGAAATATGTATTTTACTAATAATAGTGGCAAGAGTCTTATAGTCAAATTTCTGAAAAAACAACGCAAATCGATTACTACACTGATGTATCTCGTCCAAATTATTTCTTTCAATACTATTTAAAATTTTTATTATTATTTTGTAAAAAGATTACCTTTATTTTTACTAATATCAAAATTGGGTATTAAGTCATACATATAATTTTATTTTACTTTTAAATTATGAAAGAACCTCATCAAAACTGAGAAAAGCCCAAATATAATTTTGGCCAGCTCTTTGGGTCAAATACCCCACTGTGTGCCGCACGACGGTTTTGCGAGTATTTATCTCAGAAATTGTTAAATGTCATTGTAAGCCATGAAAAAGTATCCACCTTGTATTTAGGTTCATGATAAGTTGGCGAGCACAAACGAGGTGAAAAGATGAACGTTAATACTTTGAACGTAACATTACTTATTGACCAGTGGCGTACTTATTGAGAATGCCGACTTGATGGCAGCTGTTTATACTCTCTTCTTCAGTATTAATAGAATATTAAGTAATAGTTGAATCATGATTCAAATTATTTGAATATTTTGTCAGCTCTATTTATAATGTAGTCATATAGGTTTCAAGCAAATTGTGCAAGAATTATTTTTTAAAATAATAATCAGTAATTATGTCACACTGATGCTTAGATTTAACCTATTTTTAGGACGCTCATACAAAAACTAACAACGATGTACACTTATTTATTTTAGGATTTTATATATTTTAGAAGAACAGAGTTTGTATATATTTTGTAACATAAAATAAAATTTAAAATATAAAATGTGGTATTATTACGACTTTCTACACCTGCCGAGGATACACTTCTAGAGCATCTGTCTGTCCTTGAATAAACGAAGGCAAATTATACCAGTCGTGCCGGCTGCAAATATTACAATTTAATTATTTCTTATATAGCTTACTGCACATTTAAATTCAGTTTATAGGTACTACTGAATAGTTGTAGGTATTGTACTGTGATATAAAAAAGTAGCTTCATCAAATGTGGTCAAGGAATTAAGAACTGTTGTCTTAGCTTGTAATTTTCTGCTGATTTAGTCAAAGTTTTTCAAGTTGCATTCCACAGTGACATCTGCAATAATGTACACATGTTATTAATTCTAGAGATTAGAAATAATAATAAATCAAATAAAAGACTATTAACGATTTTATTAACAGAAAAGCGAATGTACATAAACTGTTGAAATTGTCCCCTACCATGTTCAATGTGCAAGTGTGCTGTCTCATGCTATTAAAAGCATTCTGCAGCATTAGCGACGTTATTGTTGCACTTTCTTCAACAATAATTTGTTCCAGTTCGAGCGAATTAGGTGTTCTGAAAATCTTATTCTCCAAGTAAGTAACAAAATTGACAGTAAAATTGAAAAAAACCGGCCCAGTTATTCTCTTACGATTCAAAAACCACCTTCTTGAGGATGTAAAGAAAATTCAACATAAATATGCGTCCACATATTTTGAGAAAGATAAAACCACGTTTCATAAAAAAAAGTCAAATTTAGCAAGTCGTCATTTATTAAATAATTTACAAACCACGGGCGGTACACATGACGCCTGGCGGCAATCTATATTGATTATATTTGCATCTTATATGGATGTATGTCCAAGTCCTTCTTTATTTAGAATTTCCCTTGCCTGCTTACTTTGAATTGAATTTTCTATATAGCCCTCTGTCACGGAAGTCGAATTCCAACCTCCGTGCCTTTTGGGCGTCGACATATTGGCTCCTGCATCCGCAAGGAAGGATGCAGAACATCGTCTGTGCCCAGTGTACTAACTAGCACTGGGGAGTCTAAGGAATTTTGCAATCTTTTTGGGTATAGAACCAATGGCATTTATACCTCCTGCTTGTCTGAGACCTTTTGAATTTATGTTTGTGGTGAAAAATCAATGATCAATACCAGACGGACGTAGGATTGCATATTTGCGAACAATTTCTAAAAAATTCATTCCTTCTATCTATATCCCCCTCTGGTATTGTAAATAATCCCGGAACATTGGTTTATGTATTGGCAATAATTGTGACTTTAATAAACGACGTAGCATCTTCAATGTTCTCTGTACGTACATACGTTATTTCTTCTCTCATACAAGCTCCAGATACAGCAACGATTAACACTGTTTTCATTCTTAAATATTTTTCATCATCTGCCTCTTTCATAAGCCTGTCCACCTCTTCATTGGAAAACATTCTGGACTTTTTAGGTCTATAACCACTTGATTTTCTTTTGAAGAATGCAATAACATAATACATGGGAATCGCAACATAGAATAACTAATCTATAAAGTAGAGGGCGCACATTATTGACAGATTACTCATGGAATTGGGAATTTGACTTTTCTGCGCATTGACCCAACGGAAACCACATTGGAATGATATATCACAGTATATTGCTAGAGAATCCTAATATTTTGTGATTTGGTTTCTTGGTGGTGTGATATTTGTGAGGTTAAAAAAGAAACAATTATTTATAGTAAACTTTAGACATGGTTGGGTGCAGTACAAACAGTTGCAAAAATAGGAATGGAAATAAAATAAATGTAAAATTCTTTCTGTTCCCAAAAAAATTAGAATGTACAGAAAATGGTTAGAAATTTGTCCAATAAAACCTGATAATCCCAAAAATGGTAATTATAAAAACAATAATTATCGAATACATTATCCTATTTACTTATAATTACAAAATATGTATTAGTAAAAGATGTAAGTACCTATTTACGATATAAAAGTTTGTATTTGTTATTTAACACAAAAGTGGTCAGAAATAAAAAATATTTTTCTTACAGCTCGCATTTGTACAATGCAGTCAGATTTTAAAGCAACTCCAGAGTATCTCAAAAATGTTGAAAACTATTTTGCAACGAATATTCATGTCCTTCTGCCTCATGCAGTACCTACAGAACATTTGGTAAGAATAATTCTCCAAGACATAAAGAACAAATAAGCAAAGTAACAATAAGTAAACGTATTCATGCTTATCATCGTTTCATTTCAAAGAAAAGTTAGTATGCAGTATGATATATAAATTTTAATCTAGGATATCTAAAACTTTAAGAGTATTTAGATTTTGTTCTGCAAAATTTGATTAATAACGCTTACGTCTCTTGTCAAGATACTGTTATGAATTACACCCCCTTGGAAAAGGAGATGGTACGCCTATGCCTCTGATGGTGACTGGAAAGGCTCTAGAAAGAGCCAAGGACTTTTCTAGCTTATGGTTGGAGAACATTCTGGATTGATCTAGAGCTAATTTCGGAGTATATAAGGCGCGATTACAAGCGCGGAAGGAGAAGTTTATTTGAGAAGTGACACGTTCGGGAAAAAGTGAGGTTAAAGTATTGTATAGTCAGTAAATTGTTAAATAAAGTGTTAGTAGTGTTTAATCTCTTGTTAAAATTATTTAGAACCCACGGATTCATACAGGGTGTTTCCTAAAAGGTGGAAAATCCGTAACATTTTGGTGTCGGAAGCGGAATTTTGACAAGAGGATTTTTCGGAAGTGTTCGAGAAGGTTTGGCAGTGTATTCTCGAAGTTGGTGCTAACACAGAGGACTAATTTACTGGACGTTGTTCGATGGTTATTTTCGAACAGGAAAATAGTGTTAAGTGCATTTTTTGAGACATTTTTGGAACATTTTATTTGGACATTAGAGGTTAAGTGACGAAGACTCTTTTTTGTGCCGTTTTGAGGTTTTTCTGGACAGTCCCATTACCGATAGTGACGTAATTATTAAATTTATTTGATTTCATCATAATTATATGCCGGTAACAACCAGAAGCATGGCATCCGAACAACAAATGCAGGACTTTATGGCCCAAATGCAAAAGATGATGATGGATCAGGAAAGGAAGCGCCAGGAAGAGAAAGAAGAAGAGGAAAGAAAAGAACAAAAACGTCAAGAAGAATTAAGAAAAATTTTTGAGGATCAAGAACGAAGACGTCAAGAGGAGAAACAAGAAGAGGAGAAACGACGTCAAGAGGAAAAACAAGAAGAGGAGAAACGACGTCAAGAGGAAAAACAAGAAGAGGAGAAACGACGTCAACAGGAAAAACAAGAGGAGGAGAAACGACATCAAGACGAAGAGAAACAACGTCAGGAAGAATTGAGAAAAATCATGCAAGACTTGGACATTAAACAACAAGAAGAAAGAGACGAACTAAGGAAAATTATAAAGACGCAACAGAGTGCCATATTTTCAGTCGCCGAAGAACTTAAAAATAAAGTCGAGCAAGAAGTAAGTGAAGTCAAAGAAAAAGTAGATAGGGTTGAAGGAAAAATGGACAAGGCCGAGGTAAAAGTAAATAAGGTCGAAGAAGAAGTTGGTGAAGTCAAAGTGAAAGTAAACAAGTTCGAAGAAGAAGTCAAAGAGGAAATAGACCAGCTTAAACGACAGTTGAGGGATAGAGGAAACCAGCAAGTGGGGTCATCAGGCCAGCGATTAAAAATTCCCTCCTTTGACGGTCAAGGTTCCTGGATGACTTACAAAACACAGTTTGAGGCAGCAGCGAGTGCAAACAACTGGAATGACGAAGAGAAGGCTAAGGCATTAATCGTAGCTTTAAGAGGCCAAGCATTGGAATTGCTCCAGACAATTCCGGTAGACCAACAACGGAATTTTAGAGTTTTAGAAGCCGCCTTAGATCTACGATATGGCGATCAACACCTTGCTCAAGTATACCAGACCCAGCTGAAAGTGCGCGTTCAGAAAGCTGGAGAGAGTCTGCAAGAATTTGAAGCTGCGGTGGAAAGACTGGCACACTTAGCATACCCTAATGCACCAAAAGAATTTAAAGAGCAATTGGCAGTGGGGGCATTCCTAGACGGGATAAGGGACGAGGAGATCAGACGAGTCCTCAGGCTATCCCGACATAAAAGTAGTAGTGAAGCCTTGGTGCATGCACTAGAGGTAGAAGCCGTCTATAGGGATACTCCAAAGTCAAGAGTACGGGCTATGACGCTGGAAGAATCGCAGTCAGAAAGAGAGAACCAGAACCCTATGTTGGCCGATATACATAAAATGTTCAGTCAATTACTGGCTAAATTCAATCCTCCAAGAAGACAGGAAAACCAACAAAATAGAGAAAAGCCAAGTGGGGGTATGAAATGCTACAGGTGCAGGGAACTAGGACATATCCAGCTAGAATGTCCACGAAGAAACTTAAAGAGAGTAGAGGCCGATGTTGTGAAGCCGAGGGGAAAATCAGAGGAAGCTGGTACCAGAGAGACTGTGTCAGATAAAGAACGTGGTACCCCGAGAGAAGTAAAGATTTCCCAGCTTCGAAGCATTCCGAGAAGTCCACTACCACCAGGACGTGGAAGTAAGGTGAAACCCCAGAAAATTGCAGATATTTCATCCGGAAGAAGGTACATCAAAGATTGCAAGTACTACCACCAGGACAAACTGCAGGTCACGGGAGCAGTCAACACTGTCAAGGTGGAGGTGCCGGATGACAGGACAGATGAAGCGCTCAGACAAGAGCAACTAAACGATGTCGAAATTGGGCCTATATTGAAAGCCAAAGAAAGAGGAACTCGTCCAAAATGGAAGGATGTTTCAGGCAAAAGAGTGGGACTGAAGGCACTGTGGGCGCAGTGGGACTCACTGAAGGTCGTGAACGGGCTGTTGCGGAGAGCATGGGAAAGCCCGGATGGAAAGCAGGTGGTTATGCGTTTAGTGATTCCCAGGTGTCGAGTAGCGAAGGTGCTTCAGGAAGTGCACAATGGAACATCCGATGGACACTTCGGTGTGAACAAGACCCTGAAGGAAATACGAGAACGATTTTATTGGATAAGAAGTCGTCAGGATGTGGAGGCTTGGTGTCGCAAATGCAAGATTTGTGCAGCCAGTAAGGGACCACAGACTGGAAGTAAGGGTGAAAAGAAGCAGTTCAACACCGGAGCTCCTTTCAAGACGTTGGCTAACGATATAGCGGAACCATCATCAGCCAGTGACCGAATGAAGGCTCGATATGACCGGAAGGGTAGTTCAGAAGGATTCAAGGCAGGAGACCTGGTTTGGCTGTACAACCCACAGCGGAAGAAAGGAAGGTCACCGAAACTTCAACCGCCTTGGGATGGACCGTATACTGTTATTACCCGAATTAATGATGTCGTCTATCGGATTCAACGAAGCAAAAAGTCCAAGATGAAGATCGTGCATTTGGACAGGCTGGCGAAATACATCGATGATTCTGAGTTGCCTGATCGGGACGATCAGGCTTAAGGAGGGGGCAGTGTTATGAATTACACCCCCTTGGAAAAGGAGATGGTACGCCTATGCCTCTGATGGTGACTGGAAAGGCTCTAGAAAGAGCCAAGGACTTTTCTAGCTTATGGTTGGAGAACATTCTGGATTGATCTAGAGCTAATTTCGGAGTATATAAGGCGCGATTACAAGCGCGGAAGGAGAAGTTTATTTGAGAAGTGACACGTTCGGGAAAAAGTGAGGTTAAAGTATTGTATAGTCAGTAAATTGTTAAATAAAGTGTTAGTAGTGTTTAATCTCTTGTTAAAATTATTTAGAACCCACGGATTCATACAGGGTGTTTCCTAAAAGGTGGAAAATCCGTAACAATACGCTATAATATACTCTATGTTGTAAAAAGTCTCATTATAATACTTAAAGTGTGTTTAATTTGTTATAGAATAAAAGTATAAAACAAAACGAGTGTACATGATTTCTTGTGTGACTGTCCTGTATACCTTCTCCCTCACAAGGTGTCTGCTGGAATACAGTTAGAAGTTATATTACCTGTGGTGTATGTATTTTTCATAAATATTGGTTAAAATCTACTATGACGATAGCATTTGTATCTAAAAAGATTAATTTTATTGTACAAATAACTCAAATAACTCGTAATGTATGAAAATATATTCTTTACATTAAAAAATTGACATTGATCATAAAATCATACTAAAAACTCCTATAGTATTCATGAACCCTTTGATAAATATTGACTAGAACTATATCCTTGTTAATTTTTTTAGTATTGATAAACCTATCTTCTCTTTAAAGTAGCCGAACTAGATCATATTATATAAAATATGTACCTATAGACTGCATCAAAGAAGTACCTTTTTACCATATTTTTCACAAATTAATAATCTTGAATATCCATAACTACACCGTTAGTAAAAAAAAACACTTAAATTACAATGATAATTTGCTACATCAATGTAAAAATGTATGTATGTAAAATCTTACTTTATTATTCATAACCATTCTTAAAATTTTCCGAAGGAATAATATATTTTGTCAAATTTTAACCTTATTTCCAAAATGAAGCATCTGTTTTTAAATGGTATGTGAAATCAGCTCGTTTTGTATAGAAGAATACATTATATTATTTGAAATATGCGCACGAAACGCTATTGGTCCGATTATCAAAGTGGTTCCCGTTGGGTCCAAAGCATATGATTGGTTACTGCAAAAACTGCGCAACCTTGTATATTTTTACCATAAGATTACTGGGAGAAGTACACCAAAACTTTCTCCGAAATATTAAATACCTTCTTTTCTACACGCCATCAAATTTTCCCTACGTAATCTAGTACAATCTCATTGATTTCTGCTGAATTAACGTGCATAGCAGATTTTCTATATCAGAATTTTCAGATTCTACTATAAAATCACACATTTTGTACATTAAATTAAATTACTATTTTTCGAATTCATCATCAGACGAATCGAACATTACAGTATCTGATACCGTAGTGTAACACATTACGGTATCAGATACTGTAAAGAAAAAAAAGAAATAGCCATTGTTTCGAGACAGTGAATATAAATCATTTGTTCTTCTTAAAGATTTTTTTTCTGTCGAGGGTTTTTAAAATGTTTAATTTAACTTTTATATTCATTTTTTTTTCATTACAAGGTTCTATCTATCAAGTTCAAGATGTGTTATAAAACTATTTAAATACATCCCAGATAAATATTAATTTAGTCCGTTACACTGAGTGTTCCACAGTGAAACCCGAGAATCTTAGAAACGGCATCCGATCTAAACATGGGAAAATATTTGTGTCTCCATAAATACTTAACGTATTGAAATAAAATAAACGCTATTCTATTTATGGCAATTATTTCTAAGAACGTATATGTTAACTTTATTTTTAATTTTTTATAATCTCATTGAATTCATGAAGTGGCATGTAATCGCTAAAAAAAATATTCACTTGATCCAAATACCGGCAGCAGTTGTAAAAGACATATCGATTTATTTGGTGGAATAAAGGCCTGTGAAACCTTTGAAACATTTCTCTCAGAAAATTTGGCTTTCTTATAGAACATAACGAACGATGCGTAAAAGATGTCACTTTTAAGCACGCGTGCGTAAACGACTGTCATTTTGATATCCAAATGACATTCAAATTGTCGCTATTATGCGATGATTTTATGAAAAAAAAATTTGTGAAGTACTAGAGAAAAAACCAGCATTGTTTAAGTTAGACATAGCTCATTCCTATAAATTAAAAAAAATCGTTTATAGCACTTTTATTGTCTGCCATGTCTCTACCTAATAAAAATGAATTGCTAGCTGGCTCCTATACTATCTGTTATTATATCATTATTATATGCATCTCGGTATACATCCGTCCTCACCTGTCAACATCTTCCTTAGCGGCATGTTTTTGCAACGTGACCTGAAAATTGAACGTAACGTATTTGAGCTCTTATCGGAATTATTAATTGGTTATTAAATTTGTTACCCACGAAGGACAACTAACGTAACTATAGACAGATCCAAGTTCTAAATTAATATTTCATTAATTAAAATTATAGTTACAGTGGGTACTACTTGCAATATATCAATTTCATATCTATTAATTCATTGTTCGTCGTATATTAATTATGGAGTAATTTTCCTAATTAAAATATTGATTCGCCTGGTAAACCTCTTACACATCAGCATGCTGATGTTTAAGTTAGTAACAGTTCTATTAGCGTGAGCTGCGTCTTAGAAAATTAAACGGCAGTAATTAACATCACTATTTGTAAAGTACTCTCCATCAAAGCTTTACGTTTAGTCCCTGGAGAGTATGTTATAGGCCACCGGCTAGTAACAATTTTTTTTAATGATCTGACCATCCGATAGACGTTACTAATGTTAATGGATTGTAAAGAGTAATAGAAACGACGTCTGTCAGCATCACGTCGTTGCTTTGTCAATTGACAACGCTTTAAAGTGGGAATATGAAGAGTAGAGATCAGAAGAATGACCGCAATGCTTCCGAAATGTCCGTAAGACGGACGACAAACTACTTAGGTGGAGAGTCGACTGTGCAGATTTTCTATGAATAAGATACATGAGAAATTTTGTGTTAGTGAGTAAGTACTACCACAGACATACAGGGAGTCACTTTTCATATAAGCAAATTTTGCCAGTGTCATGGAATTTTGACGTCACTTCTGGTCACGATTTTTTGTGTCATCGAATACATTAATAAAACTTACGTCAAAATGTAGGTTTTGAGGTATATAATAAGATTGTAGTGGGGTGCCAGGCTTAATTTGCCCACAACACTGAGACACACTCGATTAACGTATTTTTGTGTGTTTTCTTAAGTCATCGAATACATGAATTGAAGACACAAGTGGATAAAGGGTTCATGTAGCAGAACGATTATTTGAAGAAAAATGAGTTAAAAGTTGATTGACTGGTACTTTTTTTGTATGGGACTAATCAATCATTTTTCATAATTCAAATGACTTTGTTAGTAAAATTTAAATGATTATGTGTACACAACGAAACTTAAAGTAACACTCAGACAATAAGAAAAATATTGTACATAGATCATTCATCCACTAAAAAAAATAAGAACTCTAGTAAAATGGGATTGATAAAGGCTTCATCTCTTTTACTTCCTAGTTGCATTTTCTACTTTTCTTTCGTGGTTCTCGTGGTTTTTGAATTTTGAATTCATCTATAATGTTGTGATAAAAACTTTGTATGGGTCCTTCACAAATACTATGTGCTCTTCTAAATTTGAGATTTTCTCATTCGTTAGTTGGTTTGTCTTGTTTGCAATATGGTTCATATTATAGTCACCAGGCTGGATTTTTCTGTGACCTGACTTCAAGATATCTACCTTCATAAATGATGTATTCTCATCTAAACATATTTTATAAAGGTAACTACCATATTCTTCAACACGAATCTATGTCACGTTATCTCTAAAATTAACCTTTTTGTTCAACATATTTTTTGTTCTGTTAATTTAATTTAAATGAACTTCTTCTAATTGAAGATATTATTATATTTCGATACTGATCTGGAAGGCAAACAGTTTCTGTCTTTTGTAACGTTTTCTCGACCCTTTCAAAGTCCTCCATCGGTGTCTAAGAAAGAATGCCCCACCACAAGAAAGTTGTGGTCAATTGTCTTAAACCCACCTGTGGAGTTAGAAAATATAAGCGTTTCGTTCCGTGGCTACTCCGTGAACTCGTCAGTAAGGCTGGAGTAGCCACTGCCTTATACGCTTTTCCAACGAACTCAACATGGCCGCTCGTATATATACTTAGTGGGTCAAATGATATGGCGGTGAGATATAAGGGAAACGTCACACGCCACAATATTCCCCCGCCAGTGACAAAGTCACGAGAAACCTGATGGTAGAAGAAGAACGATGGATAAACTGGACAGGAACGAAGCGTGTACCCCACTCTTTATTTGACGCACTCTACCCGTATCAGCACAATCCTAGGAGAGGGGCTAAGCAATGCAATGCTCGAGGAGAAAATAACTCATATACTCGAACATGCTTGTGCGCGTGTCTCCGTAGGGTGTAGAGTAGGTGTAGAGTACGTCGTAAATTGTGTTGCGTATTTAAATCACGTCGGGGTCACCAATGTGGAGTTAGAAAATATAAGCGTTTCGTTCCGTGGCTACTCCGTGAACTCGTCAGTAAGGCTGGAGTAGCCACTGCCTTATACGCTTTTCCAACGAACTCAACATGGCCGCTCGTATATATACTTAGTGGGTCAAATGATGTGGCGGTGAGATATAAGGGAAACGTCACACGCCACACCACCTTTCAAAATCAGGTACTGATATAGGGCAGTCACATTGAAATTTGTATTCTGGCCACTACAAGAATCAGACCATAAGATCAGGTGTTCAATTTCTGGAGTGGTACCGTCTACTAAAAGTTGGGTGAATGACTTGATGAAGGATCTATCGACAGTGGTGAGTGAATGAAGGATCCATGTTCATAATTTATTCGTACATAAACCCTGTATTCAT
The DNA here is from genome assembly GCA_963583905.1 of Stenurella melanura. NCBI lineage: Eukaryota > Metazoa > Arthropoda > Insecta > Coleoptera > Cerambycidae > Stenurella > Stenurella melanura. The sequence goes on from OY757313.1 coordinate 47,136,846, forward strand.
CAATGGTCTTATAAATTAAGTGTACATAGGTCATTCAACACCTGATAATTTCCTTATATTGAAGCATGGAACCCATCCCAAATAAATGCTTAAAACCTTCATCCATGGAAAAATATAATTTTTTTAGAAAATGTCACATAGGGCCTTCACCCACTCGTGTCTTCAATTATTATTTTTTAAGTTGAAGCACAAGCCTTCTAGTTATTAAAAGAATTAGTGTGCCTCTTCTTATTTACCCGCATTCTCCCATTTTTACGCCACTTTCAGTAAAATTCAATGACGCGAGCAAAGTTTGCTTACATGAAAAGTGGTAGTACTTACTCTCTCATATAAAGTGTTTCATGTATCTTTTTCATAGGAAATCTGTACAGCCGGCGCGCGAATTGTCGAGATGTAATCAAGTTTAGAAGTTTCAAAATTATTTATGTAGAATTTAACGATAGTAAAAATGACTTAATCACTAGAGAATTCTGGTTTCTTGTTTAACTGAGGTCATAACACTTTTTTGCTGATCGTTTGATTAGATAAAAATATGGAACAAAAATATTCCACTTTATATTTTTCATATTCATAGGAAGTGGTTAAAGTGAAAGCAATCAGTTGTATTCATAATAATATCATAAATGTATTATTCCAAATATTAATTTTCTAATTGAAATAAGGCAATGTGTTTCCCACACCTTTTGAGGAGCGGATAAAACTCTTTGGAGTCGAGTACACCTTAGACCTCATGTACTGTTGATGGTTTTGTATATTGTTACATTATGCACAATTGTATCTGTTAAAAAATGAACACACTACGATATAAAAATGTTCTCTCATCATTACTATAATTTTCAACTTAATGAAGATTTAATAAAGACATTTACATTTTTTTTTATTATTTCAATTTTTTATATCTTTATCACGAAAATGTAATGCACAAATACTCCGACTTGTAATCTATTAGGGCACTATAATATAAAAAATAAAAACAATTAAATCATGCTTGCAATTATTTAGAAATAATTATGATTTATTTTAGCATTTCAAACATTAAAACACGTACACAAAATATTTATACTCACCTGAGGAATTTTGAATAAAGTTGGAACAGCACAACACCTAGGTATGTACATACCCTTTGTTATTATTTTTACAATGAGTTGTAACTTACAAATTTTAATACTCAATATCTCTTCAGTCCTTACGGCCATTGAGTAACAAAATGTCAAATATTCAAAGATGTACTCTTGGAATCCCATTAGCTAGTACACAGTACACAGGTTACTCCGTTGCCGCTAGTGACAATTGGAAGGAACGTTTCATCGCCCTTTCAGCGGAAGAATTTATTCATAAAACGCCTATTTTGATCGTTCTCCTGATCTGTACTCTTCATAAGTGGGAAGAAAAAGGAAGCTCAACTACAGCACGTGATCATGTCCGCCTCTGGACCAAATGATTAATTACATAATAGAAACCAAGGGTATATCCGAGACAAACGTCCTTATTATTGCGCTAAAAACAATCAATTTCTTTTTAACTTTATAAGAATGTACATAATGTTATCATTCATTTCAGTTCAGATTGGTTTATAAAGAGCAATAATCTTAACTGCCAGCATGACGTTGCTGTGTTGTCAGCACTGTAAAGTGGGAGGAAAAAGAAAGTGAACTATTTCCTGTGGTCGTGTCTACCTCTGGGCCAAATGATTAAATATATAGCAAATTCCAAGGATATACTTACGCGAGGAAGACGTACTGAGCACGTATTTTGTCGAGGCCGACGTTTTAAACTGAGCTTTGGCTATAATCATTCCATGAGATTTTCCCCTTGTATATGTATTTATGTTGTTCATTCTAATTTCATTATAAAATAGAAATTTACGTTACAAGACCGGAATGAGTTGTTTTGCAGGTCGACTCAAGCAGAGCTTGGAGAGACCTGCAAAACACTGCTTTTTGGTTATGTAACGTACAATATTTTTTTAACATTGGAAATGTTAATGTTGGAATATAGCGTATAGGATAAAATTTACGAATTTTTTTTTAAGACCGACGACATGAAACTATCTAAGTCAGCTGATGTAATACTGAGCGAGAGCCTGCTACTATGTTGGAAGAGAGTCGATCAGCGCCGATCGATATTGTACCGCCTGTTCAACAAAAGGCGGTACGGAGAGAGAAAATCTTGTAGAATCGAGCCGGGAGGCATTAGTGCTGCTGTGGCGGACAAATAAAGAAGCGTGATATCATTTGTCTCACTATTTATTCCTTGACCTAGTGTTCATCATCACGTACGGTTGGCACATAGGTAATGTTCTCGCTTACGGTGCGAAAGATCCCGACTTCAAACTCCTATGCCTGCTGATTTTTTTTTTTTAATTTTGTGATGTTTAATATATTTTTCACAAATTCTATTCACAAAATTAACTTGAAATCATTAAAATCACTATGGCCGTAATGCGTCGTTAACCTCGGTCCAACAATGCCGGCTCGATGCTACAAAATTTGCTCTCCGTACCGTCTTATCTGTTCAACTATTTCTAGCGTGCTATAGCGCTGTTTGTTAACTCCTGGGCACGTCGAATTTTTATTTCTATTTTGTAACGATTACTGAATTTTCTCTCAAATTTAGGTTTGATTTGATGGCAGAAATAATGTTTTCCTTCTTTTACTAAGTATAATAACGTAAAAAAAATTCCAAATCCTTTTTTTCTTGAAATAGGTTCGGAATGTCATGAAACGTCGAGATTTTAAATTTGAGCGAAAAAAAAATTCTGTCTGTCTGTCTGTAACTTTTTTTTTTGTCCGCACGCTTTCTCCTGAACGGTTTAAGATATTAGCTTGAAATTTTGTACAGGTATATATTAAAACGAGATCTGGAATTGGATTGTTTTTTGAAGATATCCGGTGAAGGGTTGGGGGGTAAATATGGGGAAATGTGTAAAGCAAGTTGGTAAGAGTACAGAAACTTGAAATTTGATGTATGTACTACAAGCCAAGGCCTCAGATTGTTTTATAACATTTTCCAACCCCCCATCACCCCTAGTCCATTATTAAAGGGGCTGATAAAATAAAATTGAGATACTCATTTGAAATTTGGTACACATATGTACCATATAACGGCATCTGGAACTGGATTATGTTTTGAGATGATTCCGTTGAAGGGTTGGATATTAAATAGGGGTAAATAGGGGCCAATAAGTAAAGCAACCCGGTACGAATACAGAAACTTGAAATTCGGTGTACATACTAGAAGCCAAAGCCTCAGGTTTTTTATAATATTGTTCAACCCCCACCACCCATACTCCATTATTAAAGGGGTTGATAAAATAAAACTGAGACATTGTTTTGAAATTTGGTACACGTATGTACTATAATGACATCTGGAATTAGATTCTATTTTGATTCTGTTGAAGGGTTTTGGGTTAAATAAGGGTAAATAGATGAATATAAGTAAAGCAAGTTGGTAAGAGTACAGAAACTTGAAATTCGGTGTATGTACTAGAAGTTAAAGACTCAAATTTTTATATAATATTTTTCATTTCCCCACCACCCGTACTCCATTATTAAAGGAGATGATAAAATGAAATTGATATATTCATTTGAAATTTGGTACACGTATGTATTATAACGACATCTGGATTATATTTTGGGATGATTCCGTTAATTCCGTTGAAGGGTTGGGGGTTAAATATGGGTAAATAGGGGGAAATAAGTAAAGCAAGCTGGTAAGAGTACAGAAACTTGAAATTCGGTGTAAGTACTAGAAGCCAAGGTCTCAGATTATTTACAATATTTTTTAACCCCTCACCACCCCTACTAGATTATTAAATGGGTTGATAAAATAAAATTGAAATATTCACTTGAAATTTGGTACACGTATGTATTATAACGACTTCTGGAACTAGATTATATTTTCAGTTGATTCCGTTGAAGGGTTAGGGGTTAAATAGTGGTAGATAGGGGAAAATAAGTAAAGCAAGCTGGTAAGAGTATGGGAATTTGGAATTTGGTGTATATACTAGAAGCGATGGCCTCAGGTTTTTTTTATAATATTTATCAAATGAGGGAAAATAAGTAAACTAAAACTTCATTTTCAACGTATATGGTACAAACCAAGGCCTCAAACTTTTCTATAACATCTGCTCCAAGTATTATTAAAATTCTATTTCCACATACTAGAGTGCAAATCTAGCCAAGATATTTCCTTTAAAGTGACTTGGATGAAAAATCTGGATGTGGAAGTAGTGATTCCTTAGGCAGCGGTTTTTCCTATGATTTCAATCTTGCATGGGATGATTAGGTGGTTAAGTTAGTTAGGTTGATTTTTATTGCTATCTAATTGTTAATAACTATGAACGCCGCAGGCAGCATTAGCGCCGAAGACAAAGAAAGGAGGGTGCGAGGGGTGTCCCACCGCTTTTTAACATTGGAAATATTGATGTTCGTATATGGGGCCAAAGTAACGAGTATTATCCAAGGCCGCCGAAATGAAAGAGTCGAGATTAGATGACGTAATACTGAGCAAGTGTTCGCAGTATGAGTATGTGCGGAGAACAGGAAGTTATAAAGTTTGACGAATGGCGAATAGTTATTTTCGTAACAAATACCTAAAATCAAGTATTCGTAGTTGTTGCGGACGAGGCGAAACCGAGTATGGAATAAGTTTATGTTTTATGTATGGAGTTATCATTTTCAATGTCCCGATGGTTGCAAGGATTGCGAAATCTGTGAATTTTTTCGAGCATTTTTTGCTTGTAACGCTTCAAAATCTGAATCCATATTTCCATAACTTGAGTAGAATTTAAGTATATTTGTCTATTTGACACTTATCCAAATAATTAACACTAGTTTGTCTCCATAGCAACAATAATAACAACAGAATAACAGGAATCGGAAAAGCTTTTGCTGATCTCTGATGCTCACTTTCCGGCCTAGGCCGGAAAACGTTACTTTCCGTCCAAAAATTTCTGCAGAAATGATGTATTCTCTGGCCGCTCTAAAAAAGAACAATTATTTAGTACAATATCATATATTTGTTAAATTTCTAACGTTTTGTACAGAGCCTTGGAACTTTTCAAGGATACATTTATGAAAAATAGTTTTTATTAACTGAAAATTATCTACGGGAAAGATAATTTGCTAAAACTAATGCTATGATTCCAGCAGTAAATACTAAACAACCTATAGGCTGTATGTTCTTCATTTTATGATTAAGTTTAGAAATTTTCGAACCGTAGTTTTCAAATTCTTATTAAAATTCAGTAACCAACCTCGCTACCAAAATGATAAATAATTATTTTAGTCCTAACTGAAAATATGCTGTGGTCAACAAATTTAATTATTCAATTAATTATATAAATGTCACCATTGCTTATCAGAACTTGATAAGAAATTACGGAACAACAATTATGTAAACTGTAAATATGTTATTTGGTATTTCACACAGAATAATAATAAATAAAAGTAATAATGGGGCAGTAAACATAATATTCGCCTAAAATTAAATTAAATTTAGTTAAAGAAAATGCAAGAGGAATAAATTGTATTATAAATAAAATAAACTTTTGTATAATTATAACGCGTGTAGAATTTCATACTATTTTGAAAATGATAAAACTTTTGATGTGAATTTTAAAGTGAATTATATGCAGTCTAGTATGTGGAAATATTGTAAAGAAATCTAAGGCCTTGGCATTTAGTATATACACCAAATCCAAAGTTTCTGTACTCTTGCCAGTTGACTTCAGTTATGTTATTCCCCTATTTACAAAATATAATCTAGTTTCAGATCTCGTCACGGAGTACATGTGTAGGTTTCAAGTCAATATTTTAAACCCGTGCCGAGAAAACGTGGGACACAAAAAGTTACAGATAGATAGACTAACAGACAAAAATACTTGTTTCGCTTAAATGTTAAAATCTCGACGTTTCATGACTTTCTAAGCCTATTTTAACAAAAACTGTTTGTTTACGATTACTATACTGTGAAAGTAAAATGAGATAAGATCAGATCTTTGCAAATCTTATTTCGATTTCAACGATATATCACACTTTACTTTCTGCCAAGAAGGAATTGTCCGAATCCTATACGACGATAAGTCGTTAAGTATAAGTATGAAATCTAGCATCCATTGTTTGCAAGTTTGCAAGACCGCAAATAATGAACGTTACAATATTTTCAAGGGTTACCGAGATATTGATAGAAAACAATTTATTGAAGACACTCTAGCTCATATAGGAAGTACTTAGGACACAAATTCGTTTGAACTTTTCAGTTTAAAACTGGTCAAAGCCTAAATTTTGTTATGGTAGTTAAAAATACCCTGTATTGAAAGCTGTATCGACAGGAAAACTAAAATGAATGCAAAATCGATAAAGTTATTAAGTCAACACAAATTTGTATAGATAATAATATTAACAAACATTCGCTCTGATTAAGATAATGAAATAATAAATTTGGGCAAATGGAATCATGTGGTTCAAACATGTTTAAATCGTCACTTCCAAATTAATTAGTATAGATCAGCATTTTAAATATTTCAATGAACAAAACAAAAATATATTCTTTCATTTGTTATGAGTTGAAGATTGACTATAATAAACATTGAAAAATGTATGCTCATGGACATTGGGATACTTCTATACTGGTGCTTTTAATGAGACTTTTCCAGTAAATAAATTCAACAAGAAAATAACTTGTCCCAAGTTAGAAGCCAAGGCCTCAGAGTTTTTTATGATATTATTCAACTCCCCACCACCTTCACTCCATTATTAAAGGGGTTGATAAAATAAAATGATGATATTCACTTGAAATTTGGTACTCGTATGTAGTGTAATGATATCTGATTGAGATGATTTCATTGTAAGGAAGGGGGTGAGGGGGGCGGGGTAAATAGGGAAAATAAATAAAGCAATCTAACAAGAATCCAGAAACTTCTTTTTTGGTGCATGTGCTAAAAACCAATGTCTCATTCTTTTCTGTAACATCTGTCTCAAATATCGGATTATTAAAATGTTATGACAAATAATTTCTACATACTAGAATGCAAATATAGTCAAGATGTATTCCTTTAGAGAGACTTGAATGGGAAATCTGTATGTGGAAGTAGTGATTAATTAGGCAGCCGTTTTTCTAGCCGACTTCAATATCAGTATTAGGTAATAACGTTTAAATAACCCAATGAAAATTAAACTTTATTTCATAATCTTTGGTAGTGGTTTTCTTAAAGGTTCTTCTATTTTTCAATTTTTTGTTACTATTTAGTTTTTCAGTTAGTATGACATAAGTAGATATTTTTTGCCGCAAGATAGGCAGGTTTTATTGAGAAATACTTTTCAAGAAACAAATTGAAGGTATATTGATAACCTACAAAAATTAAAGAGTGATATTTTTTGATAAAGTATTTGACAAGTAAATTTCAAATAACTACAACGTTTTTCTAAAAGTTAAAAACATCATGCGTATATTCAAGTAACTAGCTCGGCCAATTTTTACAGTAAACAGAAAAAATCGAATTAAGAATAATTTGACTACCTCTAGAAAGTTATTTACATTTATTGGCAATTTTTTTTATGAACTGCCACACTGGGTAACTCCCATAAACAATGTTTTTCATAAAGTATACGTTAATTAGTTAATTACTACCTATAGGTAGATAGATACTTCTGCAAAGTTTTAGCAACTCATGTATTTCTATGTAACTGAGCATTATTTCCTGTACTATAATACGAATAAATCTAAAGTAAATTATAAATTATAACATACACTTTTTCATACATATTTGAATACCTACTTCTCTATCCCTACGCAACAATACTTCTTCCCACCGCTTTTTATTATACAGACATTTATATCAATAAAACGCACTTACTAACGAATTTACACTTTGGCGCGTGCGCCGATTTCACACACGAACACCGATTCGGGTTGGGAAATATATTTATTTATTCTATATTTATTTTTGTATGAAACTGACACAAGACAAAAATAATTAAAAGTTTAACTAATTAGTAGCAAAATCCAATTTGGTACACCACTGAGTGTGACGACACCAAACTGGTAGTGTTTTTGTAATCTTACATACCGTAGCATAAATATAAATAAATTTTTCGAGGAGGAAACTACTTCAAGGCTTGTCCTTATAAATGACCCCATTTCATGTATTAAATTATAATTGATTAACTACATCCTAAAATTAAGTACATTATCAAGACTGGTAAGTTGATAATTAATAGAACCAAGCATAGTGTGGTACACACAATAGATTAAAAGTACAACAAATTATTAAGCAGAGCAATCAGATTTAGGATCAGATATTTCCACATATTATTCAGCGTTGGCTTTTATGTACATATTGAAATCCTCAGGTAAATAGTAGTATACCTATGACAAAACTTGCACCTTCAAAATATAGTACGGGTAAAATAGATGAAAATTGAAGTCAATTAATAGCGAGGGCAATCCAGTTTTTGTTAGATTGGCCATAAAAATAGTTTATACCATTGAGTCTACCTCAATGGTTTATACCAATGAAGAAATTAATGAGTTCCTAGTTGCACGTTGTGTTGGACGGAACATACTTTAAAGAGATCATTATAGGTTTATCGTCTGTCAATTGAAAAATAAGGATATGGCAAAAATATTACGAAACCCTTTTTAGAGCAGAAGATAGCCAAAGTCTGAGGGTTACTTATTTTGTTAATATGTCGACAACTGACGTCAGTGCACCGGATTCCTTTAAAATGTACGTTTTTTGGAGCAAATAATATTGTCGTTGCGTGGATAGGGGACAAGAGACATTTACTACTACTTTTATTTCCACATCCATGCAGTGGAGTGGAAGTATAGTAACTGTTAAAAAAATTTCTAATTTTATTTTTATTGAAATAGGCTTAAAATGTTATGAAACATTGTGATTTTAAATTATAAAAATTCTTTTGTACGCACCTCCGATCGAAGAACTTATCCCGAGATTCATACTGTGTATTAGTTTATTTGTTGCTGAGATAGTCACAGTCTAAGGCACTTGAGTTGCAAACATCCCATAATTTCCTGATTGGCTAGTAAATCTATTCTCTACATTTATTTTAGAAAAATCGTAACATTTTGGACATGATCGCTTCGGTCGATTATCGTAATATTAATTTGACGTGTCCGCCGTTAACAACGGGTGTTTCTAGTATTTAACAGTGATTTCTTGCTGGAAAAGTGTTATTTTGCATATTTTATTATCAATACACATATTATAAAATGGTGAGATATTGTGCAGCCTGCAAAATACAGTTTAAAAAGATTGTTAATTGATCATTTCATAAGTAAGTAAAAACTTCATCATCATGACATGATGGTTTACTTTTACACTTGTAAAAGAACGAATAGCGAGAACATTCTAATACAGCTCAATATATAATTCCCTTAGAGTTTAATTTTTGTATACATTTTACCTATTATATTTATTAAATTCGAGGTTATGTAAAAAGGTACAATATTCTCGTTATTTTAATAAAAATGTACCTATTTATTTTCATGTATCTGAAGTCTCAAACGTTAATTTGAAAGAATTTCATTTTCAGTTTTCATTTTCATATGAACTTCGTTCAAGTGAACGTTCAAAACTTTAAATTCATGAATCCAAAGTTATATCATAGCAACTGTAAGAAACCGATTATTTTCCAATTTTTTTACACGTACAATTAACCTAATGACTAAGTATAAGGTGTGGTTACAATATAACATGTTAGTACTTAGATTGGTCCACTTCTTCCATCACAGAAACTTATTACAAAGAAGTTTTGAACCTAAAGCAACAAGTTTGGTATTATTACTACATAACCAATCGTAGAGAATGTCAAGTCTACTATTAAGAGTGTTGGTTATACGTTATACCATTGAAATCTTTACCGCTCCCAGTGGTTACATTGTTATCCGGAAACAAATTTACATATGAGTTATTCAAGACACAGTAAATAGTATCCATATAGATAATAAAAAGAAGAAGGCCCAAAACTCTCCCTTGGGGCACACCGTACAAACTTTAAACCTTACTTGACATTTTGTGCCTAATTTTCGTCCTGTGGCACGTGTCACATAAATAATCTCCTAATCATTTCAAAACATTACTTTCAATATCGTATCTATATAATTCTTTCACCAATAAATGTTTATTTATAGTCTAAAAACCCCGCTTAAAATCTACAAGCTCACTGAGAATTACAATTGACTGGCAATAAAGGTTAGGGATGAAAGGAAGCTAAGAAAGCGCTTCTACCTATCCACACCCACAAAAGAACCAACTCAAAATTTTATAAGTATTAAATTTAATATCATACAGCTGTACATGCGATTGCCCTGGCAAATGTGTCTGCCTGAAAACTTAAGTAAATTATACAGTAATTTGCAAGAACTGTCAGTGCGTAGGATTTGATTTCAACTACTATTATTGTATAGATGTTAATGGCACTGGAAAATCTCATTTTGAGCATACAGGTGAAACTGATGAAAATTTCATACACCATGAAACTGAAACAGATGAAGAAATTTTGTAAAAATATGAATTTATTTTTCTGTCGTATTGGGCTAAAAATAAAATGTTGTTTAAATTAATAAGGCATTGCAACAATTTATAAACTACCTTACTACTTACCAATTAAAAACAAATTGGATTCTTTTAATTTCTTTTTGCTTAAAACTCGATACTTCCTATATAAAATGGTGATTACGTTTTGATCTTTGATGTCTATATATGATCTATTTTCATTATTTACTTCCATTTACTGTTTTTGATTTGAAAAAGCATTTAAAATATATAATCATATCGTAATATACTGTGAAAGAATTGAAGATCTTTAATTTCACTATATAAAAAAATTACATCCAACATTAAAAAAATACATTGACAAAAATTGACTTTTAAAATAATGGTCACTAAAAATAATGTAACAAAAGTACACCGTCGCATCGGGTCTTACGATTAATTGAATGGTAGTCCCTAATATCGATTTTGAGGTCGTGTAAAAATTCGTTCGAGTCGGTTATTTGTTCATTTTTACGCCTCAGAAACAATATTAGATAGGCAGATATGAGGTTCAATTAACAGAACGAGAGTGAAATGTTATGTAATAATTTTTTATGACTTTTTTTAAAAGAGGCAATTCAACTTTTTTTAATGTTGTTTTACCCATTATGGTGGCCCAATTTCATGTAAATCTGCAAAAGCTATGCAATTATGGCAGCCCTGTTGGATTTGGTATTTTGAAAATATAACTTGATATTATATTCAGTATCAGCTTCTCTGAAAATATCTAAATATCAATTGTTAGGTGTTTGTTTCCTGGCGACTCCGCCAAAATCTCGAAAATTCGTACACTGGTTACAAATATTGCTACAAATAATTAGCATAGCAATCGCTTTCTCCATTTCAGAGAAATCTTTGGACAATCATAAAAAACATACATATGGGTGGAACTGAGCAGCTCCTATTTAAATTTTAATTTCTGAAGTCTGTTAAAAATAGACGAAAATTCTATTTAATTGTTGATATTTTTTGGTTTAATGCGTATTTTCCCCATAAAACAACCAGGACTATATAATTATGGTTTACATTACTTTAACTCGGTCAATATTTATCGTATGACAACCGAAAAAAAAAACTAATTTAGAGGAAATTTTGATTTGATGTGTATTTTTTAAATAAAAGGTGAAAAACCATGGTTTTGTCCAGAATTACCTTTTTTATTTGGTCCCTACAATTATTTTACGGACTTATTTGATTCCATTAAATAAATCTTTTCTGGATTCAAGTCTAAAAAGTTGCCATGACAACTTTTGAGGATCATTTAGGTAAATAAGGCAGAATATGGTTCATACAACAATTAAACAACTTTATTTAATCTAATAGGTACAACAATATGACTTAATTTTTAGATTTGTAGTTAAATTAATAATAGTTAAATGATTATTCGAGAGTACATGGTTTTACTCATTGCGACTGTAATAGGAAAATACGAAAATAGTCACAATAATAATTTACATGTTAATGCAAAGAATAGCGGCATTTGCCTTTTCATGTAAATAGTTCAACATTGCATCTTCGTGTACAATTACAATGTTGTTCGTTTCTTTTCGTCAAATGAATGCTTCATACTCCTTTACATACATTGGACGAGATTTCACTGGAAGTAATTCTAACACAATTTCCTACGCTTTTTCATATATAATTTGTTTATTCTAAATTTCATACCGTAAAAAAAGAACGCGTCAGAATTTTGTTGTTTACATTAGATAATCTGATTACTATGGTCGCATGATAATTAAAATTCGAAGCTGACTATTTTCGAGAAATATTTGCTTTGATCAAAAATTTAAATATGTCTTGGGGACCTTTAACAGAAAATTGTTTGTAACGCGTACCTAATATCAGTTTTTTAGGACTCATCGGCTACGATTCGTCCCAAAAAACATGATTTTAGGTACTTGCAAAAATAACTATTTTAAGTATGTTCCTCTCAATCGGTTTCTCCAATGGTAAATATCTTTATAAACATTTCCACACAGAAATGACACTATCCTCACTACCTATTCCTTATTTGTCGGTACGAATAATACCTACAATTTATTCAAACAAAACAGTTTTAATATTTCCTGTATTCCAACAGCGAAAATTTGTACCTATAATGCCTACTTATTTATGTGTTCAATTTTGAACCGGCGAAATAATTTTAAATTTAAATTCTGATTGTTAAATAAATTCAAATTGAAAGCATCGGATTGGTTCGTTTTTAAACTTTCAACAAATAGGAACAAACCTGACGTCAAATAATTCAAATCCTACCTACACATCCGCGAAATACGAATGATAACAATTGATTTACCTACACTATTTCGAATTTCCCTAAAACGACCACCGATAATATATATAATTAATAATTATTCAACACAATACGAGTGTCAGGAACGTTCATTATTGCTTGTCATGACGTAATTACCCAGTTTAGACATTTTGTCATCTGTGAACCACACCGCCACTAAAGCGGTTTTATTTTGACCTTCCTTTCCTTTGCGTAAAATTAGTTGTTTCTATGGGCCGTGTAGCTTAAACAGGAGCCTAACTACGAGAATACAAACACCGAATTTCTAAATTCTGCGTTTAATCGAGGGGGAAACCGACTCAGTTTGCAGTTGCTGTTTCAAGTTATAACTTCGTAACGCGGTGTAGAAAATACTAGTTATAAGTAAGAGTAGTGCTGTGTGTATATAAATTGAGGTGTGTTTGATATTATCGATTTTTTTAGACATGTCCGAGGCAAAAGCAGATACTGTTCCCGGCTTGGGATTCAAAGATAAGGATAAAGCCCAGGAAACTATCAAAAATTTAGAAGGGCGGGATCCTGATTACCAGAAGTTGGCTATTAAGGGATTGATCGGAAGAGCAAAACGAACCCTAACCCGTAAGTTTTCCGTTACTTCTACGTTGTGCTTAGGTGTATAACATTTGCACAATGCTATTTTTAATTGTAATTTCAAAATAGGTACCTATATTTAATTTTATGTTTCTACCAAAATAGATGAGGCTGCCTTCGTTAGCAAGACGAAAGCGTTAAGTAAAATTTTAAGAGTTTATAAATGTAGAAAAATATGTTTACAGTTTGAAGTTAACCGTTGAAATGAAAACTTCGCCAACACCAACTTAAGCTGTGTGTTGACATAGTCAGTGGCGTAGACGCAGTTAATAGTTTCAGTACAAATATTTTATTATAGTTTAATTATACGGAAATTTTATTAATATTATTTTTCAAATTTATTTTTTCGTAAAAGTAGATGCAATTCAAGAAAATGTGAATGAAACTGTGCCACTTTAACTCTTCTCCTTGAAGCCATGGCCGGAAATAATGCTTAACTTTTGATAGCTTTTCTGTGTTTTAATAACAATAACAAAAATTCATTCTTTATTCACGTTTACTATACAATAGTACAGATGTGAAAGGTCATATGTGGAAACAAACGTGATGAATAATACAATTAATAAATCGAAATCTAGTTTGTAGAATAAAATTTTCTTATACAAGGCATACCTGCGATGAATAAGCAGTGCAAAGTCGGTCAGTACCTTCTCAATCGTTTGAAATTTAACAAAATATCTCAAATAATAATAATTTCAAGTCAAGAGTGGCATATTTTAAAATTATGTTTAAATCTACAGGGTGTCTCACAAAGTGGTGGCAAGCTAATACTTGCATTTTTTTTTACTATAAAGGATTTTGTTATGAATAAATAATTTTTTATCACTAGCGCATTCACCAGATTTTTAAATAAAGAAACATTATGATGGTGGATTTTCAAAGTAAATTTTCTTATAAATTACAAGAAACAAAAGAAAATATGACACGCAGAAATAATAGTTGGTATTGCGTACTGCTACACGAAGATTCTTAATTCATTGCAAGACGATATAAAAAATTCAACAAGGCTTCTTAGTACTTAAATAAAAGTACCTTGTGTGCAAACGTTTCTACGCTATACAAAAGGTTCTACATAATCTCAGCGACGAATAAATGATTATAATATAACCAATATATCTACAGTGTGTCTCATTTAAGAGCGTAACAGCGTAATAATTCTTTTGTTTTTTGTCCCTTTTGCATAAAACTGATCTTAAAAACTAGAGGTCACCAAGGTCTATTTAACACCACAAAATCACAATCTACGATAATAGATTGTATGAAAAAAATCAAAAAATCGTAGTAGGCATTAAAAAAAATTGTTAACTAAACTTGTTCGAGATCATTCGAAAACTCTGAATCCAAAGTTTAGTTAAATTCTAAAAAAAATGAGGTGTTGATGAAATAAATCCTTTTAAGGTGTTTAAATAAAAAATTTTTTTTTTTTAACAATTTACACAAATGAATAATAAGTACAAGCAAAAAAATTAAATATTGTGTTCTGTTAAATCTCCATCAGCCCTAATGCGTGCCTCAATTCGCTTTCTTTTTTGATTAAAAAATGCCTATTATGATTTTTTGATTTTTTCCATACAATTTAGTAACGTAGATGGCCTTGCATTTAAAGATGGAAAGCGATTTTGTGGTCTTGAAGAGGCCTTGGTGGCCTTTATATTTTAAGATCAGTTTGACTCAAATCGAACAAAAAACAAAATTATTATTCCGGTGTTACACTTTTCTTAAGTGAGACACGCTGTACATGAATAATATTTATCACATGTATAATTAATTTAATACGTTATTTAATACTTAATAATAAAGTATTACTTAACAATTTAAATAGTCGTAGTTTACACTTGTGAATTGTTTATTTTATTATTTGTCCACCTTTAAATATAGACGCGCTTATTGTGTATATACGGGGCGAGTCACTAGTGGAATGTCAATATGTTCTCAACCGTTTAAAATTTGAAAATAATGCCTAAAATAAAAATTATACATCAAGAATGGTAAGTATTTTTAAAATTGTACTTATATCTATAGAGTGTCTCACACAGTGGTAGTAAGCTAATATTTGGATTTTCTAAAATACACATACACATATTTATGTTTGACTCTTATTTCTCTATCCAGGCATATATAATTTTTGAATTTGGACACTGCAATCTGCAAAAGAAATTTTTCGTAAATAGTGCTCGAGTCGTTTCACTTTGAATGTTAGTCAAGGCCATGTACCAATTTCTAGGTCTCTCAAAGTAGAACTTGACAAGCTAACCATTATACTTTTCGCCTATTTACCGCTCTTTTTATATAATTGTTGCACATTCGATAGGATACTCTTTTTTTGTAAATAATATTAGTTTTAGACATTTTGTTTGTTACAAAACATAAAAAAAAAATAAAAAATTAACAGCTTTTTTATTTATTGAACGATTTTGTCCAAAAGCAATAGAGTTCTTCCTCTAGCTAACACTAACTTACTCTCCAAATTTCAATACAATCGGACTTTTCGTTCTTAAGTTATCGTGCTTACAAGAAACCTGGCGGACAGACAGACGGACGGACGGACATTTTGAAAGTTGTTCAAAATACGATCACCAACACAGTGATATGAAAATGTTTTCTTTACGAGCAATATTACCTGTTTTAGAAAGGTGCATATCAAATGTAATATACTCTTTGTTTTGTGTTTGCGAATAGTATAATTACACAGGGTTTTCTCCACTGTGCTTTAAATTTTACATTTTTAAACTCTCAATTCAATTTTTTTTAATGTTTTTGCTCAAAATGTTTCAGCGATTAATTACGTACACGTTGATATTTCATCGTAACCAATTCTTTTACGATATTTGTAAAACTCTAGTAAAAAAAAGTAGTCACTATAAATGTCACCTTGTAGATAATTGATTGTCGAAGCATTTTAAATGAAAACATACAGGGTTTTCATTTGAAACAATTGCGATATGACAGATTAAAAATATAAAAATTTGAATCATCGTAAAGAACATCCTGTAGAATTTTTGGAATGGCTGGAAACTAATGCATAACTTGACTCACATTGAAAGTGAAATGTTATTCAAAATATAAATACGTTTTTGTAGATTTTATTCTTTACTGTCGCAAATGCATATTTTATCGAAAAAGTAATAGCGTGGCGACGCACAGTGTGCAGAAGTTCAGATTTTTGGTAAAAAATCTGCCTACAAGTCAATTTGAATGATTTTCTTTAAATACTTGTTACGAACTGTACTTTATCGTAGCACTACTTGAAATTTAATATCCAATTCGATGATCTCCAATAAGCATGTTAAAGCCGACCTTTGTATATTGCTCGAACATGGCAAGGCACAGCCACACACAAAAAAAAATCTTAATCCGAGATGAAACATATCATTTCCGACAACAGTTTCCCCCTATACATGCCAGGAAAAACCAGAAAATGTACCCGCTAACTGGAAAGACTCTACGATCGGCGAGACAAGAAACGTCGGAAATTATGTTTCATCTCGGATTCAGATTTTTTTTATGTATAGTTGTGTAATCCTTGCGATTTTCAAGCAATATTCAATGGTCGGTTTTAACATGAGTATTGGAGATCATCAGATTGGATATCAAATTTTAAGCAGTAGCACGATAAAGTACAGTTCGTAACGAGTAGATACAGAAAAAATCATTCAAATCGGTTGAGACTTTTGACCAAAAATCTGAATTTCTGCCCGCTGTGCAACGTTGCAGCGAAGTCCAAAAATTATATATGCCTGAGCAGAGAATTAAGGATCAAATATAAATATATAAAAAAATGTTAATGTTCCATTTAAAAAAGTATTGGCTTGCCACCACTATGTGAAACACCCTGAAGAATTAAAAATAATTTTAAAATATGCCGTTCTTGATCTATAATTTTTGTCTGAGGTATTGTTTCCAAATTTTAAACGGCTGAGAAGATATTGATATTCAACGCACTAGTGACTCACCCCGTATGTGCATAATAAGCCTGTCTATATTTAAAGGCGGACAAATAATAAAACAAGCAACTCACATGTGTAAACTACGACTGTTTAAATTATTAAGTAATACTCTATTATTAAGTATTAAAGAAAGTATATTAATTATACATGTGATACATATTATTCATATAGATCTATTGGTTATATTATAATCATTTATTCATTGCTTCCGTTTTGTAGGAACCTCTTCTATAGCGTAAAAACGTTTACTTATAAGGTACTTTTATTTAAATACTAAGAAGCCTTGTTGAATCTTTTATATCATCTTGCAACGAATTAAAAATCTTGTCGTAGCAGTACGTAATACCAACTATTATTATTTCTGAGTGTGATATTTTCTTTTGTTTCTTATTTTTTGTATTTTTTATGAAAAAGTTTGAAAATCTACTATCATGTCATTATATTTGCAAATTTGGCGAATGCGCTAGTGATAACAAATTACTTTTATGAAAAAATTGCTTGAAAATCCATAATACCTTTATATTTGCAAATTTGGTGAATGCGCTAGTGATAAAACATTACTTATAATAATGTTTGTATACAGATTCAGAAAGTGTTCGTTTTGGCATGGTAATATTTGGCAATAAGAGCAAGCGAGAGCGAAGCAACTAGGTTATTCTTTTCTATCGTATAGGGCAAAACGAGAACTGACGTGTGTAAGACGGAAACAAATTTAAACTCTAGGGATGTCCACACACATGTGGTGGAGATAGCAGGTGGCGCTTTGTACGATGTGTTATACCTACATACGATAGAAAAGAATAGCCTAGTTGCTTCGCTCTCGCTTCCACTTATTGCCAATTATTGCCATACCAAAACGAATACTTTCTGAATCTGTATACACTATATAGTAAAGGTGTCAGCGTGCAATTACCTGACACATTTGCATCAGACATTAATATAATCATATGCCTTAGAGTATGGCCGACAAAGAGAATTATGTGAGACATTATCTTGGGTGTGCAAACCTCACTAATTAACTCGAAATGTATTTTACAATTAGTGCAAGTATTTGTATCATGCCAATATTTCTTTCATCGATTACTTGCCACTTAGTGAATATAAAAATACAATTGGCATACATCCGTGTTAATGGTGGTCCAGAGACAGACATTATAATGACCGTTACTTTCGGTTTATGTTAAACATAAACCGTCGCGCGTCGGTCAAACTAATTCAGTTACAGTTACCATGGAAACAATTGTACTTTCAATGATTTGACAGACGGATAAAGTTTAATGGAGATCTAAAGTAATGGTTCTAAGCTTGCAAGCTATTTCACTGGGCATAATAAAGAATGTAAGCTTCTTTATTATGCCCAGTGAAATAGCTTGCAGACTTAGGACCATTACTTTCGATCTCCGTTAAACTTTAATAATTACAAAAATAGGATAGACATGCCTCCCTGTTAACAGATATCTTGAACCTGCAAAGTGTCTACTTTTAAGCTGTGATTAGTAAATATCAAGCTGATTTTTTAAAACATACTCTTTATAGGATTTTGCAAACAGCAGAAAAAATTATTATGAGAACAATTTTTTCTGCTGTTTGCAAAATCATATAAAGAATATGTTTCAATACAATTATAAACAAACAAATATTAATTCACTTTTAAGCTGATTTTTATTTAATTACTTAATTTCGAATACAGGGTGATTTTTTTTAAACCAATGAAGTTTCCAATGGTTGCTGCGATGTTTTGAAAATGACAATCGAAAAATGTCAAAAACTCCATTTTCTCAAATGGCATGGGCCAAATTTCATTACGGCAATCGATGTAGAATTAAATTTGTTGTGGACATATATCAGCATGTTGTCCTAAACCCAACACATTTACTTCCTGAATTATTCACAGTTTTTTGTAAATAATAATAATTTCCAAAAAAAAAAACAGGAGCCTATTAAACAATTGAAACAATAGACACAAAAGAACAAAAAGAGCAACTAAACTTAGGTAAGTGTTTAATACAACATAATATACAGATATATACCTAACCGCTTTATACTCAGAATTGAATGCCGAATTCAAAAAAATATATAAAAATTAGGTATGTCTATTTATGAAAACAAAGATGGCATGAACTTCCGATGTTTCCAGAAGTGTCGCCATTTTGAAATTATTATTTTCGGACTCGCAATGGTCGACTATGGTAGGGTACCTAAATGTTTATCTCATATGCAGGTGGGAAATATTCTAATGGCCGCCTTGAAACAATCACCCTGTAAAAATTTAAGTTTGCACCACTAAGAAAAATTCTCATATGAATTTTATAATGTGCCGAATTCTAAGGCAAAGTATTCATGTCTCCAACTGACACCGATGTGCCAAGTAATTGCACTTTGGCTCCTTATACTAATATAGGGTATTATTGCCTAGCGTAGTAATTTTTGATCAAGCTACGGTCGGTGCAAGTTTTTCAAGAACTAACAAAATCAAATTTCATCGATATTGCATTAAAATTAGTAGATAAATATTTTCGGAGTAGCTCATACCGAATTTAAGATCAGTTAACAATTCAAAATGATGAATCCAATGTGGCTATCATAATTGCAAAATTTTAGCAGATTTACCTGAATTTTTTTACATTAGGAGATTAGGATTCTTTAATAAGTGATGACGAGTATGTTGTCAAAATACAAAAATTCAAAACGGTAGGTACATATTTCTTTTTACTATGTAGAGACTAAATAGATCTTCAAAAAGGGCGAACAAACATCTTTGTACCTGCAATTGGAAACTGACTATTAAAATGGTAGTTTTTATTTTACTGACAGATGTAACGATATGAAGATAAAAATAATGTTAGTGTCATATTCTTGATATTTTATTATCACCAACCTCCTGTAGCCATCGTGACGTCCACTCCTGTGGATATTAAATCATGTATTCGAATCAATTAAATCATCGTTTACGGTATTTTTTGTACCACTTCTTATATCAATGAATATTTTTATAATACGAAGAATAATCGTTTGATATTCTATTTTTAGACGTCAATATAATTAGTGTTTACCAATATATGAATATAAAAGCATTTCAGGAGCTGATTCTATATCTAAAAATAACAAAATCGTTGATGAAACCAAAAGCACAGACCCCCAAATTATTTAACCAATGTGATGTGCGTATAACATTGGTTCTTTGGTCAAATTTCTTCACATGCAATTTGCTAGAAACCAGCTAATCTTGAGCGATTATGATAGCCACTATTCACGAATATGACGTTTGAGACCTCGAGCCGTAGGCGAGTGGTGCAAATAATCTGAAAAACAAACAATATGGCGATACACTTGGTTGTCACTGTCAGCGAATTGATTATCAGCTGCAGCAAGAGTTGATCGCAGTCGATTTAAAATATCATTGTATCACTGAAAGAGAGATTTTTGAATTTGTATTTGTGATTGGCCGGATACAGTAAATTATAGATCGATAATTCACTACAGTGAATTATAGGTACGATTTTTCACCGAAGAAAATGCTAATTGTCTTATAATTAAATAGGTGTAGAAAAAAAGTTACCACCATCCGTTATCTATATTTCTTCTTAATATGCTTGGCATCTATTTCAAGAGATTAAAATGTTCGTATTACCACGAGTGTTCAATAAACCTATTAAAATGTTGCTTAAGTTACATATTTGCGTTTTTGTATAAAAAATATTCAGAATGGAAAGGTTTAAAAATAAATTCTATGTAATATTAAATTAAACTTTTGCAGACTCATGAATGAATGAAAAAGTTCTATAAAATTGTTTGGGCACCACCCGCAACGCCTTATAGTACAATTAAGTTGAGCTTTGTATCCATTGAGGTTTGTAACGCACCCAATTTGTGTTCTAAATTGAAACGTTGTATGTCCATTTCCAATTTATTGGACATTTTTACGTGGCAGCCTTATATTTTGATTCTCAAATGGTAAATAATAATTAGATGTTTGAATTTGCATTTGTGATTGGCCGGATGCAGAGAATTATGAATCGATAATTCATTACAGTGAATTATAGGTACGATTTTTCACCAAAAAAATGCCAATTGTCATATAGTTAAATAGGTGTAGAAAAAAAGTTACCACCATCCGTTATCTGTATTTCTTCTTAATATGCTTGGCATCTATTTCAAGATATTAACATGTTCATATTACCACGAGTGTGCAATAAACCTATTAAAATGTTGCTTAAGTTACATGTTTGGGTTTTTCTATAAAAAATATTTAGAATGGAAAGATTTAAAAATAAATTCTATGTAATATTAAATTAAACTTTTGCAGACTCTGAATGAATGAAAATGTTCTATAACATTTTTTGGACACCACCCATTTCCATTTAAATATATTTTATTAATTTCAATTATTACAATAAATGGGCCTATCCTATAGGTGTATATGAAAAACATATATTAATAAAGTAGGTACAATGTACTATTAAACTGTCACGTCTTAACAGCGTGTAAAAACACTCTTTAAAACGCGACAGAGCCGATGGTATGGCTGGAGACCTCATAGGAAAAAAGCTCTTTTAATTATGGGTTTTTATAGTGATACTTCTTATGATTTATATCAGTTGTTGATATTATTTTAACCTCACGGTTTTTAGTGAGCTAGAAGCTCTTTTATATTAAAATTCTTTGGAAGGCGAATGTTTAATTAATTTGTACAGGAAAAATAATATAAAAACCTGTTTAAATCCTCGGTCAGGTGTATAAAAATATAGTTTGTTTGTTATTTGTTAATGTTAAATCGTAACATTATTTATATGGTATCGACGGGTAGGGGGCAGGGGTTGTTGGTAGGATATGGGAGTTGGGGGGTTTTTTGTTTTAGTCTGAGTAATTAGTCTTGTCGGGTTAAAGTAAAGGTCATCTTCTTTGCAAAAATATGGGGAGTCGTTGGTGTATTAGTCTGTGTGTGTGCGTAGGTTCATCATGTATACGTATGTCTGTAATGTCAGATGTCATTGCCGATAGCTGACATTTATTAGCAAAAAACTCTTGGGAGAGTTCGTCTATGTATTCCCGAATCATGGGAAGGTTTGTTGCTCGGTGTAGTTCAGCTATCGGCGTGTAGCGATCAGCGTTTGTCAATAGTCTGATTAATTTGTTCTGTGTCGTCTGTATCCGGACACCACCCGCAACGCCTTATAGTACAATTAAGTTGAGCTTTGTATCCATTGAGGTTTGTAACGCACCCAAATTGTATTCTAAATTGAAACGTTGTATGTCCATTTCCAGTTTATTGGACATTTTTACGCGGCTGCCTTATATTTTGATTCTCAAATGGTAAATAATAATTAACGTTTGTTTAGACTACATTGCTATTTTAAGACTACATTATTATTTATTTTAAAAGTATTATCCTAAAACTGAACTTTTATTTATTAGTAGATGCAAATTATAAATAATTTGAGGTCGATTATTTTCAGTATCGCAATTCTCAAGGTTCCGGTGTTTATACTGGAAATGTTGAATCGTACACCTTGTTATTATCCGCTTGAATTTTATTGCGGCTATATTTTTATGTCAATCGATTCAGAATTTTAAGTTGTCATTTGAAAATTATTTCTGAAATTCGATTTAATAGGTTTTATTGAAGTAGAAGTTAATTACCAATCAGAAAAGTTACCTCATCGAGTAACTAATTTGCTAAAAGTATTTAACACTAGTAGGTTACTGTAAGTAATTTCTTCTTATTGGCCGCGATTTTATACTTTGTTCATGGTGTCGTGAGAAATATTAATAAATGACAACGAAGTTGAAAGAATGTCAATAAAAATATTTATCGAACTCCCTTGACATATAAAAATAGAAGCAGAGCGAAACTTACACAGTGTGTC
The DNA here is from genome assembly GCA_963583905.1 of Stenurella melanura. NCBI lineage: Eukaryota > Metazoa > Arthropoda > Insecta > Coleoptera > Cerambycidae > Stenurella > Stenurella melanura. The sequence continues at coordinate 47,160,105 of OY757313.1, forward strand.
CACGGATGGACTTAACTATACTTATAAAAATGGTTATTTTAAATTTTTCGAAAAAACTTATTCTTCATCACTTCTTTTGTTTGTTACATAAATGCATACGATTCACGCTGAGAAAGTTTGATTTTGTTGTACAGGGTGTGCAAAAATTATAATAATGTGGATTTTCAAAATAAAAAAATTAAAATCAAACTGTTTGTGGCATTGGAATTAAAGAGCTTAAAAGCAGTAATCGCAAAGCCAAATACGTTTTTTTTATGGAAGTTATTGTTATTAAGTTATTTGATATTAAAAATAGACAGAACAAATTTTTTTAAATGTGAGAAAATAATCAATAAAGTATTTATTTAACTTAAGTATTTATACAGTAAGATAAATAAGAAACAGTAACGTCCTTACTTAACATGAAACCCTCCTACCTCAACGCATTTCTCCATCCTTTTTCGAAATTCGTTTTAAACATTGTGAAGAATATCTGGTGTCACTGTAGCAGTGACATCAGTGATTCTGTTTTTTAAAATCCCAGTATTATCTTGCATGTCAGTTACATACACTTTTGGCTTAAGATACCCTCACAGAAAATAACTCATTACGGTGAGGTCCTTAGACTGCGCTGGCCAGTTTATCGGCCCATGGCGCCCAATCCATTTTCGGGGAAATATTCATATAGCCAATCGGTGACAACCGCTGCACTATGCGCTGGGCAGCCGTCCTGTTGGAATATCATATTTCTTCTAAATTCCAAGTTTACTTCATCCATTCGTGGCAAACAGTATTCATTAAGAATTTCTAAATAATAATTTGCATTAAGCCTTACTTCCAAGAAAAATGGACCAATTGCTTTATTGAACGTTAACGCACACCATACGTTGACTTTCTTAAATTTTTGGCTGTTTATATGAATCCTGAAGTGTGGATTTTCGTTTGTCCAAAAGCGACAATTTTGACTGGAGATTCTCCCATTTGTTATAAATATAGATTCGTCACTGATTATTATATGATGGTGAGAATTATGGCTTTCCATTATGCGTTCACCCATTAATAAAAAGATTTCAAGTCGACATGAATCATCACCTTCTTGAAGTTTATGGATAAAGGTTGGTTTGTATGCGTGAAATTTATTTGCGGACAACGGAAGTCGGGGATTATTGCGAACTGATTTTAACACTAAAATTGTTGTAGCATCATTTTCATCATGCTTTTTTTTGCTTTTTTCACATCTTTAGCATCACCATAAACATCGAATTTACGAGCCAAATTTTTTAAACCATTTGCAGAAACTTGTACACCTGGAAACTTCCTGTGGAAAACTTCTATCTCCATCTCCAATACCATAACACTTGATCAAGTAAATGCTCTGCTCTAGGGTCAACACTTTTCTAAAGATATTAATTGACAAATCTTAACAAATAACAATGTCACATAAGCATTATTTCACAACGGCAATCTTAATTAATAATCACAAAATGAGATAGCGGTCCACTTCTACTAAATGTTAATTCAATGAAGTAGGACCTGAGTTGAAAAACTATGAAACATCATTTACACCCAAACTTATTAATAATAGTTACAAACAATGTTTTATTAAAGTAATACAAAGTCTTTAAAACATATTAATCGATAACAAGATATGTAGAAAATCGATTTAATTTTTAATATCAAATAACTTAGTAACAATAACTCCCATGAAAAAAATGTATTTGACTTTACCATTACTGCTTTTAAGCTCCTTAATCCCAATGCCTCAAAAAGTAAGATTTTAAATTTTTTTATTTTGAAAATCCACGTTTTTATAATTTTTGCGCGCCCTGTACAACAAAATCAAATTTTCTCAACGTGAATCGTATTTATGTAACAAGCAAAAAAAAGGAAGAATAAGTATAGTTAAGTCCATCCGTGGACACACTGTATATCATTATGGCGTTGATGTCATCAACTTATTTCTTGTTAATATTGTAAAAAGACATAATATGATGTTTTAAGAGAATATATCCTCAAAGCAGATCAGATAGTATATATGCCCCAACTAGCATACTGATGTTATAAATTTAAATTAACTTACTAAACAATCACCTCAATAATTTGTAGTAGCTTTTTCATTTACAGATTTGTTTTTAAACGGTTCGATGAAGACGGCTTGTTGCTTGCAGCAAATGTGTTCCCCATCGTAGATGTAAATGTAAAACGTTTTATGCACAAAATAAAAAAATCAGCCTCATAGTTATTTCTATGTTTAATTAAGGGAACGTTTTAACCTTTTCAAAATAACATTTTTGTTGCAAAGCACTTTTTGTTCTATTAGCGATTTATTAGAGCGACCGGGAACCTTTGTTTGAGTTATATAATAGTAACAATATATGCCTTTCAATTATCGCGTTATTAAATGTTTAATATATTTAATGCTTGTTTGATAAAGTTATAGTAACATCGTCCTGTTTTATCCTTGATGACAGATATGTATTGCTAGAGGTTTTTAAAAATATTTTATTGTGTTGAACGGAAGCACATTTATGTAAATTAACAGCCTTTCCTACACAATGAAATGGCACTTCGTGTGCGTTATTAGTTTATCCTCAGCAATGAGCATTAGTTTATCCTTAGAAGATCATTCATTTTCTAACACTCTTTTAAAACATTTTTATCTTTTCTAAGCGGACTTCAAATGTGACAATAAAACATTTTGGTTTCGAATAAAATAAGAATACAGCCGTTGTGAAAGGGTTGCTCATCAGTGCAGAAGTGTCCACAAACCAAAATAAGAAGACCTATTGTGGCCTCAATACGAATTTCTCAATTGATGTAAAGGCATTTCAATAAGTTTTATGCGGGCTGTAATAAAAACAACTACATAAAATAAGCTTGTCGCATATAAGCTTAATACACCATAGAGCAATTATTTATAAAACTGTGTCTATTTCATATAGCAGTTGTAAACGAGTGTTGAGAACACGCTTACAACAAAATTAGCAGCTATTACTTTTAAAATAATTTTCTTTATAAAATCTGACAACGCCTATAAAGTGATGAGATACATTTGTCCTTCAAACTGTATCTATTTATTATATTGATTACCTCTCCTTATATTGTCTTTTGTTTCAGTGACAAAAGATAAGGATAAATTGCAGAACATCAACGATGCCATGGCCGTATTTGAGGATTGGTTAAGGACCTTCGAACTGAATAATGTATCGAAAGAAAACCGAGCTTATCTACCTCTAGCTTCAATCGAAGCCCTGCTTCCTTTAAAAGACAAGTACAAAATAGAAAATAAGAAAGTTGAAGATTTTTTAGCTGCTTACAAAAAGGCAAAGGCCGATTACAAAAATTTAAGAACTGTTTCAAGTGGTGAGGATCAACCCACATGGGATATCGTTAGAAACAGTGAACTAAAAAAACTTTTGAAGGAGCTGGAAGAAAACAGACCTGATCTGTGGAAAGATGACTTACCAACCAAAGAGCACATGGAAATTATCCTTTGGGCATACAGCCCAGATGCAAGCAAAATTAAAAAGAACGTTTCAACTTATGAAGAGAAATTGGGAAGTGGTAAAAAATCTGATGATGATGATATAGAAATGCTAGATGATGAAAAGAGCGAAAAAGCAGAGAAGAAGGAAAAAGAAACGAAAAGTGACAAAGACGATAGAAGAGAAAGCAAAGAGAAGAGGGGCAGCAAGAGGAAATCATCTAGTGATAGTTCAGATGAAGATGAATCTCCTAGAAAGAAAAGGGGAGACTAAGATTGTTGCCAATAATTTTATAATTTGTTACCATAAGCCGTAATTTTTTTTTAGGTTTAATATTTACTTTATTACAAGTACACATACCTTATTTTTTTATTGTTTGTATTATTTTACCTAAGAGTATTTAATAAAATTTAACTGTTGTAATTTTTTTAGAATGTTATTTTTGATTTTACATCAGCATATTCAAACTAACCATCAATTAAATGATTTAGGTAGTTGATACTTCGGTTTAGCTGGAACTAAAAATGATTAACGTATAGACCCAAACAATGTTACGTTTAATTAGAAGCTAATATAGTCATAATCCGTAAAGAATAACATGAATTACTTACATATGTTCGCTCGAGCATTTGGAGGAACTATAATTAAAATTTGTTATTAAGTGATTCTCTGTATTTTTTTTTTTTTAAATTAAATTACATTAAAATCAAATTTCAAAGTTTTAAATCGGTTTGAAATGGCATTTACACTTATGAAATTCAATATACAGCTAAGAACAATTAAATACCGATTTTTGAAAATTATCTCAGGTGGTGTACATTTAAAATTTTGTAGTAGAAACCGTTTAATTATTTTAAATAAGTTTTACTAAAAATTAGTCTTTCGGTTTCTTCTAACTAAACTGCTTTTATTTATCTTTTGCAGTGTACTTGGTTTGCAAATATTAATGATAATAATAATAGTAATAATTTTATATGATTTTCAGAAAAAAGGTAAACAAATTAGTTTTAGGCGCTATACTTTTCATGTTATGTATATTCAAGATTGTTTTCGAAATTTTAGAACCCTGTTTGGAAATTAAACCAAAGTGTACTATTTTAATCACAAACATGTGAAAGAATATCATTGTTTGACTGTTTCTTCATTCTGTTATTCATAGCAAACGGTGCTCCATATTTACATGCGACTGTACTGTCGTTATAGTAGCAGAAACTGGTTTTATTTGAATCGTTATATGTTCTCAGTACCCCAATATAAAACTGGATTTTAGGTGAGCCTTTAATTCTTATAAACAATAAATGTTTTACTAAGTGACACAAAACATTCTCAAAACGTGTCTCTAAGGTTGTCGGCTCGTAATAGACATTTTTAGTCTCTTGAATTTTTTTTAAATATATGTTTTCTATATCAAGTCAAAAGTTTATTACAACATTTTTTCAGAAAAATTGAACCAAGTGGCTTATAAAAAATCGGTCACTAAGTATAATGAAATATTTCGCCACTATTCAGTTAATTAAACTTATTACCTCATATCAATATTTAGGTTGGCGTAAAACTGAAGAAAATCGAACGTACTTTGTCGTGACACATTTTCACCTGTTCTAATGGCCTTTTGTGTAGTATGTTTACAAGTAACAGAAAATTTCCTTCGTTTCAACATCATACTCGTTATCGGAGAATGCTCGTATCCTGATGTAACAAATGTTATGTAAAGGAGGTAGATAACGGCCTTTTTTCGCCTATCATCATGATCGTGAGAATAAAAAGTTTTTATTTGAGCCAAATCTTTACATTTATTTTTAGCTCAAGTGTTCAACATTATGTTTAGATAAAATTTATAAAAAAACTACTGTAACTTGCATTAAAAATATCTCAAAGCGTGTTTGTTGGTTTTCTTTTCACTTTCCATGTTTTTTCGAACTTTCAACGCCTATTTCATTATAGCGTTCAATGAACCACAATTAGTTGACGCTTAAACAAGAACTTATAATCTCTACTATTATAGGAAAAAGATATAGTGGCTCATGGTGCGCTTTATAACGGAATATCTTTGAATGCTCGAGAAAACGTCGAATATCTCAAAAAACTAACAAATATGATCTGTTCGAGACATTTTTACTGCAACTTACTGTAGAATTTTTTATATAAATCTTATCTAAACGCAATGTTAAACACATATGGTATGAATTTTTCCTAGTGGTGGAAAATTAATTTATAAAGATAATTAATAATTGAAAACAAAATTAGCTTGACATTTTTAATCATGGCTTAAAAGTAAATACCTCTTAGATTTAAAATATCTACCGCTGTACTTTCAACAACCGTGATGTATGTGTGCCACTGGACCTCCCCTAATCGGATGTATGCCGATCGCATTTTTGTTATAATTAAGTAATAATTAATCGATAACAAATGAATCAGCCTGATACTTCTTTGTCATGCCCAGTGACACAGCTTACAGGTTCAGAATGTCTCTTGCTGGACTTCCTCTAATCGGGATGTATGCAGTTGAATTTTTGTATTCACAAAGGGACAAATAATTGACAAAAAAATATTTACTTGATCCAAATACTTGCAACAATTATAAAAGACATTTTAAATTATTTAATGAACTTTCCACCACTAAAAGAATTTCTCATATGTCTTTTTGACTATCATGCTCAAAGAAATAGGACTAATAATTCGATTACAGATGTGTCAGGTAATTGCACTCTAACTCCAACACGATAATTCTTATAACTACGAAAAAATTCAGGTTTTTTTGTTAACTAATCTGTTAATAATAATAACAAAACCACAGGTGATACATCCCCATTTGTATATGCAACTCTAAAAGGTACATCATACGGAAAGACGCTACACATCTCAGAACAAAAGCATTAATTTATTTTTCTGAAAAAATTGCAGTATCACAGCTACGATTGGAACCCAGGACCTCGGAGAGGTGAGGTCTTCTTCACTATCGACCATACAGTTACACAAAATAATTGTTTATAATAACTGAGGGCCCACATATAAAAAATATTGGTTCCTATCAGTGTACTGAAACTAACATAAAGGACCGAATAAAACCAATTTCAGTCACTATAATGCCTCAGCGCAGATTTTTACTTCATCTTTAAGCATTATTTTAGGGGTGCACCGCTCGCCTACTATGTGTTATTGGTGTTTGATAGTTTATAAGAAACGTAATTTAATAAATATAAAAATTATTAATCATATAGACATATATTATATAAGGTTGGATTTATCACTAGTATTTTGTTTCTGGCAGTCCGGTGTCCAGAAATTCTCACCTTGTTTTTGAAGTGCCGATTTCACATGTAAAAGTAGTAAAAAAACTACTTATACACATGTATCAGGGAATGTTTCCTAAAGGAGCTACGATGCTCTGAGTACATCGCCTAACTGCATGTATTTACTGATTGTCTCAGAAATGCTTTGAGGCAAGTTGTGCAAATATAATTTAAGAAGTTCCTGCAAACACATATAATTTAAATTATATATGACATAAGCCTACTTCGAAAAATCATAACACACATTACCAAGCAAATCGTCAACTCGTCGTTTGAACAGCCTTTTCTTGGAAACGGTTTGTCCTACTAACTATCAAGAGTGCCATTTTAAGTAATATTAGCATGGGAACCATCATCTAGTTTTAAACTACTAAAACGGTACAAAGAAAAATTGAAACAAATGATAATATCCCTCGTTTCTCCGCCTATAATTTAAATTTATTTTGGTTAGTGCTATACAGAATCGTGAACCAAGTCTCATAAATTTGTCCTAGAGTATTTCCGAGATAACCAATAAAAACACATATTAGGGCGCCATACTCAGAGGGCCGTAGCTCGCTTAGGAAGCATTTTCAGAAATGCGTTTATAAGAACTTTTTTTTCTATTTTTGGAAGTAGAATTTGCACCTAAAGGGAAGTGTGGTGGTTTCGGAACACCCTATGCATATATTGTTAATACTGTAAGTTAATATCATTTACATAATTTGTAAAAGTTTTGAAATAAAATGTACAATCAATTTAAATTTTCAATATATTGTTACAGATAATCCTATCCAGAGCTTTATTTTGTTTTATTATGTTATTCATTTAGATTTATTAATTTAATAAAATATGTTCATAAATTCATCAGTTATTTTTGTTATATGTGTTAAGGTTTTACTCATTTAAGTTAAGGTCATGGTTGGAATTTCTATTGCAGATGCCTTGACGGTCAAGTTTACCGCTAAAAATATTCAGTAATCGTTATAAAATGAATTTGGCATATGCGCATTTGGGAAAAATTTGAATCCTTAAAATTGCATAAATGTAGCCTTAGAAATCATTTTTTAACATTTAGTTTGAATTTTTCTACATAACTTACCATTTATTAGTTCTGTGACGCAGTGGATATTAAAGTAATTGTACAAATATTCGTATTATAGATTTGAACAGATCTTGACATTTTAAATCTCAAGGAATATTTTGACATACCTACCTAGATTTTAGAAACTATGATTTATTATCATAACTGTTTAATTGAACATTCACTCATATTTCTGATATCATATAATAATGATAATGGCTTTTATAAGTATATGTGTTTCAGAATAGTCGACCATTCATTCTTACTTTCCTCGCATATCGAAAGGAAGTATTGCATTCGAGAAAAAAATCACCCTCCGAGATTTTTTCGAATTTACACGTTTCAGATCATATAGATTACGAAAATATAGGTTTTTCAATTCTGTCAGTCTGCCTGTCTGCCTGCCTGCCTGCCTGTCTGTTTGTCTGCCTGTCTGTCTGCCTGTCTGTCTGTTGGTGCATTATCTAAAAAACTAATAGTCAAATTTGGTAGGTAGCTGACACTACTACCAGTGAAGCAATGCTTGAACTTTCACTGGAAAATATACAGGGTGCACCGTCTAAAGGGAATAAATAATAAAAAAAAAAATTCTGCTCAAATTTAAAATTTCCGCGTTTCATTAAACGCGCATTCTAAATCTATTTCAGAAAAGAACATTTTTTCAAAACTCTTTGAAAATTTTATCAGTAGAAAAACGAAATTTTTTTTTGCTTAAATTTAATATTTCCACGTTTCATGACATTCTATATTTATTTCATAAAAAAAATTTTCAAAAAGAAAAATTTTTTAAATTAATCATAGAATTAATATTTTAAGATAGGATTTATTTTGCTCTTTCTCTTAGCCCGCTATCTACTATGCAAAAACAGGCGAATTTTAGGCCGTTTTTGCGGTCATTCTTTGTAAAGGTATTTACGCAAGCCTACCATACTTGGCACCTTTTATTTAATATTGAATTTTTGCTATCGGATGAACACTCTGTATATTTTTTTGACCAAAAGTTATCAGGTTTTCTTTAGAATAATACCTTCCGATTACTATTCTCACGTGTGGTTTCGTAATTAATAGAATTTTAGAGAGACCGGCGTATAAATAAAGCGGGAAGTACTGTGTAAATATCTTTACCGATTCAGGCCATTCTTTAGATGAAAACAGGAAAGGGATACTGGTGTGGTAAACTTATGAAAGGGGTTTGTTAATAACTTATTCTTGCTTTATTTAGCCCTTTTATTCGACACATCATTTCAATACAATTTCTCTGTCTTAATTAATTTACAAAAACTAATTATAAAATCTAGATCATCATATATGCTGACCTGTCCTCTACAATTGCAATAATTTAAACATGTGTAATAAATATTTATTTTAACTAACCTACATAACTTATCTAATTATAAATTAACAATATACAGGATGATATTCCATTACACCTCCCGCGGAAGAGGAAAGAAAAAAAAATCTTATTATATATAATTTTTTTTTTCTATTTTGTTAATATTAATTAATTAGTCTATTTAATCCTTATATTGCTTAACCCTATTCTTATGAACTGTCAATAATTTGTCTAATCCTACATCTAATACAATATTTGGGGACCTATCTTCCTTAACTACAAATGGACCTTTGTAGCACGGTTCAAGCTTACTACCTTCTTCACATCTTAACATTACCTTGTCACCTATTTTATATTCAACTGGTCTAGCCCTTCTGTCGTAATGTTCTTTTCTTTTTATTTTAGACACCATTAGGTTATTTTTTGCATCATTACATGCCTGCTGTAATCTATATTTAAGTTCTAAAGGATAATTGTCAAAATTATAAAGTGGCTCTACGTGTGTTGTGAAACTTGAAGGCAGTCTCGCTTGCTTACCGAATATTAGTTCGTATGGTGTATATTTTGTTTCTGTGTGTACCGTGGTATTATACGCAAAACACCAGTAATTTACCCACGAACTCCAGGTATCTGGCTGCTTTGATACTTGGATTCGCAAATAATTTCCCAAGCTTTTGTGCGAATTTTCGAGTGCACCTAAAGTCTCGTGATGGTACGCTGTGGAGTTTAGTTGTTTCATATTTAGAAGTTTGCAAGTCTCTTTTAGTGTGGATGCAAGAAATTCAGTTCCTTTGTCAGTCACGATCTCCGACGGAATACCATATCTAAGAATAAAGTTTTCTACAAATGATTTAGCAACTGTTTCTGCTTCTTTGTTTTTCAATGGATAACATTCTACGAATTTAGTTAAATCACATTGCAAAGTTAGGATATACCGATTTCTTTCCGCGTCAACCTCTAATGGACCCACTAAATCTAAAAATACTTTTTGAAAACTCGAGCTAGCTGTGTTCGTTATTGTCAAAGGTTCTATGTTAGGTTTGGAGTGCTTGTAACGCTGACAATCATCACATTTGCTGATAAAATCGTCTATGTCTTTTCGCATTCCTGTCCAAAAATAATTTTTCCTAATATTATTATAAGTCCTATTTATTCCTGCATGACCTCCTGTAGGTAATAAGTGATAGTCATTTAGGATTAGTTGTCTAGTCTCTAAGTCAAAAATATTTGTAACATCTTTCACAATAGTAATTTTTACTCCCGATTTCTTTACTTCATGAGGGAACTTTATCAATTCATTTATAATTTGCGCGCCTTTTCTATTTTTAATTATAATGATTTCCGGAATATCATATTTCTTGCAAATAATCTGCAGGTGTCTCAGTGTACTACCTAAGTGAAACGCTGATTGACTATCCTGACATAAATAAATACTTTTTAAACTCGTCGAACAAATTAAAGTCCCTACTTGAAAATCAAAGTTTTTACATTTTAGCATTTTGTCGAACTCAACACGTGTTATGGGATATAGTTGATATGCCTCTTTAGGCCATTTTAATAATTCTATGACTCCTGGATGGCCTGTCCTCTCGTCAGAATTAGAAAAACTGCCAGTGGGCTTTTCCATACCTTTTTTAGCTTGTGCTCTAGTTGTAGCATAAAGTTTATTATTTATTTCGCTAGCCATTTTTTTTAGCTCATCAGAGGAAATTTCGACCCTAGATAACGCGTCCGCTACTACGTTGTCTCGTCCTCTGACATATTTTATTACGAAATCGTATTCTTCGAGTACAAGCTTAAATTTAGTAAGTCTACTGGAGGGATCAGTTTTTCCAAACAAATAAATTAAAGGTCTGCAGTCAGTGTAAATAACGAATTTCCTCGAAAAAAGATACGGCCTGTAGTGCTTCACAGCCCAAGTTATAGCCAAAATTTCCCTATGTAAGGAGGGATAATTTCTCTCTGCTTGATTTAGAGATCTGCTTGCGTAAGCAACAGGTTTGCCGTTTGCGTTTGCGAGCACAGCCCCAACTGCCCTACTCGACGCATCGGTTGTTAGCGTAAAAATGTTATCTGCCGAAAAATCTGGAAAGTCTAATATAGGTGGAGACTTTAACCCATCTCTCAAAGTTTCGAAAGAATTTTGACATTCTTCTGTCCAGTTAAATGGTACCCCCTTTCTAGTTAAATAGTTCAGGGGTGCTGCAATATCTGCAAAATTTTTGAAAAATCTCCTATAATAGTTTGCGAATGCCACGAACCGTTTGGTCTCCCGTGAGTCACTAGGAATCGGAAAATTTTGAATAGCATTAATTTTGGATGGATCAGGTGTGACACCTTCGGCCGAAATGACATGTCCTAGGTAGAGGATTTCTTTCTTTAAAAATTCGCACTTATTAGGATTTAATTTTAAATTCACATTTCGTAACCGCTGAAACACTTTGATCAAATTTTTGTTATGATTTATTAAGTTATTTCCAAAGATTATTATATCGTCTAAATAAATGAAGCAACTTTCATAATTCAATCCTGACATGGCAATTGTCATTGCCCTTGAAAATGAATTTGGCGACGTTTTGAGGCCCATAGGCAATCTCTTCATTTGATATTGCCCCTTGTCCGTAGTGAAAGCTGTATACGGTCTGCTAGATGGATTTAATTCCACCTGGTAATAACCTTGGGATAGGTCAAGATGGGAAAAGTACATAGCACCCGACAGCGAGTCTAGAATTTCGACAATATTAGGCAATGGAAATTTATCATCTTCCAATTGTCTATTTAAGAGTCGATAATCTACGACAACTCTCCACTTTTTCTCTCCCATTTTATCCGACTTTTTCGGTACTATCAACAATGGCGAGGACCATTCCGATTTCGCCTCTTCTATTATACCTTCCCGTAACATATCGTCAATTTGCCTGTGTATCTCTTGTTTTTGAGCATGAGGTAATCGATACGGTTTTACATAAACAGGCTTTGCCGATTTTTTCAAATAAATTTCTTGTTTATAAACGTTTGTTACAGATAAAGGATCGTTTGGCAAATGAAATATATCAGAATATTTTGCACAAATTTTGTCTATTGAAATTTTTTCTTCCCGATTTAAATGCTCCGTTTTGATCAAGTTTAATAATTTTCCTACGCGATCTACTGAGTGTTGATTATTTTTAAATGTAAGTGCTTCGTAATCTATAAGCTTATCCATTTTTGGTTTGAAATTTTTCAGTGAAACAACGTCCTCTCGCACATTCAGTATTTTTATAGGTATCATATTATTTTTATCTGGCCGCGCGACACAACCAGCTACAAACACACCTTCGCATAATTCAGTAGGTAAAACAACACAGTCGTCTGCTATTTCAGCATTAATATATTTAATTACTTCGCATCTGGCAGGTATTGTCGTATATAATTCATAATTAGATTGCATAGGGAGCACAATTTTATTATTATTAAACCAGAATGACATTGAAAATTTTTCGAAGTCTATGACCGCGCTATATTTACTAAAGAAGTCCGAACCTAACACTCCGTGCATTGAGTCATCAAATTCCTGCATCAGTAGAAACTCATGACTAAATACTATATCACCTGTTTTTAACTGTATGTTTGTTTTACCTTTTGAATCTGTTGACCCTGAAATTCCGCTTATTCGCATTTGTTTTGAGCAATCGATTTTTTCGTTATAGTCTAGATATTTGTCAAAAATTATACTAATTGACGCACCTGTATCTAATAAAAATATAAGCGAACTATTTCTATACTTAAATGTAACAAAATTTAGGCCATAAGGCTTCCATATATTTCGATTTCTAACGTCACTACTGCGGGACACGAAAAAACTGATTTTCGTGCGCACCTTCATTACAATTTTCATTTATTGCAGAATAAGCCCTATTTTGGTTATTACGTGGGAAGTTTTCTCTGCGCCTGTAGCCACCACGTCCATAATTCCTATTGAAACCCCCATTATTAAAATGGTTTGCATTATTACTATAATTTCGTTGCGGATTATTGTTATTTGCGGGCCGATTACCAAAATTATTTTTATTTCTAAAAGATCTAAAGCCTGAATTTGCTCTAAAATGTTGACGTCCGCGCGCGTGAAAAACTTGCGTACTACCCTTTGGCAACTCTTCGTCTTTAGCCCCCTGTATAGCTTCGTTTAGCTTACTATAATTTCGCGCTTTTATAATAGTCCTTAGGTCAGAGTTCTGTAATCCATTGGCAAAAGAATTTACAGCTATTTTCTCATTTACCCCTCTTAAGATAGGAACATAATCTTCATTCCCATCTGCCTGCGTGATTGTGAGATTAACCAGCAGATCCTCAATTTTCCTACCGAACTCGTCGATAGAATTTCCGTTTTGCTTGGCATTATTTAATTGCCCAGAGAGGTACGGAACAGATTTTTTCGTAATAAAATGCGTTTTCAGATCAGAGACTAACGCGTCGTTTGTGACATATGTTGATTTTAACCTAATTTTTGCACTTTGAGATAGTCGCGTTTTTAAAACATATGTTGTTAATAATTTTTTCCCAACCGCATCTAATAATGCATCGTACAACTCAATGGCGTCTATAAGCTGTTTGGTTGAATTTTCACTACCGTCCATGACAGGTAGTAAGCTTGCTGCGGTCCGTAAATCAAATTTTTATGACATATTTACACTTTCGTCTGAACAATCTGAATCAGAAATTTCTGAATTTGAGTCCGAATTAGTCGAGCTCAAATCACTCTTTATCTGTTTATCTCGCTCGGATCGGAATTCAGTTAACCTACTCTCTAACTTATGTTTTATACTATCAAAATATTTATTTATGGAAACAATATATGTCCTAACCTCCTCTTTAACTTTAAAATCACTTTTTGATTTATTAAATAATTCTACTAAGACCCTATAATCATTTCTAAACTTATCTAGTTTTCTTAACTTACGGCGGGTAACGTCTTCTTTCTTCCTTACTTTTAAGTTATCCTTATTTAAATTCCTATAAAATACTCTTACTTCTTCTAGGATATATCTCAACTCATTTCCTTGGGGGCTTGACAATCCATTTTTCTTATTATATTTATATATTATATTTATTTATTATATTGTCCTAAAAACCTAAAAGAAAAAATGTTCTTCTTTCTACACCAGCTCCTGGCTCATGGTAATTTCCCTTCTTATTTTCTTCTCAAACTGCTTTTTGCACCTTCCATAACAATAAACAAAAATTACTCCTATGCATAAACCAATTACCAAAATTTCCACAATCTCTTTTATGCCCATTGATTTTAATTGGAATCCAGTCGTCTGGCCACCACTATTGCCTGCTTGTGCAATTATCACTTCTTCTTTCGTTTGTGAGGAGCCCATTTCCCAGATTAATTTTTCGGTACCATGTACTATACGCCATATAACTTATCCAGTAATAGTAAACTTATCCAGTAATAAACTTCTCGTTTGGCAGGATCGCCATGTGGTAAACTTATTGTGAGGGGTTTGTTAATAACTTATTCTTGCTTTATTTAGCCCTTTTATTCGACACATCATTTCAATACAATTTCTCTGTCTTAATTAATTTACAAAAACTAATTATAAAATCTAGATCATCATATATGCTGACCTGTCCTCTACAATTGCAATAATTTAAACATGTGTAATAAATATTTATTTTAACTAACCTACATAACTTATCTAATTATAAATTAACAATATACAGGATGATATTCCATTACACTGGTATACACGTTGCTATACAAACGGTAAGGAACAGACCATACATGGATAATTTAAGTGCCAGAAGACGGGCACTCTGTTACCTGTTGAGATGTAATATATCATTCAAACTGGGGAATAGATGTGTGTAGATGAAGGAATGTTGGGATGGAAGGATTTTGGAATGGAGAGAAGAAAAGCTACGTAGAAGAAAATATGAATGCAAGAATAATGATTAGGAGTGGAAGTGGTTCCTACGTGGGGTGGTATTGTTATAAAACTCGACAAAAGTTCTCTGATAAGGGACTTGCAAAGGAAATTGTACTTAGAAAATACACTAATTATGCAAGAGACGCAAAAACGTCATTGACATGAGTTTTTAAGAAGTGTAATGAAATTCGACGCTATCTTCGATTCTATGACGACTGAGCCTAAAAGGCATATTTTAATTTTAAACGTAATATTTGAAAAGTACAAAAATATTTCGCAACAGGACGAGACGAATATCTACATGACGGTAGCTCGCAAGCGAGGCCAGATTCTGCCTTTCTTCTCATGTTCTATGTTGTGAGTATATTCTTAAGGCAATCGAAGATTTCCATTGCAATTATTACAATTATTACCATTCTTTCAACACCAATCCTAAATTTATAGCTATATCCTTCCGGGAAATTGAATCTCTTTGTGCCAGTAGATTGTTACAGTCACTTTGCAGTTGTATGAAATTGAAATCATACGTCGTCGACACGTGTTCCGCTTACCATGGGTGGTACGTTGTTGTTTTATATAAAATTAACCATATAGGTTATGAATATTTTTACCTTATAAATATTGTATTTTCTACTCAGTAAATAGAAATATTCATCGAATTTAATTCTTTGTCTTTTTGTCTTTTCAAATCTGTTGAGGGCGCCGATTCTATACAGAAACTTGCAGAATTATTAGCATTAAAAGTGTCTAAGAGTGTTAATTTTAAGAAAATCGTTAGAGAAGTGCAATAATA
This sequence comes from Stenurella melanura, assembly GCA_963583905.1. Taxonomy (NCBI): domain Eukaryota; kingdom Metazoa; phylum Arthropoda; class Insecta; order Coleoptera; family Cerambycidae; genus Stenurella; species Stenurella melanura. The sequence continues at coordinate 47,175,969 of OY757313.1, forward strand.
GCATTCAAGAAATAAAAAGAAGCATCATCGTAGAAATTTTCATTTCTCGTCTTTAACACATTTAAAGTAACGATCTACCCTGAGAGTGAAAGGTAACCACCAAATATTGCAGAAGGCACTACTGGCGACCTTGTTATCTATATAGTTTCGTGTCCTTCTGACGCAAGGTGGTAACATTCTCCACAGTATCACAATTTCTACAAATATCGGTGAGGGCTTTATATTACTTGATGGCAACGTTCGAATTAATCTTGTCAAAGTATTCTATTTGCTAAAGCAAACTGAATAGTGAAAGGAGGAGTTGACCAGCATCGTCTCCAGAGATGAATCCAATTGAACATGTCTGTAGTAGAATAATACTGGGACTGGAGAAGACAGTCGCCAGAAGTTTCGGAAAGTAAATCAATTGGTGAATACTGTCATACATCAATAGGAAGCTATTCCTTAGAGATTTGTTAATGATTCTAATAATTGACACGTTTAAGATATTCAGTAAGTTATAAAGTGTTTGTGAATGACCCACACAATATAGATTTTTGTTGTAGAATTCGTTGTGTTGTTACTACCAACTTCGATTTTTTGTGTTCCAATTTAAAATACATTTCTTCGCAAATGCGAGATGTATAGCCGTATGTTTGCGTAACACACACATTAATCGAATGGAAGGATGGATGGAAGAGTAAGTTTTGTTTCAATATGCGTTACATTTGCATAGTAGATCGCTGTTTTAAAACCACGTCTTATTTACACACCGATCAATATAGACGACACACTGCAACATCACGCACAACCTCGAAGGTTACTTCATTCCCTGGCGACAGAGAAGGTGTAAATTCATCAACCCTTTGTTTCAAATCTTTGTACCCTATTTTTGTTTAAATTTGTATTTGAAGCTTGATGATAACGCTCGCCAAGCCGACGTCAAACTAACACGTAGGTATAGTCCGGGAAGTTTAGCATTTCACTTCGGAAAAATGTATAGTGAGATATAAATTGGTGAACACGTACCTTTCAGCTCCCCAAACAATCTGTGAAAAGTCCCAAAGATTCCGGTGGATGCATAACTGTTGACAGCGGAAAAACGGACCAAAAAGTCCCTTTTCTCGGTTATTTGCCAATATCTTTGTTCTCATCGATCCTACGGCTATGAAGTGTACTTATAAGAAAGAAAGAACGGAAAATTCTATACAGAAAAGATGGTATGAAGTTTATTGATGACACTAATAGTTTTTATGTAATCGGGCATTGAAACTCCGGTAAAACATTTTGTATGGATATTTTAGTACATGTAATAATCAAAATACAGGTTTCTGTGCGTTATCTTCTAATTTTTACATTTTTGATAGGAATTGGGGTATGAAAAATGACATATTTCAGCGAACAAAATTTATTACTTATTTATTTAGATTATTAATTTTTAACTTAATATTAATAATAACTACAAAAATTATGTTTGTTAATGTTCAGTTTTGACTTATTTTTGACATGTTCCTATACATCCTCGATTTATTCTTTATTTTACCACTGGACTGGTGGAGAATACTAGGATTCGGAATAATCAATAGAGGTTGTTTCTGGATAGTCGATGTCAATTCTTTTTTCGAGATTATGGTCTTCGATTGGGGCAGCATTCAGGCAAGATGTCCCATGACAATTGTCACAAACTGCTGAACATTACAGTCCCAACTTTCGACAGCTGCACAAAGCGCCACAGCCTTTCGAACAATTACAAAAAATCATGTTCAAAAGACAACCCGCGGCAGGAGATTGCGAGGTTTTTATTGGCTCTAATAAGCTGTTTTTGAATACCCATACCCAATCTTGATGGTTCAGCTCGTTTCCTAACCACTTCTGCACCTGGTAGTAGACACGATATAGGCGCGCTCTAGCCGCATCGACTGTGGGGCGTAACATACTCAACTGGTCCGACTTGCCTCTACCTACAGCTTTCTTAAAGCACTGGTAACGGCATTCCTCCAAGTCATCTTGATTAACCGGGACGGGGCGCCATACACAGCGAGGAAGATGCGTACTCCATCGGAAGAAACTGATTCTCGAGAAGCATAACTATTGTTGAAAATTTGAGCTGCAGCACGTAGGCCTTGACGTTTCGTGAAAAGTTTCAAAGCTGCAGTTTTCCCTTTATGAAAAAGAACAAATGTCGTGTCACATCCAGTGAATGCGTGTAAGATTAGACCTGATGACTTCGTATTTATTGAAACTTCGAAAAAAGTATAGCTTTCGCTAGACTTTTCCTTTGCCTGACCTGAGAAAGAAGATCTCTTCATCAATCGGAGCGCGACTAACCAAAATTACCAAAAGGTCTACATCTTCCCCAACAACAACTGTTCTATTTGTGCGTGAACATTCTAGAGCTGTTTTAATGATTAAAACATTGACAAACATTGAAATTAATCTGCTCTTGTTGTTACTGTTGGAAATAAAGTTTCCCTGGCTTACTGTGACATCAGTCGTCTCATCGAAGTAAGTATCAACATCTGAACATTTTGCTGCACGACGACGTTTCGTCATGATTCGGGTTCAAAGTGATAACCTGCCTCTATACGTTAGTCATCAGCACACCCCACCAGAAAAAAACAGTAAAGCAGGTATAGACCCATCACCGACGTCAGAGAGGAAGGTGCAGTTGCTATTTGCACCGCCACACAGAACGCACCACGCAGCGGCGCCGAACAACAAAACTTAATCTGTTTCAAGCCTCTTTCCGTGGAAATGACTAGTTCTATCGATAAACTTTATATCACCTTTTTTGTAGAGAATTTTCCGCTGTCCACAGTTTTGCATACACCGGAATTCATTGGGACTTTTCACAGATTGTTTGGGAAGCTGAAACGTACGTGTACACCAATTTATAGCTTACTATAAATTTTTACGAAGATGAGCGCATTTTTCGCCTAAAATTCCTAAATTAGTATGAATTATTGGTTTGCTAAAATATGGCCTACATAGAGGCTAGGTGCCCATCGGTGTAACTCTCCATTTTACCTAAATTCCTCGTATCTACGAAAACGTAATTCAATGTCACGTGACAGTATTTCCTCCTATTGAAATTGAGAGTTTATTTAGTTATTTGGCTATCACAGCGATAATAAGAAACAAAAGATCAACTTATTTGTGTCTCTAATTGTCAAATCTGACAGTTACGCATTTCAAACTTTTAATGGTTCAAATTTTTAAATAAAGTGATTACTGCTTGTTGTGAAACAATTTTGTAAATTTAATGTATAAGGCGTGTAATGTAATAAATAATTTTCGTTTCTTCTGAATGTTGTAATGATATTTTTAATATGTCAGTTTCAAACTTTCTATTCCAATTTAGTTTCTTCTGAGTGGATGCAATCATTATATTCTCTTGGCAAATATAACACGTCTTATGATTAATAATAATCGATTATATTTTCGTGCAACCGTAGTAAGTCAATCAACTGGTCCCTCGGACTCGTTGAATCTGCAATTAAGTCATTTCAAAATTGAATCAAACTTTTTTCAAATCTAGGCATTCAAAACCATTCAAACTTCTATAACATATTGTTGGTACTTTAATAAAGTATATTGTAAATGAATTATGATTAATTTCAATTCTTGTGGTTAAGCCATTGGTTTCATTGCCGATTTTTCCTCCGAAAAAACGTGAGAACCATTTTATTTTCGTCATAACTACGTAAGTTTTTATGCTAACTGCTTTTACTAAAGCTCATTTTAAAGTTCAAGTGTTTTGAAAAGGGTCTAACAAGTTTTCCTCAAAAATTCGTCGTTCTTCCGTTATTTAACGTTGAAACGTTCGAATTCAGTTCTCGGCGAATAAACAGTCACCATCAACGACCCATAACATGGTTCATATTGCACCTACAGAAGTAAAAAGAAAACCAATCTATTTGTCATTTCATAAGCTTCATTTTTGCTTCTGATAATTTTTTTGATGAAACGTAAGGTTTTCGAGTTATTCGTAAAGACGAAAAATCAACATTTTCAATCGAGACCCACATATAATAAAATGGTATGCAATGTATATTCAATCTATGGATATGTATATCCACAAGATGGAGAAAGTATATCTAATGTACATCTAATGGATTCTGGAATTAACATTCCTAGCATATACATTTGTCGCCGACTTCCATATCTCTTTCATATCCACTAAATGTACATAATCATATGCAATGTACATTCAATGGATGTGAAACACACATCATATACACAATCGCATATTTTATGAATATACATTTACATATCTCTGAAGTAGTTTCCACGGACATCAAAACACTTATTGAACACACTGCACTAGACGCGTGTTGCCCCAGTTATGTTGTCATCACCGGGAGATAATTAAAACGAACAGTTTTAATCGTCTCGATGATACCAACACGATTGGTGCAGCACGCATCGAATGAAAGTGTTCAAGTGTTTTGATGTTCGTGGGAACTACTTTAGAGGTATCCATATAAGAGGTAACAAAACACAGATAGTTTAACAAGAAATATATTTGTATAACTATTTTAAACCTACACAAACTTTACAAAAACCTAAATTATTACACAATATTTACGTATACTTTTTACCTTCCGGTAGTTTAACAAATTGTAAACATATGTATAATTCTATAGTTACTCGTGTCCTACATATGTGTTTAAAACATTTTCAACCATCAGTAAGTTATATAATATGAACGTATGTAATTTTTATCCACTATATTTACAAAATACATAGTCAATATAACTTTACATTTTTAAGCCTATGTCACTTTGCGCCATCTAAACACACCTGCCACAATCAGTTAAATATGTAACTTGCAAATTTTCTAACCCTAAAAGAGTATGTATTTACAAATCTAAAGAATTGCATTATAATAAATATACTCTTACATCATGGGATCTTCATGAAAATCTAACAGAATAATATAGCAATAAGCAAATATAAAATCCAGAAAATGAGAAAAAGTTAACTTCCATCACACATAAACACTATGCACGCAACACTATAGGGCTTAATGGCTGCCGGCTGTTACGAAATATAATCCGTAAACAAGTAATGCGTGATGTGCCAACGTACTAAGCCATAAATTAGTAGCTCATGCGCATCAGATAATGAGATAAAATTCGTGTACGTGTATAATTTAATTATACCTCAATGGACATGTTATGTATAAATCATTATGTATATGCCTCCAGTAATATAAATTATATATGACACTGATGGATGCCAGTAGCTGAATATACATTTCATATCTTATGAATATTTAACAAAACGTATTCAAATTCCAACATCTAGTGCATATGCCACAGATGTACATATTCATGAGATGTTATGTGGGGAATAACTCGAAACATATTGATTTACTGAAAATACTTCATAAAACATTTTTTTGCTTAGAATTCATCCCTATCGATTTCTGCGGTTATTTTGAGTCTACTAATTTCCACCCCCGAGAAGGGGTGGCAGCCACCCCCAGGGTAAAAGCGCACATCGGCACTATATAACTTTTGTTCCTTGAGCCATTCTCTACTTATTGTCCAAACTTCACGTAAATCGGTTTTTTCCGAAAAAATTTTGAGCAAAAACCATCAAACACTTGAGAAATAGGAAATCTGGATGTGAAAGTAGTAATTGCTTAGGTAGCGGTTTTTTTTAAAATTGTACTATACACGTTGATAAATAGGTATAATGGTTTTAATCTCTAAGAAAGGAAGAACAAATAAAGCAGGAAATAATTATTTTAACTATACTAAGCTGATAATGCCCACGCCTGTATTATTTTTTTACATTCATTGACAGGATACTTAAGAAAAGATATAGACTAGTTAATAATGTAGCATAGAGCTTGGCTTATTGCAACCAATAATAATACACCACAGGTAATACAATTCACTTTATCCGTGAAGACCTGAGATGTGATCTTGCAACGCCAATAGTAAAATTTCCAAATCAGAAAATACACACACCAATATTATACGTATACACTTATTGACAGAATTTTTGAGGGTTGCGTATATTAAATATTCTTGGCACCTTCAGGTAGACAAGAATTACAAGAATTACGATCATATTTATGCCAGGCACCAGAATCCTATAGTTACGGCTCTGTTGGGCGATATATATAGTTGCCGCAATCTATATGTATCATATCTTATTTGTATTGAACCCAACACGCAACGAGATAAACAGCTTACCAAATCAATATACGTATAAGTATTATATTATGTTAAAAAAACTCATCTTCAAATGTAGGTATCTAACAAGTAATTTTAATCAGTAGGTAAGAGAGAGGTAGATTATTAATTATTTGACTACTTGAGTCGGATTCTATCACTGTATCACTTAAAAATGTTCTTTGTCATTGTCGCTATTTTAAGAATGTAGTGGAATTTTTATACAAAATTGAAAATATTTACCATATCTCCAGTGGCATATCTAAAACTGGGAGGGCGGGTAAGATAATGAGAGTATGTATGTTTATTACACATTGTTTGTTATGCGACATATTCATGATATCACGAATATAATAATGTCCATTTTTATTTCCGATTTTCTTGTTTCAGTGGTGTACTTTAAAAAGCATTCATCATTACTAACCGGCATAAGTCACTGTCTCGTTGGCATAAAGGATATCCCACAGAGGCGTACTTAAAATTTTTGTGCACAATAACTGTAGAAATTTGTTGTTGTCTTTGGTAAACATATAGTTATTTGGTATATTGATAAATTAAAAGATTTTACTCTGTTTTACTTGTACCAAGATAGGAATAATGTATTTGTGGAGCATTGGCGAATTCGTTATTCCATGACAGACTGACAATATTGAGTTCGACTCTGTCATGTGTAGTGTTTCCATACCTGCATACATCTTAAATAATTTCGGTAGGAATGAGTTGGGTAACTATATCAAAATAATTTGAAATAATAATTCAAACAGGTGTATTTCCGTTAAGTTTTTATATTAATCAAGCCAGAACATACTTTACATGAGAACAAGGTTGTTCTATGTATGAAGTAATACATTATATTTATAATTTGCCATTTTCTACAAAAACAGAGCACGCCTCGCTCTCCCATCTATTCGTAAGCGGCAAAGCTTTGAGGTTTATTATGTGCGTTAAATATCTGTAGTCAACTATATTAAAAAATAACTAGGACAAAAAAATTTGCTTAATTCAAAAATGAACAAGCAACTTACAATTTCATAGCATTCTGTGTCCAAAATTTGACTACACATTCGGTGAGCAATTCATTTTAAAAACCTTTTAGCCTCTCATTCAGGTATACAATATTAAAAAACTGCAATTTCTTAGGAGGCGTGGGTGTCTCGAAATGTTTGTTATCTCACCATCTCTCTCTGTTCCAAATTTTAAGAAAATAATCTCCAAATTTGAGCAAAATGGGACACTTTATATTTTATCACAAAATATTGAAGAAAATTACATACCTACTCTTAGAATTGTTTCAGATTTTTATAAAGATAGCTGTAAGCTCGGAATTACCTATCGAATTCCAGGGGTGGCTTTTACAGATATATTACATATTGTAAACATGTACTCAAACATTCCCAAAGTATAAAAACAGAAAGTCGTGCAACATACTAAATTAATTTTATTTAGTCATACAATGTTAATGTTAGTTTCATCGAGAAACGCATTATATTAAATAAAAACAAAACGGATAATAGATATTTTAAATTGCAGCAGGCTGTTTACCTGAAATCTAATCACAGGCGGGGAGGGGAGTAATTTAACATTCAACAAGATCAGTGTTGCCGTTTTGCCAGCAATTACTGGCATTTGCCAGGAATAAAGAATATTGCCAGTAAACTTGCCTAGATTGACCTACTGCCAGGAATTTACGAATCATAAAGATTACTTTGATGGATTTTAAGAATGCCAAGAGGTAATACAAACATTTTTTATGCGGAAAATTGCATTGTAAGGAGTAGAATCTCCTTCGCTTTTCGGAATTGCAACCGAGGTTAAAAATTGTATTGCAAGGAATCATCGTTTTGAGGTAAAAAAATTGTATTGCAAGGAATGATCTACCGCACCCCCCGGTACCCCCCCCCCCGGTTCTTCAAAATTACAATCATTAAATATTCTATTGTGGGGAATAATTTCACCCCCGCTCTTCAGAATTATACCGAAGAGCTGACAGTGGAGCTCGGGACCCCGATTTTCTTTCGACGACCCTGGGAATACAATATTGCGAAATTTTGCCAGGAATGCAATCAAGCTTCGCCAGTAATTTCGTTTTAACCTCGTGGCAACACTGAACAAGATTACTCAGTGCTTCTCTTACTATAGATTTATTCGAATGTAAGGACTAAAAACGCAAACTACAGTAAATTGGATTCGCGATATGGCCGATTTACATTTTGATGTAGAGAGTATTGCACTAGATGTGACAAAGCAATTTCGGGGTCATGCAAAACAAATATTAATTCACATGATTCTTCAGAAATCGATAAACTAGGTAGCACACAACGTAATTTTAATTTAGAGTCAGTGGAATTTATGATAGGATGTAATATACCTTGGTAGAATCTAGGCAATCCACTTTTCGGACGATTTTTTGAAAAATGTATTAGTGGCAAAAATAGCAATGTTAAGGTGCCTTCGGATTCTACACTAAGAAAAAAATATTTATTTACGGAGCGTAAAAATATTAGACAGAACATTTCTGGACGAAACAATCAATGCTTGTGGGTTCAAGGTAGCGAATGTTTTTGGTGGGTGCATTGGACGAAAATTGCACTATGAGCGGACACTTGATCGCCTCTAAAGTTTTAGAAGCTACAAATTCTCGCACTATAGCGGATGCAGTAAATTCAAGTTTACAAAACTTTTGAGCTGACAAATATGCATAAAATAAGAACAAGTTCTTATTATTTCTTACCGATGGAGTGAATTATATGATAGCTGCTGGAAGAATTTTGAAGGAAACATATCGGAATATGCTGCATGTAACATGTTTAGCACATGGGCTTCATAGGATTACTGACTAGGAGGTGCTAACCTAATGTTGATAAATTAATCGTTAGTGCAAAGGAAGTTTTTCTTAAAGCACCAACTCGTATACGGTTGTTCACGAAACTGTGTTCACGAACTTGGCTAAAGGGAGCATCGTTCTATTACTGTCATATTGAAAATGTTAAATCCGTAATACAGCAGTTAAACCCTAATGACGCAGTTGCTACTTCACAGGCGCAACAGGCATTTATGTATCCAACTGTTCATACACGGATGTTTTTCACGAATTCCACTAGGCATACGGGAATTTCAATATCAGCCAACATCAGAATTTACTACAGTGGATGCAATAAAATGTTGTGTTCGATCTTCGTCAATATATTTTTCAATTACAAGGAGATATTGCTGCGAGGGTACAAAGACAATTCCAGACTGTTTTAAAAGAGAATCCCAGATTTGATACGATGAAAGGTGTAATAGACCTTTTAAACGGCAAAGAAGTAGACTTTGCGAAAATTTAGATATTTTAAGTATGTCCCAGTTACATCTGTCGACGTCGAGTGGTCCTTCTCGCAATATAAATGAATTTTCAACAAAAGACGCCGAAGTTTAACTTCAAAACATTTAGAACAGATATTAGTAATATATTTTTATTCTTATAATCGGCAGTGAAGAATACTTGTGTGTGTTAATTCAGTGTTAAGTACGTCCCCTTGTACCTCCAGTTCTTTTCGAGTGAGTGTTTATGATAAATTGCCTTTATCAGCTTTAGTTAATATGGAATTGGCTAAAAAAAAATCAAGGTAAAATATTGTTTCAAACATGCATGCAAATATTTATGTGCAGACACATAACCACCTAAAGCCAACACTGGTTTTACCAAATATCCGATAGGTAATTCCGACCTCTATTAATGACATACAAAATATCACTATTACCTAGTTCACAATCAAAATAATCGCATTTTGTCCCCCCAGCGGCTCTAGAACGTTTGAAATTTGTTGCATTAGATTCAATTTCAAATGTCAACTGTTATGAATGTAATTTTTATGTCCTGTGTAGGTTAAATTGTTATAAGAAATGGGTTTTCATACAAACCACAAATTAAATGTGACTTTAATTTACGGAGAATACAGATAAAATTGCTTCTGCAGCGGTTGTCTTATAGCTATAAGGAAGATGTTTTTCTGAGAGGCTAAAGCCTGATCGTAAGACAATTTGTAAGTTTATGTGATAATTGAAGACATTTATACATTGAGGCTTGTGCAGTACTCAAATATCTATATTATTTTCCGAAATATTACGAGAGCCTTTATTGGTGCACCCTGTATATGTACAATGCATGCGTGTGTTGAAAAAAAATCATAAACATTGAGAATTCAGACAAATCGATTTTACTTAATTGTTTCTGTATTACACGCGTTTTCAAAACGTAATTGATATCGAGTTTAACGTTTTCACTCCTACGACGAATCTTACTGATGAAAGTAGAATCCAGGTCAACATTCAACATAGCTCAAGGTTTCGGATGTTACCTTCATTCGTATCAACCTTCGACCGTTTCTCGAGTTAACAACCGCAGTGACATCTCTTGCGCAGAGGCCAGGATTCATTAGAGAAGAAAAACAAAAAATGAAATCGCTGCACACTTCTCCAACTAATAGGTATAAGATTTATCATTCGTTATCATCTGAAATTTGTTTGTTTAGATTTTATAAATTTCTAGTCAGAATGAAAAAAATTTACATTCGGTGGCCGTATACAATTAACAGAAAAATATAATGATAACGATTTGCAAATATTATTAGATACTTCATCTTCCTTTGCCACCTCGGTCAATAGATGTCACACATTGCCTCCTAACTTTACTTCATCATTTTAATAGTAATTAATTTTAGATACCTATTAACAGATGTCTCTACAGCATTGGTATATTGGAATTTTAAATTAGAAGTGCACGTTTATAGTCACAATCACGATTCATCATACTCCCCACAATTTGTATATGTTGCACAATATTGTATTGTGTTGATGAGATTACAATGTGCGTAATAATGTGCGATTCCTAGCATTAATTAAATTATATTGAAATAAATGTTTCCTGTAAGAGTCATTCTTGAACTCCAATAATAGGTCTTGGAGTAGACAGAGGGCGCGGTACGTGGTACGGCCATGATTATTTTGCTTTGGCCTCCACTGTTCAGATGGCACCAGTATTTATAAATAAATCAAAAATAAAATATTTTAACTTTGACATTTTTGACGTTTGTTAATACTATGTTTTGTTTATACAGGACATAAACAACATCTAAATATTAATTTTTAAACGCTAAGTGAGTGTGGTACTGACTGTATGACTTAGAAATAAGTTTATTGATCCTTTGTTCCAGTAAATTTTGTTAATTAAATGGCAGATAACAGAAAGTAGGGTTATGGCTGATACAGACTGTGCAAGTGAAAGCCCTAGTTCTGTAGGTGACGAAGAACGAGTCAGAAGACTTTTTCAGGCCTGTGATGCCAATGGAGATGGTTACATCGACAGGTAATGGATAGACTACTACACTGTGCACAGACTATGACTTACTTTATTCAATTTTGTAGTCAGGACCTATTAGCTATCTGCCGAGAACTCAGTCTTGAAGACTCTCTCGATGAGTTAATGTTGCAGCTTGGAGCTGACTCTCAAGGAAGAATATCTTACGAACAATTTTTACAAAGAAGGCTAGCCTTAAGACCTGAAATTGATGCTCTAAAAAGTTCTAATAATAAGGACAATATTAGCGACAACAGCCAAGGTAATGTTCTTTTTGTGGTGTTCACTTTCTGATTAATAATTTACACATTAATGGCAATATATAAATTGATGTGTAAGTTCCATTTTATTTCATTCAACTGTGATATTTACCCCATTATACTTAGGTATAGTTATTACCATGTACCTTTTGTTTCTTGGATCTTCGCCAGACTTGGTAATTTGTTTGTCTGGTAATAAATTACCATTGGATCGGTTCTGTAAGGGCTCCACTTATTTTATTTCATATTAGCTTCACAAATGGAAGTGATACCGTTATAAATAATTTTAGTCATAAAATATGATACTGTTAAAATTATTATGAAACCTTGGTATCGAAGAACACTTTGGAACTGGACCTAAATAGGAGTCGACAAACTTGTAAAAACGGGAACCTTTATTTTAGCTTTTTTCGACTTAGGAACAGTTTTTTTTTATATTTTGTTTTTTTTAACTGAAATCGAGACGGAAGCCTTAAGGTAAACCGACCAGTTACTGATAGTTTTAAGATTAATACGGCTAAGTTTTGTATTAAAAGAATACAGTACCTGTATTATTGGGTGTTTTTGATTACTCATCATTCCAATATATTTTTTTGTTACTGATTATTGCACTTGAAATATATACTTACCTTAATGTTTCAATTAAGCTTGGTGGGTGGAAACTATCTCCTTAAAGAGGATAACACTTGAGGAGCGGAATGGGTGGGAGACGAATCTGACCATAATCAATGTTCTTGACCTAACTGGAACCTCTCAAAAAAATTCTACAGAAATCCAGTGAGTTCAGTAATCTCTTCAGGGAAGTAGTTTTCTGATGCTGTTTGCCTCATGGGGGTAGTTTGGTAGTTTCCACCTCTTTCACATCATTACCCTTCCCTCCCTTATCATCCTCCCAACTAACAATAGTGGGGTCCAAAACCACCCTTAACGTCTCTTTCCTGACATCATTCCAACCCTGTATTTTGGCGAATTGGCCCTCCACATAACTTAAGGTGGTAATTCTAGAGGGAGATGACCCCAATAGGACATAAAACTATGATGCCTCTGTACCATTAATGAAATATAAATATTCATTAAATATTGTGGGTTTAAAATCAATAATTTTTCTTCGTGTCTGCTGATGGTTAAAGCAGAATAAGTTTTTTATGTTATTTAATGAACAACTGAAGAAAAAATGCTCGTAGATAGTATATGAGATACTTGGTCACCCATTCAAATGCCTGACTCAATCAGTGTTGCCTTACTTTGTTGATCGAGCGAAATTTAAACAAAAGAGTTTCAGCATAAATTAAAAAAATTAAATTTTAATAAGAAATTCTCAATATAAATTTGAAAGCTTGTTCAATAACATTTAATTTGAGTTTGGACATGACCCTTTATGATATAAGTTAGCTATGATCAGCCAAGAATTCCCCAAATACACATTTATGAAATATTGTTGAATAACTCGTTTATAATGTTAGATACATAGATACATTTTTAATGAGAAATTGTGTGGTGTATACATCAGTCTTAGAAAAGCATATATATTTGGCCAAAACTTTTTAATGCAAAATGGTTTTTTCATCATTTGTGATCCCAATTGCAGATTTAGAAGTAGCCATTTGAATATAAGCTATTTTGTTCCTGTAAAAGTGTTTGATTTGATATATTTTTTTTGCAAAAATCCAATGAGCAAAAACTAAAATATTGCTTTTTGTAGTAAATTTTCTCAACCTGCAAGTGATATTGTTTAATTGGTACCCATTTACTTATATATGGAGTTTATCTCAGACTTATTCTGGGTATAAAAAATGTCGGCGCCTTTGATAGTGTGGTAAAGAACAAAGATCTGTTTATAAAAGACTGTAATAATTGTAAAATACATATATTTGCCAAACACAACAGTACCTGCATAAACGAATATATACACGGAAGTATAATATAAGAACACTAAATCAAAATTCGACAGCTAGAGCTCTTACCAAACACGCTTTAGACCATAATCATAGCTTTAACTTTGACAATACAAAAATTTTACAGAAGGTACCAAATTATCATTGAAGGACAGTACATGAAATGTTACAAATTAAAAGACAACAACGCAATAAACAATCGCACTGATATAGAGAGTTTAAGTGAATCATATTTTACCTTTTTAAATTAACTAAAAAGGGGATATTATTACACAACATATATTTTTATATCTTTCCATCAAGTCCGCAAGATAATTCTTAAAATATCATATTTTACACCACCAGCCATTAGAGAAAACTTCATATCTAACATCCATAAATTAAATAAACAACTATCAATCGTGACATAATACAGACCAGAAAGCAGGCAATACTTTTGTTTAGCATTTAGTTGCATTAAAACTTTTAACAGAAATAGACAAAATGGTAAATTAGTGCAAATAAAAATTTTTAAATTCTAAGTAATGAAACTCAATTTGTAAAATTACATAAAATAATCGTACTTTAATATAAATATTGTAGTTTTTCCTCTGATGATGGTTAATAAAACCAAAACGTAAGAAAATATAAGAATTTTCAGTTATGGTATTTAGTAAAATAGCATATATTCAGTAAAAATCATAAATGAACAGTAAAAAACACTAACCTTTCGGTATTCCAAATATGTTCTTCATGTCAACAATTAATGTCAGTATATTAGCAAACGTTCAATAAAACGATAGTACTTACTATATTAATCTTTAATGTTGTCATTCACGTCATCAATTTATATTTTTATCAAAGTCATGAGATTTTTCTCTGAGCTTAAATACTACCGCATTAGAATGTAAATAACAGAAAGTAACGTCTGATGGGTCTACGACAGAAGTCCCAAGCGTAACGATGCATTTTAGAGATGAATAATACGGAATTCGGAAATTAAAAGATGATGACGTAAGCGACAACATTCGTGATTAGTATTGTAAGTGCTCGTCAAATGATGCTGTAGACAATCTGAGTTGTGTAGAATGCATAAAATAATAAAAATAGACGACAAACTTGGGAAAATAGGAAGACAGATGCAATACAAAAGTTTACTTGTGTAATATAATAGCAAAAATGACCTCGATAATAACCCTTCACTGTGCTAACACATGAAATTTAGTCATCACAAAATACACCGAGTAGCAGTTGGAGACTGCACCGAAGTCTTCTCAACCTAGAGGGTCAAAGTTGTTTTTATTGAACGTTTATTATTTTTACTGGGTAAATTGGATTGAAATAAGTGCGATTTTTCACCAAAAAAATGCTAATAAGTGTCATATAATTAAACAGGTATAGAAAAAATACATTTTTTACTGACTGTTCATATTCTATAAAATGGCTTACATGAAAAAAAAAAAACGCTGCCTAAGGAATCACTACTTCCACATCCAGATTTTCCATCTATATAAGTCTCTAAAGGAAAACAGAATTTTAACAAAATTTGAGGCAGATCACATGAAAAAATATGACGTTGGTTTCTAGCATATACATGAAGTTTCTGGACTCTTATCAGCTTGGTCTACTTATTTTCCTCAATTTATACCCCCCCACCCCATCAATGGGAATATCTCCATCATATGCCATTACAACAATATAATAATAATATTGTAAGGAAATCTGAGGCCTTGGCTTCTAGTACATATACCGAATCTCAAGTTTCTGTATTCTTACAAACTTGCCTTACTCATTTTCCCATATTTACCTCTACTTACCCTTCACCCCTTCAACGGAATATTTTACCGGTGACAGCATCATCTGGAGTAGAAGGATATATAATAATTGTAATCAAATTTTCGAGCTTGAAGAGTTGTGTAATGCAGTAGATTAAAAACTCGTCACACTCTGGTGTTTACGATGAAGACATTTTTCACAGAAAATAAGGTTATATCACTTTATTCAATCAGAAATGGCGAACACAACAAGTATGCTGTAGCACAGACCTTGTGACTGAAGGTTGACAGTGCCACTGGATTCGATGTCAAATATGATGCAAATCATTCTCATTGACTTAGATCAATGAACACACACAAACTCGTTTCTGCGCATCAGTTTTTGCAAGCGTCTTCTCATAATAATACTACTCTACATACGTGTCCTAAATTTCAAGTTAATATCTCCGTTTAATTTTATCAGCCCCTTTAATAATGGAATAGGGGTGGTGGAGGGGTTGAAAAATGTTATAATAATATCTGAGACCTTGGCTTCTAGTATATATACCAAATCCCCAGAGTCTGTACTCTTACCAGCTTGCTTTACTTATTTTCCACTACTTAACTCCCAACCCTTCAACGGAATCATCTCAAAATATAATCTAATTACAGATGTCGTCATAATACATACATGTTCCGAATTTCATGTGAAAATCTCAATTTTATTTTATCAAGCCTTTTAATGATGGAGTCGGGGTGGGAGGGAGGGGTAGTTCTGAAAAATATTATAATTGAATCTGAGGCCTTGGCTTCTAGTGCATACACCAAATCCCAAGTTTCTATACACTTACCAGCTTGCTTTACTTACTTTGTCTTATCTACCCCTATTTAACCCCCAGCCTTTCAACGGAATCATCTCAAAATAAAATCTAGTTCCAGGTGTTGTTATAATATATACCTGTACGAAATTTCAAGTGACTATCTCAATTTTATTTTATCAACCCCTTTAATAATGTAGTAGGGGTGGGAGAGGCATGCAAAATTATATAGATAAATCATGCATACTCTTAAAGATCGACGTAATATCGATATAACAGCAATATCGAAAATATCAGAGTATATCAGAAAGAAACAAAGCGAATCTGAATCAGTATTTCGCTTTGATACGATAACATTTTATTTTGGCCATCTATCGAGTACTACTGTGAAAACTGCAATACATTTTTGAGTTATATATTCCTATGCACCACTGAACATGAACAAATGAAGATGGTATGGGTAATCACTACAGCCCAGTAACAATGCAGCGGCTATAGCGCCTCGCATAGCGCCAAACACGCCATAGGCGTTATTTACTCCACTAAAAACCAACATTATGGTAAAAAAAAACTCGAATACAAAAAACATTGTCTGAATTTTTTCATCAACTTTAATTTATCGAATATGGATAATCGATAATATCAATGTTTTTTCCACGATAAATATCATATATCGATAGTTGGGTTTGATGTTATCATCGATATGAACTATCGATACTTTCGGTTCAATGCCGCATCACAACTTTTACCAGCTTGCTTTACTTATTTCCTCTATTTACCCCCACCCTTCATCGTATAAGGGATCATCCATTAATTACGTCACGCAAATTGTACGATTTCTACCCTTCCCTCTCCCTATATCACAGGTTGTCACATTCGAGTCAACCCCTCTCCCCCTGTTGTGACGTCACATATTTTATGGCATTAAATTTTGAGGTAGCATATTCTAATCTTTTTATATATTTTTTTTTATTCAATTAAAACAATAGTATGAGTTGGTGTAAATAATACAAAAGTTTCACCACCTTCTCCCTTCTTGTCGCACTTTATGGACCCCCTCCTCCCCCCTCAAAGCATGACATAATTAATGGATGGCCCCTAAGTTTAAAAAACAATCCAGTTCCAGGTCTTGTTAAAATAAATACGCGTTATAAAATTTCAAGTCAATATATTAAACCGTTCCAGAGAAAATGTGCGCACAAAAAAAAGTTACAGACAGACCGACAGACAGAATTTTTTTTTGCCCAAATTTAAAATCTCGACGTTTCATAACACACTAAACCTATTTCAACAATAAAAAATTTTGAATTTTCTTTTACGATTACTATACTTCCACTCCACTATGTGGAGGTAATATACTTATTATTATTATTATTTAATAGAACACTACAATGAATTACTGGTTATTTTCACTTTATAAATATGCAACATGTAGGTTTTATTTGACTGATCATATATGTTTGCCTTCTTTCCCAAAATGTTAAATACTGGCGAATTTTATTTTTTTTTAAATTAAATTAAATTAATTAAAATTAAATTAAAACAAAATCTTAGTATGTACCGAGCAGTGTAATACTACCAATTCAAAATATATATTAATGAAATTTAAATATAAATTTACAAGTAGGTAAGTATTACTTATAAACAACCCCCACAGTGACGTTTTGGCTTTTCTGCATCATCAGAACATTAAAAAATGTTAGTCTGAAATAATGTATTATGTACCCTTGTGACTTGTTCTTTTAACATAATGTTTTAACCAACACATTTATTTCAGGAAAATTAGATCGTTGGGAATGGGATTCCGGAGCTAGGGATATGAGTCCAGTTCCTAAAAGCATCGTCAAAAATGCAGAAAAGTACACCGAAGAAGAGTTTAAGGTAAGTCTTTTATTTACAAAATTTATAAATAACATTCCAACTATTACTTAATAATGAATTTGTTCACATCAGTAATTAATGTCATAATCTAGCATTTTTTTCGATGTGTTCCACCAGATGTTTAAAAATCCTACATCCAAAATATGATCGGTAAACTTTCTATAAGGTACTTGTAGATACGAGCAGTTACTCTCGTATGTATTACACTCACTACTAAAATCATCCACCCATATTATGGAGGCTATGCCTAAATTCCGGTATCGTATTAAATTGGCATTAAAACATTTCTCTATATATTTTAAGTGATTTATAGATTCTGGATTTGCTAAACTCGGATTAACGAGGGCCAATTCATTGGCACTTTCTATACATTTAGCTCTAAAACTTTGTAGATTTGGGTTATGCATAGCACAACAACTTAGAAAACCCATTCCAGTAAAATATAGCGTTGATTTCAGGGGTTTTGCTTTGATCTCCTGCCTTAATGAGATAGTAACGTCTGCATAATCTTTTGCAATTTGTTTCCAGTATTGTATCCATTTTTCAAATATTGTTCCTTTTATTTTTGTATTAAATTTTTCGCTAGTATTCTTCCATTGTTCGATGGTTCTCGCACTTACATTTAAATAGTTTATTCGGGCTGATTTGAACATTGTACAAGTTTCTTAGGTTATATTAATAATTTCACAGTACCTTTCTTTATACAAGATTGTTTTATCAATTATTGCATTATTTTCTGCGTAAATGCACTCATATTTCTTTTTTAATCTTACGCTTATGATTTGTGTGATTTTTGTATTTCTGGCAACACAAGAGTATTGACACTTTGACAGTCGATGATCAAATAAGGACAAACGACAATAACGACATCTTCCGAGTCTTCTGTGGAATGATGTAACCATATGGTAAATAATAAAAATAGGTAGAACACTGTAATACAAATGAGCAGAACCGTATTATAGTGCCACCTGACGGCGGGAAGAAGTAGCATAAATTTTGAAGTTATTCAATGTTCTGAAATAATTTTATATACACTACCCATCAAAAAGTTGGTATCATGGGGTAATTATTTTATTGATGTTAAAAAATTTATATATTTCGAAAAGACTAGTGCTTCTTTTTAAATTCAATACTAATACCATTCTATAATGGTTCTTCAATCTATTTGTAAAAATAACAGTTTTTCACATGAATATAAACAAAAATACAGAAACGATATTCTTGTATTTAATTATTAACAATAAATACTTATAAATTTATGTCATCTGAAACGTAAGTGACATGAACAATAAACCATTATGGAAAATTATAACATGGCTATATAAAACATAGAACATTGTTGCCAGCTATTGTTAAATTCCTGATGAACACATATTGAAACCACATTTTCTTTGTAAATGTTGTAAACTTGACAATCAACTTTACACGTTTTGCTATGGACTCTGAAACATGATATAGACGTTGACTATTACTAGCTGAAGTACTTATTTTATTATATCTCTACTACTAAAGATATTAATGGAACTTTTAGCATATAGTGTCAGATTTTGTTTAAAATGCTTACTTTCTTGTGTGGGTAAAGCCCTCGAGCATTCTCCAAAAATAATAAACAAATTTAAAAAGTCTTCGTGGATGCAGTTTAAACATGCTGACATTTTTTAGCATAAGAAAATAACTGACATTGATTGTTTCTAATCATGGCTAAGTTTATGGCAATTTTTACTAGAAATTCTTGAACATTTTTAAGAAAATCGCGAATATTTCAAAAAGTTGTAACTTTAACCCCCACAATGCCTATACTCGAAAAAAGAGAAATGAATTTTAGATAACTTGATGTAAAAAAAAATACAGGATGTTCCATTTGATCTAAAAAACTGTTTAGGTTTGAATTTGACAAAATGTAACGTGCAAAATGGAACTCTAGGTTTACTATTGTGGAATTTATCTTCATTGTAGATCGTAGCTCATCTTGTGTTCTTTCTACGTCCCAAAGAACAAACGAGGATCTCTTATAGGAAGAAAGTTATAATGGCTCTTGCAAATCATTGCACCAGTCAATTTTTTTTCAAAATGTCAAATATCTCCGAAACTGCTGAGTTTAGGTATGTGGTATGCCACATGTTTTCGACTCAGAATTTTATGGTCATTTCGAAATGTTGATAACATATAGGTAGGGTGTTCCATTTAAAATAAGCAAGTTTGTATCGACATCCGGTATAACCGGCAGTGCCACATGCTTGTACTTATATTGGTTGTATTGGCCACACTGACTGTCTCAAAAATTTTTGTTACATACTTTTCCATATATCAATCGATTCAGTTCCCTTGTTACACCCTGTGTATTGGCCTTTATATTGTACTTTATAAAGTGTAATTAAATGATAGTACAGGCAAATTAGCCATTTAAAGTCCATTGAAATGTTACATTGAACTTGCATTTTGGGTAGGACAAGATTTTTTTCTTTTGATATTTAGGGGGGGTCAGTGTGAGTGTGAAACTCGATTTTCGGGGTTGAAATTATTGAATGCTTCCCCATTTGGCCGCCATTTTGAAAAAAGGGGCGTAAACCGCGATGTCTTGAGAACCGTAAGTCTTACAAAAAAAAAATCTAAGACTTTATTTGACATATACTACCGAACTGCCTCCAATCAATTTTATAGCTTTTGTTTAAAATATTTTTTCGTGGAGCACTTATTACTCGAGATATTTGAAAGTTTCAGGTTAAAAAAATCACCCGGGTGATTTAAAAAAATGTTTTAAACAAAAGTTGTAGAATTGGGTGGGGGCAGTACGGCGGTATACGTACGCCACTTTGACTTTTGGTGGAAGGTTTAAGGCCATTCAAGGTCAAATTCGTTTTTTTAATCGATAGCCCCTATATTTTATTGCTTGTTGGACTAAAAATAGGCTACTTTTGTTGGAAATATTTTTTCTGAAGTTGTCATTTTTTTAAGTTATCTGGCGAGGAAAAATTAAAACTTTGAAATTTTGCGATTTCTTTACTCGAAAAAGAAGAGGTTTGAACAAAAACTGAAGGAGACAAAAAGAGTTTGGAATCATCCCAGGAATATTCTCAATTTTTTTCCAGTTGTCCAATGCTCTTTTTGATGCACTTGATCCATTTGCAGCGTTATAACACCTCTCCAAAGAAGAGAAATTTAAAAAATGGGTAGAGAAAATTGTTCGCAATAAAATGATGAACAAGAAACATCTGATGTGTATTTTCAATAAAATCAATAGGAAAAAAGTTATAACCCTTGAATTATATTTTGTTGAAAATTTTAGTCTATTTTGAATTATAACTTTTTCATTTTCAATTTTACGGTAAGAAGTATCTAACTCAAGATTGTAGAGAATTCAGTTCTCTACAAAAAAGTCTTAGAAAGTTTTTTGTGAGACTTACGGTTCACAAGATATCGCGGAAAAACTGTTTACGCCCCCTTTTTCAAGATGGTGGCCAAATGGGGGGGGTTTTCAACACCGAAAATCGAGTTTTATACTCACACTGGTCCCCCCTAAACATCAAAGGAAAAAATCTGTCCTACCCAAAATGCAAGGTTCGGCCAAAATTGTGTAACATTTCAATGGACTATTAGGGTAACAAACACTAATAAAAGAATCCTCTCCGGGATTTAAGTAGGTAATAATCTGTAGAATGAAATGATGCATTCTTTGCACTTTCAAATTTCGAGAAAATTCAAGAAAGTTTTGAAAAACTTTTTGATTTTCGGCGTTTTTGCTCTAGCGGTTAAAATAATGAAAATACAGACAAAAGTTTTCAACAAAAGTTGTAGCTCATCTCTTTCTCTACAAAAAAGGTCTTTAGAAATGTTTGTGTTACTCGTGCCGTTTAGAAGATAAAATCCAGTTTTCCACTTATTGTTTTGAGGCGCTCCGAAATGCGCGGAAAATTAGAATTCTCCTGGAGTTTCGTACCACCGAACTCATTGATCGATAATTATTCTTACTATTCAGAGCCGCAAAAAAATTAAAACAAGCTAACCATTATACTCTTCACCGATTTACTACACTTTTTATATAATTGTTGCACATTCTGTAGATACTCTTCGCAGTTTTTTTGTTAATAATATTAATTTTAGACATTTTTAGTTTAATTAAAAACATTAAAAAATAATTTTTGTTTGAAAAATTAATAACTTTTTTATTTATTGATCGATTTTGTTCAAAACGAGGGTTCTTCCTCTAGCTAACACTAACATACTGTCCAAATTTCAATACAGTCGGACTTTTTGTTCTTAAGTTATCGTGCTTACAAGAAACGTGACGGACGGACATTTTAAAAGTTGTTCAGAATTCAATCACCAACGCAGTGATGTGCCGATTGAATGCAATAACTCTTCATATTGTTACGGATTTCCACTTTTTTGAAAACACCCTGTATGAATCCGTGGGTTCTAAATAATTTCAACAAGAGATAAACACTACTAACACTTTATTTAACAATTTACTGACTGTACAATACTTGTTTACTTAATAGTTAACCTCACTTTTCACTTTTCAACTTATTCACTTTTATAAACTGCCTTCTTAATAAACTTCCCTTTCCGCGCTGGTAATCGCGCCTTATATACTCCGAATTTGACTCTCTAGATCCATAGATCCATCTAGAAATATTCAAGAATCTTCTCCAACAACATTCCAGAAAAGTCCGTTTTATTCTCTTGGCTTCCAGTCACAATCAGTAGGCATAGGCGTACCATCTCCTTTTCCAAGGGGGTGTAATTCATAACAATATTGTATTTGCGAAGAGTATAATAACATACAATGTAGAGAGAAATATCAGCTTTAATGTGGAACTAATCACAAAATTAATAAAAAAATGTATCGTAGAGAAAAAAGATGTTAGTAAACTTCGTACAGTTTATCCACAGATGCATTTATTCATATCTATGCCGGGAGTCGTTAAAATGATAATTCCTTTTGTTAATAGTATTCTTATATAATGATTTATTAAACCAGTTAATATTCTATTGCAATTACTTTTGTTGGGAAAATGTACTTTACGATCAAAGTAAAGGGTATATTTCTCATCGATCAGTAACCTCCAAATATTTTAGTTCTATTCGCTGTATCTCAATTAATAATAATGGCACAGTCTTAATTTTTGGATTATAAGTACAATAAAACATATTCTATCGAATGACTTTGGAGTTCTTTAAAAGCGTGCAATACTTTTTGAATTTGTCTACATTATTCATACACGTTCAGAGAATGCACAATTATGCAGTAAAACTTATGCATTGGCATAGAGCACAAAAGCAGCTATTGTTTTCCTCTCAAGAGGCCCTATTGAATATGTTTTTGTTTTTTGTCGTTACAACCCAGGCCAGTCCAAAGAAAATCATTATTTGACGAGTCATTTTATTTTGGCTTCTCTCCTACAAATATATTAACAAATAAACATAAACTTCGATATTTTATAAAGTAAAGCACATGTAAATTCAATAATTTGGCAGATAAATACACATGTAACGAAAATTTAAATACAAAATTTTCTTCAAATATTTCATCCTCGCCCGTGGAAGTGCTTTTACAATTTTTATTTGCATTCCGTATAACATTTTAATGGAAGGAGCTTTGGTGAGACTGTACGCCGAACAGGCAACCGCGATATATGGCGAGTGCCGCCAGACGTGCCATAGAACAAGCGGGGACCTAGTTGGATAATTCGTCTGGTAGAGGTGTTTCAGAATCTCATGAGCCGTGAAATGCGCAAAAGGCAAAGTTTAATCTGAGTTATAAGTATGTTTTTGAAGACACTGGAGGCTGCCTTGCTGTATACATAAACAAGAGCTCGGAATAAATTGTAAACAATAAATATAATATTTTTTAGAAGTGTAACTGAGTCAACAGGATGGATTATGTCTCTGCGCATATGAAGGTCACGGCTCATGAGGTTTTAAAACACCTCTAAGGCGTTGTGAATAAGAAGACGAAGCAGCATATTACACATTCCTTAACACAAATGCAATTTTTGGTTGTGCATGTGTCACCTTTGTAATAAAAGTCACATTAAAGGAGTAGGGTCCATTTCCTCGTCATTTTCATCCATAATTTAGTGGACTCTCTCTCTTCTTGTATGGAAAATTAGATGTGTAAATCGATTAAATAGAAAGAAGGAATATGATTCTAATGAGTTTTGTAAACTTTTCATTCCTCCCGTAATTCAACCCTACTTTGCAGATTTAATCTGTTACCATATACACCAATACTAAACTTGGCAAACGTACAAATCTCCTTCACGGATAATAAAGTAAACATAACTCCATGAAAACAATATAGGAATCCCATAAAATGTGTATAAGCCCGGCTAGACAGGGCAGTAAACTAAGATTTTTCTGTTTTAATTAACTGACGCGATTTCATTGTAATCATGCACGCGTTAAAATATATGTAAATAACGGATACTAAATGTATACACTGTGGACATTGAACATTTTTTTCGTACATATTATTCGGAAGATCAAAATAATTGCGTAATACTTGTTTGACATATACATCTTATTAACATGTCAAAAAAATCTTTTCTCAAGTGATAGAAAAACTATTAAATAGTTGATGGATATGTGTGTATGTTTCCAATGATTAATTAAGACAACGTGTCAAATAATATTTTTAAAGAAACAAGGACACTCAACCATTTCTTCCGATATTGCTATACTGGAAACGAGAAAGAGTAATAAGAGTTCATTATAAATGCAAATCCGATAAAGACATAGCCAGTCATAAAAGTAGAGCTCACCAATATAATATAATATACAGGGCGTCCCGGGAGTACGTTGTAATACTTCGGCATCGTATAGTTTGGGTCAAAATAACACTTTAAGTTCTTGTACATTTTTTCCTAGGGCGCTCCCCTTCGAAGTTATTCACCCTAAGTTAGATTTTTAATAGATCTTTTCTAATTGCTTCATTCAATTGATTCAATTGTAATAAAATTTGAACAGTATATATAGTAAGTATATGTGATTCAGAAGTGTGGCATATTCCGTAACTCGTCTAGGAAGCTAATTCTTTTTACTCCTAAATTTTGGCATAAAATAATTTTTAAAAGTTGAGATTCATCATCATGATTCGCTTTACAGCCACATCTGGTCCCCGACGTGCTCAAGTTTTTTTCGCCATGCAACTCTCTTCGGCGTCGTCCGCTATCAGTTGGTTGCTCCGATTATTCTAGCATCCTCATCCACCCTTTCCCTCCATCTCAGTCTCGGCGACCCCTGAGTAGTGTTCGAACTGGTTTAGTGTTTAAGATATTTTTTGGCTTGTACTTGAGATTACATTTTTATATTCTTTAAGCAATTTCCTGAAGAAGATGCTCTTGTTCGACATACGAAGCAACCCGTTTTCGAGAAGAAATTATTTTACTCTAAAATTGATTATTTGAAAGAACTTTGTTAGGAAAGTTTTCCTGATATAGTCATTTGGCTTCCGAAACATTACCCACGGTAAGTTCGTACGTAAAATGTGTCGGCGTATTCAGCAAATGAAAAATTTGCTTATTTGCTGTGTAGCCATGTGACTGCCTGAGACCTCGTGGGAACATTTGAGCTTCCACTGAAGATATTCCAACATTACCTGGGTCAAATTATTTTGTAAATTTTCATAATTAATAAGTAAAGGTCGGAGCTGACTTCCCCTGAAATCTGATGAGCACCCCCTACAATTCATGTCTGGTTTTGGCCAGGCCTACAGCCAGAAATACATTTTCGGGGGTGCTCATTGGCTTTGATGGGGTGCCAGTTACTTTATAATCGCAGAACATGGTTACGTCAGTGGAAAATCAACTTCTTCAAATTTAGCTATTTGTAGCAATCACATAATGGAGGCTATTGAAGAAGGAATGCAACTCAACATTACCTGGGTCAAATTATTTGTAAATTTTCATAATTAATAAGTAAAGGTCGGAGCTGACTTCCCTTGAAATCTGATGAGCACCCCCTACAATTCATGTCTGGTTTCGGGCAGACCTACAGCCAGAAATACATTTTCGGGGGTGCTCATTGGCTTTCATGGGGTGCCAGTTACTTTATAATCGCAGAACGTGGTTACGTCAGTGGAAAATCAACTTCTTCAAATTTAGCTATTTGTAGCAATCACATAATGAAGGCCATTGAAGAAGGAATGCAACTTGACTCAGTATACAGGGTGATTCAGAACTTATCCGGAAAAATTTAAGGGGATATACAACGGGTCCATATAAATATAATAGCGCAAAGAAAAAATGAAAAAAAAGCACTTTAAAAAAATTTAAAAATTTTACTTGTAAGTACGCTACTGCTTTTCTGGTCGACTGCAATAAAAATTGGAAACAGCATGAATCGTGAAAACAGCTGATATTGGATGAATAGTTGTGAAATGCGAAAACTTCACGTAAGAGGAATCGATAACGACAAGAATCTAACCTAACGTATTTTATCTTTGAAGTTAGAAGTCTACTTTCAATTTTTTATTTACTTTAAATGATTACAAATTTTGTACATACCTGATGTTACAATAACTGTTCGAAATTTTGTCCGCCGACCTGTATGCACTTTTGACAACGTCGTATCCAATTTTGCCGTAGTTCCCCCTTCTTGCTGTTCCTGAAGACGTAAATTATTGGCCCTGTCGGACGAGCTGTCTTGTACTTATACGCGGATTTTCGGCTACAATTTCCAAAATTTCTTCCTCGACCGCTAAAATACGTTGTGGACGACCAGGTCCCCCGTCTCGTCCACGATTGAGTTGTAAATTTCCAGTATCACGGCCACGTTGAACGACTGCCGAAGAAGATTCTGGGTTAGGCACATGTCTGCCGGGAAAATATGCCGCATACAATTCAGACGCTGCTAAAGCATTCTGCGTTGCCTCACCGTAAGTTAAAATCCATATACTCCATATACTCCGCGTTACTATACACATATGGCATTTTGAAAGAAACTCACTTACAGCACTAAAATTTAAAAAGAAACACTCACTAACAACGGATTAAATCACAAACTGACAACGCACGGCACCGGAACTAGTTGCTACTTGCTTGTTTGAGGAGATCTGCGCATGCAGTACGGGGTAGGTCCGTGTTTCATCCAGTCGTCCAGTTTAATAATACCATAACTTCAATATTTTTTTTACGGCAGTTCTGTTAGGATTTTTTTTTTCGTGACTCTAATTTTAAGGGTGCATATCTCCTTAAATTCTTCCGGATAAGTTCTGAATCGCCCTGTATACAGAATTTGAAAAAGCGAGTCCCTCATTCAGTGTCTTCATAGTTATTTAAACGATAGAACTCTTATAGTTAAAATTGAAAATTATAAGTCCATGCCGTTTTGCCCATAATCTGATGTCCCCCGGGGGTCTCACTTAGGTCCGATTTTGTTTTTGATTTTTATCAACGACATACACTGTGAACCTAAAGAAACGCACAAAATTCATATCTTTGGTATGTGTCATTTTTCAAAAAAATCCTCGAACAGGTCGATTTTAGTTTTGTATAAGTATGCTACATTTTGTCACTATACCAAAATTTATGACGTCATTGGTTTTTGAGTTATGACGCCATCATAATTTTTTTTTAATGGAAACAGACATTTTTGTTTACTGTTTTTGGTGGTATATTCCTTTAGCTTTCTGGTGATATAAAAAAAATGATATTACCTGAGCCATTCTTTTGGAAAAATGACATTTTGTGTAAAAAGTAGCTTACCTTTCGCAAATTCACGAGTAATGTTCCACTTTCTTATGGACTGATACATCTTGTTGCCTGTATTTTTGTTTTAACTAGCATGAAAACATTTGACATAAAAACAAAACAAAGAAAATAATAAAAAACAATCACCTTAACAACAGAGAGATACAGGCCTTTTTGTGTAAAGTATCGGTAACTTTTTTATTCCTGGCACGTGTGGAACCTCAGTTTTGTGACACTTCTGAGACAGTGTAAAACTAGAGAATGCAATTCCACGTTTAAGTGAAAGAGAATGCGTAGAAATTTTGATGATGGTCGGATATGGTGATAGGCTGATGTCGGATATGCTGATAGAACTCATCAGGAAGCATGTGATGTTTTCAATGCCAAGTATCCCGAAAAGCAAGTGAGAATGTCAAATAAGAAATTGGACAAATTTATTTTAGGATTTTTGATTTGCTAGCATAACCAGAAGTCAGGTTATCGAAAGAATGCAAAGATTTCATTAATATTTTTTACATATAGTTTTTCTTTTAGTATATATAGTTTTTTTTTCGCTGTTGGCAAAATCCTATAAAGAATATGTTTCATTACTCTAAGCAAAATAATAATAAATATTATAGTGAAACTAGAATGTAAGGCATTATTATTCGCGGACGATTTAAAAGTATGTACCAAGGTTAATAGTTATTATGATTGCCAAAAATTGCAGAATGACCTGAGCAAATTATTGCACTGGTGTGAATCGAATAATATGGAATTTAATAGTAACAAATGCATAACATTAACTTTTTCGAAATAAATTTTACATAATTATAGCATAAACGGAGTGGAGTCAACTCTACTCCATTCAAACGGGCGAAAGGATGCAGGAAAGAACACCGATCTGAAACTACTTTGACTATACGTTTATTGGGTCGCTGATTACGAAAATCGGGGTCCCGTAATCCTAAAAGTTGGGGAACACTCCTAAACACGCAAAAACACCCCTTTCAGAGGGTTTTTCGCAATAAGTCGAACGAAAATCAAAAAGGATTCTATGAAATCCCCTTGTTTTAATATTAATTTGCAAAGGTGGTTGATTTATACCAAATATAATGTAGCAGAGGGTTGGAACCACCCCTAAATCGACTTAAAGAAAATATAGTCATATTTTCTTCTACTTTTTGCTTCAAATTCGGTTAAAATAGCATTTCCGGGTAAAAGTTAATTATTCTCAATCCTTAAGGGGAAAAACTACCCCCTCCTACCCCTAAATTGAACCAGGCTTTGAAAAACTAATAATTTTTTTTTTGTATTTTCATTTTATTAAAAAACATTAAAAAAATATTTTTTTACTTTTTGTTTCAATTTCCCCTATATTTCCCCGATATATCATAGAATCCGTTTTTTATTTTTATTGAAATTATCGCGAGATAAAAGGGTTTTTTGAGCATATTTAGGGGTGTTCCCAACTTTTAGGATTGCGAACCAAAAAATGTATAGTCAGAGTAGTTTTAGACCGGTCTTCTTTCCTGAACTCAATTACGATGAAAGAATAGATAGGTTTGGATTCTCTGCAAAAACGGAGATTTGTTAATGAATTTTCTTTTTTTTTTAAATAATAAACAAGCTATTATACTCTTCGCCGATTTACTACACTTGTTATATAATTGTCACACATTCTATAGGATACTCTTCGCAGTTTTTCTTGTAAATGATAGTTTCAAACATTTTTTGTTTAATTATAAAACAAAAATTTTTTCTTTCATTTCAAAAATTAATAACTTTTTTATTTATTGATCTATTTTGTTCAAAAACAATAGGGTTCTTCCTCTAGCTAACTTACTCTCCAAATTTCAATACAATCGGACTTTTCGCCTGCTTACAAGAAACGTAACGAACAGACGACGGACGGACGGACAGACAGACGGAAGGACATTTTGGAAATTGTTCAGAATTCGATCGCCAACACAGTGATATGAAAATTTTTTTTCTACGAGCAATATTACCGGTTTTAGAAATGTGCCGATCGAATGCAATATACTCTTCGTTTTGTATTTGCGAAGAGTATGATAATATTAATGCAATACCACGACCGAGAGAATTTTTTCCTTTACGTGTACCATCATATGCTACAAGCCAATTTAT
The DNA here is from genome assembly GCA_963583905.1 of Stenurella melanura. Classification (NCBI taxonomy): domain Eukaryota; kingdom Metazoa; phylum Arthropoda; class Insecta; order Coleoptera; family Cerambycidae; genus Stenurella; species Stenurella melanura. Next base: position 47,205,880 of record OY757313.1, read on the forward strand.
TCTTATTGATCACCACAGCACAACATATGAGCAACATTCAATTACACAACGTTTACGACAAATTATTAATTATATATCCCAGGATATAGATATTACCTTCGAACAGCTGACGAGATTTTGCAAACATGATTTGCATCTCTAAATTGATATTTTCCATTTATATTTTTCTCTTTTAATATGTATTATTAGTATAAGTATATTTGTTCCTTTTACTTATGTATTAGTATTTTTTTCCTATGAATTGTGTAGGATTAATTACTGCCATATCTGTTACTGTTAATTTAGATTTAAATATTAAGAAATAAACATATATATTGTTTAACTCTCATTAATTTGTCATCATTATTATCAGTATTGTTATGCACTTGAATGGTAAATAAATAAATAAATAATTTAGGAAAATATGCAAAATAGTTCCACACAGGTAATGATGAAATTTCTTCAGGAAGTCCTCAAATGTGCCGGGCACAGGTTGGATAATTATACTCACTTTATGAAATCAGATTAGTGTATGTAAATTATACTTTCAACCATTTTGTCAGTTGCCGTCGTCCTAGAATTACCGAAGTAAAACGGAATTACATCTGGTATAATGAAAACGAAAACCGAACCTTTGAAATGTATACGTATAGGATTAATACATTTAAGATTTTCAGAGATGTTTTTAGGCGCAAAGGATTGTAATTTGTTTTCAATTAAAATGTAACACCGGGAACGACAGCAATTCTAGTGAATTATTCAAATATCAAATATTTTCTTTGGATCCATAATTTATATCTTCCAGGAAATTTGTTTTGATATCTAGATGGTAGTAAAAATTGATTACGTAGATATTGATGGGACTTGAAATTCTTAAATTATGTTTGTATATAATATTGTTGCCAAGATTCCAAACATGCCTGAGACATAAAATCGGTGATGGGTAAATAATGGTCGTTGTTATTTGTAATAGTGATTAGCACCCATTTACTGTATTTATAGGTTTTTATCAATTTTAGTAATTTAATGTTAATAAAAGTTTTCTATAACCAAGTCCCCAGTTTTTTAGTTAAAGACTGCGCAAATGTGTTTATCACCCCACTCCGAACTTTATTTAATATTGCATTGAGAACGTCTACCTTTCCCGAACGTTGGAAGCTAGCAAAAGTATGCCCTATTTATAAAAGCGGAAATGTGGCAGATGTAAAAAACTATAGAGGGATCTCAATTCTACCTAATTTTGCAAAGGTCTTTGAGGCCTCAGTGTATACTATAATCTATTCCGGGGTAAAGAATATAATTTCCACTCACCAACACGGTTTTATGGAGAAACGTTCTACAGTAACAAACTTAGCTTGTTTAACTCAGTTCGTGTCCGAGTCACTGGACAACAGAGGTCAAGTAGATGTGGTGTACACTGATTTTTCAAAAGCCTTTGACCGTATAGACCACAATTTATTAATTGAAAAATTAAATTATATAGGTTTTAGTAATTTAATGTTACAGTTTTTTATATCATATTTAGATAACCGGTTACAATATGTTCAGTATAATGGTTTTAAGTCAAATACTTACCTAGCAACATCGGGGGTACCCCAAGGTTCAAACTTGGGGCCACTTTTGTTTATTATATTTATAAATGATTTATGTGATATGTTAGATTGCGAAAAACTTTTATTTGCGGATGATTTAAAAATATTTAGTGAAATTGACAACATCGAGGACTGCCTAACTTTACAACAGCAAATACGCAAAATTGAATTATGGTGTATTTCCAACAAATTAGATATGAACGTATCAAAATGCAAGGTAGTAACGTACACGCGTAAAATCAGTTTTATAGAGTTCTTGGATACCTTCAATGACACGGAATTATCAAGAGCTCAATCAACTAAGGACTTGGGTGTACTATTCGACTCTAAACTGGACTTTACACAACATATAAACTCATCTACAAATTCGGCACTAAAATTACTAGGCTTTATAATAAGAAATTGTAAACAATTCTCTAATGTAGATGCACTTAAAACGTTGTATTTCTCAATGGTACGATCAAAACTTGAGTATGGTGTGATAATTTGGAACCCAATTTATAACGTTCACTCACAAACAGTAGAGAATATTCAACGAAAATTTATGAAGTACTTAGTTTTTAGAATGGATAGAAACTATCCAGAGCAAGGATATCCAAATACCCTATTACTGTCAAGATTAAACATGAAATCATTAGAGAATAGAAGAATACTAATTACATTAGTATTTTTATATAAACTACTTAACCATTTAATCGACTGTCCAACACTATTATCAAAAATTAATTTCAGAATCCCGAGATTAGGAGCACGTCAAGACATTCTATTTTACTGTCCCAATAGCCGTACAAACATGCTCAAAAAGTCTCCCATTTACTCTATGATGGAACTATATAACAAGCTTAGCAGTCAATGTGATATATTTAGCACACGTTTAAGTCAGTACATCAAGACCATTACAACAGTTTATTGAAATCATCAGTATTAGTTTGAATAAATTGTTATGTCTTTAATAATAATTTAATTGTTCTTTATAAGCTATAATGATGTTATTGTTATTCTTTACTATGTATTAGTTACTGCATAGGCAGTATCAGCTCCTAGTATAGTTCTCAATATTATCATGTGTGACGGACATTGTCCTGTAATTGGATTATTCTGTTGGGCAATAAATCTATTATTATTATTATTATTATTATTATTATTATTATTATTATAACAACCTCGAGGGATGTTCATTTAACGAACGTAAAGTCAGTCATAAACAACATTTCGTACAGAATTCCGGGTTTTCCAGTAATAAACGTACAAAAGTCGGCTATCTATTGGAACTATTTCAATAGAGAAATTATAGAGGAATGCCAAGAATGTAGTAAAATCGATTTCGTAAATTCGGAAAAAAATAATTTTTGGTTCACTCATGCCGAGCTGAATTATCGATTTCGCTGGTGCACTATAGTTCGCGGAAATTAGCCAAAAAAGGAGGAAAGCTGGACAAAATTAGTAAAACCCAAACCCAAATCCACAAAAATCCCAACATGGCTACCCAAGATATTGAAGGTCAGAGTTTTTTGGCGAATATCTGGCGTTTTATGCATCGTATGCCCAAGAGGTCAATATGAAAGTTGTAGAGAATTAAATTATCTACAAGTTATCTTTTTGTTTTTTGTGATTTGTCTGGATTTGGGTTTGGGACACCTCAAATAACGTCTGTGCAAAAATTCAAATTTTCACTAATTTCGTCCAGGTCAAATGCTAATTTCCGTGGACTACTGTACGATGTCGACAAAATGCCAATATCTGTTTTTTATAGAGACATCATTCAGCCTTCCACCCGACGCATTTATTTAGTTATAAACGTTTAAATATTTTATGTTTTGGCTCTGACGAAATTATTTGAAATTTAAATTGATAGTCTGCAGTAGTCCATCCTGTTCTATTTCAGATTCCAAGCTTCTCGTTTCAAATTCAATACCTGAGTACATTTTTAATTTCTGTTGAACTTTTTGGTAAATACTTCTGATTTTAAACTTACCTCGGATTTATTTGTACGCGATTAACGTTTAAAAATTATAAAATTTTATCATAGTGCATCTTTTTTTGGCGGTAATTACAGGAATATTGTTTTAATTTACTTTTAACTTTCTGACAAATATTTTTTGTTCTAAAATTACTTCGCGATTATTTCTACTCGACTATCGTTTAAGAATTGTAAAATTTGAACATTTAACCTCTCTTTTCGGCGATAAACGTTGTTTCTTTCTGTCAACATTTTTGTAGGTGTAGTTGACTACATGTATTTAATGCACATAAAAAACCTCAAAGATTTGCTACTTAGTATTGATGGGAGAACGGAGCATGGTCTATTTTTGTAGAAAATGTTAAATCCTAAATATAATGTATTACTTAATACATATACCTAACAACATTGTTCTCATGTAAAGTGTGTTCTGGCATGATTAAAATAAGAAATTAACGAAAACACACTTGTGTCAATTATAATATTTAAATTATTTTGATATAGAATCCCTCCTACCGAAAATATTTTAGGATGTAACGGTTTACAGCAGGCATGTAAACCCTACCCACGACAGAGTCGAACATAATATTGTCAGTGTATCACGGAATATCTACGTCGTCAATGCTCCACAAATATATAAAATATTATTTCTATCTTGACACAAGCAAAACAGAGTAACATTTTTTTAATTCATCACTGTACCAAATAACTATTTATTTACCAAAGACAATACTTCTACATATCTACTGTTATCGTGAACAAAAAATTGAAGTACGGCTCTGTGGGATATTACTCATGCTAACGAGACAGATATTGATGGTCGGTTTTTATGGATTTTCTTATGTGCAATAAACAAGTGCAGTCAACGGATAATTTCATAGTTATTTCCTGTCAATCTATATTAATAGAAAATTGTAGAAAAAGTGTAGTATGCAACTCGCAATAAATTCCTCATTTTGTGCTTGTTGCATAATACACTATTTCGTGTTTGTTTCGAGAATAGACGCCAATCGAAAAATTATTTAATGGTTTAAAGTATTTTAACTCTATCGTAATTATATGGATTGATGTATATCTGACATGCTATCCATGTCGATTCTCATGTTTATTTTTTATTTTCAAGCTATATCAACAATGCGCTTGGAATCGAAAATTAGTATCATGCCTTTACTGTTTTTATTGATTATTTTTATATTGCATATTGCGTGCCTCGTGGATGGGTATTTGAAAAGATATCAGATAAAAATAATATTTAATTCGTTTTGCATATAAACGGTGATTTATCATAGTCGATCATGTTTTGTGAGGAAATATACGAGTTATTGTCATGGTTAGAAAATTGAACGACCTTTATAAATACATTCGATTTTGTTAATTTTTTGGCTGACCTCAATATTGATAATCGATTAACCGGACCGATGGTGAAATTATGTTTCATAATTCTTGGTGACCGTTTTTTGCTGTTTTTTCTTCCTTTTTAGTGGTCAAATTTCACTTAAATCTGCAAAAGTTAGGCGATTATGGCAGCCGTATTATATTCGCCATTTTGAATTTTTAACTTTTGTTATCGGATTCAGTATCGACTAATAGTTTCTAACTACCAATTTTAAAACAATTTTGTCTGCGGCGCATCCGCCACATTCTTGTATATTCTCGATTAGAAAAAACTTCTTCCGATGTTTGCTCACTTTATGCCAGACGTAGCTTAATGAAACTAATAGGAGACAACCGCCGACCCATACTCTAGAGTTTGCAAATGTTTCTGAGGGTTATCGTGGTTACAGAGTATAAAATATTGGTCAAAATCCCCAGATATAGATTTTCAGACGAATCAGACGATAAATGATAAAACTCATCAGCCATATTGACGCCGACATATTTAATTGTCAAATTTCGCCGAAATATTTACAAACCTCGATAATTTTCAGTCGAATCAGACGATACATGATAAAACTTATCCGCCATATCGGCTCACCATTTTGAATTTAGATCACGTATTTATAATCTACGACCTTAACAATCCTAAGATACCAATTTTTAGAAAAAATGTTTTTCTGCACATAAATAGGTACCAATATGGTGTGTAACAAGTCTATGAAATCAAGTAATAAAGTGCATTAGCCAAAAGTTGTAGAGAATTTCATATTTTACAAAATTGATAATATCTATTTTGGTCGCAGGATTCACCGGAAACGAGATATTCCGGATAACACGAATTTTTTGCACATAATAACCAATATGGCGGCGTTACCAGTGGCCATTTTCGTCAGAAATACACGGACTCTGTTTTAGAGAGCCATTCTATGTATAGATTAATTGGACTAGCACCTACCTGGTTGTTATTTTGAGTATACGGATTATCTGTAAAGCAATGCCATATAAATGATGTAAAAAATTTGTTATTTAACGGCATTTTAAACGAGCAACATTTTGAGACCTATTTTGGAAAAGGAAGTCCGCTGAAACATGAGTAAAATTCAAAGAACTGTGTTTGTAGTATTCCGTGCTGTGGTATTGGGTGAAGATTTTCTTTTATTTTGTAACTTTTTTCGCATTTATTATGTTTATTCTAGTATGGATCATATTTTATTTGAATATTTGAGTCCCATTAAAGAATATAAAAAATTAATGATGAATTATAATAATCCAAAGGAGAAAACTTTGGAAACTTAATTTCATTTAGTATTCAAATATAAAAACCGCTGCCTAAGGAATCACTACTTCCACATCCAGATTCTTCATCCAAGTCGTTTTAAAGGAAACATCTTGACTATATGTGCACTCTAGTATGTGGAAATTATTGGTCATAGAATTTTAATAATATTTGGGGCAGATGTCATAGAAAAGTTTGAGGAGTTGGTTTCTACCATATACGTTAAAAATGAAGTTTTTAGTTCACCCTACTTATTTTCTACTATTCACCTCCCACCCCTTCAATGGAGGCATCTCAATCAGATGTCACTACAATACATACGTGTACTAATCTCAAGTGAATATCTCAATTTGATGTTATCAATCCCATTAATAATGAAGCGGAGGTGGTGGAGTTTGAAAAATATTAGAAAGAAATCTGAGGCCTTGGTTTCTAGTATATACACCGAATCCCAAATTTCTGTACTCTTATCACCTTGATTTACTTATTTTCCCCTAGTCACTCCTATTAACCCTAACCCTTCTACGGAATCATCCCAAAATATAATCTAGTTCCAGATGTCGTTATAATACATACGTCTACCAAATTACAAGTGAATGTCTCAATTTTATTTTATCAACCCCTTTAATAATGTAGTAAGGGTAGTGGAAGGGTTGAAGCATATTGTTAAAAAATTTGAGGTCTTGGCTTCTAGGACATACACCGAATTTAAAGTTGCAATACTCTTACCAGCTTGCTTTACTTATTTTTCTCTCCTTCAACGCAATCATGTCAAAATATAATCTAGTTTCAGATATAATTATAATATATAAATGTACCAAATTTCAAGTGAAAATTTAAATTTAATGTTATCAACTCTTAATAAGGGAGTGGGGGTGGTGGGGAGAAATAGAAAATACTAATAAAAAAACCTGAGACCTTCGCTTCTAGAACATACACCGAATTTCAAGTTTCTGTAGTCTTACCAGCTTGCTTTACTTATTTTTCCCTATTTACCCCTATTTAACCTCCAACTCTTCAACGGAATCATCTCAAATTATAATCTAGTTCCAGATGTCGTCATAATACATACGTGTACCAAACTTCAAATGAATATCTCAATTTTATTTAATCAACCCTTTTCATATTGGAGTAGGGGTGGTGGGGGTTGAAAAATATTGTAAAAAAATCTGACTCCTTGGCTTCTAGTACGTATACCGAATTTCAAGTTTCTGTACTCTTACCAACTTGTTTTACTTATATTCCCCTATTTACCCCAAATTAACCCCCAACCCTTCAACGGAATCATCTCAAAATATAATCTAATTTCAGACGTCGTTATAATACATACGTGTACGAAATTTCAAATGAAAATCTCAACTTTATTTTATCAACCCCATTAATGGGGTAGGGGTGGTGGGGGGTTGAAAGATGTTATAAAAAAATCTTAGGCCTTAACTTCTAGTACATACACCAAATTTCAAGTGTCTGTTCTCTTACAAGCTTGCTTTACTTATTTTTCCCTATTTTCCCCTATTTAACCCCCAACCGTTCACCGGATTTCCTCAAAAAACAATCCAGTTGCAGATCTCGTCATAATATATACGTGTACAAAATTTCAAGTCAATATCTCAAACCGTTCCGGAGAAAACGTGCGGACAAAAAAAAAAAGTTACAGACAGACAGACAGACCGACAGACAGACAGAAATTTTTTTTTTCGCTCAAATTTAAAATCTCGACGTTTCATGACATTCTAAACCTATTTCACGAATAAAAATTTTTGAAAATTTTTTTGCGATTACTATACTTCCAATCCACTACGTGGATGTGGAAGTAATAGATTTAAGTTAGCTAGTTTTATCAAATCTGAATTATGTTGGTTTGTTTTTAAAACAATATTTTGAAAGATTGACGACTGTAAACGCGGTATTTGATCTTGGTGACACAGATGACCTTTATAAAATATTCCAGTTGTTGGTTAGTGTAGCCCATTTTTGCCGGTCACTGTACTACCAGTTTAATTTGATAGCATATGTTCGCCTACACCCTGTGATATATTTCTTTCAGCAGGAGTAACTCTTTTCTCTTTTATTGCACTTTAATTTATTCATGATCACAGTACTTCGTGAAGTGCACTGCAATAGAAATCGCATTAAACTTTCTTTTCTTCTAGCGCCTTTTAAGTCTATCGGTAATCAATAGTCGTTCTTTTCACCCCAGACTCCTGTTTGTTACACAATATCGCCCTAATATCGAACGAAAAATGAAGTTTTTGCGTCATTTGAAGGTGTAATAGGCTGAAATAATCACAGAATCATCGCATGTACGGAGCACAAATCATATTTCACGAGAGATTAAGTTGTTCGAAAAATGTTTCCGGCTTGGCGTAGCCAAAATTTAATATGTCTATGTACAAGAGGTGGTTGGTTTTTCTGAAGGGAATGTCTTTTCCACATATGGATTAGATAAATGACGAAATAAAATTAAGAAAACAAGAATATGTATGTTTGTCTTTTAAATAAAATTGCATTTGCTGCAAGCTTCTTTTTGAATTATATCTAAGTAGATAGTAAGGGTTAGGAATTTGCTGGCTGATATTAAATATTCACATTGATTTTTCTGATTATGTTATATGTTGGCTGATATTGTTACTGAGTACACTTTTTAATGTAATTGTTAATAAATTAAACACTGCTTTTAGATGAATCAATCAATATATTATAAATACTCTACATATGTTTCGGCTTATTAGGCCTTTATCAAGAGTACTACATAGTGAATACTCAGTATTCACTATGTAGTACTCTTGATAAAGGCCTAATAAGCCGAAACATATGTAGAGTATTTATAATATATTGATTGATTCATCTAAAAGCAGTGTTTAATTTATTAACAATTATTTTCAAGATGTTTCACAAGGAACCTACCACAAGTTCAGTTCACTTTTTAATGTGTTACCGAGCAGTGAGCTAGACCTGTTGAGTGGCACAACTTGTCTAGTCGCTGTTATCTCTCGTGAGTTCGAGTCTCGGTTACGGTGGATGGCAATGTCGCAGGAAATGGTTGTTGTGTTGATGTCTGTAGGTTTGTTTTGGTTCTAAATTTTCGCAGTTCTAGAATCGTTCTTGTCTTGTACAGTTTAACAAATTATGAATTTTAATGCACCAAATCAAAGCCTATGTGTACGTGACCTGGTTGAGTGGTGGAATAACTGTAGTTGAGCTCCGCCAGAAGGTAAATAGAAATAAGACCATTAAAAAGAAATGTTATTAACTTTTTTCATAATAAGTCATTTCTCAATAATATCGATGTTTCTGGTTTTATTGGTGGGATTTTAAAAATTCACAGCTTAAAATATGTCTTTCAGTGAAATTTAATAAACTATTAGAAAATAAATTATTTCTTGAAGAAAATATGAATTTTAAAGAAAATTCAAACTGAAAAAAGTGTTAAAAAAAGTAAAATCGCACAAAAAAGTTATATTTTGAGAGTACTTTTAGTTCTAATTGGTTACATTTTAAAATCAACTGCTTATTTTTCCGAAAAGTGTTTTTGATTTAAAGAATAAGATGATTTATTTGTTTTTTTCATAATATTGAGGTTAAATTTAATTATTTTGACGTCGGTATTATAAACATGTCGAGAGATTGTCTACATTTATTGTCTACAACAAGAAAAAAACTTATCGCGAAAAAACTGTTTTTTAATAATTTTCTTCCTTGTAAGAAATTAACAGAAGAGATTTTTATCATCAATCTAGGTACTTATTCAGAATAGTAAAATCTAATACATTTTAATCTTTTCTCTACTATCTACAGTGTCTCACTTTAGAGTGTAAACAGCATAATATAGTCCGAGAGCTGTTAGACATTTTTGGGTAAGTATTTGAGGCACGATGAAAACTTGTTCAATACTTCTCTTAATATACCTAAGTACAGAACCGCAGACCTGGCTGAAGGGTAGCGGGGCTAAATCGACCCTTACATTTTCAAATAAGAGAGTTTTTTGTTGCAAAAAATATTCTTGAGGCATTCTGTAATTTTTATACTTTAATATTTAGTGTTTAAGGAGTGAAAAATTAAACAAGCCAGATTATTTAGTCGGGTCTAAAAGTTCGCCAGGTGCTTGCAAAATTATTTTGCAAAAAATTTAAAAGGATGTATTTGAGGCAAGCTGAAATTTTAACACCATATTATTTATGACTAAAAATAAATATTTTTAAAAAGACACATCATTTCGGTGGGTCATTCTACCTGCCAGGTGATCGAGAAAGTAACGTATGAGTGTGAGTGAGTATGAGTGAGCAGCGCCATAGGTAGGTTGCAGTGTGAGAGAGAACGTATATCGGCAGCTGTCTGCGTCCCAGAACTCTGCCATTGGCTCGGGTAAGACCACGTGACTTACAATACCAAGCTGTTGCTACTCGAAATTTTGGAGTAGTAATGTTGATCGTAATTTTTTTTATGTTATAATTTTTATATATTTATCTATATATGAAAAAAAGTGCAGTATATTGTATATATATCTTGATGCCCAAATAAGTCGGGAAACTATTATCGACTCTTTGGTTATCTACTTAAATTGAATTTTATTTTTATTAATTTAAAAAAAATGTAGCGCATTAAAAAATAATTAAACACAAATATAAAATTAGAAAATTAGATTTATTAAAATTGATTAACTATGAAAGTATAAAAATTTGATTTTTATTTATTCAACGTCAGAATTTGGTCGTTCTTCATCTTCTGTGAACTCTTCATCAGAGCTTGACTGATCTTCTTCGGATTCCTCTACATGATCTGTGAATAGTAATATATGTTTATTTAATAAATCAAGAAATAACGAATGCTGCAATTATGAAATAAAATATATTTAAACTCACCTGCAGTATCATTTTCGATGGTCTTATCAGGATTTTCATTAATAATAGCATCGAAAACTAATTGCGGCATGTAGTCTCCGTCAAACCAATGAAATTGAAGTGTATCAGTGTTTCGTCGCGGTCCATTTCTGTCGGGAGTTAAAGAACTGGGGAATTCCAAATATGCATTTCGCCAAATACAAAATATAATTCAGTTGTTTTTTTGTCCGATTTGATCTTTAAATGCAAGGCCATCTACCATACTAAATTGTATGAAAAATATCAAAAAATCATAGTAGGCATTTTTTAATAAAAAAATGTGTTAACAAAACTTCGAAATCATTCAAAAACCCTGAATCCGAAGTTTAATTAATTTTTTTTTTTAAATGAGGTCTTGATGAAAAAATATGCCTTTTGAGGGATTTAAATAAAAATTATTTCAAAATTTATTTTTTTGAATCAATTTACACAAATCAATAATAAATACAACCAAAAAAATTAAATATTATGTTCTATCAAACCTTCATCAGCCCTAATGCATGCCTTAATTCGCTCTCTGTTATTGTTCATAACTTTTTGGTTGGTTGAAGAATTTAACTAATTCAGGGTTTTTAAATGATTTCGAACAAGTTTTAGTTAGGGAAATGGCGTACAAAATCGACGACGAAAGGTTACCGTCTGCCACTTAGTGATCGAAGAGAACATATAACTACGAAATTTTTTTCTCTGTGAAAATTTTGGTATGGTGGCCAGTGGGAGAATATGGAGAGGGGGGATAATTTTTTTAAGCGAATGGTTATCGATATCTGTCCTCATGGGTCGTTAGAATATATACTTACATATCCCAGTTACACCGGCAGACGAAAATTCCGCTCGGTGCGCGAAATTTTTTTTTTTATTTCCCTCTACCGCACACCAAGCGGAATTTTCTTCTGCTAGTGTAATTGGGGTATGTCAAGTACATATACTAACGACCTATGAGGACAGATATCAATAACCATTCGTTTAAAAAAAAATTCTCCCACCATACCAAAAATTTTCAGAGAAAAAAATATCGTAGTTATACTTTTTCTTCGATCACTGAGTGACAGACGGTAACCTTTCGTCGTCGATTTTGCACGCCATTTCCTAGACTATTTTGTTAACATTTTTTGATTAAAAAATGCCCACTATCATTTTTTGATTTTTTTTTTATATAATTTGGTATCATAGATGGCCTTGCATTTAAAGATGGAAAGTGATTTTGTGGTCTTAAATAGACCTTGGTGACCTCTATCTGTTAAGAACAGTTTGATTTAAATCGGACAAAAACAAAATAATTATTACGCTGTTACACTCTCAAGTGAGACACACTGTATACACTTAGTTTATCAAATGGTCTCATTGTTCATCATTAAATATCAATTAAATTTTGATTGTGAAAAAACAATAAAAGGTTATCTCAACGGTCCTTTTTTCATATATTCTAGCAATTAATAATTATAAATTTGATTATGTCACTCATTTAGCTATAACAATATCAATACAATGTATGTATTATTAACCCAGTGAAATTGAAATTTTTTGATCTAACAAAATATGTCCTTCATTTTTTTATTATAAATCGCTTTATTCTGGCGTTTTAAAAAAAAATGAAAATCGAGAACTAGATCACTATGGCTTAAGAAATTATTCAAGGTCAAATTTCACAAAAAACTGTTTTTTGCGAATATCGCGCTTTTTGTGGTTCGGAGGTTATTATGAAAATGAAAGATAATGAAATTCCACACGAAAATAATATCTTCCATTTTTTATGTACAACGAACGGTTTAGGCCAAAATGTGCTTCAAAAGTATAATATGCTCCATTTCGTATAGTCCATACATAGAATACGTGCTTGTTCTATGTATATTAGTAGAGTTCAAAACGAGATCTATCTCGTCTTCCGTGGAACATTGAAAGGTAAAAATGTGTGGATTACGTTGTTGCATAGTATTTGGCTTGTGTATACACCCCCTAAATTCGTCTGGCGATATCGGTGTCCAAACAACCCCTAGGGGTGAAAAAGCGAAAAAAAAACAGAAAATTAGATTTTTCCCTAGTCTTTCTAAGAGTATACAAATTTTTGTTTTACTATGTATAATAATAAAGTTATAGCAAATTATATGTGAGGAAATTGCATTAGTTGAAGCGGATAGTGGTTGTTATAAACCTATGTAACTTCCTTATTATGCATATATTCATTTCACTATTTTCGCAAATTCATTACACTCCTAATTGTAGGTAGACGAACGAAAATTTTAGAAAATTCATAAGAATAAAAGTTGTAGCCTGTACTACCTAGATTATAATCATTTTTTGATTTTTATAATCCGCTTATAAATAAGAAAGTTATAAGAGAAATACTAGCCTATTGACAGAATTCTGCAGTCAGAGTTGGCATTGGCGATTTATTTGTCCATATAGGTGAATAAAAATTATCTTCATTTATTCTCCACCCGTACTCCAAAAGATTCGGCATATTAATAACTGGGTGTAAAGCACTGCTGCATATAATAAATTGGTAAAATGCTCTCAAACTCAGTGTTGATTCAAGGCGTCACTTATAGGGGGCAATTTGTCTATACTGATTTGAGATGCCATCTTCGCCCTCAAATCATTAATATTATCGCAATTAATGGGAGAGTACAGTAACATGCAAAACTTTTCCAACTCCTTAAATTTTGTTACTTCTAAAGAAACAGACTTTTCACATGAACGCGATTGGTAGACTAGATTTTCCACACACTTTTTTCCCAGTTCCATTAAATTGGCTAGTTAGTGCGTGAAATAATATATTTTGTTTTAAAATGTTAGCAAGATTGATAGAATTTATATCTATTATTTTCATTTATGCTGTCTGCATGTAAACATTTACGTCAAAACTTTCTATAAAAAGAAGTAAGTATCCTTACAGCTTATAATGCATTGGCTGATAATATGTGCAGCAATATCTGCCTCTTCATGATTAAAAGATAATAATTTTCTTGAATTAAGTGATTTTCGACTTTTAATCGGCAATTTAAATTCCGCATTTAATTCGTTTTCGGTATTACTTGATGAAGACTCCATATTTCACAATGATGTTATAAATATATAACAATATCTAATTAAACCCCACTAAAAACATGTAATGAATCAATATTCTACACAGGATTATGAATATTGAATGCATTCATCATATGTGAGCATATAGAAGAGCTTTGCGGGCCGAGGTGACGAGAGGGAAGACGTGTTAAAGTGCGCGGGAAAACGACAGAGTAGAGATAGTTGCAACTGGGGGTTGAATTACATTTTTAATAATAACTAACTATTTTCTTCGTAACTCGCTTATTTATAATCCAAAACTAGTCTAATCTAGATAGTATAGACTACAACTTTTATTCTTATAAATTTTTTTCAAATTTTCGTTCGTCCGCCTACAATCACAAGTGGAATGAATTTACGAAAATAGCAAAATAAATATTTGCGTGATAAGAGAACTATGCTAGAATTTAGAAGACAGTGTACGCTTTAAACAATACATTTCTCTTACTTATAAATAGCTATAACTTTGTTATAATGTATAATTTATCAAAAATAAAAAAATTTGCAGAAAGATGAGACAAATACCTAATTTTTCGTTTTTTTCGGTTTTCCACCCCTGGGGGGTGCATGGACACCAGTATCGCCAGACGAATTTAGGGGGTGTATATACATGTTAAGTACTATATAATAAAGTACTCAGTACATTTTTACCTTTCAATGTTCCGTTCAATGTTCCACGGAACATGTTTCTACACGACTTTTTCGTATTCTGAGTCTCTACTATACAGGGTGATTCACGTAGGCCATTCATTAGAAGTTTTTCAACTTGTAGTTGGATTAAAAACTTGAAATTTGGTATGCTGCCGTAATCGATCATGCCCGTTCTATCTAAAATATTTTCAGTCCTCCAACAAAAAATTGCCGCTGTAGTAGTTTACGAACAAATTTGTAACTCGCAAACCTTTCAAAATTATGAAACCAAATTTGTGAAGCAGTTAGCTGGAAGTCCAGGCTAACTTTTGATGTCCCATCGGTGGTCCCATTTTGTACCATATGGGCGCAGTCGATTTTCAAATGTCGCAATCAAAAATTGTCAATAAGTCAATTTTTTCAAATGGCACCTACTATGTTTTTTTACACCATTCGGAAGAAAATTGAATTTTAGGGTGAGTTACTTAAGCATTCCCTATACCTAACTTCACCCCATATCGAGTTATTCAATAAAAATCAAGAAATACCTTATCTTGCCGAGAGATTCCTTACTTCATCAAGTATGCCATGGAAACAAAAGACAGTTGTAATAATTTTTAAAGGAAAATATGGATTCTTATTTAATTACACACAACACCAACAAATTATTATTAACGAACAAGAACATAATGTTGACGAAATTCTGACGTAAATGTTCAATGTGACCACCATATTTTGGTTCAAATATTCTATTATTCTACTTTCAACAGATTGCGTAGCACATCTTTGCGCCTACCATTTCTGATGCCAGAAATCAATGCAAATTTGAATTTTAGGGTCACTTTTTTTAACATTGTGTATGTCTATCTGCAGTCGTTTTTGAGTTATTGGCATTTTTTGAAAAAAATATTGTTTTTTTTCTCAAGGGTAGTAGGCTTTGGAAACAATCATTTCATTTTAATTTTTATTCAAAAATCGTATTGCAATAATAAATAATAACAACAAATAAACAGATTAACAAAATAATTATTTCAATACAAATGCTCAATGTGTGCACCGTTTTCACTGACAGAATTTCGTCAACATTGTTCTTGTTCGTTAATAATAATTTGTTGGTGTTGTGTGTAATTAAATAAGAATCCATATTTTTTTAAAAAAATTATTACAACTGTCTTTTGTTTCCATGGCATACTTGATATTTCTTGATTTTTATTGAATAACTCGATATGGGGTGAAGTTAGGTATAGGGAATGCTTAAGTAACTCACCCTAAAATTCAATTTTCTTTCGAATGGTGTAAAAAAACATAGTAGGTGCCATTTGAAAAAATTGACTTATTGACAATTTTTGATTGCGACATTTGAAAATCGACTGCGCCCATATGGTACAAAATGGGACCACCGATGGGACATCAAAAGTTAGCCTGGACTTCCAGCTAACTGCTTCACAAATTTGGTTTCATAATTTTGAAAGGTTTGCGAGTTACAAATTTGTTCGTAAACTATTACAGCGGCAATTTTTTTCAAAAAATTGGACATATGTCAAAAACTGTAATAGATAAGTTAACATAACTTAGGTTCTCTAAACTCAGAATTAGAAGACCAATCGAACCATGTAAAGAAAAATATTGGTTTCCATTTAAAATAAGAAAGTTGGTACCAATTTTTGGCACACCCTGTATAGTTGGAGGACTGAAAATATTTTAGATAGAACGGGCATGATCGATTACAGCAGCATACCAAATTTCAAGTTTCTAATCCAACTGCAAGTCGAAAAACTTCTAATGAATGGCCTACGTGAATCACCCTGTATATGTCACAGCATTATTGGCGTCCATCGTTATGAAGAAAAATGTACCTAATTTTCCAAATAAAAGATATTAGGCAAAGTTTTAACTGTAAAAAAATCATCTCATAATCTTATTCGTTGTTAACAGAAACTCACTGAAACCAAATTTTAATGACATAGTGTACTTGGTGTTCATATAATAGGAAAATAAAACTTCCCTTGCGCGGAAAATTCGAAGCACATTTCTGCCTAAATCGGTTGTTGTACGTAAAAAATGGAAGAGATCATTCTCCTGCGGTATTTCATTATCTTCCATTTTCATAATAGCCTCAATTGGCCTCCGAGCTACAGAAAGCGCAATATTCGCAAAAAAACCGTGTTTTGTGAACTTTGGCCTTGAATAATTTTTTATGCCATAGTGATGTCGTTCTGGATTTTTAATATTCTCATGAAAACACCAAAACAAATCGATTAAAAGAAAAAGAAATGAAGGAAATATTTTGTTAGATCAGAAGCCAAATTTTTGTCTAAAATAACTGGAGTATATAGAAATAACAATATATTAACAAATTGAAATGCTATAAAGGAATGCAAAGCCAATAATAACGCAGACCGTGTACTCTACATATTTCATTAAAAATATATGCCCATCACTCGGAAAGCTTTTTAATTTTAAAAGGTGATATATCGCTCGGCAATATTAACGTCGGCTTACATTCGAACGTTATAAAGAATCTATTTCTGAAGATTTTCTTACGCTTATAATTTGTAATTTACGAATGTGCAACCACGGTTCGTTCACTTTTTTTTACTTAAAATAGAGACTTATTTATATTTTGTTGAATGCCATACTTATTAGATATCCTGACAGATTAATTAAAATTCCAGTAAAGAATAAAAACAAGTATAGAATTAAGGAATATTTTAGCAAAAGGAGAATGTTGTGTTTTACATCTTAATTAAATACACTCTTCAATTGTCATTTTGAAACACTGACTTGCTGTTGTGACGGCAAGACAAACTTCTTTCAAACATCTGTCATTTAATCATTGTCATGCAATATTCAACATTTTAATTGTAATGATTTTAATAATTAGGTAGATCTAAATGTGTTTGAATGTTGTTTTTACTTATAAAAATGTTTATTAAAAGTTAATTTCGTCATATTAATAATTTGTCATTTATTGACGTGTATTAATAATATGAATTCAAGTAATATTTACTTCCTTTCAAAATATAATTCATGGTGTGCTTAAGAATAGGCAACTATTTTGAAATATTAGCATGGAATAAAATAGAATAAACTTTACTGAGATCTTTCAAAACTCATCTCAGTTACATTGATTATAAATTCAGAAAATCAAGAAGTTCGATCCTTATGGTAATAAGGATCGAACTGGAAGCGACTTTTATTTGCACTAAATATGAATTGTCTCAAAAGTTAAGTAGTTAAACCTGGTCATTTAAACATTTTTACGTCCATCTCCACTACCTGCGATTATAGATTTAAATTTGTAATTAACAATTATTGAAAGCTGCTGCCTCGACAATAGCGTTTCTAAACGTAACGTATGCTTATATGCCATAATGCCCAAACTATTTCGATAAATTTAACCATCGTCTGTCGTATTTCGATTAGGGATCTCGATAATTATTGGCAGGTAGACGATCGTGTGTAGGATATATAGAAAAAATGTCTTCCTCAGCCGTAAGGATGTTATTTATCTCAATTAGAAATTATGATCTTTTTCAACTTGGGCACTTTACTTAACCTTGAAACTTTGTTTTATTTTTAAACTGGGATATGGATTATTCATTTGGCATTCTCACCATTTTTACATAATAAAGCTTTGGAGAATATTCAAAAGCTGTTTTTGAAGTTAATAGTTTTTAAAGCT
This sequence comes from Stenurella melanura, assembly GCA_963583905.1. Classification (NCBI taxonomy): domain Eukaryota; kingdom Metazoa; phylum Arthropoda; class Insecta; order Coleoptera; family Cerambycidae; genus Stenurella; species Stenurella melanura. The sequence goes on from OY757313.1 coordinate 47,224,325, forward strand.
TGTGTCAGTTATCCAAGACAAGATTCGATGGTCCATCACTGGAGAATTATTAAATTCTCGCAAGCTTTATATTTCTCCGTATAACAATATGTGTGTACTATTGTAAAGAAAAATATAAAGCTGGCTGGCTAGCTTTCATTGTTAAGTTCCTCATAACCTGACACACTAGTTCTATTACCTCAGTTGTCGTTTTATATACAACGTTAAATTCCAGACAAAGTTTACTGACAGAAAAATAGTAGAACTTGCCTGTATATCAGTTTTCGTATCTCATCATTTCCAATTCTATCCTGCGACGTAAGCTAACATCTCCAGTATCTCCAGTCTGTTGCTTGTAATCTTTTTATCGTTTGTTCCGTAATTTTCAATAATTACATTACTTTCCACTATCGGTTTATATATTTTATCAAATTTTATCAAATCATGACACAGTTCAGTTGTATGTTCCTAGGCCCTCAAATTTTTTGTTAACTGAAGGGATGAAAGTGTGAATAATAATTCGTTTCGTCAAAAACGTTATTAGTGTGTAACGTAGGTAAGACATTAAAGACTGAAAAAATGATTACTATTCAATGTAATCGTAGAAAAAGTGTTGTTTATCTAATTAAACATTCATAAGCCCAGGTCGAGCAACAATATAGATAATAAATACATCATTTTTTATATACAAAATATAATTAGAACTTTGCTCATTAATACCTGAATCATTTTTCCTTTGTACATACATAATAATTTATTTAACAATATAAATCAATACTAACTATTACTACCATCAAAATTGTTAAATGATTGACTGGGGAATTTATTTGGAAGCAATTTGCTCCTGTTTGTATTGGAAGCCCACACTCAATTTGTTGAACAATGTTTCTAATCACGAGTAATAACACAATAGAAGACTTTTCATTTAATGTTCATTCCTGAATTGTTTTTTTTATTTCCTTAGCTGTAATATTAGTTAAATAAATCATGGACGGTTTAATCATATTTCCAATAGTCGTTGATGAGACCAAAAGCGCACACCCCACAAGTTGTTTTATACTATAAGCTTATAAGATTAGTTCATTGTTCAAATTATTATTATTAGAAAAAAAATTGATGTTTATTCAGCAAATTAGTATTAATAGATCATATAAGAAATATATTACAGTGTAAAACAAATTTAAACATGACTGAATAATTTACTAATGATTAAATTATTACAGATTACACTGCTGCTACTTGTAAGTTGCTAGCAACGTTGCGTTTAGATGTCAAAGCAAGTACTTTCTATATCTACTAACTTTACATCGTTCTCTATGACGTACATCCGCGAGGGCATTCCGTATTTTTACGTGATTTTCTCGAAAATTGCTAATCCTAAAAACAAAATTTCAAGTAGAAATGTAGCCTCCATCCTATTTCTTTATTCCTTCTCAATAAACTTGATACCTATTTAAGATATAGTTTCCCGCTTGTTAGAATTACCCCCGCAAATTTCATATTTTGTCGACATAACCTTAGAAAAAAAATGTATATTTTCTACACTTATTAAAATTTGACCATATTAATACAATCTGTTAACAAATATGTAGTGATAACACGGTACAAAGATCCCAATTCATTGTTCCGTTTTTGAGTTAGAGCGAGTTAAACGAATTGTAATTGTTTTTTTGTTTTATTTTTAATCAGTTGTACATAGACGCCGAGAACGAAATAAATACAAAATTCGCAAGTGAGTACATCTTGTATTGAGGGGAAACATTTCTTATCTGCCCTAAATCTTACAATAACGGGGTAGAATATATCGAAAGTTATTTTCTATATCTATATATTGCAGAGTTAGCGATTGTAAGAACCAGAATCATGTGCAGAGGCAAATAAAGGTCTTATCATAGGCCTTCTGCATTAAACTGCTAGCTTATTTAATTTAATAGTTATAACTTATAACTTATAACAGAGCGGTTAGGTTAGGTTAATAACATTTACCATTTTTGAAACGAAAGAATTTTAATTTATACCAGGCAGGACAGTTTGCACTTCCGGAAGTAAAAATAATAATAATAGTCTGTTTCCAATGCTTATTTAATTTTTTCTTTCAGGGATTAAAGGATCACACTTAATGCCGGAAGGATTACATACGTACAGAAATCCCCAGGGGGTTAAATAAAAATAATCGATTTTCACCGTAGGAACTAAAATCTTTTGCCTCATTTTTTAAATATGGTTACCGGTATTCATAAATTACTAAGTACACTTTGTCATTGCCAAATACTGTTTTTTTTTTTTTAATTTTAACGTTTTAAAGTGCTAGATTATCAGGTTGATCCAGTATGAAAAATATCTTATATACCACAGGATGGGAGTGTGCTATTCAATCCGGGTATGATTATTAATAAACTTTGACACTAAGGATTAAATGAAGCACTTGTGTCCCTTGGTATTTTATATGCTATGTAATTACTATCCGCGTGTAACATTATTCCATTTGAACCATTTTAATCATGTACTAAAAATGCATGTAATTTTGCATTGTCAATAGAAATATTCACCTATGGGTTCTGTGCATATATCTTTGAATTAAAATAGATGGACATAGGTTGTAGTGAGCTTGGTTGTAGATAAATCTGTGAAAATTATTGGAGGACTTTTATCCAATCCAAAATAATGATAAACTTTGAATTGCTTGTCATATGAACAACTTTAATGAATGCTTGCCAAAGTCTTTGTAACGAATTAGATAATTAAATAACAAGTAAAAACACAATTACATACTCTTAATTGATATTCGAGATATCCACCCTTTGTTATTATTTTCCAGTCAGTTCTGTATTAACCGAATTCATTAATTTTCCGATCAATTATCTAACCCAGTGTTCCTCAAACTGTTTTATCTCACGTACTCCTTTATGTTGTGCAGTGATCATGCATACCCATTTCTAAAAAATACATATGTAATTTAAGTAACTATAGTAGGTACAAAGTCTGACTAGGCATTACAAAGAAGTAATACGGAATATCTTTGTGCCCTCTTGACGACGAAGAAAGAACTATTTTGAACAGGTCCGTACTGCACTTCGCAGTTTAGATTCGGATTTTAATTAAGCTTGGGATGGATATTAATTGTGCACTTTTATTTTTCACCTCCATATGTGTTATATGTTTTATTCTGTTATATATATTGTTGGTAGATTTCTGTTATTTAAATTTATTAGCCGGCATTCGCGTACCCCCTAAAAATGTTCGCGTACCCCCAAGGGGAACACGTACCACAGTTTGAGAAACACTAATCTAACCAATTACTAAGTGATTTATCTAAGCATTTCATCAGAGTTCCATCAGTCTTCACTAACGATTTTTTCAATTCTTTTTATACTCTTCGCAAATACGTAAACGAAGAGTATATTGGAATTACAAAAAAGAGTATATTGCATTTAATCGACACATTTTGCAAACCGTAAGTATAACACGTTGAGAAAAAAATTATATGGTTGTGTTACTGGTGATCGATTTCTGAAAAAAATTCAAAATGTTCGTCTGTCTGCCTGCCCGTCTATTACGTTTCTTGTGAGCACAATAACATAAAAAAGAAATTATATTGAAGTTTGGGCAGTAAGTTAGTGTTAGTTGGAGGAAGAACAAAATCGATCAGTAAACAATAGATAAATGAATTATTTAAATTTTTTTAATTGAACACAAACCTTGTAAAATATCATTTTCTATAATTTAATTATGCAGTTTACTGATAGCCCAGTCAGTAAAGACAAATGAAGTGCAAAACCTCGCACTTCGGTTAGGAAAGATCGATTTTCATGAAATTAACGGCATTCAAATCGTAATTGATAGTATTGCAAAGTCTATAGGGTCCGATGGTGTGCTTTTATCCTGGGGGTGGATGCCACCCCTTCTCGGGGGTGAAAATTAGTAATCTCAAAATAACCACAGAAATCGATAGAGGGATGAATGGAAATGTTCTATGAAGTATTTTCGATAAATAAAAAATGCATGTTTTAGGGCGATTTTTCACGAATAACTCGAAAACTTTACGTTTTATCAAACAATTCACGAGGAGCAAGAACGAAGCTTATAAAATTACAAATCGAATTTTTACTTCCCTCGCATACCGAAGGGAAGTATTGTATTAGAGAAAAAATCACCCTCCGAGATTTTTTCGGATTTTGACGTTTCAGATCACATAGATTACGAATATATAGGTTTTTCAATTCCGTCAGTCAGTTAGTCTGTCTGTCTGTCTGTTGGTGCATTAACTAAAAACCACTTGACGGAGAGCAGTCAAATTTAGTAGGTAGTTGACCCTACTGTCAGCGAAGAAATGGACTTTCACTGGAAAATATACAGGGTGGACCGTCTAAAGGGAATAAATAATGAAAAAAATTTTTTTTTGCGCAAATTCAAAATTTATACGTTTTCACACGCTAAACCTATTTCAGAAAAAAAAAATTTGAAATTTTTTTTCACCATTTTTGAAAAATTTTTTACCACTAAAATAGGTGAAAAATTTTTTTTCTTTGTTCAAATTTAAAATTCCCACGTTTCATGGCACTCTAAACCTATTAAAAAAAAAAAATTAATTTCTTTTTTACATTTTAACATTTTTTTTAAAAAATTTACCACTAAAATGGATGGAATTTTTTTTCTTTCAAATTTAAAATTTCCACGTTTCCATGGCATTCTAAACCTATTCAAACAAAATTTTAAAACATTTTGAAATGTTTAAAAATTTTGCGGTTTGCAAAATAGCTAGATTTAAATTTAAAAATTATGTTAATCTTCCTATTTCGTAGTTTCAAATCGAGCTATTTTGCAAACCACTGAAATTATTGAGTGAAAATTCATAGTAATAGTCTTGTTATAGTTCTACTTAGGTACACTTATAGTTTTTTTAAATATACGTACTGAGAAAAAAAAGTTATGGGCAAAAATAATAAATATTTCCCTATCGGATGTCTCTTTCTAGGGAATGGCCACCTTAAATTTGGCAACATTTCACTTTTAATAAGTAATTAAAAATCGTATGCAGAGCAACGCCACTGTAAGACAACTCATACTAGTGGAACGGCAATTAAATTTTATAGACTTTGTCGGTTGTCTATACACTAAGCAGAAAATTATTGAGAAAAAAAAATAGGACGTTTTCTCTTCTTTGCTAGGCGGCAAACCTATTTAATGTTTAATTTTCTTCCGTGTGTCAAGGACAATATAGCTCCAGTGAAAAACCTTTGATAAAAATGACCCCATTTTTTACTCTACTTTCACTCTTCATGAACCTACTATAACTAAGTTGGCATATTAAAATTAAACATGTCTGAAATTAACATTATTTACAAAAAATTGCGAAGGGTATACCTTAGAATGTGCAACAATTAACAGCATAATGTGTATTCTAGTTTTATTTGTGTAGTTGAAACCTTTCTAGTTAAGCTAAAATGGTAAGTTTTCCTTATTATACTCTTCATAAATACAAAACGAAGAGTATATTGCAGTCGATCGGCACATTTGTAAAACTGCTAATATTGCTCGTAGAGAAAATATGTTATATCACTGTGTTGGTGATCGAATTCTGAACAACTTTCAAAATGTCCGTCCGTCTGCTCGTCTGTCTGCCCGTCTGTCCGTCCGTTCGTTCGTCGCGTTTCTTGTAAGCATGATAACTTAAGAGCGAAAAATCCAATTGTATTGAAATTTGGACAGCGAGTTAGCTAGAGGAAGAACCGTATTGTTTTTGAATAAAATCGGTAATTAAATAAAAAGGTGATAAATTTTTGATATAATATTTTTTGTTTTGTTTTATAATTTAACTAAAAGTGTCTAAATCTAATATTATTTACAAAAAATCTGCGAACAGTATCCTATAGAATGTGCAGCAATTGTATAAAAAGTGCAGTAAATCGGGGAAGAGTATAACGGTTAGCTTGTTTGTGGTTTGCAAGGGACTTCTCAGCTAAACAATGTGGACCTGTCTCTCGCCTCAGCGAAGATTGACTATCGAATATAAGTACAAATAGTACAGACGTGACGTTAGAGATAGATCAAATTGAGAAAATCACGGAATTCCAAAGATAATTTTACGTACAAGTAATCTGTAATGAAAGTTCCTTATTTATTTAGAATGTATGAGTAATTGTGCATAGAGACTAATCATTAATCTCTTTTCTTCATATGTGATATTTTTACTGTTTACATTTTTGTTAATTCTGCAAATTGTTTCTGTTTGTATCTAACTATGCGGAATTTATCTGCTCCCCAAGATTTTGAAATCTGTGGAATTCTAAAATTTTGACAGTAATTATATACGAGCCAACGTGCCATTACTTGACAAATGTCTTTCGGAATAGGGTGTTTGCATATAACAATTCAGTTCAAATAAAACATTAATATGAAGTAACACATAAATATGAAACCTAAACGCTTCATATTAATTATAAATAAATGTTTAATAAACAAATCAACCTAAAAGTCAAATATATGAATGATTTCGAAAACGCAGCCTTATTGGGTAATGATCCAGATGACGTCGTCTCGTATATCACATGTTTCTCACAGATCGTTTACCATATTTGTAAGTATAATTAGTCCTATTTCTATAAATTTAGCTATAGTAGCCTAATATAATATTTATTAAATTTATGATTTAGTTTTCGTATTATTACACATATACTATATTGTATCTAATAATTTGGTTTATTTGCGATAATTTATGTTAACATAACCTTAAAAGAAAGTAGAATTAATATTAGTTTGTCGCTGTCCGCGAATAATTCGTTATAACAATTGTAAGTATGTAGTAACACTATAGTACACAATAGAGATGTGACGACTGCTATTTATCACCTGTTCTTTCAACTGAGCAATCGCTAGCAGTGATTGCTGAACGATCAGCATAGCGATCACTGCGATTAAAAAAATGCCGCCTGCCCCATCTCTAGTACATAGGGCTGCCTTATTTACATGAAGAGTGACGTTACATGCCTTTTTTAGTGGCGAATATTTCATTTAAATTTTATTATTTTAAACATGTTTTTGTCGAAAAATTGTTTCAGCCATTATATACAGGGTGATTTACCACAACATGCGGAAAACTTATAAGTAAGGAAAGGAGTTAAAAAAATGAAAAATTAAAAAATATGATAAAAAGGTTACCTTATTTTTTTGTAGAAATGCGCCGCCTATGATTGTAACCAATCTGACGAAACGCAGTGCAACCATATCACTCCCCCTTTATCAGACTTGGGACTGATACTGACAGAGAAGCTGGCGGGGTTAGAAGTGACTTTTTGGATTTAATCACGCAACAAAAATAGCAAAAATAAATATAATTTTTGTAGAACGCAGCACACCAGAAAACTTAAAAGTAACGAAAAGTCAAAGAAAATGTTCGAATGTTTGACCATTGACACTCATTGCACTGTTCTAAGCGCAGATAATATTTTCGTGTATGCGATCACATTTGTCTCTTCGATCACGAATTATATTCGAGGCATTGTCAATGGCTTGTTGTAACTGTTCTAGGGAGTCTATTGACTTAGCGCACACCAAACTCTTCATGTAACCCCACAAAAAAAATCCATAGGAGTGATATCTGGGCTCCTTGTTCTTTCATTTGGCACACGCCTGCCGGGAAATTTTCTCTCATATTCTCGTACAGCTGATACAAGATTTTCGTTCACTGCACTATAAGTTAAAATCATATCGCAGTATTCATGCGATGTAAACGCTGGCATATTGACTGCCATCGATCTACGAATACAATTTTCAAAACGTAAAAATCCAAAAGAAGCCGGAAAGAAACTGACCATACGTAAACAACTTCTGATCGCCTACGAAGCGGCGCACGCGTAAATACGCGTAAACAATTGAAACAGTAAGGGTAACCAAAATCATTATTCAGTAGCGTATCATTACAAGTTTTAATGCAAAAGAATGTACTAAATTATTTCGGATCACTCTAAAATTTTGCAGGGGGTTTCCCACATAGAAAACTAGTACACCATTTTATTTTGCGTATGTTTTGGTAAATCACCCTGTATATCATTAGACCAGCCAACGGAGCGCTAAAATGACTAAAATCTCTAACTTGAGTGCTAGTGAATGGATCTTGATGAAACCTTGTGTAATGTGTTAATAAAAAAGTTGAAAAGAATATTAGAATAGGTAATGATCGGAAGGGGTAGACAACAGACCTTTTGTTACGGGTTCCGTAACTTGTAGTATTAGGTCAAAAATTAAAAAAAAAACAATATATTTACCTTTTTTGGCCCGATATAAGATGTTTTTACTCTTGTGGATATTTTAGAAAAATGCATATTTTTCGAGATATGGCCACTCGAAAGTTCCTAAAAGTGGGGGGGGGGGGAAGGTAAAAGTTGAAACAGAAATTAAAAATAAATTAGGTGTCATCGAAATACAAGAATTTTTTCTTTGCAACTTTTCTGTAAAGTGCGTTTTTACCGAGTTTTTCCGGAAAAACATGAAAACTACCCCTTTCTTTGAAATTGTAGCGCTCTAAAAACATGCAATTTAAAAATTTTAAAAATTCAGACATATGCATTGAGACCTTCTAAACATAGTTTGTCTAATATGGAATTTTCTTGTAAGTTGCTAATTTTCCGAGTTACAGGCAACATTTCACGATGAATAATGTACTACACTTTTTGCACATTTTTAATTAAAAAATACATGAAAATTCGAAAAAAATATTATAAAAAATATGAAACCTATATAGTCATACCATTATTAAAGGTTCAATATAATTTTTAATTTGAAAATGTGAAAAATGTAGTACCTACATTATTATCGTGAAAAACTGCCTGTAACTCAGAAAATTAATAAGTTACAAGAAAATTCCAAGAGACAAACAATTTTTAGAAGGCCTCAATGCATACGTCTGACTTTTTCAAATTACATATTTTTAAAGCTCTACAATTTCAAAGAAAATGGTAGTTTTTCATGTTTTTCTGGAAAAACTCGGTGAAAACTCATTTTACGGAAAAGTTGCAAATAAAAGAAGTTTTGTATTTCGATGATTCAATCACCTGAAGTTTTTCAGATTTTTGTCTGAACTTTTACATTACACCTCTCCCACATTTAGGAATTTTCGAACGGCCATATCTCAAAAAATATGCGTTTCTCTAAAAAATTCACAAAAGTAAAAACATCTTATTTTGGGCCAAAAAAGAAAAATGTATTGTTTTTTTCCCATTTTCGATATAATTCTATAAGTTACGGAATCCGTGACAACAGGGGTGTTATTTATAAACGAATCAACAGTTTCATTCATTTGCTGGTGGCGACCTTAAACGTGCAAAAAAATTATCATGGATTCTAGTCGGTTGGGATTAATTGAACGGTTGATTCAAAAAACAATTAATTGGTCATACATCTGAATCGGATACTAATCGTGTCATTTGAAAATAATTTTTTGTTCAGTAGTGCCAAATTTAAAGTTTTGAAAATACTGTCAATGAAATATAAATAAATATAAGGACCTAATACTTTTTAAAAGTAGTCGTTGTAAAATATGTGAAAATCAAGCAACAAAAAAATATTTTATTATTTTCGATCTAATTTTACAAGTTACAAAGTCCGTGATAGCAGGGGTGTTTTGTATCCGTTCCGATAATTTCCTACTTCAATATTTTTTTCAACTTTTTTATTAACGTCCATTACAAACACATTGCAGAAGGTTTAATCAAAATCCATTCACTAGCACTCAAATTAGAGGTGAAACCCCTGTTGACTGCACTGCATGAGTATTTTATATTTTTCGATTTAAAAAAAAGTACACACACCCTATTGGTGCAAGTACTTGAATCAAGCGAGTATTTTATTACGTACCATTTAGTGAATACAAAAATAAGTTAGTGAAGGTCTAGTGGCAGACATTCTAAATCTACAAACTATCACTGGGCGTGGCAAACAACTATCAAGCTGATTTCTTTGTTATCGATTAATTACCACTTCATAATTACAAAAATACAGTCGCTATCATTCCGGTTAGTAGAGGTCTAGAAGCAGGTTAGTGGTGCTCCAGAGGCAAATATTTTGAACCCGCATGGTGCCTATTTTTAAGCTTTGACTAGTAGATATCCAGCTGATTTTTTTATGTAATTAATTTAATTTGTGAATTAAGTTTGCATCACAAAAAAAATTCACATACCACTTTTGTTGTAAATTGTAAAGATTGTAATGCTGTCTATATCGGTCAGTGGTAGAAGCGTTGTAAACAGGGTAAAAAAACATAAAAAAATCTATTTAAATAACAATAAAAATACAGGAATGTCAACACACTGTATTGAAAACAACAATTTCATAGATACTGATAACATAAATTTACTTCATTCAGAAAGAAAAGGTAAACGTTTAGATCTGCTAGAACAATTAGAAATCAAAAAATCTTTCAAGTACAACCCTTGTACCACGAACGACCAGCAAAATTTCTTGAATACCCCTCTAATAAACAAATTGATAAGAAGTATCCATTGATTTATATAATCAGTTTAGGTCCACTCCAAACTTTGCCTAATTAAAGATTTTAAATTAAGTCTTAAATAGATTGTCATAAATAGATTAAGATATAAATACTTTTAGGTATAAATTAGAATAAGCACGTCGGAAACTTTAGTATTCACCATGTAATACTCTTGATAAAGGCCTAATAAGCCGAAACATATGTAGAGTATTTATAATATATAGATTGATTCATCTAAAAGCAGTGTTTAATTTATAATTAACAATTACCTAACTTTATGTTTTTGAGATTACTGAATTCAGACCTAATGTCAAATAGACGATAGATAATATTAACAGTTGGCAGCTGTCAACTAGCTGTCAAATAGCAAGGAACTATTGAGAAGGTTCAAATAAATGTATATCTTTAAGTTCTTGAAGTTGCTAAATTCAAATCTGATGTCAAATAGACGATATAACAAGGAACTATAAAAAGTTAAAATCAATGTATAACTTTATGTTTTTGACAGCTGTCCACTGGCTGTCAAATAGCAATAGCAATAACTGCGTATATATTCCTTGCTATTTGACAGCCAGTTGACAGCTGCCAACTGTCAATATCGTCTATTTGACATCAGATTTGAATTCATCAAGCTCAAAGACGTAAAGTTAGATAATATGCGTTATAAGAATGTTACAAAACTACTCAAATTAGTAACTCATGATGAAGCTATGGATATTTGGTGCTCCATAGGAGCCAAAATATTGAATATGGAACATCCGTGGCCATGGAAACTTTTTTTCAGGATGACAATAGTTGTAACATACCAAAACTTCAGACCATTCTTCTTAATTCATTGAAATGTTACATTCACCTTGCATTTTGGACAGGAAAAGATTTTTTTTGGATGTTTAGAGGGTGTCAGTGTGAGTATAAAAGTCGATTTTCGGACTTGAACGCCCCCCCCCATTTGGCCGCCATCTTGGAAAAGGGGGTGTAAGCAGTTTTTTCGCGATATTTTGAGAATCGTTGTCTCACAAAAAAATTTCTAGGACTTTTTTTATAGAGAATTGAATTGCCCACATCTTTTGTTCCAACCTTTTTTTCTCAGCACGCACCTTTCGCCGCTAATGAGATTCGAAAAATTGAATTTTCGATGTTTCAAACATTTTTTTCCGTCAAATGATGTACTTTAGGAAAGAATTGCCGGAGACAAGAATTGTTTGTTTTCTCACAAGGAGTACGTCAGACTTTTTCCAGAATTTTTTGGGCAAAAAAAAAGTCATTTTGAGAAAAAACATTTCTTCCAAAAAATTCTGAAAAAATTCTGACGTGTTCCTTGTAAGAATATAAACAACTCTTCCCCCTGGAATTTTTTTCTTATTCCATCTTTTTGCGACAAAACATGTTTGGAACACCGAAAATTATTTTTTTCGAAGCTCATTAGCGGCGAAAGGTGCGTGCTGAGAACAAAAAAAGGTTGGAACAAATGATGTGGACAATTTAATTCTCTACAAGAAAATCCCAGAATTTTTTTGTGAGACTTACGATTCTCAAGATATCCCGAAAAAACTGCTTGCACCCCCTTTTCCAAGATGACGGCCAAATGGGAGATTTTTCAACCCCGAAAATCGAGTTTTATACTCACACTAACCCCCTCTACACATCACAAAAAAAATTGTCCTGGCCAAAATGCAAGGTTATGTTATGATTTTGTAACATTTAAACGGACTATAAGGTTTGTGCGGGGTCCTTGATTAGACAAAGAAGAATGCCTCTTGACATTTTTGCATGTCAACTATAAGGTTTACACGAAAGAAAGAGTGACAGTTTGAAGTAGTTCCCACCACCATAAGATTGTTGGGGTTTTACAGGACATCCCTAACAAGTGACTTTGTAATTTGTAGCATACTATTAATTTTTACGGGATGAATTCCAGTTTGAACGACCTAATATTGAAATATTTAGAGATCGTTATTACTGATGTAGGTGCTTTTAAATCAACACATTCTAAAAATAAACTTTTATAATTTTTCCAGCTCTTACTAAGAATGAATAATGTTCTCCTCAATAACCCTAAAAAATTCTAATACTAAAATAACTCTTTAGAAGTGAAGCAGCAAGTAAAAGCTATATACATCATTCAAATTTATAGCATTGAGTAACGGGTATTTATAAACGAATCAACAGTTTCATTCATTTGCTGGTGGCGACCTTAAAAAATAATCATGGAGTCTGGTCAGTTGGGATTAATTGAACGGTTGATTCAAAAAACAATTAATTCGTGGTATATCTGAAACAGATACTAATCGTGTCATTTGGATTTTTTTTTTTCGGTAGTCCCAAATTTGAGATTTTGAAAATGATAATGTCAATGACATATAAATAAATATGTGGTACAGGGAATGAAGGCAAAATGTTGTAAAAACCTCGCAAAAATTAATAAAAGCATCTTCTCTGGGATTTAAGTAATTAATAACTTGTAGAATGGAATGATGCATTCTTTGCACTTCCAAGTTCCGGGAAAATTAAAAAAAAATTGGAAAAACTTTTTGATTCTCGGATTTTTTGCGGTAACGGCTAAAATAATGAAAATACAGAAAATAGTTTTCAACAAAATTTGTAGCTCGTCTCTTTCTCTACAAAATATGTCTTTACAAATTTTTGTCTTACTTAAACCGTTTAGGAGATAAATCCACTTTTCCACTTATAGTTTTGAGCCACTCCGAAATGCGCGGAAAATGAGAATTCTCTGGGAGTTTCATAAGACCAGACATATCGATCGATAATTATTACTATTCAGAGCCGCTAAAAAAAATTAAAGCAACGTGAAATGTAGAGAAAAGTCTCAGCTTTAATGTGGAACTAATCACAAAATTCATACAAATTTTTATCATAGAGAAAAAAGTGTTAGAAGATGGCTTAGTAAAGTTTATACAGTTGATTTATTCACATCCTTGAGTTTTATGGATCCTGCCTATTTCTCCCGTAACAATGGGCGCTTTTTCAATACATGGATTCGATTCCACGCACTTTAATCTATATTTCGTGAAAATTTTATTGAAGAATGTTACGAAACAAATAAGTTGTGCACCTGCTTTTTACAACTTTAATTTGATTTGCCGAAAATCAGCCAATAGCGAGGCGCGCACGAGCTGACCTAACGGACAGTAAGCTTGAATCGACAGGTTAGTACTAAAACAGAGATCGTATGAGTTGTGTGTTAAACTTTATCGTTTTGTATAAAAAATCTTAAAAAATCGTGTTCGCGGAAGTGGTGAATGCTAAGGGTTCTGGGGGTGAACTCAGGAATTTTAACTGTAAGTACCATTAAGATATTTTGAAACTTATTGTGTAAGGATTCGGTTTCCAAAATATCAAGCTTATTCATGCATGTGTTTCTGAGATATGAAGAATTAATTTAAAAAGTTGCCTTTCTTTGGTGACTTTACACACGACAAAAAATCCATTACCTAGGCATGTTTTATTTTTGTAGATCAAACAATGGGCCGAATTTATAAGAAAAAACTTGGGTCAAGGCGATATAGGAATTATAACGACGCACAATTACAAAGGGCAGTTGAAGCCGTGCAGATGAGGCATATATCTTACCAAGAAGCAGAGCAGTTATACAATATCCCAAGTAAAACAATATGGAATAAAATGAATAAAAAGCACCCAAAAAAACATGGTGGCCAACCAGTCGAAGAAAGACACATTGTCGATGTCTTACTTGCGGCAGCAGAATTTGGTAGCCCATTAACATGTATGGATTTGAGGATGGTTGTAAAGCAGTATTTGGACAGGTCGGGAAAATTAGTTCCAAAGTTTAATGACAATTTTCCTGGTGTGGAGTGGTGCCTTAATTTTATTCAGAGGCACAATCATCGACTTTCAAAGAGAAGTTGCCAAAACATAAAAAGGGTTCGGGCACAAAAAAGCGAAGAAGAGATTCAAGAATATTTTAATAACTTAGAAAAAACTTTGGATGGCGTTCCGCGTGAAAACATTTTAAATTTTGACGAAACCAATCTCTCAGACGACCCAAGGAGCACAAAATGTTTATTTAGAAAGGGTATGAAATACCCGGAACGAGTTATGAATACTACAAAATCTTGTATTTCAATAATGTTTGCAGTTACAGGCGATTCGATTGTACTACCACCATATGTGGTTTATAAAGCCCAACGTATCTATGATCAATGGACCATTGGTGGACCAAAGAATGCCCGTTATAATAGAACGAAATCCGGTTGGTTCGATGCAGAAACTTTTGAGGACTGGTTCTTGACAATGGTTATTCCATGGGCAAAACAAAAGCAGGGCACGAAAGTTATAATAGGGGATAATTTGTCGTCGCATTTAAATGTAAACATTATAGTAGAATGCCAAAGACATGGCATCAAATTTGTTTTCCTGCCAGCACATGCCACACATCTCACACAACCACTTGACGTTGGTTATTATGCTCCATTGACACGACTTTGGAGGAACATTTTGCAAAACTACAAGCTTCAGAATCCCAGGGAGAAAAATGTAAATAAGGTGTCGTTTCCTCCCTTACTTAAAAAATTGGTTGATGATCTGAAACTGTCAGATACGAAAAACATTGAGAGTGCTTTTCGTGCAACGGGTATAATACCGCTGAATGCACAGCAGGTTTTGAAAAGACTTCCAAATAAACGAGCAGATGAGAATTTGCCTAAAACAATCAGTGAGACCTTATTGCAATATTTAAAAGATATCAGAACACCTTCCTCTGACACAAAGAAACCGCGAAAAAAAATGCTCAAGGTTGTACCAGGCAAGTCAGTCTCTTTAGAGGAATTACAGGCTAGTAGTCCTGTAAATCATGATGAAATTGAGGTAAGTGAACAGGGGGACGTGGTAAATGAACAAGAGAACGTGGTAAGTGAACAGGAAGACGTGTTAAGTGAACAAGAGGATGATGATAAGGAAAATAACGAGCCGGAATTTCAAGAAATCGACAGTGATCCTGACGAACCATTTGAACTATCGAGAATACCGAAATTGGGAGACTTTGTAATTGTGAAATTCGTCGCAAAGAGAAGTATCCGTCATTTTGTAGGTGAAATCGTAGAAGTGTGCCGCCCAGACGTACACATAAAATTTTTAAGAAAGAAAAGGGACAACATTTTCGTCTTTCCCCAACAAGATGACATATCAGCACAAAGTGAAGATGATATTCTTCAATACTTGGATAAGCCATATATTAAAAGGGGACTCTACACTTTTAATATAGATATACAAAAGTATCATCTTTAAATATTAAGAATGTTGTACTTACCGACCTTTTATGTACCTGTTATTAATAGTTTTTGAGTTTTCATTTTAAGGGTATTTTTTTATTTATTGTTAGTATTAAAGTTTAAATTTTTGTTATTGAAACATTTTCTGATTGAAATATTGTGTAATAAAGTTTAATGAAGTTTAAAATGCATTTTAATAGTGTTACAATCGTTAAAAAAATTCTAAATAAATTCCCAAAGTTGCCACAACTTTTTAAAAACATTTATTTTATGTAAAGACGTCCATTCAGTCGGCACACATTACTTCTGTACTGATTTAGAGGCTGATGTAAAGTGACCCCGATTCCCAGGTGACTTTACACAAAATTTAAGTAAAAAAATATATATGAATTAAAAATTTTCGGACCAGAACAACATCGTTAATGGAAAGAAGAAAGATGAAAATTTTACATATATTTGGGACAGCTCCCTGCGCCTGGAGAAAAAAAAGTTGTTACACAAAATGTCTCAAAATCGTGGTAAAGTAACCCCGCTCTACGGTATATGTTTTACTGTATAAATGTGCATTTTCTGAACGTGTATGAATAATGTAGACAAATTCAGAAAGTACTGTGCGCATTTAAAAAACTCTAAAGTCATATGAAAGAATATGTTTTGTTGTACTTATAATCAAAATATTAAGACTGTGCTATTATTGTTACTTAAGATATAGCGAATTGAACTCCAAAATTTGGAGGTTATTGATCGATGGGAACAATACCCTCTACTTTGATTGCAAGGCATATTTTTCCAACAAAAGTAATTGCAATAAAATGTTAATTGGATTAATATATCATTATATAAGAATATATAAGCAAAATGAATTATCATTCTAATGACTCCCGGCAAAGATATGAATAAATCTGTGGATCAACTGTACAAAGTTTACTAAGCCATCTTCTGACACTTTCTCTCTTTGATAATTTTTTTTATGAATTTTGTGATTAGTTCCACATTAAAGCTGAGATTTTTCTCTACATTTTATGTTATTTTCATTTTTGTTAGGGGCTCTGAATAGTAAGAATTATCGATCGATGAGCCCGGTCGTACGAAACTCTTGGAGAATTCTCATTTTTCGCGCATTTGGAAGCGGCTTAAAACTATAAGTGGAAAACTCGATTTATCGTCTAAACGACTTAAGTAAGACAAAAATTTGTAAAGACCTTTTTTGTAGAGAAAAAGACGAGCTACAACTTTTGTTGGGAACTTGTTTCTCTATTTTCATTATTTTGGCCGCTAGAGCAAAAAAAACGAAAATCAAAAAGTTTTTCCAAATTTTTTTGAATTTTCCCAGAACCTGGAAGTGCAAAAAATGCATCATCTCATTCTCCATTACCTACTTAAATCCCAGAGATGATTCTTTTATTAATTTTTGTTACCCTAAATTGTCAATTTGCCTGTACTATATAAGGACCTATCCAGCTTTATCACTTCCAATAGTTTTTAAAAGTAGTTGTAAAACATGTGAAAATCAAGCAACAAAATAATTATTGAATTTTCATCTAAGATATCCACGACGTACAGTGGTTCAAGGTGAGAATCTAAACAGTCCGTTTGTACTTAAATTACAATAATTAGGAGGTTATTAACTGATATTAAGTGTTTTTAAAAGGTTTTTAAAAGGTTTAAAAAGCTAAGAGGTTTTCAATTTGATCTTTGTGTATGTTAATGGGATGGCTGAAAAAAATTATTTTACTGTCTCGCACCAACACCTCCCCACCTTCCAGATTTGTTCAAAATCCCAAAAAAAGTGTCTCCAAATTAGAGTAAAATCGGTTATGATTAACACATGTCTCCGATGCCATAAAGTTTCCCATGTATTTCTTATGAGTAGAAGACATTTTTTCGTTAATTTACGATAGAATTGTTAAACTGTAGTGAAGTAAGAATCGCACCACACGAGTCCTTCGGAAATGCTTTCTACAGGACCCCAAAATGACCTCACGAAGATAAAAGTAGAGTATTGCGTATTTTTTACTTTTGTTACTGTCGATTTGCGATTTTTTTTTTTTGAAAAAATGTTTAATTGGTCACACTGCAGATTCATAAATGCGAGGGACACTTTTCAGTGGCTTATCTTGCTATGACCTTTCAGACGTATATTATCGTTACGCCATCCGGTGACGGGGGTCAAACTTATATTTAATAGAAACACAATGCCTCTACTTTGCCTATGGTCTGCTGATATGGAGTTCAACTACCACTTCAGAGATGGCGCTTCCAATCAAGAAAATTATTGGGAAGTCTAGGCTCTGACGAGATGGGTCCAGAATGTTCGAGAAGTCATCTTGTGGGGTATATAAGGACCAAGTCAGTGGCGGTTGACTCAGTTTTAGTCAGGTTTAGTTCCGATAAGTCTGTGTGAAGTGGTCCCAAGTGAACTAGAAGTGAAATATAAAGTAATAAATAGTGGTTAATGTTGTTTTAGTATAGCAATGCGTATGGTAAGTTACAGTAAATTAATAAATCGTGTTAGTGGTGTCTCGTGTTATAATTTCCAAACTCGCGGTTTTGGGGGTGTTTACCAAGGGGTGGAAACTCCTATCATTATGATAATTTCAGGCAATTGTCTTTAGTAACTGGAAACCAATAATTATTTTACCTACCCATGAGCAGCACAAATCTTTCACTTTATAAACTAACTGAATTTTATTATTTAAACTAGTTGGGCGCATGGAATTAGTGTTAATTAATTTAGAGTGCCGTCATTTTGAAATCTTTAGTTCAGTCTTATATTTATAATTTGCCAACTAGTCGGACATCGACTTTCAGTCGAATCAGACAATAGATGATAACGTATGTCTGCCATATTGACAGTTTAACTTTGATTTTTTTTTGTTTCAATTTTATATTTGTAATCTGCGACTTCGAAACCCCCAGGTACTGATTTTCTGTCGAATCAGGCGATACATGACAAAACTGGTGTGGCATGTTGACGCCGCCATTGTGAGTTTTTAAGTTTCAATCTCAAATTAGTAATCGGCGATCTTAATTGCCTTCTGATACCTATTTTGAGCCGAATCGGTTGCTAAGTAATAAGGCTTATCAGCCAGGTTGACGCCATCAATTTGAATTTGTTAGTTTCGATCGCAAATTTGTAATTGACAATCATGATTACATTCAAATCTGATTTATCATTATTATGCTGTTCGCAAATACAAAACGAAGGGTATATTGCATTCGATCGGCACATTTCTAAAACCGCTAATAATTCACGTAGAGAAAAAAAATCATATCACTGTGTTGGTGATCGAATTCTGAACAACTTTCAAAATGTCCGTCCGTCCGTCCGTCTGTCTGTCCGTCCGTCACTTTTCTTGTAAGCACGATAACTTAAGAACGAAAAGTCCGATTGTATTGAAATTTGGACAGTAAGTTAGTGTTAACTAGAGGAACCTTATTGTTTTTGAGCAAAATCGATCGATAAATAAAAAAGTTATGATTTTTTTAAAATAATAAAAAAAAATAATATAATTTTTTTAATGTATTGTAATGAAACTAAAAATGTCTAAAACTAATATTCTTTACAAAAAAAAAACTGCGTGGGTATCCTATAGAATGTGCAACAATTATATAAAAAGTGCAGTAAATCGGCGAAGAGTATAACGGTTAGCTTGTTTTAATATTGCTTTCTATCATCACAGTAACACATTTGCTCCAGTGCTTAGTTATATTTTATTATAAAGTCTTTATACATTCATTTAGAAAATAGTTTTGTTTAGTTCTCTTACATTTATCTCTCTAAGATAAATGAACTAATTGCAGTAATTATACTTCTAGTTTAAATATACCATTTAAGTTGGCTAAAACTAACTGTAAAGTTAAATTAAGTTGTAAACTTTATTAATAAATGCAGTATGCATCTAATTTGCAATATGAGTCGTGTTTCCCTTCTCAGAATATACAAACATCATGACCGATATTCAACTTGCTTCCGCAAACTTTTTGCATAACGAAGTTATAACCTATTTAATATTCCCTACATTTAAAATATGAATTTAAATTATGATGTAAGATGAGATATAAAATATATATAATTTTTATTCTATGTATGTATAAATAAGGTTATGGTTGTGTTTATCTTTCTATAATAGTCAGACTTTATATACATTATTTCTTGAGAAGGATTTGTAATAACTTTAATTGCTATATTAGTGGAACAAAACAAAGGGTCTTAATTGCCTAGACAGGAATTGTCTTACTATAGCAATTTTTTGCTTGAGCTTGTTGTAAGCATTACAAGAAGTGTAGTAAAACGTTTTGGATTAACTCCTTGTGGTGGAAAGCTTTTGTTTGAACAATGGAAGGTTCAATATCGTGTTTTTTCGCAGTTTTTCTTAATACCTCTGGTTATATAACCTGTATCGTAATAAAGAAAGAGAAATAAATCGTTCACACTGAAATTGCAACGAAACCTGAATTTGTCCGAAACTTCTTGGACAATATGCCAAGTCACAAATCATAAAGACATTTTTTGAGGCCATTTGCCAATTGCAAAGTCGAAAATTGAATTTGTACATCAAAAATGTTTATTTCAGATTATAGATTTTTGATGTACTTTTCTCTGATATTAACGAAAATAAGTTTAACCCATTAACGCCCAAGACAATTTTTTTTTAAATTTTGCAAAAATATTCGGTATGTATGTTCAAAATTCTTCCATATGACTGTAAAAAATAACAAAAAAAATATTCATCATGTGGTTTATCAAAAAAGTGGTGAGCTATAAATAGATCACTGGGCAGATATAATATATATTTTAATATATAATAATTATTTTATTTTACTTATTATCTAATAATATTACTATTAGAACATCAGTAAAATGTCACTAAATTATAATAATAATGGCAAAATTTAGCAGCAATATTTGGTGGTAAGGCAGCAAACAATTGGCACAAAGAGTAATGTCACATTTTATGCAGTAGGTCTACTCTTGCAATCTTTTATTTGGCATCTTCTCTGACCATCACGACATTGCATAAAATGATTTAAGCTATCGAAACGAACGTCTTCAGGGGCCCTTGCTCTTTTGTTTTCCTTTTAGCAGAGGATGTGAATTTCATATTTGGAACTGCAACCGCTCTACGGAATTCTAGACAGCTGATGGCCTCACGACCATGCATGGTGCGGTACAAAATCCAGGCGTTTGTTAGTGCCATATCCAGAAAACGACTGAGCATTGACCAGAACCACTTTTTTCTACGAATCTGGATTCCATATTTACTAATGAACCTATCATGATGATCGACACCACCCATATATTAATTGAAACACCTAAGTCTGTACCTGTAGACCAGTAGTACATTCTTTCAGCTGGAACTTGTTGATATCCAGAAAACGAAAGTATTCCTATAAAACACTTTAGTTTATCAATTTCTAAAACGAATGAAGTATCGTTTCTTACACGCTTAGCGCAACGCAAAGTTTCTTCCTTTATATAATCTACTATATCATTTGAAAGAAATTTCTCAAAAATCTTCAATGGGGTGAGGGCTCCATGTTCTTTTATCAGTGCTTCTATTTTCTCTTTTTCAATAGTAGCAAACTCAGTGTCGGTAAAAGTATACTTGGGATCGAATTTTTTTCCATTTCGGTAGAGAATTAGAAAGTCTCTGCTTTTTCATGCTCAGAAATGGCACTTGTACTCTGATCTTCACCAATGTCTTCTGTATCTTGATCTTCATGACCGTATTGTATCTCCAACTGACCAGGAACATCTTATACCTCCGCTATGCCCAATTCGTCATCATCCACTTCGTCTTCATCTGTCACCTAGTTCGGTTCTGGAGGTAAAACAGTAGTGTCTAGAGTAGCACTATCATCATCAATATGAAAATTGGGATCATCAATAATTTCTTCTATCTTCTGCATAGTCAGCGCCCTCTTTGAATCCATGTTCTCTAAAAAGTTAAATTATTATTATTATTATTATTATTATTATTATTATTATTATTATTATTATTATTATTATTATTATTCAAACTATCAACATTTTCCAATTTTTTTTATTATAATTTTATCGTAACTTTCACTTACGAATGTTTGACTGTATCAACACAAAAGAAAAAAAGCTTTACTTACCAATTATATTTTTCACCAATACAACGGAAATAGGTGATATTTTAGTAAAACTAGCACTGGAAGATTTTATCTCACACACTGGCTAAGACTGACCAATAATAAACAATGAGGTAACAAATCTAAATCTGATGCGGACAAACTCTCAGAGTTCCAATTAAATATCATATGTGACCAGTGGTATAAATATAGATCAGCTAAATAAAATTGTTTACAATTATGCTGATAAAGAAAATATTGTAAAATGAGTTATAGGATAATAAACTTTTATATTTTAGGGACTCATTATGACATATATCATATTTTCGTATTCATTAGGTTTTTGTTTATAAACAAATAAATTTGTTAGTGTAAGTGACTATTTTTTTCATGATTTTAAAGAATTTTTTTTAAATACTTCCAATTTGACAAATTATTAGAAAATGGTCTTCTACCGTTGTAGTAATTCTAGATATTAATTTAAATCACTTTTTAAGAAATTAAATGTGTAATTGTCATGTTAAAAAAAATTGTTTCTTGTGATCTATAAATAGATCACTGGGCGTTAATGGGTTAATATTTTTTAAAACCAATGTTATTTTACTTTCCTAATTGCTTTAAATAACAATTACATTTTACTCATCAATATTTTGCGCAACAGTAATAGTTATTTATTGCATACGTGTTTTAGATAGCGTTTTATCCACGCAAGAAAGTTTAAACTCGAGAACGAAGCTCGAGAGTTTAATTTTCTCGAGTGGATAAAACGCGACTAAAACACGAATGATATACAGCATTTTATCCACAATCACGGTCATTTAGAATCAGATTTCATCAAAAAATGAAAGATGATCTGTCAGAGGCTGTAACGTCAAAAATTATTGAAATTAGTTTAAAAAACTTGGAAGGCGTTGAATGGTTGCTATTTAGTTTTGATTGTTTATCAATTACATTTGTAAAAATTTGTGAAGTTGGTGAAAAATGCAAGAAAACGATTTTGTTCCTGAGACAATCCTTCGGAAAGCTGAAGAAGCAACTCTCCAATTATTGCCTGCGAAGTCCAGGGAACATTATGAAAAAGTATTTTCCGAATTTAATGAATGTGAAGAAAAACGGGGGGGTAATGACAATAAATGAGGAAGTTCTGCTATCGCATTTCTTAAATTTGAAGAAGTATGCAATTTCATCCATGTGGTCGAAGTATTCGATGCTGAAGGCCGCTATCAAGGTCCATAAAAACATGACATTGGAAAATATAGTAAGCTCACTGCCTATCTGAAGAGTGAGTCGAGAAATTTCTTAGTTGAATCATTGTTTGAAAATGACCTAAAAAGGGTTGAAACTGCAGTCACGTTTTTGTGCAAATATAGTGGTAAAAAACGTAGTGTTTTATTCAATTTCGTTATTAATAAGGTCCAATTAATACTGGGCAACTGAATGAAATTTTACTTCATAGTTTTTATTAATTTTTTTTAAGCACACAAGCGGTTAAAATTTTGGACAACAAATTTTTATCACTATTTTTAAAGTACTTAATAATACATATATTACACAGGCATGCAAGCAAAATAGGTATACACTTGAGCAGAGCATGATATTAATGATATTTTGAGCCCCTTCCTGATCAATATTTTCACTGATTTTTTTGAAATCTGAAGGATACCACATAAACTGTTTGAAATAACATTACTATTATTAGAAAATAATCTGAAATAATATTTTTTAAACAGAATATTGACATTGAAATATTTATTTCATTTGTTGCCCTAGAGTAAGACAAAACTTTCACAACTTTTAGACAGTTTGATATTATAAGAGAACGTAAATATTTTATTTATTAAGTCAAGCGGCGAGTGAGACTTTATATCATTTTTATTTTTTAATAATTCCTAACTTTGAAATGAAACAGATGTGTTGTTTATGATGTATTTTGCCACACAATACAATATCCGGTAGGACTAGAAATGCTAGTACATTTTTTTAGAATGCCACCGAATCGACCCCACGAACTTATTGGCTAGTTATATTGAAAGAGACACGTCATGTTGGCCGCCATAATAGGTCGCCGACGCCAATATTACGTTCAATCAGTCGAAATGGGAAGTTATAAGGTCTCACCTATCAGCTGATCGGCTGAGGGTGAAACGGTGATATTTTATTTTTCGATTTCTATGGTCAAAAGAGTTATTTGCATTATTACAATTCACGTAGCAAGTTAAATTACAAGTTGAATCAGGTTTAATCGAACATTATCCCATTGCTGTTGATAGACAAATTATTGTTTGGTTTTTGGAACAATGTAAATAAAACTAAAATATCGATGAGTGATCCTTATGATAATTTATTGCTATACATATTTTAATAATCTCACATTTGTTAACGAATTTCCCGTTTAGATGCATTGGGGTAGCAGAGATGACGGTTTAGGATGATAGGGGTCGAGCTTGAGCTCTTTGCCCCAATCGTCGCTGTAGACCTTGACCGTCCTCGTAAGGGGTGGGCCTGCTGTTCGCCTACCTCCCCCCCCGTTGGATTCTGCCAGCTGTGTCATTTCTTTTGGCGCTCTTCTGTCTTGGTCTTCTTTCTTCGCTGGCATGTCGACTCCAGGGAGCGCATTTCGTCCGTAGTGATAGGGAACGGTTGTTGCCAAGCCCTCTAGCTGTATGGAGGGGTTTTGGAGGAGTTTTGACTAGTCGGAAACCCAGAGTGCCAATTGGCATCATGTGCTCCGGTTGCGTCGGAAGGAAGTGTGAACTGTGTGGGTCAAGGATTGTGTTCTCTTATTTTAGCGTCAGAGGCCGGCACGGGCTAGGGTAAGGGTACCGAGCTGGTTGTTTGCTTGGTACTCCTAGAATCGGGCGAATTGGGTGTTTTTGGTCTTTGTCTCCTCGCGGTGTGGCTTGGAGGTCGGGCTGAAACAGAAAGACGGTTAAGTTATACTGGCCCGTTATCCAGGATCTGGAGCTTCTGCCTCTTGTGCCTCGGAGCGTTTTTGAGGTCGTAGTCAGTCGCCTGTCTGACCAGCAGATTCTCATGCTCTGCTGCATGGGAGTATAGGCTCTTCGCTATGTCCCGGAGTTGACGATGTCGACAGGGTAACCCATCGACAACATCTTCGCCAGGAGACCCTCATACCAAATCCTGTCGAAGCCCTTGACTACGTCTAAGAAGATCGTTCTTGTGACTTGACGGTGATTAAAATTCTCCATGATGTACTCCGTTAGACAAAGTACTTGTAGCTGGGTGGAATGCTCGGTTCGGTGGACGAACTGCTCATCTGGATGATCTGGATCTCATCGGTCGGGGTTTTAATTCCCTTCAGGATGATCTCCTCTGCTACTTTACTCATCGTCGGTAGAAAACTGATGGACCTGTAACTTGAAGAAAAGGTTAAGGTCTTACCTGGTTTGGGATTGCTGAATAGAAGTATTAAAGTTTAACGAAAACATGCCGCAAAATAATTATATCCAGATAACCAATATTGTAGCAGTTGATATTCCCATTAGATCGTACAACCTAAGTTGACGACCTACCATGGCGACGATAGTTGGGGGTATCAAAAAAAGCATGCGTTATGAAGTCCAATTTTGAAAACCCGCAGGCGCAGAAAATCTTGTAGTGGTCTTTTCCACATAATTGTGTATTATTATATTTTCACAATTATGGACTTACTGGTATAATACCAGTGTGATCGAACTTAATCACCAGTTTATGTAAAGAAGAGATAATGTCTGTTTTTTCGTATTAAATATTAGATATTGAGAGTATGAAGGTTGTCTGCTAAATACTAAAAGTAACATATTTCAGTTATTTTCAAAGCAGAGACAAAATATATTATTCTTGAATACTTCGAAGTGTCTTATTAAATGCGTTTCTGCACAGCGCCGCGCAGCGTCTGAAATCTTTCGCATAGTTCAGCCGACATATATATATATATATATCATATTTTAATTTAAAATGGAAATGCAAGAGAACAGAATGCTATAAGCTCGTTAGTAAGCTCCCATTTTGCATTTCTAGGAAATAAGATATGTATTTCACCAGGAAACTTAATTTAGAAACCAAGCAAAGTTTTCCAACCAATCAAAATTATTGAGTTTTTCCACTACGTTTCTCCAATTAACTTTGATTAACAATTATATACTGTTCTCACAGTAGTGCTTGTAAATATAGATAAATACTTGGCTTGGGCAGATATACACTGTGTTTCACTTTTCATAAGTAAACCCTTGTATCTGTGGAATTCAGAAACGGATTCATTTCGTCGAGTGAAAAGTATATAAACTCAAAATGTGATTGTTTTGACTTAATCATCTTTGATGTCGCTCATTGGCGTGCCACCGTTGTGAGAAAAATTTAGGTTGATTTTTCAAAAAGTATATTAGCGATTTATTAATAGAATTTTTCATTTTATATTCTTATTCAGCATCTTCAAGAACTTTTTTCACCTTTTTAGTGGCCCAATTTCATGTAAATCTACAAAAGTTATGCAACTATGGCGGCCCTATTGGATTCACCATTTGAATCTATAATTCAATATCAGCTACTCCGAAAATACCTATCTACCTGTAACCTGCACCTCCACCATAACTTAGAATATTATCTAATAAAAATTACTGCTTTTAACCAGCACCCTTGCCAGAAATTCGAATATTACTCTTTAATAAAACGTACCTCTTTCTACACCTTACACTAGACAAAAGAATATGAAACCACCGTCGAGTCATAATATACAGGGTAATTCATTGGTAAATGTACATACTTTATCTGCATAATATGTAGGTTAATTGGGCGATTCTGTATCACCTGTGGTTAATTACCAATGAATTACCCTGTATATAATTGCAAAAGTTCTCGTAGAAATCACTTGGGTCATTCCAGAGAAATTGCTGAACAAACATGAAGCAAAGAAAACGTACATTTGATTTGAGAAGCTCCTCATTTTTGAAAAACTTTAAAATTCGTTTAAAAAGTGCAATACATCGGCGACGAGTAGAATGTTTACTTTAGTTTATTTATTAGCCTTACTTATTTGCATTTGACGATTTCTTCTTTGTTTAGTATATGTTTGTAATGTTACAATGAAAGGAGAAGTCCGGATAAGGGCAGTTCTTTGCCACCCACCCCCCCCCCCCCCCCCGTAAGTACGAAAAGAGTAGTTCACATGCCAAAGGTTTAATTTACTATTTATGTAATTGAGGAAACACACTTCAATGTGACAATATTTATTGCACATTATACATTTACATATTTCTCTTTTGCCTTATTATTATAGGTCTTTTGCCCGATTTTCTGTGCTTTCTGCATTTCTTTCACTATAACATCATTGTTACAATGAAAAGCGTTTTATAAACCACTTTGATTTTGAAGCACGCCGATATACAATTAATACGTTTTTAAATAAGTTCAGTTCGAAATTTGTTCATTGTGAGCTTCTTTGTGAAGAAAAAACAAAATGTAATCTCAGGAGTACCAGCGTAAGCGTTGTGTACTGCAGTCAATGCTCAATTCATCTGTGTGAAATAAATAGTTTATCTTAAAATAAAACTAATATTTACAAGGAAATCGATAATATTCCAATATATTATTTGACTAAAAAATTGTGTTCAATAAAGAGTTTAAACATTAGGGAAGGTTCAGTTCTGATTTCAAGTTATTATATCTCATAGTTTGTTTATAAATGACTATAACACAAGAAATATCATCCCAATTGGTGTAGATAACACTGCTTTTTAAAATTGTTTGTTTTTTTCCTGGGGACTTTTAACATATTCCAATAATTTTTATTCTTTGACAAAATATAGATGAGAGAAATGTATTTGTCTTTTAAAGAAGTTAGAGAAACTGAATAAAATTAGTTAGATAACTTAGAACTTTGCTTAATGATTTAGCTCCATAAGGGATATATTCTTCTAAAGTTTCGTTAAAATATGTGCATTATTGTTCAAGTTATCATCAGTTGTTTTCAATGTTTTCATGTTTTACAACTTGGTCAAGAGGGTGCGGATAATAATAAGTCTAGTTTTCTTCGCATTTTCGTTATGAAAAATTTGTTTCTCTTTCTATGTTGCAATACAGGTGATACAACATGATATATTTAAGATAAATGCAAAATAACACAATTTTGAATATTCTTTTGTTTAAATAAAAGTTTTCGCCACATAGATTTAATCCAAAACATTTTACTACACTTCTTAAAATGTTTACAATAAGTTTCAATTACTATAGTAAAACAGTTCCCTGGAAATTTGGTTTTGCTCCACTATTTATATAGCTTCTATATACTAGAAGAAAATATAAGTAATTTTTAATTTTTAAGTTTTCACGTTGGACTCGGCATCAGCGATTCTTTAAATCCCCGCGTTCCAACTTTCACATAAAGCTGCGAATCTTTTTAATAGTGGCTGTCCTAGATGGATCCACTATTTTAAATTTTTCACTTCTGACATCAAATTTGGTATCCTCCACTTCTAAAATACTCAACTAACAATTTCATTGCAGTTCTAACGAAATTTGAATTATTTTCGGTTTTTTTGCGTTTGGCCCACTGTACACCAGACGTAGCTTGATGAAAAGATTACAGTGAGTCCATCAGCGCTTAACAGTACCCTATAGTTTATAAAAAATATATTATAAATAATGTTTTCATTACCACGAACGCATTGGAATTGAAATATTGGAAATCCCAGTATAGTGGTTAATTTTTTTATTGTTCGAAGAAGTTGTCAGTTTTGTTTATTTTATAGTATATATTCTCGCAAAAGAAAACATTTACAAAAAATTTGTTAAGAGTTTGTTGGATTTATGAACTACCGCTCTTGAGATATTGAATTTACTGTTATCTTATTACTAAAAGTTTAACATGGTATTCTCAATGTGAAAATCAGAGAACTGATTTCTGCGGACGTTACGAGTTTCTGCAAGAGACTTGTTCAATGTTTGTTGAACCACGGATTACAAATTCTACTTAAATATTAAGCAACTATCTACAAAATATGGACGTTTGACAGTCACTTAGACCAAGTTAAACGTCGGTATTCCTATCGAACAAGTTAAGATAAATTTTTCTATTTCAAAATCAATGAGCAATTCATTTCCCCTGAAATTAACGAATCTTGGAATTTCTAATAATATGGGAGATAATTCACAAGCTAAAGAACTCATTACAATAAACCAGGAAACTCTCGAGGTTGACGACAATGCCGTCCACAGGCGTGAAGGGTTGGTTTACTTCGACAAGTTCCAAATTTGCATCTAAATTCAGCCTCGACGTTGTTTAAGTAGTTCTCTTGAAATGCAATGAATCCCCGTACTTGCAGATTTTGTGGTTTTATAGGTCTTTTACGTCTCGTCCCCAATCGACTCATCTCGCCTCATTTTACCGACAATATAAAATAAATAATAATAATTAGCACTATTGTGTGTATATTTAAATGTATTATTAACTCTGTTATAAAAATAATTCTATTTTTCTAACAAATATTTGCTTATCTGGAATATTTACTTTTGCTGGTTCCAATACGTTAGCCCAGGATATTTTATAAGCATAAACCACGAAATTCATAAAGTAAACAGGACTTCACACGAGCTGGTTACATTGACACCTTCTATGCTGGCCGCCATGGGTAAATCCATATTCGTACTTCAAAATCCCTGGTCCAAAACCATGGCTGAATATTTTGTCACGTCCCAACCAGCAAATTTGTTTTATAATTTAAATGTTCTACGATTGTTTTATTTTATTGTTATTTTATTAATGCTTCTAAATGCCAATTCCAGAAAATACTATTTTGTTGTCTGCAACTGAACTATTTTATAAATTTATCATTTAAACGTTTCTACAGCAAAATTATAAAATATCTTATAGGGTTTTCGCGACTAAGTTATAAAATATTGCAGCTTATAAAACTAAATCGTTTTATAACGATTTTTTAGTATCGTTCAGCAGCATTTTTAACACCGTTATAAATATACATTCGAATTATTTTATAGTATTTCTTATCATCTTATAAAACGGTTATATTAAAGGTCTATTTGTGACAATTTTGCTTTTAAGAATAAATGTTGTTTTAGAGCATGTTATATAATTATTATATAGCACTGTATTTGCTGTAATATGGAAACAACAAGTCATTACAAAAAAAAATTGTTTACTTGAGCATAAAAATGTGGTGGCTAACAATACACTAAAACATATTTGAGAAAATTGATTTCCTGCGTTAGCTGTGTATTTATATTTAGTCATAATTAAAGTCTGTCTTTTAATGAAAAATTGTCATAATTATAGTACACAAGTTTATAAAAAAATTATTCTCTTCACAATACTTTTTAATCAACTAAAATACACTTTTACTGGCTAGAACAATCTTTAACAATGTTTATTACTTCATATTTTCACTTTGTATTTATTTCGGATTTCTAACCTCTCACTTGTCATTGAAAACTTCTTCTTTTTCCGCGTGTCTATATTCGGCTTATATATACTCTACAAATTGTGTCTAGAACCATCTGGTACAAAGTCCAGAAACCTTCCGTGGCAAT
Source organism: Stenurella melanura (assembly GCA_963583905.1). Lineage (NCBI taxonomy): Eukaryota > Metazoa > Arthropoda > Insecta > Coleoptera > Cerambycidae > Stenurella > Stenurella melanura. The sequence goes on from OY757313.1 coordinate 47,254,679, forward strand.
CTAGAATAATGTAGAAAGCCGATCTTCTTCTATAAGTTTCTAGAAACGTACTTCTACCAGTGGCGTATCAGCCTCCCTTCCCAAGGGTGCGTAATGCGTAATATTCTCATTATTGCAATTCACGTGGCGAGTCAAAACAAAGTATTTTGCTCTTGTCAGATTTCATCTAGTGGTATTCCGTTGCTGTTAATAGACAAATGACTGTATGGTTTAGAAACAATTTCATTAAAACTAAAACTTCAATGAGTACTCCTTTAATGTAGTTAGTGTAAATGTTTTAATAATCTCACAATTTTTTACTTAGCGAAAATATAATACATCTGGCATGTCGTAACAAGTAACAACGGGGGGACGGTAGCTCAGTGGTTTAGCGCGTCTAGCTTGCATACTGGCATACCTAGCGAAGCAGGTTCGACCCCTGCTCACCGCGAAATAATTTTAATTATAAAATTATCCCCAAGATGTGGTTCGGACTCCACTATAAACTGTAGGGCCTCGTTTCTCTTTACCTTACACAAAATCATTCTGGATTTTCAAGGAGTTACCTCGGTAACTTGAGAAGCGGTTAAAAAAACATTTTAAAACATTTTTTAAAACAATGCCCAGGTAACCAGCAGTACAGCAGGTGACATTCCTATCAGACTTTGCCAACCTCAAATTAGTTTGCGACCTATCACGGCGACGATGGTGGTTGATGTCACAAAAACTGCCCGGAATATCCGCTTGTTTTTGGGTAGGGGATTGCGAGCTTGGAAAAAATCGTAAAAAGGTTTAGGAGGTCTCAAACTAATCGTCATTAAAAACCAAACGAGGTATTATTCTGGATTTTATGAAAATGTTCAGTAATTACCTCTATTCAGGGGTTGAAATGACCCCAAATCCTAAATTAAAAAAAATATATATATCAATAAATCTAAGAACAATTCTATTTGTATTATTTCTATTAAATCAGTCTTAAAAGATCGATATTTTTCTTATATTTTTAGGATGATTTCATCCCCTTCGAGGGCCTATGGGTGAATTTTTAACCCTTCTTCATAGAAAATACATGATTTGGGGTCATTTCAGCCCCTGAATAGGGGTAATTATTAAACAGTTTTAAAAGACCAAGAATAATGCCGCTTTTGGTTTTTAATGACGATTAATTTGACTAAACCTCTTTATGATTTTTCCTAAACTCGCAATCAACTACGCAAGAACAAGCGACAAAACAGCTTTTTTGCGGTCATTCTTTAGCTTGGGACGCGTGCGTTGTGAAATCCAATTAATTTTATTAAGTCCGTGGCAAAAATCTAAACGCGCCATACAGGTTACGCAACCCCTAAATCTGAAGAAAAGGTGTTATACTTTAAAAAGAAATCGGTAAACGTATTTACACAGAACTTCCCTTTTTATTTATACAGGGCGGGCGTAGTGGTAAAAGTATATAAAAAAAAAATTTTTGGATACATTTTAAACTTTTTTTTTCGAAAAGTTTTTTGAAAATGTATATATTTTTTAAAAATTTTTTGAAGTTTAGGATGTCATGAAACATGAAAATTTTAAATTTGAGCCAAAAAAAATTTTTCCATTATATTTTTTGTGGTTTAAAACAAAAACATTTTTCAAATAGGTTTAGCATGTCATGAAACGTGGAAATGTTAAATTTGAGCAAAAGCAAAATTTTTCCATTTTTTGTTTCCTTGTATATTTGTATATTTTCCAGTGAAAGTCTAACCATGTCTTCGGTGGTAGTAGCGTCAGCTACCTACCAAATTTGGTTGTCATCCGTCAAGTAGTGTTGTGGTTAATGCACCAACAGACAGACCGACAGACAGACAGACCGACAGACAGACTGACGGAATTGAACAACCCTAATTTTCGTAATCTACATTATCTGAAACGTGAAAATCCGAAAAAATCTGAGAGGGTGATTTTTTCTCGAATACAATACTTCTCTTCGGTATGCGAGGGAAGTAAAAACAGACATCATTCATTAGGTTTAGATTAGATTACCGAACTGTATCTTATCGAATATGTTAGAAAATGACAATACTAATTTTGCAGTCCAGAGTCCTGGGCAACAACACATTTGTTGTTGCCTTACCATTGTAAGGGAAATCACAGTAGATCTTTTAGGCCAAGGTGAGGAAAGCGACCCCTTTAGAAACCCACATATAGATATAATAATTTTCTGATAACAAGTATGATTTCAAAGCTTACGAATTCAAAATGGCGGATATTTTTTTCTTCTTTGTAGTAATTACATAAAAGGTCACCAGAAAGGGCGAAAACCATTTTTTGAAAAAACTTGAACCGTTTTTAAAAAACGGCCACTAAAAGTCAATTATTAAAATTCACTCTCTCCTGGTCAATTGAACATTATTACCTAATGTCGATATTAAGATCTGTGTAAAAATGCACAAACAACAAAATCGAACGTAATTTTAACTGGCTTAATTATCAATATTGGATAATAAGGGTCAATTAACCGAGGGGGCCTAACTGCAGGCTATTCAGAGCCCTAGGTAAGACTCCAACCATCTTCCAAGCATAAATTTATGCTATAAGTCTATGTGCTTAGGAATGCATAAATAGAGGCACTCGAAGATAAAAGATCTATATAATCTCAGATAGCCCGGCAGGGTTAAAAGCTCTCATATCTTACACCTTTGAGTCTAAAATTGCCTGTGAATGCAGACAATCCTTGAAGCAACTAGCAAAAAACAACAAGGTTATCTTGATGTGGGTGCCAAGGCACTAGAAAATATAAGGAAATGAATTAATTAGCTGACGCCCTTGCAATAAAAGGTGCTGAAGCCCCATTTTTTGTGCCCAAACCATTTTGTGGTGGAGATCCTAAAACGGGAAATGGAACCGAAATAGTCCTACTGGAGGAATACTTCAGACCAAAGACAAACGAGAAAGTTCATAACGCATTCGACAAAGAATGCCACAAGGCTTCTGGAACTCTAAAAGTCTGACTCAAGGCTGATGACAGGCCTTTTAACAGGCCATTGCCCCTTTAGATGTCATCTTAAGAATATGGACAAAGCAGATGATGATACGTGCAGATACTGTGATACTGCAATAAACACTGCGGAACATATTCTTTGCGAATGCGACATGCTAGTCCGCCCTAGGCGAATGCACCTAGAAAATGTGGAATTAACGCCTGAAGACATAGCGAAATTAGCCCCCAGAAAAATTACAAGCTTTGCGAAAAGCTTGGGAGTCCAGGACAACAACTAATTGGTGGGTAATTCACAATAGATCTTTTAGGTCGATATTATGAAGGGCTGTTCAGTGCCTAGTAACCCCTTAAATAATCTACAATCTACAACCGTTACTTCATAATCTTTTATAGCTATTTTTTTAAAGATTTTTTAAAAGTTGTTTTCCATAAAATGTTTCTTCTTGTGGTTTCTATGAAAATTTTTGCTGCCCGACACGAAGACACAGCCCACTATAGTAGCTTCACAAGGAGTGAAACCTAGAGCACACAATGAGCGGTATCTTCATCAAGGAAAATGGCAGGTTTATTTAACTGAAGCTATACTGTTGTTGACAATGTTTTACCAAAGAAGTACATTAAACGTTAAATGATTTTGCCATCTAGTAAAGAATGGAACACGTCCTATTTGTTTTTCAATTATTTTATGCTTGGGGTACAGGGGACCGAAAATGTCCATAACATTTAATTGGCTTTCCGCCAGTACGAATTGTCTTACAGTGGCGTTGCTCTGGATAGTTTTCTATATTATGTATATGATTTTTAATCATTTATTGAATGTCAAATGTCGCCAAATTTAAGTAAATAAGATATTATTGGTGAAACACTAATCGGTCGTAGATCGTACATCGCAGAAAATAAATAAAGGTAATTCTGGAGAATAACGGGGCATTGGAATTTTCGCGTAATTTTTTCAGCGTACGCTAACTTGGAATCGTAGAACACTAATCTGAAGTCGGTTTTCAGTGTAATGCCATAGTTTTTCAAAAAAAAAAATGTTGAAATTTTCCACCGTAACACGAACATTTTGTCAATGTAAACACCAAAAACACTTCGATTTCGGCCGATTCGGATCGCGTATCCACAATGTAGGTGCTTTTTAGAACAATGCACTTTTTACGCACTGAAAAAAATTGCTTTTTCATAATAGTGCATAGTATAAATAATAATATTATTTATCAGAATTCAGAACTCCATTATTTGACAGATCAGCCATAAGATTGTCGCGCATGCGTGTCAAAATACCCTGAAAAGTTGTTGTCTCAAGGTACAACAGAGGAATTCATTTTATAAATACCTATTAAAATTGGTAAAATAAATAGTATAATTTAAATAATAATGCTTTTATGATCATCGTCTCCAATACCAAAAACTGCTGTTTTATTAAGAATATTTTCAATATACAGGGTGTTTCACTTAAAAGTCCCCAGACCATTATCTCTAAAACTAATAAAGATATTTTATTTTTGTAAATGGCAGATGATTGATACCAAAGAAAGATTTAAATAACGGTGATTAGAATTTTTCCTCAACAGCACACAGAGATGGCGCTGCGATGCAAAACTATTTTTTGATGGCTGGAACCTTGAAACATAAGTCATGTGATTAAACAATAATTTGTGAATAATTTTGATGGTATAGAGAATTTACAAAAAACAAGCCGTTTTGGAGTTACATGAGTTTCTTTCATTAATGCCAGTACACGTGAATTTTGATAAATCCCTATAATTAATTTATTATTTATTATAGAATATTGGTTACCAAACACTTTTTTTCAAGATAAGGAAAGTGATATAATACACTATCATAAAATTATGTTTACCACTTCCGGCCAAACCGGAACTAACATGATGAACCAATATCCATATGTTCCTACATATTACATTTTTTTTTTCTAATAACGCTTCTAATAAAACGGCTCCCAAAACTTAACGTAAGTAAGACAACAAAGAAAATACACACTAATTTAGAATGGGCTAAATTTATATTAACTATTCTGTAAAGAACGTAAACAAAAGTTTTATAAACAAACATTTAAAAACTATCGAAATATTATTAAAAATGAAATTAAACTAATTTCTTTCTTATTAGTAGGTACTTATTATATTCAATGTTCAAAATTTCTCCCTTCTTCATGAATACACATATTGTACCGTTTCAGTAACTCTTCATTGCAAACTTTTTGTAACGTATGTCTATTTATAGCAGCAACACTTGCATATATTTTATTATACAAATCGGCCATATCCTCAATGGGTTCAATGTACGCTACACTTTTTAAATACCCCCAAAGGTAAAAATTTAATGGAGTCAAGTCAGGTGACCGTGCTGGCCATCTGACTACTCCATTAGTACCAATCCATCTCTGAGGGTACATTTCTTTAAGACAATCTTTGACTAGTACTGAGTTATGGGGTGGTGCACCATCTTGGTGAAACCAAATATTCTCCTGGTTATGAGGGATAGTCTCTAATAATCCTGGCAATACATTTCTCAAAAATATCTCATATTTTCTTCCATTTAAAGTCCCATGGAATAGATATGGTCCAATAATATATGAATTTAATATTCCACACCACACGTTAACTCCAAAAGTTACCTGATTTCGGGTCATTCTCATCCATCTAGGATTATTTTGTGACCAGTATCGGCAGTTATGCTTACTCACAACTCAGTTGTTGTGAAAATGGCTTTCATCGCTCCAGAGCACATTTTTTTAAAAATTTGGGCATTTTTCAGAAAGAACTGAAAATTCAGCTAGAAAATGTAATCTTCGTTCATAATCACCAGGCCTTAAGGATGGATCAATTTTAATTTGTATGGATGGTATTTATTTGATTTTAATATTCTATGGCACGAAGATATCGACAGATTAGTTTCCGATGCCAATTTCCGGAGAGAACATTGAGGATTGTTGACAACACTATTTAACACCAAGGCTGTATTTTCATCGTTTCTAACTGGCCTATTTCTGTTACGAATAGTTTTCTTAAAACTACCCCAGTTTCTTAAATTTTTAAACAGCATGATAAATGTTTTTTTATCGGGTGTAGGTCTATTTGGAAATCGTAAACAAAACAATCGTTTTGCTTGTCGGGAATTTCTTTTGCATTCACCGTATATTAAAATCATATTTAACTTATCTTCATTGGTGTATCTAACCATTTTTTAAATTTATTTTTTTTATTGCCTTATTTGGATTAATTTGCTTTGAATTGTTTCTAAGTACACTATTTCTGTTTGAAACTATGATTGAAATGCACCAACTACAAACTTTGTTTAATAACTGTCAAACTTAAAATTAAATCAAAGCCTACTAATATCTCTTAAGTAGATTTTTCATTACCATTCTAAATTAGTGTGTATTTTCTTTGTTGTCTTACTTACTTTAAGTTTTGGGAGCCGTTTTATTAGAAGCGTTATTAGAAAAAAAAATGTAATATGTAGGAACATATGGATATTGGTTCATCATGTTAGTTCCGGATAGTGTATTATATCACTTTCCTTATCTTGAAAAAAAGTGTTTGGTAACCAATATTCTATAATAAATAATAAATAAATTATAGGGATTTATCAAAATTCACGTGTACTGGCATTAATGAAAGAAACTCATGTAACTCCAAAACGGCTTGTTTTTTGTAAATTCTCTATACCGTCAAATTTATTCACAAATTATTGTTTAATCACATGACTTATGTTTCAAGGTTCCAGCCATCAAAAAATAGTTTTGCATCGCAGCGCCATCTCTGTGTGCCGTTGAGGAAAAATTCTAATCACCGTTATTTAAACCTTTCTTTGGTATCAATCATCTGCCATTTACAAAAATAAAATATCTTTATTAATTTTAGAGATAATGGCCTGGGGACTTTTAACTGAAACACCCTGTATAGTGTGTCCCAAATTGGTTTACCTAAAAATGGCCCGTTTTTGTTACTGCCCAATAAGGACCAGCGAGGAGGTGTGGTAACACATACCTTGCCAGGAAAGGAAATGCTCCTTGCTCTTTTCGGATACCACCTGCTGACTTTCAACCTGGTTATCAGTAATAAGTGGTATCCGAGAAGGAAAGAAACATTTGCGCCGGTGAAAATGTTCCTTGCCCTTCTTGAACACCATTTATTACTGATAACCAGGTTGAACATCTGTAGGTAGTATCCGAGAAGGGCAAGGAACATTTGCGCCGGCGCAAATGCTCCGTACCCTTCTCGGACACCACTCATTACTTATAACCAGGTTGAAAATCTGTAGGTAGTGTTTTTGGTGTTTACACTGAAAAAAAGTTCGTGTTATGGTGGAAAATTTCAATTTTTTTTTTGAAAAACTGCATTTGCATTGAAAACCTTAAGATTCGTGTTTTACGAGCCCAAATTAGCGTACCCTGAAAAAATTACGCGAAAATTCCAATGCCCCGTTATTCTCCAGAATTACGTAAATAAATAAATATTTAAAACCAAAACAAATTATCAAATTTGCGAAACCTTTACAACCGTACGCCTTGGGATCTAGTTTTCACTCTTGAACCAACTATACACATTGGTCAAGGGCGTGCTAACCCTTGAAATATGTGCTCAATTATTTCCGGTTTGTGTAAGAGCCTAGGTACGGAGGATACATAATCTCATCGCGAACACTTTACAAGTACATTACCACTAAACATGCAAAACCTTCCTGTATCCTTAACGCCCACCCTCGTGATGGCTCCTAGGTGTTAGAAGACTTCCCCGTCGAGACAGCGGTTCTCCAGACAAGTTGCTCGCGTCATCCGCCCCCTCTCACACCAGCATCGGGACCCTCATTCCGTGGAGTTACGTAATGCGGCTGCAGCGCAGTGGAAATTCACGCGTGTAGGTGACACCGTCTTCTTCAGGGCGCGCACGTTTTCATTCAAGATTGTTTTGCTGTCACACATTATCGGTGTACATTATGGTGATATCCTTGTCACGGTCGCCTTTCTCGTTGCAGTGACAGCTAGTGTATCAGGATTTCTATGAAATTCATCGCAAGTGAGTCAGTTGACTTTCTAACGACGTAGATGAGTGCGGCTGTTTTGTTTTGGTTCGCGAGATTATAGTTGAAAGAGAAAGGTGACAAATAACATTTGTATTTTTTCTGTAATTACCGAATTATTAGGTTTATTACAAGCATGTTTAACCAGCCATGGGGATAGCAATACAGATAATTTCACTAACGATTTATAAAATTTATTGAAACAATAATATAGTAAGTAATTAAGTAACTGATCTTAAGTTTCAGATAAAGTATAATCTTTATTGAAGATATAACTGTCATTATTTTCGTTGATACAATTCACAAACACGCAGGATTTTGATGAATTTGGGGTACAAAATATTTAACCGTGTGATATTCAGAAATTCTTATTTTTTACGTTTCATCGTCCAAAACTCGATTAAAAACAATATGTTCTATTGGAAATAATAACTTGTGTGATGTGTAGGAATCTGGGGATTTTTCGGTTAGTTTAGAGTAAAAAATATATACGTTCTCTTACGTTCCGGTTTATTATCATTAACCATCGTCAGAAACTGTGAGTTTCACCAAAACAGTCAAAAGCAAAGGATCTATAATGTTAAAGTAGTGTAGAAAAATTAATACCAGTAAAAATTTTGTCTGATAATGATTAACAATAAAGCGAAACGTAAAAAAATATAAAGGTAAACATTTCTGTTAAGATACACATCAAGTTGATTTGGCATCAACGGCCAAGAAAATAAAAACATCTAGGTGTACAGTACAGTGTCAGTAAAGTTGGCATCGTATGGGAAAAATGTCTATTACTCAGAATAAGCCAATTTTGATTTTATCGATGGCTCTTGCTCTCTGACATGATTTTTTTGTATGTCATATTTGATTTTTTTTTTTTTGTTGAAATGAGAGAAATGGTTTATTATCGAGTTTTACATACGTATACCAATTTTCAACCCTCTAGTAAATTTTTTTGCAAAAAGTTGAAATTTTACTAGAGGATTGAAAATTGGTATGCATGTGTAGAATTAAAAAATAAGCAACTTGTCTCTTTAACATTTTGCGTGGTTTTGAGAAATAACGCCCTTTTTTAACATTTAAAAAATTTCAAAGATGACAAATAGAGAAAATCACGTGATTGTATTTGTGCACACCATTTGGCAATATTTTTTAGGCAAAAATAATCGACGAAATCTAAATTGACTTAAATTAATTATTAAACATATGTCCATTATGATACCGATTGTATTGGTACACTGTATATTGAAAATAATAATTACCAATTCTTCAGCCAAATCACAATTTTCCTTACAGTGGAGCGCAAGGATGCTTCGATTTGTGTTTAGAATTTTGTTATGGCACATTTAAGCGCGTCTCGGTTGAATATTAGGATTTTCTCTCATGCTGTTGCAAAGAAATTGAAAATGAAGCTACTATGCACTCTTGTGATATCGGGTATTCATATATTCATATGGGTATGTTGCACATTTTATACTCTTTGTATAATAACAATATCTGAAGGGCTTCTTATTATATCTATGAATCTTTCATGGTACATTGAAGTATTTTAAATATTGCGCCGCAATTATTGTTAAAAATTGTCGATCGAATCAAATGCTAAAGCGTAAAACATTTTGCCATTTTGAAATAAGGTTTTCTCTATTATTATTGAGCAATCTTACAATTTAAGTTCGCTTCTCATTATATAAACAGTAAAAAAAATAAATTTACTTAATAAAAAAGTGTCAAGACAATACGGAATACGTGTAAAATACGTACTTAGTTTTATTTCGACTAGAAAACACATTTGCAGAATTTTTACCATATTAAACATAGGGATTAAAAAATATGGTAACAGCGTTTGTCGACCGATTTTTTCCAGCTTTCCCGTTGACCGGCACCTTCGCCATAATATAGACACCTGCGGGATTTGGTCTCCACCCACCTTATAATTGGCATACTGGTGGGAGGGGGGGTCGGTGGTGATTTCCCCCGGACCGGGAAGTTTTTCAGGGGGCCCAGTGGTTTTGAGGGGGCCCGGGTTTCACCTGAAGCTGAAGATTGGCATTTGCATTAGGTGAAATGAAAGAGGTATACTTTTAAATGATTAGTAATAATAAAGAGTTCCGAATGACTCGTATTGTATATAATGAGATCTTTTTTAAATTTTTATCTCGTGATAAATATTTAATCCCAAGGAATATTACCCCCCGCCCCTTAAAATTTCTATTGAGATAAATATTGAAACCTAAGGAATATCATCCCCCGCTCATCAAAATTTCGATTGAGATAGATATTCAATTTTGAGGAATATTACCCGCCGCTCTTCAAAATTTCGATCGATTTTAAGGAATGTTGCCCCTCGCTCTTCAAAAAAATATTAAATTCTAGGGAATATTTCCCCCCAGTTTTCGAAATTTATATTGAAGATTTGTGGGAGTCGTATGTTACTACCCCCCGGGCCCCGATATTCTCTCGACGGCCCTGTTGGCATAATCTCCAAAAACTACATCTGAATGAATTGAGAAAAACGATTGACATGTCCATATTTTTTTTCTATTTATCAACAAACAAAGAAGATGGATCAAGATTTGCCCTTTTTCGTCCATCAAAATCATGAAAATAAAAAGTTTTTATTTGAGCCATTCTTTTATATTTACTTTTAGTTCAAGTGTTCAACATCATTTAAAATATCTTACAATCAGTCTCATGAAAAATGTCTCAAACAGAGCATTTTTGTTGGTTTTCTTACATTTTTAACGTTTTTTTCGAGCTTTCAATGACACTTCATTATAAAGTGCATCATGAACCACTACAAATTTTTTTCTTATAATAGTAGAGTTTATAAGCTTCCTTCTAAGCGTTAATGAGTCATGGTTCATTGAGCGCTTTATAATGAAATACTTAGTCACTGAAAGTTCGAAAATACGTTGAAAGTTGTCGGAAAACCAATAAACATTGAAACATTATTTATAGGATTTTGCACACATCAGAAAAAATAACTATGTATGAGAACTAAAAGAAAAGCTTGTGTGAAAATATCAATGAAATCTTTGTATTCTTTCGATAACCTGACTTCTGGTTATGCTGGCAAATTAAAATTCCTTAAATTAATTTGTATAATAAGCAACTAGCATCCACACAGTCCCCTACGGCCATGCAGGTTAAATTAGTATCTACATAACCCCCTACGGTATATGAAGATTCAGTTAAAAATGAGAACAAAGAAATAAAATGGATTTATTTACCTACCTTGTCTTAAAAGAATTTTCATTCTAATGGATTACATTTTCATGAAATCTATCATTCTGTTTTTGGAAATGCTTAGCCTTTAAAACGTTTTTCGCCCTTATTCTGATCTCATCAGAAAAGCACAAAGCCACTCATACAGATGTTCCATGCAAAACCAAGACAATTTCTATGACTAAGTATGAAAAATTATATTTGGCATTGACTGATAAAAACAACAGATCTTCACCCATCCATTATCAACTAGTATTGGAGCCTATATACTCTATGAATATTTAAAGATGAATTATTATTTGTTTGCTTAATTGTGTTGAAACATATTCTTTATAGAATTTTGCAAACATCAGAAAGAATAACTATCAATAAATATAATAAACATGCTGTGTTTGAGACATTTTTAATGCGACCTACTGTAAGATATTTTATATCAATTTAATCTAAATATAACCACTTGAACTAAAAATACATATAAAAGATTGTCTCAAGTAAAAACCTTTTATTTTCATGATTGTGATGGGCGAAAAAAGGTCTCTTTACTCACCTTCTTTCGCCTAGTTTTCTCCGTACTTTTAGAAAATGTAAAATAACCAAATCAACGGCTCACTACAATTATTATAAAGCTATCAATAACCAGATGCATTATGCTATAAATAGGGAAAGAAGGCTTACATGGAATTCATAATGGCACAGAAAACAGTAAAACGACATGGGTCACACTTACTTCTTTAAAAATACTAAGTGCCAGTAACAAACATGATATACCAAATCATTTATTCGATTTAGTTTTAATCAACGTCCATTATACAAATCCAATTATAATTTATAAACACTAAACATATTTTACAAAAGTGTAAAAGTATACACAATCCTACAAATGAGTTATTCAGAGTCATTTATTCGCGCAACAATGTCATGTCTGGAATCTCAAAAAAACGGTTTAAATTTTGTCTGGACTTTTAACGAATACTAATAATTTTCATTTTCAAACAGAATTTTGATAAATGCATGCATTTGTTTAAGAAAATAATTTAGAGAAATGCAAATACAATTTAAAAAAAAATGTTTCTTAATAAGTATCATTGAAAATTACGTACAAAATTCCGCATTTAAAAAAATATGTTCTTCAATCTACTATTTGCTTTTCTGTCATGTTATTATTTTTTCAATTTAAAGTAAGATTTGGTATGATGATTTAATATTAAATCCACTATAGGCATAATTTTATAAAATTCCATTAAAATACATGCATTATTAACCAGAGTTGACTTAAAAGCACTTTTTTAAAGTCGGGATCAAACTGGACGAACCAGTGTTCAAAATGAGATGCACTTAAAGTTAATACTCACATACTGGGTGATTCGTAATTACGCGGCAATTCTTCGGTGATTAAATATTAAAAAAAAATAGTATTTATTATTATTATTATTCTTAGAGCTGTGTATTTGTCATACACAGCAGAAAAGATTTTTCAAAAAAAATCCTTGAAAAAGGAAACAGACCAGATTTCCGAAACGTCTGCGAAATATTTAATTTCAAGTTTTTATACTTATTTGTGTTGTTTATTTAAAAAAAAAAAACCAACGGCGTAGAGGTTATTTAGCAGTAACATACTGGTTAATTGTGATATATCTTGTAGATTCCCCTAGCATCGCTTAAACAGAAAACATACATGTGGCAGGAAGTCTCAAAGAATTGAAAAAGGAAAAAAAATATTATTTAAATAATTAATGACGTTTTTATTTAGGTACTAATCGATTTTATTTAAAAATAGGGCTCTTCCTCTAACTAATTTACTCTCCAAATTTCAATACAATCAGACATTTCTTTCTTAAGTTATTATACTTACAAAAAATAATTGTGACGGGCGGACATTTTGAAAGAAATTGGATCACTACTATATGAACATTTTTCTTTGCGAGCGATATTTACGGTTTTAGAAATGAGCCGATCAAATGCATTATACTCTTTGTTTTGTATTTGCGAAGAATACAATAAGAGTGTAATTTGTATAAAGTATAGTTTGAAATCGAATAAGGGTGATACAAGTCCCTAAAGTGTAGCAGAATCCATTCTTGGATACCCATCCTGAAATTGTACCTCATTTTACCCTCTTTAAACACTTTTATTTTTAATCCTTTTAATAACAAGGCAGGAAATATTTATTTGTCTAATAAGCTCAAGATTTAGGGTATTTCTTGTTAGTATAGGGTAATAGAAAGGAAGAATTTGCATTTTCTTGTGTCAATAATTTGTCATGTTGCTAATTTCCACATCTACTTTAGAAATTTTATAGCTCTAGTAAATCATTTCATTTTCCGAGTCAAACATTTTTTCTGATGCAAAGAAGAAGCAAATTTTATGAATGAATACTCAAATCCTGAAGTTTACACTAGAACGAAAATTTAAGCATTGCGAAAACAGCTCATTCTACCATATGTCAATAAGAATACCTTTCTTAAACCTTCTAAACCAAAACATATTTTTCTTTTTATTTATAAAGTTGAAAGTTAAAAATTTAGAAAGTCCTATTTTGTTTATATAAATACATATATTGTACTTACAGCAAGACCGGACCAAGTAACCGAGAGACGCTCTCTTCAGAATTTTTACTCATATTCAAAATCAGTTTCTTTTATGTCGAAGTAATCAGGTACAAAGTGTTTATAATATATTGAAAATTTGTACACTTGTGTCTATTTACCTAGATTTGTACTGTCGTAAATTATTTACACGAGTTACACGAACTATATGAAAATTACATTCTGAATTACGCGGTTGAGGGCTGCATAAAATAATATAATGACATCGAGTTTGTACAGATTTTTTTTACATCCACTTTTGAATATTTTACAGCATTTTTAGTTTACAATAATTGTTGATAAATTGCAAAGTTATGAGCAAAAAATTAAGTACTATCTCATTTTATACCGTCAGATGTAAGAGATGTTATGTTATTTCAGAAATACATGTATAGAGTAATTAATCCTATTATAATTTTTTTTTGGCATTTTACTCGACACAAATTAATTTAAGAAGTCTGTGATTCAAAATTAGTTTTAGATTTGAATATTCAATAATATAAATCAAAGGTGACTGAAACCTTGCTCTCCAAAAATGTTTTTTATTTTGTTTTAATTCGATGATTACTAAAGGAACGATTACATTTCCTTTCTGAGAGCGCTAACGTCAACTGTTAGATATAATACTTCGTTTGTGACCTATTACAACGCAGTTAATTCGCAATGCTTTTTAATAATTTATCCCAAAACCGTGGCACGTGCGAAAAAATTCTTCATTTTTTTTTTAATTACCTCATTTTTCATTTTGTCCCATGCATAGAACCGATATTTTTTATACCTACTGAGATACTTAACTAAAAAAGACGTCAACCCTGCACCTACAATTTTTTTTATCCTATGCTAAATATAAAGTATTACTTATGCATATTTATTTCGTGTAAATTTCATAGAAACTGGACTATTCTGTGCAATTAAAGACCCTTTAAGACTTAATTCAATTTCTGTTGTAGTTATAACTACCAACTCATACGTAAAATTTTCAAATTTTGTTTAACGAGACAGCGCACTGTGCTCCATAGTATAAATACCTCAGTATTTTGGCTGGTTGCAACTGTACAAAATACAATGAACTATTTAAAATCTAGATCAATTATTTTTACAACCGCACAGCAACAAAAGAACATTTTAAATGTCCCTTTGTAATCTTTGTCAGAATATCTGAACGGTTTCTTGCTGAAAGTAATATTTTTTGAGATACCTACTTTGCCCGTATTACCCTCGTTTAAGGCAGATGACAACATATGATTTGGACTCAACAATTTCTTGAAAATATATGTCAAAAAGTCACTTACGAATGCCTTTTTTTATTTGGAGATTTTTTTACTATTTTTACAGGGTTCAGACTCTGGAGAATCTGGAGAACCTGGAAAACTCAGGGAATTTAAAAATCTTTAAAAAATACCTGGAAATATCAGGGAATTTTATAAATTGTATCAAAAATTAGGGAATTCTGCATCTCGATATGGAAAACCGTAGAGTTCTTAAGAATTTTCACTGATTCAGTTCAATTTAAGGAATTATTTTATGTCGGGTAAAAAATTATTTTACTAAAATATATATGGAAATTTATATTTTTGGTTATGGAAAACCTGGAAAATTCAGGGAATTTTTTTAGCTTCGCAAAGTCTGAACCCTGTTTTAGTGTAATTGTATATTACATTAACTAAACCATCATGCACTTACCAACCGTAAGAATATAATCTCATAAAAAAGGTATGCGGCTGCAATGTGTGTAAACAAATATTAGCAACCGTTATTTATTAATTAATGTTATATCTCAGCAACAACTAACAATTAGCAGCCATGAAAATATTACCATTTTGTGTTAGAATTAATGTTGTTTAATAAGTAGGTCAGTTAGTTAAAGAGCAAACATTACTATTGTCGCTATAATTAGGTACAACTTTTATACAGACGACGTCATTTTTATGTAGAAATTAATTTGTACAAGTGACACTTGAACATACCGTTATGCCCACACATATAATAAGTTTAGTAACACATAACAGACATTAATAAAAAGGCATACAGTACGTATGATTTATTATATTAGTGATTTTGTCACATAAGTGGAACGTGATTTTGTAAAGAAAAGTAAACATCTAACTTTTTTTATTATGTGTAAATATCACAAAATAATGTCATAGTTGGATTACAATTAGTCTAGTTAGAGTTCAACTATTACAGCGAATGCCTCCTACGAAGAACATAATATTGGCTATAATCTAATGTAATATTCAATTGACATAGATACATTGAATCCGTGAAAAAATATTAGATCGATACTAATAAATTTCGAGGAGAATATAGGAAGGGTAAACCGTGAGACAAATATGTGTACCTACACTTAGGGTGGCTAAAATGTATATTAGTGAAAAATAAGTTTTATCTCTTCTTAAAGCCCATATTTTTTTTTAATCTAAAAAAAATGTCTGCTTTGAGCAACATCGGTTGATATTAACATGAGGCTTTGAGGCCGTGAAGCAGATTGTCTTTTGTTTCCCGTCTTTTTCTCTAATACGCTCCTGCGCAAATACGTTCGATCGTGCCTTCTTTACTGCAGTTTTTGTTCTGTCCTCGTCTAGAGTGCCGTAATACACTATCATTCTCGCTTTTCGAATCTGCCTAATAATACGTCATACATCTTAAACAAACAACCCCGGAAAAGTGAACATATGTTTATACAATGTGTTTTTCAATCATTAGAGTTGTGATTTGTTTTGTGAACTTGGCGATATTATCACAGAACGTTTGTCAAGACGTTGTGAACAAAAAGTGAAGAACTAGTTCTTCCTCCTACATACGAACTTATTGTTCTAAATCTGGCACAGAGACTAGAAGTTTCGCTTTAATTCTCGTTTCCTCTATTCACCATCTATTTCACTGAAAGAATAATTGATTTTTTTACGTTTTCTTCGATCCCCAAAATGCTCTTTTCTTATTAAATATATTATAAAATTTTAAGTACTAATGTCGTATGGAATTTTCTAATGATGGTGTTGACAGTTTTGTTTTAGTAATTTTATTTTGCCAATAAGTAAGGATATTTTATATCTCTTTCGTAATTATTATTTTTGTTTGTTTCTTTTCTGTAGCGTATAGTATATCTCTTTTTCTAATTTAAATAGGAAATAGGGACACTTAAACGGTAAATGTTTAAGACTTGAATCGTTTACCAGTCTACTAGAATACGTATTTAATTGTAGTCGGTGTTTCCAGTAGAATATAATGAACACTGAAATAATTGGGCCAAGAAATACGTCATTTTATGAATGTTCGAACTGCACCAGAATAATAAAACGGCAATAAAATTCTGCAAATGTGGTCTGTGCATAGTACTAGTTTGAAACGAATTTGTTACTTTTGCTTCATTTTGTCTTGCCTTCAAATTATTTAATGAGGCTGTATTATTTTCATATGTAAATATTTCGTAAAGTTTATTTAAATATACTGATTCTCTATTATTTGTGTATTTATATGACCTAATAAAACTGGAGTCCCGGATCTTATAATCATTGTAGTAAGAAAACAATCAAAAGAACAAGATTTCAAGACACATGTCGGGCTGACTTTTCTGTAAGTACAGAGAAACAATTGTGACGTATCAATGATGTCACAGATAACTGACTACCACCGACATCTTGCTTTAAAACAATCAGCTTACGTGTCAGTCGTAATGGCAATATATCGTTGATTTTCAAGCTATCTTAATTCTATAAGTACTATTTAAATATAATTTTAATGAATAGATGTACGAAGAAGTGTCTACTCATTATAAGAACCTCTTTTATGATACAAGGGACGCAGGGTTGAAGACTCTAAAGGAGATGTGAAGTTCAATCTTGAGCACAGTTGTAGAAAATGTTTTTATCCTTACATGACATTATTATGAACGAACAAAAATGGCTAATACGCATTTGCTCGGATTTTCTTATCTATACAGTTAACAACATATCGAACGGAACTGCAGAAACTTTCATGGTTTAAAATTTAAATAATGTGTTGGTATAACTTTAATTTACTTTAAAAATAATGTGGGGGGAATATTATAAAAAAAAATCAGAGGCCTTAGCTTCTTGTATATACACCAAATCATAAGTTCCTGTTGCTTTACTCATTTTATCTTATTTACCCATATTTAACCCCCAACCTTTCACCGGAATTAGTTCAAAATATAATCTAGTTCCAGATCTCATCGTCACAATGCATAGTCCAATAATTATAAAGATTTCCATAACAAAAAATGTTATATGAGATTTTCCGTCGGTAACTGTTAGTGGAGGAATTATACATCACAAAACCACAAAAATTAGTTCTGGGGGTGCCGCGCAACCCCTCCAAGTAACCACCACTTCGGTGAGAGATTTACTGATAACTCATTAACCGTTGAAGATATAAAAAAATTGCTCATCATGAAAAGCTGTACTAATTTCCTAAAAAAAAGTCCTCTTGTAATTTTCTTGTATATGCAATGATTTTCGAGAAAACCGATATTGAAAAAAATTGCAGCATTTGTATTTTTAATGCGTACGAATTTTCGTTTATTTGAAATTTTTTGCACGTGGCCTATAGAAAAAGTTGAATTGCTCAAAAACCAAACAAGCTAGGAAGAAAAATTAAAATTAGTTTTATAGGGTATATAAAATACTCTCTTGTGTTTCCATTTTTGATGGCTGCTGATATCTATTAGTATATAAAAATAACAATGTAATATAGTTACCTCATGATTTTTTGCGCTTTTAACTATTCACAGGCCCATAAAAAATAACTGACTTTAATATAAGTTATACATGCATTATCTTTCAGTTCAAGGTAGTACTTCAATGCAGAAAAGGTTAGGAATACAAATATTCACATTTACAAATTTACTAGCATGTTGAAGTTAGCCAAATTTTGACCAATTTTTTATTGTTTCCAAAAAATTTAAAAAAAGACCCAAACATCTTGAAAATTTAGCTCAATTTTTTTTTCTTTATATACCATATAACTATTGTTTCTAATCATTTAATAGTTAAAGAATTGCATAAAAAAATATCATCAAAAAATTGAATATGCAGCCTTTTTTGGATTTTTTTTTGCTAACTTCAACATGTTGGCAAATTTGTAAATGTGAATGTTTTTATTCCTAACTTTTTCTGCATTGAAGTACTACCTTGAACTAAAAGATAGTGCATTCATAACTTATATTAAAGTCAGTTATTTTTTATGGGCCTGTGAATAGTTAAAAGTGCAAAAAGTCAATAGGTAACTATATTATATTGTTATTTTTATATACTAATAGATATCAATAGCCATCAAATATGGAAACACAAGAGAGTATTTTATATCTCATTTAAAACCAATTTTGATTTTTCTTCCTAGCTTGTTTGGTTTTCGAGCAATTCAACTTTTTCTATAGGCCTCGCGCAAAAAATCTCAAATAAACGAAAATTCGTGCGCATTGAAAATACAAATGTTGCAATTTTTTTCGATATCGGTTTTCTCGAAAATAATGGCATATGCAAGAAAATTACAAGAAGACTTTTTTTAGGAAATTAGTTCAGCTTTCTTTTATATGATGAGCATTTTTTTTATATCTTCAACGGTTAACGAGTTATCAGTAAAACAAGACTTCTTTCACCGAAGGGGTGGTTTTTTGGGGGGTTGCGCGGCACCCCAGAACTGATTTGTGTGATTTTGTGATGTCTTATCCTACCACTAACAGTTACTGAAGGAAAATCCCAGCTAACATTTTTTGCGAGCTTCTAGTGTATTTTGTACTTTATGCACTGAACTAACATACTTCCAAATTCTAAGTCAATATCTTAAACCGTTCCTGACAAAACATGAGCAGTTACAGACCGATCGACAGATCGAAATTTTTTTTCATTCAAATTTAGAATCTCGTTGTTTCATGACATTCTAACCCTTATTGAAACATTTTTTATTGGATTTTGCAAACAGCAGAAAAAATAATTATCTATAACTAAGAGAAAAACTTTGTGTAAAAATATTAATGAAATCTTTTCGATAACCTGAATTCTGGTTATGCTAGCAAATTAAAATCCTAAAATGAATTTGTCTAATTTCTTATTTAACAACTTTAGGCTTTTGTTCTAATTTTTAACTGAATCTTCATGATCGTAGGGGGTTATGTAGATACTAGTTTAATCTGCATGGCCGTAGGGGACTGTGTGGATTTTAGTGTTAGAATGAGAATTGTCAAATAAGAAATTAGAAAAATTCATTTTATGATTTTAATCTGCTAGCATAACCAGAATTCAGGTTATCGAAAGAATGCAAAGATTTCATTAATATTTTTACACAAAGTTTTTCTTTTAGTTATAGATAGTCATTTTCTCTGCTGTTTGCAAAACCCTGTAAAGAATATATTTCAATACAATTATAAGCAAACAAATAATAATTCATTTTTAAAGGCTAACCCTATTTCAACAAAGAAAAATTTTGAAATTTTTGGACGGTTACTGTATAATAATGAAAGTGTTTCCATTCCACTATGTAGATGTGGAAGTGAAAACTGTCTACACACACCTACATATACACACAGATATTTCTTATTCAGTATTTGAATTCAATGCTTTTTCCTGCGATGATTATCTTCATGATTATTTAAATATTTTGCCAACTTATAATATATCTATTTGATTAATTTAAATATTATATAAGCTACTCAAAAGAAAAAGCACTATTTAAATATTTTGATCAACTTAACCAACTTCCTAGTTGTATCCACTTTCATTTAGATGACAATTTCTGAAACTAACATGAGACAATGCGAATCTTGAAACTAACACTATAAAGATAAAAGAGTCATAAAGTTTTTAGGTGCCACGGCAATTAATAATTACATCTGTCACTTAACAGTTATAGTTGACCATGGACAAATAGTATATGTCACTGTTACTATTCTAAGAATAATTAAAGTTATACGTTTATTTTAATTTGATGTTGTAACAGGTGCGAAGCTGTGGTTGCTACATTATTTACTTTACTTAAATAGGTAGTACTTAATGCATTCTTTAAACATAAAATCAAGGAAATTGAACCCCACGTATAGTTTAATCAATGAAGCCATAAAAACAGCAAAACCTTGGAATTCTCGAGCTTGAATGAATTAACCTGAAACTATCTGTAATGGCTTTTGACAACTACGTAGAATATTGTTTAAAAAGTGTCGGCTTATGCCTACAAGGGTTTGGAACCATCCCTTAATGCAAGCAAATTTAATAGTGATTAATCGCTCAAAGACATAAGAATATGTTTTTGATGTTTCTGATTACTAATATGAGCTTCAAAGTTATATAAGAAATTGTAGATTTAAGTAGACCGTATCGAAGCACAGATACTTATATGTATAATCTTCTAGCAAAGGGATAGAAACGGCAGTAGTTGGCATATATTTGTATTTTATAGATTAGGCAAAAGTAAATATTAAATTTATTAGTAAAAAAAGTTTTAATATTTTTTTTCATATCATTGTCATTAGCATTATTATTATCATTTTCCCCATCAGTGTCTTTAACTTGAATGTTCATGCAACTGCTTTTATTACATACCGAACAAACTGGAGTATAACAACTTAATAACCCGCTTTTCTGAGCCGCAAGCCGATGCCAAACCTCTTTTACAAGTTTTTAACAAATTATCTGAAAACTGATTAATAGTAATTATCGAGGTAATAAGATACAAAAACGTCTATCCAACTATAACTGATATTTCGTCTTTCTAAAATAAATTCAGGGAATACTTAAGTGAAGTCAACCACTAATTACATGACGAAGATCCAAATACCTTGTGGGATTTCTTAAAAGAACACTTCGCACGAGCGGCAACAAAGATCCTCTTCTTTTTGAAATTTTTAAAACGTTTTTCAAAAAGTTTCTTTGACTTACAAATAGGTATTCAAGGAAACATACTTTCTATGTAACTCCCTAAACATTATACACATATTTACCACAATTAATTTTTCGCTTCAGGTCAATTAATTAATTACGTAAACCTTCTTAAGTAAAAGGTATCTGCATCTAGATTGCTGAATGAAAATTCGTGAAATCATAACTAGTTCAATTTTCAGGCAGTAATTTGTCTTAATATTGAACATAATACGTACACTTGATGTGAAACAACTCTGAATAATTTGAATTAATTAATGATAGGTTGTTTAATTCTAAATTAAACAGCCTTTTGTTTTAGTAACGGCGGAAATAATTGCACAGGCAGTTTAAATGGGTTGCGACGCGAACAGTGTGGTGGTCTTCTATAAATAGCGGTAATTAGTTGAAAGCCGACCGTAATGATTTTTGTATAATAAGTAATAGCCGTATGCTAACTGTGTAGTCAGGTTAATGAAAAATATTTTAACAATATAAACAGTTGTTATTTCTAACCTAATGAGGTTTATAATAATAACAGAGTGTTTGTGTTTTGTTGATTATGTTAAGCCAGCTTGGTGAAAATGGTAGTTAACTATTATGACATCTATAATTGCCTGATAAAATAGTTCATTGAGTATAAGAAAAAATATCACCGCCTAAGGAATCACTACTTCAAAGTCCAGATTTTCCAACTAAGTCTCTTTAAATAAAAATATCGTGATACTATATTTGCACTCTAGCATGTGGAAGTAACTGCTCATATAATTTTAATAATATAACATTTGAAATCGTCTACCCCGAAGGGATTGGCTGATGCCCAAAAATTTGTTTGAACTTTTATTCTCATACACACACTGAAACATAATTTTATTTTGGTAACTCCTTTAATAATGGAAAGGAGATGATGAAGGTGGTGGTGGGGGTGACAGATGTCATAAAGAAAATCGAGACTGACTTCTAGTATTCACAGCAAATCCCAAGTTTCTGGACTCTACCCTTCAACGTAATCGTCTTAAAATATAATCTAGTTCTAGATGTCGTTATAAATGTTATAAAATAATCCGTGTAGCTTTACATGAGATTTGATATATGAAGACATAATCATACTCTGGTGACAAGTCTGAGGCAAGAAAAATGAAAATGACGTATGTTTTCTTTCGCTGTGTAGAACCTACATAAGTGGCTACTAAAAAAGGCGAAAGAAAATTTTTTGAAATTGAATGCCTTCAATAGAACTATTACTAAACATTATTACTCCTCCTTTATTACCTAATATCAATAAAACGGCCGTGCAAAAATATAGTCCAGTCGATAAAGTAAAAATTTCACCAGAAGCTCGCAAAAATTGTTTTTCCTTCAGTAATTGTTCGTGGGAGGATTAAACATCACAAAACCACAAAAACTAGTTCTGGGGGTGGCTCGCAACCCCCCAAAAAACCACCCATTCTGTGAGAAAAGCCTTATTTTACTGATAAGTCGTTAACCGTTGAAGATATAAAAAAATTGCTCATCATAAAAAAGAAAGCTTGACTAATTGCCTAAGAAAAATTCCGCTTGTAATTTTCTTGTATATGTCATGGTTTTCGAGAAAATCGATATTGACACAAATTGCAAAATTTGTATTTTTAATGCGCACGAATGTTCGTTTATTTGAAATTTTTTGTGCGCGGCCTATAGAAAAAAATGAATATAAAATACTCTCTTGTGTTGCCATTTTTGATGGCTATTGATTTTTATTAGCATATAAAAATAACAATATAATATAGTTATCTCTTGATTTTTTGTGCATCTTACTATTCACAGGCCCATAAAAAATAACTGACTTTAATATAAGTTATAAATGTATTATCTTTTTGTTCAAGGTAGTAATTCAATGCAGAAGAAGTTAGGAATAAAGATATTCACATTTACAAATTTACCAACATGTTGAAGTTAGCCAAAACAAATCCAAAAAGGCTGCATATTCAATTTTTTAATATTTTTTATACTAGGTTTTAACTACTAAAATATTAGAAACAATAGTTATATGATATATAAACTGAAAAAAAAAATTTGAGCTATATTTTTAAGATGTTTGGGTCTTTTTTTAAATTTTTAGGAAGCAATAAAAAATTGGCAAAAATTTGGCTAACTTCAGTATGCTGGTAAATTTGTAAATGTGAATATTTTTATACCTAACTTTTTCTGCATTGAAGTACTACCTTGAACTAAAAGATAATGCATTTATAATTTCTATTAGTCAGTTATTTTTTATGGGCCTGTGAATAGTTAATAGCGCAAAAAATCAAGAGGTAACTATATTATATTGTTATTTTTATATACTAATATATATCAATAACGATCAAAAATGGAAACACAAGAGAGTATTCTACATCCCCTTTAAAACCCACTTTGATTTTTCTTCCTAGCTTGTTTGATTTCGAGCAATTCAATTTTTCTATAGGCCGCGCGCAAAAATATTTCAAATGAATGAAAATTCGTGCGCATAAAAAATATAAATTTTGCAATGTTTTTCAATATCGATTTTCTCGAAAACCATGGCATTAAACAAGAACATTACAAGGAAACTTTTTTTAGGAAATTAGTCCAGTTTTCTTGTTTACGATGAGCAACTTTTTTATATCTTCGGTTAACGAATTATCAGTAAAATAAGGCTTTTTTCACCGAAGGAGTGTTTTTTTGAGGGGGTTGCGCTGCACCCCCAGAACTGATTTTTGTGATTTTGTAATGTATAATCCCTCCACTAACAGTTACTGAAGGAAAACCTCAGATAACATTTTTTGTTATGGAAATTTTTATAATTATTGGACTAATAAGCAAATAAAATCAAATGTATTTTTAATCGACTTTAATGCCGATATTAGGTAATGAGGTTCGATTAACCAGGCGAAGTGAACGCGAGAGTGAAATTGTACTTCATAATTTTTAAGCCATTCAACTTTTTCCAAAAATTTGTTGGCCTAAATAAGTATTTTGTGAAAATTATTTAAATATTATCTCCGATTTTAACTCACTATATCCACATTGCCCAAGGTAATTCCTCAATATTCACCACGAATATTTTTTTCTCAGATATTTGTCTAAATAAAATATTTAGAAATGTTCATATACGTGCGCATACTTTGTATGGAATGGTACATTAATAGCGATGCCTCGCTTTACTCTTGATAAAAATTTTGTTATTACAACATAAATCAATGGAGTTTTCCAATATCAGTCGCAGTAACGAGATCGTATAAATCGAGATAGGGATTTTATTTATATCGGCACATTATGTTAAATTTAGATTCGAACTCAATAAAAATTAGGTTAATAGCTGTGATTTTCACATTTTTATTTTATGTCAGTGCTGTCGAATAAGATGAGAAAGACGTGTTTATTCTAAAAGTAATGTAGCGATAATCAATTATTTTTCTTTAAACGTATTTTAATAGTGTCAGGTATTGATCTCAAAAGAGAATTCATAAAATAACATTTCTTAGAATCACATATCGAAAATCTATAAAAAATTCAGAGAAGCAAAGTCAGTGTAGGCCGAGAAATGTTACAATATTAGGGCAGGACAGAACTTTATTGATCACAAAACATAGAATCTCCAACCTTATATATCCTTCAACTGCAGAGCTTAGCACTTTCGAAGGTAAAAACGTTTCGAGACTAAGAGTATGCAGGGTGCTATAATCTTGTTTTAATTTTAAAGAGGCTCCCATGTTCATATGATACCCAAGAGGTAAATAGAGCACGACTGAAATGGACATGATGTCAATCCATAACAAAGTTAGGGTAAAAAACAAATAATTTAAAAAATAAAGAATATCAACTTATACTGTTCAAAAAATGCAGTAAAGAGTAGAAAATAATGTGTAATTGGTTCTAAAAAGCGTGGGGCGCGCGATGAGCAATATTTTATGTTTTTCGAAACCTACGATACAATTAGCCACGAAATTTTGCTGTCTATTTAACACTTCGTTTGTTTTTCGAAGGATGCAACTAGGCTCTTAGATAGTTATTTACTCACTGGGGTTCAGTTTGTAGAAACTGATATAGGTCAATCTTCCAAACTTGTGGTGTTCCGCAGGGCTTAATACTTGGCCCACTTTTATTTAGTATATACACGTGTAAATTATCGTCCTGCCTAGAAGAAAGCAGAATACATCTTTATGCAGATGGTACACAACTGTATTATTCATTCTTACCAGATAATGTAGGTCTAGCAAAAAATATTGTAAATGATGATTTAGAAGGCCTGGCTGCATTCTCCGAACGTCATAAAATTCATCTGAGCCCAATGAAATCAACAGTTATGGGATTTGGCAAATGCCGACGACAAATTGAGAATGAGTTTGTAATTAAAATAGGAAATGAGACTTTGCAATGTGTGCAAAGTGGCAAAAAGTTAGAACTAGAATTGATACAGATCTACGTTTTAAAAAAGATATAAAGGAAATAATTCAAAGAGCCTACGCCTCATTAAAAATGTTATTTCCAAATCGACACTTAATATCATAGTCCCTTAAAATACAGACTCTCTTGTGTTAAATGATTTAAATCATTGTAATGCTGTATATGGATCGTGCCTAGATAAACTAGACATTAATCGAAGAGAGAAAGTTCAAAAGTCGTGTTTACGGTTCATATATGGCATCAAAAAGTTTGAGCCAGTGTCATGTAAATTAAAAGATTCAAACTGGTTAAGTATGCAGGACATACGAGAACTCCACTCTATAGTTTTGATTCATAACATTATTTTAAACCAATGTCCCCCTTATCTGTATAATAGAATAAAATATGGGACGGATGTCCATACCTTAAATTTAAGATTTAAAGGAATCTTTACACCTACACCTCACAAATCTGCAATGTTTAAAACAACATATATTGCATATAATGTTTATTTCTTTTATAATAATATACCAACATCTTTGAAGTCTTTTAAACAAAACTCATTTAGAAATCAATTTAAGAAAATTCTTTTTGATGCCTGATGTTACACTCATTTATTGGGTTTTTCCTCGTATTGGCTGCGTATCCTAGTTTTCCTCTTTTCTCTATTTTCAGTTTAAAAAAGATGTAATTTTATTTTCCTTTGATATGTGTATATGATTTTAACTCGCTGTTTTGTAATATATCTGTGCCACTGTTGGAGCCGAACCTTGAATTTTTAAAATTATTTTCAGCTCCATTTTGCAGCTTATGTTTCATTAATTGTTTATGATAAAGTGTACATGCTCTGATTGAAAATACAATTATTATTATTATTATTAAGTGTTTTGAACGCCTCACGCTTTTGCGTCTATTAATTATAATCAATTAGACATTATTTTCTTTTTCTTACTGCATAGTGGTTTTTATAAGTTTGTTTTTTAATTTTTAAACTATTTATTTATTTCCTTTTTAGTTTTATCACAATTAGACTAGTGCGATTGTTCCATTCGGAAGTACTACCACAGATCAAATACGAAACCTATTCATCCTAAAGCCGTTATTTTAAATTTTTCAATTTCAATTTAATGTTTATAATCTTCTACATTGAAAGTCTTCAGATTTCGATTTTCAGACGAATCTGACCATAAATTACAAAACTTATCCGCCATATTCACGCAGCCATGTTGAATTGTTGAAATTCGACCAAACGGTTGTAATCTGCAACCTTGATAACCGTGATACCGATTTTCAGTCGAATCAGACCATATATTACAAGACTTATCTGTCAAATTGGCCGCCATTTTGAATTTTTCGGTCACATGTTTGTAATCTGAGACCTCAAAAACTCCCAGATACCATTTTTTAATTCTTAATTGAATCGGATATTAGATGACATTAAACTACCCGCCATCTTGGATTTTCGTGTCAACTATGGTTAATGTGTACCCAACTAGCACAATTAGTCGTGAGAACGTAGCAATGACTATTGTAG
Source organism: Stenurella melanura (assembly GCA_963583905.1). Taxonomy (NCBI): domain Eukaryota; kingdom Metazoa; phylum Arthropoda; class Insecta; order Coleoptera; family Cerambycidae; genus Stenurella; species Stenurella melanura. The sequence continues at coordinate 47,282,273 of OY757313.1, forward strand.
GCACTTTAAAGTGTTTTGGTACTAGTCACAGGCACGTAATAGGAACGTTCCTAATACGTGTTTATGACCAAAATGGGGAATATTTTTTGGTGACGATAACGTTCCAGCCATGTTCCTGGAACTTGTCTGGCTACGTTCCAATGACGTTGTTGCTCCGAAGCGGCGACGTGGCGGCGTAGACGCCGCAACTTTCAGAAAACTTTACCAGTCCCTACTCTTTGTTGCCCCTTCTTTGTCTTGCAACCGATTTTATTATATTTATGTTTCATTCTTACATATGATTCTTGTTGTTGTTCATTTCCCTAACTCAGAAATTTAATAGAATATCAGAAGGTAATATTAGACAGCAAAACTTGTGCTATTTTTCAATGGTCTAAGGGTCACAATTAAAACGAATGCAAACATAATGATAAAACGTCCGAATCTAACCACGCGCCTTTAAAATATGCATTTTTAATGAAAATATTGTTTTTAAAATATGTAATGTCATGCGAGAATATGACACACTAGATGCCGATACCTATTTTTTATTGTTCTTCGGAACTTAACACTACTTTTTATGTATTCATTTGTTGTATTTGGTGAAGAAATTGCGATAAATTAAATTTATTAGTCAATTGTGAAATTATGGTTCATGTGTTATAATAATGGCGTCGATAATTTTGGCCATCAACATGGCGTATTTCAGAAAATATGACTTTATGGTCGTTTTCACTAAGAAATGCTACTTGAAAGTAATTGCTACTTGGCGATAGTAACGAAAACTGCAAATACGTAACTTTAAAGTTATATTTACCACAAATCTGCGAATGGAACTGTAGCATCACTTTAAAGTCGTAGCAAAGTTGTGACTACCACAAATTACCTCTTCAAAGTTGCCGCTGCTACTTCATGGTTACATTTCTCCCGCTATTGATTCGGAACGTACGTGTTAGCCATACGTTGAGGTCTAGACTGAACGCGTTCCTGGCTTTTGCTGGTTATCATTTACCTAACTTCACATTGAAAAACCTATCAGCTGTCGCAATTTACTTATATGCAGCCATATATCAACGACTTAATAAACATAAACCTTGTTGGTATAATATACTATTACAGTGATAGATAACACAGAAGAAAAGGTAGGTGTAATAAAACTGTGTTGAAATATTAAATTTTGTTGCCTTATTTTAAACATAAAATGTTACATAGCATGAATATAGCAGCATATAATTCTAGTCTAAGTTAGGCAAACATATTATATAGGTTAGGTTTGTTGCATTAACTTTATCTATGGTCAACATTGGGTGAAATTTACTTCATGGTAAATTTCAGAGGTGATGTGCACTTTGTAGTAGCCGTACACAGTTCTGTAGGTAGCAGTAACGTCATAAACACCTATGAATATTACTTACATCTTCCACTACTTTAAAGAAATAGTGAAGGTTCCCAGAACGTCACGGCAACTATTAAAGCTACTTGAAGGTGATTGCAACTTTGAAGTCACATTTCAGTGATGCGAGTTAGTCGCTGCTACTATAGTTTACCACCTTCAAGTTCTGAAAACCCGAAAGTCGTCCCACTGGTAACTACCACGTTCCCATGTACCACGAAAACTACGTAGAAGTTGCATAACTATAAAGTAATCATTAGTGGTAGAAACTTCCAGGCAGGGGCTGTAGACTTGGCAAATGAAGTTATTTTCACACCAAAGTCGTAAATTTAGTCGCAATTACGTAATGATTACTCATACGAAGTTCCTATCTCAGTTACTGTCACTTTGGTGCTAGTTGGGTATGTTAATATGGTTATTTATAAACATGTCATATTTTTTATTAAAACTTAGAAGTTGCTAAGAAATTCCAAAATAATTTTGTGAGCTTTATTGGATAAGTCCAATCACAGCCACACAAGAAAAAATTCTTTCTGGCCTGGGCATCTGACCATGCTCACTATATGTTTTTGGGGTCGCTTAATCGTTTCGTTTTCGAGATGTAACCTCGGGAAGCGGTAAAAAAATTCAGTTTTCGCCTTCCGGTGACTTCGAGCGGCCATATCTCGAAAACTAAGGCGCGCACCAGCCTTCGATTTGCGCCAAACGCTTTCTTACATCTTTCTACGTATCCCTGAATTTTTTGAGATTTGTGTTAACTTTCGTTTTGGCAGAAATGGCCCTCGAAGCTGGGCCGTATCGCTCGAGAAGCGAAATCCTCGAACCTCTCACTTTGGCGGCCGGTATCTCACTTACAAAGCTCCGGAAGAATATCGTGCCCCACATCATCGGATTGGAAATTTAAATTATGTGAAGAGATGTCGAAATCGCTTAAATTATGGGGTTTTTGAGGTTATGGCAAAATCCTGATGTGATGGAGTTAAATAGACCTCGGATTCGGATTCAGCGATCCCAAAAACATATAGTAAAGATCCCCAGGCCAGATTTTTTTTTTTTTTTGAGTAAGTGGCTGTGTAATCGTTTTAATTCCAGCACTTTTTCCCTAAAGTTAATTGATTGATATAGGATCTAGCGTGCAATTACCTGGCGCATTTGTAACATCTCGAGACATTATTAATCCTGTTCCGTAGAGCGTGGCAGACAAGAAATGTGATTTTTCTTAGTGGTGCAAAGTTCACTAAATAATTCAAAATGTCTTTTACAATTATTAAAAGTATTTATATCAACGGAATATATTTTTTATTAATTAGTTGCTATATAGTGAATACAAGATACATCCCAGTTGGTGGTCCAACTACAGACATTCTAAACCTGCAAGTTATGTCACTAGGCATGACAAAGATGCATAGAGCTGATTTCTTTATTATCGATGAATTACCACTTAGTTATGACAAAAATACTATCTGCATACATGCCGGGTAATGGAGGTCCAGAAGCAGGCATACATCCCGATTATTGGAGGTACAGCGGCAAACATTTTGAACCTGTAGGTTGTCTACTTTTAAGTCATGATTAGTAACTGTCAAACTGTTTTTTTTCTTCTTCTTTAGCCCGTTCTTGTCCACTCCTGGACATAGGCCTCCTCCATGTTTTTCCAACGGTATACAGGGTGTTGCATCATGAGAGGGACATAACTTAATAGGAGGTAGAGAACATCAGTGGTAACCGGAACCTCCCATAGAAATGTCTCATTGGGCCTTCACTACGAAATTACAGGGTGTTAAATAATTTTTGGCCAAACCTGTTTTTTGTCATAACTTTGACAGGAAATGAAATAACGGATTCATATTTGGTACGGCTAATGTACAAACGAGCCCCAAGAGGTACATGTATAAAAAAATATATATCCAGGTCCGGACTCACTATAATTTATGTTTCTTCTTTGCATCAATAAAACATCACCCTGTATATATTTTTTTGAAATTTCGATACGATATTCGAAAAGAGCAAGAAAAAACAAACAAAATGGCCTTTTTCATTTTTTTGTTACACCTTCGTGGTTATTTAAATACGTTGATAAATGTGCAAGAAAATGGATTACAGAACCCTATTAAATGAGAGGCACGTGAAATAAATAGTTTTATAACTAAAATTTGCAAAAATTCTATTGAGCCTAGGTGGTCTGGGTGAATCCTAATTCCGGCACGTTTTAAAGGTCCATTTTGGTAAAAAACTGTGGTCCTAATAAGTAATCGGGTATGAAATAGCAAAATTTTTAATCAATCACAGTAGGCTTGTTCAAAGAATAAAAGTGACAGATAATTTAAACCATTTAGGCCTAAGCAACCAGTTACTTTGATCAAGAAAATCATCAACATTTTATACTTAATAAAAATTGGAAGAGAACAAACTAAAATCTAAATAAATAAAATATTTTCCATTCAATTAACAATAAATAACAAAACAATAACTAAATGTGTTTAAAAATAAAACGTAATTGACACTAAAGTAAATTTTCAAAATGTCCTCCCCCAAATTCTGTGCATTTTTTTGCGCGTTTAGAAAGGTCACCAATTGCTCGACGTATCATTTATGGATTATTCCGTATTTCGTCGCAGGTTGTAACGATGCGCTGGATTAAATGTTGTCTACTTTCAATTTCAATGCTATAAACCTCGTTTTTTAAGTGGCCCCATAAAAAGTAATCACAAGGGTTACAATCAGGAGATCTTGGTGGCCATTCATGTGGACCCCCGCGTCCAATCCATCTATTAGGATACACATTGTTTAAGTGTTCTCTTACTTGAAGGTTAAAATGTGGTGGGGCCCCATCATGCTGAAACAACATGCCTCTTATACCGTTATTTTCTAACATATTCGGTAAAATGTTTTGAAGAAAATCAAAGTAAATTTCACCATTCAATCTTCCTTCAAAAAAATGTGGCCCTATCAAATGTCTATTCACAAGTCCGACCCAAACATTTACAGAAAACCTGTGTTGCGAACGACGTTGGCGTACCGCATGTGGGTTTTCCTGTGCCCATTTATGATTATTTCGTGAATTGTTTACTCCATCCCTTGTAAATTGTGCCTCATCCGTAAATAAGGTTCTGTAAATGACTGGGCGATGATTAGACAACCAACGACAAAATGCCAGGCGGGGGATATCGTCGCCTTGTTGAAGACGCTGTACCTGCTGGATATGATATGGATGGTAACGTTCTCTTTTTAGGGTTCTCCATACTCGCCAATGAGGAATACCAGTTGCCAAACTGATTCGTCTAGTGCTCATATTTGGGTTTTCTTGAACTACGTTTATAATATTGTTTTGTTCCTGCACACCTTGTTGTAAAACACGCTCCACAACTGCAGAAGTAGGAAACTTTCCGTGTTGTCTTGCATACTGGAACACCGTACTAAAGGTTTTATGATTAGGGCATCGACGACCAGGAAAACGCAGCCGATATTCTCTTTCCGCCGACCTACCATTTCCATTACAGAAACCATAGATGAATATTATGTCAGCATATTCCCCGTTTGTAAATTTTACTGGCATAGTTAAAATATTTTCACAAGTTTTCACTAACTAAATGCGGATTATTGACACATTAAATTACTAACAAACAATTATTCAACTGTTTAGGAGATTTCTTTTTATTATCTGTCACTTTGAACAAGCCTACTGTGATTGATTAAAAATTTTGTTATTTCATACCCGATTACTTATTAGGACCACAGTTTTTTACCAAAATGGACCTTTAAAACGTGCCGGAATTAGGATTCACCCAGACCACCTAGGCTCAATAGAATTTTTGCAAATTTTAGTTATAAAACTATTTATTTCACGTGCCTCTCATTTAATAGGGTTCTGTAATCCATTTTCTTGCACATTTAACAACGTATTTAAATAACCACGAAGGTGTAACAAAAAAATGAAATAGGCCATTTTGTTTGTTTTTTCTTGCTCTTTTCGAATATCGTATCGAAATTTCAAAAAAATATATACAGGGTGATGTTTTATTGATGCAAAGAAGAAACATAAATTATAGTGAGTCCGGACCTGGATATATTTTTTTTTATACATGTACCTCTTGGGGCTCGTTTGTACATTAGCTGTACCAAATATGAATCCGTTATTTCATTTCCTGTCAAAGTTATGACAAAAAACAGGTTTGGCCAAAAATTATTTAACACCCTGTAATTTCGTAGTGAAGGCCCAATGAGACATTTCTATGGGAGGTTCCGGTTACCACTGATGTTCTCTACCTCCTATTAAGCTATGTCCCTCTCATGATGCAACACCCTGTATATCTTGAGCATTTAATGTCCAATTTCTGCCTGCTTGCCTCTGGATATTGTCTCTCCATCTTGTGTGTGGTGGCGCCCAACACTTCGCCTAGTTTCTCTGGGTCGCCACTACATTATAGCCTTCGTCCACTTTATATTATCTCTGGCGACGTGCCCCGTCCACCGCCATTTAGTTCTAGCGATTCGCTCTATGACGTCAGAGACTCTTGTATTGTCCCTAATGACCTCGTTTCTAACTCGGTCCCTCAAGCTGATCCCCAGCATTGCACGTTCCGTTGCTCGTTGGCAAACCCGTAGAAGGTTTGCTCTGTTTAGTGTAAGGGATACAGTCTCGAGGCCGTAGGTCACAATCGGTAATATGCAGGCGTCGAAGAGTTTTCGCTTCAGGTTAATGGGGATGGCCGGTTTTGAGATGTGGCCATGTTTTCCAAATATTGCCCGCGTCAGACCACCTCGCCCGGTAATTTCTGAGGTCTGGTTGTCCCTACCTAGCTTGATATTGTGGCCGAGGTAAACGTATTCTTCAACCACTTCAAGCGTATGATTGTCGAGTGTGATCTGAATATTATCTGATTTTTTTAAAGTAATTAAATTCATTTATAAATTCAATTTGCACCACTAAGAAAAATTCTATATCACTTTTCTTGTGTGTCATGCTTTAAGAGGATTAATTATGTCTCTAGCTGTTATAAAAGATGACAGGTATTTGCTCGTTGGCTCCTGTACTAAACAGTTTAAGAGTAAACATTTCTTGGATGTCTAAAATGACGCAAATTATCTAGTTTTATGAACTATATCTCAAACACTATTCATTTTTGGAAGTTTTGCCCATTAATACTTTTCATCAGGAACATAACCACTACAATGTATGAAAATATCAGAACGTTTCGCTGAAACACAAATTCCATTTAAATCGAGCGGGGCCCTTTCCACGACTACTTTCTGTTAACTTCGTCAAATGTTTAATTGGAATAAATAAATTAATACTGGAGTGTGTTAGATAGATTGATAGTGTTCCGCTTTGGCTTCCATTTAGAGTATGCGTTTGCTACTGGTAAAAATGCGACGCGTCAATTAATTACTTGCTAGAGACTTTTTCATTGTCATTGTTTTAAATGAGGCATGTTTGAGCTGTCGTTTCGTATTTTGCCTCTGGTCAAACTTTACCACATTAGATACTCATTTCGCGTTCTACCAAAATTGTTTTGCATAAATGACTGACTTTTCCATTAAAATGCATTCATGCACGGTACTTCAAAGTTTCCGACAGTTCCCGTAACTGTGCCTATCTTTTATATGCTAAAATGGAAAATAATACAAAACTTTCAAACTTTGTGCATACTATTTTGAAGTTCTTGCATTGATATGGAACAGTGTTTTCTGGTATATTTATTAATTTTTAACTTTATTTTTTTCCTAATTCTATAAAATTGAAATTTTAATATTTGTATTTATAAATTGTCTAACATTCTGAAGAGAGGGAATGAAAGAATACTGGCCTTAATTAATTTTTTTTTTAATTGTTGCATTAATGCGTTAGCAGTATATTTCGATTAAAAACTGTAATGGGTTGAACAATCAGAGTATGACCGATTTTTATGAGGCTATGAAAAGATTAATAAAAAACGCAATTCGTCATTTCTAAACGCTGTAAATCTAAATTTCGATTTATTTTTTCATATTTCGATTCCTTTACGAGTTATAAGGACTTTGTTTTTTATACAGTGTTTGCACGTTTTGCGTTCGGAAGAGGGAAAACTTTTTTATTTGCGAGTTTACAGGAAAAAGCCATTGTTTAGTAAAACGCCTTTTTATGGGAAAAATCCAAAAATTATACAATTTTCCAAAATGTATGTACATTGTGTCACATATTTGCAAAAATGTGAAAAACTAGAAAGAATTAAGTGCTTTTACATGTGAATATTTTGAAAATAATAATATTTAAATCTTATGGATTCAAAGTTATCGTCAAATATGCACAGATTCACATTTCTGCAAACATTTTTTCCGTAACTCTTTCATTTAAACTGTCTAAATTGTGATTAAGTACTATTGTGTAGACCTTTTGATATCCCATAAATAAAAATCCACATTAGTCAGATCTAGTCTCCTAGGTAGCCAAAGAACATGGTCATGAAATTTTGCTGTGAGTACGCTATAGGAAATATCCTTCCCCAAATCATAATGTTTAACAATAAACACTTTGTTTCCGTCTTACCATTTCTTAGAAAATATTTTACTATGTCAAATATAATGACATGACACCGACATAATAATAAATATTGTTGATGTACGCTCGCTAGATCAGATTTTATATAAACTATTTGCAAAAATCTTGATGATTGAAAAAGAACGGAAAAATAAATTCGCAGTTGGAGCGATGATTGGGGCAAAGAGCACAAAGCTCGACCCCTAATCATCCGAGACCGTCATCAAAGTCAAGAATATTGGCGCGAAGATCGAGATTTTGTAATTGACTATATATAACTTTTAACCCATACATTTTCTTAAATACCATTTCCCAATATTTTTACAAATAAAAATATTTCCCTCTTTGTTGTTTTCACATTTTTTTTAAATATTTAGCACTCTGTATAAAACGTTTATAAAATAATGTAATTTTTGGGCTTTCCATTAAAAGCAGGCGTTTTTGTAAAGAATGGCTTTTTCGTTAATTTGCAAATAAAAAAGATTTCCTTTTTCCAAACTCAAAATGTGAACTTATTGTAGAGTATGTTTATACTAGATATGAGAAATTAAATATTAAATATCTATTCAACCTTCTCAAACATTGTTCAAAACTGGTTTGTTTTCCTTTCAAAGGGTTTTGCAGGGGGTAGTATGCTGACGGAGTGACAGTGGAAGCGACGGGAATTTATCAATGTATTTTTTTAATGTCTCCACCGATTTACGAATTACAGGGACTTTTTGATTTTGTGAAGTTATGTTTGGTGCTTCGGTAATTATCAGATACTATAGAGTAGTCCAGTAGCTGTATAAGAAGTAATTGGCAATCGGAGCTCTATTGCGCGTGCTTTTCTATAAGCAGCCATGTTTTCTTTTCGTTCTGTGAGCCGCCGTATTTTAAATCTGATTCTTTTGCCTTGTATGCCGTCATAATTTTTTCAAAACTTATTGGGCGTGGTTTTTGTGTACTGTCATATTTTACCGCGCATGCCTTTCTATGAACCACCATATTTTTCTTCAACACTGTATCAAACAAGCTTTTGTACAGTTTATGAATATTTATCATTCGACTAATACATCTTGTGAGGTTTAGTTCATGAGATGCCGCGATTTGGATAATGAGGTAATTGGGCTGACATCTATCCCCTTTGATGTATGCTGAACTGCTGACTAGCCCTTCTGAAAAGTTCCCACGGTCATCAAAATCTTCCCAGACTCAACCTGGATTCCGTATAGGAAATTTTCAGTTATATCTTTACATTCAGAAATGCTATTTTTTAATTCTTGAATAGTATGGTTTCGCCTCGATTGCTATACTTTCTACTTAGGAGATCTCCAGAAGCTATAAAATGTAGTCACGTGTCGTTAAATCAGGAGATCTTTGCGGTCAATTTGTGTCCCTATATTTCAAAATCGATAAGTTAGGAAACATTCATTGTAAAACACTACAGCCTTGCTCTATGAGCCCATCACACCATGCTGTTGAAACCAAACTATGTCTTGTCTCAGATTTTACAATACCATCCTTAAAATATTTTCCATCATACTCATAACGACGAGTAATTATTTGATTATTCCCAAAAACTAATACTCCGTAATACATGATGAAGTTGTTGAGAATATACCGATTATCAAAAATTTTTGTTTGTTGACGTAACCAATTAAAGCAGCTTAATGTGAGCTTCTTCAGACATTAATAAGCAGTTTAATGCGTTTTCATCCTCGTTCAAAATTTACATTAATTCGCTGCAAAATATCATACGAACCTATATATCACTCTCAGTTTCTGCACGATCTGAATTATATAGGAATGGACATGCATATCGTTTTTAAGAATTCTTCAGAAATTTGCAAAGCTGCCTAATGTTTTTTTTTTGAAGACCGAATTGGACATCTCTGAATCAACGAACCATTTTAATATCCTCTGGCGCCTGTACAATTCGAACATCACCTTTAAACACGGTTGGGTATTGCATGTTCCATTAAAATCACTCAATCGTCTTAAAATCGTTTTTCTTAACGGTATTCATCCATTTCTTTCACCATTGAATTCTTGTCGAAGATTTCGTTTTATTTTAGACCATTGCATTGGCTCATTAGTAAACGGCAATGATGAGAGAACTGATGGTTCACAATTTTTTTTTTAAACTCAGTTGTCTACTAGCTATTTTTCAAGAAGAAATCAACAACGCGGGAAAACGTACTGTACATAAATGTTTAAATCCGAATCTTGAAAATCTAGCCGTGTCCTGCACTCCTATTCACACACTGATGAAAAATCGACCACCATCTTTACCAAAGATTACTTCTGACTGGTTATTTTTAATACAAATCCTTCCTTTTTTAAATCCTGACCCAAGGCGATGAAACATATCGCTAATAGGTAATTGGGAACTTTGTAAGTGAACTAAAAGAGGAATAGAATTTATTGGCATAGACAGTAGGGCTTCAGCCGTAACAAATCAGCAAAGTTGGAGTAGAGCATTAAGAGCTAATAAAAATAATTGAACATGGTGGCGCCTCATATATTCAACTATTATCTTCAGATGAATGAATATTATTGCCATATTGTTTCTCTAATGAATACATGATGAATGAAATTTTTAGTAGCTTGATCGAACAATATTTTATTCTGTATGTGTTATTCAAAAATACAGAAATTTTAATTTTTCATCAGTCACGTAATATAAAATTTCCTTTTTAAACAAAGTAACGTCTCCTGAAATACATTTTTGTTAAATTACCGCCATATGGTTAAGTTTGTCGTGAAATTTTTCGTAAGTTTGGGCAAAGAATATTTTATCCCGGATGTGTTCAGAAATACGAACTTCAGAATGTTTAATTTTTGCCATATTCCTGGTATGCCATCGGTAGAATAGGGTTCTATTTATTAGCAAGTCACGCTGAAGATTTATGGTGAATAGTGAAATTAATTGCACGGAATTGACTTTGACAGGCCACTAATAGCTGTGTATCGCAACTGGGTCGAACTGAGAAAAGGGAGAGATTTAGCGGCACAGAATCAATATAGTTTTAGTCTATTTAATAATAATAATAATAAATCGACATCAGTTGTTGAAACAGAAACCCATAACATATACTGGGATAGACGAGTAATAACAGAACATTTCACAGAACACAACAGGCCGGATATAATAGTTACAAACAAAACGGAGAAAAAGACTTACCTAGTAGATATAGCTGTACCCCTAGCACATAACCTCATAAAGACAAAGACCGAAAAAATACACAAATATCTAGAACTGGCACAAGAAATAAAAAATGTGTGGCACCAGGAAACAGTAACCATCATACCAATAATAATAGGGGCAACAGCAGAAATACCGAAATTTACCCTAGATATCCTAAATAAGTTGGAAATAGCTGAACATAAAATATATGAGCTCCAAAAAATAGTCGTGCTAGAAACGTGTGCAATAGTAAGGAAGGTCCTCAACAACAACAGTTAAAGCCCAATTGCATCTTGCTAATACAGCCGATGCAATTGTCCCACCGAAGCAAAATGCTTCGTGAAAAAAAAAACAAATGTTAATAATCATAATAATAATAAAGTCTTCCATTTAACCTGGCGGGATGTCAGCGTAAAGCTGCTAACCCCAACCATATTTTAGCAAAATTAATAATTTGTGTACAAAGTGTCCCACTATTATCGTTCGGTTGTATAATTTTCATATCCCCGGTATTTTGGCTGTAATCCTGGAGAAGGTTGAAGGTTGAGTGGCACGTAGCGTCGACAAATACCTAAAGATTTTAACTTCTTATCCATAGTGTATTTGAAGACTTTTACTATCCATGCATTCTTGGAGTTAGTCTCGCTTTGCTACATGGTACGTCTGACCGCATCATGCCATCTGTCACGGTTGCCTGCTAAACGTACGGCCCTATTGAAGCTATTTCACGTTTTCCCCTTGGTGACATCAACCTAACGTTTTTAAGTACGTCGTTTTCGCCTATTACCATCTGGTTTTTCCTAAATAATCGGTTGTTCTATATTGTTTTCTCTCCTGTTGATATAACTAAATAATAAAAGAAGTCGGAAGAATACGATGCTAGAGAGTCATTTTGGGAGACGTATAATTTGGAGAATCGAGATGTTAATACGGACGACTCCGGACCCAAATCTCGAAACTATCGATACTCTCAATGTACCTAGTTAATGGTGCATGTCTCGGACACGTGAAAAAAAATTAAAAAAACTGGGACGTTAACAAGTCGCCCAAATGTTTCGTGATATTTTTGTGACAATAAAATGTCCACCATCTTGGAAACGCCGTCTTGAGTTTTTTCTATAAAAAATATCAAAAAGTATTGTCATGTGAACCATGGAGATATGCAAAATTTCAAGTCAGTGCGACATCAAGTGAGTGAAAATTCAATTTCAAAATTCTATTTCTTACAAAGTTACCGGTCAAGCTAATAAAACAGTGTTAATAATAGAAGATATTCAACCGGCTTAATATTTGCCGAATTTGATCGAATATCACCAAATTTGTCTATAATGGTCAGCAGTTTAGTACTTAAAATGATATTATCACTTCTTTGTGCGTTGCCTAAAAATGAACTTGTCTTGGCAGTAAATAATCTATATAATTTAATTAAAAATGTAGGTTTATGATCCATTGCCGAGATAATATAGTCGGCCAGAGACCTTTTATCGCTGCCCTAGATTGATACGTCAATATCTGTTTCCTCTTTAATTTAATTGCTACAAAGCCTTTTATTGAACCTGAATACAATGGTATGATAATTGCTTACTGTCGCGGTGACGCAGTATAAAAAAATGTTATTAGTCCACTGAATGTAAATAAAAAGTCGGTGCAGTATATTTATAAAGGATGGGGCAATAGTGCGTCGGATCTCAATATCTCGTGTTCTACGATAGCTATAATTTTTTTTAAAAATTGCAAGTAAACTAGATAAAAAAGTCTACAACTGGAAATTACGTTCGGACATACAGGGCGAGCCAAGACAAAATTACAGGACCACGTACCTTTTTTTAAGTGGAATGCTGTGTATATCAATACATTTTTTGAAGCCTCTTTCTAGGCTCTATTCATTTCTATATTAGCGTTGAATATCTCCCAACCACGTGGATGTAATGCATTTGTTGTTGAAATAATGCAATCTGCAGATGGATATTAAAAAAATCACCACAGTCACAATTATGTGTTTTAAGAAAAACTTATGTGGACATCAGTTACCGGACATCTATTTAATGTTTTTGATTTATTTTCATTTCCTAAAACTGTACAGGGTGGCCAAAAATTATTTTTCAATTAAGAACTTTTTAAATTGAATTTTCCCAATTTTCTCAAATGGAACACCCTGTATATTTTTCAGCGATGTGATGTGGTAATGAAAAACTACCATTGTAAGTACTTCCCTATGGCTAATTGCAACCATTTTCGTTTTATAAACAAATAAGTGTCAAATTCAAAAATAAACTTAAAAAAAATAGGTTCCTTCAAATAACTCAGTAGAAAAATTTTAAAAAAATATATGTGTTCCACGTGTTGCCCATTTTGATTGACACACATCTCTATGCGCTTTTGAAATGAGGTTCCCATCGTTCATTCCCACTGTTCGTTCCTATTGTTCCAAAAACTGCCGGTGTGATAGATCTAAAGGCTGTTATTATTCTTTCCTTCATATTTTGTACTGTTGTTGGTGTGTCTCCATAAACAATTTGCTTCACGTATCCCCATAAAAAGAAATCCATTTTTGTAAGATCTGGGGATCTAGCAGACCATTTAGTGGATCCATTTCTTCCAATCCATTGATGAGGGTAGTTATTATTTAAGTAGTCTCTAACTGCATTTAAATAATGTGGTGGAGCACCATCTTGCTAAAACCACATCCTGTTTCAAATTGTTTTAGGGAGATTTAACAATAATTGTGGCATATAGTTTTCCAAAAAATGAAGATAAATAGCTCCAGTCAATGTACCATCAAAGATATTAGGGCCACATTTACATGTTCTCCAATAATTCCTCTCCAAACGTTTACAGACCGTCTGTGTTGGTTATCAACTTGCATAAAAAAGTGAGGACTTTTCGAAGCATAACAATGAAAATTGTGCCTATTAACAAATCCATTCTTATGAAAAGTTGCCTCATCAGTGAATAAAACATTATTGAAGAAGTTGACATAATTTTACCTCTGGCCCCAATTACAAAATTGTAGGCGCTTTTGAAAATCATCATCAGATAATTCCTGGTGCATTTGAATATGATATGTATGCAACTTATGTGCTTTTAAGATTTGACCCACAGACCGTTTACTTATTCCTACTAATGAGCTCACTTCTCTTTGACTAACATGGGGATTCTCAACCGTTGCCCGCACCACAGAAAACTCATTTTCTTCGTTCACAACACGTTTTATGCTTTCACTTTTCTTATATTCGACATTTCCAGTTTCCAGAAATATATCGAGAATGTTTTGGAAGCTGCTAACATCAGGAATCCTTCTATCAGGATATCGTTGGTGATAAATTCTATGGGCAAGTAAACAATTTCTGTCTGACTCACCCAAAATAAAAGTCATGTTTACAAGTCCCGCTTTATTAAAATTCATATTCTACAATTCCAAATATTTTAAATTCAATACAAACCGATAAGTGTGATAAATGCTCCATTGTACACGACAATTTATACCAAACTGAGATTTTATTGCTTGTCGAATAACGAAAACGGCAAAGAAATGTACAAAAAAATATTACAGTGAAGTATCTGTTAAGTACTATTTACTAATTTCAATGGATTGGAAGAAATGGTCCCACTAAATGGTCTCATTTCAAAATTGCGTAAAGACCTGTGTCAATCAAAATGGGCAACACATCGAACACCTATTATAAATTTTTCTAATGAATTATTTTAGGGAACCTTTTTTAAAGTTTATTCTTGAATTTGAGACTTATTTATTTATAAAACGAAAATGGTTGCAATTAGCCATAGGGAAGTACTTACAAAAAATGTTCGTTTTTCATTTCTATATCACATCGTTGAAAAATATATAGGGTGTACCATTTGAAAAAATTGAGAAACTTCAATTTGAAAAGTTCTTAATTGAAAAATAATTTTTGGCCACCCTGTACAGTTTTAGGAAATGAAAATGATTCAAAAACATTAATTAGATGTCTCGTAACTGGTATTCACATAAGTTTTTCTTAAAACCCATAATTGTGACGCACTATTGCCCCACCCTATATAGACTTTAGTTGTCAGACATGCAAGGGCAGTTATTCTTGAAAAACGTAAACGTGGGTTTCTCATGAGAAGTGGATGGATTTTTGGAAACGAGAATTATCAATTATTAAAATGTGGGAACACTCACAGTGGATAATAAAAAATGAGGGAACTTATTTTTCCTAATAAATTCATAGGGAATGTAATTTTTCGCCCCGTGAATGGTAAAGTCTAACCTCACTTATTTTACTTTTTTATTATGATTTCAATCTTAGTTTTTGTTTCGTTTGAAGTGGTAACATGGATTTGAAAATCGGTTTATGACAAAAAAGGTATTAAGAGATCTTAAGGAAGTTAAAGAAGATACTACATGAGAACGATAAGTTCTACAAATGAAATATCCCTTCAGGTTATCAAATAGTACGAGAGTCCAACGACAGCTTAAAAATTGATGGGGGTACTTCTCAAGCCATCTTCTCATCGTACGTACATCGGAAGGGTAATCCGGGTTACGGGGGGGAACCGAAACAGTTCACAGATAATTCTGAAAAAAATTGTATTTTTTTCAATGATTAATTTTAAGACATTTTTGTCTTTATATAACTTGATTTTGTTCGAGTAAAATATCCTGAATTTGAACAACCTTTTTTACTCGAAAAGAATCAAGTTATATAAAAATGCCGTGAAGACAAAAATGTGTTTAAATTGCAGTAACTTTTGTTTTCATGACTTACTTAGGTCTTTATTAAAAATTATTTATTAGAAAAATAGTAGGTAATTACGAATAAAAAGTTTGCCTCATCAAATAAATAATTATTTTCTTGTAAAATCAAATCAGACTACAATACAATATTCTGAACAAAAAATGTAACATACATTTATTTCATTCGAGAATCCGTTTTACAGAAAAATAGTTACTTTTGTATCTAGGGTGCGAACTTGGTGATTGAGAACGAAAGTCTCTTGACGAGGCGCAGCCGAGATGCTAACAATATTTTTCCTACAACGACTTTAATTTGATTAAATTAAAACCATAAAACGATGTCTTGTATTATAATATTTAATGCAAATTAATTTAAAAAACATGGTAGCAGATCTGTCTCAAGTGTAAACAAACCATGGAAACCAATACGTTTGACAATAAGCATTTTTCACTGACGTTTCGATATTATGAGTGTTGAATATTGTAAGTTTTTTAAAGTGAAATAATACAAAAGATAATAATGGATATATGATTTATTTGATAAGACAATAAATATTTTTGAATTAGATGTTTATTTAATTCTTGTGTATACATTAAGAATTATAAAAAATAGACAAGTATGTGATGTGCAAAATAATTTTCACCCTAATGCGCAAAATATTTTATGCGCGGTGTCATGGTAACGCAAACAAAATAATGTCAATGAAAAATGCCTCATTTCAGACAGTGACGTTAATGCGCAAACATAGCCTTTTTTGACAGTTGTACAAAAAATTATTCTTAGTCGAAAACATTGTTTTTTTGACGGCTCCTATCTCAAACGCCTTCGAATACATAAAATTTTCCGACCGTTTGAGAATCTCTTGAAAATATATGATGTTTTTTAGTCAATAAAAAAAATCTTAATTAGGGTTGTCGGTACACATTTAAAGAAGGTTTAAACTGGATAATTATTTCAACAGGCAGTAATAATTTAACGTTTAATATTATGAATTAAGGGGTACATATTTTCATCATAAATAAATGCTCTAACCATAAGAGAAACTGCAAAATAAAATACTGCTAGCAAATATTCTAGAAAATGAAGCTGGGGAACTACCAGAAGTGCCATGCCCTTTGCATATATGTATAGTGAATCTTAAACTGAAAAGTTGATTTAAATTTGTAAAGGGGCCCTTAAGGTTCTTGCTGCACCTCGAGAGCTAATATTATGCGCTTTTGTTACAGCTATTTTACTCCAGCATGTCTAGAAATATCCTTCGTTGTTTAAGAGAACGTATTCAAGTAAATACAATGGAAATGTTTTTTTAAATACGTGTTGGATAAATTTCTTTGAGTTAAAACTGAAAAGCTGTATTAACTTGTATACCGACAGTCTCTTTAATCATTAATTTTCCACAAATAGTTACTGCAATAACGATGCTATATATTTCATTATCAGATACACGTTATCAGATTACCAACGTGAATTACTATGCAAACTCCACGAATCTAAAAATTTGTTCCTTATTCGGAAAAAGTATATTCCTTATTCAATAAGTCAACATCTTGTTGTTTATATATAGCAACAATTTCGCTCTTTATCTTGACGCCCACGAGCGTAAAGTAATTATTTCACTCATTAACATAGTGCCCATTAAAGTTCATTTTCAGAATTCATTATTATTGGTAAATGGGCTAAATCAGCTTTTGACAACACCGATAGAACACTATGATGTAGTTTTTTTACTGTAAGATGCTCTAGATATTTTTATTGCTATTAAAACTTATTGTATCCGTTTTCATATGACATGTTTTGTTTCATAAACATTTTCCACAAATGCCACTTGTGCTTTTATATATAATTTTTCTTTAGAGCTATCTTGCCTAAAGTAAAATAACTTGTGTAATTATCGTGTGTTCTCTTTGGATAATAACTGTTATCAATATGCACTTTTTATGTTACTAGGCAACCACTCTTGAAAAAATGTTACCAATAGAAGTCTACCAGTAATCTTATATATGATAAAATCTTAATTATTCAACATAGGCCTTAAATGACAACTCTATAATGTAAAAAGCACAAAAATGCTGAAGCGTTTGGATTTGAAATTTCGACTTAGTTATTGCAAAGCAAGTGGTGCAATCATCATATAAGATAGTTCCATTGAAATCGGTACATGTTTGTGTTTTGATCTCGGCTGTAGGCATTTAATATTTCTTTGTTATATACTTTTCATGTTTACACCGGGTTATTGATTTGGGTTCAGTCTGTGTTGAATCGGTTTTGTTTGTTTGTTTTCTGTTGTTTCTCTTTAATATCACGAGAAATCTGTTTCCTGCTAACGAAATCTAAAATATATCTTTTTAAAAACATTATATCTAAGGAAAACAAGCTGTTATACTCTTCGCCGATTTACTGCACTTTTTATATAATTGTTGCACATTCTATAAGATACTCTTTGCAGTTTTTTTGTAAATAATATTAGTTTTATACATTTTTAGTTTAACTACAAAACATAAAAAAAAATCTATGTAAACATTTTTTTTATTTAAAAAATGTATGACTTTTTTATTTATTGATCGCTTTTGCAAAAAAATAGGATTCTTCCTCTAACTAACACTAACTTACTGTCCAAATTTCAATACAATTGGACTTTTCGTTCTTAAGTTATCGTGCTTACAAGAAACGTTACGAACGGATAGACAGACGGACGGACATTTTTGAAATTTTTTTCAGAATTCGATCACCGATACAGTGATATAAAAATTCTTTCTCTACGAGCGATATTACCGGTTTTAGAAATGTGATGATCAAGTGCAATATGCTCTTCGTTTTGTATTTACAAAAAATTGAGTCTTGATTAACCCAGCTTTTTATTTAAAGTTATTTTTCTCTCGATAGTTCGTTAGTACTTGGATAAGTGACATCCACGGAAATAAAACGACCATGCCCCATCTTCTAGGAGCTTATATATCACCGTATACGCTGAAACTAGGCAACATCAGGCGAGGATAGTGTAGTGGATGTACCATCCTTCGGAGTGGTTGTTGAGCAGTCGGTTCTTGTCTATTAGATATTAGGGAAGTAAAGAATCCCTTCTCTTCGATAGAGATGTTCGGCAAAATTTCTAGACTGAGATAGCTCGTCTGCTAGCGTCGGTAATTCGCAACCTTCTTACCTAATAACGATGTATAGAAATGTACGTATACCTTAATATCAGTATTGATAATAAGTAGTTAACCGGGCAACGGTGAAATTTTACTTTATAATTTTTAGTGACCTTTTTTAAAAGTGGTCATTTTTTTTCGAAAATGTTACCTAAACATGCAATTGGTGTAGAGCCAGCATTCGAATTATCTCTATTGAATATCGATAAAGGCGTGTGTGTATGTTTTAAAGCCTGTCCTTTGTGGAACAAACTTAAGAAAATTATGATATCCAAATGAAATGTGGACCAAATAATAAAAATGAGGGTTGGAAGCCATCATCTCCAGTCACATATACATAACGCAGAATTTGCGATAGACACGTACGACACGTGTACTTCATAACCCGTATCTTATATAATAATGTGCATGATAAACGATGGTGACGTTTCCATTTGTGTAATGTAGGCTAAAGGGCGATATACCTCGTAATATAATCATGAACGCGTTTATATTGAAAGTAAAGTCGTTAACTTTAAATGCTGCTTCGGAATTAATAATAATTTATGATACTTTCACACGCATCCAGAAAAATAGGGAGTCCCAAATGTAAATAAAATATTACCATAGACAACCGTATTAATTCGGACCAACTTTATCAAGTTCAGTGTCTCCCACAAGGAACAATACTTGGACCTATCTTGTTCACATTATGTATAAACAATTTACTGCCATAAAATTTGAGGGCAGAATAATAAGTTGCATTGATGATACTGTAACAACCGTATAAACGGTCACGGTAAAATTAAAACAATAAAGCAGATATAGCTATTTTAAAAATATTTAAAAAATGGTTTGACTGTAATTTACTAGCGATAAATTATAATAAGACAAATTACTTACTATTCACAAGCTGTCAAGTTAGGCTCTTTTATAGTTGAAGACAATATAGAAGTATCCGAAGTTACATCAGTTAAATCAGTTAGATATTTAGGAATAATAACACAGGCAGGCAAAAAAGTGATCTGTTTCTGGGACTCTATTCGGTAATAGTGGATTTTGTGAGTCGGACTAAAATCCAAGTATTGTATGATGCAATCAGATTAGTTCTCCCCCCCCCCCTCTGTGGAGGTGGCAGAATTTTTCGTTGGAGTGACCCACCCTCGTAAATGGCCAAAAGCCACTCCCAAACGGGGGTTAACACATATTATAATTGTTTGAGGGACTCTTGGTGATCCTCCGTTTTCGAGGATGCTGAATGTGATGGTGGAATTCCTCCCCGGGGCGACCCACCCCCGTAAATAGCCAACAACAACCCACCAAAGGGGTGAGAATGCGTTCTCAGCATACCCCCGAGCAAAGCTTCCGCCGCCCCCCCCCCCTCCGTTTTTGAGGATGAATGCTACACAAAAAAAAAGCATTAAGATGTCACCTTGATCTCGTCAACAAGGTGGAGCTGAAAAGAGATGAATGTATATTTTTTGTACATATTTTTTAGGGAAAAATAAGTTTATATAATAATTGAAACATCTGATATATTATATCAAATATGTTTATTGACTCATACAATTACTGCATATATTGTTATGTTGGCTTTTCTTACATTATAAAATTCTATGACTATATATAATTATAAGCATTGCTTTCAGTAATATAGTTTTTGATGGCGGTATGATGAGGGCGCCCTCTCACCCCTTTGGAGGGTAGTTATTGGCTGTTGAGGGAGTGGGCGGGTATCAGACATGATGGTCCTCCTCGTATTTGGCATCGTCGAAAACGGGGGGAAACTATTTTTGCTGAGAAAAACCGCAAAATTGCTCTTTTGTTTATAAGATTGTTATTAACCGTGAATAATATACAAGTGCTTAGATTTTCTATAAATTATTATGTGTTACCTATATAAAAATATTACTGAAAGTTTTTCACAGCCAGCAACGTCCATATTCAATTAGTACCAGTGTATTATTCGAATAATCAATAATAATGAATGCAATGTCTAATTACTTGTAAACTAGTTGTTTACTACGTTTCTCTATGGAAAACAATAAGTAAGGATTTAATTAAACCCCCATCATTGAAAGTAGATTTCAATGAAAATATGTTAAATTAACATAGTAGATAATTGCATTATTTGTACAATCCCTTATTTGGAGTTTCTAGTAAACGGTATTTAACGATAAGTACTAAATGATTATTGTTAAAATATGAAAGAATCATTCATAAAACTAAAAGTGCACACCCCGCATGTTTTATGAGTGCTATGCGTATAATGTTAGTTCAGGCTTATATTTTTTCAGATACGATTTTCTCGAAAACTGCTAATATTAGAACAGATTTTAAATAAGAAACTACCGTGCTTTGCCCATTTCCTCACAATATACTTGATATTTATTTCAAAAGATACAAAATTTCCCGTTTGCTATCCTTACTAGTCCAAATTCTCACGTTTTATCAACATAGCCTTAGAAAAAAAATCGTATTTTCCACACTTAATAAAATTTCACCTTCATATTAACACATTTAGTGGGCAAATATATAGAGATAACGTTGTAAAAATTTGAGACGAATCCATTACCTATTTCATTTCTGACGAGTTAAATTTAAAAAATAATTGTTTGCTTATTTTATTTTTAATTATTGATTAAAACGAGAGTAATAGTGTTAAATAATTATTTGTAATAATGAAACTACTCGACGGATCGTTGTTTAATAGGGTTTTATTCTGATAGTAGCCACAGCGTTTTAAAAAAGTTGACCTGATTCGTTAAGGATTGCGATCTATACAGTGTTTCCGTACGTACAGACGAACTGACGGAGGGGTATGGCCGTATTTAATAGCTATTTTAGAACCTCATAAAACTTTCGATCGATCTAAAAATTATTTAGATTAAAATCTTCCCTTTTCAAAAGTTGTAATTAAAATCAATTATTTGTAATATTAGTCAACTATAAATTACACCTAGAGTTTAAGATAAGAATTGTAAACTACTCTATACTAACAAGAAAGCAGTTGCAAATACCTTTTAGTATATTAAACTAGAACATATTTTTGTATTATTTACCAAAAAATGGGAAATATAGTTTTATGACCTATCAGCAGTAAGACTGTAGTTTAAAAATAGTTCATTGTAAATACATAATAATTAAAAATAAATTATATGATATTGGAGTAATGGTTATTTAAAAATAATAATTTGAAATAGTGGTGATGTCAAAAGCTGTAGTTAACTTACTGCATTAGAATCACAGAATTATGGAAGTAGAAGCGGAAATCTCTAATATACCATTTTTATTTATTTTATTATTTTTTTTATTTTAACGTCTTATTTATTTTAACGTATCTATGTTTAATATCAAATTTTGGTTTTGGAGTATACGGGGTATAACTAAAATAGGTTTCCAAACTTCTACAGCGTGTAGTATTTATGAAGATTAACATCTGGCATAAATTGTTCGACTAGAAAGTGGAGTTCTGATGATTTCTTTTTTTCTATCATATATAGGACATAAAAAGATATAAGTAGACAAAATTTTGGACATTCGCTTAGTTTTACTTGACCAAGAACAGTCAAATTTGGTAGGTAGCTGACGCCACTGTCACCGGAGACTGGTTAGACTTTCACTCGAAAATATACAGAGTGGGGACCGTCTAAAGGGAATAGATAATGGAAAAAACATTTTTTTTCGCTCAAATTTAAAGTTTCCATGTTTCGTGACATTCTAAACCTAAGTATTAAAAAAAAAATTTGAAAATTTTAAATAGAAAAAAAATTTGGGTTTCATGACATTCTAAACATATTTAAAAAAAATATATTATTTTGAAAATCGGAAAGAAAAAAATTTTGTAATTTTTTTATAAAATGGATGGAAATTTTTTTCCTCTAATTTTAAATTTCCACTTTTCATGATATTCTAAACATTTTTTTTTTAATTTGTTTTGAAAATTAGAAAAAATTCTATTTTTTTCTCACTACATGGATTTTTTTTTCAATTATAAAATTTCCACGTTTCATTACATTCTAAACCGATTTCAACAAAAACATGTTTTGAAAATTAAAAAAAAAATGAAAATTTTATCCCCCACCAGTATAGAGTAGATGATGAAAAAAAGTTATCAGGTTTTCTCTGTAATAATAGGGCTAACTACATTGCGATTATTATTCTTATATGTCATTTCTTAATTAATAATTTTTTTAGAGTGACCGCCTTGTATAAATAAAGAGGGAAGTTCTGTGTAAATACCTTTACCGATTTTTCTTTATACCAAATAAGATGCACCGATTCATTTTTCATTGTTAAAATCATACTATTTTCGTTGAATAAATAGTTTCCGCTTTATTTCTTTAGTTTTTTACCGCTGTGCGTCATTATAATGTTCAAATTCAGTTTCAGAAAGCGGTTGCCGATATCGCTCTTTTAAAATTGTTCAAGAAATTCGAAGTGTCCTATCTGCTGCTTTCTCCTGACGAGTTCTTTTTGGAACACACTGTATAATGGAGTTATAACTGAAGTTACTGTAAAGCGTGCTCGTTAGTACCTAAGTCTAGGATATAAAAAATTTGTTTGAAACAAATCTTTAAATATTTTACTTTCCGTGACAGGGTTGTATCAGAATTATAAGACGAACTTTCCATCATTCTATCATATTATATCCTTCTCCCTCCTACGTAATATTCACTGCGCATTTTATATAATATATAGTAGAGATAAAAGTTCCTGTCTAACTTTCAAGGATATAATGAAACAGATGGTTAGGCATCATTTTTGTTTCGAGTTCTAAAGAAA
Organism: Stenurella melanura; assembly: GCA_963583905.1. Lineage (NCBI taxonomy): Eukaryota > Metazoa > Arthropoda > Insecta > Coleoptera > Cerambycidae > Stenurella > Stenurella melanura. The sequence continues at coordinate 47,305,965 of OY757313.1, forward strand.
TTGATGATACGACAAGCGACGTAGAATATTTTTAAATTACGAAGAATAGACAAGATGGTCAATGTTCATACGTTTTTTTTTATTTGTGGAAATATGAATTATTTCTATGTTTAATATTATTTACTTAAATTCGATTGGAAGTTATTCCGAAGTGAAATGTAAATTAACATGTAATCTGTCATAGAAAGGGAAAGGACGTCTTAGAACATTAAGGACGTTGAAATTATTTTTCGTTGAGTATAAGTATATTATCTGAAAATTTAAATTTTGTATTGTGTCACTTTAAATACAATATAATTTTGAGTAACAATTACTCGAAATGTTGCTCTGCCATTGTGTGGGCAAAAAGAAACTAATTTTAATTTAATTATTTAAATTTCTTCGCAATTAAACTTACAAGAACGAGGAGGTGGTACTTGTCTTCAAGTTAATCGACAATAAAATTAACTGTTCTGATTTATTAAGAAAAATTAATTTAATGTCCCTTCAATACCAGCTCCATTTGCATCTGTGTTGTATTTAAATAAAAAATTGACATATGTTTTAAACGTTTCACCTCCTACATAAAATATGTAGTAAGTTTTAAACAATAAAAGACAATATTGACATTTTCTTGTTTTGCTTCAGAGAAACTTAGTTTAAATACTTTTTAACAAAAAAATTGAACTTCCTTTACAAAAAAAAAAACGATCACCAAGAAATATAAAATATAGTTTTACCATCTCTCCGTTAACTGCATCTTTCTATCTAATATTGATATAGAGGTCGGCTAAAAATACATTCGATTTTGTTATTTGTTAATGTTTATACTGACCTTAGTATCGATGTTATGTAATAAGGTTCAATTCACCGGTGGTGAAAGTTTATTTTACAATTTTTTAATCGTATTTTTAAAGAAGAATTAATTTTAAAAAAGATTATCTTTTTATGAAGTTTCTACAATGTAAAAAAATATCTCCATAGTCCAAATTTCACGTAAATCTGCAAAAGTTATGCAGTTATGGCATTCCAATTGCATGAGTATACCTGACTACTAATTTTAACACAGTTTTATCCCACATTCGCCAAATTTTCGAATAGAAGAAACTTTTCCGCGACTTTTGCTCAAACCACTTAAGCCATTCCAGGATAATAAGTAAAGAAACGGAAAAAAATATACGGGTTGAATTGAGAACACGTACTTACCCTGTAGTTGGAATGCAAATTTTGTTGGATGGATTATACAAAATAAAATAAATAAATGAAACTGAACTAGCTATTCATCGTTTTATTGAAATTTTTATAAAATTGTTGCATATTCTGTAGAATACTCTTTTTTTTGTAAATAATGTTACTTTTAGACATTTTCAATTTTATAATGAAAACTTAGCTAGTGAAGCATTGATAAATATAAAATGAAGTAAAAAAGACTACATCTAACCTGTTTGTGTATTGACCTCGCAACCCCTGGATTTTGAGTCTTTACAACCTTTCAAACCATTTCATGAATTCACATTCTAATAGCAAATTTGTTTTATATATTATGCCTATTATACGTTAGTCGTTACATTTCGCAGACTGTAAGTCTAAAGCGTAATCACTAGATCATCATTTGTTACTTTAATTTGTGCTAATGGTTATATTATGATGCGTCTAATAGCTGGATATTGTATTAAATATTATAAAATGCATCAAAATAGTAGTAAAATATATGTATATAAATGAACAAGCTAACCATTATACTCTTCGCCATTTACTGCACTTTTTATATAATTGTTGCACATTCTATACGGTACACATCGCAGTTTTCTTTTGTAAATATTAGTTTTAGACATTTTGTTCCATTATTAAACTTAAAAAGAGAATTTGTTTCAATTTAAATAATTAATAACTTTTTTATTTATTGATCGATTTTGTTCAAAGACAATAGGATTCTTCCTCTAGCTAACACCGAGGCTAAAACTAACTAACTGTCCAAACAATACAATCGGACTTTTCATTCCTAAGTTATCGTGCTTATAAGAAACGTGGCGTACGGACAGATAGACGGACGAACAGACAACCAGACATACGGACATTTTGAAGTTGTTCAAAATTCGATCACCAACATAGTGGATATGAATTTTTTTTCTCTACAAGCGATATTACCTGTTTTAGAAATGTGCCGATCAAATGAATAATACTCTTCGTTTTGTATTGCGAAGAGTATAATAATGATAGGAAACAACATTTCACAAAATTTCTATTCGATTGCAAAAAATAAACATTAAGAAAATATTTTAAAAAAATATTTATTTATTTAATGGTCTTACTTATATTAACGCCCTGTTGGAGTTTACCTGTTGTTATTCCACCACTCAACCACGACACATACACATAGACATTAACACAACAACCATTCCCTGCGATATTTCCATCTACCGCAGCTGAGACTCGAACTGAGGAGAGATAGCAGCGACTATATATGTTGTCTACACTCTGGCCAGAATTCGAACCCGGGACTCGGTGTTCGCAGGCCAAACACCTTAGCCCAGCGCCAATAATTAACAACTTTTTTAATTACTGATTGCTAGTGATTACTAATAATTAATTTATTGTTCAAATTTCGATAGAATCGGACTTTTTTTTTAAGTTATTGTGTTTACAATATGATTTTTTTTTCTACGGACGATATTTACAGCTTTTGGCAATGTTCCGATCAACTACAATACTCTCTTCACTTTAGTATTTGAGCATAATTCAGACCAATTCACACGATTATGGTGAAATTTTCTCTCATAATTTTTAATGACTGAAAACGGTTCATTCTTTTACAGTTTTTTTTAAATGTATTAACGTTACAAACAACAGATATTATTGAATGAAATATTGTAATTTTACCCTTATTGCAATTGTGCTTAGACATTTCTATAGTTCTTGGCAACAAAAAGGTTAAGGGCAAAATTAATAAATCTTTCCCCATCGGACCCCTATCTGTTGATTATAGCAGGCAGTTTCAACATAATCTCAATACTTAATTGATCCTTTTTTAACTTCATGCGTATTTTCAAGGCAATGAAAAATTGTTTATTTACTTATGCATCCGGTCATTAATCATAATAAAAGCCTGTGCGATAACGACGATCCATTGAAATCAATTAATAACATGGCGGGAGAAATTTAATGGAAACTTCTTATTGTTTCTTCCTGTTTTTTATCCCAAAATAAATTACTTTTAAATTGTTTGTGTTTTAATTTCCTGTTATCGGAACAACATATGTTGCCAACTTTGTTGTTTGCAGAATATTGAGGTGCCCAAATATAACATTTCAATTACAATGTGTGTAACCAAGAAATTAATAGTCCGTCCTTACATAGATTTTTGTATAGATACATGCGATATCAAACCACTTCTAAATTCGATTTATATTATAACGATGCAAAATAATCGTATTGCAGGGGTACTAAACATAACACCTTTAAAAGTTTCGAAAATAGTTTTCCGCTATCCTCAGACACGGTTACAAAATTGCACGTCATGTCCAGTGGTTAAATTTTAACTTCTTCTGTCATTATCATAAGTACGTAATCTCAGAAATACTCAATATAACTTGAATATTCACTGAAATTTTATCGAAGGGCTGGTAATAATCAAATTTGTAAGATAAAACAATGTAACCTTTAATGTCTAATTTTAAAAACTTCACATTTGTGGAAATTGTCATGGTTTTTCCATGAAACATATTATGAGTGGCTCTATATCTGTTTAATGAGCTCCAGAATAAGGGCGAAGAACATTTCCAAGAGACAGATTGATAGATCACAGGCCTACAAAATAAAATCGAAATATACCTTTGACCAGACCTGGTACATTATATGCCCTTGGGGTTGCTGAAACTGAATCCGTAACCTGTTTTGCCCCGTCTCCTCTGGTTTTTCTCATAACCTCAGAAACTAGGAAAGAAACACTATAATCCAACAATATTAACCCGGCAACCTAATTAAATTATGTAACTTCATATTCCTATAAGCCTTTTACCTTAAAACCCCTTTCCCAAAAACTCCATAACCATAAAACCCCATAACCTTTCAACTCCATAACCCCAAAAAGCAATAAAAAAAGAGACTTACTTAACGTTTATTTCCGTTTTTTTATGCTAGATCGATTGCAAATTAAATTTGTAAATAAATGATGTGTGGCATGAATTTTTTACGTTGCTTCGGAGGTGAGTTATAGGCTGTCAGAGTGAAAGGTCCGAGGATTTTGCTCCTTGAACGACACGGCCTCACTTCGAAGGGCACGCCTCCCAAACCGAGTACCGCAGAGACAGGGGAAAACAACTAATTATAGAAAATTGAACGAAAATTCGAATGGCGTAAACGGCAGAGATTCGTAACTATCATAGTTTCCGAAATATGACGCCGGAAGATCAAATTCGTGTTCCTACCACACTTTCGAAGGCCCTATCTCGAAAACGGATGAGAATACGGATGTACGGTTTACGCCATTCGATTTCTCTCACCTTTCTACGTACCTCTGTACTTTTTCAGATTTTCCTACAGACCTTGGCTTTTTTGCAAGATTTTGAATGTAAATGTTTTTCCCTAGTTTTTGAGGTTATGAGAAAAAACGAAGGTAATGGGGCAAAACAGGTTTCGTATTTAACTTCAGCGACCCCAAAAATATATAATGCACATGGTCTGGTCAATATTTCGATTTTATTTTGTGGTCCTGTGTAACCAATCTTTCATGAAAATGTAATCCATCAGAATGAATTTTTGAAAATTAATATTTTTACAGGTAGTTTTTCTTTTTAGTTCTCATAGATAGTTTTTTCTGCTGTTTACCTACCTATAAGGAATATGTTTCATTATAGGTAATATAATATTTGAACAAGAGATTTGACTCCGAAGATGCAAGCTTTGTAGAAGTAAATAAATAAATATCAACTTAAACAGCAACCACTTTAAAAAATTCAATGGTACTCACCCCACCGGCCTTCTTTTGGCCATACCGGCCATTCCTTCTTTGAGAAGACCTAAACTAATATTTTAGCGTATTTCCAGCTTTGTGAAAATGGATATGTTGTCGAGGCCATTAACTCTTAGACTATAGCAACTAATGGATGTATTAAAAATATAGCATCATATTCTGTGCCGTCCAGTGTTCAATGTTTTGTAGTGTATAAGTATTGTGTTTTATTAATTTTGATGTATATTATATATTCTCTTATTATTTGCTGTGAATTTTTAATAACATTTACTGTTGTAACAATTTTTAAATATTATTTTATGTCATTAACGTGTGTTCAAAACTGACCTGTCACATCTATACAAATGTATAGCCAAGTGAATAAAGAATTTTATTATTATTATTATTATTATTATTATTATTATTATTATTATTATTATATTGCAGTGGCGTCGAGTGAAATAAAATCGTAAAAATTATAGCAATTTAATTTAAATATCAACGTTGGTATCTGAGATATAAAAACTATAAAGTACTTTTTTAAGGAAATTTCAAGAAGAAGACACTGTAGCTTAAAAATAATTTTTTTGGCACGTTTAACCTTGAAAAATCGTGAAATTAAAAATTCAGATATTTGTAACTTGTATGTAAACAAACAAACAAACAAACAAAAGGACTTTATTTCTGCAAAAATGGTTAAGAAAAATATCAAGTTTTTAATTTTATACGATTCTTTGAATATTCCATGCATCCTCTAAACTTTTTTTTATAATGCTGGCCTTGGATACAGTCCGTACAGATCCGATACAGATGTACGTATATCTGTAAATTCAATCCCGAAGAAAAAAACAAAACGTTTCATAACCTTTTAAATTCACCTTTTAAAACGAATAGGGATCTACACAGTGGACACTCATTTCACATCAAGGGGTCCGTCTTGATGACTTTATAATGTACGAACATGAAATGGAGCACGGATGGAGAGGTTAAATCAACAGAGGTGTATGAAAAGGATTACGCAGGAAACGATTTTCCTAACGGACTAACGTCAAAAATTTTATAAATTGTTGGTTATATTTGAATATCACATCTTTTTACAAATTCCATTATAATAAAATAAATATCCTTCGTTTTATGGCTTAAAATAAAAATACTTAAGGTCATGACCAGATCCTTCTCAAATAATGTTTGTATAAACATGTTGAATTCTTGTTTATATCTAGGGCAAGCTAGGAAAATATGATTGATGTCGCCTGGACTTCCATGTTTGCAAAGGTCATTTTCTTTAACACCAATCTTCCATGATTAAACTGTAGACGGGTAATTGTCGTAAAAGATTTTCTTTTTACCTCTCCATTGTCATACCATCGCTTCTATGTAATATGTAGGTGTAATAAAAAATAATTTGTGGAATGTTCAATATATAAATTCTTATAGTACGTATCCCATTCCAGGATGCTGTTACCCTAAACATCATACGGTTTTTACAACCAAATTATCAGAAAGGTGTAAATGCATATAACCTTTTTTAAGCAGAATTTTTAGCTCTGCAATTTTTATCTGAAGCTTTTTTTTATATCTCTCAGTGTTCTCTAATTATGCGCAAAAATAAACTATTTAATTTTTTCTACCCAGGGGCAGTTCTGTATTGGAGTCGAATTGAAAACCTCCTCTCCTTTGTAAAAATTTTTTAAAGTCGATTGAATATGGTAATCCTTTCATGAACACCATTCTTTTAAAAAAAAGTGTGCCTTTAATTTTTGGTGGTTAAAATATTTGACTTTTTATAAATCTGTTCTTTTAAAAAATGTCAATTAAAATCTAATCTGAAGAAATCACATTACACATTAATTCGACTGCACGTAGACCCCAACCACAACAATTTATTAAGGCAAACGCTATCAATTTAATTCGCTCAAACTAACAAAGATTAACCGTAATTTATACTTGGCATATAAATAAGGCAACCATGAAACTAATTATGTGATTATTAATGTGCATAGTTGCATAGAATATCGTGACCCTGACAGCTTCGACTGCTAATAATAAATTGATTTTCAGGGTTTGCTTGAAGATTAAAACCGGCACAATAGCATATAAATTTTATCCAGGCCGGGTCGTATATAAATAGTATGTTCTCACACGTACTCAAATAGCAAAATCCTTAAAGTTTTAGAATATTTTTCTGTTCGTAGTTGCAAAATCGTTGGTAAAGCCAAAAGCACACACTCCGCAAGATGTTTTATCTAATAATACTACAGGAAAAGTGGTTTTTTCAATTACATAGAAAAACATGACTGGCTAGAATTTTGCAACCGCATAGGTACAGAATACTTTATAAAATGAAATTGTTTAAGCGAATTCTACCTACCTGCTGGACACAGATGGTGACATTGTGCTTTTGCATGTTTTTAGTAAATATCTCTTTAGATGATAATTTTTGTAAAAAATGAAATAGTGGTTTTGTCTAAGTACTAAAAATGTCTTTAATTTGATTTGTTGTTTGAACCTAGATGCACTTATTTAAATAAACTGACTTATTTAAATAAAGTGACTTATTTAAATAAACTGACTTATTTAAATAAACATTTTTTTAATAGGTTTAGAATGTCATGAAACGTCGTTGTAGGCTTGGGGGTTAAATTGGCGAAAATAGGGGGAAATAAGTAAACCAAGCTGGTAAGAGTACAGAAACTTGCAATTTGGTGTTTATACTAGAAGTCAAGGCCTCAGATTTTTTACAATATTTTTCAACTCCTCCCACCACCCCCACTCCATTATTAAATTGGTTGATAAAATAAAATTGAAATATTCACTTGTACATGTATGTATTGTAACCAATTTGTAATTAGATTATAGTTTGTGATGATTCCGGTGAAGAGTTTGGGGGGTAAGTAGGGGTAAATAGGGGAAAATAAGTAAAGCAAGCTGGTAAGAGTACATAAACTTGGATTTGGTGTAAATACCAGAAGCCAAAGCCTCATATTTTTTTATAACATTTTTCAACTCATCCGCCACCCCCACTCCATTATTAAGGGGGGTGTAACTGGGGAAAATCAAGCTAATAAGATTCCAGAAACTTCATTTTTGGCGTATATGCTAAGAACCAACGCCTCAAATTTTTTTAATACATCTGCCTCAAGTATTATTAAAATTCTATGACCAATAATTTCCACATACTGGAGTGCAATTATAGTCAAGATGTTTTCCTATAAAGAAACTTGGATGGAAAATCTGGATGTGGAAGTAGTGATTCCTTAGTCAGCGGTTTTTTTTAATAAAAACTGCCGGTTTTATAATAAGATACATCTAATTATGTCGTACTAACTGAAACGTGAAATAGTAAAGAAAGAGGGGGAAATATTGTATAAAAGCTAAAATTTAAAAATGTATGACTGGTTGTATAACGAATGAGTTTAGCTATTATATTATTATATTAGTAATTATCTTTATTCGTGAATTACCTGCAATTTACAAATATTATCACTCCTTTTATAAAAAATTGCTAATTTTGTAACAATTTGTTTATTTTTTAAATCGTTGTTTAAACACATGAATTTTTATTAAACTATAAAGCCACTTACCTTTCTTAAAGGCAGTTTGATCAAATTTTGCTAACAGCAGTGTGAAATTTCAAAATTGATTTTTGTGTCAATGAAAATATTTATAACTTACTTTAAAATATCCTATAATAACTAAGAGATCATTGAAACCGAGTATGTGGAACGTTTGTAACAAATAAAAAACGTAACCATGTCCTATCAATAAGCATTTTATGGAAACAAATATATTAAAGGTGTATTAAAATAAGTAAAATTTCCTATATTTTTGTGTTTTAATTTTCATTTATATTAAAAATTAATGAAGTTACGAGCGTTTGAAAAGTAGATTCAATTCGCCAAAATTGTCTGGTAAAAAAATGAATTACAATAAAACATTTATTAAATATAAGAAATAATGTGTTGTTTAAGAATATGAAAAAGCTGATTTTCTTGTTTAACATTTATTAATAAAGTTGGTTATTTGTATAGGTAACGCCATTTGCTAGTCATAATATGCCTAATTTTTCCAAAAAATAAAGTAAAAATAATTTCAAAATTTTTAAAAATTATAAGGAAAATTCTTTTAAGTAATCAATAGTTTCGGAAGTATTTAACTATAAGTACTACTATTTCTTCTTCGATTAAATATGTGAATTTACAAAGCAAAATTTATCTTTGTCAGTTTTTATCATAAGGAAACAAACAAAAAACAAATTATAGACAATTTTATTTTCTATGTTTATAAATGTATTAATGAATTTTTTTTGCAAAAATTAATATTTAAACAGATATTTACTAAAATGCGTACAAGAACGCACGTCCCTCCTATTTTTCCACCCCCTATGTCCAACAGGTGGGTGATAATTTTTATTTTTCGTAAAATATACGTTATTAGCTACCAGACTGCAAAGTTTTAGATTACCATGTATTAGTACACCCAATTTTAAAATTTATTTACTGGTTTATAAATTACTATCAAACATTTATTCATTATAGACAGATTTTTTTGGACTGCTAATCCTGGAAAGTAAGGTTCAAATAAAATAGTTACCGCTCGCTTTTATCTTTATTTGTTACCAATATGCGTCTACAATGTAACATATTAACAAGGTCCTAAATAATTATTCATATTGATCAAACTACTGTACCGATCATTATACACTGCTGGCCACTCGAACTTACACATAGAGACTTTTAGGCAAAATTTAAAGTTCAATATTTTCAACAGGAATGCAAATTTTTGAACGCGGCTTGCAAATTTAAGAGCTAGTTTTTTTCGGATTAAGCTGCATGACGTATATTTATCGTAGGACCATAAGTTTATTATATACGGGGTGATCAATGAAGTCATGCAAAAAATCAAAGTTTGTATGAGTGAAATTTCCGCAAAAAATTTTTTTGGTCGTTGCAATATGGTTCCTTATTAAGGTAACATCAATATCTCTAGACGGTTTTGTCAGTTTTTGGATTAAGGCCGTTAGGCCTTGTACACACTACTCAACATAAAATTTGGATACCGAAATCTTTAAAATGCTATAACTTGACATTGGATTGACGGTTCTTGATGATTTTTGCGGATTTGGAATCCTTATTTCACGTATATTTTCTATGGTCTAAGCATTTTATTTGAGGGTTGAAATTTACACATCACTAAAAGTCTCTATGTGTAAGTTCGAGTGGCCAGCAGTTTAGAATTCAGTAGGGTTCTTTTCTGATGGTAGACGTAGCGATTCAAAAAAAACAAATGTGTTCATTAAGAACTGCAAGCTGTAGAGTGCTTCCGACTGCCAAGATGTCATGTCGTCTCCGGAGATGTTTGATAATTTTCAATAAAAATTTTAGAACTTAATAAATCAATATAAAAATGGTACCAATATTTGTTTGTGCTGAATAATACATAATGCATACGCTTCAACAAAAGTTATAGGGTTACCATTTACTGCAGAAATACTGAAAACTATTTAGAGAAAAAGTTTAGAGATTTGAAGCCATAGCCAAAAGTATAATTGCATTATAATTATTATCCAAATCTGTAGATATTTTTATGGGATTAATCTATCGTGGGCTTAATACATTTTCGGTTGTTCTGTGTTATAATTTGATCTCTTTTAACCCACACAATGGGAGCTGTCTATAAATCGATAAATAACCCGTCGGTAGAGCCAGGAAACAAGGTCGTACAAATATTTTATTTTCACATGTTCATTATGGAAATAGTTGGTTTTTAACATGACGGGCCGTTGTTTAACTAAATTAATTGACAAAACGTAATTATTACGTTTTAGTAAAGAAAAACGTCAGTATTAAATTAATGTTTCTAAATATTTATTTTCATTTGGCATGTGTTTCGGCTTTTATTGCAATCAAAATAAAATTAGTGAAAAAAATTTATTTTCAATGTTTGATTTATATACGGGGTGTTTCAGAAATAATGTTTGCCCTCTTGAGGGGCGATTTAATACCTATAAATCAAAACTATGTATTTGCAAAATATTTGACGTATTCATTTACATTTGGCACGTGCTTCGGCATTTTATTGCAACCTCTGTAGGGGCAATTTAATAAATATAAATCACTATTTTCGACTTAATTATTTCAAAAACCGTCGAAAAACCACGAGGTATCGAGGTTAGGAGAATTATTGCTGTAATATTTTAAGCAGAGACATACAGGATGTTTCGTTTGAAAAAAATTGAGTTTTGACCTTTTGAAAATTTAGAAATGTGAGTAATCGTGGAGAACACCCTATACAATAAAGTTCGACTGCGGGAGTCCTGAAAATTAGTAGGTACAAGACCTGGACTCATTCACAGTGAAGTGATGGTCGTTATGGAAATGATTGTTTCTTTACAAATTTTATTGTTGACAGCTGCAATTATATTTTTTATCAGAACAGGTGGAGTAAAGTGTCAACGTCGCAGTTCAAAAAATGTTATGTACCTGGATAAAGAATGAAAAGAAATATATAAATATATAAGAAAATGTTGAGTGTTCCATTTAAGAAATTTAACAATTAGTTTGCCTTCACTATAATTTTATATTATGCCGCTCCTGATCTCCCACAACTTCTTCTTCAGAATTTTTTTTAAGTTTGAAACGGCTGAGGAGTTATTGAGCATCCACGCAGTGGATGACTCACCCTGTATGTAAAAAAATCAGTTTAGCATATCACGTATGGCAAGTGGGACACAGTACGAGGATGTATAATGTCAACATTTGATTTAAATGTTAATCTGATAAAATTGTGTTGTCCACATATTGTTTTATATTTGACGCATATAATTAATTTCTGTTTAACTGAAAATGTTTTTCCAGTAATGTGGAAGAGGGCCCATGTAACTGTGCTGCCTAAAAAAAATAATCCAGAAGAATTCAAAGATCTCCGAGCTATTAGTTTATTACCGACCATGTCAAAACTTATTGAAAGAGTAATGGAACAACAATTAAGAGAACACACAGAAAAGTACAATTTAATACCTTCGGTTCAATCAGGATTTAGGACCAAACACAGTTGCACTACGGCTCTCTTACACATAGTGGATGAGATTATAGCGGCTACTGACCAGGGATTTTGTACCACCTTAATTTTACTTGACTTCAGTAGGGCATTTTATACCATAAATTACGATATACTTAATAATATTTTACACTACACAGGGCTCTCTGACGAATAAATACAATTATTTATTGCCTACTTAAAAAATCGGGAACAACGTGTAAAATTAAATAATAATATTTCAAATTACCTAATCCTAAGATCTGGTGTTCCCCAAGGGTCAATCCTCGGTCCATTGCTATTTACCATATATACAAGCAATTTTATTAATCACTTAAATTACTGCAAAGTACATTTATATGCAGATGACACTCAGCTCTACTATTCTTTCAGGCCCTCTGATGCTGATATCGCCTGTTCATTTGTTAATGAAGATCTTCAAAATTTTGTAAAAATTGCAAATGATCATTGTCTTGTCATTAATTCCATTAAATCTAATATTGTAATTTTTGGTCCAAAGAACCAACGAAGTAATATTAAAGAACGTACAAATATTAAAATTGGTAATAATTCTTTGGTAAAAGTAGACAAGGCAAAAAGTTTCGGAGTTATATGTAATTTAAGATTTGAGGCCCATGTGAATAAAATGCTACAAAAAGGTTACTCCATATTAAAATTAATATATGGTAATCGCCATTACCTCCCACATAAAACCAAAGTTCTCCTCTGTGAAACTTTGGTTTTATCTATATTAAATTATGCAGACTGTTTATATGGCCCTTGTATGTAAAGAAAATTCAGAAATTACAAAATTCTTGTCTTAGACTCATCTATGGAATTTACCGAAATCAGAGAATTTCTCATAAACTCAGGGAGGTAAAATGGCTTAACATGTACAACAGAAGCGCGTCTTTTAGAAAAATGGGAGGGGGAAAGCAGCGTTTACGAAAATTTTCGCAGAGGAAAAAAGTGGTAGACTAGGCGAAATTAAGCCATACAAGAAGTTATAAGAGGATATGTATAAATTCAATTTATTTACGCGGGCACCTAGGCTATAAGATTTGAAAATCGCAAAGAGCTATGACAATACACAAAAGTCTTTTGGTTTTATTAGCAACAATATAAAGAAAAAAGTGTAAAGAAATAGAAGTGTTTTTTAGAGTCCAGACGACGTATGATATTTTTTTTTAGATTCTTAATTGCATTTTAAGTGACCAAGAAAAGTGGCAAAATTATTATCAATCAATGACCAAGGAGCAAGAAGCACTTCGGAATCCTATTATCTGAGCGGCCTGTACAAACTTAATTACCATATATACCGTTATTTTTGTTATAACCATTATTATAGATAATTTTATGCTCTACAACATAGATACGCTATTGTTCTTAATTTTCGACATATTGACTAAGAAGCATAAAAAGTACCCAATTCTTGCCTATATTTGTTGCTATTATAGTTAGTAACTTTGTTATAACAAAAAAAGTATGGTACCTAAAGACAATTCCATTGTTTATGACTGCCACTTGTGAATACGCAAATATTTAATTTGATTGGTCAATTTGCGATATGTTTGAAAATATAGATATAGTGTGTTCAATTGCTGAGATCAACTTTTGTTGAAATTAGGAAACAGTACACCACATATATTATTATTACACTAAATAATGCTGTAAATATATCAAAAGTATTTTTTCTTGAGAAAATTTTCTTTGCAATGCAACGTACCACAGGAAATCAATCATTGATCATCCGGTACTATTATTATCCAAACAGGAAGGATATTTAATCCGTAGATCCAATAAACAAAACAATATAATCTTAATTTAGTTTTTAGAATTAATTGACATTATCTGTTAGAAAACGATCGAGAAACAAAAAAATTAGGTATTATTATGTTATTGTTTTCCACATGGCTGGTGTTCATCTAACACTGAAATTAATTGGTATTTCTTGACATAGTGTCGTTTTAAGAAGACTAGAAAGAAACAAGTGTCAGTTGAAATTAAACACGTACAAAGTAAAGACTTAAATCAGAGTTAAATAAATACGTTACAAAAGTTAAACCAGACTGTGCAATTTATCATTTTGTACACCTCATGACTGTGCGAAATGCAGTAAGCATAATTGCCGTTGAAAATAAAACTACCTTGTTCAAACATATCGCTGTTTGTTATGCCAGATGCCGAAGGACTCCGGATATACGCAATAATACCGTAGCTGAAAAACAGCGTCAGCTTTACTACCAAGCTGACATGTTTCGATAAGAGATCGTCCGTAGAAAAAACACCAGGCTGGCGGGCACGGAACTCACCCTTGAAAATGGCGGCGACAAGAGCTGTCTCACCACCTACATCTTCAACCCCGTCGACACGTGCACGGGAACCCCAAGCCCTGAGAAGTTTCCATTAAGGACACCAGAAGGCGATCTCAAGTTCACTTCTAGGGAGGATGTTATCCATAACTCGGTGGAGACGCATATGCACCCGAATTTCCTGTACGGAAAAATCTTACCGGACGGCAGGCCGAATTTTTTAACGGACTATGAGCTGAGTTTTAGGAATTGCAACTTTGGTGCCGCGGATCACTCCAAGTGTTGTGTGGGGGGCCATTTCGGAAGGTTTGTACAAAAAATATGCATTACATAAATTTTAAATATATAGAAAATTACATCTTCGACAAACATTTTTTGTAACGTTCTTACAAGTATTCTTTTCACTAAATTAGCAGATCGTGTACGAACTGTTAGTAAATAAAATCACTCTGTAGTTACATTATAAAACGAGTAATATTTGAATATATTAAGATGATTGTCCCATTCATTGTCTTGTTAATGGAAACTTGAAATATTAATAAAACTAATTCAATATTTTACACAGAGAATTTTAACTCGAGAGATCCAAAAATCGCACTCTTACAAAAGATGTCTAAAATTTTGGGGCACAAAGGCTTTAGATTAATTTATTTTTACATATACAGGGTGATCCATGTAGATCTGACGTAGAACTTATGTCGTGGAACTCTCGGTATATTATTATATATTTGGATTCTGCTGTTGAAGGCGATTCAAACCGTATTCCCTTCGATGAGTCGGTGATGGGGCTAAAATTACGTAATTTTGACAAGTATTTTTACCAAAGTACTTTACTGAAGTATATTTTTTTTCCAGTAAGAGTATAATTTTTGAAATTTTCTCACTATATAGAGCTGATTTCACCGAAAATCCACAAAACAATTGAAGATTGATCATTTATTAATAAAATTCGAATTGTACCATAAGAGATCTGGGTCTGAAATTTTTAAATACTAATAGTGTTAGTATATGAACTGAAGTACACAAATTGTATTAAATGTAAACAAATTCTGATAAATAGTAAGGAAGTTCTAACTAAGAGGAATGTTAGCTCTGAGTAGTTTATCACTCTATATCTCGGTAATAAAGGTGGTCGGAGATAATGATAAACCGATTCAAACAATTTTTTCAAAGGCTTTTAGAAAAGAGTTTTTCTAAAATCCCGTGAATAAATTGTTTGAATCAGTTTAGGGATGGAGAAGAAACTGTCGTTTTTCGACAATTTCTCCTAAAGAACAAAGTCATTCTTTTGAGCATATCTAACCATTATTTCCGCCCACCTTAATGCTGTTCTAAATTTTCTATAGCCGTTTGTGAATAGGAAAGAGGTCATCTATGAACCTTAGAAGTATGTACAGTTCATCATGAAATACTGTGTAGAATGGACTTTTTACTATTATTTCTGCAAACATTTAGTCTTTATAATAACATAACACACTAAGTTATTTGTTGTCGTCAAAACGCAAATTGTTGTACAGGTAGTTTGCAACCCTCTGTAATAAAATGAAAATATTATAATTTGACACTGCCTATAAATTGGGACATTTATCTTAATTATAATTTTCTTATGTATAAACGTTCACGAAGAAATTAGGAGAAAATACATCAAGTTCCAATGATATACTTTCCTATCAGTTATTATTTTTTCTTGTTATGCCTTTGTATTGATTATGTAATGTATATTTTTTGTAAAAACCTTCATTTCAATAGGGATTTAAGTTTCGGGCATTTATACACGATAAGTAAAAGTGATAAAGAAGAACGGACATATGATGAGCCTTACACGGGAGATTTACCAAGAAGATCGTGGTTGTGTTGTCCGGGCTCTCAACAGCATGTGGAATGCGAACAGCCTCCTCTGTTGGAAACCACGAGTAAATCACCATCCACACCATCTGAAGCCATCACTAAAGCACCTAGTCACAACACTTGCTCTGGAACATGCGTACGTAATTATACTTATTATTATTATTATTATTTATAGTATTTATTCAATGACACATTATCTCAGTTATTTGAAAAGGCGAACCGTAAAATTGGAAATTAATGTGGAATTAAATTTCTCCCAAACAACCAATTAAATATTGAATTGAAAAATTGATACTTCCAGGGTATTTTTCGTAAAGAACTTAAAATATATAATGGAAAAATGATATAGCAGAAAAGCGAAGACTGTAATGTGACAAAAACTTTGGTTTTTTAATATCTCATAAATAATAATTAGTTTGACGTTAAAAATACATATGATAAAAATTAGAGGTCTTGAAATTATCTCTCTGTTCTTTATATCCCTATACAACTTTAAAAATACAAAGTTATGTGTATTATAATAAGTGTAAAAATGTACAATTACAAAATTTGTAAAGAACTCAACGCCGTATTTTAAAATATCTTTTAAAGTTGATGGCACTTATCGTGCCATTGTTTACCCACATCACGTTAGACACCATATTATTGATTTTTTCTGGGCCCCACTGCATATTTAAGTACGTACCCAATAAATATTTAAAAATATTTATAAGATGTTCAAAATGTCTATGGTTTATTTATTTTTGCGCTCGGCCCCCGATGGCTACCTGGGCCCCGGAGCAGTCGCCCCGGCTGACCCCCCTCTCGATGGCCATGTACTCACGAAGTGGTCTAACAAAAGTAGTGTATAGTTTCTTTAATGTACTTGCAGTTTTAAAATGAGACAAGACCCAGGGCTATACAACTCTTAGTGACATCAAGTTCGATGTAGTTTACAAACTTTAGTTTTTTTTATCAAACTTCGCACTTAAGTCACAGAAATTGTCAGGACGAGAGAGTGTATGATTGTTTAATTTGCAGTTGAATAGTATTAATATTATCAGTATGATTTTGTGATTCAAAAGCAATCGTTTTCACACGCAACATTATAAAAGAGTTTTAAGTCATCTGCGTAAAAAAACTTCATTGTAAGATTATCTACTATGTCGTTTACAAACAAATTTGATAATGTGGACCTAAATACATACTATTGGTTTTGTATTTAAGAAGTTCAAGAAGGAAGATTATTCGAAAAGCCATAAAATTCTAATGTACAAATTCGAATTATCGAATTGTTTAAATACTTATCTTATCGAAAGTAATACAGGATACTCGATACTTCGTCATCTGTAAAACATATTATATTTAAATGTGAGCTACCGTGTCAACAAACTTATTAAAATTATGTGATATTTTCAGCTTCAGAATAAGATTGCTGAAATGAGTTATCTTAGAAGTTAATCATTAGTTGAGGATCAGACAGATATTAATTATTGTAATTCATAAACTTTGGTAGGTCTGAGGAACATTTATAATTAATAAATTGTCAACATGAAGACTAATATTCTCTTCAATATGATTACAATATTATTTGCTACTTGTGATTGCGTACGAAGTTTACAGTCGACCTGATTTTGTATATGTAAGATTATCTGTCACTCCTATATGTGAATTCAGTGTTTGGAAAACTCAACTTAAATTGCTTCGGTAGATGTCTTTTATCTGTCACCAAAGTTTTTGTACTGATATATCGTATAATTCAAACTTATGGACCGAGTTTTATCTCCCTGGGCGCTTTATCACATTTGACAAAATCTTGCAAATGCCTTACTTGCTCGCTCCTATGGCTAAGTAAAACTGTTACATGACAGAAACAACCCATCCAAGTTAACGATACTATTTATTTTAAATCACTCGAAATCGCTTGAATACCTACTCAAAATATTAAGTTTAATGTGTCAGTTAATATAGTCAATGAAGCCGTAAAAAGGCCAATATTTGATATTTGGATGGACTAGCGACTAGGCCGTTTATATCTAACATTTTGCCGCTCAGCATTTTTTGCCCATCTAATCTAAAAAGTAGCCATTTTTGGCCATTTATTTATTTAACAATATTTAAAAGTTGCCATTTCGTATAATATCGACCACGAAGATTTGTTAACCCGATAACTTTGTATGATAATGCGTGGTTGTAATTGACAATGGACCATTAAGATCCGTATAAGTGGACAATTTCACCACTTTTCTATTTATTAATATAAACAATTCGCAGTTTCATTCAATATTGTCTGCGAACAACTTGTAACCTCGGAACTTTATAAAAAGTCACATACAGCGTGACAACTGATGGAACCACTCCCAAATAAAAGGCGAGTTTTTTAACATTAGGTTCCGAAGTCTTAAAATATATATTTTACAATGTGCGGCATAGGTTGGCCCTTATTTTTCAATATTTTTTTAAAACTTTTAATTTCTTTATAAGTACTATAAATTTATATCCTCCTTATTTAAACAATTGGGCAAGGTATCTAGGGCGGGTGGAGCTTAGAGTATGAGTTCTGAACTCCATTAACCCTGAAACAATGAGAGCCATAGATATTGTAGTGGGGAGATATGTAGGAGGTGCCCTTATCACTTGATATGCTCAGATCTTTAGCTACTTACGCCCGTGGAAAGTAAACAACTTCTTGCTAGCAACTACTCGGAATTCCTGCTGTTTCTTCCAGCACTGGAGAAAACCAAGCATCTGCAGTGCATCAGTTACTGGAAGAGTGGGAACTGACATATACCACTTCCTCCAACATGGGTCGTGTAAAAGGTGCCTGTGTTATGTAGGAACAAAAACTTGGAGAGGATAGTCTCTATTTACCCTGCAGGCTTTATGAAATTGTTCTGAGAGATGTATTTGAAGAAAAAATTTGTAAATCTTCGATACCATTCTATCTTTCAAACAAGTTCGGCAAGTTTGGCCTAATATAAATAAGACCAATTTTAAACCTGAAGTCGAGGACAGAGCTGTAAGAAGAGCACTAAAGGATACAACGTCAACACTTACGTTTGTACAAAAGAGTTTGAAGCAAGACCACCAACCTAGGGAAGATTACACAGAACTGCTGGAGCTACTAGTTTGCTTTGTCGGTGGAACCCCTCCTCGGGGAATATTTTTTAGAGTTCCAGGTGCTTATACCATGCTAGGTGGATGGCAAAGGCACAATCTGTTGTAACAAAATGTTTCGTGAGGAGTTTTTGGGAGCAGAAGAAGCAGAATTTTGAGACATTTGTATTTTTTTAGCTCATTTATATGTTCGAGCCTGGACTTTTGCCCCTAGTGCTGCAGAGGCACCTTGACAAAATATGAAATTTATTCAAGATCTTCCTGCTTATTCCAAAATTGACGAAAATATAAGTCGTGTAGAGTCGGGTACAAAAGATTTTATTTGATGCATAAGAACTGCCAGTAGTTCTCAAACAGTTCTCAGCAATGATGTCGTTAAATAATTTAAAAAAAATAGGAAAGATATTATTATAAATTGTTAAAATTAATAATTTACTAACTTCATAATTTTAGTGGAATTCTGATTATACAGTGTCCATAAAGTTGGCTACATATGGGAAAAAAATGTATTTTGGGCATTTCTAAAAAAACTCTATTGGGGGTTCGTTTATGCATGTCCAACAACAAAAAATTATATTTTGACACATGTCATGTGATCACCGGTTTGGCAGGACTATAAAAAATAATTGACGGTGGTACCGAAAAATGGGTCCAATTGTTAAGATATCGAAAAATTTTATGAAGAAAATGTGCATATAGAATACAACAAGGACCCCATATATCAATTTTGAAGCAGATATGAGGAAAATAAAAAAGTGCAAATTTTACCCCTACCATTAATTACTATATGAAAAATCATAAACTCTTGTGTCTATTTCACAAATATTTGGTTAGTTTCGACAAAAACTTTATGTATTTTAGTTGATTGTATTTGCATGTAAAAAAAGAAACGAACCCCCAATACAGTATTTTTTAGAAATCTCAGTAATACAAATTTTTCCCATATGTAGCCAACTTTACGATGGACACTGCGTAGGTATATGGGTTCGGGCCCAAATGAAACTGATAACAAAAAATGAATTGCCCAATTCAGTTAATAGCAATAAGTGATCAGAAAAAGAAATCAAAAACTAATATGGCTACAGTCCAGCAAGAGACACGGGAAGGTTTGGGCATTTCTTGTCAGGAAAGTATAGGATCGTAGTATTAGTAGGGGAAACGATATCAGTAAAAATAAAATATTTCATATAGCAAAAAGAAATCTGAAATCTCTGTGAGAATAACGAAAATAAATTATTTTTCTTTTATCGGTAATAAATAAAAATTCTGGTTGACAAAATAAATATTAAAAAAATGGACAATAAACTTTGTTTTAACAAATAAATTAAAACAATTTTGAAAGAACAACGCATTGACACGTTTTCGTAAACACTAAAACACTACACTTGAACAATGTAGCTACTCGACATTTCGCACATTTCGTGTATTAAGTAGATTTTATTAGAGATAAACACGCGCTAGTAGTAATAAAAGACACATTTTTGGGGAAAATAAAGTTTTAACAAAACTCGCGGCGCAGTTTAATAAAATAAAAATTTTGGAAGGAATATTATTAACTTTTAATAATTGATCAAATAAAAAAAAAAAGTAGAAGTGTTTGGGGATCGATCTCGCAACAACCCCATTTATATCCGAGCATCTTACCAATTGAGCTACGCGATCCTGTTTATTCTACTCTAAAACATGTAATATCTACGTACTAGAAAATTGTAAGACTTAGTGGTTTGACATTCTTCGTTTAACGGATGAATATCCACTATTTACCACTAAAAATAACTTAAATATTTCATATACAGACGTTTTTCATATTTAGAGTGGTATTAGTTCACGGAAATGAATAATATTCGTCGTCAAATCCTACACAGTTCGAGAATTGCTGAGCTTATGACTATGTTTCTCACTCCTCAGTGTACATTTCATATTTCCGTCTCAAAAGAAGTGGAAAAGAATCTTGGTAGACATACATGGACAATGTCTTTAGGCTATGGCTTTAAGTTTGTGTGCAAGAGATAGTATGTGCAACATTAATTCATACATCGGTCTTTTTAAACTTGACCCTACTCTAGCACTGTCGTTTTCAACAGCAACCTCTCAGTTGATACCAGAAGTCAAATGCTACACGTTCTTAAAAACAACGAGACCTTTGAAGAACCTGTAAAGAGACTTACAATTTTACCGGATGATGTTGGCAAATACGTAGACCGAGACATCGAGAAATTCATTTTAAAGGACTCCCAAGACTTTTTTGAAAGGTTTTCATTACCAACCGACGTTTTGGAGAAGGACCCCACATTGTGGGCAGAACATGACAGTTTTTTAAACTTATGGAAGTTGTAAAAGGACTAAAGGTAGTTAATGATGTTGCAGAACGAGAAGTGAAAATGTAGGACTATAATCAGATCTTAACAAAAGACGAGGACGAGAAACAATTTATACTTCAAATCGTTTCTGACTATCATCGAAAATTTCCAGATATAAGAATATCATTATCAAAACAGTTGTAATCATATATTGACCAAAAAATAAATATTGTTCACTAAAAAATGTATCTTATATACATATTTATTTTCAACAAATTATTATTTTTTTTAACGATTTGTGCTGTTGTGCCGATTCCCGCTATTTTTTTGTTAAGAGATTTTTCGTAGAGGATTTTCTAACCAAATGGAACAAATTGGCAGGGATTCCTGAAAGAAAAAGCTGTTTTATATTTTTTCCATATACATAAGAGCCACCCTAGTGCGGCAGAAAGGACGGATATTTTTTAGGCGTGTGGTATACGCGAACGGAGGGAAGTAGAGCATTGTGGATAAAGTCATTCAATTTGGAGAGATACACCATTTGTTAGTCGTAGTGGTTATCTGAACGAGAGAACATTGTACGAATCTGTGATTGTTGTGCAACGGCCGGCGTTTCCGCCGAAATTTTCATATCCGTCACCATAGTCCGGTTCCAAGACGTGACACAATCGTCAGATGGGTTCAGAATTTCAGAACGACTGCATGAGCGATAGAACTCTGAGTGCTGTGGCTTATTTTCAGATAGAGCGCACTGGGCTGTAAAGGACTTCTTTTCTCACTCTTTCAACGATAGGTAGTGTTCTTATACATCTGACGATTATGTCACGTTTAGACGGGATCGTGGCGACGGATATTGAAATGTCGGCGGAAACGCCGTTGCACAACAATCACAGACTCACCCGATTTCAAATACTCCTCGACTGCGAACGCACAATATTCTTTCATCCAGATAACCATTGTGACTAACAAATGGCGTATCTCCCCGAGTAGAACGACTTTATCCACAACGCTCTACTCCTCTCCGCTCGCGTACCCATCACAAAATCACCCGTCCTTTCTGCCGCACCCTGTAGAAGGAATCATGAAAATCAATTTACTGCTCGAGAATTTCAAGGTAAAAAGCTCCGTTGACTCTGCTAAATTAGATACTTGTGAAATTTATCCGCACATCTACACCCCAAGCACATCTAATATCTTTAATACAAACAGGCTATAATATTTTGCCCACGTATACGCGTGTTTCTAATTTCACCATATGACGCCAAACTGTTTCCATTTTCACTTCGTATTTAATCCTTCTTTGTTGGCGGTATCAATCCATCAAATTAATTTCTGCTAGAATAGAAACAGGCGTAAACTATTAAAACTGTGTGTGTATTATATTGCTTGAGCTAAAAAACTCATTCTGTTTAGGGTATAATAACTTGTTCAAAGTAGATATAGTTTTACGCGTTAATAGGCATGATTAAATGCTCCAATTGGGGATACTTGAAAACTTTTAATGCGGAAAGTATCTCTTTTATGGTTTCTACGATTCATTTTGTTGTATTGGCCTAATTTCGTTTGCAATTGTTTTTCGTTGCTATTAAAGATCAATAATCGAAAAATCAATAATAATTATAATTGATTTTTCGACTATTGATCTACTAGTGATCTACTTCTTCAATGGAAGAAAGCAGAATTTTTTTGAACACCAGTAATTGTAAGGGCGAAATTTTTATCTTGAAAAATAAAGACGAAAATGGGGGTGTACTTGTACTCGTGGGCACCTGGTACACTAGAAGCTAAGGACCCAACTATTTTTATGACATCTGCCACCCCCACCTTAACCTCAATAATTAAGGGAGATAACAAAATAACGTGTGATTTTCTTACTTTTTATTGGGTATTTTGCCACTGAAAAATATTTAAAAAATTTTAATGAAAAAACCTCTGCGCCAAACGGATCAGACAGAGATTGGTTCTTGACTACTTGACTGTTTCAAAAAGTCTCACACCTAAAAATATATAAACTAGAACAATGTTATGAACTAAAAACTGAAAATCAAAGCTATAGGTAGTTAACGTTTCGGAAGAGAATCTACTTCCGTTCTCAAAACTTTTTTGGCCGTCAACCATGACAGTTCTTTGTTTATGTATTTCCATAGTCACGTGAGACATTAAATTATATTTATCTTATTTTTACTTACTTCGTCTCTAAGGATGGGCAACCAACTAGTACAAAAATCTATTGAATAATTAGAAACGCATCTATCTATCTATATATCTAGTTGGTTGCTCATCCTTAGAGACGAAGTAAGTAAAAATAAGATAAATATAATTTAATGTCTCACGTGACTATGGAAATACATAAACAAAGAACTGTCATGGTTGACGGCCAAAAAAGTTTTGAGAACGGAAGTAGATTCTCTTCCGAAACATTAACTACCTATAGCTTTGATTTTCAGTTTTTAGTTCATAACATTGTTCTAGTTTATATATTTTTAGGTGTGAGACTTTTTGAAACAGTCAAGTACTCAAGAACCAACCTCTGTCTGATCCGTTTGGCGCAGAGGTTTTTTCATTAAAATTTTTTAAATATTTTTCAGTGGCAAAATACCCAATAAAAAGTAAGAAAATCTGAATATGCCACAAATAAACAATTACAGACAATAACATGTGTGAGTTAGTATGTGTACGAGAACATAAGTTTTCAAACATGTTTTGACATCAGGGCAGACAATTACAAATATTATGTTATTCTGTGAGCAATTATTTCCACATACTGGTCTACAAATATAGTATGAAGCAGTTTTCGTTTGAAGAGACTTGGTGGGAAATCTGGGTGGAGCGGTAGTGATTCCTTAGGTAGCGGTTTTTTTCTAAATATTTTTTCACTCCTTTCTAGTGGCCCCTTACGTAGTAGAAAGTACATAAGAGACCACAATGTAAAAGACAATATCCCTCGTATTGAATTTTTGAATTTCAACAACAGAATCCTCATATCTCCATATACCATTTTTTTTTTAATCTGCAAGGCTTTTGCATTTTTGACAGTACTATTAGATGCGGCCTTTTGAATTTCTTATTTGTATCATCAAATTCATCTCGAAAAATATCTAATCACCAATTTTAATGCAATTCCGACGAAAGGTTGGTACTGGCGCATTCGCCATATTCTCGCACGGGAAAATTTATTTGCCTATTTTGGCTCACCTTACGCTAGATAGACCTTGTAATATGAGACCATCAAGCCATGCTCTACTAAACAAATGATTTCATAGAAATCGCTTAAGCTAGACCAGAGTAATGCGAGAAAATATGCATAGAAGATGTTTCAAGTATGTCACCGAAGAAACGGTTAACTCTCTGTAAAAAATATACAGGAAAAATCTAAAGGGAATTAATTGATCATGAGATATTCGCTCAAATTTAAAATTTCCACGATTCGTGACATTCTAAACCTATTTAAAAAATATATATTTTGAAAAATGTTTAACCACTAAGTATAGAATAGATAATGGGAAAAAAATGTATGCTCAATTTTAAAATGTCCACGTTTCATGATAGTCCAGTTGTCAGAGACAGAAATTGATAAGAACCGTCCACCAAATGTTATATTGCTGAATTTTTCAGAACAAATATTTTTGTTGGTGTAGAATACAATAAAAAAAAGTTTACAATTGTAAGGTGCCGGCGACCCCTAAAGAAATCGAAATTATTTGCCGAAATTCGGTTTTTGGCCAATAACTCGAAAAATAAAAAATATGTCAAAACACTAATAACACTAGGCGATGCGATAGAGGGGGAAATTTCACATCAAAAACTATATGAAGTGGCGACACATAAATACAGCTCGAAAAGCGTGCGCGGTCTCGGACGCGCTACACTAAATTTGTTGTAACTTTTGAACTAATTAATGAAATTGAGCGCAACAAAGCTTAAATGAAACGAGAAATATGTGACTATTGGATTATCGTATTTTTAAATATAGAAATGAATGTTTGTAGGAATAGTACTTATATGACGATTTTCGATGAAATCGGTGAAAGCCCTACCATTTCTACAATTTTTAAGATAAAAATCTGAAACTTTCACATATTACTCTTGAAGTAATTTATAAATAGATCCGATATATAGGTATGCCAAATATTTTTTTAAATAAAAGTTATTAACGTTTATTTTACCCCTAGTTTGACGAATTTTGGAGCAAATTAAAAATTGTTCTTTTATTTTCATAAAAAAAGGTTAATTCAATTTTTAAATCCTCTTAAAACATCTTAAAGTACACATTTTAAGCTTTAAAAATCGCACCTACAGAAATACAATAACGCGCGTACCTCTTCAAAAATAAATTTTTGAGATTTTTTTCACTCATCGTATCTTTTTATGCATTACTTCAAGAGAAATATGTGAAAGTTTCAGATTTTTATCTTAAAAATTGTAGAAATGGTAAAGCTTTTACCGATTTCATCGGAAATCTCTTTATGTGCTGACTTCATATATGTGCTATTCCTACATACATTCATTTTTATATTTAAAAATATGATAATCCAGTAGCCACATGTTTCTCGTTTCATTTAAGCTTTATTGAGCTCAATTTCATTAATTAGTTCAAAAGTTACAAAAATTTAGCGTAGCGCGTCCGAGACCACGCACGCTTCGCGAGACGTACTTATATGTCGCCACGTTCCATTCTCGTGCGTTAAACAAAAAAGCTGGAGCCTACATTTTTGATCGTACAAAAAAAATTCATATACGTTTTTGATGTGAAATTTCCCCTTCTATCTTCTAGTGCTGTTAGTTTTTTTATATGTTTCTTTTATTTTTACTGGCCAAAAACTGAATTTCGGCCAATATTTTCGATTTTTTAGGGGTCGCCGGTACCTTACAGCTGTAAACTTTTTTTTATCATATTCTACACCAACAAAACTACTTATTCTGAAAAATTCAGCCACATAACATTTACTGACGCATTAAAACCCCTGACGACTGTGCTATGATATTCTAAACCTGTTTCAGAATTAAAGAAATTGAAATTTTTTAACCACTACTATGCTTCCAGTCTACCACGTGGATGTGCAACTGAAAATGTGATAGATGGCAATAATATTTGGCATATAGTTAACACAATTGGCAACGAAGACACCCATTACAGTTTTATTAAGAAATACACAGGGTGGTCATCTTAAAAAATAATTCAACCATGGTGGAAAGTAAAGGTATTTGCCCAAACCCTCCACATTTGGCACCTTGTATTTAGTATTGTCGGATGATCACTCAGTATAGTTTTATCAGGTTTTCTTTGTAATAATAGTCGATTATTATTTCTCATATTTCGTTTCGTAATTAATATTTTTTTAGAGTAACCGTCCCTGTATAAATAAATCCCTCTTTATTTATACAGGGGCGGTTACTCTAAAAAAATATTAATTACGAGTTCTGTGTAAATTCCTTTACCGAATTTTCCAATTTTGACATTCTGCCAAAAATCCCCGTCACAACCAGATTGGCAGAAAATTGGTTTGTAGGTCGCCAAAAATTATGTGTGATCATTTTCTGCCGTTTCGCACACTTTCTAAATTTTAATTAAATTTCATAAACTGACGCGCTGTAGCGCAAACGGCAGACCCTTGATCATTTAATCAAGCTTGTGGAGCAGGTTAGCAGCTTTCCGAAAAACCGAGTTTCGTCCAATACGGAAACTCAGGGATCATCTCGGGTCGAGTTGAGATCCTTTTGCTTTTTAATCATTTGAAAAGTCGGTTAAAAAGATCATATTTTATTGACCTAATTATCTCTTACAGACGAGAAATCACGGGTATGGTAAGTTCTATTTTAAACTTAATTCATAAATTACATACAAAAATATCAAGGCTTAAGTAAGCCAACCCGAAGTGGTACTAGAGCTTCTTCCGTCGTGTAATGCAAACATTTGAATGCAAATGCTTCTGTTTTTATTCGAACGAACACGAATTCTTAACATGCCAAACTTGCTCGCTGTTGAAGTTGTCCAAAGCAAACTGGTATCTTACTAATTTAGTAGCAGTTTCCTATTCCGCCGTCTGAATAAAGCATTTCGTGACAGAAAATTTAAGTGCCACCTTTGTAAATGTCGCATCGGAATCCTCTATGTGATTTATTTCTGTTCTTATATGAATAATATAAACAGTATTCGTTCGGCTGGATTTTGAATTGTGTACTAAAAGGTTTTTTTAGAAATTCACTATAAAACTACGATACGTTCTTTATCAAACAATGGGTTCAGTACATTTACTTTCTTAATACCGTGTGTTTTTCCTATGACTGTCATAGATTATCATTCAGAGACTTTCAAGAGATAACTAAGCGATTAAGGTCCTCCAGAATGGCTTAATCTTGTTTCTAAATAAAACCTGTCCCAAATTAAAGTTCATGACGAGTACATTAAGTGTTCTTATGGGCGGCACAACTTTATAGGATGGGACCTTCTAGGACTTTTACGGCTCCGAAGTTATAAACTGAATTTGAAGAAATTATTAAATAGTGTATATTTTTTTACAAGTCTTATACGTTGTGGATACTTTTTTCATCGGTGTAAGATTAGTTAGTGTCTCTAAGTAGGTATCCTTTTTCGCTTTTTGTGTAGCTATTTAAAAAGTTAGTAGGGAATTATTCATACTCTTTGTCAGATGTCTCAATAACGACATATTTTTTGATTGACTGATTGATTTTTTGAATGATTTGCTAGCATAAAATAGGCGTTACTGCCGATTCCAGACATTCAATCTGGACGTTCTTAAGTACCGCCGGACCGGCTGAATACGCTGAATTGGATAAGGGACATACTTGTTGCCAGCAGCGAGAGCCACATGACGCATGGGGTAGGGATATAGGATGGGCAGTGTAGGTGCTTGTGAGATGTTTCCTTTAAGTTTCCATCTATCATCATCATCTGCATATATTCTTCTGAGTTTTCTGTTTCTGAATCTAGCAGTGTACACCTCGTCCTGCCCACTTACGTTCACATATGGTTACATGCTTCCCAGAAATCCGTGATTTCGTTTTAACGTCCTGCATCAGTTCGTCCATCTCGCTTGTCTGCCAAGACATACATATATTAGCTCGCCTCAAGGAACCCTCATTTATGAACCATTCCACAGGTATGTATTCATTAACGGTGGAAGTGCAAAGAAGAGCCCTATCTCGCGGTAAGAAGATATTTTTTACAGCGGGTTATGAGAAAGAGGCCCGAGAGAATATTTTGCTCACCCTGTATATTGGTTTGTTTTTGTAGTAATTAGTTTCAATTGTCGTTTTCCAATTCCGGACATTTTCTATTTTATTAACTATGTTTGAATGAATACATTTTCAATTTTAATTCTATTTTTTTTTTTTTTCAATTTCAATAAAGAAATAAACTAATACTACTGATTGATTGATTGATTTGATTGATTTGCCAGCGTAAGATGGGCATTGCTGCCGATTCCGGGAATCCATAGAGTTTCGTTCCAACACGCAGCTTGGTCGTCCGTCGAACACGCCCAAAGGACTGCCAAACCACTACTTCCACATCCAGATTTTTCATCCAAGTCACTTTAAAGGAAACATCTTGACTAGATTTGCACTCTAATATGTGGAAATTATTGGTCATAGAGTTTTAATAATATTTGGAATAGATGTCAGAAAAGTTTAAGGTGTTGGTTTCTACCAAATACGTTAAAAATTAAGTTTTTAGTTTAATCTACTTACTTTCCCCTGTTTACAACCTACCACGTCCCACCTCTTCAATGGAATCATCTCAATCAGATGTCATTACAGTACATACGTGTACTAACTTTCAAGTAAATATTTCAATTTTGTGTTATCAAACCCATTAATAACGAAGCGGAAATTGTGGTGTTTAAAAAATATTAGAATGAAATCTGAGGCCTTGGTTTCTGGTATATACACCAAATCCCACATTTCTGTACTCGTACCACCTTGATTTACTTCTTTTCCCCTATTTACTCCTATTTAACCCTTAACCCTTCAACGGAATCATCTCAAAATATAATCTAGTTCCAGATGTCGTTATAATACATACGTGTCCCAAATTTCAAGTGAATATCTCAATTTTATTTTATCAACCCCTTTAATAATGGATTAAGGGTGATGGAGGGTTGAAAAATATTATAAAAAAACCTGAGGCCATCGCTTCTAGTGTATACACCAAATCCCAAATTTCTATACTCTTACCAGCTTGCTTTACTTATTTTCCCCTATCTACCACTATTTAACCCCAACCCTTCAACACACTCATCTCAAAATATATTCTAGTTCCAGATGTCATTATACGTGTATACATACGTGTATCAAATCTCAAGTGAATATTTCAATTTTATTTTATCAACTCCTTTAATAGTGGAGTAGGGGTGGTGGGAGGTTGAAAGATATAAAAAAAAAATCTGAGGCCTTGTCTTCTAGTACATGCACCGAATTTCAAGTTTCTGTACTCATACCAACTTGCTTGACTTATTTTCCCTTTTAACCATATTTAACCCCCAACCCATCAAAGGAAGCTTCTCAAAATATAATCTAGTTCCAGATGTCGTTATAATACGTGTACCAAATTTCAAGTAAATATTTCAATTTTAGTTTATCAACCCCTTTAATAATGGAGTAGGGGTGGTGGGGGTTGAAAAATATTATAAATAATCTGAGTCCTTGGCTTCTAGTACATACACCGAGTTTGTTGAAAAATATGAGGCTTTGACTTCTAGTATATACACCGAATTTGAAGTTTCTGTATACCAGCTTGCTTTACTTATTTCCCCCTACTTACCCCTATGTAACCCCCAACCCTTCAACGGAATCATCTCAAAATATAATCCAGTTCCAGATGCCGTTATAATGCATAGTGGGGGAGTTGAAAAATATTATAAAAAAAATCTGAGGCCTTGGCTTGTAGTACATACATCAAATTTCAAGTTTCTGTACTCTTACCAGCTTGCTTTACATATTTCCCCATATTTACCCCCCAACCCTTCACCGGATATCTTCAAAAGACCATCCAGTTCCAGATCTCGTTACAATATATATGCGTACAAAACTTCAAGTCAATATCTTTAACCGTTTCGGTTTTCAAAAAAAGTTACAGACAGACAGACAGATCGACAGGCAGAAAATATGTTTTTCGCCCAAATTTAAAATCTCGACGTTTCATGACATTCTAAACCTATTTCGAGAAAAAAAAATTGAAATTTTTTTTACGATTACTATAAGTACTGGTAATACTTTGTTTAACATTTGACAGCGAGGCATTCGAAAATTATTTTTATTTTTTAAGTAATTGTTTATTTACAAATCGTTCTAAATAAATAATCAATGTAATGTCTGTCCGTCCATCCTATACTTATATATTTTTTTTGTAAGCACGATATCTGAAAAAAGAAAAGTCCGATTGTAGGTATTGAAATTTGGAAAATAACTTAGTGTCGTCTAAAGAAGGAACCCTACTGTTTTCAAACAAAGCCGATCAGTAAATAAAAGTATCTAAATTTAAGAAACATTGCAATACCGACTACGCCTAAGTTTAAATGTTTAGAAATTTAAAAATAATAAATTTGTCACAAATGCAATAAGATCATGGCCAGCAAAGTTAAATATTGTACGAAATTTTCAAACATTACTGAAACACCGAGTTGGTGGTATTCAAGTCGTTTAAATAATTATGATTTCACAACTATTTTGTAATTATTATCAATATTTTGTAAAAAGTAAATAAAAAAATGTGGTTTGGCGGCGTTTTTCTGATTTCTGCATTTGTCAAACGGTTACATTTAGCTACTAACAAGCTTCAGGTGATGACAAAGAATTAAAAATATAATTTTAACTAGCAGTATTTTACTAAAACATATTTTAGCTCTAACATCATATTTAATCTCAAGAGTATACAATAATATACATAGTATGTACCATTTCTTATGAAATACTATATGTTGAAATTCGCAATTTCGAAAATCGAAAATTAAGAAAATGCTACAAAACATAGACGATAAACAAATTATTGTCTCGTCGCAAATTTTGTTGAATATTTCGGCTTCCATCCATTGCTAATTTTCCCTTAACTCATAATCAGAATGCCCACAATATATAAAGTTCCAAAAGATTTTCAGGCAAACTGGAAATGGAAGAAATCCATTAGCGAACGTACAAAAATAGACTTATGATTAATGAAACCTCTTTGGCCGTACAAAACAAAATAAAAGAATGATTAACGTGAAAATGTATTTTTACGCTACAATAGAAATGTTATCGATTTCAAATCTACCTAATAGAAATTAATTTAATTTATTTCTAGTGTAATTAGAACATGTTAAGAAGTAGCAAAAGAAAACAAAAACAATTAATTACTCGGTTATAACTGCTTTGTGGATGACTTTGTTATTACAAATCAGCATATGTTTTTTTAATTAAAGAAAACGGGCATAATGAGAGGTTCTTTGAGAATAAAACAAGCTGAACATTATATTCTTCGAATTTTTTGGTTAATTACAAAACTTAAAACAATTTTTTTTTTTTATTTAAATAATTAATAACTTTTATTTACTGATCAGTTTTGTTCAAAACCTATAGGGCTCTTCCTCTAGCTAACACTAATTTGCTTTCCAAATTTCAATACAATCGGACTTTTATTTTTTAATTTATCATGCTTACATAAAAAAACACGGGTCCGGCGGACAGACAGACGGATGGACGGACATTTTGAAAGTTTTTTCAGAGTTCAATCACTAACACAGTGATATTACCGGTTTTAGAAATGCGCCGATTGAATGCAATATTACTCTTCGTTTTGTATTTACGAAGGGTATCATGATAAGTTATAGACTGAGAACTCGCAATATTTACTTTCAAATTAGTCCTGAAACTTTTAAACAGATGACTTTTATATGTCTCTACAAGGCATGCCATAGTCTAGCAGCACGATCACAGGGCAAATCCACCTAATAATTTTTTTCTTCATTCTTCAAAAAAAAATACTCAACTGTGTTTATATATCTTCAAATTACACAAATTTTTCTTTATTATTAGTAACGTCTAGGAAAAAATTAACAGATTTTTCGGATCTGGGAAACCCCATGGCAGACGAAACTGACAAAACATCCTAGTTCAAATAAGTTTGTCGGTTTTCTAGATTAGAGGCAGTAGACCAAGAACAACCGTTGATTAGAATTTCTCTCAAACATATTTCATTACGGCTCTATAAAAATATCACAACTGTAGCTGCTATGGCTGGCATCGGTTCTCTGCTGGAATGTGAACAAACTGTTTTCGATATTGTCGACTGTAGTTATCTGATTTCTATCGTTTAAAACATCGTTTAAATGCTTTTAGTGCGACTAAAGTGTTATCGCCGTCTATTTGCATACAATTCAGCTAAAGATTTATTTAAAGCCCCCACTTGATTTAAAAACGTGCCCAGACAACCGTATAAATATTTCCTTCAAGCGTCTTGAATGTTGCCACAGCGTGTTGTTCTTGCAATTTGAACACTGATTTCAATAATTGATTAAGCGCAATTACTGTAAAGCAGAAAATACATCGTTAGTCCTCTGGAGAAATCTAGATTATAAAAATTTCAAGTTCGCAATGTTTGAACCGACATTCAGAATAGTTACCGTAGATGAGACGTACCAAATTTTTTACTTATTTATATAGGGTGTTTCAGGTATGCGGTCATTAATTTCTAGGGGTGATTCTTGGTAAAAAGAAATATGAAAGAAATTCATATAAACATGGATCCGGAAATGCCTCCTAAGGGCGCTGCGGGCCTCTGAAGGGGGCATCCTAAATTGACATTTTATTTAATATCTCCCTTGCATATCGAGGTGGAACTGGAAGCTAAAAAAATAGCAAATAGGCTGTTCAAAAATGAAATGTGCAATGGGACTGGCCGAAGATGGGGACACACAAAGGCCCTGGATCTTCCGGTAAGAGACCGGGTCATCACCCAAGCAGGAGATGACCGGTGTCCCCCTATCTACAGTTTCACTATTCCATACTCAGCGGTGTTTCCCAGTCGAGAAGACTAAGAACGCGACGAAAATCGTCTTCTGAGTCCCAAAGGTCTCGAGTGGTACACAGACGGATCTAAGACTCAGGAAGGAACTGGTGCTGGCATACGCGGCTGCAAACCAAAGGCTCGTATATCGGTGCCACTTGGAAAGCATCCCAATGTATTCCAAGCAGAAGTATACGCCATATTGGCGTGTGCAAGCGAGAATCTCAGGAGAGGTTTCGCCAATAAACACATTTATATATGCAGCAACAGCCAAGCAGCCTTGCGGGCTTTTGTGTCAAACAAAGTGACCTCAAGGCTAGTCTTAAACTGTCGGAATATTTTTACAGAATTGTCCGAACACAACTTTGTCAAACTCATATGGGTACCCGGTCACAGAGATGTGGAGGGCAACGAAGAGGCAGACCGATTGGCGGGAGAAGGAGAAAGCCTTCGGTCTGCCAAGAAGTCTGACTCAATCAGAGTTACGAGATTGGGCTATTGTAAGGTTCAACAACTATTGGACCCAGGTCCCTGGAATGAGGCAGTCGAGGCTCCATATAAAGGGGCCTTCGACTGACTCAACCATTAAGTGGTTGCTTGGGCTCCACAGAGAAAAAAATAGAAGGATAGTGGGCTTGGTAACAGGACACTGTCCTCTGAACAAACATCTTTGGGATTGGAAAACAACCCTATATGTAGGATGTGTGTGGAGTGGAGGACGAAACAATCACTCATATTCTATGCAGTTGCGCACCCCTAGATGCATCAAGGTATAGGCATCTCCAAAGGCAATTTTTACAGCCGGGCGAATTACGGGATCAACCCTGAAACAGACTGCTATTCTTTGTGGAAAGCACTGGTTTCTTCTAGAAGATCCCACACGTCGCGAATCCACAATAGGCCTACAGGCCTGAGTGCAGCGGATCCACGGATCTGCTCGCGCTATATAATAATAATAATAATAGAAATAATATCTCCTTTGAACTACAGTGACTAATTTTTGCATGTGATTCGATGTCAGTAAAGGTCATTATCTGATGTTATCCAACGAGAGTATATTCAATCAGGGGTGCACAAAATTGGAAATGGGGGACTTACTTCTCCCCCCAAAGTTTTTGATGTGAATTTTCTGTGATTGTCTCATCGGAATATGATTCTTTGGCTATAAATACACAAAAAAGGTTATCTTGTTGAAAAGCCGTAGGACCAACCCGTTTCGAGAAATTTGAACCTAAAAGAATTTTTCCACTCTTCTTGCGTAAATAGAATGAAAGGCGCCCATTTTGAACATTTAATTCAATTTGTTAATCTTAAAGATTGTTGGGTCCATTAATTTAGTAATTATTTGTTATTTTTCGTAGTATATTCAAGAGAATAATAAATGCAATTTGATTAATTAAATAACCTAAAGAAATCAGATTTCTTTGATTATTTTTGTTAAAATTAGCTCCAACGTGACTTAGGAAAAAGAAATTTACTTATTGAAGTAATTATAACGTAAAATTGACTGAAAAAGTAGGCTTCCGATAGGAATTTACCAAATAGTCTTAATTTAGAATTCAGTTTACGTAAATAATGCCAATTAATCTACCTCATGCACAATTTTCTTTGAAAATAAATTTAACAAAAGCAGCGAGTGAAAAACTACTAAAAAAATCTACCAAAAACAACATCAAGGATAAATTTGCAATAAAGCCGTAATAGGTAATATCATTAGGTAGTATTTACCTTTTTAGCGACTAAAAATATTTCTAATAGTCGAATGTCTTACTAGGTAGATTCTGTTGGAAATCCTACGTAACGTATACCTAAATAGCAACCTATTTGGTCCCTTTTATTACACTCCTTTGAAGTAATATTAGGTCGACAACGTCGATAAATTCTATCTAGCTTATCTACCCTAAAGTTACTCTAA
This sequence comes from Stenurella melanura, assembly GCA_963583905.1. Lineage (NCBI taxonomy): Eukaryota > Metazoa > Arthropoda > Insecta > Coleoptera > Cerambycidae > Stenurella > Stenurella melanura. Next base: position 47,341,405 of record OY757313.1, read on the forward strand.
AGAAATAAATTTTAAACCTCTTTCCTAGTAGCACAAATACTGCACTAATATGTAATCCATATAGGACCAATATATGAATATTGGTTGAATATTGATCCAATATTTTGTGCTACTAGAGTGCAGTAACCTGGCAAGTCGATCTCAAAGTAAACTTGACTATAAAATAGTAATTCAGAAGCTAACCCCCGCCTAACTTATTTGTCAAATTCGTATTATTTAGGTTGTTTTAACAATTAGAAAGGTGATTTAGTTATTATCTAAAAATTATTTCAGTTATTAAAAGAAGCCATTAACGTAGTATAGTTGGATAGTTAGTATATACAAATGAAATGTGCCAAAGGTAAAAAAATGCTGCCTACGGAATCACTACTTCCACATCCAGATTTCCTATCCAAGTCTCTTTAAGGGAAAACATCTTGACTATATTTGCACTCTAGTATGTGGAGATATTGAAATATTGGTCATATAATTTTAATGAAAGGGAATTGTCGAATGCCAGCCGAGCCTCCAAACCTTTCGGGCGTTGCCGAATACCAAGACAATTTCATAGAGCTCCACTGTGACATTTTCAGTTCATTCTCTTGTCAACACAATAATACAGTAGTTGAGTTAAAATTTACACGTAATAGGTAAAATTAACCAATAGGTAATTTATTCAACAATAAGGTAACATAAATAGGTTTTATTTACCTACAAGTAATTACTTGATATAACATCAGAGTTAATAATACTTTCAATAGGTAAAGTTAACCAAAATGTCGTAAATTTTAGGGTAACTTGACCTGTGATAATTTCTACCTATAAAATACGTACGATTTTCGTGGTCATTTTAACTTTCAGGTCTAATTAGCATAAGACGCCATATTTTCTCAGCGCAGTTAAAGTATGATTCCAAATTGAAATTTGTAAAATGAGTATGTAAACGAACTGACGAAAAGGTAAAAAATACATAATTATACCTGTAAACTCATATTTAACAAGTGTAGCATACTTTCGGATCAAACTATTACTATATTTTTTTTATTTGGCAATAGGAATTTCATAGGTGAATATTTTGGAGGCGCATTATTATTTTACGAAGTACAGCTGCTATTATTCACAAAAAAAAATTCGGCGCATTGATTTCAACAAGCGGGAACTGCAAATACTTTTCTTATAAATTGGACTTATTTAGTTACCGACATTCATTTTGTATCATAATTGTGAGTTAGGTATATCTTCAGTCTTGTAAGCGACTGACAACAATATATCGATTACTTATAGAGAAAGATACCAAATAAGTATAAAAATCTTGTTTTTTTCCGCTTGGTGTCATTTTCCAATTTCACATACGTCCGTAGAATCTACCTAAAATTAGTCAACTTGACCTCGAATTGACGTTGAATTTAAGTAAAATTTACCTAAACAGGTATTAGTAACCAAATATACTCTGCGGCTACAGGTATGATTTATGTGTGATTTTAATTATTTTAGTTGATATAACTTGATTTAGACGTCGCGTCGCCCTCTTCTCCACTTATGTCGATTCCACGTAGCATCGACGTAAATTTTAACGAAACATGGTTAATTCTAATTTTGCGACTAAATTTATTATACATAATTTAGGTAGTATTGACGTCAAATAACACCTAAATGTTTGCTGGGTTGGTGGGCGATGGAGCTCAACGGACTCACGTTCAGCACGTCGAAATAAATAGGGATTACTAAGTCGGGTCTCGGGCGCGGATCACTTTTTTTGTGTGACTGCACAGTAACACAAACACAGTTAAAGTATTACTCAAATAAGTATTCGCAGTCGGAAGCGCCCGAATGCATCTTTTTCTTGTTTTATTTGTAATCATATTTTAACATCTATAATTTTCAAATAGACCTAGGTACCGTGAAATTGACATTAAAAGCATATCTGAACCCATTTCTCAAGATTACTGCATGCAGAAAACAAGAAATTCAGTTGCTTTACCAGCAACCCGGAAATGAATTAACCTCTCGAGATATATTTGTCAGTCTGCAGCACTGCGGCAGAATCACAGCGATAATTAGTGATAAACCGTGTACCGCAGAGTCTACTATGAATTGCCAATTACTGATGTAGTTCTCAAAGTGCAGATTTCTTTCTATGGACAAGGGTTAGGACCTGAGAAATAATACTAATTAAAACTGTTGCTTTCCGAAAATACGGACGCATAACCACTTGTAGGTACCTTACCCGCTATAATACAGGTACATTGAATTTCAATAAGGAGTAACAAGCTTAGTCCTTTTACTTCCACATCCACGTAGTGGAGTGGAAGTATAATAATCGTAAAAAAAAATTCAAAAATGTTTTTTCTTGAAATAGACTTAGTGTGTCATAAAACGTCGAGGTTTTAAATTTAGGTGCAAAAAAAATGTCCGTTCTGTCTGTCTGTCAGTCGGTCTGTGAAAATTGATATTTTCACTTGAAATTTGGTACACGTATGTATGTATTATAACGACATCTGAAATTAAATTATATTGTGAGATAATTCCGTTGAAGGAGTGGGGGGGTAAGTAGAGGTAAATAGGGAGAAATAAGTAAAGCAAGCTGGTTAGAGTACATAAACTTAGGATTTGATGTATATACTAGAAACCAAGGCCTCAGTTTTCTTTCTAATATTTTTAAACCTTGATAGCTCCCAGCGTTTTCGAGGAAATTGTTAAACATTTGAATAATTTTTTTAAAGACAAATTCAAATTTAATGTGTATTTATTGAAAAAAGTACAAAACGTAAGGGAAAACAAAATCGTAATAACAGCGTAAACTCTTTCTCACTTTCTTATGAACTAATGGAGTATTTTCATGGTATTGAGATATACATAAATCAAAAGATTGTGTAAAATAAGGATCTAATCTTATTAGAAGACCAAAAAATAACATAAAAATTGACTGTCCCCCCATGCGAAAACCCCATTGCTGCAACTTAGAGTAAATTTTCGGTATGGTCTCCTCCTACTTCTATGCCTTTTCTAATTCTTTCCATTAAAGATTTTCTTACATTGAAAAATACATTTTCCAGTCCTCTAGTAAAATTGGCTGCGTTCTGTATTTGCATAGACTAAGGACTTCATATGTCCCCACACATAATAATCCAAATGATTATAATCAGGACTCCTGTAGCATGTAATATATCAACAAAAGTATTTTGAACAAAAAACTTAAGACTGTCCATTTAAATTTGGAGGAAGGACAAATGGTCCCAATAACTGATCGCCGATAATACAATATTTTTTTATTTTATTTAATGGCCTTATTTATATTAACGTCCTGGCGGAGTTCAGCTATTGCTATTCTACCACTCAAGCTATGTGCCTAGCTGTTACAAAGGTATCAAGTAATTGTACGCTGGCTCCTATGCTATTAGTGTTTTATTATTTGCGCTTCTACATTATAAGAATCGGAAAGGTACAAACTTTATTTACGAATTATTTCAGAAAACAATCTGTAGAGCATGACGCATCCCATGTAGATGAAAGGTGCTCCTAATTTATGTCTCCACTTTACCCTCGGTTTTCACGCAATAATCAAAGGAAAGCAATCCGACATGTTTTCTAGCTTTGAGATGGGGTTAACTATCCACATTACAGGACACTGTCAATTCACTCTACTTGGCATGCAATGAATAAAGTAAGAAATATTACATTATACACTTTATGATTCATAAATAATCTGTCATCATAAAAATGGATTACGCGATCCACCGCATTCTATTATTTTTCAGCACCTCTTGGTTGAAGTTTTTATGTCACATAAAAGGCTCTACTCTGATTCCATCAAACTGTTTCTAAATTAGTTGGAATTCTTATGACGTCAGTTTCCCATAAGCGACTGGTGATGCTATCCACCACATCAATCTGTGAATGTAAAAACGTGCCCTAAGTCCTTAATTTTGCTTCAGTCGGTTCGTGCCGGTATTTCGTTTGTTACAAACAGAGCATCATTTCCTTTTTTATTTTTTATCAAACAACAGTTATTTAACATACCTATCGTTAAATAGATATATTATTACTCACAGCAATTGCGGTTTTTTTAATCAACGTTTGGTTTGCTATTCGTATTTATTATACTCTTCGTAAATACAAAACGAAAAGTCTTTCGATTGGCATATTTTGAAAACCGGAAATATAGCTCGTAGAGAAAAATATTTCATGTCACTATATTGGTGATCGAATTTTGAACAACTTTCAAAATGTCCGTCTGTCTGTCTGTCTGTCCGTCCGTCCGTCCGTCCTTCGCGTTTCTTGTAAGCACGATAACTTAAGAACGAAAAGTCCGATTGTATTGCAGTTTGGACAGTAAGTTAGTGTTGGCTAGAGGAAGAACCCTATTTTTGAACAAAATTGATCAATAAATACAAAAGTTATTAATTATTTAAGTTTTATTTTTTTTATATATTTTGTAACTAAACAAAAAATATTTAATATTATTTGAAAATTATTTTCAAAAAAACTGCGAAGAGTGTCATGTAGAATATGTAACAAATATACAGGATGTTCCATAACTGACTTCCTGGACGTGAACCTGTGATTTCTGAGCCCATATTGGGCCCATATAAACGAACTTACCTTGGTCCAAAAATCCATTCCTAAGTACGTCCTCTTAAATTGAGACAGAAGAAAACATTTTTTTCCAGTAATTTCCGTTATATTGAAGGTAAAATTTTCAAATTTTGATGGGAGCTGTATCTCTATAAGTACTCTATGTAACTTGATAACAATCAAATATCTTTTGTTTCTCAATTTTTTTCTTCATAATAATTAATATTTGACTGGCTGTATTTTTTGTATATGCAAAACGTTCCCATATTTCATATTTTTCTGAATTATGAAGGAACTGGCACCCCCTGTAATTCGATGAGCATTTTTTGACGTTATTAATTGAATTAATTTTTGTATTATATTATCATGGCAACACGACAGGCTTTCTGTTTCACAAGCACCTACAGAGAAAGAACAATAATTCAGAATTTTTGATTGATATTTCACAAAAATTTAAAAGTATTCTCGTATTGATTTGTGTACTGAAACAGGTGGACGTCATATGGAGCATTTGTTATGAATGTAAATGTTTTTAAAGTAAACTGTACTTTTCTGTTACAAAAACTTTGTTCTAGAATTGTACATAAATGAAATGCAAATAGATAAAAAAACGATAATTTCTTGTATTTTGATTGATTTTACAAACAATTTAGAGTACCTCTTTTGCAGCTCTTCACTGCTCTGTAAAAATGGTCAAGTATTTCGTAATATTACAGGGCGATTAAAAAATTATAACCAGTCAAAAATTAATTATTATAAAGAAAAATTGAGAAACAAAATATATTTATGAAACATATATTCTTTATAGGATTTTGCAAACAGTGGAAAGAAAAGCTATCTATGAGAACTAAAGGAAAAACTATATATATAAATATTAATGAAATCTTTGCATTCTTTCGATAACCTGACTTCTGGTTATGCTACCAAGTGAAAATTCTTATCAGCCATTCTCATTTTAACACTAGCATCCAACCTAGTCCCCTACGGCTAAGCAGGCTAAACTAGTATCCACATGATCCCCTACGATATGTAAATTCAGTTAAAAATGAGAACAAAGGCCTGAAATTAATTTATTTACGTACCTTGTCTTTAAAAATTTTTTTCATTCTAATGAATTACATTTTCATAAAATCTCATTCATTCCCTTCCCCCCCCCCCCCAAAAAAAACACCTTGTTTTACTGATAATTCGTTAACCGTTGAAGATATAAAAAAATTGCTCATTAAGTTTGACTAATTGCCTAAATGAGAGTCCTCTTGTAATTTTCTCGTATATGCCATAGTTTTCGAGAAAATCGATATTGAAAAAATTGAAAAATTTGCATTTTTAATGCGCACGAATTTTCGTTTACTTGAAATTTTTTGCTCGCAGCCTATAGAAAAAAATTGAATTGCTCGAAAACCAAACATGCTAAGAACAAAAATCAACATGGGTTTTAAAAGGGATATAAAATACTCTTTTGTGGTTTCCATTTTTGATGGCTATTGATATCTATTAGTATATAAAAATAACAATATATAGTTACTTCTTGATTTTTTGCACTTTTAACTATTGACAGGCCCATGAAATATAACTGACTTTAATATAAGTTATAAATGCATTGTCTTTTAGTTCAAGGTAGTACTTCAATGCAAAAAGAGTTAGGAATAATAATATTCACATTTACAAAACCAGCATGTTGAAGTTTGCTAAATTTTGGCCAATTTTTTATTGTTTCCTAAAAATAAAAAAAGACCCAAACATCTTGAAAATTTAGCTCAAAATTTTTTTCTTTTAGTTCATATATCATATAACTATTGTTTCTAATCATTTATTAGTTAAAAAATTGTATTAAAAATTATCATAAAAAAATTTAATATGCAGCTTTTTTTGGATTTTTTTTTGTTGCTAAATTTAACATGCTGCTAAATTTGTAAATGTGAATATTTTTATTTCTAACTTTTTCTACATTGAAGTACTACCTTGAACTAAAATATAGTGTATTTTTAACTTATATTATAGTCAGTTATTTTTTATGGGCCTGTGAATTGTTAGATGCACAAAAAAAAATCAAGAGATAACTATATTATATTGTTATTTTTATATACTAATAAATATCAATAGCCCTCAAAAATGGCAACACAAGAGAATATTTTATATCCTCTTTAAAACCCATTTTGATTTTTCTTCCTAGCTTGTTTGGTTTTCGAGCAATTCAATTTTTTCTATGCGCCGTGCGCACAAAATTTCAAATAAACGAAAATTCGCGCACATTAAAAATACAAATTTTGCAATTTTTGTCAATATCGATTTTCTCGAAAACCATGGCATATATAAGAAAATTACAAGAGGACTTCTTTTTAGGCAATTAGTCAAGCTTTCTTTTTATAACGAACAATTTTTTTATAGCTTCAACGGATGCCGTGTTATCAGTAAAATAAGGCTTTTTTCACCGAAGGGGTTGTTTTTGGGGGGGGGGGGTTGCGTGACACCCCCAGAACTGATTTTTGTGATTTTGTGATGTTTAATCCTCGCACTAACAGTTACGGAAGGAAAATCTCAGATAACATGTTTTGCGAGCTTCTGGTGTATTTTTTACATTATCGACTGGACTATACATACACAGTTGCAAGTCAAGTCAATAGAAGTGTGTGAAAGAGAATGCATAGTGTAAATACCGAAAATTTGGATATCCTGTACGGGTATCTCTCACGTAAATCTTATAATTGTAACTTCTGCATTTATTCAGAATACTACAGCTGCTCATAGACATCAAGATTTGTCTCTGTAGTTTTTTCTACTTCAGTGCGTGTTTATTTTATTCCGTCAAAAATGTATCAAGAGTTAGATGTCCCGCAACTTTTGAACAAATGGTATTTGTAAATCTATAAACTGAATTTCATACAAAAACAAATGAACCATATGGAAGCTAGTACTATGTCGGAATGTGATAAATATTTATTAGATCAAATGATCTAACGCGTCTATTTGACTGAGCGGCTAGATTTAACAAAATAAGGCCAATAGGGGTAACCTTTGAACTCACAATTTTATTATTTAATTGTTGGCCCGTATAATGTTTCATCTACATGGATAAAAAACATACCTATTCAGTGAACAATCAGCAAATAAGTGTTTATTTAAATACCCTAAAACCATTGTTTATGCAATAAATGTATTTTTTTGTTAATTTAGATTATTTAGCATAATATTTAACATCCGAGTCTAAAGCCAATTAGTCCAGTTACCAGAAACGGAAAAGGGTTAGAACTGCGAACCACAAAGTAAAATTTGTTAATGCATGTGCGTCATTCAAAGTAATCTCTTTAAAAAATTATTTAAAGTGTCGGAAGACCCTACGCCTTCTGTGAGATGACTATTTTCCTTTAAGTTAATTTTTAATGGAGATACGACAGTTTTTATGAAGTTTCTCAATTAAATAACTAATTTTCTAGCTTTTTACGCAAGAGCAAATTCGGAAAATCAAAGCGCACTTTCATCTCATTTTGCATCAAAATTGTTCATGCGAAAGAATATTATACATGACGTTTTTTGACTAAATAAACTCTTCTTTAAAAAGAATTTAACTTTTCTGTTGTCCGATAAATATTTCCCGACAGAGAAGCGAAATTTTCAAAATTCAAACTCAATTTTTTCATCTTCGCCTATACTTAATGCATATATAAAGTTTTTTTTTAAGCTTTTTTAACTTGCTTTGTTGTCTATCTGTCTGTTTGTCTGTCTGCATGTCTGTATGTCTGTATGTCTGTCTGTCTGCTACACATCTTGCAATAAATATTTCGACTAGTTCTAATTAAGCTAAGGCTTTGACATTTTGCGCACATATGTAGGTTCGGTGACAAAGCAATATAATATGTCTAATATAGTTACAAGACAAAATATGACGGACGTCCTAATATGGTGGATTGCCTTTTTCTTCACAACTCCCTTGATATGGGTATCAAATGAAAGGGTCTGACGCTTAAAATACGATAAACTATGTAATTTCATTATAAATCCAATCTGTACGACTCACAGGATGGTGGATTGCCTTTTTATTCACAACCCTCTTGGCATGGACGTATCACATGAAAGGATTTTGTCTCTCTGTCTGTCTGTGAAATAAGTAAAGACTGAATAGTAAAAAATTTAATTAAATATAAAAAAATATTTTTAAACAAAATATGGTTATTTTGTTTAACGCCCTATTTATATTAACGTCCCGGCGGAGTTTAACCATAATTATTCCACCACTCAACTCGTCACCTGATTAACATAGACACAACAACTATTACCTGCTACATTGCCATCTGCCGTAGCTGAGACTTTTTGAATTTAGCTAAAAAATAAATGATTTTACATTTCAAAACACTTGCTTGAAATTTTCTCAATTTGTGGTAAATAATGAATCATTTTTTAAAAATTGGTCTATCTGACAATTTTTGTTAACTAATTTGACAGACTTAATTTTTTATAAATTTTTTTTATGAAACTACCCTTCATAACGCCTCCTTTATTTTTGTTTTAAAATAAAGTTTAATGTGGTCATTCCCCAGAAAGAGATATCCGATAGGGAAATATTTATTATTTTTGGCCATAACTTTTTTTCTTAGTACGTATATTTAAAAAAAACTATAAGACTACCTAATCAGAACCATAACAAGCCTATTACTATGAATTTTCACTCAATAATTCCAGTCGTTTCCAAACTAGTTAGATTTAAAACTACGAAATAGGAAGATTAGCACAATTTTTACATTTAAATCTAACTATTTTGCAAACCAATGAAATTATTGAGTGAATATTCATAGTAATAGCAAAGATTAGAGAATTAACAAGATAGGACAGCCGGCGGAAAACGTTTTATCTTTTAACAACGGCGCCATTGACCTCGACATTTAAATTGGAGTTCTCGCGCAGTTGCCACAATGTGACAATCAGACGGAGAAGGTAATATTAGAAAGAGAGACCAATAGTGAAAAACTGTGCTGATAGAATGACCTAACTCAGCTGACTGTCAGTACCCAAGGTCACTACAAAAACAGGTTTCTTTGTAATATATGTTACATGAAGTATTTCTATGTTTGTATGTAAGGTATCTGTTTGGTTAGGATACAGTTGTATATTGAAAGAATAATTTTGAAACTTCTTTCTATAAAATGAGGAAAAAACAGCCACACGTAGCTGTCATCGAGGTCTATACGTGACGTAGCACTTGTCGATTCTAATGAGCCAACCTAACATTTAGTAAGCTTGGTCAAATTCATTTAATGCGTACCCGACAAATCCCGAAACCGTTTCGGATGTCGCGTCTCTTTAAATTGGAGTTCACAACTGTCTTCGTCTATTTCGTCTTCTCCGTCTGACTGTCCTATCTTGTTAATTCTCTAATCTTTGGTAGTAGTCATGTTATGGTTTTACTTACGTAATCTTGTTTGTCTTTTTTTAAATATACGTATTAAGAAAGAAAAATTATAGCCAAAAATAATAAATATTTCCCTATCGGATGTCTCTTTCTAGGGAATGGCCACTTTAAGATCTCCCCTATCTATTACAACTGGTCTGTCTGACAATTTTTGTTAATTAATTTGTCAGACTTAATTTTTTATAAAGTATTTTTTTCAATGAAAGTACAGTTCATAACCCTCCTTGATATTTGTTTTAAAATTAAGTTTAAGGTCTTCTATCTATTACAACTGGTCCGTTTGACAATTTTTGTCAGACTTTTTTTGTAGGGCAGTAGGAAAACCGCGTTCCACGCTTTATTCCCAAAAGAAAGAAACCAAAATTACGTTGTTTGTAATAAGAAAAGTGTTACCGTGAAACCGACAATTTCCGAACGTAGGACTGGGAAATCATACCATTTAATTTGTAGGACAACCGTGAAACCGACAATTTCCGAGCCTAGGACTGGGAAATCATACCATTTAATTTGTATGACAATGTGGCTTGGCCATTTAATTATATAAACATTTGCTAAGACAGTAAAAAAATCAACTAGTTAGTGATAACTTTTATGACCTCGTTATTTGAACACGTTGGGAGTGGGGGACGTTTCGGTCAAACCATCCATTTTGTAGGACAAACGTTTTTTGGAGGAGTTTCTTATCAAATTATCTCAAGATTTAACAAAAAACTAACTGTTAGGAATAAAATTTGGGCAATCACCCAATCGACATGTTTTACGCCTACGCTAGCTACCACTATCGAGAATTTTCCCAGAGAGAAGTTGGGCATCTCATCAAAACGAAGCTACTCACGAAGATTCAGCCTATTAGTAATCATTAATGCAAAACGGTGCTGTACTGTGGACTAGTATTAAAAGTAATTCTTATTTTGTTCCTTTGAATTATAAATGATCTTTTACAACTTAATATATAGAATAGAATTGATTAAAAAAAGGTACAAATACCATTTTACAATTTTAGTCGGGCGTGACAATAAGGTGACTAATGAATTTTAATGTTCTCGATATAATCTACAACAACCTTTTTTTTAATAGAGAGGTGTAATGTTTACATCCGCATAGATGCATAGATAATTATTTATGAATCCCTTCACTTCCGTCCAACGAGCTTGCTTGATTTTGTTTCAGTCACGACTGTACAACACAAGGAAAGAAACATTTACCGACTCATTTCCATTTGAAAAGTGTTCCCGGGCACTTTCATTTGTTCGTTATGTCAGATAATGTCGGGTTACTATATAAATTACGATCATTATTTATTACGTGCTCTCAAAGTTCCAAAACAAACTTGGCGTTTCAATACCCCTGGAAAATTGTGTGTCGAAAGTTTACATGAATTTTCCGTAACCGCCTCTCCCTTTGAGTCTCTGTAAACAGTAATATGAAATTTTATTGTACGTAATGCCTCCATTAACTGAACCATTTTGAAAGTAATAATAGGCAATTTGCATACTTAGTAGTGGCTAGATGCGAGAAATTAAGCTCGTGCTGGTGGTGTACAGCGGAATTGGTTTATTTTTTTGATGTTCAGTGTATTTACAATCGTACTTTGTAATTAGTGACTTTTCATGGATATTCGGAAATGTTTGAAGTGTGTGCTATTTGTTCTGTGTGATTATGAGCGAAACAAATCGATGGTGGAATCATAAAATATGCTTGTTGAAGTCGCAATTACCCATTCACTTTGTTTCTTATCAGGACTTGTTAAATAATGTCTTTATTTGAACAATAAAATGCTTCATGGTTATAACAAAGTCCCGTATTTGAAAATTGTATTTATTTGAACAATAAAATACTTCGTGGTAATAACAAAGTCTCGTATTTGAAAATTTAACGTTATAATTATTAATCTAGGCGCTGGAAAACTTCTTTTGGAATTTTAAGAGCCTGCAGTTTTTTTCGTTTTAACTATTTCTGTTATTCTGATGTCCGCCGTATTGATTACCACATAATTTAAGAACAACTCTGCAGGTCCCAATCCTTAACTAATCCACTTGAATTTTTTTAATCGCTCGTTGTTAAATTATGAGAGCTTGTAGATTTATGTGATATTTGTTACATGGAGGATATGAATATGCTCTTTAATGAGGAGTCTGATGTTAAAGCTTAAAAATTCAAAACGGCGGATATTCTTTTACATTGTAGAAGCTCCATAAGAGTCCACCAAGGAAACAAAAAGAAATTGTCTCAAAACCAAGAAACTGTTCTTTTTTCTTACCCTGACTATAGGGAAATTAAAAAAGTACCTACAACGTGTAGGTTAAAATACCGTAACAATTTAAATTAAGTAAATTTGAAGTGTTTTCAAAAATGCACGAATGTGGTTTTGACAATTATTTCCAAAAATTTTAAAAGTGAGATGAAATTTGAAAGCTCCATTGAAATGCCCAAAAGATGCTCCAAAACTTTCTTTATTTGGCCGACTATCGTTTATAATAACTAAGATAGCAGTACATGCAGCCTGTTTGGCACTGTATAAAGAGTTACAGTAATTCGAAGTATTCGACGTATTTTTAAATACGTGATAATAGCGGCAACTTACGATATCATGAGCCCGCTTGCGGCCGAAGCAAGTTAATCTCGAGGGCGCTAAAAAATTTATTATGCTAATCACCGTAGGCCGTATCACAAATTGAAAAGCACCTATAAAATGGAAAGTTCTCCTCGGAAAACGCTAAAAATGGTCATAGGGATATCATAAGAGATGATAAGATGATAAGTTACACCTTTCTGTCCCCCCACTCACCTCCAGAGAGCCCACAAATACGGGTCCAAAAATGACTACTTTGTGAAATTTTCAATTTTTGCTTAATTTTGGGTCTAAAATGGCCTTGTAACTTTTTTTTGGACCAAGGAAAAATTTTAACTTTTTGTACGTACTCTCAAATACTTATAACAAATATTTTGCCGCAAAGTAGAAGAGTGGTATTCATTCGCTTGGATCATGACCAATTTTTAAATTTGCCGCGCTTTTTCCTGTACCAGCAAAAACCTGTAACTTTTTTTTATCAACTCAGAATTGTACAGACTATCCGTATACCGCAGTTGTTAGCAGGTATTCAAAATAGTCGATTTTGCAGCCTTGGCTCTTAAGCTATGGTATAAACACTATTTTTTGTGCAACCATAAATTATTATAGTTAGGTGGTGAAAATGACACCACCGTTTATGCTGTATTTAGCGGTGGCCTTAATATCACAGCGTTTCTATGGAAATGGTATATTCTGTATATACACATCATTTTGACAGTTCTTGAGAAGTCGTAAAAATGTCTGATATAGATGTTTCAATTTTTTGCATTCTTCAAGAGTAATTATTCGAATTTAGTTGCTTCAGCTTCGGGAGTAAATGTCAATAATAATACAAGCTGTACAACGAATGTTAATATTTATCCCGACTAGTTTATGCATTTCTTGTGAATTTGGAATAATTACTAATTATGTTTAATAAAAATTAACAATTTTGGGTCGTCATATTTTAGAAATGCAAATTTTGAAGTGATTTAAACGTCAATTATTATAAAAGTGATTTTTAGTTTGCGTACTGCTGCACAAAAAAGTGATTAATTTCAGAGATATTAGAGAGTTATTGCAAAACGAAAAGGGGCTGACTTTATTAAAAGAAACTTTAAATAAAGTATCCTGTATTCCTATTTATCATCCATTTTTAAAGTGAGTTATTGCAACGGTGTCCTCCTCGTACCTTATGTTGATACTTTATTTTGACAATTATCCCTAATCTAGAAAATCAAAGTTGGGCATTACCGGTATTATCATTTGTTCTAGTTTAAAATGAATATGGAAGAACAATATAATTAGAAGTAGGTCTCCTAGCTGGTGTTAATGATGAAGAAATTGAAATGTTACTTCTACATAACATAATTGATATTTATATCGGTAATGAACAAATTAACGCTATAGACCCCGTGAACTTCGATTTAAATAATATGACTGACGATGAAATAGAAGTTAATTTTCGTTTTCAAAGATGGGATATAATACGATTCCGAAATTACGTCTCCTCATATTTAAATCTCACACGTTTTTTTATCTTTTTCTTGTGCCATTATCGCCAACAAAAGTAACAATTTCCTTAGGGAATTTTCGTCTGATGCAAGTTTCGACAAAAAGTTCCTAAATGTGTCAAAATTAAGGTGCTTTTAATAAAGGAAAGCCTTGCCCGTATTTAAGTTAAATACGGGATGCCTGTATTTTATTAAAAGAAAATGCTTAACGATATTTTCAATGCGCATGCGTACATGTCAAATTAAAGGAAACTTTTATTAAAGGATCTGTAAATCGAAGTTGCAATATCTCTCTATTACAATAATACAGAATACAATAAAAAATAAAGAACTAGTTAAAGGGTATTCCTTCGAATTACCGGTAACCCTGTATATTACATTGTGTTAACTCCAGATGTTTTATACCATAACAGATACAAAATGATATTGAATAAAATGAACAATAACGAAATTAAGTAAAACACTACTATGTTTTTTACCACTAAAATGAATAAAGCTATATATATGTCTACATATACTTCCTTATTTTGTCACAGGATTCTTATTCTTCTAGAAATGTAACTATAAATAATGTTTATATAATCGCTTTAGTCTTGTAAAGTTGACTGACGCGATTATTTCTCGGTTTATATAATCTTGTAAAGAAATCGTTTGTTTACTTTAAAAGCAGGAAATTTCAAACGAACCGCATTACGTATATAATAATAATACTTTTAGGTCATTTACTTTTAGCTTATCAGTTGCATTCTCTGGCAAATAATAAAACAATTGTTTGTCCAAGTATGTTCGAATCTTCAACACTTTTGATCATAAAGATGTTAGTAACTACATCAAATTCTACAGTATATAAGTTTTACCGTTCTGCTACCGCTACTATCTGCTTTTACATGCATAGTACACGGTGTTTTTGAAATATACGATACATGCAAAGTAAATTTTGAATATTGCAAACAGTTATTAGTACAGGCAATGAAGGCAAAATTTTGTAAAAACCTCGCAAAAATTAATAAGGGGATCATCTCCAGGATTTAAGTAGGTAATAACCTGTAGAATGGAATGATGTATTCTTTGCACTTGCACTTCAAAAAAATTTGGAAAAACTTTTTTATTTTCCGTTTTTTTGCTCTAGCGGCTAAAATATTGAAAATAGGAGAAAAAAGTTTGCAACAGAAGTTGTAGCTCGTCTCTTTCTCTACAAAAAAGGTCTTTACAAATTTTTGTCTTACTTAAGCCGTTTATGCGATAAATCCAGTTTTCCACTTGTAGTTTTGAGCCGCTCCGAAATGCGCGAAAAATGAGAATTCTCCGGGAGTTTCTTACAACCGGACACATCAATCGATAATTCTTACTATTTAGATCCGCTATAAAAATGAAAATAGCATGAAATGTAGAGAAAAGTCTCAGCTTCAATGTGGAACTAATCACAAAATTCATACAAATATTTATCATAGAAAAAAAAGTGTTAGAAGGTGGCATAGTAAACTTTATCTATATCTTTTAGTTTTATGCATCCTACCTATTCTCCCGTAACAATGGGTGTTCTTTCACTACATGGATTCGATTCCACGTACTTTATTCTATATTTCGTTAAAATCTCATTGAAGGACGTTAAGAAACAAATAATTTGTATATGTTTTACTGTATAATTGTGCATTTTCTGAACATGTATGAATAATGTAGACAAATTCAAAAAATACACGCATTTAAAAAACTCTAATGTCATTCAAAAGAATATGTTTTATTGTACTTAGTCCAAGAATTATGACTGTGCTGTTATTATTAATTAAGATACAGCGAATTGAAATCCAAAATTTAGAGGTGACTGATCGATGAGAAATATACCCTCTACTTTGATCGCAAGGTATGTTTTTCCAACAAAAGTAATTGCAATTAAATGTTAATTGGATTATTATATCATTATATAAGAATATATTAGCAAAATGAATTATCATTCTAACGACTCCCGGCAAATATATGAATAAATCTGTGAATCACCTGTACAAAGTTTACTAAAACCATCTTCTAACACTTTTTCGCTATGATAAATTTTTTTATGAATTTGGTGATTAGTTTCACATTAAAGGTGAGACTTTTCTCTATGTTTTATGTTATTTTCATTTTTTTTTAGGGGCTCTGAATAGTGAGAATTATCGATGGCTGAGCCCGGTCGTACGAAAGTCCCGGAGAATTCTCATGTTTCGTACATTTCGAGGCGGCTCAAAACTGTAAGAGGAAAACTCGATTTATCTTCTAAACGGCTTAAGTAAGACATTTTTTTGTAGATAAAAAGAGTTACAACTTTTGTTGAAAACTTTTTTCTCCATTTTCATTATTTTGGTCGCCAGACAATCAAAAAATTTTTCCAAATTTTTTTGAATTTTCCCGGAACTTGAAAGTGCAAAGAATGTATCATCTCATTCTCCAGGTTATTACCTACTTAAATTCCGGAGATGATCCTTTTACTAATTTTACCCTAAATGGCTAATTTGGCTGTACTATATCGATTCTATCGCCTATGGTACTATCATCTGTATCTGACCATGGCTTTGTTCCGCATTCTCACTGCACCGGCACCAAACGCAAAAAGGAATACAACAGCCGCAGGTGTAGTATTTACTGCTGCTAAAATATGGGTTGTGAAATATTCCTTCTGCGTTTTTGACAATGAAGAATTTTATAAACATTGGGTGGGCAAATGTTTTGCATTGTTATGGTGCGGCTGGAGAAAATGCCAGTCAGGCTCGAGAACTTTACCAGCAATGATTCCCTAATAAGCATACCCCTGATGCGAGAACCTTAGTGTAGGCTGTGCAACATGAAAGAAACTATGGACATTTTGAGCCAGTAGTTATTGCTAGAGATCCTACCCGCTCTCAGAGGATATTGACTGCGCATTAGATTTGGTCACTCCCAGGAAGCTCACATCATTTCTTCTCGCACTAATCACTTCTGTGTTTGTCCTCATTGCATAGTGACTATCTTTCCGCTCTTTAGCTTTTGCGAATTCCGCAAACAAAACTTGAATAACTAGCTTGCCGAGCGGGGCAGTAGTTGAATACCAATCTTGTTACTTATTTGGTAGTTATAGTTACTACTTCCAGAAAAATGTAGTTTAGTTGGAATTGGGGTCAAAAGCTGATAGTTTGGATAATTAACTACTATCTTCAACTATTTTTAAGTTAACACTTCTTGGTAGTTTAACTTATTTTTAATAATTAAGGATGTCTCATTTAAAAAGTTCATAGTTAAAATATTATTTGTTAATTTTAATAATCTTGGCTCCAGTAAAGATGTTATTCTTTGAGACTTGCATACATGATCAACGGCTTCACGTCATATCAGATGATCTGTTCGAAAAATTAATTTTAATGATAGCCAACAATGAAAAGTTCTTTAATGTTTGTAAAGAGTTGTTAAATTTTCATTGTTCTTTTCCAGAAGATATTTAATTTATTTATTGTGTTTAAATAATTAGTGTTTTTATTTTAGCATGAACAACTTTTGTTTGTGTTGTACAATATTATATAATTTGTTGTAAAAGAAATGTTGTTTACCTTACATGATACATTATGCAATATATTTCAATGAAGAAACTAATCATGTGTCGTTTGTCAGTCTGCTATTAAAATTCACATTGATGAGTGCGGTTTTTATTATAATAAACATATTTCCGATGTTTATATAGCAAAAGAGTTATTAGAAGTGAATCAGTCGTCAAACCCAACAATATTTTCAATGAGAATATTCAATGTTGAAAGCAATGGAAGAATACTATTAAGAAATTCACAGATCTTGCATCTTTCGCAAGTATCTTAAGCGTATTGAAAATACCAGATGCAACTATACTGCTCTTGGAGTCCAAGGGTGGATGGCTAGGATGATAGGTATTTTCAGCATTTGCATTAGGTACCTACCATTAGCGATTGGTGATAAAATAAAAAAAATAAACGCTTTTATCAAATTTAATAATACCACTTGGGTTCAGTGTAATTGGACCCATGTTGATTGATAAAAACATTTTAGATTAGCCCAGCTATCATCTGTCAAATTTTGTCATAAAGCTGGTAGAACACCCTGTATAGTGCTTTTCTACTGTACTTTTTTATGTCATAATTAGATGTGTTTGATAATTTTATTTACATAATTTTAAATATATTTGTCCATACGATCGAATTAAGCTAGTCCATGTTTTATTGGGTTATTTCGTATTTCTAATGTTAATTTGAAAGTGACTTTGTTCTGTAATAAATAACGCAAGTTATGCAATTATTATATTGTGACATACGATATGGCAGTGTCGGCATGTATCACAAGAGACCCTTAAGTTTAGGAGTGTTTATGTTTATATTTTAGTTTCGAGATACTGCTTGGATTCTTATTGAAACGTGATATCCCTAATGGCATGGCGTTGAGTGAACAGTACGGTTACAAGGCCGGCGCAGTGGCCTAGACAGATCTGTCGCTCTCGATACGTTTTTCGTAAGATGGGTCCTATATCGCCCAGTAGTATTCTCAATACTAACAAACGATTTTATGATGGGCCAGTGATTTTAATCAAATATGTAATATCCAGTTAATGTTTAAAGATGGTGTTGGAACCATTAGGATATCAGAGAATACGGAAATAGTCGTGTTGCCATTAAGAGAAATCCGATGGAATCATCAAGGAGTATTAGTACGTTTTCGAAAGGAGCTTCTTTAGGAATTTTTAAAAACGATTTGCATTTGAATTTCTTAAAAAATTCAGATTCAGGTTCTGCAGAGAATTTTGCAAACATTTTTTGCAAATTCTGAATAAGTTCATAGTGCGCTAAACTGCTTATTCACTTTTTATAGAATTTGCGTAGTAGCAGAGAAAGTAAGCATAGATTACTTAGTCACAGAGTTAGTAGGTGAGCGGTTCACCCCCATAAAAACAGCATGGACCGACTAAATTTTTTTAATAAAACACTTCTACTTGAAACTTTTTCAGCATTGTAGAGCATATTTTTCTGACAATTTACGTATTTTTTACATAATTTTTTAGGCGGTCCTTCAATAGTTATAAACAAAAATGTTGTAAAAAAAAGAAAACCTTATAAATCGCTCTGAAAACGTTTTGTATAATAAAAACCGACCAAAATAAACACTTTTTGTCTCTTGGCTTTTTCTCGAAAAATGCACGGTTTTCGAGATATGGCCAATTTTTCAACAAAAAAACGCGAAAATAAGCGACCTTTCGGATTTTTTTTCTCAATAATTTCTGAATGAACAGTAATTCTGCACACGCCAACATAAACGGCAGTTCATCTACTACAGGTGTGATTTTTTGTGTGTGGAATTATGCTCATTAAGATTAATTAAAATTGAATTTAGAAAAGTACCATTGAAAATCAAAACAATAACAAAGCAAATAACATGGCGGCCGGGGGTTAGGGAAGCAGAAGCCGCGCGTCTGCGCAGATGACGCGCACGCGACCTACTCAAATTAAACACGAATCGAACAAGTTTACACACGACAACTTTAGTACTTCCAGTAAGAGTTAACATTAAAAACTATTTAAAAATTATGTAGCATGCAAAAATACATAAACTACCTCTGAGTCTTTTAAATGTTTATTAGTTTATAAACATTATAAAATTATTAAAAATAAACGTGTTCGTTCAATTGTTTGTTACTGTGCAGTTGCAAATGTAAGTTGGGTAATTTGTTTTGAAATTTGATTTGAATAGTTTATAAATATAAATAAAGTAATTTATGTCTCACACACTGGCTAATTATGGACATCGACAAAATTGTTTCTGTAAAAAGAAAAACAAGCTTTGACCACGAAGAAAGCTCACACACTAAAAAATCATTGCGATCCACCAAAAGTTCGTTTGATTGGCAAAGTTTGTGCTTTATTTGTGGAATAAAAAAAAGCCAGGTAACAAAAAATTAACATTGGTAGATATTAATAGCAACGTGAAAAAAAATGTCCTTGAATCTGCTGATGTCAAAAATGATGCCACTATAAAAAAAGACTTTCTTTACCACATGATTTATCAGAAATAGGTGCACGATACCACAAAACTCCTTGTTACTACAGCTATATCGCTAAATTCAATTTTAATTAATCTTAATGAGCATAATTCCACACACAAAAAATCACACCTGTAGTAGATGAACTGCCGTTTATTTTGGCTTGTGCAGAATTACTGTGCATTCAGAAATTATTGAGAAAAAAAATCCGAAAGGTCGCCTATTTTCGCGTTTTTTTGTTGAAAAATTGGCCATATCTCGGAAACCGTGCATTTTTCGAGAAAAAGTCAAGAGACAAAAAGTGTTTATTTTGGTCAGTTTTTATTATAGAAAACGTTTTCAGAGCGATTTATTAAGTTTTCTTTTTTTTACAACATTTTTGTTTATAACTATTGAAGGACCGCCTAAAAAATTATGTAAAAAATACGTAAATTGTCAGAAAAATATGCTCTACAATGCTGAAAAAGTTTCAAGTAGAAGTCTTTTATTAAAAAAATTTAGTCGGTAACTCGCATTTCTAAGCGTCTTTTTAGGGGTGAACCGCTCGCCTATAGTGACTGTACGGCGTGGAGTGTCATTTTTTGGAATAGTTTGATCCTACTCTTTTGAAGAGTCAGTATAATTCAGATCGTTATGCTGGATCTTTCTATTAGAGGTTGAAATTGCAAAATTGGGGACAAGACAAAGTTTGGTTTCTACAGGATGGTATGACCGCTCTTACAACAAGGCATAACCCTACTGTTTTAAGGGAAACTTTTCCTAACAAACTGATTTAGAAATATAGAAACATAAATTGATTCCCAAGATCTCCTAACTTATCGGCATGCGACTTCTTCTTTATGGGGATATCTCAAATAAGAAGTATACCAAAAGCGACCCCAGTCTATTAAAAAATCTAAAGGATAGCGTTTCTCGAGAAATTAAACGTATCACGGAAGAACTTCTAGTTAGAATTCTGCACAACTTCAAAATTTGATTAGCACATTGTGTAGAATCCTTAGATGATGTCTAAAAAATATTATTTTTAGGAAATAAAGCTTCATACAATATAGACGCTGTTTGGCACAGGCTTGTTTTATTTCGCTTTTTATTAATGTTATTAAAGCCGTATGAAGTCTCCTGGCACAGTTGTGAAATAAAAGTTGGTAAACCCATATATACTCATGGATTTAATTTTCCTTTATAACGTTCTTAAAGTAATTGAAAGTTATTGAAAATGTAGCTGGTAATTAAATTACTTTTTAAAACCAGTAGTTTCCCCAGCGTCACAAAATATTGAACCAATATGGGTCCAAGATATAAATAATGGTCCGTATATACATTAGGGATGTTGTGTATTGAGAGTAAATTGCACTTTTAAATAGTGATTAGTAAACAAATTTATGAATTGAATGAAATTAGTTACTGCACACTGTTTAAAACAAATAATTTGTACTTGAAGTTAACTGCTTTTTCAAAGTTGTTTGCCCAGCTCTGCCGACTAGTACATTAAACTCTACACTGGAACACACTTTTAACATCCGTCCGTTTTTTTATCATTCTTTGGTCCCTGTTTCCCGAATTGATATAGAATCAAGAAAGTGTATTCAGAAATTGAAAATAATACAAAAATATATAAAGCCAACAAGGAACATTAAAGAAACATTTTCCGAAAGGCAAGTTTATTTTCTTACCTAATCTCCCCATAATAACTAAAACGTAGTACAAAAGTAAATTTAAAGTTATTTAAGCCGGAAAACTTATTCCCGAAGGGATATTATCAAGTAAATGTTCAATTTCGTCCATAAATCTAATTTCGCCGTTAAAGCACCGAAGCGCAGGAAACATGTAACAGTTGCAAATCGATACACATCGCGAAAATATGATAACACATTACAATTCAGCTCATATAAGCAATGTCCGTATAAGATTAGTGCGGATAAACGAAAACCCGAAGTGTGTCGCAAGGACACAATTTCCGCAGCGTAACCTGCACATTAATACGTGTCCCATTCTAGCGTGCCAGAATGTCATATTTTAACCGACTTCAAAAATATTTCGAAACAAGCTAACCATTATACTCTTCGCCGATTTACTGCACAATTTATATATAGAATACTCTCCCTTTCAAAAACAATATGGTTCAATTCTTCTAGCTAACACTAACTTAGTGTTCAAATTTTACTGCAAACCGGTAAGAAAATATTTGCAAAGAGTATAATAATGTTAATTTGTTAGCGAGTGACGGCCTTGTCTAACTGCGAGATGAATGAAAACTTGGGTGACTCCAAAACTATATGGCGTGTATCAAGCTCAAAGGCAATACAGGAGATTTCGTGTGGTGAGAAATTATAAATAAATTTAGTGCCATTAGAATAAACTTTAGTGGATAACATAAAAAACTAAAGCCTTTTTAGTTTATAAATTGATACGAACTGTTTATTTAAATAATTGGGGTTGGTTCAAACTATTTCAGAAAAGGCATACACAAAATAACAAACTAGTGTACTATTTTTCATGAAAAATTATATTTTCCAAATTGTATTGATTAGAAAATTGCGATTTTGGTATTGAAGAATTTGTATCTCGAGATTGTTACACATAAATACCTCAAAGTACGATACAGCAATTAAATAAGTTGAATGAAATTGATATGATCTGTGATATCTTTGGTCAGCTCACTTAAGCTGTTATAATGTATATCACAAGCCAACAAATAAGACTACGAAATGACAAATATTTTGGTATTTTCTTTATTTCTGTTCGATGAATACTAAAAATATAGCAGTAAAGGTGGCGCTTGAGCGTTTATAAGTCGAGATATGGTGCTTAAATCTCAAATATCTCCAAAACAATCAGTTCGACGTTACAAATATACGTAATAGAAATTAATGGTCTTGAAACTCTCTTTAAACTTTTTTTCTATCCCCACATTTTTAAAAATAGCGGAATTATGTGCTATACGATGAGTGTTTTTTGTTTTTATACGAAATAGTTTAGGGTTTCCCCTGACCGTGAAATGTAAATTAAGATAATTCGTATTGGTTTTTACTAACATGCCCCAATTGTTTTGGATTTTTAAAATGCTCTTTAAAAATATTATATTTTAAATTTACAGAAATGCGATTTTACTGAGAAAATTCGTTTTTCTGCAAATAACGGAAACATTGTTGTATTAAGGAGGTTGAGGCGTTACAGTCCCAACCAAAAGTAAGTCGAATTCTAAATCGGAATTTTTCCATAATAAATTATTACAAAAGGTTATTAGTCGATAATACCAATAAATATTGTCATAAAGGCATAAATAAATCATTTTTTTATTATTAATTAATTATTTAAGTAGATTTAATTATTTTACTTAATGAACTAACTTTTGGATGTTTTGTCGAAACTTTTTGAAAAAAGAAATAAATTTATGTAAATATCTGTATATTTTACAAATTTGTTTCGGTAATTATATTTAAGAAATTCACTATTTCGCAATCCTTGCAATCATCGGTACATTGGAAATGATAACACCATACTTACATAAAACATAAAGTTTTACAACTTTTTCAACTTTTTCCGGACCCCGGAAATATACGATCACTACACCGCTGTCTTTCCACCTTAAATGAAAACTGGTAACTTGACCCCCTGTGATATATGCAACCCATATGACATTTGCGTATATCAGCCGTTGCATACGATAGTCTCAGCCGACCGCGACACCGCTGTGTTTTAACCTTGAACAAAAACTGGTAACTCTACCCCATATACGAAAACATAAACATTTCCAATGTTAAAAGATGAGATGCAGTAAAGATTAAAATTAAATCATTAAATCATTGAAAAATCAGTAAAAAATCATTAACGAAAAGAGAAGTTTGGCAGTTTACAAATGTTTAATTTTTTTTTTATTTATTAAAAGCTCCTAATTAAATTGGAAACAATATTAAAATATGCGTAAAACATCTATGCTTTACATAGACAGTTTTCGGAACTGCTGACATTATTTGGTTATTTGCTAGAAATTAAAATGTACCAAAAAATTGATTGACGGAGCCGTTACTCTGTGGTAGTTAATCATTTTGCATAAATTACTAAATAAAACACATTAGTATGTTTTCTACCACATAGTGGTAGTAGTGTGTTTTATTTAGTTATTTGTGTTAAAATGTACCGTTTGCATGCTGGGTTGACATAATTTCCATAAGACTACATGTAAAAGTTTTTTAAAATGTTTAAAATGTGAGTTTCCTAATGACTTTGGATTTTTTACAGAAAATTGTGTCGTATAAAAATCTATTAAAAAAACTTTATTTCATATATTTTTCATTATTTTTGTCTAACGCCTCAACCTCCTTGAGTGAAAAAATGATTGAATACAAAAATAAAATTAATGAAGTGATGTTTAATTTGCATTTATTTGTTTTTACTGATTACAATAGTTTTTCCGTTATTTGCAAGAAGAATTGTTTTCCACTGAAATTGCGAAAGTATTCTAGAACTAAAAGTAGAATATTTCTAAAATTATTGCTTCTAAAATACTAAAAAATTAGAGCAAATTGGTAAATAAGCTTGCTTCATAATCTTATCACATTTGTGAGAAATTTATTGCTGTTAAGTTGAGAAACAGGGACTATTGCCTAATTAGCCGATTTTGCAATGTAAGAGTATTATACAGGGTGTCCCAGAATTGAATTCCCGGTCGGAAACCTGTGCTTCCTGAGCTTATATTGGGCCCGTATAACCCAACTTACCTTAGTCCAAAAGTGCATCCCTGAGGAAGTACATTCTCTTAAAGTGAGACAGACAAAATTGTTTTCAATAATTTCCGTTATATTGAAGATAAAATTTTCAAGTTTTCATGGGACCCCCTCTCTAAGTACTCTATGTAAGCTTGAAACAGCTAAATATCGTTTGTTTCTCAAACGCGACAGGTTTTCTGTTTCACAAGCACCTATATATGACCTACAAAGGAAAAATGATAATTCTTGATTTTTCGTTGATATTACGCAAAATTTTAAAAGTATTAATTTGTGTACTGAAACATGTGTACGTCATGTGGAGCATTTATATTAATGTATTTTTTAGAATAGACTGTAATTTTCTGTTATTATAACATTTCATTCTAGAATTGTAAATAAATGTTGAATACAAATGGAGGAAAAATCCTTGTATTTTGATTAATATTACAAAAAAATTTAAGAGTATTTTTTTTGCAGTCCTTTAAATGCTGTGCAAAAATATTCAAGTATTCCGTAATTTTACAGGGCGATTAAAAGAATATAACCAATCAAATATTAATTATTATGAAAAAAAAACGAGAAACAAAAGATATTTGGTTGTTGTCTACATCGAGTACTTATAGAGATACAGCCCTCACCAAAATTTGAAATTTTTATCTTCAATTTAACGGAAATTATTGCAAAAAAATGTTTTTATCTGTCTCACTTTAAGAAGATGTACCTCCGCAGGGATGCATTTTTAGATGAAGGTAAGTTGGGTTGTACCAGCTCAATATGAGCTCAGGAATCACAAGTTCCTGGACTCAATTCTGGAACACCCTGTATAATATAAATATATAAATTTAAAGAAGACACCTATTACCTATTTTTCTATAGGCCGCGCGCAAAAGAATTCAAATAAAAGAAAATTCGTACGCATTAAAAATACAAATTTTGCAATTTTTTTCAATATCGATTTTCTCGAAAACCATGGCATATACAAGAAAATTACTAGAGGATTTTTTTAGGAAGTTAGTCAAGCTTTCTTTTTATGATGAGCAATTTTTTTAAATATTTTCAACGGTTAACGAGTTACCAGAAAAGTAAGGCTTTTTTCACCGAATGGGTGGTTTTTTGGGGGGTTGCGTGGCACCCTCAGAACTGATTTTTGTGATTTTGTGATGTATAGTCCCTCCACTAATAGTTACTGAAGGAAAATCTCAGATAACATTTTTTGTTATGGAAATCGTTATAATTATTGGACTATTAATAAAAACAATTTTTTATTATTATATTTTTTTACTTTTTTTAACCGTTTTAAATTTTTTTACGTTCAAAAATCAAACTAGGAGATCTAAGAATTCGAGAGGAGATGCTGTAATATTGCATGCGGTATTGAACACGGAAATATTTGTGGAAACAAGAGAGCAACTGCATTAGCAGTTTTTGTTTGTTTTTTTAGTACAACTGAACAATTATAAGAAAATGTTTGTCTCGTAATTAAGTTATTTCATAACAGCGAACGCCAGAAGATTTAAGTTTAGGGCGGTACTTGAATCTTGAAAAATAAATAACTTTGCATCTTATCGTAGTTTTCTCCAAAGACCGCCGCGCCGCTTGTCCTCGTAAAATGAAAACGGACGTAAAGTGTCTTGTTATGATACATTTAGCTTGCAGCGATATAAAAATATCCTTCTGTATTGTATTTCAGTGTTAACAATTTGTCATTTACTGCATAATATCTCGAAGGAATGGTCGAACACAGACAAAAAAGACAAGGCACATTAGCTCGGTAACATTAGACGAGAAAAAGGGGTTCCTTCGGAAAAATTCGCACAAAGTTGGATTTTTACAAACACTTTAATTAGGCGTTATAGGTAACGTGCAAAAAGTCCTCATCAATATCATAGTCATTTCGAAAGTTATTTAATAATAATAATAAAAGTTTTTTATTGGTTAAAAAATAAATGAATAACCAAAAGGCCATCGACCGAAGTCCTTCAGCCCGATGAAGGTTATTTACGGTCACGATATTTGTTTGTTCAGGAATATCTCGCCCCCTGTTGGTCAGTCGACAATTATAGTCATTATGAAAATTGTAAATTGAAAACTTCAGCATAAAGAAAGAGAGGAAAACTACAGCGTTAGCATGTCTGACTTTTGTACGCCAAATTTTGTTCAACTGGCAAGTTGCCGATCTTGCCATCCGAATCAAGGGCTCTAAAGTAAACCATTTTGTTTACTATCGCACAGTCACATATCCTTAACATGTGTGTGTGGTTTTTATTCGTTCTACAATCATAATTTTTGTTTACTTGTAATTTACACTCAAACCGTACTCAGAGCGTATTGTTTAGAGGTCGCCTAGTAAGTGCATGAGCTCATCCTCGCTCGCTGTAACAAAAGTGGTATCATCCGCTTACCTCAAGTTAGAAGCCTTAGTTCCACCCTTAACTACTCCACCGTGTCAGTCGTCCAGCATGAGGTGTTCACTGTAGATGCTGAAGACAGAACGCACCATCCTGACGCCTGAGTTACTATTATCAACTTTCACCAAAGCAGTTTTCTTCATACAGTCGACGAATAATAAAAAACAGATGTCTGCATGTTCCCATTTCTAATAGTAATATCCATAGTTTGTTCTATTTCACATTGTCAAATGGCTTACGGTAGTCTACGAAACAAAGATAAATAAAATTATGCACGTAAAACTCTCATGTCCTCTCGATAAATTGACATGAATTCTGTATTTTGTTCTCTAAATAGTTAAGGTTTACTGGGGAGGAAGGTATTTACCAAGACACATGATAATGTTGAAATCGAGATTGAAGAATATACAACATTATTTAACTAACATGTTAACATGTTAATTCCAGCAATCCCCAACATCTGTTTGATCTCTTCTTATATAGTAGTGCAAAGATTGGCGTTTCCGAATCATCGGGACAGATTCCTGTTGCTCAAATTTTTCAAATTTTCATTCCATCTTCAACTAATGTAGTTCCTCAGCCATAATATTATAGACGCCACAGCTGCTCTGCCAGTTTTTGTTTTTGTTTAGCCGCTTCTACCACTGATTTTAGTAAGAGAGAAATCTTCACCAACTGACTTAGTGCTTCAGCTGTAAACTTGTGGACGCCAGCTGCTTTGCCAGGTTTTTGCTTTTGTCTGGCTGCCTCCACTGCAACAAAAAACTTAAAAACTTGGTCTACCAATGAAACATAAGTCGCAATATGTCTTGCATTGCATTTTATTTTTATCTCTGGGATCAGTTTATACCTGGAAATATCCCAATAATATTTTATTTTTAACTCAATTTTGAACATGGTATTATACATCCTGTTCCCGTCCTTATAGAACACTAGAAATTTGAAAGACGCTAGTGCTCATTGAGACGATGGACACATTGAACATTTAAAAGAGCGAATTCAGTTAAGACAAACTACGCTGGATGTACTTCTCAACACTATTTTTCATATTTGTGCGAAAAATTGTAGATCTAAGAACTATGACCTTAAAAAAATCGTGTTGTCCCAATGTCACTTATAACGCCGATTCTGCTGACACTTCTTATGTTATCAATATTGGAGGAAGATAATACGATCAATGAACCCCGTCGATTATTTAACACCTAATAGATCAGGGGAGGGTGATACTGAAGAAAACGAGGGAGAAGTGCTAGTGGTTCAAGATAGTGACTATGAAAAACCCATAATTGTTCTTCAAATGTATTTTTTATATAACATGGATTAAATCTACTTGTGAAATTATGTAAGAAGAAACACGCCTTGCATTCTACCTCAAAGAGTATGTGGACACCGATGCATTGCTGTTATTGTTCTATTCAATGCAGTTGTAGCTTTGCTGGCCATATAACGTGTATAGAATTCAACCTACAATTTTATAACGTCCATAATTGTCGTCCGACCAATAGGGTGCGAGATATCAGCGAGAAAAGAATTCGTGACCTCTCTGACCTTAAATATCTTCCGGGGCGAACATGATCCCGGTATGGATTTTTTTGCACGTTACTTATAACGCCATAATATAGGTGTATGAAAAAATCCAGCTGGGAGCGAATTTTTCCTAAATAAAATCCTAATGTTCCTGGGCTATATCTAGTGATCCGCCAACTGTTTATTTTTCATTATTCCAGTAGCACTAGCTGATGTTACTTTCATTACAAACTAAAAATGTAAAGTGGGATTGATTGCCAGATTTATTACAGTATACAGTTGCAGTCTACTACGGAAGACTTGCATCGCAATACAAACCCGGTATCTTAGTGTCCTTCCGGCATGTAACCATATATCACCAGATTATTTTGTACAAACCGGATGTTAACTACAAACTTCACGCAAGGTTAAGCTTAAGTGTTTCACGGAGGATTAATTAATTTTATGCAGCATGCATACTTGGTATAAAGCTATCTCGATGAAATATTCGTATACTCTTCCAGGAACCACACATACGTTAGAAATCGTATATAATGTCCAAACCATTTAAAAATATTAAAATAATTTTAAAAATCAAAAAACTCGCTTTTAAAAACAAACTGAAACAGTCACAAAAGGCACTAAAAGGAAAAAATATTATTTATAATAACAATAATTATGTTAATAAAAGTAAAAGCTTGGGGCGCCCAATGAGTAAAATTAACGTAATTATTATTGTTATTATTAACATTATTTTCATCTTTTTGGTGCATTTTTTAACAGTTTCAGTTTGTGTTTAAAAGCGCGTTTCTTTAAAATCATTTTTTTATTTGTTCCAATTAAAATAATGTGTTCGATAAAATCATTTCCCTGTAAATGACATCCCGAAGCCGCTATTTTGAATTCTTGAATTTCGACTAAATATTTATAAACTGCGATCTCGAAAATCACCAGATACCGATTTTCATACGAATCAGGCCATAGATTACGAAACTTATCCGTCACTTTGACGCCGTCATTTTGAATTTTTGAGTTTTAAGCATATGTTTGTAATCTACGACCTCAACAATCCTCCGATGTTAATTTTTAATAGAGTCGGATATTAAATGATAGTAGACTGTCCGTCATCTTTGAAACGCCATGTTGAATTTTTCTATAGAAAATCTCAAATTGTATTTTCATGTGAACCATATACCCAAATTTCAAGTCAATACGACATCTGGAAGTGGATGAAGTATGAATTCTAAGATTTGCTCACGAAGTTACAGGTCAAGCTAATAGGAAGCGTGTTAATAATAATAAAAAATGTCTTTTTTATCTACAGTCAGCTTAATAATGTTGCGATTTTACATCTGTAATGTGTAAATCATTTTTAGATATTTCTGTGCTTAAATTCTGACGCTTCGAAGTAACGTTTGGGGAAGGCTTTTAGTCAACGTGAATTAAATCTAGAAGAGAAGGTTTCCAACGTTTCTGTTGGATTTTCACATATTGCAATTTTAACGTTTAAACAAGATGTATTAGGCGCATTCTCCATTGTTTCTTTTGGGTTCGTTTGTGTTCCACTGACACTTTCTGATGACGGTTACTAGTGATAAAAATATAGTTGAATGGTTACTATTTTGAAGTGTTTTATGATCATTACGTCTTTCAAAAATGACGCAACTCTTTAAGGTAGAGATATTGTAAAGAACTACAGGTTTTTCCCTTTTTTTACCCGGTATTGTTGTTATTACCTCCACATCTACCTAGTGGCGTAAAAGTATCGTAATCGTAAAAGAGAATTTCGATTTTTTTTTGTTGCAATAGTTTTAAAGTGTCATGAAACGTGAAGAGTTTAGCTGTAATATATTTTCTGTCTGCACAGGCTTCATTGAGGAGATAACATTGTTTGGTTATTTTACAGACAACTTTCATACACTCCATCTAAAATTAGAAACAACAAATTATTTATTCATTATGTGTACTGATGATCTGCTTCTGACCATGCAAGTACACTACTAATGTCCACAAATTACATCATTCTGAAATTATAATAATACATCTTTATCTGATTGCTTGGCAAATCACATCATAACCAAACATTCGTTTCCTTTCACAGTTATACCCAATAAATCAGTACTTCTTCCGAACTGATTAGGATTTATATAAGTTCTTTCATTACTTTTCTGCAATCAAAATGTGGCAACGTAGCCACAGAACTTTCTCTTATTTAACCATATTTCTATAGACACAAGAATAACCGAAATCTGAATGTCGAGGTTCGAATCTGGGATACACTTTGGATGGTAGAAGATTAGTCCTTCGTGGACGCAGCCTCACATCTTAATTATGCTTGGAAAGGAGTACTAAGTAAGAGCAACGAGTTTTAGTTGCACTCGTTGTTCTCACTTGGTATTCCTTTCCAAACCTAATTAGGACGTGATGCTGCGACCACGAAGTACTAATCTTCCACAGCAACCTGGAATATCTACTGGTTCATATACCAGTAGAAATACCATCTTGATTTTACGTTTCGACCAGTTATCCTATTTAAGCTCTCGAATTAACTGGTCCAGAGTGTACATTGATCCGGCTCGAAAGAAAAATGGTATCTCTACTGGTACAGTGATCAGTAGAAATTAAATCTTAATTCAACGTTCGGCCAGCCATCCTGTTCGGATCCTTCGAGATAACTGGTCCCGAGCGTATGTATGAACACTTCAAATTTTCAAACTAAGGACATTAATGAGGAAAATGATAATAATAATGACAATGATAATGTTAATGATGGTATGTAAAAACAACCTAGAATATCTACTGGTTCCTATACCAGTAGAAATGCCATCTTGATTCTAGGTTTCGACCAGTCATCCTATTTAAACGCTCGAATTAACTGGTCCAGAGTGTACATTGATCCGGCTCGAAGGACCAATGGTATCTCTACTAGTACAGTGACCAGTAGAAATTAAATCTTAATTCAGGGTTCGACCAGCCACCCTGTTCGGATCGTTCGAGATAGCTGGTCCCGAGCGTATAGTATGTATGAACACTTTCAAACTAAGGACATTAATGAGGAAAGTGATAATAATAATGACAATGATAATGTTAATGATGGTATGTAAAAACAACCTAAAATATCTACTGGTTCCTATACCAGTAGAAATACCATCTTGATTCTACGTTTCGACCAGTCATCCTATTTAAGTTCTCGAATTAACTGGTGAGTGTACATTGATCCGGCTCGAAGGACCAATGGTATCTCTATTTGTACATTGACCAGTAGAAATTAAATCTTAATTCAACGTTCGACCAGCCTTCCTGTTCGGATCCTTCGAGATAACTGGTCCCGAGCGTATAATATATGAACACTTCAAATTTTCAAACTAAGGACATTAATGATGAAAGTGATAATAATAATGACAATGATAATGTTAATGATGGTATGTAAAAACAACCTAGAATATCTACTGGTTCCTGTACCAGTAGAAATACAATCTTGATTCTACGTTTAGACCAGTCGTCCTATTTAAACACTCGAAGGACCAATGGTATCTCTATTTGTACAGTGATCAGTAGAAATGAAATCTTAATTCAGCGTTCGATCAACCATCCTGTTCGGATCCTTCGAGATAACTGGTCCCGAGCGTATAGTATGTACGAACACTTCAACTTTTCAAACTAAGGACATTGATGACTTGATGAGGGAAGTAATAATAATAATGACAATGATAATGGTAATGATGGTATGGAAAAAAAATGATTTTTCTGCCAATTTGATATTTTAATTTCATCTGAAAATTAACATATATGTCAATTACTGTAGTTTTTACGCGTTTGCTAGAAGACTATACATATTTCTGTGCGTTGATGCAGCGATTTTGAATGCGTCCTTTTTTACATGATTTTGGACCTCATATTTTAATCAGCGACAGTTTCAACGACTAATTCTCAATATTTCACCTATTATTATTTTACCTACAGTTAGCGGTGGTCTCAACCCCTTAAATTCTTTAGCCGTCTTTTTTTGTTTTTTAACATTATTCTACATAGCCTTTGAAAGCCATTGGAAAAAGTTTCAGGTCAGTTCATTCGTTTGACCAGAATTCAAAGGTTTTATGGGTAATAAGTTGCAATTAACCGGGCGCGGTATTATTTTGTAATTTTTCAGTAACCGTAAAGGTGGTTTAATTTTCAAAAAATGTTTCACCCTTTTTGGTGGTTTCTTATGCAGTTTGTGCAAAGTAAAAGAAAATATCCATGTTATAGTTGTAATATGATTTATTATCAAAGAATCCTCGTATCTCCATGTGTAAAATTTAATGTACATCTGAAAAAAAATTCAGATTTATATAATTTCA
The DNA here is from genome assembly GCA_963583905.1 of Stenurella melanura. Lineage (NCBI taxonomy): Eukaryota > Metazoa > Arthropoda > Insecta > Coleoptera > Cerambycidae > Stenurella > Stenurella melanura. Next base: position 47,374,392 of record OY757313.1, read on the forward strand.
TGACAGCTGTATTGAATTCGCCATATTGAGTTTTTAACTTTTGACGTCAGATTTAGTATCAGCCATTCCGACTACCAATTCTAATAGAATTCGAACGAAATCGTTTTCAATTGTCACTGGCGTATTCGCCAAATCCTCGAGTAGAAATGTTGCCCAGATTTTTTACTTACCTTATGCTAGACATAAACTTGATGAAATTTGATATGACTACCGCCGAGCCATACTCTAGAATTTGCAAAATATTTCATATCACGTCACATTGCTTAAGGAGGTTGAGGCGTTAGACGAAAATAATGAATAAAATCTGAAATAAAGTTTTTTTAATAGATTTTTATATGGCGCAGTCTTTTGTAAAAAATCCAAAGTCATTAGGAAACTCAAAGTTAAAATTTTTTAAAAACTTTTACATGTAGCCTTATGGTAAATATGTCAACCCAGCATGCAAACGGTACATTTTAACACAAATAACTAAATAAAACACTTTACTATGTTTTTTACCACTATGTGGTTCAACCACATAGTGGTAGAAAACATGGTAGTGTGTTTTATTTAGTTATTTGTGCAAAATGATTAACTACCACAAAGTAACGGCTCCTTCAATCAATTTTTTGATACATTTTAATTTATAGCAAATGACCAAGTAATGTCAACAGTTCCGAAAACATTGATGTCTTACGCATATTTTAATATTGTTTCCAATTTAATTTGGAGACTTTTAATAAATAAAACAAATTATGAAACATTTATAAACTGTCACATTTCTCTTTTCGTTAATGATTTTTAACTGATTTTTCAATTATTCAATGATTTATTTTAATTTTTACTGCTTCTCATTTTGTTTTTTATTATTTACTGACACAAATTTATTTTTGTTTTAATAAGTTTGGACAAAACATTCAAAAATGTGTTCATTAAGTAAAATAATTAAATCTACTTAAATAATTAATTATGCTTTTATGACAAAAATTATTAGTATCATCGACGTATATACAACCTTTTGTAATAATTTATTATGGAAAAGTTCCGATTTAGAATTCGACTTACTTTTGGTTGGGACTGTAACGCCCCAACCTCCTTAAGTCATTCCAAGTAATGATTGCATATACATAAAAGAAACATACATACAGATCTAATTGACCTCCTCCCTTTTAACTACTTTTAAAGTCACTCGTATGAAACTGATCCTGTACGTACTATACTTGACTATTCATCATAAAAATAAACATCGCTTAATCGCAGTCGAATTGAAGTTTTCCTGTGGAATATTTTCCGGTCGGCGATATACCAAATGTTATTAGTCTTACAAATCTAGTTTACCGTGTTTTAAAAATAATAGATCAAAGCTTATAAACCGGCTGAGAGGTTTTTCATGCACCTGCAACGTAAGAAATGAATTGCTTGTGTACACACTCCGAGGTAATATTATACACTCGATGTTTGTTTTATACTGCGGAAAAGCAGGAAATCTTTGTAACTAATCCCTTCACATACATTGTATAGAATTATTGAATTCGGAGCTCGTTACATTCTAAAATTAAATCAAGTCGTCTTACGTATAGCAATTGTCTAGAATAACTTGGGACACGAACACTTTGCTAACGTCGAGCACATTTCAAGATCTTAATCCCCATGTTGATATTTTGGAGTATCAACTGGCACTACATTGTATTTTTAGCTTATGCAGTATGGTGTTTGTGTGGAAGTAATAATTTATCTTGCCGGTTCACGAGAGGCCCATTTAATTTACAAATTTTGAGGAAAAGTTTTAAGACAACAGTTTAATTACAGCAATTAAGGGAATTAACAAAGGGAAAATAAAACAAAGCAATGCTTTTAGGAATTGCGAATTTCATACATTTGTCATTGTTGGAGGTATCAACTTGTCTTGATTACGGCGAGAAGAGTTAAAATGCGAGCATGGATACCTAACTGAGTTTTATAAATTGGGGCCATCAATGGAATCATTTTTACAAAAGTTTTAAGCTTTTACAGTTTTAATGACGACTGAACTTGGAGTAAGAAAATAAATGATGATTGTTATATACAGGTTGTTTGCGAATTTATGAGAAAAAAAAACTAACTGCGCGTTATACTTGATGTTTTAAAATGATTTTTTAAATAAAATAGAACCGCGTGCAAAAAAAACGGTCACTAAAAATACGTTTCACCGTCGTTCATTTAATTGAACCGTACTACCTAATATCGAGTTTGAGATCGGGACTCATTAGTTCTATTTTGTTCATTTTTGCTTCGATTTGAATATCCCTATTAGGTAATAAGGTTCAGTTAGCCGAAGGACGGTGAAATTTTATATCATGATTTTATGAACGGTTTTTTTAAAGACGAATCCGTTTTTTATTAAAATAGATTCAGATCTTTGTAGTAGCTCAATTTCATGTAAATCTACAAAAGTTGTGAGACTATGACCACCCTATGGGAGACACCATTTTGAATCTTTAACTGTTGACACCAGATTAGGTATCAGCTACTCAAAGAATACCTAAATACTTAACTGCAACTGGCGCTTGCACCATATTTTCGCTTATTGTCAAATAGAAAGTACCTTTCCAATTTTTGTTCACCGCATACTAGACGTAGTGTGATGAAACTAATAAGGGACCGCCGCCGAGTGGTATTCTACAGTTTATTAAAGATTTCGTAGAAATCGCTTAAGCCATCCCAGAGAAATCAATGCACAAACATGAAAAAAGTGGAGTATGTCGTGGGACGCCCAGCAGAAGTAAATTTTATTTTAGTCTAGTGTATTCTGTTGTATAGTATTTTATTTAATTTTATTGTACAACCATTCAACAGATATTATAACCCAATTAGCTAATCCAACTCGCATGGATAGCACATATATGGCGTACAGAATGGGGGAAAAATCTGTCAGGACACTCGGCCGTGTCACGTTTCTCTCGTCGATTTACTCCCATGTATGTTTTGCAGAGGCGTGCCATAAGAATTTTTACTTGAAAAACATACATACGGATCAAATAGAGGACCTCCTCCTTTTTAAAATTTTTTTAGGCTTTATTATTCATTATGGAATTATCACAAATCAGAATAATAAAAGCATCACAAACAAGCTAACCATTATACTCTTCGCCGATTTACTACACTTATTATTTAATTGTTACACATTCTATAGGATACTCTTCTCAGTTTTTTTTTGTAAATGATATTAGTTTCAAATACTTTTTGTTTAATTGCAAAACAAAATTTTTCATTTGAAATTAATAACTTGTTTATTTATTGATCGATTTTGTTCAAGAACAATAGGACTCTTCCTCTAGCTAGCACTAGCTTACTGTCCAAATTTCAATGTATTCGGACTTTTTGTTCTTAAGTTATCGTGCTTTCAAGAAACGTGACGAACAGACAGACAGACTGATGGACAGGCAGACGGACTGACAGACTGACGGACATTTTGAAAGTTGTTCAGAATTCGATCACCAAAACAGTGATATGAAATTTTTTTCTCTACAAGCAATATTACCGGTTTTAGAAATGTGCCGATCGAATGCAATATACTCTTCGTTTTGTATTTATGAAGAGTATAATAATAATAATAACAGAAGCGCATTGATAGGGCATAATGCCATTAACAGTTATTAATGTTATACATAATGTTTAACAATAGCGTATTTTTTATTTTAGATTACATTATTTCAAGCCTCAGAAATTTGGAAATAAAAATAATTTTTGAAGTGGATGAAGAATACATTTGATTTTATTATTTGTTCATATTTACGTCATGTAATTAACCTGGCCACTTTTTTCAATTTTTTCGTTTCAGTTAATAACAAGAGTAATCTTTATTCAAATATTTGATTAGTACATAGAAAAAATAATATTTAAAATTGTTGAAAAGGAAGAGTTCAGCTGAAGAAACAGATATGTCTGTTCAGCTGATCTTACACTCAACTCGCAAGTAGATCAATGACAATATCAAGCATAAATCTAAACTATTTACAGACTGAAGTAGTTTCTTCCGGGTTTTGCCGCGGTCGTCGAACTTGACTTGACGTTTCGCTGATCATGCTGTCAGCTTCTTCAGAAGGGTTCCAAAGACTTTGGAACCAGTCTTTGGAACCCTTCTGAAGAAGCTGACAGCATGATCAGCGAAACGTCAAGTCAAGTTCGACGACCGCGGCAAAACCCGGAAGAAACTACTTCATTAGACAACGGCCGTGAAAACTTGCATTACACTATTCACAGACTGTCTAAACCGAATATAGAAAAAATCATACAAGAACTAAACTATAAAGGGAAATACCAAAATACCAATTGGTAAAGATTTTATGAGATCGAACTTTACCCTCTCCAGTTGTCGTGCGTACAAGAAACATGACAAACGCATGGACAGGTTGACAGAAATATTGAAATATTGTCTAAATGTTATTTGTGGCATTATCTTAAATTTTTTCCTTCTTCAATTCTTTGGGAATTTCACTGCCACATGTATGTTTTCTTTCTAAGCGGTGCTAGGGGAATCTACAAAATATATCACAATTAACCAGTATGTTACTGGTAAAAAACCTCTACGCCCGTGACGTTTACGTCAAAGGATCAGTTAAAGGTTGGTTTTGATAACTAAACAACACAAATAAGTATAAAAACTTGAAATTAAATATTTCGCCGACGTTTCCGAAATCTAATCTGTTTCCTTTCTCAAGGCTTTTTTTGAAAAATCTTTTTTGCTGTGTATGACAAATACACAGCTCTAAGAATGTTTGTTACATTCAATATCCATAGATACTTACTATTTACATAGAACTGTTGATATAGTTAACAGTTTTTTAGTTTCTATACAATGTTAAGTTTGTGAAGTTCTTCTTTTAACATTGGCAGCCAAGTTGTACAGACATCTACGGAACAATTCGACACGCAATTATCCTCATTCAATAATATTATCGCGGATTCTTTTATTTTTCTTTTTTTGCTATCTGCCTCTTTTGTTAAAATTTTTGCCGAGTCCCAGTTTATTCTATGTCCGTTCTCCCACGCGTGTTCGCAGATCTTGGACCTCTGAATTTCATTTTTTCTGATATAATTTTGATGTTCGCCCAATCTTACACTAAAAGGTCTAGATGACTCACCCACGTATTGTTTGTTGCACTCACACGGAATACTATAAATGCAGTTTTTTGAATTTTGCTCGTGGTTTGTTGGTTTCGTCTTTGTCAGAATAGATCTTAAAGTGTTGCTTGTTTGAAATACCGTCCTAATATCAAATCTATCACCGATGCGGCGCAACTTTTCGGATAATCCGCATACATAAGGAATTAACGCTGTGTAACGTTTTTCAGGTTTTTGTCGTACCTGATTGTTATTTTCAATATTTATGAAGGTTTTATCGACAAAACCCCCAGGGTATTGGTTATTAATAAGAACTTCCTTTATAAACCGCTTCTCATTGTTTAGTATCTCATCATTAGAAGAAATGATTTTGGCCCTATCATACAAACATTTTACAACACCCCTCTTAACGTGCATCGACTGATTTGAGTTGAAATTTAAATAACACATACCAACAGATATTTAAATTTCAACTCAAATCAGTCGATGCACGTTAAGAGGGGTGTTGTAAAATGTTTGTATGATAGGGCCAAAATCATTTCTTCTAATGATGAGATACTAAACAATGAGAAGCGGTTTATAAAGGAAGTTCTTATTAATAACCAATACCCTGGGGGTTTTGTCGATAAAACCTTCATAAATATTGAAAATAACAATCAGGTACGACAAAAACCTGAAAAACGTTACACAGCGTTAATTCCTTATGTATGCGGATTATCCGAAAAGTTGCGCCGCATCGGTGATAGATTTGATATTAGGACGGTATTTCAAACAAGCAACACTTTAAGATCTATTCTGACAAAGACGAAACCAACAAACCACGAGCAAAATTCAAAAAACTGCATTTATAGTATTCCGTGTGAGTGCAACAAACAATACGTAGGTGAGTCATCTAGACCTTTTAGTGTAAGATTGGGCGAACATCAAAATTATATCAGAAAAAATGAAATTAAGAGGTCCAAGATCTGCGAACACGCGTGGGAGAACGGACATAGAATAAACTGGGACTCGGCAAACATTTTAACAAAAGAGGCAGATAGCAAAAAAAGAAAAATAAAAGAATCCGCGATAATATTATTGAATGAGGATAATTGCGTGTCGAATTGTTCCGTAGATGTCTGTACAACTTGGCTGCCAATGTTAAAAGAAGAGCTTCACAAACTTAACATTGTATAGAAACTAAAAAACTGTTAACTATATCAACAGTTCTATGTAAATAGTAAGTATCTATGGATATTGAATGTAACAAACATTCTTAGAGCTGTGTATTTGTCATACACAGCAAAAAAGATTTTTCAAAAAAAGACTTGAGAAAGGAAACAGATTAGATTTCCGAAACGTCGGCGAAATATTTAATTTCAAGTTTTTATACTTATTTGTGTTGTTTAGTTATCAAAACCAACCTTTAACTGATCCTTTGACGTAAACGTCACGGGCGTAGAGGTTTTTTACCAGTAACATACTGGTTAATTGTGATATATTTTGTAGATTCCCCTAGCACCGCTTAGAAAGAAAACATACATGTGGCAGTGAAATTCCCAAAGAATTGAAGAAGGAAAAAATTTAAGAAATATTGAAAGTTATTCAAAATTCGATGATGAACACGATACTATAAATTTACCTCTGGAAGCAAAATTTACTACTTTAGGAAAGTGCTTACCAAATCCAACATACTTTCAAAATAAATTAGTTTTTTAGAAGACTCGAGAGGGGATGTGCAAAATCGTGTAAAATTTTCTTCCCTAATAGAGTTCAATTTTACTGGAATGGGGCAGATTTGGCCGTCCCGATATTTTCTTTTATTTGCATATGAGACATTGTTATAAGAAATACTCATTAATTTATATTTTAAAGGTTACCTTGAACAGTTGCATTCGATCTCATGTTTCAATATAGGAATGTTTAATTTACTTATATAAGAAAAACTAATTAATTTTTATTTCATACTTTCTCACTAAGTTCATTAATTGTGCAATCAGAGGCAAGAGCGATTTTAGCCTCTCATTTGACATGAGCTCTACGTGGATGTACGGCATGGCCTGGTATTTGTGGCCAGGATAATACTTAAAGCTGGCGTAACAAAATCATTAGTATACAAATACAAAAGCCTTTATGCATCGTGTACAATTAAATCTACCTGCAAGCACACAACTGTTTTAGATATATTTAATTGTATAAAATTTACATTTAGAGGAACAATTTATTCTTTAACAAAATGAGTTGCTAATTGGATAGATATGTGGTAATCTATTTTTTTGTTTAAGCCTTGGTTTAGAAGTCAGAATATAGTTTAGTGGTCACTGGGAAACTCCTTCATAATGTTAAATACTGGCAACATGGAGGAGGTGAATTTGAGAATTTGTGGACACATATAGTCACTATTCAAACTGAAGGGGAAACTTCAAGAACCTTTAAATATCAGAGTAAATTGTTATATCGTATAATAATATATCACTTTTAGTTCTCAATTTCATTGTTTAGTGTTTGAATTTCATATAATCATGCAACTCATTTTTTTTAAAGCGCACACTAACTCATTTATATTAACCGTGTTAATTTGGAGTAGAAAGATAAGGTCATGTTATTTTCATGGTATAATTTTCCTTGCACACCTGTCCGCTCCGTGCTTGGCCGACCGCGCGCCATCATCCGCTGTTTTCCCCAATGATGTCCGCATAAGTACACACAAGGGATAGGAGCATTAATTATTGAAATTAATTTTATCTTACTTAAATTTTCATTTACGTGCAATGCAAATTATCAAATAAATATTCAGTGCCAAATCAGATGATCATAGAAAAAGTTCACTTCAATCTAGTCGTGCCCAAGTGCACATCGACAGAAATGGACATTTTAACTGGTTTCGATCATATTACCCATGTAATTGACTTCAGCCCGTAGGGGATAATTAAATGCAGAAATCCCTTAAACGCATTTTGAAATGCCCATTAAATCCCATTTTATATATACATATAATCACAGGTGCCCTTGATTGTTTTTATTTACAACCACAATTCTACAGATAATATAAAACAAATATACATAGTGATATTGATTGCAAAATCTGGGATAAGAGGGTGAGGTTCAGTTTTTGCAATAAGGGTATTGCGTAGTTTGTTTGACCACTTAATTCTGATCTGTTGTGATAATATTGAATAAATAGACTTCGATGGTAATAATAGTGACCACAGTCTAGACAGTACTACCATAAAACTACGTTTGTTGTTGACCTCTCGCTATAAGAGACGATATATGGTATTACGTTAATATTAACTAATAGAAACATTTTAGTACTAAAAGCCCTTTGGGGTTATAAGTAGCGTATAAATGTTGGTTTATCTTAAAACAGTTTTCTTGTCGCGAGTTCACATTACTCTCACTGTAGTTGTTAGTTAAGTTGCTTATATACAAAATTATCAGCATGTGAAATCGATTGTTTCATTTATAAGTGAATTTATAATTTCCATTTGGGAACGACGCGTTAATAGCTATTTATGCAACAGCCTAAGAACAGTGATTTTTTCCATATTAGGCATATAATTTTTGATCGAGGCAATAGCCGAATTTCAAACAACTGGAACTTGATAGATTCAACGACTTTAGACAAGCCGACTTTTTTTTAACTTACCTTGGAAATTTTCAATAAAGAGGAGTTCTCAGTTCGAGCCATATGTATTTTTTTATACTGGGTGTCTGGTGTATACGTATAAATATTTGGCATGAAATTACATTGACCCAAAAGAAGTAAAATAGTTTTATAGTACTTTCCTTTACTTCAATGTTTTTTCTTAACTACAGTATATTCTAAAAATGCGAAAGGTCAGATAGTAGTAATTATTATATTTAAAGGTAGTTACGCCGGCCAAATTAAGTCGAGAGCTTTTTACGACCTACATCTCCCTTTTTATTATGTTCATTACATCCATCACAAGTACTGAAAACGTAAAGAGGCATCAGATGAGTGCGACTCGATCTATGTGCTATCTGTCTTTCATAAAAATGCTGGCATTGTCGGCGTGGGCAGCTCAAAGAGACATTTTATGAGTTTTTTCGGCCTTGCGGTATTTACTTAGGACCTGATACTGAATCTGATATCAAGAGTTAAAAATTCAAAAGGGTGAGTCTAATGAGGCTGCCATATTTACATATCTATGGGTGGGAATATGAAAATTATATGTTAACACTGAGAAATTCAAAACGATATATGTTTTTACTTTGTAGAAACTCCATGAAAGAGCAATAAAAAGGTTGAATAAAATATTTCAAAAATTTGAACCGTCTTTGAAAAAAAACTATGGAATATAAACTCTCACCCGAGTAATGGACCCTTATTATCTAATATCGATATAGACGTCGGTGTAAAAGTGAACCAAATTGAACGTATTTTTCACCGATCTCAGTATCGATAGCAGATAATAAGGTTCAATTAACCGATCGAGGGTGAAATTTTATTTCATAATTTGTAGTGACCGTTTTCTAAATGCATTAGCGTTTTTTAATTTTTTTTTATATAAAATTAATAGACACTACAAATGTAGCGACTACAAACCTAATCTCACAAAATTAAGAGCAAACTCTTTCAATGACAGTTGCGTAAGTGACTCTCTCTATAATATACAAGAATGTAAGTTTTTTTAATCGTATTTGTGAACCACTATAACGTAACAGTACCTACTTTCAATTATTTCACGAAAATTGAATATCAACACTCATCTCGAAAACTGATCACATTAATATGTTTATTAAGCAATTTTCACTCTTATTTTTTTATACCCTTTATAAACTTACTTATACAGTATTTGCCTTAAAGTGGCCATTCCCTAGAAAGAGACGTTCGATAGGGAAATATTTATTATTTTTGCCCATAACTTTTTTTCCTTAGTACGTATATTTAAAAAAACTATAAGAGTACCTAAGTAAAACCATAACAAGACTATGACGAAGTGAATTTTTGCAGACAAAAATGTAATTTAATTTAATCATAAACTTCGCCACTTTTCCCGTCTTACGGCCGAAAGATTAGAATTTGTTCTGTTTAGCCCGCGACATGTAGTTTTCTGTAGTAAAATAATGTAAGGTTCCACAGCGATGAGAAGTTTTCTAAAATAACATTTTAATTAATTCCGATAAATTATTCCCGATGGCGTTAATCGCAGTTAAATTACTCCCCACTTGGTATTCAACACCAAGTTGGAGGGGATTTTACTTTCTGGGGGAACCAGCTAGTCAAACAGACACCGAAACGAGAGTTGATTTCTGCGAGCCTAGAGGATTACCACGTGAGGATCTAATAGACCGACCGACCGCTCACCGAAGATCACCACGTGTGTAGTTCAATAGTCTCTGCCATCGCCGCAAAATATAATAGCAATGTAAGTTTTAAAATATTTCTTGGTATTTCCGTAAATCTCAAAATTAAATTCCATCTTAACAGTTAAATGAATTAACACGTGGGGGTTCTAAAATACCGTACCGACCGACCGCCCGCCGTAGACCACCACGTGAGAGTTTACTTAACTGTGCCCCGTATATCAGCAGTGTAAATTCACAATTTATTTTATTTGATACACTTCATAAACAATATTTTCATGATAAGCTAGCAAATCTTTGTTAAATTTTCATGGTCCGATTTGCCTATATTAAAGAAGTGTACGATAAAAATTATTTGATCCGAGATAAGCAACTGTTTCTTGCCCGGCGTTTTTATCCGCTATTACCAGATAAGAAATAAAACATTGAAACGCGTGATTTAGCAATAACACTATAAAACGATTTCAAATTTGATGTATCAGAGTGTAAATATATTTTTCCGAAATACCGATGCACATCATAGACCTAACAAATTTCTCCTTGTTAATGTTTGTCCAATCGGGGGCCCTGTTAGATTCTCAAGATTTAATCCAGATAGCTATGTCCCAAATAATTTCCAAGGGAAAATGGACATAAAAGATATTTCGAGAGAATTATTATTTTGTCTCAAACTGTGGAGTCAAAATAATATCCGCCAAGTTGGTTGGGATGATAGAAACCCGCCGTCTGTAAATTTCTGTTTTTAGTAAACCGAATTTTGCCGTGTAAAACCGTTCCAAAGCCTATTGTTTTAACTTAACCGTTGTTTCATAATTTATTGGGTTAAAATAATATCCGACAACATCCGACATGTTGTCGGATTGGTAGAACTCCGTTTTCCGGCTCTGTTATAGTTTCATTTTGTTTTAAATGATTTTCAGTAATTTGTTATAGTCCGAGAGTTCAGGGGGAAATCTAGGAGATACTCTGAATGAATAAATTATATTTATATTTTGATACATACACCTTTTCACGGTACATCTGGCAAGAAACACGTGGCGAATCTTAATTCCGATCCGAATGCAATTAGAGGTACTCAACTATGTGGTTTGAGGCGCTTGGCGAATCTCTCTGAACCGAACCGACACCGTGGAGATTAATTCTGGCTGTCCGTCCAGGCAGAATGATCTCTACCGAGGGAGCTGATGCTGAATCCGATTACCATTCTATTCGGTATCAGTTCTCCACAATTTCACCAAGTTCTTTACACCACGTACTGCCGACTCATATCTAACATGTATGCAGATATGATAAATCCTGTCCAAAAATAGTTGTTTGCTTTTGCTAAAAATTTAATTGCTTTCTGCTTACTGCTAACTTGTTTTATCTTAACATCCACTGCTTACTTGCTTGCTTGCTGCTATAACCGACCGTACCGATTATTACCGTTTTTACCGTTTTACCGCTTTGCCGCCAAGCCTACTAACATTTTGCACACTATTTGCTTGGCCTTGTTGCTAACCGAATTAATAAGAAAATATTAAAATCAGTAGTTAATATCTTCTCACCGCCTGGTTCCTTGTCTTCGTAGCTTCACTTGTTTTTCTTAGTTTCACTTTGTAAATAAACCGAAATAATATATCTTAAGTTTTACTTGTAAATTTTCATAATATGACATATCTTAAGTTGTGATATGATTGATCTGAACTCTATAGGAGTATTTTGGTATCTGACCGTTTTATTTATTTTAATAATTATTGTTTGTTGTGGAATACTTAATATATTTTAATAAATGTTGTTATTTTCTAAAATGTGCGTTTTACTGTTGTGTGTGAATGAAAATCTAATCTGCCGTCCAGACCCCTGGACATACCGTGTCTCCACTGTAGCTATCCCAGCCCTACTGCAACAGGCTGCGTTTAGGAGGCTAATGTGGGAACTTTGCCCCACTAAAAATTGCAAAGGTGGCGTTCGAGATAACCGAATTTAACCGAAATACAGCCCAGCGCTAAAGTGACGCTTCCGCTTGTCTATGCGCTAGGCAATCGGGAGAAAGCTCGTCACAAGACCATTACTATGAATTTTCACTCAATCATTTCAGTGGTTTGCAAAATAGCTCGATTTAAAACTACGAAGATTAACATAATTTTTAAATTTAAATCTAGCTATTTTGCAACCCGCTGAAATTATTGAATGAAAATTCATAGTAATAATCTTCTTATGATTCTACTTAGGTACTATTATAGTTTTTTTAAATCTACGTACTTGTAATGTCTTGTTTACTGGAGCTTTGGACTCCATCATAGATTTGAAAGTAACTGTGTGGACTGTATATAAACTATTTATTTTTCAACGTGCACAATATAAGGTATTTAACAACTTAACGCTAAGGCGGTCTATTTCACACTGCTTGTACTAGCCCTTTCTTGTTTGGGCTGTTTATTGAGGGCGCTGCTGGCGCACGAATTGTAAATTAAGGTTTGTGCCCTAACAGTACTAAGAAAAAAAAGTTATGGCCAAAAATAATAAATATTTCCCTATCGGCTGTCTCTTTCTAGGGAATGGCCACCTTAAGCTTATGGTGTGTCACTTGAGAAGAAGTTCATTCAAAAATCACATTCCTTCTCAAAACATGTTATTTTGAGGCGGACAAGTTTATTCCACCCCCTATAATTTTGCAGATTGTCTCCCAAATTTTGCACACCCAACTTTATAAATGGTGGGAAAATTTTGGGGGGTGCAATAGGCTCTAATGGAGGCTGTGCAAAATTGTACAAAACTGCAGGATTAGAATAAAGCATAAAAAGTAATAGAAATGTTGGCGCTTTTGTAGGAAGCTGAGATATTTTTCGGGACGCCGCGCCGACCGTGACGAAACATTCCTTCGCATATAATACATTATACGGTTTTTGTGTAGTATGTTCAAAAGTTGCAATCAATAAGCTCAATAATGAGGAAGAAAAAAACTCAGTTATCGCGCTTACAGAAAACATTACAGACAGACGGTCATTTTGAAAGTCATTTAGACCTGAATGACTGACACAATGATATGAATAATTTTTCCCTAGAAGCCATATTAATGTTATTAGAAAAGTACTTGCCAAACACAATATACTCATAGTTTCCCTGAAAAATATAATAATATCGACTCGGATTTGTAGAGACAGTAAATGCCGAAGAAATTCAAATATCTGTAGTGAATTATTTATTAATTTGAGAATATGTGGAGGAACATCTCCGTATCTATTCAGCAAGATTAATCTGCCCTGTTGGGCCTACGCGTGCTATTTATATTCGTTGTCCGAATCGCTATCGATAACAGCACTATAGAACATAAACGTACGCGTTTTCCTTAAACCATTTATAGCCATTACGCAAGGACCAAGGACGTTTTCAACGTCGATAAGATAAGATAGGTTTTCAAGGCGTTTGCGCATTATCGAAATATTAAACCACGTGAAGGTCTAAGGCTGTAAAGATGAAAAATGTGGTAAATTTCACAAACAAGTCATTTTTCATCTTTAATCCGTTATTCTTGGCATTTTCTGCACGCGGTGAGTACAATGTGACGGTTAAAATACTGTTTAGATCTTAAGTGATAAAAAGAATTAAACTTAAAAAACATCTGGAATAAAACAAGTTAAGCTGGAAAATAAAATTTAGGAGTCCTGAAAATAATTATTATGTCCTCATGAAAATTCAGTTCGGCGGTGATTAAGAAATAATACATCAATAACAGTTATAATTTATAAACTTCGGAAATTCCATACATTTGGTTTTAAGATTTCCCAGAGAATGTAAAACAATTGGACAAATAATAACAGTTTTTTTATTTATTGTTGTACTAGAACAGATACTGCAAGCAGATCTATATAATAGCTAGGAGGCATCATGTATATAAAACAAGCTAACCATTATACTCGTCGCCGATTTACTGCATTTTTTATATAATTGTTGCTCATTATATAGGATACTCTTCGCAGTTTTTTTGTAAAATTAGTTTTAGACATTTTTTGTTTAATTATAAAACATTGAAAAAAGATCTAAATTAAAATAATTAATAAGTTTTTTATCTATTCGTCGATATTTTTTAAAGACAATAGGGTTCTTCCTCTAGGTAATACTAACTTACTATACTATCCAATTTTCAATACAATCGGACTTTTCTTTCTTAAGTTATCGTGTTCGTACAGACAGACGAACGGACATTTTGAAAGTTGTTCAGAATTCGATCACCAAAACAGTGATGCGAAAACTTTTTTTTTTACGAAAAATATTGCCGGTTTTAGAAATGTGCCGATCGAAGGCGATATACTCTTCGCTTTGTATTTGCTGCGGCAAATCTCTATTTCAAATTTAAATATAAATTTCAAAAAGGTGAAATTTTCTTAATAAATACGTCGACTGAAAGATCGTGTGATGTCTCTACAGAAAGAGAGATATTGGCATTTTGTCGGTGTCGTAAATTGCGACGGCAAAATCGGAAATTGGGCTCGGCACGTGCAAGTCAAAAACATATACATTAAACATGTTTTATTATGCCTCTCTTCTTATTTTCTAAAGTATTATGTCCAAGATTCTGACAAAAAGGGCAATGAGAAAATTGAATAAAAATTTTAGTAATAACCGCTGCCAAGAAATCACTACTTTCACATCCAGATTTACCATTCAAGTTTCTTTGAAAGAAAACATCAAAATTATTCTGATATAAGTTAAATCTGTTCCCTTTTTAACATATAGCTTTTTATACATATGCTAGAAATTAAGACGCCACTAAATACAATTTATTTTTAACCGACTTAAAAGAAATTGTAAAAGAAGGAAGTTTTCAATTCGATCCGTATGATTGTTTTTTTTTTTTCATGTGTATTCAAGCATTTTTCGGTAATGGCGTAAGCGGTTTCTAAGAAATTATTTTGTAACTGTAGAGAATGGGTGGTGCTCTATGTTAGTTTCACGAAGCCTTGTCTAGTATACGAGTAAAAAGCGGAAAATTTTTGCTTTTCGATAATTTTATAGTTTTGGCGGAGTCGCCGGTAACAAATGTCTACCAATTAATAATTAGATATTTTCGGAGAAACTGTTGTTGAATCTGATATCAAAAGTTAAAAATACCAAATAGCTAATCCAGTAGAGTTACCATAATTTTGAACTTGAAGATTTACATGAAATTGGGCCACCAAAAAGGGTGAAAAGAATTGTTTTCAAAAATATAGAACCGACTTTAAAAAACGGTCATAAAAATTATAAAATACAATTTCACCTCCAATAGATTAATTCAATCTTATTACCTAATATCGATTTTGGGGTACATGTAAAAATGAACAAACAAGAAAATCTAACAAATTTTTACTCGGAGTCAAAATCGCTTCGCATAAGGTTCTAGTAGAGTGATGGTGAAATTTTATTTCATAATTTTTTTAAAAGCGATTCAATTTTTTTCATTTTTGATAGATAAAAATTGGAATATTGCATGATATGACGTTATGGCACATATCTCAACTGCGTGTATATAAGTGTATTCAATAAGTGTAAAACACCAAAGTTTGTTTTATGTTACGGATAAAAATGGTGCGAATGAAGTAGTAGTATTTGAACGCCCTTATCTTACATTTTAAATTGTATCGAAGTGGTTCCATCTACTAAAACACCATTGTCCTAAAATTATGATTAACAATAAGCTGTTGCAAATTGGGTGATGTTATTTAACTGAAAATAAGTGTAAGTTGTACATAAATAAATACTACAGGATTGTTGAAGAATATTTTTGTCAAAAATTTGCTTATTAGGGAGATCTCCCTTCACTTGGAGCATCGCTCTTAAGGACATAAAATAATAGTTTATAACCTCCTGCGTGAAGATATTCCTATGTAGACCAGGTGGTATGGGCGCATGCGTTTCGAATACATTTCGAACACAGTTTTTTTACTGAAATAAGTTCAGGAGACACTGCCGATTACGAAATTCCATGTTATTAGACGGTAACTTGATCTGATATTGTTTAAAACAAATCTTATTTATAACAAAAATAAATATTCCATTTTTCAATCATATACATTTTTTTCGATTTCTTAACCGATTTCCGGCAAGAAATGTTAGATAACTTTCTTCTTAAAGTTGATATTTGCAATGTTATTAATTTAAAGGGCTTCGCCCTGTCCAGCATTTCAAGTGCCAGGATGCTTCGCGTCGTGGATGTCTGGCTGGCTCTGGAACGAGTGCCCGGGAAAACAAGTTGTACATTATAATTTAAAATGAACTTGTTTTACTTACTTATAGTCGAAGTATTGAGGGTTCAAACACCCAGTTGGTTAAATGTTAAAAAAATATTTTACTTCATTTTATGTTAACGAGTATTTCACCACTTAAGTTGGAATTATGCAATTAAACATGTCCAGAACTAAAAGTTATTTACAAAAAAATGCGAATAGTGTTTTATGGAATGTGTAACAATTATACAAAAAGTGCGAAAAATGAATATTTACTGTAGTTTTAAATGCTGAACGACTCTGATTACATCATGGTCACGGAGATAAGTTATAATAATTTGGTGTATTTTATCACACGTGAAGTGTCTGCTTTGAGAGGTGCTGCTGCATGAGACGTACGTATACGTATTAGTTTAAATACTTTAATCGAAAACCAAGAGGAGATACAACTATTGATGATAAAATAAAGTAACAAAAATTCTATTCTAGGTAACACTATTCAGAGGGTCATAATTTCATATTTAGCTTTAATATCAACCATATGAAACACATAAAATCACAGCAGATATGTTATATTTAGTTTACACATAGTGAGCTCCTTTTTTTAATTGGATTTCAAAGTTGCAACATGATCAAAGTTTAATTGGTAGGTTCCATTTAGCTTAATGAAGCAATAATTTCACAACTTTGACATTATTACTTAGACATGAAACAGCCGCCACCAATTTTATTACTTCCACATTCACGTAGTGGAATGGAAGTATAGTCATCGTGAGCGTCGAGATTTTAAAATTAACGACTGTCGGTCGGTCGTTCTGTCTGTAACTTCTTTTGAGCGCACAATTACTCTGGAACAGTTTAAGATTTTGAGTTGAAATTTGATGCACTTATGTATTGTAACTGGATTATATTTTGAACCTATTCCGTTGAAGAGTTGGGAAGCAAATAGCGACAAATGAGTAAAACAAGCTAGTAAGAGATGAGAAACTTGTAGTTTAGTGTATATACTAGAAGCCAAGGTTTTAAATTTTTTAATGATGTCTACCACCCCCACTCCATTATTAAAGAAGTTAAGGTGGCCATTTCCTAGAAAAAAATATTAGACTACCTAAGTAGAACCATACTAAGACTATTGCTATGAATTTTCACTCAATGATTTTAGTAGTTTGCAGAACAGTTAGATTTAAATTTAAAAATTATGTTAATATTCCTAATTCGTAATTTTAAATCTAACTATTCTGGTAACGACTGGAATTATTGAGTGAAAATTCATAATAATCTTGTCATGGTTCTACGTAGGTAGGTAGTCTTATAGTTTTTTTAAATATACGTACTAAGAAAAAAAGTAATGACCAAGAATAATAAATATTTCCCTATCGGATGTCTCTTTCTAGGAAATTGTCGCCTTAACAAGATAACATTAAGATATTGATTTGAAAGATACACGAATGTATTATAACGAGATCTGGAACTAGATTATATTTTGGGCTTGTTCTGTTGAGAAGTTGGTTTCTAAATAGGGATAAATATCTTGCCCTATCTTGTCTCAGCCTGTCTCTTTCTGTCTCATCTTCTCTTATCTTGCCTTATCGTGACCTGTCTTATCTTGTCTCGTCTCGTCTTGTCTAGTCTTGTCTTGTCTTGTCTTGTCTTGTCTTGTCTTGTCTTGTCTTATATGCATTCTGTTGCTGTTTAAGAAATTACTATTACTACATCCAGATTTCCTATCCAGATCTCGTTAAACGAAAACATTTTTGGTAAGTACTTGACTTAGAAATTTTTTTTAATATTATACTTGCATTTCAATATGTCGAGAAGTTGTTCATAGTAGTTTAATAATGTAATAATTGAAATCGTCTGCCCTGAAAACCTATAAAACCATATGCTACTGCAATACTTTTTTGCTAATTATTTCCACTAAAGAACAAGTGGATAATGAAAACATAAGTCAAAAAGTCACATCTTTTATTTGCATAATTTAGTTATGGAGGAATTAAGAAGAAAATGTGGGTATTGAAGTGGCATGTTGATTTGTTAGTTTTCACATGTTATGTTTAAAAGTCTGTGAACAATTATTTCTATATACTGAAATGCAACTATAATCTCAAGATGTTTCCGCTTAAAGTTACTTGGGAAATCTGGATGTGGACGTAGTTATTCCTTAGGCAACGGTTTTAATTCAGTTGTCCTCAACACATTTTATTAAAAAAACTAAGTATTTATAATAAAATTTGCATTTGCTTGTACCTATCTATAGAATATATTGAAAGGCAGTAAAAAGTGCCGATCAATATATGGATCATTGTGGTATTAAACAAGTTTGGCCAAAAAGTTTATTCATTACTACATGATTGTAATCGGGTTTACCAGTGGAGAATTAGAATTCGTAACAACTGACAAAATAAATCCCTTATTTGTAGCTTTATAGCACATCGGTGTGGATGAAATTGAAGTTCAACTCGAAATAAACAGAATTAAAATTAATTGGATTCCTTGTAAGAAATATCAGTAATACAGAATATTGAAATATCCAGGTGTCACGCGAGTTGAATTTGGCACATTTTATTTAATTTATGGTGAAACAAGAGGAATCTAAACCTTAGCTTATCACAATCAACCCCATCGTGTTAAAGAATGATTTCCAAGTGGATTGTCAACTTGGAATTCTGTACGCGAGTACTGTTTTGATTTCATTTCTAAAATTACCACGCATTAATTTCCACGCTAACGTTTAAAATCTATAAATAATATAGTAGTACATTTCGAAAGTAAAAATTTTCATTAGTTGTGACTGCCTGATTTCTCATAAGAATTCGATGTGACGTACTCACGACCATCTTAGAGGTGGCACACAAATATGGTTGAATAAAGAGTTCTTTGGACTTTTAAATAGTATAAAAGAATGTCGGTGTCTGCCTGGAGTTCACGGCGCATAGTGGGGTGAGAATAAGTAACTTTCGGCCGAAATTCTGAAATCTAATATCAAATAATCTCATGATTACAGGAAAAATATTGCAAAAAATATTGCTGACAAATTGGGATAATTGGAATCGAAATAACTGAGTAAAATTCTGAAATAGGCAAAGGAAATAACAAATATGCGCAATGATGAACAAAATTAAATATTACACATATTTAATTAATTAAAATCTGTCATCAGAATCAGAATGCCATGATTGCTCGTCACCATCGTCATCGTCATCAACATCACCTTGGCATTCGGAGACAGGAAGTGGCATTAACAAATCTAAATCGTCCTTTGGCAAGTGTTGGAGTTTCTTTTTGGCTAGCTTCCTGTAGATCATACAAAAACTTCATAAATTGTTTCAAATGATTTGAATTTAAATTAAAAATCATATTTTCTTCATTCTTCAGTGCCCTCTATAATAACCTTGAGATTGGACATTGACAGTCGTATTTATTTGACGACCTCGTTATTGTTGAAAATTTTAATATTTTGATCATTAGTTGCGGTATAGGTAACAGTCTAGGACCACACGGTATAATAAAAATATTAATTTGTAACCAAAATCGCAAAGAATGTGCCCTAAATCTGTGATAATTACTCATTTTAACCATGCAAACAAAATTGCTCGATATGGCTCAATACACAACTAAAAGTTTTCTACGAACAATGTTTATAAATAAAATTTACAATAATTATGATTTATACAATGTTTTTATTCAACAATGTTACTATTATTTTTTCGCCTAGCATATGTGAAAATGAATCATATTAACCCTAGAAATATGACCGAAAGTAATATTTATCGTCCTTTGGGCCGCTATAGTATATAGCAGCCCTTAGCTATCACCTGTTCTTTGCTTCGCTCGCTCGGGCAGCTAATATCCGCGGGCTACTAATGCTC
This sequence comes from Stenurella melanura, assembly GCA_963583905.1. NCBI lineage: Eukaryota > Metazoa > Arthropoda > Insecta > Coleoptera > Cerambycidae > Stenurella > Stenurella melanura. Next base: position 47,394,841 of record OY757313.1, read on the forward strand.
GTTTTCTGCCCTTGGGACACAATATACTATTATTTAATAAAAATATTAAAGATATAACACGTACCTGAAGTAGACGGCTCCACAACCAAATAGTAGAATTTAGAAGAATTAACAACAAAACACAGCAATCAAAGTTCACTTAACAAATCGGCTTAATACAACGCAATGTTTGTAAGAACTCAACTAAAGGGTAGAAGCAAGACGGTTGTCCATCCGGAATATTCGCTATCATAATGCGTTTATGTATTGTATTTTCTACATTGACTGCACTTTGGTTCTGACATTAATGCCAAATTTTGAGGTCTTTTAACCCTCTGTGCGGCAGGGTAATGGGTGGCACACCAAGTTTTTCTATAACTACTACAACTGTTAACTATCTTCCTATATAAAGGTGATTGTGATTTCCTCCCACGCAGGCCAAGAAAAAAATTTGTAACCGGAAGTCTATTTTTTTTTGTACTTTCGGCTATAGCATTAGGAAGAAAAATGTTGACTACCACAGCCTTTGTACTACTATTTGATCGATTTGATCGTTTTTCCTGACACATTCGGTAGCATTTTTAGTGGTCGGATGTCGCCTCAAAATATATAGGCATTTAGGAAGAAGAAAGCAACATATAATTTTTTTTTATCTTGACGTTTATTGTGATTTTCATGAAAACCGAAAAATCCAACAGCATCCCTAAACTGAGCTCTTATTATTATTTAAAAAACGTTATATTTCAATATTATCTCTGAAGTTGTTTCCACAAACGTCAAAATACTTTATAACACTTCATTCGAATACTAACAGTCGACGGACGTTTTTGCCAACCATGTTAACATAATCTGTAAACGATGTTTTAATTATATCCCGATGCTGCCAACATGATTGGCGAAACGCAAATCGAGCGACAATATTCAAGCTACTACTTCACAGACAACGTCACAATTTCTCTAGGATTAAAATATTGAATTCATAAAAAATCAATAGCAACTCAATATAATTTAAAGGAATTTGGAATAGAGTTCTTTTAATATGCCGTGAACGAAATATTTCACAAAGTCTGACATTCGCAATTCGGTATTTGTCCATCGTGCACGCCATATTAGAGATTGCAATTTACAACGTTCAATGCTATACAATTTCCTTCATCATGCGGCTGATGCTTCTGATAGATTCGTCCACGATTACGTTTAATTTGTCTGTCTAACGTTTCACCAGTTTAATAGGGCGCATTTCCAACAATATGGATTAAAATGTAATTTCTTCGACATTTTCGGAAAGGTTTATTTAAACAGAAGTCATTACAAATTGAAATTGTAAATAAGGATTCTGAGTATGATTTTTTTAAACTTATGCCATTCTTAATACTATTTTTTTATTAACAATACATACAAACAAATTTTATGTTTTGCGCAAAATTGATACACAGAATATCTGAGATTTTTTACTTTTAAAGAAATTCAAGAAGACGAAGAAAATTATACTTCCCGACTTTTATTTACTAGAAGGCGATTCTCAATTCGACCAGTATATACAGGGTGTAATCAGTTTCATGTCATTAAAAAAATTGGTAATGGGGACCGACTAGACAAACAAAAAACCTTTGACTTTTCCCTCTAGGGGCACTTTGAAAAAACTGACCTGAGTTAACATATTAAATATTTTTCTAAATATTAATGTAGAAAATAATTGAGAACCACTGCTTTCCTTGGTCAAAGGACTTGTAGTTCCCAATTATACAACTTTTAAATTGTCATAAAAAAGTGATGTCCTCGGCGTCACACGCGGTGTCAAAGCAAAAGCTTTGTTTGGATCATCGACCGCCTTTGATGGACCGCCTCAACCGAAGGCAATTATAAAGAGGTAAATAATTCGTTATCTTTTCCTGCACAACTGCAAGCAAATAATGGCCATAGAAGTTTAAACAGAGCATTTCTTTACATGTGTGAACTATAAATACACAGTGACCCGAAATTCAGAAATAACAAACACAACGAACGGCGGGGTGGGTTGGACGTGTGTACATAACGAAACACCCATAGTAACTAAACTATTGCACAAGGGAGAGTCAGAGTGTAAGGCAAAGACACGCGCGACGATCTAGACCTATCTCAATATTCCAGTAGTTCTCAAAAGATTTTATTGAAAATTTGCGAAATTCTTGTTTATTTTTTTTTCTCCAAAACTATAAGCTTTAGACCCCATGTTATATAAGGTGTTTTTGTTTGTCTTGTGTCTTGTCGTTCCCTACCACCAGTTTTTTTAATGACATGAAACTAATTACACCCTGTATATGGTAAAGTGATAGAACAATTGCAGAAACGAAACTTCGCCCTTTTATGCCACAGTTTTTTTGTTAATATTAAATTATGTTTTTGTACTGTTTCAGAGGTTTCTCTCATGTTAATGAGGGCTTCCATTTGGCCAACCATTAGCATAGTAACTATTGTCTTCTTTGTAGGTTAGTTAAATTACCGTTATTATTATCTTTTTTATGTGATTTGCATCAATTTCCTGACTATACTTGTATCTATTATGATGTTTTTCTATGCTTCAATATATACAGGTTGATCTATTTGAAGACGTGCTAGGCTTTAATGGAGTTTTTAGGGATCAAGCCAGTTACTGACTATGTGAATGGAGCTCTAGTTCCAGAGTTTTCTGATTTATTCTGCCAGAGGTTTATTTTTTCGATTTTTTCCATGTTTTTTCTTTAAATTGTTACTAATGAAAATTTCAATTTCGTGTGTTTGAGTCTTAGCGTTATGTCTGGTTTATTATGTGTTATCGTTCGGTAAGTACTGATTTCCCTGTTCCAATACAGCTTAACCTGCTCATTATCTAGGACCGGAGAGGGCTCGTATTTATAGAAATAAGTTCTATTCTCTATTAGAGCGTATTTTATGGCTATTTCCCTGTGAGTGACTTTTGCAGTGTTATCGTGGCAGTGGATATAATCAGTGGGAACTGTACCATGATGCATCCTGTTATTATGTGGTTAATGGTTTCTCCACATTTTCTGTAGTTTCTGGTCATGACTGTTTGGTCCTGGATGTTGACCATGTAACCGTCGATCTCCGCAAAAATGTTTCCTTTCGTTAGCCATTTGTTAGCTGCTGCTTGATCGACATGGGACTGATTCAATTAGAAGTGGTGTCCTTTACTGCCCATAATTCTTTCTTCTCGAGGTCTGTATGAATATTGTATTTGAGTTGTATGTTTCTGTTTTTAAAGTTAAGTGGCGTATATCTAATGTCTGCGTGCATGATGGCTTTATGTAATTGACTCCCATTCTCTAAGGTAAAAATATGTTCTAAGAGTCCATGTCGCATAGATCTCATTAATGCCTCTTTCATCTGCTTCTCTGGGTAAGATTAATCTTTCGATGAATGATCTCGGGTGGAGAGCTCGGTATTTCGTGCATATTGTTCGTGTTACTCTGTTAAAGTCCTGGAGGTCTGTATTATTCCATTTGATGGTACCAAAGGAGTACTGCAGTAGGGGAATGGCGTAGCTATTAATAGATGTTGCTTTATTCCTGTGTATTGAGGATCTGCGTAAGGCGTTTTTTGTATTTGGCTTTTTTTACCTCACTAGATTCAATATGAGTCGATTGATAGTACCCTAGGTACTAATAAACTTCTCCTTCATCCATCGCCTTAATGTGCTTATTTTCTGTTAGGCTTCATGCTCTTTATGTGTTCCTCTTTCTATATTTTCAATTTAACGTTTGTTAATTCCAAAAGACATGTCTTGACTGTTGGTTTCAGTTATTTCAAAGAGTGTTTGTGATTTGTTGCTGCGTAGAGCTTGAGATCGTGCATAAGTGGCTCAATTACAAGTTTCTTCAAAATGAAAACTAAAACTATTAACGTTTCGAAAAATAATTTATCTCAGTCAAAACTTTTAAAGACAATATCTTATTTTATTTTTTTTATTTATATTTATTTTTATTCCCTTCTATACTATTGTCAATAGAATTGAAAATGCAAGTGTCACTCCGGTTTCACGTCGACATATTACTACCAAACTTTAAGCCATTCATTACCAATTTTTGTCAGTTACACGCTACCGTAATACCGGAACTTTTACTCGTTGAGAAATCTTACATAATTCTTGGTTCAATGAAAACTCTTCAAAGCTTTTAACCCGACGCTCTAACTAGACGACCCCACTTGCATACAAAATATCCCTGAACTCGCCCCCGGTAACTAACCGGGGCCAGCGCTCATTCCATTTGAAACTAATGTGGGTCATAGGCAGGGCCGGCCTTAGAAAAAGGCGATCGACTCAGGTGCTTTGTCGTTTAACTGTCGACAATATCTGTTAATCATGAAACAATTGCCTAGTGAAATCGACTTGAAGTTAGGAGCAATCTTAATCCAAACATTTTTTTATTCATCGATTTAACGTCGGACCATTTCCGCTACTAACACTAATCTATTTACTTAGCAACATAAAGTGCCGAAATATTTCACTTTCTGCTACTAGAGCCAAATTTTAGATAGACCTTATACATGTATTGAGCTTCGAAAATTCGCCCGCAGACACTCTCAGACGTCCTGGGCGCCGTTGAAATGCCCACCATGATGCAACGTCTTAATTCTTGTAAGTTGTAGTATCTCTATAACCAGTAGTCGGATTTTAATTTTCCTAATCTCATTTTGAACATGACAAAACGTACTTTCAAAAAGATTGCATGCATTTTTAGTGTAGGTATGGCGGTTTTCCTACTATTAAGAAGACAGGAAGAAGACGAAAACGTTTTAGAGGAAATCAACCTTACCTCTACAAAATGCCTCGAATATATTTTTTGTTAAAATGATTGTAAGTTAAGATGTCACTAGACATAAAGAAGGCATTATTAGTTTAATACATCGAAAAATCTTTTTCCAAGAAAAGAGATTTTTTTTCCTTCTTCAATTCTTTGGGACTTCCTGCCACATGTATGTTTTTTTTTAAGCGGTGCTAGGGGAATCTACAAAATGTATCACAATTAACCAGTATTTTACTGGTAAATAACCTCTACACCTGTGACGTTTGCGTCAAAGGATCAGTTAGAGGTTGTTTTTTTCTAAATAAACAACACAAATAAGTATAAAAACTTGAAATTAAATATTTCGCCGACGTTTCGGAAATCTAATCTGTTTCCTTTTTCAAGGCTTCTTTGCTGTGTATGACAAATACACAGCTCTAAGAATGTTTGTTATATTCAACATCCATAAATACTTACTATTTACATAGAACTGTTATACAATGTTAAGTTTGTAAAGTTCCTCTTTTAACATTGGCAGCCAAGTTGTCGTGACATCTACGGAACAATTCGACACGCAACTATCCTCATTCAATAATATTATCGCGGATTCTTTAATTTTTCTTTTTTTGCTGTCTGCCTCTTTTCTTAAAATTTTTGCCGAGTCCCAGTTTATTTTATGTCCGTTCTCGACAAAAATTTTAACAAAAGAGGCAGATAACAAAAAAAGAAAAATTATAGAATCCGCGATAATATTATTGAATGAGGATAGTTGCGTGTCGAATTGTTCCGTAGATGTCTGTACAACTTGGCTGCCAATGTTAAAAGAAGAACTTCACAAACTTAACATTGTATAAAACCTAAAAAACTGTTAACTGTATCAACAGTTCTATGTACATAGTAAGTATCTATGGATATTGAACATAACAAACATTCTTAGAGCTGTGTATTTATCATACACAGCAAAAAAGATTTTTCAAAAAAGCCTTGAAAAAGGAAACAGATTAGATTTCCGAAACGTCGGCGAAATTTAATTTCAAGTTTTTATACTTATTTATGTTGTTTATTTAAAAAAACCAGCCTCTAACTGATCCTTTGACGTAAACGTCACAGCCGTAGAGGTTATTTACCAGTAAAATACTGGTTAATTGTGATATATTTTGTAGATTCCCCTAGCACCGCTTAAAAAGAAAACAGACATGTGGCAGGAAGTTCCAAAGAATTGAAGAAGGAAAAAAAAATTAAGATAATGCCACAAATAACATTTAGACAATATTAAGAGAAGAGACTTGAGACATAAAGTATGTATTTTATAGATAACTATGGTTTATTTTGGTTTTGCTGAAATGACATTTTTCTATAAATTAAAAAAATATGTATCAGGCTCCTAAAAAATTTTCACAAAAGAATAAACATGTACCCAAAACTTTTAACTCCCTTGTGCGCTGACCTTCCCAGGTGCAAAGTAAGGTACATCTTATCCTGGACATATCGGCATTTGCTACATTTGTTTTTGCATGTACGTGTTATTGGGTCGTGAAATCTATTATCTTAGTATTAAAAAAAACTGATTTTAGAAAATAGCCAAGCCAACAATAAACTTATATAACTTTCTCACCTAGAGGCACTTTGAAAATTCTAAGCAGATAAATAATGTGAACAGTTAGCTACGAAAAAATTGAGCATATCTAATTTCTATATCTCATTGGCTGTAGAGAGATCTAAGACTTGGCAATTAAGAATGTTCAGTGTGCAAAATTCACTTAAAACTACTGCCTGAAAATATCACACTATACAATAAACTAACGCTGAGTCAAAAAAAAATAATAATTAAGAAGATCTTGGTTCAAGATCAAAAAGAAACAAAACCAACACACAATAGACCAGTCAGCCAGCTCCTCCTATGTATATCTGCATCTAGAACATGAACGGATTGGTCAGGTCTGTAAGTGACCGGGTAGCGAATTTAGAATAAAGTATTTGACCAATATCTAACATCCAAAAAAGAGTATGCACGAATGTCAGGGTATCCGCGAACGTCTGAATAAGATACTTGATGTTACTAATGTTAGACAAAGGTAAAGCTACAAAAACAACGCAGTGCTATCGGAACAGCAAGGTTCCAGAGATATTAAATAAAATGTCAATTTTGGGTGCCCCCTTCAGAGGCCTGCAGCGTCCTTAGGAGGGATTTCCGGATCAATGTTTATATGAACTTTTTTTCATATTTTTTTATGTAGAATTACCCCTAGAAATTAATGACCGCATACCTGTATATAGTTTTCCAAGATATGTATGACCTATGAGAGCATTTATAAAATCAAGACTTTACCTGCAGCATTATTGCAGTGTGTACATCACATAATGGCAGGTTTGATCCTGCTGGCCTTTGAAAAGAAGTGCACACAAAAAATCAACATGGGTGTTATTTTCACAAAATTTAATAACAGACGTAACGGGCAATTACCACCTTTATTATTTTTTTGTTTTGTTATACTTAATGAAAATGTTTGTTTTTACGTTTATTTTCTGTTATTGTTTAATGTTTCTAATGTTTAAAAGCAGTCCTGGAGGGGGCTAGAACCTTCGGTGGGACGCTGGCTTTAAAGATGTAGTTTTCACAACCGACACTCCGATAACCAGGTGGTTTTGAGTTTGAGTAATCTCCCGATTATGTTAGCGTGGTTAGTGAAACGTGGGTTGAGTATTGATATTCGAATGGTGTGTTCAAAAGTTTTGTTGTTTTGTGCAAACTACGTCTCCAGAAGTAGATAAAAGTTGCATGTCAGTTTTTAATAGGCGTTAGCTAGTTGATTTTTCGTTATTTTTAATGTTTCTAATACACTAAAAGCTATATTTGAATCTGTGATCTAAGAATTTATTGTCCACCCCTGAAATCTCATGAGCACCCCCTACTATCCTTCTATCTACAGGCCTGTCAAAGACGCGGCAAAAATCTTTGAGTTGTTGACTAGAAATGCTTGCTAATGCTAAATTTTACAAATACCGCTTTGAATCCTTTTGACAATCATCAGGAGGAGAGAAACTTATTTGAGCTTAACAATTTCACGAAATCGTCTATCCGATTTAGCTCTTTTTAACCAACTTTTAAAAAACGTTGAAAGAGGAGGTTCTCAGCTCTACCCGCGTGTATGTTTTCTTTTATGTTTTTTCAACCGTTTCTCTGGAATGAGTTACCGATTTCTATGGGAATCTTGTACAAAATGTAGAGTATGCTCGGCTCTGGTTTTCCATTAGTTTCATCGAGCTGTCTTGTATAAGGTGAGCAAAAATCATAAAATGTATTTTCTATTCAAGAATGTGGCGAAGGCGCCGTGGAAAAAAACATTGTTAAAATTGCTGGTTGGTTATTTCCGGAGCAGCTTATACGAAATCTGGTGTCAGAAGTTAAACGTTCGAAATGGCGAATCCAATAAGACTGCCATAATTGCATAACTTTTGCAGACTTACATGAAATTTAACCACTAATAAGGATGATTTTGTTTAATTAACTTGAAATTGGATTACCCGAAGTGTGTGAAAACAAAAGCATCGAGCGCTGAATACTTGCTTCGTAGCATGGGTTTTGAAGATTATAATACTATTACGTAATGCAAACATTAATACACTACTTATAATGCATACACAGAATATTATTAATATTCGTAAAGAAAAATTCCGCTCCAAATTCAATTTTGGACCACTGTGCTGCTTTTTGTTATTATGTACTGAATAACTTCATACGATAAAAATATCAAATCCACGAATATAAGTCAAATGTTAATATTACGGCTGTCAATTGACACTTTTTTGTCTAATTTGGCAGCTGATTTTGTTTTACTCTGCTTTCTAACTAGCTTTAATTATTCAAAAATCTTCGAAGCAGCTATTTTTGTTTGAAATTTATAAAGTATAGGTCATATTCATTTGACAGCTTTCAAGCCATCAACAAATGTTTTATGCCAAAAAAAATTGTTTAAATAATAATTTTTGATATAATTTAGTGAGTAACTTCATACGATAAAAATATCGAGTCCTTAAAGCTAAAGATCGTAACTCGGAGTATTGGTGATGTCTCTAGGTCAAAACTTAATGCCTAATTTGTCATTTATTGACAGCTTGACAGGTGTCAAATGACATGATCTGTACATTACAATTTTCAGACAAAAATAGTTGCTTCGAAGTTTGTTCAATAATATAATTAAAGCCAGGTAGGAAATAAAGCAAAGCAAAATCAATTGTCAAATTAGACAAAAATGTGTCAATTGACAACTGCCAAATTGATATTTGACTTATATTCGAGAATTCAATATTTTTATCGTATGAAGTTATTCAGTATATTATATCAAAAATTATTTAAAACAATTTCTTTTGGCCTTTAGCTTAAAATAATACAAAGGGAACAATTTTTCAAAATTCGGGCAACGAGGATTTGCTGAAATATCGGTGAACTTTAATTTATGTAAAAAATGTGGTTCATCTTCGACAAGATTTGTGCTTTCTAGTGATTTTTTAACCAAAAATTCGATTTGAGACCACTGTGCGCCGGTGAAATTTTATTCCATAATTTTTAGTGGTCGTTTTTTAAAACCGGTTCAATGTTTCTTTTAATTTCATCACCAAAAAATGAAACATATTGAGTTGAATTATAATAATATTATGAAAGATTTTGCTACAAATAAAACTTCAATCATCCGGTTATTTTGCGTTCTTATACATTACTTTTATATTTTCTACCATTACAAGGCACAAATGTAGTGACATCTTTCTGCATGGTGCCAAAGGGCCCCGCGTGAGATTGGGTCTCATAATTGCAAAGCGGCCCTGGTCACAAGAATCTCGTTCTGATTTTGCTATCCTATTCCTATCCATACCATAACATTGGATCCACGACTTATTGCGTTCCATTTTTCCATTAACCTCGCTCCTGCTGTCTGGGCCGACTGGGAAATTTCCATATCATGGACGCAGCTTTCGTGGTTATTTATCGATCCCGATTGCATTGTTTTAGAACTTTAGCAATTAATTTCTGCATAACTTATTTGTAACAAACGAACTATTAATAAATATACAGGGTGTTTGGTAAAGCGATATCGACCCTGAATGGGGAATATTGAAGGTCATTTGGCATCTATACTTTTAATTTTCTTTGTTGAAAGATTATTCATTTCGCTAACGAAAAAAATATATATATATTTCAGAATAAGTATCAAAAGTTAAATTGAGAGCACAATAAGCCCAGGAGGCTGCAGTGCCCTTGGAGTTTTCTACAGATGAGCCCTGGATGTTAATGGAAAGTGTAACACTTACATAAATGATGAAAAATTGAGATAAAATAATAGCACAAAATCGGCATTATAAACAAGAACCGTGGCATTTTTCATATGGGTATATTTGGTCACATAGATGACAAATGACATATACCTTCCGTTTAGGATCAGCATCGTTTTACCAAATACCCTGTATGATTAGAAAACCTACGACAAACAAATATATTTATTACATTTATCGTGGGAAATTGCTTGAATCGATTATTGCACGATACGTAAAAAAATGAGAAGTATGCAATTATGCGATATATACAGGATGTTAAACAAATATATCGATATCTCTTATGGACTAAATCCTGAGACCAAAATAAGAAATGTGTTGCTAGGACATATGTGAAATCTTCATTTTGTCCGTAAATGATTTATCCAAATATTTTTGGAATGTCCAATTTTGAGGGCTATTTTTGCTGATTCGTGTCTACAAGTTCGATTATAGTTCCCGTTGAAGAAGGGTATTCTAGTTGTATTAAATCCAGAGACGTCGACCATTTCCATTCATAAAATTTTTACCTTTGAGATTTGGATCATGATCTAATAGCCTTAGCATCATCCGGAGATAATTCATGTCCAGAGGATGATTTAGGTGTTAGTTTTAAAACTTCTCTATTTTATCATCTTTATGTGGTATTATTATACATACCATCAAGATTTTTCAGTTACGAAAAAAAGAGTAAAAGAATATTAATTAACAACAATTATTCATTTCAACGAAACTTAAATATGTGAGGGTTTTCAACATAAACATAATTAATTTCATAAATTTGGCGGTGTAAAGGATAACAGAATTGCATGGAGCGATGAGAGTAGGTTTCACAATAATGGTGTAGTAGCGAAACAAAACTGCCGGCACTGTGTAAAGGAAAATTGCATTTTCCCCCGCAGTATATCCATTTAAGCACATAGTAGGTGAAGCTGTCGATTGCATAGTTACTAATATTGTTTAAATAACAGCATATTTTTTTATAGTGTTTGTGAACTTATTATAAGAAAAATGTTTAACGTTATTGTCAAGTTCTTTCCTTAAACGAGGTGCCATAAAACTAAATGTTTTTTGAAACATTGCAGTTTTATGGTGTTGTGCCAAAAAATTATCTATATATCTAGTATTATGATGATGGACGTGGGTAACTAATTTTTTACGTAAATAGATTCCTTGTTCATTTGTACTTAATATTCCATATTTAATATTTTAAATTCATGTAAATAAGGTGATAATATGGTTTCTGTACAGAATCTCATAAATGAAGCGCCTACAAGAGTACTGTACTTTTTGAACGGTATTTCTCATTAGAGAAGACGTAGTATTTCCATATACCACATTGCCATCATCAAATAGAGTTATAATCGATGCAAAATTTAAGTTTAGTATCTGAAGATAAAATATTTTTTTAAATAAACAATTTTTTTAGTCGAAAATGTCAAAGTTTCACTTTATTAACAATATGTTTATCGAATTTTACTGCCGAATTCTTATATGTACATTCCTAAATTTTTATCTTTGATTATCTATTACAAAATTAAGGTCAATTACAACAGAATATTTTCTCATTGAGGGAGTACCTATTAGTTGATTGAGATTTTGACATTTGTATTACAAAAATATCTAAATTTAGATATCCTGCACTTTTATTTGCAAGTATCTCATGGCTTTGTTCACTTTTTGCGTAAAAGAAATGTGGAATTTACAGTTACAATTTCCAGACCTTTAAATAAAACTAAATTGGTCTAGAGAAGATTTATCTCTGTGTTATCTCTTCTCATTTCGATTTGTTTGTTCTTTGCAGGAAAGGCTTCAGCAACAATTGGACGAGCAATCACAGCGTTACGAAGAACAGCTGACAGAGCTCCATTCAGTTATTGCTGAACTTACACGAAAATTACACCAGCAACGAACTATGGCGATAGCCGAGGAGGACGAAGCGTCGGGTAAGATGAAATTGGAAAACAACAGTTTTTGTTTGTCTATGTAGATCAAAGATTGTTTTATTCTTTAATCGTAACGGATTCGATTGTTATGCTTCGGCACACCATTGACAGAATTAATTATGTTAATCATTCTGTGCGCTTTTTGTACTCATTATAAATATTAGACCGAGCTCCTATGACAAAAAGGTACCCCGTCGAACACCTCAAATTTAAAAGGTGAAAATGATTGCAAAACATGCAAAAATCATGTTACGCCCGCCAGACTAGTAAAAATATATAAATTGTTATTTTTCATGAATTTTTGAATTTAGCTAAAAAGAATGATTCTTCTTTTCAAAACACCTGCTTGAAATTTACGCAAATTGTGGCAAATAATGAACCTTTTTTTTTTAATTGTCTATGTAACAATTTTTGTTAATTAACTTCTGACAGACCTTTTGTTATATTTTTTTTTATGAAAGTGCACTTCATAACACCGCCTTGATTTTTTGAATAAAATGAAGTTTAAGATTTCTCTTATCTATATAGACGCAGAGCTGGCTACAGAAATTAAAAATCGGTAAAGGTATTTACACAGAACTTCCCTCTTTATTTGTGCATGGCGGTCACTCTAAAAAATTAATAACTACGAAGTGACATTGAAAATAATAATCGGAATATAGTTATCACTATTATTACAAAGAACACCTGATAAGTGCTCATCCAACAGCAAAAGTTCAATACTAAATAACAGGTGCTAAATATGGAAGGCTTGGGCAAATACCTTTATAAATGTCCACCATGACTGAATTATTTCTTGGGATGACCACCCTGTACATTTTTCAATAATGGTATAATAGGTGAATATGCCTAATATTATTGCCATCTGTCACATTTTCAATTCCACATACACGTAGTGGAGTGGAAGTATAGTGGTGGTTTAAAAATTTAATTTTTTTTTTCAATTTTTCAAAAATGTTTCTAAAAAAATTTTCAAAATGTTTTTCTTCTGAAATAGGTTTAGAATGCCATGACACGTGGAAATTTTAAATTTGAGCAAAAAGGAAAGTTTTCTTCTATTCTACAGTGGTATTTTTTTTAAATTGGTTTAGAATGCCATGAAACGAGAACATTTTAAATTTGTTGCAGCAAAAAAAAAAAATTCCATCTATTTTAGTGGTAAAATTTTTTTCTCAAATAGGTTTAGAATGTCAGTCATGTCAAACGTGAAAATTTTAGATTTGAGGAAAAAAAAATCTCCATCTATTCCAGTGGTAAATTTTTTTCCAAAATGGTGAAAAAAATGTTGCAAATTTTCTTTTCCGAAATAGGTTTGGAATGTCATGAAACGTGGAAATTTTAAATTTGAGCAAAAAAAAATAGTTTTCATCTATTCTATACCCAGTGATAGGTACATTAAAATTGTTTTTCAAAAAAAAATTTTTCAAAAAAATGTAATTTTTTTTTTCAATTTTTCAAAAATGTTTCTAAAAAAATAGGTACATTAAAATTGTTTTTTCAAAAAAAATTTTTTCAAAAAAATTTAATTTTTTTTTTCAATTTTTCAAAAATGTTTCTAAAAAATTTTCAAAATGTTTTTTTTCTGAAATAGGTTTAGAATGCCATGACACGTGGAAATTTTAAATTTGAGCAAAAAGGAAAGTTTCTATTTCTATTCTACAATGGTATTTTTTTTTTAAATTGGTTTAGAATGCCATGAAACAAGAACATTTTAAATTTGAGCAAAGAAAAAAAAATCCATCTATTTTAGTGGTAAAAATTTTTGCCATGAAAACGTGAAAATTTTAAATTTGAACAAAGAAAATAAAATCAGTGTATAACGGTAAAATTTTTTCAAAAATAGTCCAAAAATTCCCAAATTTTTTTTTAAATAGGTTTAGAACGCTATCAAACGTGGAAATTTTAAATTTGAACAAAGAAAAAAATTTTTCCATCTATTTTAGTGGTAAAAATTTTTTCAAAAATGTTGGTAAAAAAAAGTCAATTTTTTTTCTGAAACAGGTTTAGCGTGTCATGAAACGTGGAAATTTTAAATTTGAGCAAAAAAAATTTTTTTTCATTATTTATTCCCTTTAGACGATCCACCCTGTATATTTTCCAGTGAAAGTTCTACCAGTTCTTCGCTGACAGTAGGGTCAACTACCTACCAAATTTGACTGCTCTTCGTCTAGTAATTTTTTAGTAAATGCACCAACAGACAGACAGACTGACGGAATTGAAAAACCTATATTTTCGTAATCTACGTGATCTGAAACATCAGAATCCGAAAAAATCTCGGAGGGTGATTTTTTCTCGAATACAATACTTCCCTTCGGTATGCGAGGGAAGTAAAACTGATAAGGTGCAGTGAAAATTGTCAAGTAAAAACCCTCCTTACTAGCTGAAAAGTACATAGCTCTGCAGCCAGAAGTTCATCCTGGGCAGGGAAGCATGGACAGGCGGTCAAACTCGTTGATTTTTAATTAAAATAAAATCTTTGAGTGCAGCTCTGAAATTTTGTGTAATTATAGAGTTTAACTCTAGAAATAAACAAGCTAACCGTTTACTCTTCGCTGATTTACTGCACTTTTTATATAATTGTTGCACATTCTATAGATACTCTTCGCAGTTTTCTTTATAAATAATATTAGTGTTAGACATTTTCAGTTTAATTACAAAACATTAAAAAAATTATGTAAAATTTTTTTGTTATTTGAAAAAATGTATAACTCTTTTATTTATGGATCGATTTTGTCGAAAAAATAGGGTTCTTCCTCTAGCTAACACTAACTTACTCTCCAAATTTCAATAAAATCGAACTTTTCGTTCTTAAGTTATCGTGCTTACATGAAACGTGATGGACGGGCGGCGGACAGACGGACGGACGGATGGACATTTTGAAAGTTGTTCAGAATTCTATATTTAATTACCTGCCAAATGATATAAAATCAATAGACAAGGAAAATATATTCAAAAAAAAACTTAAGCTATTCATGCTTGATAAATGCCGATACAACACCACGGAATATTTTAACTGATAGACTACTCCACTTACTTTGTTTAGTTTAATTTCTATGACATATAAATATGATTAGGCTATGTAATCTACTCATATTTTTGTATATCTCTCTTTGTTTATTTTCGTTAAATAATTTACCTGTATTCAGAAACTTTGTTTACTAAACTTTTAATTTGTTTCCGAATTTTACATTGTTCGTCTCTCCGTAATGTTTTGTCTTATACAATTGTGTGTTTTAGTGTATAATACTATATTGGCCATTAGCATAAGTTTTTTTTTTTTATATTATGTATGTAAAATTGTGCCTAAATGACCTGTCCTACATCATGTACATGATCAACAAGGATCAATAAATATTTGAATTTTGAATTTGAATTCAATCACCAACACAGTGATATGAAATTTTTTTCTCTACGAGCAATATTACCAGTTTTAGAAATGTACCGATCGAATACAATATACTTTTCCTTTTTGTATTTGCGAAGAGTATAATAAATAAATGTAACGTAATTTTAGGATAAGAAATATCAGCCAAAAAGTTCAAAACAAATTAAAAAAAGTACACCCGTACGGGATTCGAACCGAGAAATCCTCTGTATGTCGTCGCTTAACGCGATGTGCTACAGTCGGTCGGGTGGACGTGAAATTTCAATTATTAGTCTCGTCGGAAGAAGCAAAACATGACATTTTTAAATGTTCATGCCTAAATAAATACATCAGCAGGAAGGCTTCCTAATGTCGATATCGAAAGATCGTAATTGGCATTTTCACAGAAGTGAACGAAAAATAGCACTTCTTGACATTTCACGAATTTGATTTGTTTTTTGTTCCATTAATGTCACTGGTACATTAATAACCGGAAAACCCGGAAGAATAGGGAGATTTTAAACATAAAAATAAAATCGCCAGAACTGCACCTTGACCAATGTCAAGTTTTAATAATTTGAACAATTTTCTTACAACTTTACCGACTTCTGGCAACGTTTAATCCCCGACCTAGACTTCTGAGCTGCACTCAAAGATTTTATTTTGATTAAAAATTAACGCGTTTGACCGCTCGCCCACGTTTCCCTCCCCGGGAAGGACTTTTCAGCAAGTTAAGGAGAGTTTTTACATAAAAATTTTCACGGCACTTGATCATTTTTAATTTCCGTAGCCTGCTCTAGGGGTAATAGTAGCGCGGATCTGACAGAAAAAGGGAGCGAAAGTCAACAGTGGAATTTGAAAATTATTTTTTGTCATTCTTTAAGTTTGTGTCATGCAATTATTATCTGAAAATCACAAGTCTCATATTAACTACTTCTTCAGCGATAACTCGAAAAATAATGCCGTATGAAAAAAAAATCAAATTAAAAGTTAAAGAGAATTTGATAATGCGTGATCTGTGTCAAGATTTGTCCAAAAATATTCATTTGATCTCGAGTTATGGGCAACTGAAGAATTCTCGGAAAAATGTTTCTGCCAGTGGTGTCAAGTGTTAAACCGTTCATTTTACTAGGAAAGAAGAATGATATGGAACTGAAATTTATGGGTCTTTGCTCATTGTATGTACAATCCCATCAACTTCCATAGGTGAAAACGGTTTTTGATTTTTGAAAAAAATTGCTAGGCTACAGCCGAAAAACGATTTTGCATTTTTTCAAATCGCGTTTTTTGCACAAAAAACGGTTTATATTTAAATGATTTGTTTTGCACCTGGCAGAACTGTTTTATTTCTTTAATTTAAAAAAAGAATCATAGCAAAGGGATGATCAGGACGGGAGTTAGAGCTGATAACGTTCTTGCCTCTGTGGAGGGGGAACAAAAAGGGTTATTGACTTCGGACTAAGCTCATTTTCAAGTTCAACTCTCTATTCAACTTGTGTTAAAAGGAAGATCAAATCAAAGAATATTTCCGGGCTGAAACGGTGAGTTATACAAGGTGTTCCTTAATGACGTGCCAATATTTAGGTCATTTTATGAAGAAAGGTCCATATGAACATATGTCCGCATCGGCTTAAATTTTTTGCTACCTACAGGGTATTAAATTTTACTTTTTTTTTAGTCGTTGTTTCTTAGTTTAGTTGTTACGTAGCTCCGAAAATTTTTACCATCTCCCTCTCTCCCTCCTTCCCTAATTGCCCCACCAACTTCTCACCTTGACCAGAATTAGGCTTTACCCTTTCCCTACATCCACCAAAAATTTCAGGTACCCATCATCCTTTTTTCCTGGAGAAAGAATTGGTTTAACACTTGAAACTACCAGCAAGAAGAATTATTCCGTGAATTCTTCAATTGCCCATAACTCGAGATCTAATTAACAGGTTGACTGCCAGGTATAATTTACAGATTTTCTCAGCAGGCCATGAGTACCACTCCGGGTACTCAGGGAAATGACTTTGTACAAGACGTGAGTACCTACTGTGGTACACGTGATGAAGTTAATTTAAAACTGCCGTGCACCACAGTGAGTACATCTTTGGTTGCTTTTACATATAAAATAAATACTCGTGGCCTCAGAGACCAACCTGGTAATTTTGGTTTTTGGCCTGGACGACCTGTTTATTAACAAAAATACAAATTATAATAAACCTCTTAGTAAATACAAATGTAAGCACAACACCTACAGTAATATTGGTTTAGATATATAATTCACGAACAAAACAATCATTACAAAGAAAGTTTTCACGTACTTCACACTTAGTCTAAATTCGTAGCGTTTCTTTCTGGGCTACAATTTTACATTCGCTTCTTGTAATTCTCAGATAACAATAATTGTAACCTTACTCTTTTGAATATTATCTTCAAAATGTGGTTAACTAAAACAAGATCCCGATTTTTGTTTTGTTATTGACATTTTTTAAAATCAGTTGATTGCAATTTCGCCTGCCTGGCCGTGAGTACCACAGTAGGTACTCAGCTGAAAATATGCAGCATACACCGCAAATATGTGTAATTGATTGCTTAGTAGTAGACCATAATCATAAATATTGTATTTATCGGGAATAAATTGCATGGCTCAGATGAAACGACATGCGCATACTAGCACTGGCTTCACAGGATAGTGCAGCGTGTACCTGTAATGGCACTCATGGCAGTCAACCTGTTAATATTGTTGGTCAAACCTCAGATCATGTATTTTCAAATTCTCTTCAACTTTGAATTAGACTTTTGTTTCATATAAGCATTATTTTCCGAGTTATCGCCGAAATAATAATTGCATGACAATGACTTAAAGAAACGCAAAAGAAATTCAAATTCCATTGTTTACTACCCAATCCAGATTCACTGAGCTACTATTACAACTTATCTGGCTGACAATTTTTGTTAATTAATTTGTCAGACTTAATTTTGAATGCACAGCATCGATGCATCAGGATCAATCAGTGGCATCTCATAACACCTCCTTTAAAAGAAACAACTGAAGTTTAAGATCTCTCTATGCATAAAAATTTGTCCGTTATTGAGGAAATGTAAAAAAAAAAATTAAAAACGTTATGATGTGTGCTTAATAACACAAATGAAGTTTTCAGTTGAGTATTGCCAAATGAGTATACCTATTAAACATAATAAATTCTGTTAGCCCTAACAGTTATTTCGTATTTGGAATATACACAACATAACATGATAGAATACTCTATTAAAATCGGATCATATTGTCATACAGGATGATCTTCAGAAACTTGCAAAGCTCATGATATATATAAACTTTATTTTATTATAATTCTAAACTAAAATGTCACTAATATTTGTGACTAAGTACACGAGCTAATATAAGATGTTCAAAATATAGAAACTACAATATAATAATAATAATAATAAAATAATTTATTGTATAGAATAACAAACAAGCTACAAACATACAAATGGATAAGATACAGAGAACTGATATATTAACCTTATCCTAAAAGATCAAATAGTTTTGTAAATAATCTATTACCTATATAAAATATAAAATCATATAACGTCACTAATTTAAAATAGTTAGGTACATAAGTATATACAAAGCTAAAATTTGTTTAAACTAATGGAGGTCACGTCATTACATAGTAATTTATTTTTGAGATTAGTTTTAAATGATGTAGTACTTGTCTGAAACATGGCTGGTGTTAATTGATTGTACACGTATGACACTAAGTAGGAGAATGACGATTGAAATGCAGCAGTACTGTGCTTAGGTATAGTGATATTATTGTTTCGTATTGTTCTATCATGAGCGCTTTGTCTGAATTCTATCTTATCATGCAAGTAGCTGGGCATTTGAGTTTCAATTATTTTCTTAACTAAACAGGCATAGTGGAGAAATCGACGTTAATCTAATCGCAACATTTTAATCTCTTTGTAATGTGGAGATATATGATTTCTGAGAGGGACGTTACATATAAACCTTACACAACAGTTTTGCATGATTTGTCCTTAAACTGATACATGTGTCTCAGCCTCGAGTAGGATGACCTACATGTTTTTGACACCTGACTACTAAAAGATAATTGTGAATCAAATACGATACCCAAATTTTTTACTGTCTCTTGCATTTCCAGCTGCGATTCACCAAGATAGAACCTTGGATTAAGCTGTCTTATTGTGTTTATTGATTTGAGAACCTAATAATATCACTTTACTTTTGTTGGGGTTCATAAGGAGACCATTATTTTGAGAATGCTATTGAGATCTAAGTTGAAGTTTTCAACTTGTTTCCAGATGTTGTTAGTGGAAAGTGTAGTGAATAATTGCATATCATCAGCATATAAATGTAATTTTGCATGGAGTGTGGTAAATTGTAGGTCAGCTGTAAATATATTAAAAAGAAGGGGACCCAAGACCGAGCCTTGTGGTACACCAGCATGCAATTCCAGACTTTGCGATAGATTAACATCACTTAATTTTGTAATTTGGTACCTTTGAAAGAGATAATTTCTGAACCACTGAAGTAGGACATCATTGACTCCGTATATCTTTAATTTTTTAAGAAGCTCATATATATAGCGTGTTTCTCAGATTCAACCGAACTCTATGTAAATTGGGCCAAATATCAATTTGAGTATAAAAAGTTTTTGAGGTAATTCCAATCCATATCCATATCGGACACCTTAATAAAATGTCCCATATCCTTTCTAATATGAATACGTTGTTTGCAGAAGCCTGTACAAGTGCCCATGAAGAATCTGTAACCTGTCCATTAGAAGTGAGTGAGTTGGAACCTTTAGACAATGAATTTTCAGATTTAGACAATAAGATGCCTGTAAGTATATTTAAAACAGACATTTTTTCTTGAATATTTTATGTTCTTTCTTGAAATAAATTTATAGTACTATGCCAACACTTGCAATTTTTTTAAGAAACTTTATACAATGTGTCCAGGATAGATGTAACAAGAGGTGTAACGGACCAAACGTTTTGGAATTTTGGAATGGTATTTGGGGAGTCCTGCTTGTTGTGAAACTAAAGTATACCAAAAATGACTTGATTTAGTGTTCTACAGGGTGTTTTATAAGCAAAAATTGCCGCTAATAAAGTACCTTTATTTTTCAAAATATGAAAAAATGCCACTAAGAAAAGTTATTTAGAATGCAATTTTATACCTCTGTACCAAATTTCAGGAATATTAAATTATTTTTTTGAAACTTCCCATTTTTTGCGAATTAAGAGTTGAATTCATATTTAAAGTTGTGTAGGAGCAAATGTTAATCATCTCAAAAAGTAGGCTATTGGTAAATAAAAAATTGAATATACGAGATGTAAGAAGGTATAATGTTAATCGAACTAATTGTAAAACAAGAAACGATTACTAACAGAAGATTAATGAGGTTTAAAAATTTAAGTCCTTAAAACTGTTTCAAATATGATCTAACAGTATGGAGTTTACGGCATTTGTAATTCTCTGCTTCAATACTGCTACATCGTTAGGAAGTGGTTCAGCATAAACCAACTGCTTGAGGCGACCCCATAAAAATAAACCCAATATTGATAGGTCTGGGGATCTCGCCGGCCACTTGATCGGTCCATTCCTGGCAATCCAATTTTCTCCAAAATTTAAATTCAACCACCGATTAACCATTTCTGTGGAGTGGCCAGGGCAACCATCATGTTGAAAATGAACTAAAGGCATATCTCTTAAAATATTTAAATGTTCTTCAGAAAATCTTTCAAGAAGCTGTAAATAAGTGTGCTGGTTTAACCTTCCCTCAATGAAATAAGGTCCAATAACTCCAACGTGATAAGAAACGGCACACCACACATTCACTTTTTTATAATATTGTCTTCTGCAATGAATTCTAAAATTTGGATTTTCAGAAGCCCTAAACCGACAATTCTGAGATGAAACAACACCATTGGTTGTGAATGTGGATTCAACTGAGACAATTATGAAATGATGAAAAAATCTCTCTTCCATGATTTTTTCTCCAATGGTCAAACAGAAATCCAATCTACGGCCGTCATCTCCCTCTTCAAGCATATGTTTATAATTTGCTTTATATGCCCTAATTTTCTTTGCCTTGTAAATTCTTTGGAGTTCAGACTTGCTAATATTAATAAGAGCTGACCTCTCCTACTGGCATCCTAGGATTTTCTATAACAGTGGCATGAGCTATAATAGCCTCAACATTGTCTTCATCATATGCTTTTATTTTTCTTTTCATGTTAAGAACACTACCAGTAGCCAGAAACTTTTTAATTATTCTCATAGCCTGAGTACGTGACAAAGCAGTGTTTGGAAATTTCATATTAAATTGGCTTACCACTTCTCTTAGCGAGTTTTCACCGCCAATTCCGTGGCATTGTACAATATTTTCACGTACTGTGAGTACCATTTTCACTTAATTTTTTATGCTTGGTTCGTTAATTTGAAACAGAAATTAAGGATAATATTGACTACGTTTGACAGATATGTCAATAATAAATGATAAATGTGTATCCACTTTTCTCATAGCCTACTTTAGCTTCTACATAACTTTAAATATTAATTCACAAAAAATAATTTCTAAGCAGTTTTAATTGAATGGCTCAAAATAAAATACTAATTTATTGAAAAAATGGGAAGTTTCAATAAAATAATTTTATATTCCTGAAATTTGGTACAGAGGTATAAAATTGCATTGCAAATAACTTTTCTTAGTGGAATTTTTTCATATTTTGGCAAATAAAGGTACTTTATTACTGGTGATATTTACAACTTTGCTTATAAAACACCTTGTAGAACACCAAATCAAGTCATTTTTAGTATACTTTAGTTTTACAACAAGCAGGACTCAATCCCCAAATAGCGTTCCAAAATTTTTGGTCCATTACACCTCTTGTTACATCTATCCTGGGACACACTGTATATTTGAAATTGATGATAATAATAATAATAAATTTGAAACCAGTTTAAATTCAGAATGAAATTAACGTCAATATTGAACATGGTTTGTTGTTTGTCTTGTACTTTGTAGAAGTATATGCTTCTAAAAATGCTGCCATCCATACTGATGATATTTAAAGCATAATGCAACAATACAGGGGACTTTTTTTTAAGTGAATTATTTTTTGTTTGCTTATTATTGTAATAAAACATATTCTTTATAGGATTTTGCAAACAGCAGAAAAAACTATCTATGAGAACTAAAAGAAAACTATTTGTAAAATTATTGATTTACAATATTTGCATTCTTTCGATGACCTGAATTCTAGTTATGCTAGCAATTAAAATCCTAAAATGAATTTGTCTTTCTTATTAGGAAATTCTCCTTCTAACACTAGTTTCCACACAGTCCCCTATGGCTATGCAGAGTAATCCAGTATCGACATAACCCGGCCATGAAGATTCAGTTAAAATGCGAACAAGGGCCTAAAATGAATTTATTTACATACGTCGTCTTTTGAAAAAATGTTCATTCAAATGGATTACGTTTTCATGAAATCTATCATTCTGTTTTCTTGATAATATATAGGTGAAGATCTGGTTTTTTTTTTTCATTCAGACAATGTTAAACATTAAGTAATGTCAAAAAACTTGGCAATTATCTTGGTTTTTGCATGCAACATGGGTGTGAGTGGCTTTGTATCTTTCTGATGAGCTCCAGAATAAGGGCGTTTAAAAACGTTTCAAAGGCTAAGCATTTCTATGAAAACAGATTGATAGATTTCATGAAAATGTAATCCATTTGAATGAAAATATTTTCCAAAAGACAACGTGTATAAATAAATTCATTTTAGACCTTTGTTCTCATTGTAACTGAGGGTTAGTGGATACTGGGTTGCTCGGCATAGCCGTAGGGGACTGTGTGGAAACAAGTGTTAGAATGAGAAAGACAAATTCATTTTAGGATTTTAATTGCTAGCATAACCAGAATTTCAGGTTATCGAAAGAATGCAAAGATTGTAAATCAATAATTTTACAATCAGTTTTTTTTTAGTTCTCACAAATTGTTTTTTTCTGCTGTTTGCAAAATCCTATAAAGAATATGTTTCATTGCAGGGACTTGTTAACCTAGATATACTAGAAGCTACCAATGAAACCCACTCTTACATAGCTAACCAATAAAGAACTAACGAAATATTAATAATGTCTAATTTTTCAATAAAAATTATAAACATTTAAAAATTACTTCTTAAATATTACAATTTTTAATAATTATAATTATTTGTAGAGTTACATAACCAAAGACAGTTCAGCAGTTCATCAAAAACTATTACTCAATAAATATTAATATACCACAAGGATGTGTTAAAATATATAAAGTGACTTAGATCTTATCCAAAAAACTTTAAGGGGAGATGCATCTTTAAAATGAAAGTCTGTCACCAACGGAATTATAATAAAATTTAAATTATATATATGCTTAAAATATCATGAAAGTTTTGGTATTATTAAATACATGCATATACCTGTAGTCAACAAACTATTCTAATAGGTTCCTTGAGGGTTGCATGTATTAGGTACATCTTTTCGTTACTTTTTGGCACAGTAATAGATAAAACCTTGAAGTAAAATGTCTTTCTGTTTGTCCTACTTTAATTTAAGTATTCTGTGCCTTTTCTGGCATTCTATTATTGGCTTCCTCCTATGCTTTATTCACTTTATTTTCCATTAAAACATGTCAACTACTATTTGTACTCATTTTCGTTTTTTTAGTCATCTGAAAGTCCACTAGAATTACCTGAACCAAAACTAACATCATCACATCATGAAAATAACGAGCTGTCTCCATTTTCTGAAGTTGTAGAACCATTAAAAAATGAAATAACCAACTTGAAACATCAGCTACATGAAGCTCATACGAAACTAGCGCAAATTACCCTTTGCAAAATCGAAGAGATAGCAGATGAAGAAACCATTATAGAAAGCAAAAATTTGGAATCGCCGGAATCTCACATAGAAATTGACTGTGACTCAAAAATATATCAAGACGAAAAAGTAGATATTAAGTATAGTAATATTGTACCTATCCATAGGTCTAATAGTAGAAATAACGCTAACGCGACGTTTGCTTGTGCTCCTGTAACCAAAATTGCTGAGAGAATAAAATTGAAAAGGGCTACGGATGGACAGAGAGATATTAATCCTAACGATCTGCTTAATTCGGATTTGTCCACGGCAGTTGCTGAACACATAGTAGGAGATATATTGAGGCAGTGTGATCTGCAAGCAGAAAAGCAGTCTATGGATATTGAAATTAGGAAAGTGAATGCGAAATTAGAACATGCAAGATCTCAGAATACAGTATTAGCAATTACTTTATCAGAAACCAAAGCTCATTGCGATAGGTAAGTTTTTATAGATACGAGAACAGTATTTATAACAGCATGGTAGAAAGGACAAAAGCATCTCTTGGAGATTAAATATACATTTACATGATATCCCAAAATTTCCAGTCTATTTAAAAGCAAAAATAGTAAGAAAATCGACATGTTTTAGTCAATTTTCATTTATTTAAACAAATTCCTTTCGTTTATTTTTTTCCCGAAAATTCATCTAAAATCCTGTTTTCTGAGATCTATTATTTTTACTTTTTTTTTACATCAAATTATTTTCAAATATTTTCCATTTAGTACAGGCAAATTAGCCATTCAGGGTAACAAAAATAATAAAAGGATCATCTCTGGGATTTAAGTTGTAATGAGATGATGCATTCTTTGCACTTCCAAGTTCTGGGAAAATTCAAAAAAAATTGGAAAAACTTTTTGATATTCGGTTTTCTTGCTCTAGCAGCCAAAATAATAAAAATAGAGAAAAAAGTTCTCAACAAAAGTTGTAGCTCGTCTCTTTCTCTACAAAAAAGGTCTTTTTATCTTACTTAAGCCATTTAGAAGGTAAATCGAGTTTTCCAATTATAGTTTTAAGCCGCTTCGAAATGCGCGAAAAATGAGAATTCTCTGGAGTTTCATACCACCGGGCTCATCCATCGATAATTCTTACTATTCAGATCCCCTAAAAAAATGAAAATAACTTAAAATGTAGAGAAAAGTCTCAACTTTAATGTGGAACTAATCACAAAATCCATACAAAAATTTACCAAAGAGAAAAAGTGTCAAAAGATGGCTTAAGTAAACTTTGTACAGTTGATCCACAGATTTATTATTATCTTTGCCAGGAGTCGTTAGAATGATGATTCATTTTGCGTATATATTCTTATACAGTGATATATTAATCCAATTAACATTTTATTGCAATTACTTTTGTTGGAAAAATATGCCTTGCGATCAAATTGGAGGGTATATTTCTCATCAATCAGTCACCTCCAAATTTTGGAGTTCAATTCGCTATATCTTAATTAATAATAATATTACAGTCTTAATTTTTGGATTGTAAGTACAATAAAACATATTCTTTCGAACGACTTTAGAGTTTTTTAAATGCGTGCAGTACTTTTTGAATTAGTCTACATCATTCATACACGTTCAGAAAATGCACAATTATACAGTAAAACATATACAACTTATTTGTTTCTTAACATTCTTCAATGAAATTTTCACAAAATATAGATTAAAGTGCGTGGAATTGAATCCATGTATAGAAGATGCACCCATTGTTACGGGAGAAATAGGCAGGATGCATAAAGCTCAAAGATATGAATAAATCAACTGTATGAAGTTTACTAAGCCATCTTCTAACACTTTTTTCTCTATGATAGAAATTTGTATGAATTTTGTGATTAGTTCTACATTAAAGGTAAGACTTTTCTCTACATTTTGTGTTGTTTTTATTTTTTAGCAGCTCTAAATAGTAAGAATTATCGATCAATGTGTCCAGTCGTACGAAACTCCCAGAGAATTCTTATTTTCCGCCCATTTCAGAGCGGCTCAAAACTGTAAGTGGAAAACTGAATTTATCTCCTAAACGGTTTAACTAAAAGTAAGGCAAAAATTTGTAAAGACCTTCTTGGTAGAGAAAGAGACGAGCTATAAATTTTGTTGAAAACTTTTTTCTGTATTTTCATTATTTTAGCCGCTAGAGCTAAAAAACCGAAAATCCAAAAGCTTTTCCAAATTTTTTTGAATTTTCCCGGAACTTGTTTATACAATCAGTTTTTTTATTTCAACTTTTTTCACACTAAAATAGTCAGCTTTTTTGTAATAGACCCATAATATTTTATGTTTTAGATATCTTACATATATTATCTAATAAACCCTCATTTGTTGAAACAAATTCAATTTGTTTGAACATAAAAAGCAAATGGAATTTAAAATTTAAAATGATAATTTTCAAAACCAAAAAATATGTACTTACCTTTTTCGAATTTGGAAACATATTGGGGGGAGCATGAAGAAAATGTTTGCAATATATTTTTGGACCACCCCAGTGTTAATCTCTTCACATCGCATATATTAATATGTTTCAGATTGGCATTACTGTGTGGTAAATATGAGTCGAATGCCATCGCACTGAGGTTAGCCTTAGGTATCAATGATCGAGCTATTGAAGCTTACGATGTGCTTCTCGCGTTACTCGAGACTGAGCTGTCATTGAAGGAGAATAATCCAGAGACGATACAAAACAGGACTGCTGCAGAAACTGTGGCTAAACAGTTACTGCACCATTTAGACTCATATCAAAGTACTGATGTTTTATTATCACCCTGGCAGAATCATGTGTACAGCACTCCAACGACTGAAAAGTAAGTAAAGATTGTATCTTCTCATTGCAGTGGTTTTACATTGCTGCAAAGGTAGATCTGCTATTTCATGATACACTGTATTGCAATGGTGTGGTTGCAACTTAGTACTATGTAAAAATTGGTTGTTTCCAAATGTATTAGTTGTGCTGGCAGGTACGGACTGGTTACTTATAAGATTCAGGGTGGTACATTAGGTGCACCAAAGTCAAGAATCTCCAAAAAAATAATTGCAAGTGGAAGGATACTGTTAGTACAAGGAGTACATAAATATTCTGATCTAGATTACTCTGTTAATAAAACGAATTCAGCTCTTACAAATATCAAGTACTTAACATTTCAAAAAATATTTTACACCTAGTCATATAATTATCGACGTGTCTACACTCCCGTCAGATGGTTGTCAATTGAACTCCCGTTAGGTAGGAGACGTCATTCTTAATGTGACGTCATGGCGATTTCGTTAGTTTATAAAATTATAATCTTAACCTCAGTCAGCTATTTGAACAAGAGCTGTTGGTGTTTGGTGGAATATAAGTAATTTTGAATAGAGGAACAATGTTTTGGGGTAGGTCAAGGCCATCTGTTGAAAGTCAGTATGTGGTATCCGAGAAGGGCAAGGAGCATTTGCGCCATTTTCGCAATTTATTTTTAATTTTAATAGTGGCACAAATGTTCCTTGCCCTTCTTGGATACCAACTTCTTCTCTCTTCTTACATACTTTTACCTCCTTACGGGAGCGTCATCGGCAACCATCCGACGGG
Source organism: Stenurella melanura (assembly GCA_963583905.1). Classification (NCBI taxonomy): domain Eukaryota; kingdom Metazoa; phylum Arthropoda; class Insecta; order Coleoptera; family Cerambycidae; genus Stenurella; species Stenurella melanura. The sequence continues at coordinate 47,422,672 of OY757313.1, forward strand.
ATTGTAGACACTATTTATACTCTTCGCAAATATGCAAAAGAAGAAGAGTATATTGCATTTGGTCGGCATATTTCTAAAATCATCTAAATATCATTATGTTAGTGATCGAATTCTGACTGACTTTCAAAATGTCCATCTCTCTGTCTGCCCATCCGTCACGTTTCTTATAAACTTAAGGAAAAAAAGTCCGACTACTGAAATTTGAGCAGTAAATTGGTATTAGCCAGAGGAAGAATCCCGTTGATTTTGAGCAAGATCAATCAGTAAATAGAATAGTTATAAATAATTGAAATCTAGAAAAAAAATGTATTATTTTTAAGCTTTGTAATTAAGTAGAACTCTTGTGAAATGTTATTTTCTATCATTATCTATTGATATATTTTCTTATAAAATATATTCCATAATATAATATCGGAAATACGATTTTTATCCAACGTTCTATTAGACAGACTCAAACGATTTCAAGCAATACAAAGAATGATTTAGTGGTTAAAGCTTGCGGCTTACAATGGAAAGGTAGCAGGTTCAGTTCCAAGTAGTTAAATGTAATTGTTTTTTACTTCATTTTTATTAATTAAAAAGTTCTAGAGTAATTTTATTTACAAAAAACTGCGAAGAGTATTTTATAAAATGTGATACAGTTATATAAAAAGTGCAGTAACTTAGCGAAAAGTGTAATATTTACCCTAGCTTTCTACGGAAAACAATTTGAAAATACCACAATATTTTTATGAGTATATATTAATCGTAGACGATTCCAGAGGTCAAATTTTAAATCAATTAATATTGGTTGATTCCGAATTCTCTAGAAAACTAGAGTTCCAACGGGTAATTTTACACTCTTCATTGGCCCATACTTTCTTAGGTTTCTTATGAATTGATCTAAAGAGAAGGTTCAATAATTGCTTGGTGGAGCACACTATCCTAAAGCACTTTAAAAAAATTGAGACAGAAAAAAGCAAACACAATAAATTATTTGTAACAAGTAACGGTTTAATAGTTCTATGTAATTAACATCAATCAACAATCTCGGGAACCCCAAATCCAAAAAGTCTATCGAAAACACAAGTTTTCTCGAAATAAAGTATTGTTTGGAATGTTTTTTTGTAGAAATCTATTCTAATTATATGTAATAACATGTGCAATTGAGGAGTGTCCATGTAATACTGGACATGTCTACTAAATTCAATTCTCTGTTATTCGGTGAAACTCATTCGCAGTTGTACTGTTTTGTTTACAATTTCTGTTTTTACTGTATACAAAGACATTTTGGCCCTAATTAAGATCACAAAGACACACTGTTGTAATTTCAAGATATAATGAAGATAAAGACCATAAATGTTTGGACATATACGGTTTTGTTTGGTCGTGATGGACATATCTAATTTTGCTTAAACGTAATGATGGACATGTTTAATTTTGCTTAAACCTTCTGCTTTTCAATCAATCCGTCTTTGGACTTTTTAAATTTTGTGTAATTATTAGGACAAATAAAATCTATGATGCAATAAAAGTTATCTTTATTAAAAAAGAACAAAAACTCATAAACGATAAAAGAAAACTAAAGTGGATCAAACATTCTTAGCGAGATATCCAATTGCTAATATTATTTCGAAAAATAATGATAAATCTATAAAGAATAAAAATCTAAATATGATTTTCACACTGTGGCTCAATGCAGTCGCATTCCTCTTTGCCCTCTTATTCGGGAGCTTCAACTTCTGTACCAGCGTTTCCATAGATAATGTCTTTGAAGAATTCCAAATAAAGGAGATCCTCCCACTTTATTTCGTCTTCTTCTTTATTGAATTACTTTGTGAGTAACTGTTCAACATCTTTCATTTTTTCTGTTGTAATTCTATTTCCTAATGGAAGACACTGTGTCCTTGTCGGTTTGCCCTCTCTTTTTAAAGTCTAAACCTTCTGCTTCAAATCTGAAAAGAAATTCGTGGCCTTTGAATCTAACTGTGGCAGTTGCCTTCTGAGCTGTTTTCCTCTACGAGGCGTTTTCACCATCTCCTCAATTTTTTTAAGGATGATTCTTTTAAAACTTTTAATAATACTCATATGGTATGCTCTCAAATAACTATGAATTTCTAACCGCCAAAAGTTAACACATGTGTAGAAGGCTTGCGATAAGCTCAAGTGTTGGCTTAATTTTACAACATAGAAGGTATAGGAAGCAGTATAGTTCTAATAAGTATATGGACAGGATAGAATAGGCCAATATCTGTAATAATTGTTTTCAACTTTAATGTCCTAGGCAAATTTAAAAAGTAACAGTGTTTAACGGACATGTCTAGTTTTGCACAAAATCCTGTAGGGGTATTCATTTGCTATAGGAAATGTCAAGTTTTGAATGGAACTTTTCATATAGATTACAAAATAATTATTGTGGATATGTCTAGCTTTGCCCGATCACTCCATGTTTGGTATTTATTTTCATATGGATCTGTTCGTTTTGCTTCAATTTAAGTAAAGCAATATCAACTAGTGTATAGGTAAAACAGTTGAAACTACGCCAGTCATTTTTTGTCGAACACCGACATGTCGCATAGACACTCCTCAATTACTCTGCGTACCTATGCTTGTTACCTCCATAGCAATTGGGGTAATAATCATTACAAGCTTAATCTGAAAGTCGGTGTGCAGAAATCTAGCTTTATGTGATTTTGTTCTTGTCTAGGCCTAGTAAAATGTTTTATTTCCTGTATTAATCATAATTTGTATTAATAGCCATATTGTTCCTCTAAATATTTTGAAATTGTTTAAAAATAACCATATTATTAATTTGAAACATCAATTTATATAAAAATGTATTTAGTATTGACCCATGGACAGCAGAGCATGAGATGAGGTTGAGAGAGCATGTTTCAAGATTAAAGGCTGAGAGAAGCAATATACAAGGAACATATGTTGCCTTGGAGTCCACCCAAGTGGAAAATGTACCTGTGCGTCCATCGAGTAGTCAGGAGGCTAGAAAAATGGACCTAGAGATGGCTGTTTTAATGCAGGTAAACTCAAAAATAAAAGTTGTAAACCAATACTCTGTTTGTCTGCAGAAATGTATTAACTATACAATGAATAAGTTCTTCAGCAATAACACTTTAGAATAACAATGATACAAATAGTTTATTAGTTACAACAAATGGCCGTTGACAGAAATTCTTCAACCAGTATTATTATAGGTAAATCCTTTATTTACCCAAAAATATATACAAAAATATGTCTAAATTTCAGAATGTGTCACTAAAACTCAAATTCCAATGTAAGTTGAGTGGGGTTCTTTCTGGTATTACCCACAGAGGCTCCAAGGCTTCGGTTTACCACCCATACCTATCTTTAACATGTCTTATGAAATGTGCACAATTTCTGGTCATGATTTTCATCTTGTAATTTACCCTCAAACCATACTTAAAGCTTATTGTTTAAAGATTATCGAACAGGCATATGCACTCGTCTTCACTCGCTGCAACTAAAATGATATCTGCAACTCGATCAAGGGGTGATAAATCTTGCTTGCTACACAACTCTTATTCTTACCAGGTGGTTGGTGACATTTTACATTGTTGATTAATTCATGTTATCAAAATAAATCGGGGTTTTATTTTTTTTTAATTATGATTTATATAAACAACATACAAATTAAATCAATTGCCGCAATTTGAAAGTGCTGTCTTTTTCTCTTCGTTGTAATGATTTTATATTATTATAAATAGTATAGTATAGAGGTATTGTAATACAGCAAATTATATCGTTTATCTAGGAGTTAATGGGTCTTCGGGAAGACAAAGCTGAGCTGATATCCAAATTATTTGTATTAGAAAAAGAAAAAAGTGCAACTGAACTCAAACTTAAATATGTTGAGGGTCAACAGAAAGCCCAGTCTGCAGCTTTGAAAAATTTGCAGGGACAGTTGAAAGACACCGAAGCCTTATTGGCGTTAGCATCTCAAAATAAGGTAGGTAATATTTCATTTTAGGAACAACTGACAATAACTCCTTTATAATTTATGTTTGACCAAATAAATGGTATGCTAATATACGATTGAAACGCATTGACCATAGAACAGAAAAGTAGAAAAAATAACGTGTTCAATACATGTTCATTGTAAGTCACTCAGAAATGTATATAACTTAACCTTAAACAGTTTTCAATATCTGCTAAGTTATATTGAAAAATATCCTTCTTGTCCATACCACCTTTAAATCCGTTTTATCTCGAAAATGTGCTTTCTATATCTAAATATTTTAGTATCAATAAAATACATTTTTTTTCAGTACTCTTATTCAGCATTTTAAGAAAAGGGGATTAAATAATTGATTATATAAGACAAAAATTTTCTAAAAAAAAAAATTCGATGTATCAAATATTAATTGATAATTTTAGTGAGTTAGATCGGCTACAGATAGTGAGGCCGTTCAGTAAGTATGTTCAGAGGTGCACTCCTTCTCAACTAATATTATTCAAGTGTATTAACTTTGTGATATGGTAGTGTTGGAAGTGGCTCACATATATGCAATTTATATTCATACACAAATTTATTATACTTACCAGGTTGTTTCACTTATTTGTTGAAAAATGCTTTTTTTATAATTCATTTTATAACTTTGGAATTATCAAAAACTTGAACTAGTCACATTTTGTAATTTGGCCCAGGTAGACTACAAAATTTCTCATCTAATTTGCTCATATTTCGAAAAAAAATAAGTCACCAAATACAACACGAACAAAAAATATTTTGTTGCAGTTTGTTTTTATTTTTTCATCAAAATATTTTTCAATCAAAACTAGTATATTATTCTATTAACACGTTGGGTGCTACAACCGCTTATAAAGGTCAGTTGATGTATTGCGTAGGTAAATTAATGTTACCTTTCTGCGACTAACCAAATCTAGAAATGGAACAGGTTATTATTCTGCCGAGTTTTATAATACTCTTCCCCATTCAGAAAAAAACTGAAACTTCAGGAATCAAAGGTTACTTAGAAAATAAGGCTTTCTACAGTTTTCAAGATTTTTTTAAGAACAATTTATCATATTCAACTTAACAATAACCTAGGCACTGTATACATTAATACATATTTTTGCTCTCTTGCTAACATTTTTTATCACTTTAAATAAGATTAAGTTACGTTTATTCCTACTTTTTATTCCTGTTTTGTGTATTTTTGTAGATCTTTGTCAAATTTTAATACTTTGTCATTTAGTCCCTTAACTTTTTTACTTGTTTAAAGCATTATTATATATTCTAACACCAATAAATTATTTATATTTTTAAATTCCACCCTAGTTAGCGGCTATAGAGGTTGCTATTTGGCGTTGCTTCACTTCTCATAATGCACATTATTTCTTTCTTTGTTTACTTGTTTCATACACTGTAATTAACTAATCATTGATATTTTTTTATTTTGTTTTTCGAAATAACTGTTTATGTCCTAAAAAGAATGTTCACCTTATCCTCAAACATAAACAAACAGACGTGGTGGCACATTTTTGTAAATAATAATGAAGGTTTTGTAAAAAGAAACAAAAAAAAATTATTACAAAATTTTATATACAAATGGTATTTTAGTGATTTTACGAAAAATGACCAATTAAAATTTAAGAAAAGTTTTGTTAAAAGTGGGTACATTTTGTGGTATAAATTAAGTAATCTTCATAATGAGGATATCTTCATAACGAGTTATTAAAATTTCAATAAGTGGTTTACAATATTCAAATTGATGACCATTTAATTGTTTCAACTTTTTGCACTCCTCCATTTTTGAGATATGCACGACTAAATGGGGATTCAATACATTTTAATGGTACATTAATGCATTATCAAGTGTCTTAAGTCTTTATTACATAGCAGTACCAAAGATTAGAGAATTAACAATATAAGACAGCTGGCGAAAAACCTTGAGTGGGGCCAGGTCGGGGATGTTTTCCCCTGGGCCTGGAGTTTTGAGGGGGGCCTGGATTCCACCCAAGTTTCTGAAATCCAGGAGAAGTTGGAGATGCATATGCAAATTTTTATTGCGAGAGGGGCCCGTGTGTTACTACCCCGGGCCTCGAATTTCTCTCGACGCCATTGATCTCGCCCTTATTTACATTGTAGTTATTGTACAGTTTCCACAGTGTATCAATCAGACGGAGAAGATAAAATTGGAGCGAGAAGCTAATTGTGAAAAATTAACAACACTCTTATTAGGATAAAGTATTTTAGGTATCTATTTAATTAGTATAGAATTATTCATTATATAATTTATTTTATAAAATGAAGAAAAAAACAGTTAAACAGTGCTGTCCTTTAATAATCCTGGTCAAAACCATCTAATGCGTATCCGACTAATCCAAACCGTTTATGTGTCTCTATAATTTTGAGTTAACAACTATCTTCGTCTATTTCTGTCTTCTCTTGTTAATTTTCGGCTCTTTGGCAGTATATTTAAATACATGATGTAATTTCAAGGAGAGGGGCTATTCAGATGCAGAACATGCCCAAGGTGTAGAACTGGAACTAATGCAGGCGTTAGCAAGAGAGGCAAGACTGAAAGTTAGGTTACAGGAATTAGTTACAACTTTAGAACAAGTTACTAAGAATGCAGAAGCCAGGTTATTGGAAGGAAGAGAAATAGTACAAGACCTTAATCATACTAACAGGTAAATAATATTGTAAACTTGTTGGTGATGTATATTTTCTGGAAAATTAAAACAAAGGAAGAATTAAGGAAAACGTTCAGATTATAATCATTCAGATGTAGTACCTTCATACTTTATTTTTTCTTTCATATGCTAAAAGTTTTAATAGGTTAGTATTTATTCGTTGAGTAAAATTTCAAATAATGAAGAAAAAGTATGTTATTGCTCTCTTTGAAAATAAAACAAACAGTGCTTTTATTGAATTTAATAAATAAGTTTGTAAAACCATAAATATATATAAGGGTTGTGTTTTTCAGTTTTGAGAATGCAACTCTAAAATTGTGTTTACCAATTAACATCACTAATAAATTTTAGAATCATAATTTGTTCAAAAATAATGAACACACGGGATCGTTATTATTTTGAAATGCTCCCTCTTACAGTATTTACAATTCGTCATAATAATGGATGGATTTAATAAGTATTTTTGGGTAAAATTTGATCTAGAGATTGCATTGGTTGAAAGTTATTAATATACCCTTTTTTTTTTAGTATATTAGCCGACACTGTAGATAGAAATAATAAAAAATATCAAGCAAAATTTAAGAAAATGGAACATCAAATGTTTGTTATGGTAGAAAAACACACAGCCCAGGTAATTTTTTTATTGATCTTCATATGTTCACTACAAAATGTATTTGTTTTATGGATATTGAAGGGAACCTCCCACAGCGTAATTTTTTGTTTACGCTTAAAGAGGTTCTCGTTTAAATTTTTCCTTTTCTTATCCTTCCTAGTTTCCATCTTAATAAAATTAAATATTCCAGATATTGTTGATCGAAATGTCTTTTTCGTACACTGAAAGAAATTTCTATTATCTATAGAGAGAAATTGACTAACCCCTAATAAATATCTGCATTAAATAGGCTCCAGCAAGACTGCTCTGTAACCGCAACAAAAACAATCTTGCTAAGATGCACTTATTTACCGTTAATAAGTTTTTCTTATTATTTATTTGTTACTGTAGGTTGATAGCTTTGCTATCAGGAGTCACCACCTATTTTAATCTTAATAAGTTTTTTGTTATAGTTAGTAAGTTCCTATTCCTTACACCATTACTACCTTGTAACCGGAAAAGAACTTTCCTGCTGCTAATAGGTGACTTTTTAACCACTATGCAGCTTACATTATAATGGCAACAAATAATCTCTCTTGATCTAGTAATGTCATTTTGCAAGTACGTTACTTGTAAATTCAATATTTTAATTTTATATTTTTTAGACTTCACACTTCATATTAAAACACGTTTTTAATACATTTCTATGTTGACTCAGACAAAGAATTATTGTTGGTAAAATTAAAATAAATGATTCATTTAAGGAAACAAACGACTAATAAACAATTCAGGGTGCCTATTAAAAAAGGGGAACTTTGACTTGTAAGAAGACACAATCTCAGTTTACTATATAATAGCTGCTTTCGTTCAGCAGTGATTCGTAATGATAAGGCACCTACCTGTTTCATGTGTTGTCTCTGTCCCTATACCATGCAATTTTGCATCATATGATTACTGTTCATTGAAATCCTGTTTATTATGATTATGAATCACTCTGCTGAACAAAAGCAACTAATATACAATAATATAAAACCCAAGTTTTTTTATAAAAATTCTTTGCATAAAACCTTTCCCACAACTGTCTCGTCGAACGCCGAATTTCTAACTAGTTACTGCATGCGTCGCTGCATGGATGAAATGGCGCGCGATGATAAAAACTCAATTGCGCTTGCGCCACGTGCAAAAATAAATAAGTAAGACGTTACTATTAGTAAGCCCGTCTTTACAGTTAACAGGTGACTTACCAACACCGCAACCATAGGTCTATTTGAGTTTTAACCATTAAATAGTTAACTTTAACTTAAGGCACTTATTTATCGTAAGAAATTATTTAGTTACCCCTAATAAAAAGAAAACTTATAACAATATTTTACCTAGTTTAAGTAAGTGCTGCTATTGGGACAAATAGTCAAAGATTTACCATTGCAAAATCTCATTAGCAAAACAGTTTTTCTTATGGTTAGATAATGATAATGTAGTCTTAACAAAAAAAATACTTATGCAGATCATCTTAGCAAAACATTCTATTTGGTCGGTTTCTTTCAGTGTAGCCTCAATATTCTTTAATGTAGGTTTTTCATAGTTTATAGAGTATACTATGGTCAAGAGAGACTGCTTACAACTATATAGTGGGACAACGCTTGCTGAAAGTGTTAGTATAGTAGTATTATTATGAGAAGATGCTTGCAAAAAATGATGCGCAGAAACGAGTTTGTGTGCATTCTTGATCTAAGCCAATGAGAGCGATTTGCGTCATATTTGACCTCGAATCCAGTGGTACCGTCAACCTGCAGTCACAGGGTCTGTGCTGCAGTATACTTGTTGTGTTCGCCGTTTCTGATTGAATTAAATGAAATAACCTTATTTTCAGTAAAAAATATCTTCATCGCAAACACCAGAGTGTGACGAGGTTTTAATCTATTACATGACACAGCTCCTCGACCTCGAAAATTTGATTACAATTATTATACATCCTTCTACCCCAGATGGTGCTGTCACTGGTAAAAATATTCGTGCACGTTGGCTCCGCCCCAAGCATCTTCTCATAATAATACTACTCTAACATGTAATAAACAGACCCCTGCTCCAAGGTAGTTATGACGTAAAAACCAAAATCGGATTTAAAATTCCATACGTTATTGTGCCTTATATTATGTGCACAGATGAATATAATATTTTAAATTAAGAATTGTTTGATATAGTTGAGAAGAAACATAGGAGATGTTTACATTTTCTTAATTGATAAGAAGTTGGAAGTAGCATATGCCGGTCAAAGTGCGGAGTTTTTTGTTTTCAGTGGAACAATCAGACTGATGCTGCAGGTAAAGAGTCCTTTTATGCAAGCGTTTTGTGTCGTGCATAATGTAATGGCAAATTGCAGCCACGTTTTATTAAGTCTATTTATGCACACGACATTTGCCATCCGACAAAAATATCATGTCATTGCTACCATATAAATATTTAAAAAGTACTTTGAATTTGTTTCCTTGTCATCGGTACTTCGATAGCAGTAGATCACCGACGGGTAAAGAAATTATATATAATAATAATAATAATCGTTTATTAAATAACACACAAGAATGTTACATAAAGGTAGGCGTTTGGCAATGCCGTTCTTCCACTCCCCCCAAATAGGAATATAAACACAGTATGTATATAAACATAGATATGTAAAAGAGAGTTATAAAAACAATGGACAATATAAAGTTACATTCTTACCAGTTCCTTTTTTTACATTGGAGAGTTGAGGACGGATCCGCGTGTTATTTATTATGCGTATCGATACACGTTAGTGAAAAGACGAAAGAGAAGATGGACTGTTCATCGGATCAACTATGCTAGATTTGTGGATGGGGCATTTTGTTATCTCTACAGGAAATTAAAAGGTGACAGTGACCAGTTTTTAATTATTTTAGAATGTGTGAAGCATCTTTTGATGAGTTGGTGGTCAAATTTCAAGACACATTACAAACTAGGCTAGATTTGATGCAGGGTTTTTTTTTTATTTTATTTTTATATTCTTCTGATGTATCCCAAATCGCTTTTCTTATCTTAATTTTTTCAGTAAAACTTTCCGTATTGACTATTAATAATTCCTCCATTTTTAACACACTTAACTGTCTCATATCGCCACATAACTAGAATAACATAGTTTCACATTGCGTTGGGCAGCATACTGATGTTTATATTTAGCTGACGACAAAACACGCCGGGCTTGGATAAATGAACCCATAGGTCGTATGTCACAGCATAAAAAAAAGACAGCAGAGAAACTCTCGCCAAACCCGTTGAATTTTCAAAACTAAAATCATTGACCTTGAAGACGCCATTTCGGTGTAAAAATCAGGGCTGGTTTCGAAATAATTTCATTTCACAAATATAATTCCGACAGGACCGCATTACACAATTTAAGTTAAACATAACTAAAGGTTGATGTAAAAAAAATATATTTTGAATTTGAACTTTGTTTTATAATAAATAATTAATTAAAGTAAAGGCTATTTTGAACTTAGATACAATAGATAAAGGGAACAAATAAACAAATAAAAATAATAAATGTCTTTATTCGTACAAAATTTACATTTTACAAAAAAAACATTATGTATGAAAATGCGAAGGTCGGCAAGAGATATGTCGCCATTCCACTAATAAATAATAATTTTAGATGGAGTACAATATCTTAGTCTATAGGGGAAGATGAAATACCAGTAAAATTTCTGAAGCATGTTGCTGCAGAAATATCTAATCTTCTGAGTCATACAATAAATTTATCGTTGCAAACTGGAATATTCCCAGAAAAGTTAAAGATTGTTAATGTAAAAGCTGTATATAAGAAAAAAGGGGATAAGAATGTTATTAACAATTATAGGCCTATTGGTTTACTCTCAAATATAAGCAAAATTTTTGAAAAAATAATATACTCAAGATTAATTAACTATCTAGAGAGTCAAAATTTATTAAGCAATACACAAAACGGTTTTAGGAAGAACAAATCCACAATTAGAGCATGTTATCAAGCTCTGTATGAAGTAATTAATTCCCTGAACAACAAGGAACATACAGCTGTCATCGGTTTAGATCTCTCAAAAGCATTTGGTAGTGTAGACCATCGCATTTTAATTATGAAACTGGAGAAGTACGGAATTACAGGCATTGCTTTAAAACTATTAGTATCATATTTAAGTAATAGATTACAATGTGTAGTTGAAATAGACACTGACTTAACTATGGTACTTGATGAGTATGCAGTTCAATATGCTGATGACTGCACATTAGTTATCCACTCATCTGACTCTTTAGCTCATTAGCTCTAGAAGAAAAGGTCCTTTCATCATTACATGTTTTAGAAAAATATTGAGAGGGAAAAAAAAATTCACTTCTGTAAATCTCAAATTAAATACAGATAAAACTCAAACTTTATTATTTACATGTAACCACAGACTACTCCAGACTCCACTCAACACAAAAATTAGTACCGCAATAATGCTCTATCTTCCTTAATTCTGTGTTCTACTCTCTCTCTCTCTCTCTCTCTCTCCTTGCAAAACAAGGGAAGATGTCGCTTCGGACTCACTTGCAAAATGCTGGAAATCTCAGTAGATGGAGCCACAGTCTGCCTGTCTTCGACAGGTGACGTCACGAGCATATCAAGGGTGTCCCATATATTACGCGTATACAGGGTCTCCCAAGGAAATGCTCAGACGAAAATGCTAGAAAGGGCACGATATTTGATCGATAAAAAAACCTATATTGTCAGGGTCGAAACGGCTTAGTGTTTATTTGGTGAGGCTTTCAATTTTTCTCTCTTTAATTAAGAATTGAGTCTTAGTTCTTAAAGTATTTCGGTAAAATAAACATGTACCTGTTTTTTTAATTAAGGTTATAAAACAAATTATTTTGATAAAAGAAAAATAATGTTTGTAGCAGAACAAATCAAAATGTAAATTTCTGTTGGTATTTATGTATCAGAAATAAACACTATGGAGGTTGCCAGTGGGTTGTGATAAAACTACATCGCAACTTTGTCACATAAAAACACATATAATGTTCTTATTTTTTTTTACTATATGAGCAGTGACGGTATAAAAGATACCCTGCTTATGACAAATAATAATTTCTTGACGACGTTATAACGTTAATTAACTCAAAAAGGCATTAAATTGCTTTGCAAAACATTTTTTTATGTAACTTAACTGAATAGTGTTTAAGATCTATGACACAATTTTGAGCTAAATAGGAAAAAATTGAAAAGCCCACAAAAAAAAAAATAAGGCCCTCACAAAATAGGTATGTTATTGAACAAATATCGTGTCCTTTCTTCCATTTTCATCTGAGCAGTTCTCCCTCCTGAGTCTCAGCTGCGACAGATGGCAATGGTATTCAAATAAAAAAAAACTTACAAAATATCTTTATTTAAAATATTTTGTAATATAGATAAACATAAACTAAGGAGTGCCTAAATTATATATATTTTTATATAGTTGATATTATATTTTGTAAGAAATTTACCTACATTTGCACAATTTCTTTCGTAATTTGAAAGACAAATGTTAAATTTCACTGTTATGAACAATTTCCAGTTTTTGCATTTTGTAAACAATGGGCTTGTTCAGCATTTTTTTTTATTTCATAAATCGAAAGTGCAAGTATAAATTAATGGATCTGCAAAAAATCAGAATCTTATTCGTACGTTTAGTATCTTAAAAACTATTACAAATCTCCATCTCGCGAAAATGGGGCGTGGCCAGGCGCTACGTCACTATACGCATAGACTCGGCGATCTCAATAGACTTGGTGCTCCTTACTTGTTATAATTATAAGTGTTTTCAAAGTATTGTTTGTTTTGTTTACTACTTGACAGTTGGGGAGTACCATTTGGTGAAATGTCAAATAATTACAATTTTCTATCGCTCCTGCCGGGACGAATTTTCGATTTTGACCATGTAATTTACGATTAGAATTGATCGCCGACCTTCTCTTTTCGTTAGAGACATAGAACGAACTTTTACTCGACGTATTTATTTAGTTACCAGCGTTTAAAAATTCCGTGTTTTTCGACTTTTCAGGTTAAATTTGAAAGGTCCCAGAAAGCCATTTTTCTTACGTCACTTACATATAGTGACGTCACATATGAGCGCACGGTTTTTGCAACTATTACCAATTTCAACCCCTTATATCTCGAGAACGGAAAAAGTTAATAATGCGAAATTTTAAGTGTATAATGAGAACATCGAGTACTATATGAAAAAGTATAAAAACTATATAAAAAGAATATCATGGAACAAGCCCATTCACTGCCACAGTTGCATTTCAAAACCTGACCGCTTTGGCTAATCAGCTGATCGACTAATTAAAAGAATATATCACTGTCAATAATTTTATACACTATATACTTATCGCTAATTGCCACAGTTCATTAATACTGAAAAATTAAGAGGTGAAATCACTGAAAAATAAATACACTTCTCTAAAGTTTATTTGTTTATACCTAAAACAACAAAAATAATAACCTAATTAGTGAACCATGGCTATACATACATTTACTTCTGCCATCTACAAGACTTATTCGGAACCAAATTAGTTTTCATACAAGAAGGACTAAAGTGCTCTACTACGGAAGTAGTTTCTGTACACACCACACTGCATATATGCATATAGCGTCCCGCCCTCTACGACTGCTTTAGCAGAAGAAAGACGAGAATAAATTTATAGTCAATTTAATATGTGGAAGTGACATAGAGCAATCGACATTTCTTTCCAATAAAGTAAACAGTCTGTAGTAGTCTGTGCATGTAACTCATCTAATATCGAGAAAACATTCGACAGTGGTGTTAGTACATTGACAAATATCCCAGCGATGACTTTCTTGGAATTTAAAATTGATGCTAGACTTGACTGGAAAGCCCATATACTGATGACCTCGCAAGTAATCTAGCCAAGTATTATTATGCCCTGAAAGTCATATCGCAAAATATTAGTGTTGAAGCAGCCCTTATAGCTTTTTATGCCTATGTCGAATCTAGGCTCAGATATGGTATTATCTTTTGGGGTGGAACAAGTCATATGTATGAAATATTTGTACTACAAAAAAGATGCTTGAGAAATATATTCAACATTAAACATTAAATTTTAACAATAAATAATACAAGCTTAACTTAAGCTTGTAAAACAAATCTTCAAAATGTATTAGGTACCTATACATTAAAAGTTAATTTTACTTACCTGTTAATGTCAGTAGGGAACCTAAAAAATGACTTTTTGCAAAAATAACTTTTGTTTTGGCAATGTTTTGCAGCACAAACAAAACCCATATTTTAAAACAAGAACAGAGAAATGATCCTAGATAAACCGCACCAAGCACGTCTATGAATGCACTAAACTGTATGCTTTACCGCCCTCACTGTTTACAAGGTTTTACACCTAAATGGCGTCATGCGCGAACGATCAGCGCACGCCGTTCCCGCCTTTTAAGTTTGCCTGCTGTCTTTATTTATGCTGTGGCTATGTACTTAGAAACGTTTTGCGACTTTTTGTCGCTTGCATTTTTTAAAACATGACGGCATGTTTATCAGACGGCAAGTGAAATGGACGGCAATGCATAAAATGACCCATTTGTTTCCTGTGATTTACAAAAGATGACCACCTGCATAAATGTTTTTAATGTGCGGCCGAAGTAAACATTCTTACATCTACTTGCCCAACTATACCAAATAAATGTTACTAATAATAAATGATTTATTTATTACTTTATGAGTTTTATGTCATATTTTTTATTTCTTACCTCAAAAGCATATGTTTCCTATAATGTAATTATTTATTTGCTTATATGAATCATAAGATTTTCGATTCAAGACATTATATGTTTATCTGTGTGTGAGAACCGTCTCTGGCATAATTACTTTTGAGCTGGGGTCTGGTAATAAATAATAATAATGAAATATCTATTTTTTAAATGAATACATCGTCGTTGTCATTTTTCTACTGTCGTTAGCTCCCCTACTATTAACTTTGCCGTTTATGATATAATTATATTTAAAATCATAATAATAAATTATATTTACAGGTGCAGAATCTGCAACAAAGATTAGCTACGTTAGAAACACCACCAACTAATAGTTCTGAAAATTCCATAAATTCAGTAGCTGTATAGTTAATATAACATTCATATATGTTCATTTATATATTTAGTTTAAGTTGATCTCTCTATTTTCGATTACCTATAAAGCATTAAATGCAGGTTATATGTATACCGATAAGGACAAGAAAGTATTATGATGAGATATTAAATAATGGAAAAGTATGCTAAAATGTGTCTGCCTTGCTGTGATTAACTTTATACCTTCGCGAAATATGGTAAAGATTAGGAGGTATTTTAGGAAAGTTATTTATTATATTAAAGTGATTATATTCTAATATATCGTATTTTTTATTTTGGGTATTACATTTTGTATTTCAGTCTTCAAATTATCCACTAATTATTTAATAAAATTTTGTTATAATAAAGTGTGTCAAATGTGTTGTTATTTGAATGACTTGGTGAGCGTAAATTATGTATTATTCAATTATTAAGTTAAATAAGTAATAAGTTATGTGGTGATCAATACCTAGTTTATCGCATTTAGCAATGGTGTGGTAACGGCAAGCAGTGAGGAATGTGTTGCAGTTATGTTTTTCTGAAGCACAACACAGCCACATGAGAAAAAAGTTCATACTCAGAAACTAGACCTACCAGTCTTTATGTATTTTGACCTCCTTAATTGACTTCCGCCATCAGAATTTCATTTTATCATTGGGTTTTTTTATCTGAGATTTTATACATAAAAATAACATAAACTCTAAGATAAAAAAGATCCAACAATAAAATGAAATTCTGATAGAGGCATGGTATTTAGGAAGTCAAAATATATAAGATTGGTAGATCTAGTTCTGGGTCTGAAACAAAAGTTGCAGTCTGGCCAACTACACGTTCCCACTGCTTGCCATCACTTCTCTGTTTTGCTGCCAGCTAATTTAAGTACTCTCACTTATTGTAGTCCATCTATAAATTATTTTTGTACAGTAAAACATGAAGGTAAGTACACTTTATACCTCATAATATGCTGGTTTATAATTCGGTTCCAGTCATTTTAAATTTCTGGTGTTTTAATAACAACGATCAACATCTAGGGAATGAATGTAAAAATAACCATATATATTGTGAAATTTTGTTCCTGTGTATATGAGAAAACTAGTGTACTAGGAACAAGTCAATTAAGCTTTAAAAAAAGAATGCTACATACTACGTTATGTTGTTATGTAGAGTGAGGAAATTGCTAGAAAAGTGAACAATGCTGTACCCCTCACCAGGTTAAGTATAATATGGTCCCCGCACTACCGATTGGTCTAGCTTTTCAGGTAATAACTGTATACATGGAAGTAAAATCTCACATTGTGTAGAGTTTTGATTCTCAAAATGTATTTTTTTCTTTTGTGTAATAATCAGACCTTGGATTTAGCGGCCAGATATGACATAAAACCAGTGTTGGCTTTAGATGATGATGTGTCAGCGCATAAAGAGTTGCATGCATGTATGAAACGGTATCTTACCTTGAAATATTTTGTAGCGAATTATGTAGTATCCAAAGGTAATAACGCCACTTTATAACTACAAGAATAAAAGTATATCACTAATATCTGCTCTAAATGTTTTGGAGTTAAACCTCGGCCCCTTTCGCTAAAAATCCATTTATATTGCGAAAAGGACCTCTCGACGTCGACAGATGTAACTGGGCCATACTTAAAATATCGAAATTTTCGCAGCCACCACATTCATGGCTGGCGTAGCAAAGTCTACTTCTTTGCCTTGTAAAAGGTCTGTTACACCTGTCATCGTAACGAATCCGAGATTTTTTGATAACACAGTAGTGAATTTATTTTGTACTGTCGCAGCAATATCTCTCTGTAATTGAAAAATATATTGTCGAAGATCGAACACGTTTCTTGCATCAACTATAGTAACGGCTCAAGGTCCCGTATGGCTAGAGGAAGTCGTGAGAAACATCCGTGTATGGTCTCCAGATTTCCAAACAGTTGGATCCAGAAATGCCTGGTGTGCCTGTGAAATGGCAACTGCGTCATTTGGATTTAACTGTTGTATTACGTATTTCACATTTTCAAAATGGCAGTAATAGTACGATGCGGCCTGTACTCAAGATCCCCATCGTGTGATCATGGACGCTGGAGGTAATGGAATGTTTGGTAGAATATCGTCAAATAACTGTACGCGACTTGGTGCTTTAAAAAAAACTTTCTTTACACTAGGTAGTAATTTATCAACATTAGTGTAGCACCTCCTAATAGTTTCAGCAGTCCTACGCAGCCCATGTGCTAAACATGTTACATGCAGTATATTCCAATATGTTTCTTTCTAAATTCTTCCAGCAGCTTTCATATAATTCACCCCATCGGTAAGGAATAATAAGAACTTGTCCGTATTTTCTTCATATTTGTCACCGACCATCACACGCGACGTTATCTCTGCTACTTTTCAGGTAATTTGCTCTCCTCCCACACCGGCCGGATCAGGCAGCGTAAAGTGCAGGTGCACTATAAGTTAAAAGAATCTATTACACCTTACGTTTGTATTTCATAGGTATAGTGCGTCACCGACTAAACGCATTACCGTGATAAAATTAATAAAATTCAATTAATACGTTGCATCCTTTCTGTGTCTGTAGTTTGGGAATGTTTTAGTAGGAGTTTACAATATAACAATATTATGCGTACCTATTTGTAAAAGACAACCCTGGACTCTGGCTGCTACATCCGAGGTATGGTAATAATAAAGACAATTATTATTATTATTATGCCACTATTGCCACTATTCATATACAATGAGATCCAAATTAGTTGCCTACTACTGCACAATTATTCAATGTCCCAGGAGTAGGGACAGTACTTCAGAGGCCTGTAATCAGGATGACATTAAAAGTATCTGTAAATTTATTTCATTAGACAAGGGTAGTGTATCCTTTGGAGTTATTCGTCCTTATAGGTTAGGGACCATGAAACAAATATGTTTATAAAAATGGACTATTTTTGACTTCCCACCACCCCCCTACCCCTTTTTAACATTCACAGGAACCCCCACCCTTACAAGGGTAAGGGTGGGGGTTTGCACACAAACGTTCGGACGTTTGTGTGCAAAATCCCCCTCTACATTAAAGGGTAAAAAATTACACTTTCTTAAAAAATATATTCTGCTGATTGATGAACCCCTTTCCGTTCCCATTGTTCACTCTATCATATTTTCAGTGACCTTCCACCCCTGAAGGGAACGTTTTTGTTGAGAGACCCCTCAGATCTTGAAGAAGGTTTTTATTGCTATAACTTCCAAAGTACTGCCTAGCTTGTAATAAAATTATAACAGTTAGTAAGTGCAGTGTCTTAAATTTTGACATAGATACATCATAGAATTTTAGGTGAAGTTTTTAAATTCCTTAAATAATTTGCGAAAAAAGTATCCTCGTTTGAAACCCATTTTCCAGAAAAATTAGTTTTACTTGTAAGGGAGTAGAGCTAGCATCTTCATCAAATTTTGTGAACAAGGACAATATTGGTTCGAGAGTGTCGAATGAGCAAAATTTGCAGATTTCTTAGCATTCAACGAGAAGTTTGAGTTTTACTCAGAAGAGTTATGTATTCCAGAGAACATACTTTCGAACAAAAAATTATTTGAAAAAATCTACTAAACAAACACAAAATACAAACATCAAATAGTGAGTAGGCTTATGTAATTTTGTGGTCTTGGAATGATGACAGCAAACTACCTATTTAATCTTATATAGGGTCAAATATTCAATACTTGGGGCTGGTTTATCAAGGCGAGGTTAGTTATCCTATGGTTAAAGCATAGGCATAGGCTTTAACCATAGGATAACTTTTATCCTCGCATTGATAAACCGTCACTTATTGGCCACGTCAAATACGTGTGTTTCATCCCCTTTATCACTGCGAAGATCAGTATAATCAAAACCTCTGAAAATTGGTAAGCCCTTGAAGTAGTGAGTTTGTATACACATCGAATTATTCATTCCTTAACCCATTCAATGTGTGGCTCCAATCAGAACCATAGTAGTCCTTCACCAGGTACCCCTGACAGAGTTGTGCATACTACAGCAGGCTTTGCATGGCTCCAATTGGCGCTGGCCAGCACTGCGAGGGAAATTTTTAGCAGGTGCACGTGACTGATAGGCACCACGTACCAAAAATGGATGGAAACACTCTGTCTCTATATACACTTTTTATAAACAATCAAGTGACACCAAGTATTATAATATTTTAGCAAAAAACTTTACTGCATCTGGGATACCCCATGCCCTAAAAGCATAGCAAATGCGTTCGTCTACAGCATGAGATTTATTAAGAGTTTAAAGAAAAATTATATTGCACTTGTTCTTACTTTTTATTATTTAATTCACCTATTTTGGGTACCGCTCTGCTACATCCTTAAATATTAGCTGGTTATTAATTCTGAAGAGTATGAATACAGATTTTACATGTTAAGATGGCAGGAACGTTGAATGTGCGATGAATACACACCAGCTATTAATCTGATTAGTACCAATGACACATGCTAATATTTATTTAATATAAAAGATTTCGACGCTAAGAAAAAAATATTTATTTAAAATTTGATAACCACCTCTTATGGGTTTTTTAAGTCAACTTTAATATATAAATAATTTTCTGTACAATTTAATATGATCCTGATAAAGCTATTTAATGAACGCAACAAAAGTGCTTAAGCTAGTTGTTAATCAGAAAAAGGAGAACTTTTTTATTTGTAAGATTACGAGGAAGACGTTTTATAAAAAACCTGCTTTACATGAAGAGTTCGAAAATTGCATTATTTTCCAAAATTTATATACAAGGTGTTAAATATTTGCAAAAGTGAGAAAAGCTGCAAAGAGTGAAGTACCTTTATTTGTAAAAATATTCAGAAGTGATACAAAAAAATGTTATGAATTAATAATTAGTCAATGATATTCCGTTGCAAATTTATTTTTCTATTCTTTTTCAGTCATTAACGTTTCTATAAATATTTTTCAACCATCTTATTAAAATCTATTCTCGTATATTTATTAACAATATTTATTGTTGTCATGTCATTATATTTGACAGCAAAATATTTTCCTAGAAGTGGTAAAAGTAAACAAAACATGTTTATTGCTAAATATTATGATTTTGGGGAGGATATTTCCTATCGTGGACTCACAGAAAAATCTCATGACCCAATGACTGCTGTGGATTATCAGGAGATCTATGCAATAGTATTTAATAACAATTTAGACAGCTTAAAAAAAAGAAAGGGAAAAACTATTGAAAAGATAGGAAACTAACTTGCATTTGGAGGTCAAGATTTCATCTATAACTTTAGACACATAACATTTTTTTCAATATAATTTTTCAAAATATTCACAAATGAAGTCGGTGTACTCTTCACATTTTTCATATTTAGCACCCTGTATATAATTTTGAATAATAGAATCATTTTTAGATTTTTTGTTAAATGCAGGTGTTTTTACAGAGAATGACTTCCTCGTAAATTTTAAAATAAAAAAGTTTTCCCTTATCCGAACTCAATCTGTGGACACACTGTATAAAGATATCACCCAAATTTAGTACAAAAATCCTAAGGTCTTGCCATGATTTTATTTGTTTATATTTAAAATAATATGTATATTAATTTGTATCCTGATATGTATACAAATAAAATGTTTACAATATTATACCTGTTGTTTTATTTTCTGCATTTTATTAGGAAAGGCTTATGTTAACTATGTTTTTCAAGCTAATGTTGATGCTATATTTAAACTATAAGATCTTATAAATTGAGAATGCTATGAAGTATGGCTTGCATTTTTTAAACCAAGGTTGTCAATAGACCCCAGTATCAACATATAGTTTAGTGGAGGTATTTAAAACCCTCTCCACAATACTCAATGTAGGCTTGCAATGTCCACAGAAATTGAATTGGACAACGATTTTCAACATATAAAGTAAGAATTTTAATTTATAGATAATGTCTAAAGTTTATTGCCTCCAATTTTCTATGGAGGAAGAATACAAACATTTTAACTGTAACCCTGGATGACCATTGTATTGGTGCATCATAACCTTACCCAATCCAGCAACCTGGGTAATTCTGTGATGTTCTATTGGGTATGATAAAAGTTGAAAAATTTTTGGATGAATCTTCAATAACCTCTCTTGAGATCTAATACTGTCAATATATTAGCATTGCCAAAATTCTTGATGCTCTCGTATATCTTTGGTAAGATGGAGGCCTCGTCTACTGTGACATTGAATCGTCTATAATTGATGCAGAATTGAGAGTTCTTGCAGGTTCGTGCGATAATGATGGATGATGAACTGCATGTGCATACACAGACAAATTTAAAGGAATGGATATTAATTGACATTTTCTCCACTCATTTTTTTTCCTAACTTTGTATGGAGTCTTTTATAGAGAAAAGCTGACAGCTAGCTAACCGTAGTTTGTTTTGAAAAGCTTCATGCCATTTTGAAGCCTGTTTAAAAAACAATAGAAAAACAAAGATAAAAAATGAATAATACATTTTGAACTGTTTTAAACGTTTAAAAGACTTTCTGTGCCATGTGAGGCAAAAGGTGCCACATCTGCAAAAAATAATTTAAGGTTTATATATGAATTTCAATGCCGAAATCCTACTAAACAAAATAAAGAAACCTACAGGGAAAATAAAAAGGAATATCACAATATGTTACAGGTAGCTAAACAAAACCATTACCACAGACTATTAAATTGAACAACACAAATAATTACAATAAAACAGTCTGGCAAATAATACTGAAATAGGCCGAAAAATCAAGATTTCAATGAACCTAGAAAAAACTTTTAAGGTAATAATTCACAGCATGCTTTGCAAAATTGATTGCACTTTTCTGCAAAAAGGTTAGTTAGAGCTTGAATAATACAAAAATGTTTTGTGAATCAATTTTAGTTGAAAATTGCGAGCTCTCCGGGAAGTGAAAGTTGGTTGGATAAACAAATAGTAGTATACAAAAACTATTGCACCGAGAGTAGCCATCTTTTGCAGACTTATAAATGTTAACAACAAATGAAAAAGTTACGTTAATAAATAAAGAATCTTTGAATTTTCAAACATTTTTAACTCCCAGTCACTATATTCTGCTGGGGAGGCATCAAATCACTTTTTTCATATGACATTTTTTGTTCGGAAGCCCTTGAACTATCTATTTCAAAAGTTTGAAGAAAATTCCACCGAAATAATTTTTCCAATGCTAATGGTGCGTGGTCGATTGGGGAAAATAAGTAAAGGAAGCTAGTAGGAGTCCACAAACTTGAGTGCATATTAGGGTGGCCCATCTCTATAGGGGGTGAATTTTTTTGGGGAATTTTTTACATCTCACCCCACGAAAATATTCCATTATACTAGGAATAATTTATATTAAAGTTTCGGATAATTTGGAGAACGGTAACCTGCGTCGCAATCGGGTAGATAGAACTCCCAGACCTTAAGGAAAATGGCTCCAGGTGAAATTCGCTGGAATCGATATATGTTATTCCTCTCGAGTTCCTGATTAAAAGTTCTCATAAGCACAAGGTTGGAAAATGGACAGTTTTCCAGATATCAGTAGTGCAAAGTCGATTTTCCGGGACCTTGTCGATAACAGTGTATCGCCATATTTTTCAGTAGTATAACACATCTTATACTCACAACAGATGAAATCTTTGATATTTATATGATTTGATTAGTCATTCTAAACAAAAATATTGCTGGTTTTAAAGAAACTATGCATGTATCAACCATAGTATGTAGATAGTTCCACTTACTTCTATTATTACATAATAATGCGTCCTGCTGCACCCCTTACCTTAATTTTGCCCCAATAATATTTTAAGGAAATTATTTTTTCTTCAAAATTTCGATTTTTGATAAAGATGGTCCAGACCCCAGTGCATATACTAGCAGCCAAGCCGTCAAATTTTTTATGGCATCTGCCACCCCCGCCACTACCCTCACTCCATTATTAAAGACGTTAACAAAAATTGGGATATTCATTTGATATTTGGTGCACATATATGTATTATAACGACATCTGAACTAGATTATATTTTAAGATTAGTACCTTGAAGTGTTGATAGTAAATAGAGGGGTAAACCTGTAAAGCAAGCAAGTAAGAGTCCAGAAACTTGAAATTTGGTATATATGTGTATACTAGATGCCAGGGTTTTAATTTTTTTATGACATCTGTCATCCCCACCACGACATCCAACATTCCCACTCTATTGTTAAAGGAACAAAATATGCTTGTGATTTAGTGTGTGTGACCACAAAAGTTCTCCGAACCCAGGCAATTTCAAATAGGTAATGTATTTTCAAATTATATGAGTAATTATTTCTACATACTAGACTGCAAATATAGTATTAAGATGTTATAGTTTAAAGAGACTTGGATGGAAAGCGGGATGTGGAAGGAGTGTGATTCCTTAGGCAGTGGTTTTCTATTTTATTTATACCGGAAAATATATAAGTAGTTCAATAAAATTAAATTTACGCTACACTTTTCGTATGCTTTATTTAACAATTTCTGTAGCATTTGTTAACAATTTCGAGAATAATTTGACAGCATCTGAATCTAGGAGGACTTAGGCTTTCGATTGGTGAATGAACTTGCAAATGTGATGTATACAATTAATCAATTTTCAGTAATAGAAATATTTTGAGAAAAATCATTTTGGCGTTTTTTTGCAATCATGAACAGAAAAACGCCCTCTATATTTAAATGCACTGGATCATTCTAGATAACATACGTATTTTTTTATAAACTACATCTTCTAGTGCACACCCCATGCTCAAGTTTGTGGCTCCTGATTCCTGACTACATATATTATATCGTCGGTTCATAAAACGGACCCATAGAATATTTATGGAATACCTTGCACATGTACACAGCAGGCATGAGTCTTGTCAGACGATCTCCCTCTCCAAGTAGAGGAGTTTCATACCACAAGACATAAATAAAAGCAAAAAGAAACAAAATAATTCTGATAATAAAGTTTGGCAATAAAAATAATGAACTGTGGATTAAACAATTAAAAGGAGTTATCCCATATTAACAGTTATTTTGGGGGTCCGTAAAGTCGAAAAGATGTTTTAAAAATTTAATTTGCTCTAAGTCCATAACGGTTCCTTTACGGGCCTGGATTTATTAACAAATATTGCTTGTTTCGGTGTCCTCTATAACTACTTCAAAGTAGGTATCTTTTCCACATACCCCGTACATATCGTCCCTCTGTTCAGATATGGGAATATCTGCTTTTTACATATTTTACAGGAGAGAGGAGAATCCAAAATGAGTGATATTTAAATGATCCTATTATTTCCAAGGTTGCAAAGTCTTAAAATATTACAACAATATGGAAAATTCAGATACTTACACCCATGTGTGGAAGACATGTAGTTATATTCGTATTACACAGCACGCTGAGAGTTTTATTTCTCTATGATTTCATTTATTACTTTGCTACTTTATATTTAAACATTTCACAACTTTCAAAATTATTATTTTATTATTTTTATTTTAAATTTGCGTAGTTTTTAGCAATAACAAGAATTTATTTGAGGCCTTTCAACAAATACGCTCCTCCTCCCCTTTGTAACAATGTAATATTTTGAAAAGAACGCCTAAATTAAGCAAGTTGTCTAAAATTTTATTAAAAAATTGTCTTTTTTAATCAACTTTAGAGAAAAATTAAAAGGGGAGTTTCTCGATTCAACCCATTTCTTTTTCCTTCCACATTCAGGCAGTGGATTGGAAGTATAGTAGGTACCTACCTAACAGTAAAAATATTTTCAAAACTCTTTTTGTAGAAATAGGTTTAGAATGTCATGAAACGTGGATATTTTAAATTTGAATGAAAAAAAGAACAACTCTGTCTGTTTCTAAATTTGTCTGTGTGCGCGTTTCCTCTGGAACGGTTTCAGATATTGATTTGAAAGGTACACATATGTAATATAACAAGGTCTGGGACTAAATTATATTTTGAACTTATTGCATTGAAGGGTTTGACGGATATAAAAAATAAGTAAAGTAAGAGTTCAGAAACTTAACCTATGCTTTAGAACAAGAAAGTTAAGGGCGGGGGTCAGAATATAGTGAATAACCCTGTATATTTGATACGCCTTTCTGTTTCCAATATTTTAATTCAGTTGAACCTAAGAATACCACCGCATATTTTACAAATTGTTACTTACCGAATTTTTACCCGATGCGGACATTTCAATTACTTCCACATTCACGTAGTGGAGTGGAAGTATAGTTATAGTAATCGTAAAACAATTCAAAATTTTTTGTTAAAATTAACAGCTTTAGAATCTCATGAAACGTCGGTCGGTCTGTATAAACTTTTTTGTGCGCACAATTATTATGAATGGAACGGTTTAAAATATTGATTTGAAATTGAAATGGTGCCAGTATGTATTATAACGAGATCTTTTAAACTTGCTCCTTTGAAGGTAAGGGGATAAATGGGGGGAATATAGGGGAAATGAGTAAAGCAAGAGTAAGAGTTTAGAAACATGGAATATACTGTATATACTAAAAGCCTAGGTCTCAATTTCTTTATGGCATCTGTCACCCCCACCCATTGTTATTAAAAGGAGTAACAAGATTAAATTGTGATATTCATTTGAAAATTAATACACTTATGTACGATAACGATACCTAAAACTAGATTATATTTTGAACTGATTCCTTCGAAGGGTTGGGCGGTAAATAGGGGTAAGTAGGGGAAAGCAGGTAAAGCAAGTTAGTAAGAGTTCAGAAACTGGGGAGTTGGTGTATACTAGAAGTCAAGGCCCCTAATTTTTGTATGACACGTGCCACCCCCACTTCATTATTGAAGGAATTAACAAAATAAAATGAAAATATTGACTTGAACTTTTGTTCAGTTATGTATCTATTACAACGAGATCTGGAGCTATATTATATTTGGAACTTGCTTCGTTGAAGGAATGGGGGTAAGTAGAGGTAAATAAGTAAAGCAAGCTAGTAAGAGTCCAGAAATTTAGAATTTCGTGTGTAAGTATATAATAGAAGTCAAGATCGCAATTTTCTTATGACATCTGCCACTCCCGCCACAACCTCCAACATCCTCATTAAACCCAATTATTAAAGAAGTTAACAAAATGAAATGTTATTTAGCCCGGTGGCGTATTTATTTTCCTAAACCTAATACTGTGCAATGCAAGGAACTCCTCGCCAACTTTTTATTGGCCAATTCAAATTGTAATCGGTCACAACGTAGCTACTATTTCAAAGTCTAATGCAATGCAATGCAGCCACACGCTCCCATCCCATACAGCACAAGGACATCCTCAGAACATACTGGGGACAACTTTTCAGGACATATGGGATATCCTGGGAAGATCCAACTATCACCTTAGGATGTCCGCAGGATATCCAAATGGGACAGTTCGGGCTTTGCTGATGACATCCTCAGGATATAAGTTCGGGTGTGTACTGGACATCATCAGCTCTTATATGGGTTATGCCTGGGCTTTACTATGAACAACCTGAGGACATTGATTGGACTTTATATAGGACATCCCCAGTTCGTTTAGGGTGTACTGGATATTTCTAAAGACAGCAAAAAAATACATATTATTTTAAAAGATCATTACTTTTAAACTGAACCAATAAGCGAAGACAAAGGAATACAAGTTTATATAATGGCAGAGGTAAAATGACTAATAAAAATGTGATACATATATGTACAACTCCATACACATATTTGTATCTATCAATTGGCTTATATCGATTTAAAAGTAAATCTACCAAACTAATAGAGGTTATATATAGTCCAATGAAATAGGTCGACAAATCAAAATTTTAAGGTAAATACTTGAATTTTTGATATGTTATTTTGAAGTATTTGAACACGATTAATGAAAGAAATTTGTTTCAACCCCGAGAAGGGGAGAAAAAAAATATAACAATGTGTTTTTTCAAAATTACTCAAAATGTGTAAAATACAGTAAAAACAGTTTCAAATAAAAATTGTAAAAAAGCATGAAATATTTAACGTAATCTTATTTATCGAAGGAACTTTAAAATGAACGTGGAAAAGACATCGACGCCCGGCGGATTTCCTAGAACTTTCGACTTGTCACAAAAAGGCGGCTAATTCAAAACACAATAAATGTATTAAAACCAAATTATAAATAACTGCTATTTAAATAAGATATACATTTTTAATACATTTTTAATGAATTATTTGTACTCGAGGGGATTATCAAATAGAACAAACAAATAAGTTTTTAGAAGCAAATTTTACAAACCAATAAAAGACACTATAAATAAATAGCCTCAAAATAGTATATACACTTTTCATTATTTTTGTTGTTGAAAACTCCTAAATAATAATACCTATAATAGGACGACTGTAGGACTTGCCCAGGATATTCCCACTGTGGATATTTTGTTAGGCTTTTAATATATTTGCAGGATATTACTAGGACATCCTGGCAGGATTTGTCTAGGATATCCCCATTTGAGATATTCTCAGGTTGTATATATTTTATTGGGTTATCCTAAGGATATCCTGAGGAATGTTGTCCTCGATTGGGATATACGGGACCAAATGATGAGGTTATCCTAGGGATGTCATGTGCTGTGTGGGATACAACACGCGACACGTAACATTAGACTCCTAAATGTAAATACATGCGACTACAACGCAATTTGCCAATACGTAATTCACTGCAGCCAACACCTTATCCATCATCCACTCGAGACAAAATTAAATTGGGTAAGTAGGTATGTCAAATGAAATGACAAATAAAAAAACCCATAACCAACCATATTACTATTAATTAGATCAAGAACATGTGTACCTAGTTAATGAATTTTAACATTAGGAATATTGGATATAATGTTTAGGGCCAGAGAATGTCGTTTCTTTGCTAGTCTGCCACTTTGAACTCTTTTAGTACCAAACTTAGATCCTATGCGACCATTCCTTTAGTTGGTTGCACTTTGGTTATCCTTTCTTGTCTCAATGTAGGTCTCTTGATTGCAAGCAACGTGTAGAATTGACTGCCAGTATGGATTTTTTTCAATGAATTGGTAAACTTCTTGATTAGGTCAAGTTTCACTTTCCGCTACTGAAAATTCATGGAACTCATATTTCAAACCTGTCACCGCTGTTTTGTGTTTCTTGTTAAATGCTTCTACAGAAATAGTAAAGTAGGTAACTAATTATTTAAATACTTAAAGCAACTTACGTGGATCATTATTGTTTACTAGATCAATGAATCTTCTTGGAAATTATGAGGGTATTCACTAATTTTTTTCTGAAGTGGTGAGTCGTTAATTGTTTTTGAAAAAAGAGATGCGACTCTTTGGCCTCTTGCAAGATACACAGTAATTTGTCTATCATCCTCCGTAAAATATTGGAAGTTATGTTTTTGTTTCAAGAAAAGGATGGACAAAAGGTGTGCTGCCATAAATTAAGTTTTGGCAAGTTGCATTGCAGTCGCATTTATTTAGGAATCTAATGTTAAAGACGCATAGGAGCGTGTGGCTGCGCTGCATTGCATTAGACTTTGAAGTAGAACGTTGTGACCGATTGGAATTTTAATTGAATACAAAAATAAAAATTTGATCGACACGTTGCCAAAACCGTCAATATCGCTCACAGAGAAAAATTTTCATCATTTCAATCATTCATTGTATATGTCAAGCAATTCTGAATAATTTTCAAAATGTCGCTCATCTTTCCGATCAATTGTCGATGTGTCTATCTGTTCGACACTAATGTGTCGGGAGAATTCGAATTAAAATACTCGGTTAATCCGAGTATCAAAATACTCGGTTGAATTCGAGTATTAAAATTTTATCCGAATGATATACTCGGATTAATATTATGCAAATAAACTCAAGTTCGCTGTTGAATGGTTAAATCTTATAATCCAATATCGAAATTGAATTAATTTTATAATGTTTGTGGCCACTTTTTAAGGCTGTTCGATATTTTCAAATTTTCTTCACTAGTTTTAGTGCTAGTCCTATTGAATTCGACACCAGATTTAATATCAGCTACTCCGGAAATACCCTGACACCTGAGCTTTCTCCATAATCTCGCATATGTTCTTGAATAAAAAATCATCGAAATTGGAATATGTACATTGTATAAAACAATCCTAATTATTGATACCTATTTAATCACATTATTGAAAATTAATTCGACATCGAATGATTAATCCGAATATTCTTGTCATCCGATTCCGGACAATCCGAGGAAATTATCCGAATATCTACATCACTAGTCTGTATCTCCATTCGCCATTATTCTTATAAGCACAGTTACTTTGGAACGAAATGTACGATTTTAGTCAAACTTGAACGGTAAATCAGTATTGAATAGAGGAAGAATTTTTTCGTTTTTGAAAATAATCGATTGAAAAATATGAAGTGTGAATAATTTTATTTTACGAAAATGCACTTAAGGAGTGTCGTAATCGGTGATAAGTTAATGTTTTAGCTAATTGCTTGCGACTTTAATCATATCCCGATGATCCCTTTGGATTGGCGAAATGGTTACTAGTATAATATGCAGTATTTTTGTGTTTATAGAATTACTATCATCGATTACAATACTCTTCACCTATATTTTCTTTTATTAGAATGGATCATTAACCATCATATTTATCGATAGATTTTTTTCAAAATTGAAAGGATTCTTCCTCTATCTAACACTGTTGTTTTTTCCGTTTTAATAAAATCGGTCTTCTTGTTCTTAAGTTATTGTGCTTACAAAAACATGACGAATGAAGAAACGGACGGACAGACCCCCGTTACCACCTTGGACCAGACTATATCAAATATTATATTATTTCAATTCTATGAGCAATTGGATCCACATACTTGAGTGCAAATATAGTATCAAAATGTTTTTGTTCAAAGAGACTTGGATGGGAAATCTGGATGTTGAAGTACTAATTCCTTAGGCAGCGCATTTTAATATGCTTCTTTAACTTCGTGTATTAAAAAGAAGTTATAATATTATGATTTTTTCTTAATAATAATTGACTGGATAGTGCAAATGTAATACTAATACAGTAGGTATAGGTTTTTCGGTGGAAATAATTCCCACAAGAACGGGTCATGAATTCCTTAGTTCCCTGTTGGTATCTCTTTGACATACTAAAAGCCTAGAAAAACCTGAGTGTGCAACATGAGTTTTTTGCCCGCCATCTTGATTTTTTTTTAAATCATAAAAAATTGTTGTGTGGTATGAAATTTGATATCACACTGTAATTACAGAAAATATAGTGCTGAAAAAGATTATGATATTGATTTAAAAAAATAAAAATAAATAACACACTAAGAGTCTATTCGCCAATCAATTTATACACAAAAAGGGTTAACCTTGCAAAAGTCATGTAGTTCTAATTTTTTAATTTATTGTTTAGGACCTATGCCAATAGCAAAGATTAGAGAATTAACAAGATAGGACAGCCGGCGGAAAACCTTTTATCTTTTCGTAAGGGCGCCATTGACCTCGACATTTAAATTGGAGTTCCCGCGCAGTTGACACAATGTTACAATCAGACGGAGAAAGTAACATTGGAAATAGAGGCTAATAGTAAAAATTGGACAACACTGTCCTGATAGAGCGACAGAACTCAGCTGACTGTCAGTACCCAAAGTCACTAAAAAAACAGGTTGCTTTGCAATATATGTCACGTGAAGTATCTCTATGTTTATATGTAAGGTATGTATTTGGTTAAGATAGAATTGTACATTGAAAGAATAATTTTGAAACTTTTTTCTATAAAATGAGGAAAAAACAGCCACACGCAGCTGTCATCGAGGTCTATACGTGACGTAGCATTTGTCGATTCTAATGAGCCAACCTGTCTTTTAGTAAGCTTGGTCAAATTCATTTAATGCGTATCCGACAAATTCCGAAACCGTTTCCGTTGGATGTCGTGTACCTTTAACACAGTAGAGAAATGCCTTTAAATTGGAGTTCACAACTGTCTTCGTCTATTTCGTCTTCTCCGTCTGACTGTCCTATCTTGTTAGTTCTATAATCTTTGCCAATAGTAAGAAATCAAGATTGCAGCTTCGAAAGACTTGCGTGAGCTGCGCAATTCCCAGAAAACAGCGACGTTGTTGCACTTGTTTCTGTTTTTCTTCAGTATATCCTAAAGTATATGCATTGTACAGAAAATGTTATGACTCCCCTTTCAAAGTAGATTAAATCTGCTATAATTCAAGCGTAAATAAAGTTCCGTACGCTCAGAACTTTCCGAGATACAGCTCTTCCAAAATGGACAATTGTCTCCAAAAAGTGAAATAATTTGGTTTTGATCACGTATTTTGCCAAATATCCTAAGTAGAAAGTTCTATGTGATGATTTTGAGATTAGTTTATTTACTAAAAATCCATTATCTATGTACAGTTTACGACAAGATTTGCAACGCAAAAATCTGTACTGACTAATTAGTCCAGTCAGTTTCACCTCTAATTTGAGTGTAAGTGAATGGATTTTGATGAAGCCTTATGCATGTATGTGCAATGACGTCTATAAAAAAGTTGGAAAAAGATTAGAGTAGTAAATGATCGGAAGTGGTAGAAAACTCCTCTTTTATCATGACGGAACCCGTGATAAAAGGGGTGTCTTCTTACATAGAATTAGGTAAAAATAAAAAAAAAATGTTTTTTTTTTTTTGACTCAAAAAAGATGTTTTTACTCTTGTGAATTCTTTCAAAAAATGCATATATTTCGAGTGGCCAAAAGTGGGGGAGGAGAAATGTAAAAGTTGGAAAAACAATCTGAAAATATTTAGGTGAGTGTATCAAAGAAATGCAAGCCTTTTTTTATTTGGAACTTTTCTGTAAAGTGCGTTTTCACTATGTTCTTCCGGAAAAATATGAAAAACTGCCCCTTTCTTTGCAATTGTAGCGCTTTAAAAATATGTATAATTTGTATAATTTAAAAATTTGGATTCACACGTATACATTGAGGCCTTCTAAAAATGTTCTGTCTCTTGGAATTTTTTTGTGTCTTGCTAATTTTCCGAGTTACAGGCAATATTTCACGATAAATAATGTAATGTAACTTTCACTTAAAAAATGCATGAAAATTCGAAAAATGAGCGTGATTTATATACAGGGTGTCCCAGAATTGAGTTCACGGACGGGAACCTGTAATTCCTGAGTTCATGTTATACTCTATATAAACTTGACAACAACCAAATATCTATTGCTTCCCACTTTTTTTTCTGTAATAATTAATATTTGATTGGTTATATTTCTTATTCGTTCTGTAAAATTACGGAATATTTGAATATTTTTGCAGATCGTTGAAAGGGCTGCAAAAAGATACTCTTAGAATTTTTTGTATTAATCAAAATTCAAAGGATTATCGTTTTTTCCTCCATTTATATTTAACATTTATTTACAATTCTAAAATAAAATGTTGTAATAACAGAAAATTACGGTATGTTCTAAAAAATATATTAATAGCAAATGCTCCACATGACGTCCATCTGTTTCAGTACACAAGTTAATACCTTTAAAATGTGTAATATCAACCAGAAATCAAGAATTATCATTTTTTCTCTATAGGTCATAGGTGCTTGTAAAACAGAAAACCTGTCGCGTTTGAGAAACCAAAGATATTTTGTTGTTATCAAGCTTGCATAGAGTACTTATAGAGATACAGGTCCCATGAAAACTTGAAAATTCTGTCTTCAATATAACGGAAATTATTGGAAAAAAATATTGTTGTCTCACTTTAAGAGAAAGTTGTGTTATGCGGGCCCAATATGAACTCTGGAAGCACAGGTTCCCGTCCGGGCACTCAATTCTGGGACACCCTGTATATCATTATTAATAAAATATGATATCTATATAGTTATACCATTTTTAAAAGTTCAGTATAATTTTTTAAATTGAAAATATGCAATTATTTATCGTGAAAAGCTGCCAGTAACTTGGAGAATTAGAAAGTTACAAGAAAATTCCAAGAGACAAAAAATATTCAGAAGGCATCAATGCATACGTCTGAGTTTTCAAATTTTTAAAGTTCATATTTTTAAAGCGCTACATTTTCAAAAAATGGGTAGTTTTCGTGTTTTTCGGGAAAACTCGGTGAAAATGCACTTTACAGATAAGTTGCAAATAAAAAATGTCTTGTATTTCGATAATACATCTGAATACATCACCTAAATTTTTCATATTATCTTTTCAACTTTTACATTTCCCTTCCCCCCCCCCCCCCCTCACTTTTAGGAAGTAAAAACATCTTATTTTTAGCCAAAAAAGATAAACAATTTTTTTTTTCATTTTTGACCTAATTCTTCATGTTACGGATCCCGTGATAAAATGAGTGTTTTGTGCCACCTCCGATCATTTCCTACTCTAATCTTTTTTTCAATTTTTTTATTAACGTTATTATAAAGCCATTGTACAATATTTCATTAGCACCCAAATTAGAGACTTTGAACATTTTAGTGCTCTGTTGACTGGACTAAATTCACAAACATGGATCTCGTTGAACTTTGAACTACAAATATTCGCTTTATAAAATATACCAGCAATTCATAATATTTAATTAATTCAAATATATTATTGCGTTCATGACAATCTGATAATATTTCGTACCTATGAAAAAATGTGAATCAATTATTATTTTACAAATAACCCAAACCTGTATTTCCCTCGCCAATTTACGCTCTTGTTGAATTCTGCACGAGGCCCGGGCCTCGCGGGCCTAAGCCTAAATCCATCGCTAATTATATATGTTACAAGGTAGTGACGAAGGACATACTTTTTTACAGATTTTACAAATCGCTCAAAGTCCAAAATACATCTAACAAAATTTGAAAAAGAAATTCTTACAATTTATTCACCATTTTGAGGTCAGGTGGAAAAAAATGTCATAGAAAAAGCGACTCATTTTGACTGAATTTACCTCGTTAACTTTTAGAAATAGATAAATTTGTTTTCAACCTCTTCAAATTCATCCCTTTGTGCCTAAAATTGTGTTCTACTACTATTGGCATAATTTAAAGATTAATATTTTCTTACCATATTCACGAAGTTCCAGAATTTTAAAGTAATTTTTAATTTCAACCCCCTTAGTGTTAATAATTTTCCGCTACTTTTGGTTTGTTTATAACTCTAATATTTATATTTATAGCTATATCATATTCACAAAGTTTCATGAAAATTTATTTATTTTTCAACCCCTCAAAAATCATCCCTTTAGTGATTAGAGTTATCCGTATTTTCAATTTTTATAAATTATTTTGAGCTTGTAAAATTAGGTCTAAAA
The DNA here is from genome assembly GCA_963583905.1 of Stenurella melanura. Classification (NCBI taxonomy): domain Eukaryota; kingdom Metazoa; phylum Arthropoda; class Insecta; order Coleoptera; family Cerambycidae; genus Stenurella; species Stenurella melanura. Next base: position 47,457,312 of record OY757313.1, read on the forward strand.
TTTAAAAAAAACAATATATTTACTTTTTTGGCCCAATATAATATGCCTTACTCTTGAGAATTGCTTTGGAAAATGCACATTTGTCATGATAAGGCCACACCAAAACTAAAAGTGAAGGAGGGGAAATATAAAAGTTGAAAAAGAAATCTGAAATAATTCAGGTGAATGTGTCATCGAAATGCAAGACTTTTTTTTATTTGCAACTTTTCTGTAAAGTGCGCTTTCACCGAGTTTTTCCGGAACGGCATGAAAAACTACCCCTTTTTTGAAATTGTAGCGCTTCAAAAACATGTAATTTAAAGATTTGAGAAAACTCAGACGTATGCATTGAGATCTTCTAAACATATTTTGGCTCTTAGAATTTTTTGTAACTTGCTAATTTTGCGAGTTACAGAAAGATTTCCACGATAATGTACTACATTTTTGCACATTAAAAAATACATAAAAATTCGTAAAATGAGTGTGGTTATACAGGGTGGGACAATAGTGCATCGGACCTCGATATCCCGAGTTCCATGATAGCTAGAATTTTGTTTTTTTAATTGCAAGTAAATTAGATAAAAAAGTCTATAGCTGGAAATTATTTTCGAAGGTGCAGGGCGAGCCAAGACGAAATTACATGACCAAGAGCCTTTTTTTAATTGGAATGCTATGTATATCAGTACAGTCTTTGAAACCTCTTTCTAGGCTCTATTGATTCCTATATTAGCATTGAATATCTCCCAACCATCTGGATGTAACGAATTTTTTTCTTAAAATAATGCAATCTGCAGATGGATATTAAAAAACTCATCACAGTCACAATTATGGGTTTTAAGAAAAACTTATGTGAACACCGAGAGACATCTAATTAATGTTTTTGAATTTTTCATTTCCTAAAACCGTACAGGGTGGCCAAGAATTATTTTTCAATTAAGAACTTTTTAAATTGAATTTTCTCAATTTTTTCAAATGGCCACCCTCTATATTTTTCAACGATGTGATGTATAAATGAATAACGAACATTTTTTGTAAGTACTTCCCTATGGCAAATTGCAACCAATCTCGTATTATTGAGCAATAATTACAAAATTCAAAAATAATCTTAAAAAAGAGGTTTCTTCAAAAAAATTATAATAAATGTTCGACATGTTGCCCATTTTGATTAATGCACATCTCTATGCGCTTTTCAAATGAGGTTCCCACTTTTCCTAAAACTGCCGGTGTGATAGATCTAAAGGCTGTTATTATTCTTTCCATCATATTTTGTACTGTTGTTTTTGTGTCTCAATTTCCTTCACGTATCCCCATAAAAAGAAATCCATTTTTGTAAGATCTGGAGATCTAGCAGGCCACTTAGTGGGTCCATTTCTTCCAATCCATTGATGAGGGTAGGTATTATTTAAGTGGTCTCTAACTGCATTTAAATAATGCGATGGGGCAGTATCTTGCTGAAACCACATCCTATTTCAAATTCTTTTAGGGAAATTTACCAATAATTGTGGCAGACGGTTTTCCAAAAAATGAAGATAAATATCTCCAGTCAATGTACCATCAAGGAAATGTGACCCTATTACATGTTCTCCAATAATTCCTCCTCAAACGTTTATAGACCATCTGTGTTGGTTATCAACTTGCATAAAAAGTGAGAATTCTCCGAAGCATAATAATGGGACTTGTGCAACAAATCGATTTTCATGAAAAGTTGTCTCATCTGTGAATAAAACAGTATTGAAGAAGTTGACATCATCTTGTGGGGACGAGGTATGGTCACCGGTTTAATTTCCGACACTCGATCAGCGATGTTAAGGCACGCTTGGCTGAGTCCGGCATTTGGATGGGTGAACCAGTGTATTGTTGTAGTACCTAAAATTCTCAGTCCCAATTTAGTTAAAATTTTCCAAAAAGATTCGTTTAAAATTATCAAATCCTGCGACAAAATCTATAAAAAAACATCTCTGTCTATTTTCATAAATAATACTAAAAACTCAATAATTTCCGTTGTATTCAAATTCAAACTCTCCGAAACTCGAGTATGTCACTAAAATCATGCAAAGAACCTATTTCAATAAAAAAATACAATAGCAAGATTTTAATTTTCTCTCAAGTTACAAAATTTTCGAAAGTACCCCTAATCTATCTCGTCGCCGTCGATACGTATAGCCTTCCGCATAATAAATAATATTTAAAAAACAATTCAGTCATTCTGAAGCTCACTAATGTTCACCAAATTTAACACACATTAAGAATTGATCAAAAACCAATAATAGTCAAATTTCATTTATTCAAATTCCATTACTAAAATTCGAAAGTACCACGCGTATTGCACTCGTTCAAATCCATCGTCGCCGTCGCCGTGTCGACGGATCCACACAAGTCGCGCTATTTACAACAGTATCCTTATTCAAAATTTCATGCGGACGAATTGCCGATTGCCCGCATAAATCCATCTGCTCACGCGCACAACGCACGGAGTTGAACCTCTCTTTTATTCCAATTACGTAAATTAACGTAATCAGTTTCCGAGTAAATACGAGCACCGATCTAAGACATTGATGACTCACACCGGTTGCATGCATTTAGTCACGTAGGCCACCGTTTCTTATTGGTTAAAAATGATGTCATATTATGTCACGATTCTACGTCACTTCCGCGTTCTGGAATTCCCCACTAGTATAAAAGCCACCGAAAGCGTGCAGTAGGCAGGCAGTATCTCCACATCGCGTTAACAGTTCACATCTCCGCGCTACTCTTTCTCCGGGTTGCTCTCAATTAACTAAATATCGCGTTAAAGTGACTTTCTAAATAGTTGAGTTTTTACAAAAAATATCAGTGTACAAAGTTTAATAATAAGTGTTCATACAAATAAATCCAAGACTGTACTATCGTTAATAAATCATTTTTATACTCTTCGTCATTAACTTATAATTCGTCGTTTTATTTAACAAATATTAAACACCAAGTAACATTGAAGCCTACCTGAAAAAATTAACTAGTCCATGTCTCAGAGTCTCAAAAGAGCTAGCTGGCGCCCATCTAAAAATAAATTTGCTAGCCATCATACTACAAGTCGTACTTTAAGCCCGAGACGACCCATACCAAAAAACTTTGAAACGAAAAATCCAAAAATCCAAGAAAAACCTAAGGCACAAGGCTTCAATCTTGGACAATATCCGTCTATTAGTCGGTAGGCTATCGACTGAGACAGTTCCGGGCCGTTAAGTCGCTTAGTAAGGTGGCGCCGATGGCACAGGGCAACTGTCTTCGCTGCAGAGAAGACCCCAAGGGCTATTGGCCCGCCAGAAAGGCGGTGAGATGGCCGGGGGCGCGTCAAAGTTGATAGCCGATGACCGTGGTTTGGAGTCCACGCAAAACTGTAGATCCCTAAGAGCACAATGGGCCTTGAGGCCTGAGTGTTGTAGTAAAACAAATCCACTAATGTGACATCATCTTGCATTTCACCTCTGGCCCAAGTACAAAATTTTAGGCGCTTTTGAGAATCGCCTTCAGATTGGTGCATTTGGTGCATTTGAATATGATGTGCGTGCAACTTATTTGTTTTTAAGATTCGACCCACAGACCGTCTACTAATTCTTACTAATGAGCTCACTTCTCTTTGACTAACATGGGGATTTTCAGCCGTTGCCAGCACCATAGAAAACTCAGTTTCTTCGTTCACAACACGTTTTATTCTTTTTTTATATTCGACGTTTCCAAAAATCTATCGAGAAGGTTTTGTAAGCTGCTAACATCAGGAATCCTTCTTCCAGGATAAAGTTGGTGATAAATTCTATTGGAAATTAAATAATTTATGTCTGACTCGCTCAAAGCAAAAGTCGTGTCTACAAGTTCCGCTTTATTTAAATTCATATTGTACAATTCCAAATATTTTAAATTCAATACAAATTGTAACTAACGACCGATAATTGTGATTAATGCTCTGTTGTACAATTTCCATTATCATGCTTCGGAAAATCCTCACTTTTTTATGCAAGTTGATAACCAACACATATGGTCTATAAACGTTTGGGGAGGAATTATTGGAGAACACGTAATGGGGCCACATTTCTTTAATGGTACATTAACTGGAGCTATTTATCTTCATTTTTTGGTTTCAGCAAGATGGTGCTTCACCACATTATTTAAATGCAGTTAGAAACCACTTAAATAATATCTACCCTCACCAATGGATTGGAAGATATGGATCCACTAAATGGCCTGCTAGATCCCCAGATCTTACAAAAATGAATTTCTTTTTATGGGGATACGTAAAGGAAATTGTTTATAGAGACACACCAACAACAGTACAAAATATTACGGAAAGAATAATAGCTGCCTTTAGATCTATCACACCAGCAGTTTTAGGAACAGTGGGAACCTCATTTCAAAAGCGCATAGAGATGTGTGTCAATCAAAATGGGCAACATGTGGAACATTTATTATAATTTTTTCTACTGAGTTATTTGAAGAAACCTCTTTTTTAAGTTTATTTTTGAATTTTGTAATTATTGCTCAATAAACCTAAACTGGCTGCAATTAGCCATAGGGAAGTACTTACAAAAAATGTTCTTTTTTTATTTCTACATCACATTGTTGAAAAATATACAGGGCATTTCATTTGAAAAAATTGAAAAATTCAATTTAAAAAGTTCTTAATTGAAAAATATTTTTTGGCCACCCTGTACAGTTTTGAGAAATGAAAATGATTAACAGACATTAATTAGATGTCTCGTAACTGGTATTCACAAAGTTTTTCTTAAAACCTATGATTGTGACTGTGGTGATTTTTTTAATAACCATCTGCAGATTGCATTATTTCAACAAAAAAATTCATTATATCCAAGTGGTTGGAAGATATTCAACGCTAATGTAAGAATGAATAGAGCCTAGAAAGAGGCTTCAAAAAATGCACTGATATACATAGCATTCCATTTTAAGGAAAGGCACTTGGTGCTGTAATTTCGTCTTGGCTCGCACCGTATGTTCGAAAATAATTTCCAGTTATAGACTTTTTTATCTAGTTTACTTGCAATTTTTTAAAAAAATTCTAGCTATCGTAGAACTCGAGATATCGAGGACCGACGCATTATTGCCCCACCTTATATACTTCATAAAATACAATTTGATAGTAGTTCACGACATAATTTGCAACGCAAAAATCTATACAGATTAATCTAGAAACATGTATCTCGTTGAACTTTGAACTACAAATATTCGCATTATAAAATATACCTGCAATTCATATTTCTAAACTAATTTAAATATATCATCACGTTCATGGCAATTTTATAACATTTCACAATCTATAAAGTGTGGAACAATTATGATTTTACAAAATAACCCAAACGTGCATCACCTTACACAAATGAAAAGAACATGTTTATATAAACGATAATCGAATCGAAAATGTAAACTAGGTAAATGTTGAAGACCGGAAGGCGGGGTCAACTGTTATTGGCGCTAGTAGACCCCCTGCAGGCCAATCGTACTTCCGGTTCTCTATAATACTCCGCGCATCCATTCCTACTGCAGCCGAAGAGGTCTGACCTTTGACATAATTTAGAGTATTGCTGGCGTACATCAATTAGGCATTTACGATGTATAATACATGTTGTATTAAATTAATATTTACGTTTCGCTACGTCACACCACACACAGGGGTAAGTATATAACTTCAAAAGTTGGCCAAGAATATTTCATTAGTTTCACTATCTGCGAAAATAGTATTTTAAGCTAATTTCAGCTTTATCAGTTCAATTCCCGTGAGTTTGATTCTTTTGAGGACATTTGCATTCATTAAACAAACGTATGTCCAAATATTCAAACTTATCTGCCAATTTTCTTCGGCTAGGTTCCTTAATAAGGCTTTTCAAGTTATATCTCTTCTCCATTCGCCATAAACTACAAAAGAGTTACGCACTATCCTTAAACAATGCAAACATTTAGAAAAGGCGATACGGTGACTCATTAAAAGAATGGTGCAAAGTGGAATTTTTTGTGATTATTTATTTATAGCTAGATAGCCGACTGTATAGATTTCCTATGAACAAGATACATGAAAAACTTTGTATGAGCGAGTAAGTATTACCACAGACTTACAGGGAGCCACTATTCATATAAGCAAATTTTGCCCGCGTCATGGAATTTTACCGGAAGTGACGTCAAAATGGGAGGATGCGGGCAAATAAGAAGAGGCAGCCTATTTTTTTAATAACTAGAAGGCTTGTACTTTAACTTGAAAAAAAATAATTCACGTGTTCGATGACTTAAGAAAATAGAAAAAAAAATACTTTAATCGAGGGTGTCTTAGGGTTGCGGGCAAATTAAGCCTGGCAGCCCTCTACAATCTCCTTGTATACCTTCAAACCTACATTTTGACGTTAGTTTCATTCATGTATTTGATGACACAAAAAATCGTGACCGGAAGTGACGTCAGAATTCCATGACGCGGGCAAAATTTGCAAAAATGAAAAGTGGCTTCCTGTATGTCTGTGGTAGTACTTACTCACTCACAATTCCTGGAAGCTTAAGTTAAAGCTTCGAAATTACAAATACAAGAGAAAGAAAAGCACATTTAGATAGAGGTACTTTAAAACAAAATACAACAATTTAAACTAATTCTTTTAAAATGTCTAACTATCTACGTAATCTCAGTAGTGGAATCCATTGCAGTAATTATAAACACGTACACATTTCAGTAATATTTAGAAAATAAAGTGGAAGAGAGATATGTTACAAGAAAAAATTATTTTTTTTTTAATAAACTTCTTATTAGATATTTTATGGATTATACATTCAATTATTCAATCATAATTTGTGTTTATATGACCAATAATATCTATCTATCTATTTAAGCAAAATAACTATATTCTTGAAATAACAATATCTTTCATGCATGGAAACGAGAGAAAGAGCACAAAAATGTATTCACACGGTCACTGGAAAAAAGAGAAACACATTGATTTTAATTTTTAGTTTCCTTTCAAACTTTGGCTCCCCTCAAACTTTGTGTTCATAATTTTTCACAATTTTTGGTATGGTTTTAACTTTAATATTTATATTTATAGCTATAACATATTCACAAAATTTCACAAAAATTTATTTATTTTTCAACCCTAATAAACCACCCCTTTAGTGAAGTTTCCCAAATTTTTCCATTTTTTTAAAAATTATTTTGAATTTTGTTCCCCAAGTTGTTAATGGCTCACCAAACTTATAATGTTCGATTCTGGCGGAGGTGCCGGGTAACGCAAATTTTTACCAAGAATTGTGCCTATTTTTCAATTCTGGCGGAGGTGCCAGGTAAAACGAAAGTTTTGCAAGATAATCTTTTAATATGTGTTATTATTCTAGTAAGTAAACCCTAAAAATGTCAATTTTCTGTTGGAATTTTTATGTATACTAATAACCACGAGTAAAATACAATGATGTTTAGACAATGGAAATAAATGATTCAAAAATGTTCCTGATTAATGCGAGAATTCAGGTGTATAATATGTTTAAATATACTTCATAAAATACAATTTTGGACTTCTTATATTTGATAAGAATTAAACTATAGATTGGCGCAGGTTTAGAATTGTATTCTATTTAACGTTTAACCCTATGTTGTAAACATCTGCCAACCGTGGTCTCCAACTTTGTGTGTTTATATAAAGTCGCGTTGAACATATTCCTTGTGTTGTTTATCTTCTTTATTTCTTTCTTTCTCTTTTTCAATTAGGTTAGAATAGACAGAATAACTTTCGCAATACCTACAGTTTGTCGTGGCTATACAGGCTACGTTCCCAAAGCCATTTCCTTAGGAAAAAAAAAATACAATTTCAAAGTAAAAAGTTTTTACCTCGCCAGAACGTATTGCACCAGCTCTTACAGATTCAATCGAAATACCATCAATTATAGAGTTCAATAAAAAAAAATTACGACCGTGGACAGTAAGTTATTGTTAGCTAGAGGAAGAACCCTACTGTCTTTGAACAACATCGATTAATTAATAAAAGTTATTAATTATTTAAATTTATTAAATTTTTTTATATAATGTTGTTACACTGCAAAACCAACTAATTGGGCAATAGTCCCTAACGTTTATCAAAACAGAAGTAAATCAGTCACAAATGCGATAGGATCATGGACCGAGCTTTGGCGGCTTTCATTCATCTCGCAATTAGACAAGGCCGTCACTCGTTTATTTAACTGTGAAGAGCATCCTATAGAGTATGGAACAATTGTTTAAAGAAATGCCGTAAATCGGCGAAGAGTATATTATTTAGCTTGTTTATCTTTATATTCATAATATTCAGATTAATAGTGGAGTAGTATTCGATGAAAATAAAATGCCGTCTTATTTCTTGGCCGTTTTTATCATATTTATTTTTGTGATATTGATCTTTCAATTTTTTGTATTTTATTTAAATATGTCTGTAATTTTTTTTTTTTTCGCAAGTATAGATAAACAGTCTAAAACACATAACTACTGAAAATTGTGACATTTGTGGAGGTCTGTTTGGAAGTAATTTTGCTGCATTTACCAATTAGAAATTCCGATATCTTATGCAGTTGAGTTCATTCGTTGAAACAAGTATAGAAGAGTTGATCATTTTGTTATAAAATATTAGTATCTAGATTGCAGCTTGTTTAAGGGCTCGCTCGATTCCTTAGCCCTTGTGATTTCTTTTTGTTTTAAGCAAATTTTAGTTCATTTGTAAGTGAAACTGACAGAAAATACACTAGAGAAAATATACTAGAGAAAGTTGAGCAACTATTGTAAATATATAATTTCCTTGCAAGTTCCTGTTAATAAATACATTTTATAAAATTTCAAGAGCTGGTAGCTGATTTGTCGGAAATAAAGCAGAATTAATAAAATTATGATTTCTACTATATTTTAACACACATTAAAAACAATGATAAATAGGAGGAGGTATTTGTATGGTTCTTTTATGTCTGTTCAATCATTTCTCTGGAATGGCTGAAACGATTTCTTTAGAAACTGTACATTATAGATAGGCGGTGGCCCCATACTAGTTCCATTAAACGGTGTGCTAAAAGGTTACCACATGTCGGAAGAAAATATCTTACATTCGAGTATATGCAAGAATTTGGTGAAAGCAATGAAGTTGATTTGTACTAAAATAGATAATTAGGTGTTTCCGTAATGGCTGATACTGAATCCGATATAAAAATTTCCAAATTCAAAATTGCAAATCCGCGATCCATCGGTGATATTTTATTACATAAGTTTTAGTGACCCTTTTTTAAAGGGCTGTTCATTTTTTTAGTAGTCAAATTTCATGTAATTCTGCAATTATCGCACCCCCTATTGGATTTTCTATTATGAGTTTTGAACGTTTGACACTGATTAAGAATCGGCTACTCCGAAAATAACTAATTATTAATTTTAATACCATTTAACCATGGAGCTTTCACAACATTCTTGCATTTTATGGAACAGATTTTTTTAAAATTTTTGCCCACCTGACACAGAGCTCCAAATTTCCGTTTCTTATACTTTTTGAGGTATCAATATTTAACTGTAAAGTTGAAATATAAAGAATAATAGTTTCGCGTTTAGTATCGCCAAGATTCGAAAAACGTCTTAAATTAATCCTTAAAAAAATCATGTATGGGCCATTATTTTCGGTCTCCGTTACATTTTAACCATGGCCAAATCATTGTTAGACTGATTCAGTTACCATGGAAACAATTAATTGTACTTTCAACGATTTAGCCAACGTTAAAGTTTAACGGAGACCGCCCAACAAACATTTTTTGTTTTATAAGAGTAACCGTCCTATTACCGACACCGAGTTATATACATTCAAGTGATATAATGCAAGACTGGGAATAGTTCTGTTACTCCTATAAACCGCTTATAACGCTTAAATGGAGAATCATATAAAGGTAACAGGCACCAATATTTAGTCACGCTATACACCTCAAGGTTGCAGAACCGTAAGTAACAGAAACAGATCAGTAACTGCTATATCACTTTTTTATATAACCATTTTCCATAAATATTGGTGATAGAAATATATCCGTTACCACTGAAAAACTTGTTATTAACACCTCTCTCTTTCTCATTTATAATGTCTCATCTCTTTCCTAGAGATCCTATACCAACTGATACAAGAATAATGTGGTAATGAAATTAGATGATGTAGGTACCTACATGGGTATAGTGGAAATTTTGCACTGATAAAGGTGCGTGTTACTAAATTTACTTTTTAAATTGGCTTTTGACATCCACAAAAATCAAATGTTGGTGCGAATAAATTATTATTGTAAAATATCACCCTTATACTTCGGAAAAAACTGTGGGCCTCTAAAATGTTAAGCAATTAAAAAAAAATTAATTAAAAAAAATATATGACAATTTTAATGACACATTTTTTTAGAAAATAGTACAGAAATATGTTTTGTACATGCAATTATGACTAATTGCACTTCATTTGTTACGAAATTTTCAGTTTTTAATACACATTTTTTAATTTTAAATAATGATTACTCATTGCCGTCAGATGGCTGCCAAACTTATGGCCAATGTTTTATTATCAACAGTTAATGTATTTTAAGAAATGTAATATAACTTTAAGCTTTGTTATAAATATTGGTTACTTTAATATAACTGTTTGAAATATTACATATCTTTAAACTTTATTAGGCAACTCTTGGTAATCTTATATCACCATCAGTAGACAATTTTTTGCGATTAATTCGTGTAAATAATGGTGATTTGGCCTGCCATTGGCTGGAACAATTGTTATTTAAGTTTCAACCAATCACAGGCGTTTGCAGCAATGTCCTAGGATCTCTCGGAAAAACATTTGACAAACGTTTATTAAAAATGTTACAAAGTGCTTTTAAAGCATTCTGCTTTATATGAAACATATTTGCCCACATCCTTAATTCGTTACGCATCTTTTCATTTTTCTCATCGTCTGTTTCCAAAGCATGCAACTGAGAAAACCTATCATCATCTTCTAGTTCAGTAAACCAATTATTTCTGTTTTCATAATGGTCAACAGTATTAACCTCTTCTTGTTCAGTAGTAAGCCGCTTTTTCTTACTTGTGACCTCCTCAGTATCATTATCAACATTATCAACCGTGATATTATTCTATTTTTCATTGCCAAAAGGAACGTTTTCTGTATACTGTCCACCAGAACGTTTGACTTCCAGTCCTGCAGTTCTTTCATTCTTTTCAGTTTCTTAAATTTCAAAGGTATACTTTTTTTGAACTGAATTCAAGACTATTGAAAAGTTTTTTTAAGCTTTACGGTGAAATGTGCTGCTGTATTTTATTTTCTTCCAATTTTGTAATGCCAAATTCGTTATTACACATTTTGTTTGCTCTTGCCAATTACTTTACAAAACATAACCTATAATCAACTAATAAGTTTTTAAGTCTTATAGTATATCTACTGGCGCTCTTGAGTTATATAAAGGTTGCACCTTGTTACTATCTGCAACTGATGTATATAATTGTAACAACTAACACCACTATAAACCTAAACAATTAATAGTTATATAATGTAGTAATTGTTACCCTTATATAACTTTATTATATACCATTTGGTGGTAGCAACCACTTTAAGTTTTATAATGTAGTAACGGAAATATATCTGTTACCATCTTATAGACCTGTAAGTAATAGTCACGCTATAAAACACTTATATAACTCCGCAACTACTTTAGTAACAGTATAAAACTTCGTAACATGATTATACAAATCTGTTACACTTATAGACCCTTTATAAAACTAATGGTCACCGCATGTTACTAAAAATGTTTGTTGGGCGAAAATAATGGCCCTAAGTGATTTAGAAGTTTAATGAGCCTTTTCAAATTTTTCGGGAACCTCTTTCGTTATGTTTTCGATTATTACTTAAGTCGACGTGTTGGGCTGTTTAGAGAATAGTGTAAAAAACGATCATTATTGAGTTTGCGCGTGAGCTTCTGAAGCTCGTAAACTATAACAGATACGAATATGCTCTCATGAACTTTTTTGTAGAAAACTCGATGCTCTACAAAATAGTGTTATGAATTACACCCCCTTGGAAAAGGAGATGGCACGCCTATGCCTCTGATGGTGACTGGAAAGGCTCTAGAAAGAGCCAAGGACTTTTCTAGATTATGGTTGAAGAAGATTCTGGATTGATCTAGAGCTAATTTCGGAGTATATAAGGCGCGATTACAAGCGCGGGAAGGAAGTATATTTGAGAAGTGACACGCTCGGTAAAAAGTGAGGTTAACTATTAAGTAAACAAGTATTGTAGTCAGTAAATTGTTAAATAAAGTGTTAGTAGTGTTTATCTCTTGTTGAAATTATTTAGAACCCACGGATTCATACAGGGTGTTTTCCAAAAAGGTGAAAATCCGTAACATTTTGGTGTCGGAAGCGGAATTTTGACAAGAGGATTTTTCGGAAGTGTTCGAGAAGGTTTGGCAGTGTATTCTCGAAGTCGGTGCTAACACGGAGGACCAATTTACTGGACGTTGTTCGATGGTTATTTTCGAACAGGAAAATAGTGTCAAGTGCATTTTTTGAGACATTTTTGGAACATTTTATTTGGACATTAGAGGTTAAGTGACGAAGACTCTAGATAAGACTTTTTCGTGCCGTTTTGAGGTTTTTCTGGACAGTCCCATTACCGATAGTGACGTAACTTTGTTAAATTTATTTGATTTCAACGTAGTCGTATGCCTATAACAACCAGAAGTATGGCAACCGAAAAGCAAATACAGGACTTACTTGCACAATTCCAGAAAGTGTTGGAAGAGCTAGAAAGAAGGCATCGAGAAGAAGTAAATGAAGTCAAAGAGAAAATGCACCGGGTAGAAGAGGAAATAGACCTGCTTAAGCAACAGTTGAGGGATAGAGGAAGCCAGCAAGTGGTATTATCAGATCAGCTGTTCGAACCTCCCTCCTTTGACGGCCAAAGTTCATGGACCATTTACAAGATGCAGTTTGAGGCAGCAGCAAGTGCAAACAATTGGAATGACGAAGAGAAGGCTATGGCGTTAATCGTGGCATTAAGGGGCCAAGCATTGGAAATACTCCAGACAATCCCAGTAGACCAACAACGGGATTTTAAAGTTTTAGAAGCTGCCCTAGATCTACGATATGGCGATCAACACCTTGCCCGAGTGTACCAGACCCAGCTGAAATCACGTGTTCAAGGGGCTGGGGAAAGTTTGCAAGAGTTTGAAGCTGCCGTGTGGAGACTGGCTCACCTGGCTTACCCGGATGTACCGAAGGAATTCCAAGACCAACTGGCAGTAGAGGCTTTTCTGGATGGTATACAGGACATTGAGATCAGGCGAGTCCTCAGGTTATCTCGATACCAGAACAGCAGCGAAGCGTTGGTGCGTGCACTCGAGGTGGAAGCTGTCCTTCAGGATACCCTGAGTCCAAGAGTACAAGCTGTGAGTATCGAAGAATCGCAACCAGAAAAGAAGAAAGAGAACCCTATCTTGATCCAGATACAGGAGGTAAATAAAATGATTAGTCAGTTACTAGCTAAATGGAATCCTCCGAAAAGACAGGAATCACAACTAAATAGAGAAAAGCCAAGCGGGGGTATTAAATGCTACAACTGCGGCAAGATAGGACATATCAAACGAGACTGTCGACAGCGGAACTCGAAGAAAGTGACTGTTGGAAACGCGGCAGAGACACAGAATAAACAAAGTAGTGGAAGGCCAAGTGGACGGCGTATGAAATGCTACAGGTGCGGGGAACTAGGACATATCCAGCTTGAATGTCCACAGAGGAGCTTGGAGAGAGCGAAGGCCGGAGATGCTGTGAAGCCAAGGGGAAAACCAGAGGAAGCCGGTACCAGAGAGGCTGTGACAGATAACGAACGTGGTGCCCCTAGAGAAGTGAAGATTTCCCAGCTTCGGAGCATTACAAAAAGGCCACCACTACAAGGATATGACGATAAAACGAAACCTGAGAGAAATGCAAACATTTCATCCGGAAGAAGGTACAAGGAAGGTTGCAAGTACTACCACCAGGAGAAACTGCAGGTCAAGGGAGCAGTCGACACTGTCAAGGTGGAAGTGCCGGATGATAGGGCAGATGAAGCGCTCAGACAAGAGCAACTAAACGATGTGGAAATTGGGCCTATATTGAGAGCCAAAGAAAGGGGAACTCGTCCAAAATGGAAGGATGTTTCGGACAAAAGAGTGGGACTGAAGGCACTATGGGCGCAGTGGGACTCACTGAGTGTCAGGAACGGGCTGTTGCGGAGAGCATGGGAAAGCCCGGATGGAAAAAAGGTGGTTATGCGTCTAGTGATTCCCAGGTGTCGAGTAGCAAAGGTGCTTCAGGAAGTGCACAATGGGGCATCCGATGGACACTTCGGTGTGAACAAGACCCTGAAGAAAATACGAGAACGATTTTATTGGATAAGAAGTCGTCAGGATGTGGAGGCTTGGTGTCGCAAATGCAAGATTTGTGCAGCCAGTAAGGGACCACAGACTGGAAGTAAGGGTGAAAAGAAGCAGTTCAACACCGGAGCTCCTTTCAAGAGGTTGGCTAACGATATAGCGGAACCATCATCAGCCAGTGACCGAATGAAGGCTCGATACGACCGGAAGGGTAGTTCAGAAGGATTCAAGGCAGGAGACCTGGTTTGGCTGTACAACCCACAGCGGAAGAAAGGAAGGTCACCGAAACTTCAACCGCCTTGGGATGGACCGTATACTGTTATTACCCGAATTAATGACGTCGTCTATCGAATTCAACGAAGCAAAAAGTCCAAGATGAAGATCGTGCATTTGGACAGGCTGGCGAAATACATCGATGATTCTGAGTTGCCTGATCGGGACGATCAGGCTTAAGGAGGGGGCAGTGTTATGAATTACACCCCCTTGGAAAAGGAGATGGCACGCCTATGCCTCTGATGGTGACTGGAAAGGCTCTAGAAAGAGCCAAGGACTTTTCTAGATTATGGTTGAAGAAGATTCTGGATTGATCTAGAGCTAATTTCGGAGTATATAAGGCGCGATTACAAGCGCGGGAAGGAAGTATATTTGAGAAGTGACACGCTCGGTAAAAAGTGAGGTTAACTATTAAGTAAACAAGTATTGTAGTCAGTAAATTGTTAAATAAAGTGTTAGTAGTGTTTATCTCTTGTTGAAATTATTTAGAACCCACGGATTCATACAGGGTGTTTTCCAAAAAGGTGAAAATCCGTAACAATAGGTTCAGTACGAATCGAATAAGGGGTGCGATAATTGCAGATTTACATGGAATCCTAAAATAATTAACAACCTTTTGAAGAAGGGTCACTAAAACATATGTAATAAAATATCACCAATGGATCTCTGTTGGATTTATGATTTTGAATTTGTAATTTTTTATATCGGATTCAGTATCAGCTACTATAGAAACAACTAATTATTAATTTTGATATAATTTAACCCCATTGCTTTCTCCATATTCTTGCATATCCTCGAATGTAAGATATTTTCTTTCGATATTTGGTCACCTATTACTACACAGCTTGATGGAACTAGTAGGGGACCACCGCCGATCCATAATGTGCAGTTTGCAAAGAAGTCGCTTCAGCCACAGACGTTCATTCATTTCACTGGAGTGTCTGTAAAAGAATGTCTATAAAAGAATCATGCAAATGGGAGAATTGAGAACCTCCTCCTTTATAATTTTTTTAATGTGTGTTGATATATAGTAGAAATCCTAGTTTTACTAATTCTGTTTTATTTTCAACATATCAGCTACCTTAAATCTTGAAATTTTATAATTACATTAAATGGACAACTATTTAATAGTTGTTCAACTTTCTCTTGTATGTTTTTTTTACGCTAACTTTACTTACGAACGAACTAATTTTTTTTTAAATAAAAATTGATCATAAGGGCTAAAGAACGAACGAGCCCTTAAACAAGCTGCAATCTAGATACTAATATTTAGTAACAAAATGATCAACTCTTCTATAGTTGCTTCAAATAAAGAACTCAATTGCATAAGATATCGGAATTTCTAATATACAGATTCAACAAAACTACTTCCAAACAGACAAATGTCACAATTCCCAGTAATTAGATACCAGTAGTGCTTTAAACTATTTATCTGTACTTGTAAAATAAATCTAAAGACATATTTAAATAAAATACAGTCGATCTTTCAGGAGCTAAATATCATATTTCCCAAATACTCGGATTTACCAATAATTAATGCACTAACGGTAAAGACTATATTAAAACAATATGCGAATTATTACCACATATACACAGACGGATCCAAATCCGTCGAGGGGGTTGGATACGGTGTATATATCTCAACAACCAACGAAGCTAAAAAGAAAACACTGCCCATGGATACTAGTATATACACTGCTGAAGCGTCAGCAATTTCGTTTGCACTCGACTGGATAATAGATAGTCGCCACGATAAATTTTTTATATTAACGGACTCTATGTCAGTATTGAAGGCCCTTGAAAATCTCTCCCCAAAGCTTTATAATAACAAAATTATGTGTGACATTATTAGGAAACATATGGTTTTATCGTCCAGAAATAAATCTGTCACTTTCATATGGATCAAAGCGCACTGTGGTATACAAGGGAATGACAAAGCCGATCTACTTGCCAAAAAAGCCTCCAATATGGACGTGTTCACAGGAGTGGAGAAAGTATTCTACGAGGACTTGATAGCTGTGTTAAAGAAGCGGATATATAAAAAATGGCAAACCCACTAGAAAATAAGAATATGGTTTGATTTATTCCAGTGTAAGAAAACAACCCTTGTACAAAACAATTACGCTAGGGCGGCCTATGTTTCCCTAGCTAGAGTTGCTTTTAACCATGGTAATTTTAAACAACATCTTTACAAAATGCATCTTGCAGATTTCCCCCTCCCTATGCACATGTGACAACATACCGATATGTAATTTGAATCACATATTCTTTGGGTGTGGAAATCATACCATTGAGATTAATCGGTTTCTTACGAATAATGCAAACTTATCTTTAATGCTCCCAACAAATACATCAAACATTTTAGCTCCAATTAATGAAAACCCGCCATTAGGTAAAATTGTACTGGACTTCCTATATTGGATAAGAGTTAAGCTATAGATTGGCGTAGGTTTAGAGTTGTATCCTATTGTTTAACCCTATGTTGTCAACACCTACCAACCGTGGTCTCCAATTTTGTATGTTTATGTAAAGTCGCCTTGAAAGACCCTGTAGCATTTATATTGCCACCTTATGGGTTTATTAATAATTAGATATTTAAATTCGATCTAGTTAACTGTATACAATCTAATTTGCAAATACATGTATTTAAAATTGCCTAAATTTGATAAATTAAAGCAAGTTTAGCAAATAGAATTTCAAATGATAAGGCAGTTTTAATTGCTCCGTCATTGACGATAGACGTACTAGTACTGATGTGAATTATTAAAGATCTTTGATCTTATTATATTGTTTTAAATATTTTTCTAACGTCAATTATAACAATAAATTTAGTGGACAGTATAGAGTAAAAATACGGATGGTTAATAGTTTTCGGAATAAACTTGGCAAATTTCATACCTCGTTGCTGACCAGGAGCGTTTTATATTGAAGGGAGAATACTTTCATCAAACGCCGGAAAATGTATTCCGGTGTTTTTATGGCTCCGAAACTTTCGTTTTTTTATTTTAATGGTTCTTCTTATTAAGAAGATACTTAATAATTTAAATTAGAGTAGGATGCCTTCAGCATAGTTTAAACAAATAAATTCTTGGGAGACATATAGGACAAAGTATACATGATTTTCTAAAGCCACTTTGGGAAAAGTCCTGGATTGGTTCAGCAGAGTACATGGAACTCCTCGGCTTGCTGCTGAAAAATTCTAGAACTACAACGACCATGGAGGAGTGGATTTTCTCATAATCATACACCTTCGTTGGACAGGAAACCCTCTTCTTATGAAGAAACCCTCAGCTAAGTGTCACTACATAACTTGTTAAAATATTCTTATTCTAAATTTGTTTACACCACCTTTATTCATTTTATTATTAATTATCGATCTGAGCCGAGAGTGCAATGGTAAATAACTAAATTTTATTAATAATTTCATATTTTAAGTATAAAGTATATACTCTTTTAAATCTAAAATAACTTTCCTCGTTAAATTTATCATGCCTTATAGAGAATTTAATTACATAATTACATTACAAAGGTAAATGTTCGGATTTTGTGATCACAATTTCTTTGGTAGGGGTTTATTTTCTATACTATATATATATATGATCTTTGAAAATACTATACAGTGTATATGTTTAACATACTATATATTTTTACTAAGATATAATTATTGATGGTACTTGTTGACTATATTGTTTCTCACGATATATTAAAATTTCGATTTGTTCATTTAGAATCTACCTGATTGGTTCATAAGCATATCAGTTTTACCTAGTTTTAAGTCCTCAGTTTTATTGATTTCTAATAAAATCAGTTTTATATTTTAGGTGATTGATTTATTTCATTGGTGTTATACAAATAACTATTCTAAAGTTGTAGTGAGCTAATAACAACTTCTATTTCTATTACATTTGCTAAAGTACGATTAAGACTCACCAACGCATTAAATTAAATTTGCATTTTGTATAAAATCTTGAAAATTCTACTATTGGTTAGTTTATCCGTTTGATAACTAATTTTCTGTATAAAATGTAAATTAAAATTACAAAACGGATCGGCGCCTGTATCTTTCTCTCTCACTCTCTGGGAAAATTTAATCTCCACTAAAAAAAATAACAACTAAGGTGTGTATGACAATACAATATTTTTGTACCTACGGCCCATCCACCGAAACTTGAGCTAGGGGTGATGTATCGTAACAATAACTTTCTTTATCAACACTATATTCCATTATCATGTAACATGCTTTGAGCAACTCAAAAAAAAATATAAAGTAAAGTAAGTATTAATTACGTAACAACTCCTGGGCGTGAAGAGTGTGTCCTCGTTTATTTTTTTTATTTTCTCTTTTTCGATTAGGCTAGAATAGACAGTTTGTCGTGGCTATACGGGCTACGTTCCCAAAGCCATTTCCTTAGGGAAAAAAAATAAAATAAAATACAAACAATTTGGAAAAATCGATATCACAAAAATAAATATGATAAGAACGGTCAAGAAATAAGATGGCATCTTAATTTTATTCAATCATACTCCACTATCAATCTGAATATTATGAATATACGGATTAACAACCTAACCATTATACTCTTCGCCGATTTACTGTACTTTTTACATAAGTGTTGCACATTATATGTATAGAATAGTCTTCGCAGTTTTTTTGTTAATAATGTTAGTTCTAGACATTTTTTGTTTAATTACAAAGTATAAAAAAATAGTTTTTTTAAATTTAAATAATTAATAACTATTTTATGTATCCATCAATTTTGTTCAAAGACGAGCTAGCTAGCTAACACTAACTTGCTGTCTAAATTTTAATACGATGCGACTCTTCATTCCTAAGTTATCGTGCTTACAAGAGACGTAACGGACGGACAGACGGACAAAGGAACAGGTAAACAGACGGAAGGACATTTTGAAAGTTGTTCAGAATTCGATCACTAACAGTGATACGAATTTTTTTCTCTAGGAGCGGTATTGCCGGTTTTATAAACGTGCCGATCAAATGCAACATACTCTTCGTTTTGTATTTTCGAAGAGTATAATAAAGGTCGTAACTTTTTTTAATTAAACTCTACAATTGATATTATTTCGATTGAATTGGTAAGAGATGGTGCAATACGTTCATGTGAGATAAAATCTTTTTACTTTAAAATTGTATTTTATGAAATATATTTAAATATCTAGTACACCTGAATTTTCACATTACTACTTCAGAGATAATTTTTCCATTGTCTAAACATCATTTTATTTTACTCGGGGGTTATTAGTATGCATAGAAATCCCAAAAAAATAGAAATTTTTAGGGTTGACTTACTAGAATAATAATATATAATTATTAAAATATTGTCTTGGTAAACTTTCGCTGTACCTGGCACCTCCGCCATAATTTAACATTATGCATTTGGCGGGTCATTTGCAACTTGGGAGACAAAATTCAACAAATTTTTTAAAATTTTAATAATTTGGAAAACTCTAATCACCAAAGGAGTGGTTTTTGAAGGGTTGAAAATTAAATGAATGTTTGTGAAACTTTGTGAATATGATATAGCTATGAATATAAATATTATAGTTATAAACATACTAAAAATAGTGGAAAATGATAAACACTAAGGGGGTTGAAATAAATAAATCATTTTAAAATTTTGAAACTTCGTGAATATGATAATATTTATGTGGCTATATTGTCTACATTTAGCATAAAGAAAACTTGTGCTATCCCATTGTAATTAAAACGCTGCATCACCCTTAATAACTGTTTTCCGATACATATTTTTCACTTCATTTTTGCAAAAACTATCATCACCTTAAGTTAATGTCATAACCTTCTGGACACTGTATCGTTTCCTATAATAGCTATGCTGGCATGCGAAGTATAATATGTGTTACTCAGATTTTCTTACTTTTTATTGGGTATTTTACCACTGGCAAAATATTAAATAATAAGTAAGAAAATCTGAATAGTAATATATCGCAAAAAAATCGTATTTTTCCTAGAAGTCCATTTTACCAATATTCCGTTTAAAAACATGGATTTTAGCTTTACTTTTCATGAACCGTATGTTTAGATATTTCATATTTTTCATCCTGCATACGAATTATTTTTTCATCATAAAGCACTATTTCACTTCATACAATTTTTAACAGCATATTTTGTGATATTCTCGGAGCATAATGACGAAATTTTCATTTTCCGTGAAAGTACTTAAAATCGTTAAATGATTGAATAGTTACTATATGCATGTGAGACCTCGCAAGGGCGTTTCAGGCACAGGGGCGTGCCTTTGATGCCCCACCACTGTTCTTTCAGTTTCAGCAGGTGCGAGGAGCTTTTGGCTTTACGAGCACATCATATTTCCTGTCATCGCCGCTTTCAGTCAAAATCTACTCAGATTTCACAGTCAATTAATTCCTCTATTAATATCTTTGAAAATAAAATAATAAGTAAATTATTTCAGTGCGAACATATTTTGTGTGATTAGTATGGTTCTTAATGGTTATTTAAATTAGGCATGAACCAAGATCAAGAAGTGCCGGCCCCTTTCAGTGAGATAGGCAGACTGGTAAGTTAAACAAATTGAAATATGAATGCTACTTTTCAATCTAAATGTTATTCTATAGTAGAACTGTATAACCGGAACCTCCACCATTAATTCAAATATTCAAACATAACTGCTGTTCAGTTATAATGGCGTATTTTTGGGTTGAATTTAAACTATCATTTTTTTCGAAGGAGATTTTAATAGGCGGTTTTTAGAATTTAAGAGATTATTTATTTGTGAAAACTAGAGTTTGACACAATTTTTTTTGCTTGAAACGCTTTGCTTCTACTAGGTGTCGAATAAAAGTATGTCTTTTTTAAACCAAACTTTACAACTACCGAGAATAATTTATATTTTGTATGTGCATGTTTCTTGTAGCTAGTTTATGGGGAAAACAATTTTTCACATTTTGTACAGTTCTTTTATCTTATAATATGCCGTTTCCTCCCTAAAAATCTGTCATTTTTTTGCCGTTTGTGTTAGTATGTCGATCGTTGTAGGTTATTGTAATACCACATGATGGCTCTTTTAAAAGAACGCGTTTTTTTTATATTTCCAGTTCATAGTGGCCAGTGGCGTACTCAAAATGGGTACATGTTTACGAGTTGTGGAACTTTTTAGGGTTCCCTACACCAAGAAGTAAAAAACGTAACACTTACGGTGAAATTTCGTTGATCTTCTATCTGTATTTCTGTCCATCTGTCTGTCTCAATCAGTTATCTCTAGAACGATTAATGATATAAATAAGTTTACTTATTATAATAGATCCATCACCAGACAAATGACAAGCCTTTAGAGAAAAAACAGCATCTTATAAAATAAAAAATTTGTATGAATAAAAAAAATAGATTAATTTTTTTGTGGAATCTAGGTAGTGGCAACCGCTCAGAATATTACCTGATAAGATATCAGGATGAAACATGATCATACTAATAATATGGTAGGGCAAGAAACGTGTGCCAGCACATTCTTTTCAAATTTTGGCATTTTTTATTCTAAAATTACCTAGCATTTATTTCTACGCGACTAACGTTTAAAAATTATAAAAATATTATTTTTTTTATTTAATATTTTCTCTTTATGTACTTATAAAATCTACAGGATAGAATCCCAAATGATATTAAAACAATATAATGCCATATTGTATAGAGAAAAGAAGATTGGCAATGTATGTTATAAAATAACACATATATAAATTAAAGACAAAAGACAGAAACAAAAAAGTAAAAACATACTTAGCTAGAATATTACTAACAGAGATACAATTTAAAACTTTTGTAAATGAACAAAATTAAACATCCATATTTGCTGGTAAATTATTAACAGCCCATATGACTTTTGCAACAGGACAATGACTATTGTAATTTGAATAAAAATTACTAGCATAGAACAAATCTTTATTTCTCTTATTAAATCTAAGAACTGTAAAATTGATAATATTTAAAACCAATTTTTTGTATCATTTTAAGACGCATTTCCTTAAGAGATGTAATACCCAGCAACTGATGTCTTTCTTCATATGAATAATTGGTTTTATTAATATGCAAGTTAAATAAAATGAAATTTATCATTCTCTTTTGTACACTTTCGAGTCTGTCAATATCAGATTGATAGTATGGTTCCCAGATAATACAGCAATATTCTAATATTGATCTAACAAGTGAATATATATTTAAAATATAAGTAATATCAGTGAAATCCCTGCATTGTCGTGTAATAACACCCCACAGAAGGTTTACTCGCTTTAAAACGTTCTCAATATGCAAGTGATATCTTAACCCGACATCTAAAGTAATGAACAAATCACAAACAGAATCTACTCTGACTAATTTTTCTTTATTTACATAATGATTAAACATAATATTACTTTTCTTCTTAGAGATTGTTATTGTCTTATATTTATTTATATTGATTTCAAGACAATCCTTTAAATTCCAATCACAAAAGCTGTCAGTATTACACTGTAACCTTTCAGCAACACTTATGGTATTAACAGCTGCAAACAACTTCAAATTATAGACGAAAAGTAGAATTTTCGCAGAACAAAATTGTATTGCACGTCATGTAATTAAAAGTGAGAATAAAATCGGAGAAAGATGACCACCTTGCGGAAGTCACATTGACATTTCTTGATTTATTTTGCCATATATTTTTACAATTTTAGTTCTGTTCACTAAGTATGATTTTATCCAATACAGTAGAGTACCATTAATACCATGTAATGAGAGTTTTTGGAGAAGACTATTTTGATTGACACGATCAAAGGCCATTTTCATATCAGTTGATATTCAGTTAATATTTCATTATTCGCGACTATGTCGGATCTCTGGTAAAAATTGTGTGTGCCATGCTCGCGTCCATCTCAAAAATGGCAGAATAATGTAGTTGGATAGAGAATTGTTAGAACTTTTATATATTATAAAAATTATTCTGACTCCTTATGACAACCACCGAAAACTGCCACTTTATATCGGTCTGCTAAGTGTTCGAGGCAGGGTAGAGGGTGCCACATCAAGGTCTTCTGTAACTACTATCTTCCTACATAATTACGATTCTGATATCCTTTTCCGTGGGTGATGAAACAATTTGCAATCAAAAGTCGCCTATAATCTTGCACTTTCAACCATAGTGTCAGAGGAAATGCTAGTACACGGTTCTTGTATACTATATTATTGATTTGATCCTGTACATCCTTATATCTTGTCAGGTATTATTTTGAGCGGGTACCCCTTGAACTATAAAGTTTCGTATAAGAAACATGTTTTTAATTCACGCTCTAGAAAGTAAAGTGTTTAAAACTAAAAAAATCGAGCTAAACTCACGTTTCCATAAACAAATGATCTCTTAAATGCTGAATACCGCATAATGATGACTCCTATTCTACTTGTCTGAAAATTAGAGCTTAAATTGAAACTAAAACCTCGCTTGATCTGTTTCAATTGACAGGCAGTTGACTTGAATAAAATAAGCCACAGTAAAATTACGTAACCCGTTTTTTATTATTATTCTTATTATTAGAAATAAAATTTTATCAATTTATTTTACATACAAAAACTGATATTTTGGCGCATATTTTGTTACATTTTGCACATATTAAGTACATTATGATAGAACTAACAATTTTCTTTGGAAAACCATTTCAAATATATTATTAATTCACAATATATTATCAGATCACATAGACTACCATTTGCATTAATCATTTCTTGATAGCAATAAAATAAACGTTTACTTTCAAAGTGAACTATGTGTTGCTTGCTTATGGTTACAGTAAAACATTTTTATAGGATTTCACAAATAGCAGTAGAATAATCTATGAAAGATGAAAAAATGAGATATATGAAGATATTAATTTCCAGTCTTTGCGTTCTTTTGATAAACTGCATTCTGATTGTACATCTCGTTAAATTTTAAACCACATTTATTTACAAAACAAAAGTCAAAAATTGATATTTTAATTAGATTTTTAATTGGATATGTAGGTGCTTTTTAAATAAATTCATTTCGTGGTTTTTAATTTCTAATATAACTCTAATGTAGGTTATCAAAAGACTGCAAAGGTTGGGAATTATTATTTCTATAGCTAGATTTTTTCAGATTTTCCGTACAATCATCTCAAGATACAATCTAGTTCAACAGTTTTTAAAATGGATACATTTTCCAAGTTTCAAGTGAATATCTCAATTGTATTGTATTAACCTTTTTAATAATGAAGAGGAGGTGGATGTGAGGTGGGGGTGGCAGATGTTATAAACTTTTGAGGCCTTGGCCTGTAGTGTATTTACCAAATCCCAAGTTTCTGAACTCTTGCTAGCTTGCTTTATTAATTTTCCCCTATTTACCCCCAACCCTTCAACGGAATATAATCTATATAATCTAATTCCACATGTCGTTATAATACATACGTGTACTAAATGTCAAGTGAATATTTTCCTTCTTCAATTCTTTGGGACTTCCTGCCACATGTATGTTTTCTTTTTAAGCGGTGCTAGGGGAATATACAAAATATATCACAATTAACCAGTATGTTACTGGTAAATAACCTCTACGCCTGTGACGATTACGTCAAAGGATCAGTTAGAGGTTACCAGTAACATACTGGTTAATTGTGATATATTTTGTAGATTCCCCTAGCACGGCTTAAAAAGAAAACATACATGTGGCAGGAAGTCCCAAAGAATTGAAGAAGGAAAAAAATTAAGCTAATGCCACAAATAACATTTAGACAATGTCAAGTGAATATCTCAATTTTGTTTTGTTAACTCCTTTAATAACGGAGTGGGGGTGGTGGTAGAGGGTGACACATATTCATTCCTATTTACTTCCGGAGTAAGCACAAAATATAATCTATTTCCAAGCTCGTCGTGATATATACGTGTACCAAATTTCAAGTCAATATCTTAAATGGTTTGTGAGAAAATGTGTGCACAAAAAAGGTACGAACAGATCGACCGGCCGACCGACAGACAGAATTTTTTTCTCTCAAATTTAAAATCTCGACGTTTCATGACATTCTAAACCTATTACAACAAAAATAATCTTTGATAATTTTTTTACGATTACTAGTAAAATTAATTTGGGGTTTCCTCTCGTATGCTAAAAATGTAGTTATTTTAGAACAATATGGTAGATTTTTGTAAAAGTAAAGAAATATATTATATATGATATTTGTAACCATAACTGTTTTAATGGCAGTAAATAATTTTATTAAATACGGACAATGGGGACCAACATATTGACGTGGTTTTAAATATTTTGTTAATATAGCTAAACAATCATTTAGATCTTGGTATTAAAAATATTTACTGTAAAACACAGTACATATATCTAAGAAATAGTTCGATATTTTCACACCTTTGTAAAATAGTCCCTAAATGTTAAAAAAAACATGTTACATCACGATATACTCCACAGCTATAAAACAAATGCAGATGTGTAGATGTCAAAACTAATACCACACTCGACAGGTCTCAAGAATATCCCATGTTCGTTTAAATAATATGGCGCCTACCATCTGCCATGTTGTTCTTGTTCGAACAATATGTATAACTCATGGCATCTCAACAAATCAATTGGTACAAGAATCATTAAAATAGGTGCAGCCATTGTGAAATTATCTGGGAATAAACACACTTACAAACAAACGAACATACATTAGATATAACAACAAGTATTCCACTCCCCCTGCCGTAGTTTGATAAAAGAAAGCGAAAAAAGAAACGATTTCTTCTAATATTGATCCTATATTTCATTTATTTGGCATACTTCTCTAGCATAATTAAAAAGTCACCGCCATTTTCCCAAAGTACGGATATTCACAATGTCGTTGCATGACATGGACTATATGTTGGTTTAAAACACGTCTCTGTAGGATGTCCACCAGGTAATATGTTAGATGTGCTGGAAATAAAAGAACTATTAAAAGTTATCTTGCAGCTATTTAGTCTCTTCATTTATATGTGAAGGCGAATAACTGCATTCAACTACAATGAAATCTGTACGTTGCAATGGCCAATTCTAACGCTTCTTCAAAGCACCTACCTGAAAACAATCTACTTCGCACTATAGGCGGAATACTTTACTCAATTGCCTCCACACTCTAATACTTATTGAACCAGGTCATAGCCCAACCTGGAACCACCACAAAACGCAAATTGATCCAGTTATTTTGTTTCATTTCCTGGTGACGAAACGGTAACACTAGCGGAACATCGAGCTGAAAAATGAGATGTAAAAACCGCTGCCTAAGGAATCACTACTTCCACATCCAGATTCTTCATCCAAGTCGTTTTAAAGGAAACATCTTGACTAAATTTGCACTCTAGTATGTGGAAATTATTGGTCATAGAATTTTAATAATATTTGGGGCAGATGTCATAGAAAAGTTTGAGGAGTTGGTTTCTACCATATACGTTAAAAATGAAGTTTTTAGTTCACCCTACTTATTTTCTACTATTCACCTCCCACCCCTTCAATGGAGGCATCTCAATCAGATGTCACTACAATACATACTACGTGTACTAATCTCAAGTGAATATCTCAATTTGATGTTATCAATCCCATTAATAATGAAGCGGAGGTGGTGGAGTTTGAAAAATATTAGAAAGAAATCTGAGGCCTTGGTTTCTAGTATATACACCGAATCCCAAATTTCTGTACTCTTATCACCTTGATTTACTTATTTTCCCCTAGTCACTCCTATTAACCCTAACCCTTCTACGGAATCATCCCAAAATATAATCTAGTTCCAGATGTCGTTATAATACATACGTCTACCAAATTAAAAGTGAATATCTCAATTTTATTTTATCAACCCCTTTAATAATGTAGTAAGGGTAGTGGAAGGGTTGAAACATATTGTTAAAAAATTTGAGGTCTTGGCTTCTAGGACATACACCGAATTTCAAGCTGCAATACTCTTACCAGCTTGCTTTACTTATTTTTCCCTATTTACCTCTACTTACCCCCACTCCTTCAACGCAATCATGTCAAAATATAACCTAGTTTCAGATATAATTATAATATATAAATGTACCAAATTTCAAGTGAAAATTTAAATTTAATTTTATCAACTCTTAATAAGGGAGTGGGGGTGGTGGGGAGAAATAGAAAATACTAATAAAAAAACCTG
Organism: Stenurella melanura; assembly: GCA_963583905.1. Lineage (NCBI taxonomy): Eukaryota > Metazoa > Arthropoda > Insecta > Coleoptera > Cerambycidae > Stenurella > Stenurella melanura. Next base: position 47,485,119 of record OY757313.1, read on the forward strand.
AGACCTTCGCTTCTAGTACATACACCGAATTTCAAGTTTCTGTAGTCTTACCAGCTTGCTTTACTTATTTTCCCCTATTTACCCCTATTTAACCTCCAACCCTTCAACGGAATCATCTCAAAATATAATCTAGTTCCAGATGTCGTTATGATACATATGCGTACTAAATTTCATGTGAATATCTCAATTTTATTTTATCAACCCCTTGAATAATGGAGTAGGGGTGGTGGGGGCTGAAATAAATTATCAAAAAATCTGGGGCCTTTGCCTCTTGTACATACACCGAATTTCAAGTTTCTGTAGTCATACCTGCTTGCTTTACTTATTTCCCCCTATTTACCCCTAAATAACCCCGAACCCTTCAAAGGAATCATCTCAAAGAATAATCTAGTTCCAGATGTCGTTATAATTCATACGTGTATCAAATTTCAAATGAATATCTCAATTTTATTTTATCAACCCTTGTAATAATGAAGTAGGGGTGGTGGGGGTTGAAAAATATTATAAATAATCTGAGACCTTGGCTTCTAGTATATACACCGAATTTGAAGTTTCTGTAGTCTTACCAGCTTGCTTTACTTATTTTCCCCTATTTACCCCTATTTAACCCCCAACCCTTCAACGGAATCATCTCAAATTATAATCTAGTTCCAGATGTCGTTATAATACATACGTGTACCAAATTTCAAATGAATATCTCAATTTTATTTAACCAAGATGTTATAAAAAAATCTTAGGCCTTAACTTCTAGTACATATACCAAATTTCAAGTGTCTGTTCTCTTACAAGCTTGCTTTACTTATTTTTCCCTATTTTCCCCTATTTAACCCCCAACCCTTCACCGGATTTCCTCAAAAAACAATCCAGTTCCAGATCTCGTCATAATATATACGTGTACAAAATTTCAAGTCAATATCTCAAACCGTTCCGGAGAAAACGTGCGGACAAAAAAAAAGTTACAGACCGACAGACAGAAATTTTTTTTTCGCTCAAATTTAAAATCTCGACGTTTCATGACATTCTAAACCTATTTCACGAATAAAAAATTTTGAAAATTTTTTTGCGATTACTATACTTTCAATCCACTATGTGGATGTGGAAGTAAAACAGGTTTCGTTCCTTACATATGGGTTCTCTAGAGCCTGCACAAGCACAAACCTTATGAATAAGTTCAGTGTTTCTTCAAAAGCCTGTCCGTCTATGTACCAAGGGAGGGGCACACTCACACACATTTATCGGTAGGGTGATGGATAATAATAGCTGGTCCATCTTTCCAGGTGGTGTGGGTTTAACTCTAGGTCGATCAAAGAGATTGATGAGGGATGCTGTACACGCCATCATTTTTGGAGAAAAAAAGTGCTAATCTTTTGGTCAACATGAACTTCTTAAAGATCTGTATTCGTACAAATTTAGAATTTTCCCTATTAGTTTGAAACGTCGAGAAATTCCAAACTGATTGCTTAGATCTGTCTCTCATAATTATTAGCACACATGCAGTTGATTTACTAGGCATAACTCTCAGGATGAATTTCACTAATTGGTTTTTTTAATTTAAAGTTTTCAATTATACAAAAATCTAATTTTTTACCACGGTTGAACTGTAAAGATTTTCTGAAAAAGAATTACCTCTATAATGGAAGAAGTTCCAGCATTATTAAAAGTGGCATACATGGGTTCATACACGATGGTGTTCCACCTCACATTCCGCATCTGGCCAGAATATTTTTGAGCTAACACTATCGAAACATGTATATGAATAGGTCGAAGAGAACCCACAGTATCTGCCTCTCGTTTTCCTGATTTGAATGTGACAGATTGTTATGTGTAGGGACAACTAGAATAACTAGTCTACTCAACTCTAATTCCCAAAATGCTTCATGCCTTGTCTCTATAAGTAACAAAGCCCTGAAGGAATTTTAAACGGGGTATTCACATACTCACACTTGTTTTGTCAGCTGAATTTAAATAATTTTTTCACATGAGATTTTCTCACTAACTGCTAATACTAGAAAAAAAATGAAATAAAAAAGTAGCCTCCATATTTATCCTTACTTTTCAATATACATCGTACTTATTTCGAAAGATTAAAAGTTTCCGCTGCCTATATTTACTTCTGTAAATTCTCAGATTTTATCTACCTAGCCTTAGAAATAATGCTTATTTTCTACACTTATTACAATTGATCTTCATATTAAAAAACATGTGTGATATAGTACTGTTATTCTCAATTGCGAAGTTCAGTCTAAAGCGTTGCAAAATTAATTTAATGTCAATTGGAAAATAATAAAAAAGGCCGTCGACGGAATAGTTCATAACACCAGTAATGTCATAAGCGCCAACCCACAATTCTTAGAATCATTTTTTAATTATTGAAATAAATTGATTATTGTTTTACTAGTTTATATTAATTGATAGGCATGATGTAAATTATTTATTTATATAAAAATATTATAAATATAATAAGTTATTTATTTCCAATTTATATATAATAAATAATATTGGTTTAATGAACAACTCCATAGATGATTCAATAACAGTAAATAAATATCGGTTAACCTATCGACTATGCTGCCGGCAATATTACAATATTACGAATGAACCAGTAGTAGGTAGCGGACTTGTAATGGTGAGCCAGGTAAACAATCGACTACTTTCGTTTGAGGTAAGCGCATTACATATCTGGTTGGCTATATTTGTATACGGCTATCGTTTGTAATATTCAAACACGGTTTCGGTGTTATTCTGTCACAGGCGGACTTTGGAATGATTTATTCTGGTAACAACGCTTTAGCCTGAATATCTCAATTGAGAATAACAACAATATACCAGTACAAATTATTACAAAGCCTGCATGTGACAGATTATCATCGAACTATTTCCAACTTCTCGACGGATCGTAAAGAGATTCAATAGCAGACGAAGCACTTTAAAAAATCAAGTAAGTTCGTTAAGGATTGCAAGCTGTAAAGTGTATCGGCACGCACAGACCAACTGACGAAGAATTATGATAACTTTCAATAGCAATTTTAGAACACAATCTGAAAATGGCATCAATTTTTAGAATAAAATCTGCCCTTTTCAAAAATCTAAATTTAAAATTGGTTTGTTGCAAAATTAACTAATTAAAAATTACTTTTATAAGTGATACTGGGCGCTGGTGTTTTGACCGAGAATAGGCACACACGCAGCAGGTTGCGCAATATTATGAAAAGTGAAAATATTGTCAACATTATCACATTTGAACGTATACATATGAGCAACAAACTCTTTCTCATATTGGAGAAAATGTTCAATCTCAGAAGTCAAACTTCTCTGAAATTCAATGAGTATTAATTCATTTTTACAGTAAATAACTTAACGGGAAACCTCCTAACGAGTTATTAAAGGGAAAGTCTTCCATCAAACGTAAATCTCTACATTCTTAATAAGGAAATAAGACAATTTTGAACCACAAATGTCATTTCAGATTGACGCAGCTTTCAATTTACAAATTGATTCTTAAGTTAAAGAACAATATTTCCCACCATCAATCATATTGGAAACAAAGTCACATGCGGCCTATAAATCTCTGTAACTATAAAATTCCATTTAGTGATACCAAATAAATATGTGGTATTAAAGGAAAATTAATAATTCATACATGAACATAATATTTAAGGCAATATTGAAATAACGATAATAGTTTCCCTTGAAGCTTTTATATTTATAGATATGGAATAGCCAATTAAGTAATGAAATTGGCCACGAAAAACCTATACAAAGGACACAAATTGTAAAGGTAAACAATGGTAACACAACACCGATATTGTTACTTTGATCTAACACTAAAAGCGCAGGGAACTACTAGGAAAGAAATACCTTCCATTAGACAATAATCTGAGAGTGAAAGGTGTCGAGGAAAGGGACAGGAGTAGATATTTCTTTGTGTAGTATCTTGTTTTATTTACTATCAGTTTAGAAGTAGTTTCACTTTTTTAAGTTACACTCAAAGACAATAAATTCGTTGTTTTTCATAGAATAAACTTCTCAATTCAACAAATACATACAGGATGAGTCAGGAGAAAAGTGCCAAAATCCGGGAGTGTATACTGCGCATAAGTGTTTTAATAAAAACGCCCAATAGCTGTAATCCGATTTTTTTCCCGAATTACAGTGTCTTAAACGATTAGTTGATTGATTGATTTGCTAGCGTAAGGTAGGCATTGCTGCCGATTCCGGACGTCCAATCTGGATGTTTTTATATACCGCCGGACCAGCTGCATACGCTGGATTAGATATGGGACATGTTTGTTGCCATCAGTAAGAGCCACATGACGCATAGGGTAGGAATATAAGATGGGAAATGTAGGTGTTTGTGAGATGCTTCTTTTAAGTTTCAATCTGTCATCGTCTCCTTATTTATTCTTCTTCTGAGTCTTTTGTTTCTTCTGTTTCTGAATCTAGCAGAGTGTACCTCCTTCTATCCGCTTGCGTCCATATATGGTTTTATGTTTTCCAGAAACCTATGATTTTGTTTCAACGTACTGAATCAGTGCATCTACTTCGTTTGTCTGTCAAAACATACATACATACATTTATTAGCTCGCCGCAAGGAGCTTTTATTTATTAACCGTTCCACAGGTAAATGTCCATTTACGGTGGACATGCAAGAAATAAACCTTTTTACAGCGGGCTATTGAAAAGAAACCCGAAAGAATGCTTTGTATACCTTGTATATCGGTTTGTTTTTGTAGTAATTAGTTTCAATTGCCGTTTTACAATTCTGGGTGTTTTTATATTTTCTGCCTATTTTTAATATAATTTTAATTTGATTTTTTTTAATATTAATAAAGAAATGAATACAATAATAAACTAATATTACTAATTAAAATACTTATCTTTTTCGTCAACAGCTAGTATGTCTATATTGCTTTATAAACACATGTTGCTCATACCAATAACCATCCGCTTGAAAGGGTCCACAAGTATAACTTTATGGGTGGGTTTGTTTCCGTTTACGACAGCCCAGCTAGACACTACACTAGAGACATTTTTACTTTATTTTTGGTACTATTAACAAACACTTCACAGTAATTTTTCAATTATTAATTCGGCGTGTGCTTTGTTCTTCTATTATTGCACTTCACTGTTCGCAGAATTTTTTAATCTACCAATGACTTAAATTTTATCGAGTGGCTCACGGCACAATCACCATCAACCTCGAACACTTCAGAACCTACAGCGTCTTAAACGATCAATGACAACAAATCAGAAAGTTAAATTATACAACTTTGATCTACTATAAATTTTCAAATATGTCTCCATGGGCTTCCAGACATTATATAGCTTGTTTACGAAGAAAGCGTACTGCTCTGCCGAATCCATGTTGATGTTCCTATCTCTGAGCTGCAGCATTCAAAATACGAAGAATGCATCGAGATTATCCACGTTTGATACATACGTTCCTCTTTCGTACATCCCTACAAACAGAAGTCTAAGGGAGTGAGGTCTGGAGACTTTGTCGGCTAACTGACAGAATCACCGCGACCAATCTTGGAAAATTTCTTATGTTTAAGGGAACATAATGCGTGTAATTCACAGGTAATTCTCTTCTAATAGGCGATTCTTAAAAATGAAAGCTTCAACATAGTGATTACACAGGCACACAAGGAAAGTGTACGTTACCAAGAAGTGACCTATATGACTGTAGTATTGATACTCCATAGTTAAAATCTCATTGAGTCAAATTTTCTGTTTGCCAGTTTTTTTTTATTTAAATTTTTTGTTTCGTAACCGTTGTTACCAGCAAGAAGCCCATGCTGACTAAAACAAATTTGGGATTTAACGTGGAAACATAGAATATTATAAAGTACACCCACAGTGCAATTGTAGCAGCCCTACTGGAATCACCATTTTGAATTTTTAACTTTAGATATCAAATTTAGTATCAGCTACTTCGGAAATATCTACCTAACACAATAATTGTATCCATGGCGCCGGAGTCTTCGTTATATTCTCGCATATTTTCGAACAGAAAATATTTTTTCCTACTTTACAGGTCGAAAATTTCCATATAAATAAGCTATTCCGATGAAATTATTGTACAGGCCTAAAAAGGCATACAAACGAGTCAAACTGAGAACCTCCTCTTCAAAAGGTCGATTAAAGTTCTGAAAAATCAGTAGAGAAATATTAATTTAAAATTATAAATAAATAATAAAAGTAATATCATTTCATTTATTCATATATAAATATTACAAGAAAAGGTGATTTGTCTTGCGCACTATAATGCAATTACAGTATCAAAACACAATGACTGAATAAAAAGATACATATCTCTTTTGGAGTATAGTTATCTCCACTCCGCAAACTGGGGAAGTAATTGTTTCAATGGCCTATAACCTAATTGTAAAGATGATGAATATTATACAAAAAGATTCATCACAATCTTATTTAGTAAAAAAGTATGATTATCCCAATAGGGCTTAAATATAAGAATATCAAATATAAATTTTATTGATAAAACATCTCAATGTAGGAAAGCCTTATAATTTTTTTACAAAGAGTGTAGATAATTGAATAGTGATGCGAATTTGAAAAGGTAAATTATTGCGGTGTGTTTACTTTTTCTGTTCTGTGATAAATATAGTCTGTTCTTGAAAGGATATACAAATATCGAAGATTGGGGAGTTCAGACAAAAGATCGTCACACATTAGGTGTTTGTACAAGTCATTCACTCATTAAAGTAATTGGCTTCCGATTCCTCTAACCTTCTTTTGAAACGAACAAAGATGACAATGTGACTGAAAAAATGCCACCATTAAAGCCGATAAGCTATTTACTAAATAGAGTAAACATTCTAGATTTTATAGCCCCCAATCTAGGATTATATATAGATTATACAGTCAACTATTTATTTTGCAATGTAAATTTGATTATATGTACTTACGTAGGTAAGGTATATGTACTTATGCAGAAAAATGCAAAAAAATTAAGAAAATCTTTGAAAAGTCACAAAATCTAGTCTGCGGCATTCCCAAGTGAAACATATTAAGAACCAATATTATTAACTTCGGATCAAAATTATCCAATAAAATGAGGAGGTTCACGTAGCTTTACGGAAAATTTGGTTAAATCAAGAAAATCAATAAAAACTCACAATATCTAGCTTGCAATATACATAAATGAAACCTACTAAGTATTAAATTTGAGTTCAAGATGTCTTTTGTAGTATTTTTCTTGTGATACATGATGGTGTACTTTGTTTGCGGAAAACTGTGAAAAAATCAAAAAAATTAATAATTTAAAATTTTTTACACAATATTCACAATTAAAATCTATAATAATAATAATAATAATAATAATAATAATAATAATTTATTAGTCAAGCAGATCTTATACAGATATATAACAAGTCACAAAATAATTGTTTTTTTCACCTCAAAATGGCTTTAAAAATGTAAGAATGAAAAAGTACATTTCATTACAAACTGACAATAAAATGAGCAGATACAACACAAACATAAAAATATACAAGTAAAGACATTAAATATTATACTAGATTAAAAAATATATGAGGCACTAGTTGGTATTGAATGAAAAAGTACATTTCATTACAAACTGACAATAAAATGAGCAGATACAACACAAACATAAAAATATACAAGTAAAGACATTAAATATTATACTAGATTAAAAAATATATGAGGCACTAGTTGGTATTTAAAAAATCTTCCACAGAATAAGATACATTTTCAATTAAGTACTTTTTGACATTCGTTTTGAATTTATTGACTGACAGTGTTTTAAATTCATTCGGTAAATGATTATATATTTTAATACAATTATATTTTGGACATTTTTTAGAGAATGCTGTTTTATGGTTGCGGATCTTTAAAGTTTGTACGTTTCTAGTTCTATGTTCATGAGTATGATCTAGGGTTACAAAACTGTTTATATTTTTATGCGTGCATATTGAAACCTGTTAAAAATACAGACATGGTAACGTTAGTAATTTTTCTGTTTTAAATATATCTTTACAGGATGCTCGTTTGCAAACATAATCCTTATTGCATTATTTGTAAAATAAACACTTTAAATATGTCAGTTTGTGCTCCCCAACAGACCAAGCCGTATGATATGATCGACTGGATCTGAGCGTAATAAAACGATTTTAAAACGAATTTATTAACAAATTTTCTTAGATGTCTTAGCACAATCTAGATATCTTGGCACATACTTTACTAATGTGATTATTCCACTTCAGTGGACTATCTATTTCCAGACCAAGGAATATATGGGACGATTTTTGCGGAATACTTTTATTATTAAACTCTATTAGTATTACTTAACTGAGGGGTTAAGGAAAACAGTCTGTTCTCGATTTATTAGGATCTAGTCACTGAATAAGTATGAAGAATCACTATAACTTCAGGTTATTAACGTTGATTCCTAATATCTTTCGCTTAGGAATGACTAGATATTGCGAGTCATCGGACATTTTCTTGATACATTTTTCCGGCATTTTAACGCAAATCGTAGTAGACCACTGGATTCCCAAGGAAAAATACTATGAAAAACTACTTCCATCTTTAGTTATATACGCTGTGTCTTAAAAGGTTAAAATTCTGATTATCTTTTGCTAGATTTTGGGAGGTGATATCAGCAGGTATAAACCCTACCTACGACAGAATCAAACTTAATATTGTCAGTGTATCATGGAATATCGAATTCGTCAACGCTCCACAAATATATAAGATATTATTCTTATCTTGGCACAAGCACAACAGGGCAACATTTTTTAATTTATCGCTGTATCAAATAACTATTTATTTACCACAGACAATACTTCTAAATTTCTACTGTTATTGTGCACAAAAATTTTAAGTACGGCTCTGTGGGATATCTCTTTTGCTAATGAGAGAGTTATTTATGGTCGGTTTTCATGGCTTTTTTATGTGCATTAAATATGTGTAGTCTACTATACTTATGATATACGATAGCATTGAATATAATAAATAGAGTATAACAAAATAATAATAACGTAATGTCAGAGGGTCGAGCACTAACTTGCCGCCTTAGGCTCTTGACTGTGTAAGGCTGGCACAATGCTTGAAAAATTAATCGCCGTATTAACCGCCAGTTTGAAAAATAATGTTCTTAAAAAACCTTTTCTATTACAAATAGAGAAGTGGAAACCATTGTAAAGGAATGTATTAAATTGATCATTATTTTTGATTAGCAATAAATTGTTCATTAAAAAATTTCATTTTGTTTAGTAAAGAATTGTAAGTGAGAAATACTTTTCAAGATATTGCAAAGTAAACAAATAAAAATGATCAGGAATATAACACATGCTGCAGAGTTAAAAGATGTTCAAAAGAAACAGTAACTCATGAACAATGTTTTATTAAGTTTTGCATAGTATAAAAATCGCCTAAAACAATATTGAATACACAGTATTTCAATCCAGTTATACCAGTAAAAATAATAAATGTTTAGTAAAAGCAACTTAGACTTCAGTTTTTTACAGAAACTATGATATGGTGCTATGATACCAGTTGTCCCTTTAAAAATTTTTTAAAAATAACAGTTTATGTAAATAAAAATCAAACAAAAAGGATTGGCTAACTCCAGCCATAATAAATCAAAGTAACCTTGTAAAAAATCTATACTGGCTGTGGACACAGAACCCCAATAAAGAAACTAAAAGAATATATAATGAAGAAAAAAGTAAATCTAAAGAAAATATAAAGAATGCTAAACGAAACTAATATACCAAAAAATTAACAATTCTGTCAATAAAGCAAAAACATCATGGAGTATTTTAAACTCTAAGCTAGGTCAAAAACCCAAAATAAATAATGAAATCAGTATTAAATATGGGGGCAAATCCTTATCAAATAAAAAAGATGTATTCAATATTTTTTTTATTTCTACTCTACAAATGCATCCCAAATGTTATATCCACATTTCGGCTCAAATCTTTCTCTCCCCTGTACAATATCTTCTTATAACGAACGAACAATTTGTGTTACACCAATTAAGGCAGATAAAATAAATAAAGTAACTATAAACTCAAAAAATAAAAAGTCTGTTGGTTTTGACGGCTTGACTGCAAATTTACTAAAGCAGATTAAATATAATATTATTGAGCACCTTACGTTTTTATTTAATCCGTCAATAAATGAGGGATACTTTCTAGACATACTAAAACAGGCACTAATAACACCTGTTCATAGATAGAGGATCCAACGGATGAACCTGAGAACTACAGACAGATTTCTATTTTAAGCGTCATTGCAAATATATTTGAAAGAACTGCATATAATAGAATCAACGTGTTTGCGGAAAAAATAATATATTAATTTTAACTCAGCATGGTTTCCGTAAAAATAAATCCACGGAAACAGCAACTTGTCATTTGTTAGACTATGTGTACTGGAATTTAGATAAAGGTAAATATCTTGTTTCATTACAATTTGATGTATCGAAAGCCTTTGATACAGTAAATAAGGACTTATTAATACATAAACTTTACAGCATGGGAATTGGGGGTAGTATACTAAATTGGATAATGTCCTACATGGAAAGCACGGGTAAAACTAGGATGAATTGTCCGAAATACAAGAACTAGGGCTTGGAGTTCCTCAAGGATCTGTTTTGGGACCTTTATTATTCATGTTATATATCAACAATTTACCTGAGCAGATTACGGATGGTCACCTTACTATGTTTGCAGCTGACTTTACAATGACTACAGCTTCTGACTCACTTGAGGAGCTCCAGGTAAAAGTTGAAAAAACACTAGAAGAAATTAGTACCTGGTCTCAAAGACATAAATTAACTTTAAATGAATCAAAGATAGTTTTTATAAATTTTTATATTCAAAAGCCACTACCTGACCATATAACTCTATTCAGAAACATGACATTAACTCAGTGTACCAAACTTCTTGGTACGCATATAGATTCCAAATTGATACCCATGTAGAACATGTTTGCAAACAGTTAAATAAGACATATTTTGTTATTATGCAAATGAGAAATGCAATTAACGAGGAAGTCCTATAAAATATGTATTATGCTCTTGCATATTCACATATATCACACAACATTCTTTGCTGGGGAAGTTTTCCACATTTTGGCAGAGTTTGTATATGTCAGAAAAGAATTATCAGACTAATATTCAAGTTAAGTTATACAGAAAGCTGTAAAAATACTTTCAGAGATGTGAAGAGAAATATGAACTTATTTGAGACTAAATAATAATCATGATTATAACACTAGACACGGCAACTGTTTAAGTATTCCAAGATAATTAACGACAACTTTCAACCAATCATCAAAATACAATTGTACTTCTCTTTACAATAAATTATCTGTAGAAATAAGAAATATTGAAATTTATGATACATTTAAAAAAGCAATAAAGCAGATGTTACTCGAAGGAGAATTTTATAGTATAAAAGAGTTTTTAGATCAATGAACTAAACATTTGTATTTTCATTCTAATTCTGCTTATGTAGTAAATATTTTATTATTTTAATGTTTATTTAGTGATATTTATTTGTGATAGGTCTATGTTTTGTAGATTGTTTTATTATAAGAAATATCTTATACACAAATTATTGCTGACTTGCCATATATACTGTATTTGTATCAATATGGTTAATAAATTATTATTATTATTATTATTATTATTATAGATTCATAAACCCGCAGTGCAACCTCTAGTCGCTGCTAGGTTGACGCAATTATTGCCGGAAGCATTATTTGTTATTTTATGATATGAATCAACTTTCTATCGAATCACATTTAATTTTTTTCTAATTTGTAGTCTATTTTTATCAATTTATACATTCTATACAACTCATGTTACTTTATTGAACATTTACTAATGTACCGCACATTTACTATTTTTATATTGAACCTAAATTATTTTACTCCTTACTTCCTTTGGAACATCAATTATTTTACTCAACAATTACTGTTTCTAATGTACCATATTTTTAAAATCACTGTATATATAATGATATCTTGAAATCCAAGGCTAAGAAAATTTCAAAATACTTTAACCAATCGTCTCTTATTAATAATGGACATTAACTTAACCCTTAACACCAGCAACTGGAGTGGCTATCATTTAATTATCTATGTCAACAGGGGCTCGACTCTAGGGAGCTGATGTATTCGGTTACCATTACCACATATTAGCAATAAAATTAATGCTGCAAAAGGGGCGTCTAATAGACAAACTGTCACTCAAAGGTTTCTTAGGTTTGTTAATTATATCACTAAGTGAAAAGCGATACTAATTACTGATTACCTCAAGTTTGTTTCTTAATACACATTTGAAATATTCACATCTGCAATAACTAAATGTTACTAATGGTTTTGTAAAAGTAACTATACCTGTATAAAAGTTACTGTTGTTATTGTGGGACCAAGAAGATTTATATTAATCATAGTCAATCTATTTATTGGAACTGACTACAATTAGTTTTATAAATTTGTGACTGCAAACTCTGCAAAACCTCTTTATGTAAACTATAGTAACAGTTACTAAAAGTTTTATAAATCTGTCATAGAAATGTTTCCATTGCAATTTTATAAAACCTAAGGTAATTATATATTTTAGTCATTTTAATAAATAAATCAGTTACTTCAAGTGATAGAAATAGTTCATTGGGAGGGGATGTAGACACATAAGAGTATTAAAAGTAAATCATTTGGCCTAAAAAACATAATGACTTTTGTTATAGGCAATTTTATAACAAATATTTTTAGTTTGAAACATTTTTCGGTAAAATATATCCTTTTCAAAATAAAGCTAAGAAACCGTTTTCCAATTACTTTTGTCACTTTCCCTCTCTCCAATGATGGCGGAGTTGCATTTAGATGGTTTATACAGAAGGCCGTCCATAGACATGGTCTGCGAGAAGTTCCATGCTGGTACTAATTACCCGGGGCAAGTCATTGACAAACAGAATGCAGTATAATTTATTACTTTCATGTGATATCGAAAATATTTCAGAATACTGATTATATCCATTACCTGTTTTAGTACATTTTTGAATTTATGTTTTGCTTAAATTAATTATCGGTTTGATCGGCGCTGACAAGACGTAAAATCATATATAATAATCTCTCAGTTATGGGTGGTTATGAGAAAAACGGTATTAACTGTACAATATTTTCTTTGTATTACAGGGTTGTCTGTTCGGTTCGCCTTTCAGTTCGTCCTGTTATCAGCAACATCAGGACCATTACAAGACTGCACCTCCCACTGGTAAGATAATTACACACCGACCCCTCTTCGCTTACTTAATTACAGTGATTTGATTTTTATAGATTTGGTTTCTGCTAAAATGTTCGTAATATTTTTGTAACTGCATTTAAGAAACATAGGATTTAGATAATAGTCATTACTTTAAAGTCACTACTCTGATTTATAGTAATTGATTATTGATTACAAAAAGCAATACATATTTTTTGTTCCTTCTGACTTGAGGAATCTATTCTATTTTAAACAATTAAAGAAATCAAATCTTTTTCCCAATAATATATATTTTGACCGATTTATCTGTAATAATCAGAGAATGGATATTCGGCCGTTAGTTCAGATCCGCACTAAGGTGATAATATAAAAAAAAACATAAAATTAATATTTTTTGATCTAACGAGAATCGTGTGTACATGATTTTTATATTTTTCTTTGAATTAAGGATGTCTTGAAAATGATCTATCTTTTGACTCAAAAAATATTGTAAACATTTTTTGTAACTTTTCCTTGCAAATAAATAAAGAACGATTTTTCACAATCAACTCATCATGGGAAGGTATTTTATATTTAACAATTATATAGCTGGTACGTCAGTGTAATATATTCTTTTATTTATTCTTCAATTTCAAAGTCAGAATTTCTCCGTAAAGTTGATATTTTAACTTTAGCTTTTCTCCTAAGCTACCAGTGATACATGTTTCTATTTTAAAATGATTCAGTGATTCGTTGCTTACCAAATAATTGTTTTTGTAATCAATTTGAAATTGTTCTCAATGAAAATAAAATTATCTTCTTAGCAAGGCAATGACAAGTCCTTGGATTTGCTTATAGCGTTAAATTCATCTGGTAAAGTATTCATAACTTTTTGAATATATGATCTATATCATGTTATTGTAAGATGCGTTGGGACATCGGTATTGAAAATATGCAATTCTAGAAAGTACTTTTAATAATAATTTTTTACCCTTGCGATAAGTTTATCCACATTTTTCAAATTATATATTATTTGTTCACGTATTCGATGTAATCTATCTGCGAAACAAGTTATGTGCCATGACTGTATATGAATACGTTAATTGCTGTCCGCGTCCCTCTTTGAGCATATATAGATTATAGAATCAGAAGTGGAAAGTAATATATGTATCTGTCCTTTGTTATTTCCTGCAAAATCACTCCAGAACCACTACTATAGTTAATCAAATTGACATATTGTTTACTATGTTTCCAACGGTTTAGACGCCTTTAATTGATATTTTTTCGACACACGGCGTTAATAAAAGGGGCATAATATTCCGGCCTAAGGAATCAGTTGTATCGTCTATCAAAATTCAAAAGCAATCTCTTGAAAACTATTTCATACGTTCGACTATTTTTAGGGTTCCATAGGAACCCTTATAATTTCGGTATGTCCGTCCATCCGTCCGTCTGTATGTCACAGTCCACTATTTCTCTATTTTTGTATGTCTATTGAGATACAATTTGATATACAGACATTAAATGATAACCCAAATACAGAAATAAAGAGATTTTTGAAAAACAACATTTTTGAATCCTCCCATGCGGTGAAAAGTAAACCGAAACAAAAATTACACTCACCCCATCGAGTGAGGTATAGTCGGATAGGTCTCCTGAAATGTAACGAAAATACATTGAGTCTCTTTATAATTTTAGCCCTTCAGTCACACGATATTTGCTTCCAAAATCGTTGTCAACGCATCACCTTCTAATACCGTCAATAGACAGATAGGCAGATAGGCAACAGACCGACAGATATACTGATTGGCGGTTATTAAAATACCTTAATTTTATCGTAATCCACATAATCCGAAACGTGTCTGCAGAAATTTCAGAGAGTGACTTTTTCACAATTACAACACTTCTCTTCATAAACGAAGAAAATAAGAACGAGCCAAACTAATGTACTATAAGAAATACAACAACGAAAAACAGAGACGAAGATTTTCCCTTTCGGGATGCCCCCCTCCCAAACTTTCGGCATTAGGCTCTTTTTTAATCCTTCCCCGAATATAACGCAACCCCAAACCAAGGGAACACTTGACCGTCTGTTCTATTCTTTTTATCTCTGTAATTAGATCTTCGTCTCAGTTATTTATGTGTTCTAATTTATTTCTATTTTTGCTTCTTAATGGAAGACTTGGTGGGTAGTTTTCTCCGACACTTCTCAGGTAGTCGGTCATGGCATTACGTACGGCTAATTTCTTGTTATGGGCTGTTTTCTTCACCATTACCTAACATATAATTTTGCTTTGAGTTGTCTGAAATTAAACCATAAATAGTACTCATATGTGACCTCGGCCGGTTACTAATTGGGTTGACTTCCATATTAGGTCGATTAGATCCGTACCATTATATTGTTTGGAATATATTCGAAAGTTTTCCTATCTTTCTGTTCGCTTTGCCAATCTCTTTGCCGTTCAACGGTTCTATTTTCGTCATTTCATTGACTCAGTTACCTTTCAGTTATAACGGCGTATTCCCCGGTCGCGTAATTTCAAAACATACTTATGCACAACGCCAGACCCGCCCATCCAAACGCTCATTGGTTATTTCAAAATATACTTACGCACGACGGGTTTCTGCAAAATGTACTTCGTTTCAAAACATTTCATAACGCACAACATTACCTGCCAAAATATACGCCAGCACAATGAGACCTTTCGAAGCATACATCATTACAGCACAAAAAAATCGTCTTTGCATGCCTTAAGTAATTCATAATCCATGATCAGCTATAAAGGAGGCTTTAATAAAAGTCAAATTATGGAACTGGCTGTAAAGCCAAATCTTATCAATCTATTGCAACTTTGTTATTGTTATACAATTAAAGATTCTTCTAACAAGTTAGAAATAATTGATCGAGACAAAAGTAACTCTTTTAATTTTATGAATAAAATACTTAAAGTATTTTAGTATTTGGCCCATTATATTTAAAATATTGGTTAGATAAAAGGACGAGATTGTGGATCCAAACCACTCCCTGCTTTGGATCCACAATCTCGTCCTTTTGTCTAACAAATTGTCTTTTACGCGATTCTTGTTTTACTTTATTAACGTCTGTATGATGGCAGTAATACATTTTTCTAAATACCGTTCTTTGTAAATGATGCCATGTATTTCTCACAATCCATTGGCTTTTGGATACAGTAGAAAATTTCTGGACCCACACATTACACTGGTTATTACAATTGTCTTCAGATCCTTGCAGTTTCGACCTCAAGTGTGCTTTATAATCGGATTCACGATTAAACTTTAATATTTCCACATTTCCTTGTTTACCGACAACACTAGTTAAAAGAAGTTTTAATGTTTCCATAATTATTGGTAAAACTCACTAAAACAAATTCAATCGATACTTCTCCATGCTGTCAATAACTATGCAATGTTTTTTTTTAGGATATATTGTTTTTGCGGTAGAATAACAATGCAGTATTAGCGCAATCATTTGGGAAGCGCTGTAACGGTGTATGTTTCGAAAGGTCTCGTTGAGCTGGCGTATATTTTGTCAGTAATGTTGTGCGTTATGAAATGTGTTGAAACGAAGTACATTTTGCAGAAACCCGTCGTGCGTAAGTATATTTTGAAATAACCAATGAGTGTTTGGATGGGCGGGTCTGGCGTTGTACTGATGTATGTTTTGAAATTACGCTCCCCGGTCAACTCTAATTGTCTGCAGGCTTCTTTTACCAATCTTCCAGCTCGTTAATTTCCAGGTGATGTATCTCTTTTTTTCCCACTCAATTTTTGTTCCTATTCCCACATTTTTTCTGACTTGCAGGTATGTTGTGAAGTACTGAGTCTTTGCTTATTGAGTGCGTTTTAAGAATATCATGGGTCATCTTTGAATCGGTAACTGTCCTTATATTTGATAGTGGTTTATGCGTACAGCACCTCTTTAGGGCTATCCTTATAGCCCATGCTTCTGCTCGATTTATATCAGTGTGATTGATCTCTAAGCTTATCTTTGATATCTCCCCAGGTTCCATCTCCATTTTCTATGCATACCGCACACCTCGCCTTGCATCGATGTTGAGATAAGGCTTCTGTCTATATATGGTGTAATTGTCTTCTGGATAGCTTATTCGTATAGAGCGTATGCTGTGGCATAGCCGAAAGTAGTCGAATATTTGTGCATATCGAGCGTGTGTAATCGCAGCAATTGTGCAATAATGCGCGCTCGTTTTGAGGCTCCTTAGAACCGTTTAAAATGGCACTTTAATTTTGTATTTTAACTTTTAACATTGAGAATGGCAAGGAGCATTTGCGCCATTTTCGTAATTTATTTTCAACTACAAAACGGCGAAAATGTTCCTTGTCCTTCTCGGACACCACCTACTGACTTTTAACGGACGAGTTTGACCTATCTCAAACAACAGATCGTGCATTATCGGTTACTACCAACTCTGCCATAGGATACACTCGATACGAATATGCTTTCGGGTAGCGAGTCAAGTCGTTTGGGCGATGGTAGGATGCCTAACTTTGCTATCCATAATTTTTTTCTGTAGATGTGACGGAAGGTATTATTAACTTTACCTTTTGCCCCTAATGGTCTACAACCTGCGATAACACAGAGGGAGGCAGTTGGAGTCATTCTGTAAGTTTTGGTTATGGCAAGTAGATATAGTCTTTCTATTTTCCTTAATCGTTTCATTATCGACAAAAGAACAGTGGTAACTATATTTAGAAGCTTGTATCTAAAAACTTTTATAGGGCATTATAATCGAAAACCACATTTTGTATTTTCGACTTTTGCATTTCTAAGACCAGACCTCAAATGAGAACTGGATTCCGATTTATGATAACAATACTATAAATACATCAGTACACAATTCTGTAAAATGAGAATTGATTTAAAAATTTATTCAAGCAAGTTAAAAGACACCAGTTAGTGACAAAATTGGAATGTATAAAATAAAACTCAATTTAAATGTTAGATACTGCTATAAAATACGTATAAATATTTCAGAGAAAAATAAATAATTAATTCACATTATACCTACTAAAAAATGAAACAAAAAAACTGATTATTGAATCAAGAAGAACAGCTAAAATCTCGTCTATTTCAGGAGCCACATTCCCAACGGACTGGAGAGAGCCCTGGCATCAAGAAGGTAAGTAATACCAACTTGTCCATAATTAATATCCTAAATGCGAGCATTTAACCCTCTGTACTTTGTAAAACACCCCGCGAGAACGAGCAGTATATCTCCCTCCCCCTCGATAAGCGTAACAGAGAGAGAACTGACAGCAAATGGTCTGTCGAGCTTTTGCCAACAAAGCATTGCAAACCTGTTGTTGCTCATCAATGATGCATGGTGTTAAATGATGGGCCGTATTCCTATGGGACTATTGTGTGTACGTGTTTTGAAACTACATAAAAACGTAGTGAATAGATTAGTACGCAGCCAGTCAATTATTTGAATTCACTTATTTAGACGTAGAAGCATGCAAGACTCATTTTACTTTTGGAGTACATGATAATATATACCTACTTATGAAATAAAAAAAATAAAATTGAAAGTAAATTAGACATCTATGTAGAAATACAACATATAAAGTGTTGCAGGAATGGCAGTTGTAATACTTTCCTGCAAGGTATCTCTGAATATACGTAAAGAGAGCTAAATATATTTCAAACTGATTAGTATGTTCAAGGCCCAAGTTACTGATTTAAAAAAATAATAGTGAGAAGCAATCTGCCTGTAATTATGCTAAATTTGAGAAAATTTAAAATAAAATTGAAATAACCGTGTAATACATGAGTAGTCAGTAAGTACTTTCGGAAGATTAACACACACGGTGTGTCGTAAAAATTCGAGACAAGGATACACAAAGAAAAATTTGTGTGGCATTTTATCCCAACTATAAAAAATTACAATGCAACTTGGTGGTTGAATAAGTGACAGAAACAATGGTGCAAATTAACAAGATGCTTCTAGAATGGTAATATTGTACAGGGTTATTATTTAGGATGGAGCGCTAATACAGGCGAATGTTTTTGTTCTTGCTAGTGAAAGTTGCGAAAAACTGTTGTTTATTATATATTAAAAGTAACACCCTAAAGTATTTTTTAAATATATTAACAACTCTTGCCCTCTACCGCCCTATTAAGAGATTCATTTACCACACTTTATTAAAAGTATTACAGTGTCCATACTATGACTTTTTTAATCAAATAATTTTAACTTATACTGTTTGGTAACAGTGGGATCCGATAGCACACTGGATCATAAAAAAGCTGAAACGTTCGTGTTTATTTGTTAGCTGCATGGTAACGAACTTCATAGTAGACATCTTTTCCACTTCTCTGATAGTGACACAACTTGATCTCGTAGGACCTATAGAGAGAGCTCTACCCTATTGTTCATTATATTTGACCCCCCTTAACTCCTTTGTTTTTAGCGTTATTAAGAAATTTTGAATAGGGTTGTAGGGTTGCGCCTATATTTTTTAAAATACAAGTAAAAGACAATAGTCTGCATATGTCACGTGGTACAAAAATAAATGTGATTTTTTAAAAAGAACATCCTGTTTATCTTCACATTTTCTTTTATATCCTTTTTCCCTGGTTTCAGGTATATGTGGCTTGATACGTCTAGATGCAATATTTTTTTATTTATGCTACATTAAATATGATCCAGATATGCATATTTACTTTGATCATAATTTGCACAGAAACTAATGCACCCAGCAAACTAATGCACAGAATATTAAGCAACCTTTTCTTAATGCTCTCGTTTTTAGATCACTTTATTATCTCTGTTTTTTGAAGAAGTGCGCTATTTTATAACATAACTTGTTTTTATTGAAATAAGCAATTACCTCTTGACAACGCCTTTGACATGTTGGAGATTAAGTCCCGAATGTGTTGCAACGGTATGTTTCCCCATTCTTTCAAAATGTGTTAGATCGGGTAAATTCGCTGGCCATACCATACGAGTAATCATGTTTTGTTGAAAACATTTATTTACTGGCCATGCGCGACAAGGAGGAGCATTATCATTGATAAACTCAAACCTATTACTGATTTCATTTGAAAGTGGTAACACAACAGGTTGCAACAAATCATTAAGGTATCTTTCACCATTCATGGTAACGTTTCCAAAAACAACCAACTGTACAGGACGAGCCCAAGAAATACCACCCCAAGCTGTTATTGAACCGCCTCCGAAAGCTTGATGGTAAGTCACACGGTTCATACTATAGCGTTCACCTCCACTTCTCCATGCTCTTCCTCCACCTGAGCTATGAAGATAAACTCTAGTCTCGTCAGAAAACAAACAGCGACCCCCATCCTCAACACGCCAATTCTGATATTGGCGCTCAAATCATAACCTTCTTTTCTTGTGAGCTACGGTTAACAAATTAAAAAGTACCTACCGTGATAGAACAGTTCTGAGGTCAGATTCGAAATCAGCACGTCAAACATCTTCCAAAAAGTATAGTCTGGTTTCTGGTCTAAAATTTTGTTGGCCTTTGTAATAGAACTGCAAATATATCACACTGCGAGAAAGTTATGAGATATAGTCTAAAAAATTCATCATCTTGGGGTGAGATATTGACTGAGCATTGGTGAGTAATACAGCACCTCCTGAGGCCAACCCCCCTTAAACAGTATGGTAATACTGTAAGTGTGTGTTATTAATTTAAGGTTTATTTAAACCTACTGCTATAATATTTTCTTACAGGAAATAGTTGCGAGACAGATGATAGCGAACAATTCGTGCCGGAAGCGGATTTTCACCATCAGAATAATAATGGTGAGTATACTTTTTAATAATCATACTGGTATGTAGATCTCTTTCTGATGGGCTCACTTTTAAAATGGAGGTCACTGCAATTGATCCAAAAAACGAAGTTTGAAGGAAAAAATGACTAAAATTTGACGAAATTTGACACAAGGGTGATATTGGTGTCTTACATGACCTAAAGAGGATTTGGTCTAGATGTTTACCTAAGTAACAATTGTAGTTTTAAAATAATTCATAAGTTATCCTAAAAACTTATTTCCAAGACTACATATAAATGTAAATAGTTTAGAAGGACTCTGTGAGGCCGATTTAAAACCTTTATAAGGGTACAGGGGCCCATCGAGAGAAGGGGGTACATGCCTCTTTTTAAAACTACTATTAAAACCTTCAAGTTTTAATGAAGTATCTAAAGCTTTGTTTAGAGAGTATCTAAGAAGTATTATAAAACCATATTAGATTTAGGATAGACACTATATAAAAATTTAAAAGACACACAGAGATGCTTTGAGCGGACTTTTTATATATAATGAAGTAAAAATAAATGCAAATAAATCTATTCTACATGCACTGTGGACGGCTATAGTTATATATAAGTTATAAGATTGACTACTTGTACCTAATGAAGTGGGGCACTTATAGTGGGCTAAAATTTTCAACGAGGCCAAACTTGCTGTAAAACATGTATTTGATAGTTCTTAAAAATTCGTATGCTCACTAAAAACATAATTTTTAGAAAATATATAAATATTTAATTTTTCTTAAAAAGTAAAGAGAGCTTTAGCATCTGCCCATAATATGGTTTATAGTACTCATCACCTAACGGAAAATTCCTGCGCCAATGCTCATTTCTTTGAACAAGTTTGAAATGTATCGTCATATATAAAATATAACGGGTCATCTGAGTAATCACCTAATGTCCGTTTACTATTATTTGGTGTTCATAAATATGCATAGTTCGTGGAAAAATGAAAACGGAGCTTTTCAATGCTGAGTGAAGATATAAGGGGTTAAAGACTGAAAACTTGGAACAGGTGGAAATTTGAGTGATCGCCAAATGTCCGTTCCGACAATTTTCGTCTATTTCTGAAGTTTTTCTACGACAAGAAAATTAAAACGAACGTTTTACTCGTTACATATCATAGTACTTGCATTTCATTTCTGCGTCTTTTTTTAGACTATATTTGATACTCTCTAATGTCCGTTCTCTAATCGAACTGATTTTTTATATAAAAAAACATGTATGAAAAATATGAACGGACAATTTTCAACTTGATATGTTGAATAAAATCATTTTCCGTCGC
The DNA here is from genome assembly GCA_963583905.1 of Stenurella melanura. Taxonomy (NCBI): domain Eukaryota; kingdom Metazoa; phylum Arthropoda; class Insecta; order Coleoptera; family Cerambycidae; genus Stenurella; species Stenurella melanura. The sequence continues at coordinate 47,507,456 of OY757313.1, forward strand.
AATTCAATAACAACAAAGTGTCATATGTTGATACAGCTAGCTGCGTAACACTTCGCTCCATATATTTTTTTGGGCGCTTAATCGAATACTAGTAGTCTCAGTACCACTCATCCCCCGGACGCACCCCTGTGGGTAAAGAAGCAACATGAAACGAGAATTTCATTAATGTCGAAGTACAAACTGATTTTTTGATGTTAGTATACAACGCGAAATTATTTTTTCAACTAAAAATAAACCGATGCGCACTTTGATATTAATAAAAATCCCGCTTTAGGAGATTTTTTTTGCAAATAGGGGTGCCATCGGTTGGTGGGGGAACTGTTAATAGGGAAGTTTTTATCATTTCCCTACTCGTGTTAGAAAACTGAAAAAAATTAGTATATCTAGATAGTATCTCTATTAAGTACGCGCGCCAATGCGTTAACATGCTAGCACAATGCATTTCATGCAGCTGTACAACATACTATACAACTCGGATATTAGATCTTCTTGATAATTCCATAATATCAAGTTTTTAGGAGTAATTGTAGACGGTAAGCTGTGCTGGTATCAGCATGTGGACTATCTGGCTAATAAATTGTCGAAGGTAATTTATCTGGTTTTGAGTCTAAGAACTGAGTTGCCTCTGAGTGTGATAAAAACAGTTTATTTCTCGCTGTTTCAAAGTGTTTTTTCGTATGCCATAATAACTTGGGGACACTCAGCTCATCTGAGCAGAATATTTTCACTTCAGAGACGAGTTGTGAGAGTAATGTTGGGTTTACCATTTAGAGAGGACGTCAAACAAAAATTTAGTGAGTTGAATATCTTGACTGCTCCTAGTTATTTCATTCTCGCAGCTCTTATGATGTAAAAAAAAATAATGACTATGCTTCACATGGTGAAATTCCTAATCATGATACTAGGCAGAGAAATGAGGTTCGTTTAGATTTTACTAGGTTAGAAAAAAGTCGTAATGCAACAAATTGCTATGGCCCAAAATTGTTTAACAAATTGCCACTCAATATCAGGGTGTTGCCGGAAAATAAGTTCCATGTTATTATAGGAAATTAGCATTAGGTGATAACAGTTGATTTTGGTCACGGGCTGCCGTACTATTAGTATATGTAATTTTTTTTATAAAACATTTCTATTTGATACAAATTACATTTTTTTGTTCAATCTGGGACATTCCCAATATGGCTGACCATTGTATTCCTCGACGGCTGGAAATAAAATGGCGGCTGTATAGTGTGTATGTATAAACCCTATAAGCTATGTATAATTCTACTCCAAACATGTTTTGTCTTAAAATTTCTATTAAATTACCAATTACTATTTACGTATTTCGACTTATTCTTGTAAAGGTATATTTTAAGCGCCTCATTGGTCTTAATGTATTTTTTAAAACTTGTAGGCTTATCTTAAAACTAATTTTAAACCAATTGAACACAACCGCTTTAAAACCTATTGAATTTATAGTACTAGGATAATATAACCTAAAAATTCAGTTTGCCGAGACCCACCCACAAGCACGTCATACACAAACAAAATGCCGATGAATATGTATATTATCTTATCACAGATTTAGAACTACCTATTTTAAAATATTATAGTCTGGGCAAAGGTAAATCAAATCCTTGTATGTTTAAGACTAATTTATTACAGATGTTTGTTTACTTCATTAAAACTCTAGCAAACAGTTGGTTTTATGGAGGTTGGATCTGTAACATAGTGATTTCAAAGCATATTAGATTTATAGCCCAGCATTAACAACACCCTCAAATTAATTTCATAAAGCAATGATAAAACAACAACATTTGCTTAACCTCAATAAAACTTGATCCTCTTGACTGGAATTTAACAGCTATAAAGTTTTATTGAAAGCTTGACAAATACATTGATAAGTCAATCATAAGCCAATAAAGACTAAAAGATCATTTAGTTTCAATGTAAGTTCTTGGAGGTCTTTTTAAAACTTTCTTTAAGACAAAACTATCTTTAAGTTAATTTGACATTTAATAAATCAGTTGTTTATGAGGTTGCCATTATAAAACACTAATAAAACCTAAATAAATCTAAAAAGCATTTAAATTTTTACTTGGATACTACCGTTTTGGCATCATAAATTGATACATGAATTATTGTTTCATAGCTTAAACAATGGTTCCTTACCAAATTTGGAGAAGATCAGTGAAGAGGTAACTGAGATATTGCAAGGAAAAGGAAAAAAGATGCGAAGACTCCCTGTATCTCTTTCCACAGCAACAATTTACTAAAACATGTTTGGCTATATCCTTATATTTTGATCGAAAGAATGTAACTATTAATCGTTCACTCTGTATATTCTTTGTAATTGGTAGTGATTTCTAGCAAGACAAGAAGGTATATTTTCAAAGTGACGTCATTCATTGGCTTTATTAGTATACTAGCGTGGTCATAATCAAAATCAACATCATGCACAAGGAATTGGTAATTTCTCAGTTATCTGCTATTAGTTAAAAGAATATTTTTCATTATTGCCTTTTATTTCGAAAAAAAATCGTTTTTAATATTAATTTATATAACAAACTTTTATTCTTATCACAATTCTTACACGGACAAATTGTAATATGTTCTACGCAGCATATCATAATATGTTACCTATAAAGAGAGATACATAAAATTACAACAGGACAACCAACTTATATACAACTAGATAATAAAAATGCGTTTAATTTAAATCGTTCATTTTTACATTGAGTAATCAAACAGAATCCGACATGAGGGCAAAATCATGTTCCCCGATAAATGTAAACAGTGTTCAAATTAAGGGGAGCAGGAAATCTGATAATTTTTAAATCTTATGCAAACAGGCTTACCTATTGACTTTTAAAGATAGCGATGGGAAAGTCCACGACTTGATTAAAAATTATACCCTTGAGCAACCCGAAACACGCACGGCGTTTTTAATCAGTTGAAATATTTAATTGATTAACGTTTTGTGCACATATTTATATACTCTGTCTATATAATTCTTAATTTTCTTAATAGACACACAATTCCGGAACAGAAAATATTAACTGTTAAAATTTCTTTTTGTTTGAAAGAACTTTCTAGAGTATTATGTTTCCAAATATTTGAAATTACCATTAGAAATCATAAACTTAAATAGAACCCCAGCTCTAAACATTTAATTTTTAATAAGTACTTAAACTGTCTCAACATGGTTTATCATTTTAATCTTTCAGCCTAGTAAATCGGCTGTTATTGGAACATGAACAAGCTAACCATTATACTCTTCGCTGATTTACTGCACTTTTTATATAATTGCTGCACACGCTATGAGATACTCTTTGCAGTTTCTTTTGTATTCATTTTTTTAGACACTTTTTTGTTTATTTACAAAACATGAACAACACATTTTTTTAACTTTAAGTAATAATAACTTTTTTATTTATTGATCTATTTTGTTCAAAAACAGAGTTCTTCCTCTAGCTAACATTAACTTACTGTCTAAATTTTAATAAAATCGAACTCTTCGTTTTTAAGTTACTGGGTTTACAAGAGACGTGACTGACTGACTGACTGGTGAATTTTTGCTCTATAATTTAGAAAAACCATCAAGTAAATAAAAATGTTTAAATACAGATTTATTAATAACAAATTTTTGATGGTCTGGTACTTATTTTTTCACACGTTTTTTCAAACGACTTGATGTAGTTGATAACTGACTAACACTGTTCCTAAGTTTCAACAGATTTTTATATTTCTTCATCAATATAAGAAATAGTTTGCCTTAAAAATGGGATACTACATATTCATCTACATGATCCAATTGTACTGGTTTTCAAGGTAAGGTAAGCAACGGCGAATATGACATCATAAAGAGGGTGTACCCCGCCGTGCTTTAAGTTGAGAATATACAAAACTAAATGGATGTTTGCTTGCCTGAAAGAACTGCTGACAGGTTGATCTCTAAACCCAGCAGGTACTCCGATTACTGCCGTCAACCTAACCGCTACTGCACTCAATAACATACACAAATACACCATATACCTACGCTTTCCATTGAAAATTATGTATCCCGAATCCAAAAACATATATTAATTTAAGAACATGAAAACTCCAATTGCTTTACGACTCGTATTAAGTATCCTGAGACTTTTCAATCATTTTAAATTAAAATAGTTCTGTTTTAGTACGTTTCGGTTTATTAACCACCGCCAGAGAACTGCAATATTTTACAAAACTAAATTTTTTTTAGATGCTTTTATAACTGTATAAGTATGTATTACATACAATTATTAAAATTATTTTTCAGCTAATTTTAAAAATGAAAAACAGGCACGATTGTGTGTACTCCAACAAGAAACAAGGCTACAGCTATGGATATGTGTTTCGAAGTTATTGCTCCTCATCAGCATAACATAGCTTAGAAAATGTTGGTGTTACACAAGGGTCGGTACTTGGACTAGTACTGTTTGAGCCATTCCATAACTTGTTATAGGATATACTATTCTCACACTATTTCGGAAACTACAAATTCCACCACTAAAAATTGTGTCGGAACAAGTGTCATTCCAACACACTGTTATGGTATAATACCGCACGGCTTTCGACAAATCAGGAGCGTTAAGCCATACTTAGTGGTTCGGTTGCTATGGTTACGTCTAACTTCGTATTTGACGTTTTATACCATTTCAAAGTTTTTTTTGCATGATTTCTAAAATCTTGTTAGAAAAAGTATAGTCTACAACACGTTTGGAATGGCATATCCCACATTAGTGAACCGTAGTCCTCGCCTTGGGCTCGGACACAGACTTTTTGCTCGTGTGAAATATGGGACATTCCAGAACTCTAATCCTAGTTAGTTGATAGATAGGTGAAGATCTGTTGTTTTTATCAGTCAATGTCAACTATTTCATACTTATATTCATAGAAATTGTCTTGGTTTTGCATGAAACATCTTTAAGAGTGGCTTTATGTCTTTCTGGTGAGCTCCAGCGAAAAACGTTTCAAAGGCTAGGCATTTTCAAGAAACAAAATGATAGATTTCATGAAAGTGTAATCCATTAGACTGAAAAATTTAAAACAAGGCAGATAAATACATTCATTTTAGGCATTTGTTGTAATTTTTAACTGAATCTTCATGGCAGTAGGGGGTTATGTAGATATTAATTTAATCTGCATGGACGTACGGGACTGTGTCGATGCTAGTGTTAGAATGAGAATTTTCAAATATTAAATTAGACAAATTCATTTTAGGATTTTAATTTGCTAGCATAACCAGAATTTAGCTTATCGAAACAACGCAAAGAATTCAATAATATTTTTACACATAGTTTTTCTTTTAGTTCTCATAGACAGTTATTCTTTCTGCTGTTTGAAAAATCCTATAAGGAATATGTTTCAATGTTCCAGAACTTGTTGTAGAATATACTATACTTATTTCGCTGATTAAATTAGCATATTATGTAGTACTTATGTCATTATCCATATATTTATATGTACTTTTTGTAAATAGTTTTGATGTTTTCAATGTAATGTATTTAAAAAATATCCTTCTAGAGGGCAGAATCCTTAATTTCATAAAGATAATAACCAGATTGCGAAATGCAAGCCCGGCGCGTTAAGTATAAAAATTACATTTTACCACAAAACCTTGATTTTGATTGCAACAAACACCAGTCGAAAGATGCAGGGTGTTACTTAATGACGTGTTAATATTTCAGGGTGTGGTTTCCTAGGTCATTTTATGAAGAAAAGTTCATATGAGCATATGTCCGCAACGGCTTAAATTTTTTGCTAGAGGGTGTTGAAAAAATTTTATTTAATCGGTATTTTCTAATATCTCAGAAAATACTTTGGATATTATTTTCAATTTTGATACGTATTAATAGGATATAAAACCACATATTTTAGCTGGAAATTTATTTTATCGCTCCACCAGTAGCGTCCTTGTGAACATGTCCTCTGATATTTTTTACCAAAAAATTGGTACGCCACTGACATTTTTCCATGTGAATATTTTTTCTGATTAGACTGGTCAATTCTACATGAAAACAGTGTCTTGCATTTTTCTCGTCAGACGCACAGTTCATGATTAAGACAATTAAGTTCAAACTGAAATTAATTACACAGGCACACACAAAAGAAGTTGTCGATTCGACGGACCAGACCAACCATTTCCAGTGTATTTTGGATTGCTGAATCCGAATCCGGTGTCAGTTTTGCCCCACCACGTCACATTTGTTTTCTATCCTCAAAAAACAGAAACATGCGAACATGCAAAATTGCAATTTTTAACTGTTTTTTGCCACTTTTTTATGACAATTTAAAAGTTGTATAATTGGGTAGTACCAAGTACCATCGACCAAGAAAAGCAGTGGTTCTCAATAGTTGTCTATCATAATATTAAATATGTTAACCTAGATCAGTGTTTTTCAAAGTGCCCCTAGAGGGAAAAGTCATAAAGGTTTTTTGTTTGTCTAGTGGGTCCCCATTACCAGTTTTTTTTAATGACATGAAACTGATTACACCCTGTATATAGACTATAAAAACTTTTGCTTTGTGATAATTTAGGGACTAATTTTAATTTTCAAGGAATACTGTGATTTTTTCATTGTCAAAAATGGATCAATTTTATTTTTATTGAAAATTTACTTATACTGCTGTATTCAGATTCTAAGGTTTTCATAGTCAATTTTTTTTAAAATCTGTTAACATCGGATAATGAATACATTTTTTACAGGAGTCCTTTCATGAAATACTGCCTACATTAATTTTGTCCTAAATCTATCATTGTTATTTGGTATTTACCCATTTGAGATGTTTCTGAATCCAATATTAAAATTAAAGTTAGACTTTGAATAAAACAGTCGCTATCCAATGTCCATTTTTACCATTGAAGAAAAATCATAGTAGGTCTTGGAAATTGAAATTAATCTGTATATTGTTGTCATAAAGTGAAGGTATTGATAATCTATGTTTTAAAATGATCCCATTAAAATTGGGTACAGGGGTGTTTCCGTTTAATAGGAATCACAATGTATATGAGAAGCGGAAGCTTCTCATATAACAATATTCTCTTAGCTATGCCTTTTTTAAATGATATCAATGGCGTGAAATATTAAGATTTAAACACTTTATTTTACAGACTTGGTGGAACAATGTAAACATATTTATGTTACATCAATTCACCCCAATTTCGAAATGTTTTGCAAATTATACATCAAGCAATGTTTAGTAGAAATTAAGCAATTAAATTATACTTGAGAATTTGGCGAATGCGCCACGAGTAACTTTCATCCGAATGGACTAATACATTAAATATTTTAATTATATGAACCCATTGGTAGGGTCTGAATAATACCAAAATAATTATTACCCCAATTTTTTAATACCTTGATTAGATATAAATTAAATAAATTGGTGATCGTGACGTCATTTTCCCCGGTAATTGTACCTTCATTAAATTGCCGTTTATTTACAATTATCCTATAATAAACATAATCTCTATGAAGTTTTTATATATTTACTTTCTATTGATATCAAAATAATTTACAAATAAGGCAAATAATTGGGTTTTATGTTATTAAATTTTTATCAATTACAAGAATTGACAACATCGCAATAGATTCTGTGACATTGAACTATTTGAACTACTTTAATATAACCTTACATTTTAATATTTAGTTTTGTCTCACCAATTTTTGGGTAATAAACTGGCACATGGCACAAAACATTATTTTGTTTCCATAATTTGAAATTTGAATTGAATTAGTACAGGCCCAAAGTTAGTCTATTTTAACACGAAAAAAATCGAAAAATATTACTGATTATCATAACCTCATTAAGAACTCTGAGAGACTTATCATAAATCTCTGATTGAACTACTGAAAAATTAAACTAAAATACAAATTTAGGCATCAGGACAATGCACTATTGCCGGCTTCATATCGTGACGTCACGGGCAAATTGACGTCAGAGTGGAAAGTTTTTCAGCTTCATTATTTTTTTCCGGCTAAACGGTAAAAAAAAAATTCGAAAAAAATTCCATAAGTCTCTTTTATCAAATACTATCTGATAACGTAGTTAATGAAAATTGGTGTATTAGTCCATTGCATTAAAATTACTGGTTAAGTATTTTCAAAGTAGCTGATACTAATTCTGATGTCAGGAGTTGAAAATTTAAAATAATACATGCAATAATGTTGCCATAATAGCATAATGTCTGCAGGTTAACCACTGAAAATGGTGAAAAGAATCTGAAAAAATCAATCTATTTGCAAAAAGAACAATGACTAAAATGATGAAATAAAAGTCTAGTTACTAAGTATCAATAATGGCGTCGAGGTAAAGAAGAACAAACCAAATCGAACGTATCTTTAACCGACTTCAGTAACGATATTATGGTAATAAATTGTAATTAACCAGCAATATTTTATTTTCTCAAAAGTTTTATTTTGAAGTCTCTACCCGAGACCATTAAAAGGTGTGAAAATAATACAACCATTATATCTCGAGTAGTAAGCACTCTGCGAAAAAATATTTCAAACAAAAGTTGTAGAGTTGGATTCTAAATTCGGTTTTTTAAATGGGAACTACTATTTTTTATTGCAAATTCGGATTGTCTAACTAAAAATAGACTTTGTTCGGAACATTTTTTCTGTTATGGTATTTTTTTTTAGTTATCCGGCGAGGAAAAATCAAAATTTGCAATTTTTTACTCGAAAAAGAAGAAGTTTGAACAAAAATTGCCAAAGGCTAAAAGAGAAATATTCTCAGATTTTTTGGAATTGTCCAGTGCCTTTTTTAATACACTTGAAAACTCCAGAATGCACTTTCCTGCAAAGGACATTGGACAATTCCAAAAAAGTTTGAGAATAATTCTGGAATGATTCCAAACTCTTTTTGCCTTTTGCAATTTTTGTTCAAACTTCTATTTGGAACAAGAAATTCACAAAGTTCGAAAATTTTGACTCTTCCTCGACGGATAACTAAAAAAGTGACAATTTCAGAAAAAATGTTTTGAACAAAAGTAGTCTATTTTTAACCAGACAATCCGAAATTGCAATAAGAATAGGGGTTCCCATTTTAAGAAACGAATTTGACTTTGAATGACCTTAACCGTTCCACCCAAAGTCAAAGCGACTTAGTGACATATACCGCCGAATTTCCCCCATCCAATTCTACAACTTTGGTTTGAAACGTTTTTTCGGAAAGTGCTTATTACTCAAGATATTTGAAAGTTTCAGGTAAAAAAAAGTCACCCGGTAGATACCGATAATAGCCAGTAACAGTTAATTAACTAGACGAGAGTGAAGTTTTATTTAATAATTTTTAATGACTGTTCTATAAAGGCTGTTCAATATTTCTCCTTCTTTATAGTATAATCAACGACAATATTATTTAACTCTAATGTATTTTATTTCTGCATTTAATTCAATGAAACATATTGTTTCGGCGTTTCGCAGACAAATTTCATACACTCAATATAAAATATTTAATGTGAAAAACAATAAATTACTACATATTACAATATGTATACTGTTGATCTAATCTGACCACGCTAGTATACCAACAAAGCCCATCAGAAACATCATTCTAAAATCAGAATATTAAATTTTATCTGAAAGACTTCTCGCCTCTTTCTGTGAGTCTTAGAAATGCATCAGCATCAGTGATGTAGTCGTAAATTAAATGTAAATTAAGCCATGCCGAATCGCTCTGACCTGGGTGGTATAATGCATTAAGAAAACACAGTGTCTTATTGTAGTTTATCTAAAGTCGGTTTAAAAATCATCAAAGAGACCGACAAAGTAATCATTGATAATATGATTGTTTTACTAGTTTATATTAATTGATAGCAATGATGTAAATCATTTATTTATAATAAATAATGTTGGTTTAATGAACAACCCCATAAATGATTCAACAAAATTAAATAAATATCATGTAAGCTACGACTATGCCACCGGCAATATTCAGAATGAACCAAAAGCTTAAAAGGGATTTGTAATGCCAGGTAAACAATCGACTACTTTCGTTTGAGGTAAGCACATAACATGTCTGGTTGACTATATTCGTATACAGATATTCAAGTACAGGGTCTTGGCTGTTATTCTATCACAAACAGGCTTTGTAATGACTTATCCTGGTAGCAACGCTTTAGACTGATTCTTTAAATCGACAATAGAAATACTATACTTCTATTTATTTCCCGTAAACAAACATAAAAGCAGCACCCGAACGGCATTCCGGCTCCATTACACCCCCGATCAGCACCTCTAGCTCTACCTAGAGATCACATGTGTAGCAAACCACGCCGTAAACAAAACAACCAGTGAAACGCATGTATTGAAAGTCAGGAATTATTAAAAATAAAAATGAAAATGTAACATCTCACTTACCATGTCTTTTAAGGAATAAAATATTACTTCGAGCCGCCTCCAACTGTCTAAAATGTGAACAAGTTCTTCCATTTCCATTTCAAATTGCTAACTCTAACTTACTGCCCAAATTTCAATAAAATTGGACTTCTTTATCCTAAGTTATCGTGCTTACAAGAAACGTAACGTAAGAAGAGACAGACCGACAGACAGACAGACAGACAGACAGACAGACGGCAGACATTTCAAATGTTGTTCAGTATTCTATAGCTAATACAATTACATTTTTTTCTGCAAGCAACATTTACGGTTATAGAAATGTGTCGATTAAATTCAATGTTCTCGTTGCTTTTATATTTGGGAGAAGAATAATAATAAGCATAGAAAAATTTATACAGGATGTACAGCTACAGTTTACAGCTCTAATTAGACAAGCATTATCTGGATAACGCAACGGTGAAACATAGAGTAATGTTAAATGGGAAAGTTATTGTGTTTAAAAATATGTATTTAATCATTTTATTTTCAAATGTACAAGGGACCTCAAATGGGCGGTAGATTTTGCAACTTTAATTTTTCAAATGCAGCACCCTGTATATTTTTAAATTTCTGAATTCTCCTTTTATTTCCGAACAAATTTTATTAATCGGGTCCTATCCCTATCATTAACCATTGTTGAGATATTAGCAGTTAAATTTTTGTTCTAACATATTTTTATGAACGTAATCATGAGAAATAATAAAATATACAAAACAGTACTAACTATTTGACATACTTCATACCAAAGTACTCGTAAACAAGATTCCCTTATAACTTCCGGGATATATTGGCGGCAATAATTTCTGCTTTTGTAATGTAATCAAGGCCAGCCTTCTTAGTTTAAGAAAATGGAGCATGGAGGAATCAAGATTAGACCATTGAAATATCGTAAACCGTTAATAATAGGTATATGACATGGTTAATAAAATTTGTTCGGAAACAAAAGAAGAATCCAATATACAAAAATATACAGGATGTTCCATTTGAAAAAGTAACGTTGCATAACCTGCCGCCTTGTATATTTGAAGATAGAATGGTTAGATGCAACTTTTTAAACAGAATAACATTTCCATTAATCGTTTCTTTCTATGTCTCACCGTTCTCCAGATAATGCTTCTCTAAATAGAGCTGGGACACCCTGTGTAGCATTGTTTGCGGAGAACTTCAAAAGATTTACTTCATATAAGACACGTCATTCCGATGCCCCTAATGATTAATGAGATATAAGCAGAAAACTTAATTGGGGAACCATTTCCAGGATGGCGGCTCGCACGCAATAGATGGAGCTCAGAATTTTTTGTATGTTCCATAGTACGCCCAAGTAAACAAGTTGCCAAGTTTCGATACTGTATCAGTTATTCTCGTCAAAAATTGAAATTATTAAATTCTCAATATACTGAATAATTATTTATTTTCCAGATTTAAAGTCTGAATCAAATATGTCTGTGCTGCAAGCTATTAACAAAACTTCAGCGTATCCTTCTACATATCCACCTAGTGAAAACTTCGAAGGAATTTATACCAGCGCTTACCAACACGCTGGGTGTTTTTATTCCGCTCCTTTATATAATAGAACCACACCACCTCCAATACGAAACATAGAAAGCTCTCTTCCATCTCCAAATGTACACGGTGTATCCGCCCAACATAGCCTAGGAACTCACCTACCAATAAAACAAGAACCCAGTGATAGAGAATATGACGGTAAGTTAATGTCTTTGTATTTCAAGACTGTCTACTAATCACTCTAGTTGTTTGTAAGTATTTTTTTCTATCGATAGACTATGTCTAAGGTACCAGTTACTACTAATTTAGACGCAAGCGCTTTCGGTGAGCATAAATTTTGGACTTTAAGTTTCCCATCTATTCAGTAATAAAAATTGTTACTTTAATGGGAAATCACATTTTAATAGTGTATTTCAGTTATAAATGAAACATGAAGAAAACGAAGTCACCCGCAAATATATGTTGTGTTCCTGGATGCGGCGTTGGCGTTTCCTATGACGAAACATAACCTTAAAAGACGAGCAAAATCAAAGCATTTAAATGAGTCAAATAGGTAAAAGAATGATTTTAATGAGCAAAATGCATAATTTTTTTAAACATCACAGATGAATAGATCACTAAAAAACATTATTTTTTCAGTATTTTATTTTTGTTTTATGTTCTAACTAAAGGTTAAAAAAATTATTTACTGCAGCTGTCAATTTAACTGCATTTAAATGGAGAAGTTTCCGCGCTACTTGTGTGTGACGTCATCGGGCACATCGCACCTACGGAAAACTATTGTGATTGCGAATGTGTACACATTATTTATGTTGTGTTATGGAAAATACAAAGAAAAGTAGCTATAAATATTGTATTGTGCCCAAATGTACAAATACTACAATGAAAAATCCAGAAAAGTTATTTTTTAATGTGCCTAGACGCGATAAAGTTAGGAAGAAATGATGTAGAGCTATGAGACGAGACGACCGAAATGCAGAATTATCATCATCCTCAAGATTATATTGCTGCCAGGATCATTTTGATGTTAATTTACCCATTAAAACTAATTATTTTATAATAATATTATGAAAATATGTACCTAACCCTAATATTATTGTGATAATTTTTTTACATATCATGGTGAATTTGGTCACTTTCCTATTTATAGGAATACAAAAGTTTACTAACTTCTGTTAATAGGAACCTTGAATTAAAATGTATAAATGTATAAGAACTGTGTGAATAGTGTAACTTCTCGACGTTCTACATATTATCCAGTTATATATTTATATATACCTATGTTATTTTTACTATTACAGTTATTTTTACTATTAATGTACCTACCTACCTAAAAGTACGTACTTAGCAAGTGACGGGAGGTATTTATTATATAAAAAAGTAAAGCATTCTAAGATGAAAAATATTAATTAATATAACATTAAAACATTGCCTTGTTTACCTATTTTGAGGTTAGGTACATAAATAATTTGTTATATTTAACTACAGTAAAAGGATAAAAATGAATAGAATAATGAATGACACATACCTTGTTGCTTTAGTACCTCCAATTTCTGCACTAATAAAATCAGTATTAATAGCAAAAAAGTTTGTCATCATAAACACATCAACAATGGGCAAATTGTCACTCTGGCCCCGTAAAAACCCACTGTCCGTCATTTTTACCACTTAATAAATAAATAAATGAATGATTTCTTTTATGAAAATATCAATACACATTTACAAAACACAAAACAATTTACGATTTAACCCCTTGGCAGATAGACGACCATTAGACATTATGCCGAATGACGTCAGACCAATAGCGTGGTGTTTTCAGTCACGTGGATATGTTCCCATAAAATTTTGAATTTCAAAGGCGTTTATTTAGGCTACACATTTTTTTTATACCTTTTCTTCATTACTTTCTCAACTTATATAACATATATATCGAAAAAATAATAAATTATTGCATTTCTAAAATTCATGCATGTTGCTCATTACAATTTATTCGGGAATTATTGCCCTAAATTTGTAAAAATAATATCGGTGAATATAATGGAGTGCGTAGTTTCCTCAAATGAAGAACGCAAAAATTGTATTTGTCATTATTGTAGGATATGCTATTAATGTGAAAACAATTGTATCTTTATCACATTTAAATCTAAAAATCAAAAAAAATTTAAATGCTTATATTTTACATACCTTGTATAATATAAGTACTTAATATTAATATCACATAAACACAACTACATTAAATAGTATATTTTTTATGTATTTCTCCATGCGTGATACTTGCAGATGAGGAGTCCAATTTTTATACCATTGGCCGCGAGCGGCGCTACTAGAAACCTTGTACATAGCCTATAGTCTTTAAAAAATACTTTCTACAGTTGAAATATGTTATCTTTATATTATACAACTTATTTAATCAATAGAGAGGGGAGGATAACATCACTTTATATTAACTAATTGGGAAGAGAAGAAAGATTAACTTACATATTTTGTGGTTATGTAAAAATAAATAGTCTTAAAGAAATTTAAAAAAATTATAAGTACATACAATCGTTTCAAAATAAGATCACAAAACAGTTTTTAATTAAAGGTTGAAGCTAATTAGTTTAAAACCTCAGTATTCTCAAGGTAGAATCAATTTTAATTATTATTTAAAATTATTTTAAAATATTCTTTATTAGACGCCACCAATGCTGTACGTGGTTCCTTCATGAAAAATGTAGAAAAAGCGAGTATAGATACAAAAGAAGAATGTTAGATGAAACAATATTCACTATAACAATTTACATTACTCTATTATAATTTACCATTGCTTACCTGTTGACATCAAAGAAAGTTATTACCTCGTTGGCTATGATGAAACAAAAATAATTAAATTGATTACTGAATATCAGTTATACATCAACAGTTCGCGCTATTACTATACATTTTCACTCAATGATTTCAGCGGTTTGCAAAATAGCTAGATTTAAAATTTAAGATTAACACAATTTCTAAATTTAAATCTAGTTATTTTGCAAACCACGTAAATTATTGAGTAAAAATTCATACTAATAATCTTGTTATCGTTCTACTTAGATACTCTTATAGTTTTTTTAATTATACGTACTAAGAAAAAAAACGCTATGGCCAAAAATAATAAATATTTACCTATCGGATGTTTCCTTCTAGGGAATGGCCACCCTAAGAGAAAAAGTTAAGGGAAGCATGTTTTACTAAGCTATAAGGAGTTTTCAGTTATAACAATTTCTATCGACTGAAATCTGATAATCGTTGTTTAATTAATAATAAGAAAGTTAATGAAAGTATCTAATGTAATAATGCTTGTGTGGAGATTATTTACGTATAAATAAAATATGTTATTATTTGCGAGAAACATAAGGAGACAAAAAGGACCCCGCCTGGATTACATGTGTGCTTTAAGGACCATGGAATTTTTGTAATATTGCAATATATTTTATTACTTAGGCATTAGGACCTATTTTCATAATTATTATTGGATCTGGTATCCTGTCTGCCAAAAATAAATAAATGAAAAACGCGAAAACTTCCTGCCCCAAAATCTTCAAAACTATGAAAGATATGAGAGCAGGACAAATTCACGGTTAGGAGTGCGGGAGAGAGAGAATACAATCGTACTCCACTTATAAATTGTAGAGAAAAATGAAACGCTACGGCTTCAAGTATTTTTATTATTTGTCATTAACTAAGCATATAATAAACTCGTGTCTGTGGATCAATGGAATACAACTGAACTGAGAAAACGCATATTTACAAGAATAAAAATATTAGTAGTTGTAGTTTTTCATATTTTCCAATGACAGCAGCGACAGATGGCGTGATACACTCAGACGTGCCATACAGCAAAAGGAGACCAACTTGAGTAATATCAGTTAATAATGCAGTCAGGCGTTATCTACTCTACTTGATGTTAATTTTTCTTTTTTGCTATCTGTCCTTTTGTTAACATTATGGCCAAATCACAGTTTATTCTATGCTCATTTTCCCAATAGTGTTTACAAATCTTCGATCCATGGGTTACATCTAGAATAATGGAAATAGTAATATGCTGACTGATTCTACTATTTTATATATTATACTATTTGTTGTTATTTCTAAAGGATAGACATATTGCAAAAAATTACAAAAATAAAGCAATATTAAAAATACGTTCGATTTTGTTATTAATTAAATCCAAAGTAATGATTGAACAAATATGTAATAAAACGTATATTGGGGGCCGAACTGAGAACCTCCTCCTTTTTCAAAAATTGTTAAAATCGGTTAAAAATTATAAAAGTATTCGCACTCCATATTACACAAACACAAGACAAAAATTTAGCTTTAGGAACTTTATGAAACAGCACACAGTATTCAAACATTGAAGAGAAAACAAACGCTTGTTAATTCAACAATAAAGGGGTTAATATTAATCTGCTTGTTTGGTAGTAAACTTTTAGCGGCGACTGGTTAACATGGGTATGAAACCCTCTGGCATATCGCAACACGGGGCGATGATTTTAATTGAAACTAATCAATATTAATACAGTTATTACATGCACCCTTAGTCCATTAGATTACATATACTACGCTTATTATGGAACGGTCTATATTGTATTATAAAATTCATTAATAATTAGGATAGATTAATAGAAGTAACATACAGATTAGAGTGGACTAGGGTTGAAAATGTTATAAAGTTAACAAGAAGAGTTTTTAGAGTTTCTTGTACATTATCAGCAAGATAATTGTCTCTGTGTCTCTAAAACAGATACTTAAACGTTTTAAAAATAAAACTAGTTACAAAGTTATAGGACACAGTCATAGCATGAGCATAGCATAAATAGCATGTGGAAGTTTAATACAAATTTTGAAATATTCAGAATGCCTAAAATTATTAGTCAGGGAGAAAGGTGGCTTTTTTGGAGAATATTGTTACATGAACTTAGTGCGAGTTAATTAATTATATCCAACATAAATCACCTCAAGACACCGAAATTGACAGCATAATGTCTCTTTTCGGATAAAAATACCCTGTCATACCAGACGTTGCTCAATTTCCGGCAGCCTTTCTAGCGAAACTTTCCTCTACTATTGATCTTTCGCTAAAACTTCCCACTTTACATCTGTAAGTTTTTTCTATCGCCCATCTCTTCGTTTCTTCTTGTTTTCCTCATAAGCAACAATTTTCAAAGAATGGAAACAATTTTCTGATCACAATCTTAGAAATTCATATTTTCTGTCGGCCGTAGTTGTTTCTTCCCGTACCAGCTACCAAAATTCTTGGGTGTAATTACGTTTAATAATATTTAAGTTTTAATTGTTTTGAGGTTTTATTGATCATCTTAATGTCATTATTATTTTTATTCGCCTGCGGTGAAAGATGTTATGACTTTTTGTGTTTTATTTATACTTTCTAAGGTGATCCGGGTCTGTCACGTCCAGTCATTACACTATCACGACGCTTAACGCAGTGGGTGTCTGACTGGCTCCAGGTCAGGCACCGAAGAGGCAACTAAATATAATTCTAATTGTAGATAAAGACTTGTTGAAATTGAAATTGATTGACATTAAGTCAGACTTTTGGCACTTTTTATTGAGGAAACTTATAACAAATTTATTTTTTACATTTTTTTTACGATTACTATACTCCCACTCCACTACATGAATGTAAAATAAGATGAACTTTTAATATATGTATATGATATACAACATTTGAGATGCGGTAGAAATTCAACTTGAGGAAACTGTTAAATTCCTGTACAGTTAAGGGTTTGTAGTAGTTTTTTTTAGAACCATAACATTATGGGAAGATTGTTTTGTTGTTAATGAAGCATATATTTACTATTTAAAAGAGAGAAAGAACTTGATGAGTATAGGGTTCTGAGATAAAATATACAATAAAAATTTGAGTTTCTTCTAAACTTGGAATTTTTTGCTGGTTAATTAGCTGGCAGGAGTTTTCAGCAACATAAGAATAAATAAAAGTTTGTGTTGGCTAAAATAAAATAAAATTACATTTATAGGGAAACATTACAATGGTAATTTAAAGTATGTAAACAAATTTTAAAAAGTCGTCTATAGAAGGTTCAGAAAGAGTGAAAAATAGAGCAAAAAATGAACAAAATTTTTGTCGCTGAAAATAGTTAATGTTAACGCAGTGCAATATGTCTTATTAACAATCCATCTTCTGCTTTTGCAATAGCTAGAGCATGACAATAAAAAATATAATAAGAGTGCTAACTGTTTTATTACGGCTACTCATTACATATTTAAACAGAGACAGATTTACATTAGAAAAAAGAGTTGTCCTATTTCTTTGCTCACGACTGTACGAAGGAAGTTAATGGGAAAGATTGTTGGCGAGGCTGTGAGCTTAACAGGCAGCCGCGATACATGACCTGGGGCTGTCGGATATGATATACAGCAAAGGAAGGCAAACTGGAACATACATGAACCACAAGACGTCTGCCAAGACATTGTGAATAAGGGGAAGCAATACGAAGGAGTTGGTCATGCACAATCATCCATGTGGAAGCTCTCATTTGGTGTACAATTACACGGTCACCTGTAGAAGGTTCTTGTGCTGTGTAGTTGAAGACTTTTTCTTCGAACTTTTATTTCACAGAAGATATTACTGTTGTTCACAATATCTACCACAAAACTACATTAAGCATTAAATAGTTTTGCAGGCTAGTAACGAAGAGAAAATTTTCTATCTATTTCTCAGTCATTCTTTGCTTAGTGTACCTACAGGAATCCGACAAAGGCCATAAAAATTGGTTTTTCGCCATTATGACTTGACTTATAGTGTGTGTCGTTCTGGATAGTTTTGAATATTACGTGTATGATTTTTAATTACTTATTAAAAAAGCAAAAACGAATGGACCAAGCTTCCATGACAAAAAGGCTAGGTACCCCATCGAACACCTCAAATTTAAAAGATAAAAATGGTTGCAAAACATGTAAAAATCATGTTGCGCCTGCCAGACTAGTAAAAATTTGTTTATTGTTATTTTTTATGATTTTTTGAAATAGGCTAAAAAAAGATTCTACTTTTCAAAACACCTGCTTAAAATTCGCGCAATTTGTGGTAAATAATGAACCATTTTTTAAAAAATTTGTCCGTCTGACAATTTTTGTTAATTATCTTCTGACACCTTTTGTTATAAATTATATTTTTATGAAAATGCACTTCATAACACATCCTTGATTTTTGTTTTAAAATGAAGTTTAAATACTCTCCTATCTGTTACTACTTGTCTATCTGACAATTTTTGTAAATTAATTTGCCAGACTTAATTTTGAATGAGCAGCATTAATGCATCAGGATCAATTACTGGCATCTAATAACACTTCCTTAAAAAAAAACAACTAAAGTTTTAAGATCTCCTCTATGTATAAAAATTTGTCAGTCATTGAAAAGATGTGTTTCAGTATGTATGTCATTTTTAAGCTCCGAGACGTTTTTTGTTGTTCCCTTTGAATCTGTTTTTCACTCTTTTTGAACCAATTATTTTGAAAGCGTCTCTGTTTTGTCTTCTTTATGTGGTAATTTTTATTTTCTGTTGAAATAGGTTTAGGATGTCATAAAACATCAAAATTTTAAATTTGAGCAAAAAAAAATTTCTGTCAGTCACTCGGCAAGTAACTATTTTTGGGCGCATGTTTTCTCTGAAACGGTTTAAGATATTGACTTGAAATTTGGTACGCGTGTGTATTATAATGAGATCTGGAACCACACGATTTCAAATAGACTATTATAATTCGATGACCAATTTTCACTTACTAGAGGGCAAATATAGTATCAAGATGTTTTCGCTTAAAGAGACTTGGATGAAGATGAAAAGTTTGGATATGGAAGTAGTCATTCCCTAAGTAGCGTTTTTTTTTTTTTTCATTTAATTTAAACGTAAATATGTGGGGTTTTTCAAGAAAGGCAAAAGGTTCAAGGCTATCACTGCAAAAACGTTATTTAAAAGATCACAAAATACTATTTTACTTCCACATCCACGTAGTGGATTGGAGGTATACTAATCGTAAAAAAAAATTTTTTTTCTTGAAATAAGTTTAAAATGTCATGAAACATCGAGATTTTTATTGGAGCGGAAAAAAATTTCCGTCTGTATGTCGGTCTGTCTGTCTGTCTGTAACTTTTTTTTGACCGCAAGTTTTCTCCGGAACGGTTTAAGATATTGACTTGAAATTTTGTACACATGTATATTATAACATTATAACGAGATCTGGAACTGGATTGTTTTTTGAACATATCCGGTGAAGGGTTGGGGGTAAATGGGCGCAAATAAGTAAAGCAAGCGGGTAGAAGAAGTCAAGGCCTCAAATTTTTTTATATTTTCCATCCCCCCCCCCCATCACCCCCACTCCATTATTAAAGGGGTTGATAAAATAAAATAGAGATATTCACTTGAAATTTGGTATACGTATATATTATAATGACATCAGGAACTAGATTATATTTTGGTATTATTCCGTTGAAGGGTTGGGGGGTAAATAGGGGTAAATAGAGGAAAATAAGTAAAGCAAGCTGGTAAGAGTACAGAAACTTGAAATTAGGTATATGAACTAGAAGCTAAGGTCTCAGATTTTTTTTACAATATTTTTCAACCCCCCTCACCACCCCTATTCCATTATTAAAGGGGTTGATAAAATAAAATTTGAGATACTCACTTGAAATTTTGTACACGTATGTATTATAACGACATCTGAAACTAGATTGTATTTTGAGATGATTCCGTTCAAGGGTTGGGGGTTAAATAGGGGTAAGTAGGGGAAAATAAGTAAAGCAATCAGAGTACAGAAACTTGAAATTTGATGTATGTACTAAAAGCCAAGGCCTCAATTTTTTTTATATTTTCCATCCCCCCCCCCACCACCTCCCCCCAAACCCAATATTAAAGACGTTGATAAAATAAAATAGAGATATTCACTTGAAATTCGGTATACATTTACATTATGATGACATCAGGAACTAAATTATATTTTGGGATTATTCCGTTGAAGGGTTGGGGGTTAAATAGTGGAAAATAAGTAAAGCAAGCTGGTAACAGTACCGAAACTTGAAATTCGGTATATGTACTAGAAGACAAGGCCTCAGACTTTTTATAATATTTTTCAACCCTCCACCACCCCTACTCCATTATTAAACGGGTTGATAAAATAAAATTGAGATATTCACTTGAAATTTGGTATACGTTTGTATTATAACGACATCTGGAACTAGATTATATTTTGAGATGATTCCGCTGAAGGGTTGGGGGTTAACTAGGGCTAAATAAGGGAAGATAAGTAAAGGAAATTGGTAAGAGTACAGAAATTTTGGAATTGGTGCATGTACTAGAAGCGAAGGCCTCAAGTTTTGTTTTAAGATTTTCCAGGCTCCCTTATTAAAAGAGTTGATAAAATTAAATTGAGATTTTCACTTGAAATATGGTACACGTATGTATCATAACGACATCTGAAACTAGATTATATTTTGACACAATTCCGTTGAAGGAGTGGGGGGTAAGTAGAGGTAAATGGGGAAAAATAATTAAAGCATGTTGTAAGAGTACAGAAACTTGGGATTTGGTGTATATACTAGAAATCAAGTTCTCAGATTTCTTTCTAATATTTTTCTATGACATCTGCACCAAATATTATTAAAATTCTATGACCAATAATTTCCACATAGTAGAGTGCAAATATAGTCAAAATGTTTTCTTTAAAGTAACTGGGATGAAACATCTGGACGTGGAAGTAGTGATTCCTTAGGCAGCGGTTTTTAAGTTCGAAAAGGCATCTTATTACTTCTAATGCATTTATGTGCATCTCAATTATTTTCCTGCATTTTTTTTTCTTTCTAGCCAACCGAATCTTTTTTTTGTTCAAAGTTGATTTTGATTAACAAAGAAAACATGTTTCAGAATAGCAATAGTTAAATTAAGTACGTAATACTTACACAGTGAAAGATAAATGAAAAATATAAATGTCTCAAAAAAGTACAAAATAGGTCATAAAAAAACCGTAACATTTTTCATATTATAAGTATGTTTGGTCATATACGTTGATGTCAAATGACGTCTCTTATGTCTCCTTATATATTGATTTTTATAATCTTAAATTTAGGTTATTGAGTTTTTACCATTTAGAGAAATATAAATGTATCATTGGTATATGCTAGAATAACATATATTTTTTATTGTTTTATTAGTTAACTGAACAGTTTAATGATATGGCCTATTTTACACCACCCCTCCGTGAATTCGACGGAAAAACTTGGCAAATCTTATCCACTTACGTTTTACATGAAGGTTAGTTAGAGACATAATCAAATTTAACTCCCTGCGGGTTCACCCGAAAAAGCTGGTTATCGTCTGAGCACGGCCGCAAATAATATATTTATCCGCGGGAGATGTTCTGTGTAGATTTTAATAGCAAAAGAATGAATTTTGATTTTCTATACAGCTATATGATATTTTCATCACGTTTTCCATATCGATGAGGAAAATTGTATGCAAACATGATATGAATATGAAATTAAAAAATGTTTTGTAAAATATTTTGGATTTGTTTTTTATTTAAGTTATTTTAATTTTTATTTGTATCAGAATAACAAATTTTTGGAATGAAAAATATACTTTAAACATATTACATTCGAGGATATAGCCATAGTAATACAGTTTTAAAACAGGTTTTGAATTTCTAATCACTAGTTCGTTTCTTCATTTTCGTTAGTTACTTGATCGGGTTAATTTTACTTAGATACTTGTGTACAGAAAAAAATTTTTCCTGCTTCCTAAAAAATATATGATATCAACTTTTTCTTCGTTATGTATCTATGCTTTGTTAGTATACAACTGGTTCTGTTCGTCACGTTTCTAGTAAACACGATCCCCAAAAAAACATTATAAATATACAAATTTTGCAGTTTATTCGTTTCGATCGTGACGATAACAGCAAAAAGAAATTATATTATCAAAAACAGCCATCAATTGACAAATTTTAGAATGTAACAACAAACAAGCTAACCGTAATACTCTTCGTCGATTTACTGCACTTTTTATATAATTGTTGCATATTCTACAGAATACTCTCCGTATTCTTTTCGTAAATAAAAATTAATGTTGAGTGCGAGTGACGGCCTTGTCTAAGAGATGAATAAAAGTCGCCAAAGCTTGGTTCATAATCTTATCGTATTTGTGAAAAATTGATTGTTGTTAATGATGGGCATTAGGGACTATTGCCTAATTAGCCAGTTTTGCAATGCAACAATATTATGTAATATAAACATATACATTTAAAAAATTTAAATAATTAGTAACTTTTATATTTATCGACCGATTTTGTTCGAAAACAATGGGGTTCTTCCTCTAGTTAACACTAACTTAATATCCAAATTTCAATACAATCGGACTTTTCATTTTTAAGTTATGGTGCTTACAAGAAACATGCCCATACAGCACAAGGACATCCCCAGAACATACTGGGGACAACTTTTCAGGACATATAGGATATCCTGGGAAGATCTCATTATCACCTTAGAATGTCCGTAGGATATCCGAATGGGACAGTTCGGGCTTTGCTGATGACGCCCTCAGGACATGAGTACGGGTGTGTACAGGACATCGTCAGCTCTTATATGGGTTATGCCTGGGCTTTACTATGAACAACCTGAGGACATTGATTGGACTTTATATAGGACATCCCCAATTCTTTGAGGGTTTATTGGATATTTCTAAAGACAGCAAAAAATACTTTTAAACTGAGCCAATAAGCGAAAACAAAGGAATACAAGTTTATATAATGGCAGAGGTAAAATGACTAATAAAAATGTAATACATATATGTACAAGTCCATACACATATTTCAATATTTGTATCAATCAGTTGGCTTATATCGCGTTAAAAGTAAATCTACCAAACCATAATAGAGGTTATATATAGTCCAATAAAATAGGTCGACAAATCAAAATTTTAAGGTAAATACTTGAATTTTTGATATGTTACTTTGAAGTATTAGAACACGATTAATGAAAGAATTTCAAATAAAAATTGTAAAAGCATGAAATATTACATAAAAATGATCTCTTGCCCTTTTTTGGTATTATTAAAATCAACAGAGTTTAGGGTGGTTAGAAGTTATAAGGGATGATATGTACAACTTTAAAAAATCATAGCATGCTGAAAAGTTATAATGAATTTAAAAAAAATTCGATTCACTCTGAAAAATGTAAAGGATTACGTATCTGACAATAACATCTGCGGACAGTAACTAATCACATTTTCCCCTTTTAGATAATATAATAAATACAAAGATATAACATAGCAGCATTATATTTATGAAATATTTAACGTAATCTTATTTGTCCAAAGAACTTTAAAATGAACGTGGAAAAGACATCGACGCCCGGCGGATTTCTTAGAATTCTCGACTTGTCACAAAAAGGCTGCTAATCCAAAACACAGTAAATGTATTAAAATCAAATTATAAATAAATGCTATTTAAATAAGATATACATTTTTAATGAGTTATTTGTACTGGAGGGGAATATCAATAATAGAACAAACAAATAAGTTTTTAGAAGCAAATTTTACAAACCAATAAAAGACACTATAAATAGATAGCCTCAAAATAATATATATATACTTTTCATTATTTTTGTTGTTGAAATCTCCTAAATAATAATATCTATAATAGGACGACTCTAGGACTTGCCCAGGATACACCCACAGTGGATATTTTGTTAGGATTTTAATATCTTTGCGGGATATTACTAGGACATCCTGCCAGGATTTGTCTAGGATATCCCCATTTGGGATATTCTCAGGTTATATGTATTTTATTGGGATATCCTAGGGATATCCTGAGGAATGTTGTCCTCTATTGGGATATACGGGACCAAATGAGGATATCCTAGGGATGTCATGTGCTGTGTGGGTGACGAGCGGGCGACAGGCAGACAGACGGACGGATATTTTGAAAGTTACTAAGAATTCGATCACCAACACAGCGATATGAAATTTTTTTCTCTACAAATGTGCCGATCGAATGCAACATACTCTTCGTTTTGTATTTGCGAAGAGTATAATAAATCACCGAATAAACAATATTCAGCAGTTACTTGTTGTTACCCTCCAATATTTGTCAAAGAGAAATGATATCATAAAAACGACCAATACACCATATAACCATATAAACCACTGAGTGTTGTTCATATCGTGATTTAGTTATGGTTACGCTCCACAGTGGATCAGAATCAAACATTTCTGGTAAAAATTCTGAATATCTGCAAATGTACTTATTGTGCATAGGTCATTAAGGGAAAAATATTTGCAAAAAATTGACACCATCTGGGGGTGAGATATAGGGGTTAAATCTATAAACAATCTTCGATATTTTTTGAAACTCATATTACGTACTTTTCATACCCAAATTTCTATGAGAAAATATAACTAATGTATGATTTTGGCAAACTTGGCGTGTGTGTTGATTGCGCTTAGGTACTTATGAGAAAAATACTTTTAAAATACATCTTGTGCTGGGAGTGATATGTTAGAGTTCAAAAAATTGTTTAATCAGTGTTCTTAGAAAAAGCTTTAAAAAATTATATATTGTTAACATTGTGAAATAAAAAGAGACAATAGGCAATCAAGAGATAAATTTATTATAGATTTTTGTACAGAAATAATAAATAAAGTGAGACCTATCAAGAATACACACTTGTCTAATCACTACTGTCCGAATCGATGTCGTCATCAGAAGTTGTGGTTTCGGAGGTGCTTTCCTGTGGTGTTTGTATCATCGAAATCGCTGAAGGTTTGGGTACTTCTGGTATTGCTAGTAGACTTAATACTTCGGAAGCTAATGTTGTTGACCTCTCTTGGGGCATTTTTCCAGTCCTGTGATGAACGGGTAGGACGAAATTAGCACGCAATGAAGATCTTCGTTAGTTAGTAGTTGTCTAGATGATTTTCTAGAGTGGCTTTGCCTGTATTGCTTAAGGTCTTTATTCCTTGACTCCTGAGCTTCTTCTAAAAGCAGACCGATTGGTAACATCAGCAGACTCAACAATTTGAGCTCTATGTATGAGGATTCTGTGCACAGATGCCGGCATGTAATACCATTTAATTGATAAAAAATAGATTCGCCGTCTCTTTTGCATAGCTACACAGGGTCAGATTTAAAAATTGTTGGCCAAAATTCTGAAACTCGCATGCGCCAATATCAGCTGGAAATTACAGGATATATGATTTATAAAATCCATCAATAAATGGGGGTGGGTTTCACGGGGTGGAAATTGAAATAATTGTATAAAATTGTGAAATTTTGGATTTGAACATTACCTCCAAATCGAAGGAAAAACTGTAAGAAACTTTCACTGGATAAACAGGGCTGGGTTTCAAGTTGCGGAAATCGTACTCATTGATAAAATGAGGAAACTTAAGATACTAATTTCTCCTCAAAAAAAAAACTTTTAATAATGTATTATTTTTACAAAATCAAAGGATTACAATCTTAAAAACAAATTCAATCGTTGATTAATAATCACTTTCATAGGTACTTTGTGCTTCACTCGAATTACTTTGGCTTTGTGATGTGTGTGACTCTTCACAATCAGCTGAGATTTCCATTTCTATATTACCAGTCGAAGTACTTAGAATATGCAAGACTTTGGCAAAAAACGCATTTCTTGTTCTTCTTAGTGGAGGTCGCAAGCTGCTTATAAAAGGATCTGATGAAACCAAAGCATACGCAACAAATCCTCGTTGATCACAATTCTTTATTGACATCTCTCACTGAAACTTTTCAGATTTTTCTCTCCAAATCTTGAATAAATCAAGTCGCTTGGGTTTATAAGATGGAACAGGGGAACCAGGATCTGAAAAAAATGTAAAAGAGGAGATACTAGAATGTTTGCCAATTTCATATGCTTATTTATCTAATGTAGGGGTTGAAAAGAAAAGGATGGTATACATCAGGGATGTTGCAATTAGTGAACAAATTTATGAATTAAATGAAATCAGTGACCGCAATATCAATAATCATTATTACATCTGAAATTAGCTCTTTTTTGCCTGTATTAACGTATTCAAAATGCCTTAACCCAAAAAAGAGCAGCTATAGACAGTTGAAATTCACAGGACATGTATTGAACATCACATTCAATATCACAAGAAAATACGAGGGGGAGGCTTAGGGAAGTAAAGCGTAACAGAAACGTAACGTTTCATTTTCATAAAAACTTACAGCAAAAACCGCTCACTCTATGAAAGGCTATAACTTAGGTGCCAAATGACAAACAAAATCAAGTAACTTCTTACTTCTTACCTTGTTCTATATCAGACATTACTGATTCATTCAATTGAAGACAAAGAAACCAAAAATGCACAATACATTTTTCTCTGCCTCTTGGCAGAATCTGCATGTTGCGTCCTCTGCCAGACCCATTAGACTCAGATGTCTATTAAGTCGACAGGGACCGGTTAGAAGACAAACTATTATTCTAATGCCCTTTCTGTTTTAGCATAATAGGTCCTCCATAAATTTGGCCGATTGTTCTTTAATGAACTCTTCGACCTGTCACTGTCGTGAGAAATTTTTCCACCATTCCAGAGATTTAGTTTGCACCCATTTGTTAATGGATGCTCGTATGCATGGCTTAGCCACACCGCAAAAGGGTTCAGGTCCTATAAGGGCGTTACACGCGCCTTCTCTGGCCAGATCATCAGCCTTTTCATTTCCCTTGTGTCCCTTGTGTCCTGGTACCCGAGCCACGGTCACTTTATTCTGACTTCCTTGCATTTATGCAGTTCCATGCAATTTTCGATTCGAGTTGCATGGAGCCGATTGCTTTTAGCGCAGCTTCACTATCGGAAAAAAAATTGCGACCGACTGATTAACAGTTCCTTGCCGTATAATTCCCTTTGCGCGCCACTGTATTGCGGCCACTTCAGCCTGGAATACTGTGGCATGTTTTCCTAGACTTATTGGGATTCTCGGTTTTGAACTTATCCCATAAATCCCAGCTCCGACTCCCTGTTCTGTCTTAGAGCCGTCTGTGTACCAGACTGTTTGTGCCGGTATTGGAGGACCGTTTGTCCAGTCTTCCCTGTCTAGTATTTTAACTTTGAAATTCTTATTAAAGTTATACTTTACGATTGTAGTGTCCGAGGGCATTCCCAGAATGGGATCCGCCTTCAGCTCTAAGTATAACTTCTGATGCTCTGTTCCGTACTGCTTCCTTATTGGCAAATAGCCTTGCATTAGCCTATGCAGCATTAAACGAGTTTTTCCTTGAATAAATATGTGTAGTGGTGGCAAATTCAAAACCACTTCCAATGCAGCAGTTGAAGCAGTTTTTGTGTCTCCCACTGTCTTAGTCCACCATGCTACTGATCCATAGCTTATCATGGGTCTTACTACCCTAGTAAGACCCATTACCCATTTCTCGGAAATCTGTTAAAATCGGTTCATTTGAGTTTTGACCAGAAATACCTGAAAGTGACCCACTGTGCGCTCTAATATTTGCCGAGAGATAGTTATTGTTGATTACATCGTTTCTTTTTGTTGTTAGTGTCATGATCGGAAGGAAAAGACGGCTTCTTTGCCCCACCGAAGAAAAGTGAATCAATGGTATAAAATAATTGTTTTGGTCTCCAAGTAACAGAAAAAAAAAACTTGTTTAGCAGAAAACAATTGGGAACATTTTTATGTCCAGAATTAAGTGGCAGAACAGTTTATGCAAGACCCTTAATGCAGAAACTGAACTTCGCCCATTTATGCCACAGTTTTGCTTAGCTCCAATGGATAAATATGGCCAGTGACATATCGTTGAAATGGGAGGAAAATACTCTATTTGAAATCACTGTTTCCCGTCTTGTTGATATACATTTCTTAAGACCCCAATGAGTAAATCTCGAAATCCAGTTGTTTTAAAAAAAAATTGATAACGCCTCGTCATAAAACTACTTTGTAAAAAAAATATTTTAGGAAAAGATAATCACCATAAGGCTTTAAAAATATTATAAACAAGGAAATATTTACGTTCAATCGCGCTAAACTAGATTCTATGTTTTAAATTTAAATTTATACTCCTAGCGGCATCTAGCGACAACTGGACGAGATGAGGGAAAACAATGTCTAGTGAAGTGCTCAAATTATAACTTAAATGGCCGCAATCAATGAAAGCAAGAAGGACGGAGAGAACTTTGCTGCTTCCTAGACGACGACAAGGCATAAACTGCTATAAATAAGCACACACAATCTCGTTGACGCTAGGGAGTATTAGGAAAAAAATACGGAAGCAAACGACCGTCTCCTTCGATCACTTAAGAAAAAAAAGTTCAATCAGACAGAAAGATGAGCCAAGAGTACCGCATGGCATCAAGTTGACATCATCGGGAGATGGATAATATTAAAGTTATTACAATCATACCTAAAAAATTTTTTTTAACCCAACTCACTTTCAATCTATCATAACAATGAAAAGACCGTTTACAGTAATAATATTCTAATCCAAGGTACGCGTTCGAACAATTATAGGTGTCTTTGATCGTATTGTTTTATGTATATTAGGAGCACTATCCTTAATCAATAATTCAACCGTATTTTATATTTGAACCAGTTGACAAGAGGACTTTAGATTGTCTCTTGTATTAAAATTAATCGCATCGTAATATTGCACAGCAGGTTATAAAGGTACGAATAAGGTTTAAAATAGACTTAAATAATTTAAATTAATGTCATTTAATAGAATTTGCACATCTGAATTCGGTAGTGGTTAATTGTAATAAAATAAAGAAATAAACAACATTAAACATTTTAACAAAATGAGATCCGATATGAAAATATTTAAGGAAATAATGAAAATAAATATTTAAGAATTTTCTCATCGAATCTCTTCATCGTGAATTAAATAATATTTGCAAGGGAAACTTCAATATATTGTTTTATTTCGTTTTAGGTAACTTTAGGATACAGTATGAAAAAAATAAACTTACTCCAAATTCAAGGACTCACTGGAGGCAAACAACATTAGGATTAGTTAATAATAGTAAGTTTGAACATATATTTTGAATTTTAGAATGGAATATAATGTTTTAATTGGAAGCTAAAATAATGGGGACTTTTAATTTTGTCTTGGGGCAAAGAGCGTCGAAGTGTGCCTTCGAATATTTGTATCAATTTTCAACAACGCTGTTATTCTTGAAACGGGCAGGATAGTTTTCTTTTCTTTGGGATATCTATCTATACCCCATGTCCAACGCTCTCCTCGCCAAAGTTAACTTTCGAGTCCTTTATAAACAGCACTGCACCACACGTAGTCGTTCCAGTAGGTTGAAAACCTGGTCATAATTCAGGTACTTGCAATGTCTCTCCTATTTGGATTAACATTTATGGAAAACATATTTTTAAATGAAAAATGAAAGGGTGTTTTCAGAGAGTGAAACAAATACGAATAATTAATGCACCGCCATTGTCCACTGATTTATACCCTTTAATTTTTATCCGTTTCCACAAGCAAAAGTCTAACTGTATGTGATATGGAGACTTTGTCGGCCAACTAAAGCCTGGGTTTTTTCGAACAGTTGGTCGCAGAGAACTGACAGTCTGTCCACCGCTGCGATATGACGATTCTTTTCGACGTGAGGATTTAAATAAGACTGGTTTGCTGGAATCCGTTCGGCTGTGCGGTTCGACAACGGACAACCGACCTCTAAGTCCGAATCTTTGGAGTTTGATTTCAGTCAAATCGTTCAGCTGAACTGACAGTGAGCGGATGCATTTTGTTACTTTTGTTCAGCGAAATTGTGAGAAAACATGGATGAAAAATTTACTGCTGAAGACGATGAAACTTTGATAGACTTGTCAAGACAACATCCCCAGCATTATGTACTGTTAATGCTACAATTTAGTTGTAAGAAATAACATATGGAAAGAAATAGGAGACAAAATGAGAAAGCGTCCTCTTCTAAAATTAAAAGTTCAGCCAATATAGTATCCCTGCTCTAAAGCATGCAGAATGCAAACGCACAGGTCGACGAATAAAAAGAAATTCATTTCTGGCCAACCATTTGGGATCGAAATCGCCATCCTTGTCGGTTGACAGACAGTTGGTTCTCCACGGCCGATTGTTGGAGACAACCAAGGCTTAATAGAACTGCCGCGACCACTACATCGTCCTGGCAAAGTTCTATTTAAATGCTGTGTAATCAGATGAGCAGAAGGTGGAGGAGTCTCATCGTGTTAGAGTGTCAATAGTTTACGAGTATTACATACTGTGTTGAAGACCGTGACAAAAACAAATGTGCTCCAAATTCTATGGTGTGGAAACCGTTGTAAGAACTATAAACAAACAACATGTTTGCATATTCAAGATGGGAGTAGATGTGTGGCATTGTTTATTACTTTTATAAAATCGTAAACAATGAATCAGAAATAACAAGTTAATGTTTAACTATTGAAAGGTGCTACTTGATTGATTAAACCTATTTGCTTAAACTTATAAAGAGTGATACGAGCTGTCCATAAAATATTTTTGTTATTAAACTTTTAAGACGCCGCAATAGGAAAACAAATAAAAATCAGATTACAACTTTTGACTTCTTTAGTCATACACGTATGTATGGACTCTGTATAAGTATTTACTTGAAGCAGATTCATATTTACTTGCTCTTTATTAAGGATTTTGCCACTACTGTTAAAATATTTAATAATTTAATGTGCGTGATCAGGCAGATTAAATACTTCTTGATTGATATGACATATATTCTTAGGTTTGAGATATTTTGTAATAATCAAGAAGTTCCTTTCATTATTTTTTAAAATATTTTAAATATCTATCAGTGTCGCTCTGATTTGAAACATATTCTTCTGCGCATAGTGACAGATTATCTTTTTTCAATTTGTTAGGTACTAAAGAAGCCATCAATCCCAAAACATTCAGTGTTGATAAAAAATTGTATTTACTTACTACGTAAAAGTCTGTAAATCATTTTCGTGAAAATTAATATTCACGAAATCAGATGCAATCGTCTATAGTTTGGATATGCCTTGTATATTCATAACAGAAAAGTTAAATTCAGCATGCATGGATAACTCATACAATTTATATTTATTTATGTAGATTTACCAGAAAAAATAGAAGAGAAATCTAGAGAAACGCCAGATAGTCGAACAAGCAACTTGCAAAGTTCAGCTACAGGAAGGAGGGGCTCATTACAGCTATGGCAGTTTTTAGTTGCGTTGTTAGACGCTCCAGATGCTAGCGCAGGATGTATAGCTTGGACAGGAAGAGGAATGGAATTTAAATTAATAGAACCAGAAGAAGTAAGTATCCTAATTCAAAAGTAATCATCTGAACATTGTGTAAAGTAACGGAAACTGCTTAAATACGTATTTCTGAGGCCAAATAGAAATAAACAATAATCGTAACATTTATAGATCGTGAAAACAGTAACGTATATGAGAGTACAGAATCTAGAATGCTATTACCTGACACATTTGTATCAGCTAGAGACATTATCAATTCTGTACTTCAGAGCGTGGCAGGCAACGAATGTGATTTGATATTTTTTCTTATAAATGGAAACTTCACTAGATGCCCGAAATATTTTTATAATTTATGAAAGTAATTATGTTAATCTGATATTTTTTTCTCAATTACTAACCACGCAGTGAATATGAGAATGTGATTAATATACATCCAGCTTAGGGTGTTTCATTTTTCCAAAGCTACGATTTTCACATGACCTTGCTTGAATTCTACTTATCTAAAAGATCCATATGCAAAATTTTAGCCAAATCGAATAATATTTAGGGGCTGCACACTTTCATCACTTTTATCTCAAACAACTGGAATTCCTAAAATTGTAGTGCATCATACTAATTAATATGTTCCTCATGTGCTTCTCTTATCCTTGCAATAGTTAAATTTAAAAATGAGTATTAGAAGGGGAATTTGGCTACTTGAAAAGGTGCCTAGTGGTGAATTTTTGGGAGCTCGCCTTCCTTCCAAAGAACACGTGTTTTTTGTGTTTTCGAAAGTTCGAAAATCAGTGGAATTCACTTGATAAGAAGTCGTATACGACGATGTTGGATGAAGAAAATTTCGCTCTAGAAGATTAAAGTCTGAGAATGGGGAACTACTTCCACAATGTCTTAAAAGAAGGGGACGACAAATGTCGTCAATCTAACGGCACAAAATGATGTGCTTGGACCGTGACATTTTGAAGTGGTTTTTACGTTATTATAGATTAAAATGACACGTGTGACCAAAAAATGTTATCAAGATGACGTTGATCTGGGTAGTACAGGGGCACACCACATAGGATGCAGTGAAACTTTTAATATATTGTAAAAGTATAAATATAGCGGGAATATGTTCGGATAACACATTCCCAGTGTTCTGCTTAGTAGGTCTTTACGTCCAGGTTCTTAGCGCTCTATTTACATTAACGTCCTGGCGGAGTTTCGCTATAGTTATTTCACCACTCAACCAGGAGATGAAGACATAGACATCAACACAACAACCATTCCTTGCGACATTGCTATCTGCTGCAGCTGCGACTTGAACTCAGGACAAATAACAACGATTGACATGTTGTGACACTTAACAGTAGTATAGCACATTGCTACCCTCTCGGTAACACATTAAAAACGCCACTACGACTGATTACGCTGAATCAGTGGAATAGAAGCCCTCACGCATCATCACATGCTTAAAAGCAAGTACTATTAGGGCCGTCGAGAGGGAGAGTCAGCTGGGGTAAGTGCTACCGGGGTATCTATCGGTGGCCCGGACACGAAAATAAATAATGTTATGAATTACACCCCCTTGGAACTGGAGATGATACGCCTATGCCTACTAATAGTGACTGGAAAGACTAGAAAGAGCCATGGACTTTTCTAGTGTGGTGGAAGAAGATTCTGGTTCAATCTAGAGGTAATTTCAGAGTATATAAGGCGCGATTACCAGCGCGGAAGAAGTAGTTTATTAAAGAGCAGTTTATAAAAGTGAACAAGTTGGAAAGTGGAAAAAGTGAGGTTAAAGTAAACAAAGTGTATTTTCAAGTATTGTATAGTCAGTAAATTATCAAATAAAGTGTTAGTGGTGTTTATCTCTTGTTGAAATTATTTAGAACCCACGGATTCATACAGGGTGTTTCCTAAAAGGTGGAAAATTCGCAACAATAAACTACAGACATTTTGGACATCTCATAGATATATACTTGGGCATACACTTAGATATGTAGTGGAGTCCAGACATAAAGTGCCCCAGGGAACTCTGTAGCTCTCGGCGGTTCTGAATACAACCAGAATTCAAATACACAAGACTTGATCTGCGAAATGATAAAAAAATATTATTACAACCTTTTTGATATTCCCTATATTATAGATATAGTCGATGGCATTACATCTAATACCTACGGGAAATATATAGGTTTAAGTATCCGACTTTCGGTTCAACCGAAAATAACGACGAGTGTTGTTTTTGTAGGAAATCCCTTTTATTTCTCGAAATTTACCTTGTTATTATTATTATGTTTTGTTTTAGGTTGCTCGGCGATGGGGAGCACAAAAAAATCGTCCGGCTATGAACTATGACAAACTCAGTCGTTCACTAAGGTATTACTATGAAAAAGGAATCATGCAAAAAGTAGCAGGTGAGAGTGTTATATTTTTAACAGACTGCTAAATATCACTAATTAAGAGGCATAGCAGGATAAGCAGGTGTATACTGCCCTGCACAAATCTGGTCGAAATTTTTAGCATACGTTGATAATGGTGGGAGATGAAATTTCCCAGAATATTATAGTTTTTATCAAAGGTATGGGGATAATAAGAAACTTTTTTAAATTCCTCGAAAATGGATCAACTGATTTTGGTGAAAAAAAAAATTATGGGTTTAGATGGCACAAATCTAGAAAAAAAGAATCAAATTCCATTCGTGAAAAAAGTGTTTAAAAAAATATTTTTAATTTAATTTTTATAGACTGGGCTCTATGCCCACCCTCCATTTTCACTCAAAAAATGTTTGGGTAGGGTAGAAAATATTCAATAAATGAAAAGTTTGAGTCGAACAAGATCCAGTTTGAAAGTCTTAGTATTCTTCAATGAAGACGTCTGTTTCAATAAACCGGAGGTGCTAACACTATTGGGTTCATGTTTAATGTAATAGCTATAGACTTTTCTAGAAATATAACTCGATAGAACTTGCACCTTCAACGTATTTGTCTGTCCATCTTCGTCAACTACTTCGGCCAAAAATGATACCGCCTATGATATCTGACATGATCCAGTAAAGAAAATTTTCAAATCTTTCACGGAACCAGTCTTTGTATTCTACCACAGGTAAATAAAGGAGGCCTACAAGTGAACCAAGCCAAAACCAAACATATGTATTGCTGCAGGAAACCGTCAATACAACCACCAAATATTAATATAAACGGCAGCCAAATTGAAAGCGTCAAGACGTTTAATTTCTTAGGGGTCAAAATTACCAATAATGGTAACGTTCAAGATGAAATAAGTACAAGAATTCTGAAAGGAAATAAATGCTATTACGCCTACTTAAAATTAATAAGAAGCAACACACTAAACAGAAAATCCAAGATCACAATATATAAAACCCTTATAAGACCTGTATTAACCTATAGATGTGAAACATGGACATTAACAAACAATGATGAAAATCAATTAAGAATATTTGAAATAAAGGTCCTTAGAAGAATATACGGCCCCGTACAAGAAAACGGTATGTGGAGAATAAGAATGAATAACGAAATTGATGCACTTATAAAAGGAGAAGGCATAGTAAGATATGTAAAAAGTCAAAGAATAAGATGGCTAGGGCGCACAGGATGAAGGATGAAAGAATGGTGAAGAGAATCCTTAAATGGAAGCCCCAAAATACAAGACCAAAAGGACTGCCCAAGATGAGATGGATAGACGATGTTGAAGAAGACCTAAAAAATCTAAGAGAAAGAAAGTGGAGGAGAATAGCGGTAAATAGAGACAGGTGGAAGAACATAGTTGAGCAAGCCAAAACCCACCAAGGCTTATGAGCCAAAAGAAGAAGAAGTCTTTGTCTTCTGCTTCAATAGCCAAAGTATTTACAGCATCTTTTCTGGCTCTCATTACTTCTAAGATCTTATTTGTAAATTCTGCGTCGGATTCTAATCTCCTTACGAATTGATCAGTAACGATGCAATTCGGAAGGAGGCTCCAGTTTCTACAAGCATTTGATTCTCGAATTTGTGGTCTGAAAGTCCATATTTAAAAAAAATCGATTGAAGAAACCTTCACTATCTGGTAGTTTATCATCGTGTATAAATCACAGAACTATGTTTTCTACCGCTATGTACATAGAGGTAGAAGACAGTAGTGTGTTTTATTTATTTATCCATATTTCTGCTTCAATATTCCTTGGACAACTTGAACTGTTCAATGAATTTTCGTCATGTAAGGAGACTTATTCGATTCCTTTGTAGTCAACTGCTCGCGTTTCTCTTTCAAGGTAGGTAATAAAACATTGATTTTGAAAATACTTCTTATTGAAGTAGGAGGCAATGGCTGATGGTTCCATAAGGATCTTGTTTTTTCGTCGGATGATATTCTTTGTTTTTCAGAATTAACCAGGAGAGATTTGAAAATATTCTTTACTAGATCATATGAGCTCTCACAGGTGGAATCATACGTGGCGGAAAGGATGAGTAAATAAATACGTAATAAGTGAAACATCAAACAGATGAGTTGAAAATGCAAGTCACGCCCTATGTCATATGTTTCGTTAAATGTTAACCCAACAGTGCTGGCATCTCAGGTTTATTGGAACAGCCGTCATCACTGAAAAATGCCTAAATTTTCAAACTTATATTATGTTCGATCCAACCAACCAGGGTATCTAAACATTTCTTTGAGAGATAATGGAAAACGAATTCTTTTCTAGGTTTACTAAGTTTGTGCAGTCAAAACCCATAACATTTTTCTTTCACCAAATTCGGCTGATCTGTTCTCGGAGTAATTTTGTTATAATTTTTCTTTTTACCTCAATAACTAGCGTAAAAATTGTTTTTTCTTGAAACGAGTTTATTTGCATCAAGTCTTCTTAAACGACCACAGATCAGACCGCGGACTACATCTTATTTATTAAAAACTCTAGATTTTATCATCGTCCTATATATCTGCTCAATACATTCGGCATATTGTTGACAAACAAAGATCTATTTCTTTTTAGGTGAAAGGTACGTCTATAAATTCGTCTGCGACCCGGAGGCTCTATTCAATATGGCTTATGGAAGCCACTCTGATAATTCCGTGAAGTCCCAGCTAGGAAACCGACCGGAAAACTTAAGCACAAAAACAGAAGCACACCACCTGGCCTATACAGATATGCTCAATTTCTATAACTGCGGCATTGCCCATTCATATCAACATCTTCATCCGTATTTACAAGAGTCCAAGCATGCTCGATATACATAACTAATGCCAAATAATTTTAGTTTTGACATTTAAAAATCTTACCTACAACTTTTTTTAATATGTGGAAGTAAGAAGAAACCAAGTAAAGAACTGTGTAATTTGATGTAGAATAAAAAAATATGTGAGACTAAGTTCAGGTATTTTCGGACATGCATGAGTAAAGTTCCGCTTACTTACTTCGATTTGGATCGCCGAATTGAGGTAGTTGATTTAGATTGTGAGTTTAAAGCAATGAGAGGGACGTTTACGTGTAAAAAAATGCGTAAACAATGTAAATAATTAGAATGAAGCTTTAAAAAGCAATATTGTGTATTTAGCACAGACAAAATAATTGAAAATTCACCTCAATGAGAGGAATCCGATTTTTTGTTAAAAATAGCTATAAGAATATTTACCTTTGAAGAAACAGATGAGTAACTAGCTACACGTTGGCCGAGATGAAATATACCCCGATATTAATAAAAATTTATGTTAGTCAAGTCTTAGCCTATGTTAATCATTTTTGTATTGTCTGTTCAAGTTATCTTTCTTTCCTAAAGCATCTTAAATATAGTTTCCACCATAGAACACAAATTCACGTAACTGAAGTTTGTTTTCGAGCTGGTGTGCTAGTTAATGGAATTTGGGGTATGGACGATTTTCAGGAGCACTTCCCAGGCTTAGAAGTAATACCAATGGATTTTTAGGCATATTTTCCTAATTATGTTGGCCGTTTTATAGTTCACTTGGTACGGCGCGGCGGTGGAGCGCTTCGTGTTAAGATGGACAGAGACAATAGCTAGATTTGCATAAAAAGGTTGCCTCGTATTTCAACAATTTCTCCTATTTTCCTAAATCGATTCAAACATTTTTTTTGCAGACTTCTAGTAAAAAGTGTTTTCTAAAAGTCTCTAATACGATTTCAAATATTATATTGTTAAAATTCTATGAATAATTATTTCCCATTACTAGAAGTGCAAATATGGTATCAACATGTTACCGTTTAAAGAGACTTGAATCTGGATGTGGACATAGTGATTTCTTAGGCAGGGGTTTCTTATTACATTTATTACAATATAAATAGTGGAAAGTTTCTTTAATATTTTAATTCTCCAATACTTTTGGGTCCCTCACAAACAAAAAATTCTGGCTACGTCCCTGTTGTTGCATACCATTTTATATAAATTAAAAATTCCAAAAACGCTTACATTTAAATTAAGTCCAAAACTCACCTGATGTCGACAAAGTTTTTACGCTACATGATACTACGACTATAATTATATATACGCTTTTAACGGGCTATGAATTTTATTTCAACAAGAAAATATGCCTCTCTCACGTTTTCTCTTGTGGGACTAGCACAACATTATCAAATGCCAAATTATATAATTAATAATCTAAACAATTATTAAGAATAAAAAGCACCTTCATAACACAGGCACGCAAAAAAGAAGTCAATTTTCTGAGGATTCACATATACAGGGTGTCCCAGAATTGAGTTCCCGGACGGAAACCTGCAATTATAAGTATTCTATGTAAACTTGCTAACACCCAAATATCTCTTGTTTCTATTTATTTTTTTCATAATAATTAATATTTGACTGGCTATATTTTTTTATCAATCTGTCAAATTACGAAATACTTAAACATCTTTGCAGAGCACTGAAAGAGCTGCAAAAAAGCTACTCTAAAAATGTTTTCCTCTATTTATATTTAACATTTATTTACAATTCCAGAACAAAATTTTATAATAACAGAAAAGTAGTTTATTTAACAAAAATTATATTCATAACAAATGCTCCACATGATGTCCAACTGTTTAGTACATAAATGAATACTTTTAAAATTTTGTGTAATATCAACCAAAAGTCAAGAATTATCGTTTTTTCCATATAGGTCATAGGTGCTTGTGTAATAAAAAACTTGTCATGTTGTCATGACAATACAAAATTTAATTCATTAATAACGTTACCAAATAGCAAGTAAGTATATGTTTAATTTAAATTTATCTTCGACATAACGGAAATTATTGGAAACAATTTTTTTTCTGTCCCACTTTAAGAGGATGCACTTCCTCAGGGATACATTTTTGGACGAAGGTAAGTTGGGTTATATGGGGCCAAAATGACCTCAGGAATTCCGGGAACTCAATTCTGGGACACCCTGTATATTCCCATGTATTTTTGACCGCTGAACACGATACCGATGTCAACTAGAGCCAATCAGGGAGTATATAATTTGTGAAACCTCAGTAAATTGACGCTTATTTTTGTGTGCCTGGTGCAATGAATTAGAAGCAGATACATATCATTTCCTATATCGGGCATAGAGATGAGTCGTTAACTACTTTACTACTTACATAACGTTATTTCTTCGTGGTAAATAAATGGGACCATTTCTCCTATGTCTACTGAGCAGACGGCAAGAACTGAACCAAGCAAAACTGATATAAAAGGTTTATTTTGAGGTTTGTTTTGGTTTTGAAAAATATCAGTCCTCGGATGTCAGGAACATGCGCAGTTAGTAAGTTCGGGACACGTTTTACCAACTGCGCATGTGCCTGACGTCCGAGGACGTCCTCGGACAGGCTATTTCTCAAAACCAGAACAAACCTAAAAGTAACCCTCTCTTCTGTCTTAGTATCATGTATATGGATGATGTATTTATGTAACATAAATTTGGTTAGATTGTATACTTTAGATTAATATATGTAATCGCACGTACAAAGTACGTACTGTATAACTGTGCTACTAGGATTTGTTAGTTGTTTCTTAATGTATGTAAAAAAAATAATAAATTAATGTTAAGAGAGTTTTGTTTATCTTATTCTTAAACGACAAGAAAAGCTACAGAGGAAGATTTGACTGAGGTCATCTGTATACTACATCTCAGTAGAATGCAATTGTTTACGTTGTTTATATTTTTAAACCAAACAAAATGGATATTAGGCAATAAAGTTCAATTAACCGAACAGCGGAGAAATTTTATTCATAATTTTTATTATTTTTTTTATCGATTCGAATAAAAAGAATCACCGGATCCTTCGCCATTTCTTAGAAAACAAGTGCAATGCTTTATTGCTTTCTAAGAAATGGCGGAGGATCCGGTAATTTTTATAACCACTTTTAACATATTTATTCCTTTTCCTGGCTATCCCTCTACTCTGTGTTCATGGTAATAGAGCCTGTTTCCTTTCCCAACTGCTACACTATGAGCGTAGCACAGTTTATATATAGGTACGTGGGAATTCCCAAAGTAAGTGGAATCCCCATCGAGGCCCTCTCAAGGCTGTTGGTATACAAAATAAAAATTAAGGGTTTAAATTCGCTTTCATTTGGCATTTGGCGATCTTATAAATATATTGAATTTATTTAATTTAAATTACATCATAAATGTTCAGAATGTTACTTATTTTATTGAAGTAAGAATCAGTGGCGCGTTTAGGCCTAGGCGCACTAGGCGCGCGCCTAGGGCCCCACTTTTCCAGGGGCCCCCATTTCCCGATTTATTGAGGTAAAAAAGCGATGTAAAAATTTTATTTCTTTGTTATGTCGTTATTTATTTTCGCTTTTCCGATAGCAATAATGATAATTACAACTATCATGAAATACATTTCTTCCCTTTTCCATATCATCCTCATCAGATCTCAATTGCAACAAAAATAACAAAATAAGAATGGTTCATGCGAGTATGTATTCACGAACATTTGTCGTTTATTTACATTTTATATCACTTGAATTTGAAATCATTTTATAGTTCTTCCTTTCGATTTCAATTTCTTTCATATATTTCAATGTAGAAGTCTATAGGAATTTATTGTTTGTGTTTATCGTGTTTGAATATTCTTGAATATTCATTTTTTAAATCTTTATTCACTGTATCACACTGAAAAAAATATGTTCGTAATATTAATGAATCGGTTCATCGACTGAAAAGTGATGAATCCGTTTATTAATATAATGTACGTTTACATAGTAACAATAATTGTGTACATTGTCTTAATGAACATATACATTATATCAATAAACACATTCATAAATTCTCAATGAACTTTCATTCATTGATTTCTCGAACATATTTTTTTCAGTGTATTAAAAAAAATGCAATCAATTAACAGACCAATTTGGCAATTCCTCAGACGTTACTATTTAAGTTTCGGCAGTCGGCACGTGCCAGATGACGAATCAGCTTTTCAGTATATTTCACATTGATGAAAATAAATCTACTGATAATGATGATGCGAAAATTCAAAAACCTGAGACAGAACAATCTAGAAAACCCGAAAAAATAACTGAGAAAATTTTGATTTTGAAACCAGTGATGAGGACTACGAAATAGAAGAACCATTAGGAAACGATTCTAGTGAATCTGGCGATGATGAACAAATAGAAAAAGAATCTGAAAATAAAGAAAATCTCGAAAAAGAGTATGACGATGCAAAACAAGCTAATAATCAGTGCGCGCGCCAATATTCTTGACTAAAGATGACGGTCTCGGATGATTAGGGGTCGAGCTTGAGCTCTTTGCCCCAATCATCGCTGTAGACCTGGACCGGCCTCGTAAGGGGTGGGCCTGCTATTTCGCCTATCCCCCCCGCAAATGCGGACGGTATAGGCGATGTTAGCAAACCTCCCCTGGTCCTGGCTGTTGGACCCTGCCAGCTGGGTCGTTTCTTCTGGCGCTCTTCTGTCTTGGAATAATCAGTGCACTACAATAATCAATGCATTAGTATCAACCTATAGAGGCGATATTCCGAGCTATCTCCAGATAAATTGCATCAATTTTTGATATATGCCGGCTTAATTCGCCTGATGAAATGTAATAAGGACCCCGCAGTTTTTTTGTAGTAAAAATGTGTTTCAATCGATAGTTCTGAAACTTGAGGAAAATGTTGTCCTGGGCCCCCTGATTAAAATTCATTTTGACCACCAGTTCGACCGAATTCGATTTTTTGATTTAGAGACGATTGAAACTGCGAACATCTGCGAAGGTCTGCTTAAATGTTCCTTAAAAATTCTGAAAATATTCATACTCATTTTTTGGAGATAGATAAACATCTTTTGTTTCTTGGTGTTTTTTTTTTCAAAATGCTTCCTTCTCCCGAAAAAAAAAATAAAGAGAAAAATTTTTTTTTTGCAAAGTGCTTTCTTTTCCCGTAGAAAAATTACAAAAAATATTTTTGTTTGTTATTTTTTTCCCGGAGAAGGAAGCACTTTGAAAAAAAATGCCGAGACAAAAGATGCTTGAAGCATGAATATTTTCAGAATTTTTATGGAACATTTACGCGGACCTTCGAAGATGTTCACAGTTTCAGTCGCCTCTAGATCAAAAAGTCGAATTCGGTCGGACTGGTGGTCAGAGAGAATTTTAATCAGGGGGTCCAGGAGAATATTTTTCACAAGTTTCAGAACAATCGACTGAAACCTATTCTTACTATAAAAAACTGCGGAGTCCTTTATTCTCAATGTGTTGCAGGCGACATTTTTTAATGTTGAAACCCTTTTGTGAATTTACTTGACCATTCCGGTCAGTAATCCCTCATGTAAACGCACTTTTTCGGCGCTCTAAAGAATTAATAACTACCTACGAAGTACTTCGGGGCAACAGCGACTTCAAAATTTGTCTCTTCTGTATACTGTATCAGAGGAAACACAAAACTGTGATATCAAACGTTCAAATTGACAAGTTTGCTAACATATAAAGCTGGAAAAATAATATGATAATATGTATTTGTAAAAATATACTTGCCTTCAAATCTTTAGATCAAATATTTTTTTAATCGAGGGGCCCTCAAATCTCATAGCGCCTAGGGGCCCAATTTATCTAAACGCGCCCCTGGTAAGAATAAAATATATTAATAAATCTATTCTGATTTACTAATTCCCTGCGTAAACTTGGCTTGCAAATGTACCAATTAGGCAATTAGAGACAAAAACACACGTTCCGTATCTTTACAAGCACTGCATTTTAAATTGAGATAAACTATAGCTCTGGTGTAAAAGTAGCGGTGAATGGGGCCGGCTGGGAGCACGGGAGATTCTTGAAGAGCTGGTAGCTTTGCGGCCGGTTCCACTCGATGTTTTTAAACATGGAAACATTTGAAACATGTTTATATTTATTTTCAACAGATTTCAAAAATATATATTCTCAAGTAAATTGGAAAAAACTTTTTTCTGTTTTCCTTTCAAGATACTTGGATGGAAAATCTGGATGTGGAAGTAGTGATTCCTTGGGCAGCGGTTTTTAAGTAGTTAATGGTAATGTTCTCGCTTGGCAGGGTGCGAGAGGTCTCGCGGATTCAATTTCTTGCACACACCGAACTTTTTTTTTAAATATTTTGTAACGATTAATGTATTTTTTCACAAATTCAGGTTTGATTTGACGGCAGAAATAATATTTTCCTTCATTTTTCTATGTGATTTCTTTAGGTAAGGCCTTGATTAAAATCAAAGGGTAAGGTTAGTTTAGGTTGATTTTTATTTTGCTATCTAATTGTTAATAATTATCAGCGCGGCAAGCAGTATTAGCATCGCAGACACAGAACGGGGGTGTCCCCCCATTTTTTTTCACAAAATAACATAAAAGATTTAAGTTTCAATGCGGGATTATTTGTTTCAACTTGAGGTCTAGACTCAAGTACGTGACACTGCTAGAGTGTTAGGCAACTTACAGTTGGAGTAGGTCTATTACGGGTTTCATAGGTACAAAATTTAAAGATAAATTAGCATTTTCAGAAATTAATTTATTTTGGTCCTGAATATTAATAACAATAATAACATTGAATATTTCGTTTTATATTTATATATATTTAGGAGAGACAATAAGTAAGTGTCACTATTACTGTTTAGTCTGTTTAGGCAGTAAACATGACCCTTTGGGCCTGCCAAATGTCGATGAAATCAAACTATTACTTTAGTATACCTACTACGATGGCGAAATTTAAAAATGCTAAAGGTATAATAGCCAAAGTTATATTAATTCTAAACCATTAACTACAAAATTATATTATTTCAGACCTTAAATGATGGATGATATTTCACGAAGAGTGATTTAATCAGATTAAGAATTGAGAGCTGACTGTTACCAAACTTGCTACAAAGCTGTGATGTGAGCTCTATGAAGTTGGCCCCCTATTTTTGAAATTAGCGCATTTTTCAATGCGATCCTTTGTTCGTCGTGCTTAAAATAGGAAAAATAAAAAGAGGGTTGAAATTAGTAACATCACCCCCCACCCACTGTTGCATTTCTCAATCTTCGGTTCCCAGGTCGTTTACTTGTCTATTGTAAAGACGAGCGAACGAACTGGATAAACTGAACACCAAAGATTGAAAAATTGAACAGTGGGGGCTATTGTCAATTTCAAGCTCTTTTGTGATTTCCTGTTTTAAGCAACGAGCAAATGAAAGGAACCAAGTGAGCAAACGATGAGCAAACAATTCGCAATTTTCGCATTGAAAAATGGGGA
This sequence comes from Stenurella melanura, assembly GCA_963583905.1. Lineage (NCBI taxonomy): Eukaryota > Metazoa > Arthropoda > Insecta > Coleoptera > Cerambycidae > Stenurella > Stenurella melanura. The sequence continues at coordinate 47,552,273 of OY757313.1, forward strand.
CCAACTTCACATAGAGCTTATTGTGGTGTGACAATATCACGTAAAGGGAAAGTGATAAATAAACATTGCTCTCGACCATGTGTGCCAAAAGCATATACCTATTAACTGTATACTGGTAACACACTATAAGCGACTGTATACGCGGAGAGAAGGAGATAGTTTTCTATCTCTGCTGGGAACTTGGGACCCAACGCGCCCGCTCTTACGACACGATTTGATGAAGGAGTAAGGAAGCGCGCTCTTGTAACAGGCTCTTCGATTATGTTGTGACCATTTACCTTCTAAATAGTTAATACGTATATGGCCAAACGATAGAGCATATGATTTTGTACACGAAGCTTAAATGCTGCATCCTGGATCTCTCAACATATGTTGCAAACGCGCAATACTTCAATAATAATAGATGTGAAGTACGAACTATACCTCGTCACGTCTGTGCAGTGAACACTAAACGTATAGAGTTCACTGCGTCTGTGAGGTAATGCTGAAGAAGAAGATGAGCAGTGGTCTGCACAGCATTGATCTCAGGTACTAAACAGGAATACCCACTCAATGCTTTAGGTATACGGTCACAATGACACCTAGAAAGAGACAGATTATTTACGCACTGCATCGCTGTACTTGTCGGGTAAAATTTGATTAGACGCGTAGATATCGCAAGTAAGTTCAAACTTCATCGCATGTGTTTTTTAAGATTTGTTTTTGATTCTCCAGCTTATGATTGGATGATAATCTGAATCACCTGGCCAACACACATTATGTTTTCATGTTTCGTGTATTCAGTGTGGCGTGTAGGGATGGCAATAAAATATAATATATCGATATATGAATCATTTGATACATCACAAGACTCAGATCAATATATTCGATATATCAACAAAAAATTATCGATATTTCTATGTATCGATATATTTTGTAGATTAACATTTAATGTAAGAAATTAATGAATATTGCTTAAGATATAACTTCGGAAAGCGGCAGATGGCATTTCTTACAGTACAAGATTTATCTCGATTAAAATTTCGAAGAGCGGAGGGGTAATATGCAAATTGGCCCTTTTCGATATATATTTAGAAAAATAGCGATATTTCAACCCGATATATTGCAACAGAAAAAAAGATATGAATATAATCATAGTTTAAGATTAAACACATCGATATTTATTTTATATCGATACATCGTTGCCATCCCTAGTGGCGTGGCAATGACACAGATGAACAAAAAGTACTTTAGCTGATCGGTGCGACTTTCTTTAATATATCTCTCGACAATGTGCTTTCTTCAGGGTATTGTATTTTTTTAACTCTATATTGTATGCGTTACTTCAAAATATCTTAGTTATGTTGTAACATTTTTACTTACAATGAACCCTTTCAAACGATACGCCTTTATAAAGGAATGTAAGCATAACCCCTCCCACCATCCGTATTGTTTACTTCGTCTCCAAATACATTTTTCTTTCCCTAGGGAAATGATGAATGGCTTTGGGATCCAAATACATTAATATACGCAATTTATATCAAATTATGAACTTACCGGTAACTATTCATTGATGTGTAATTCAATCTAACTAGTAAATGAAAAGAAAAGAGTATAGTCCGTAACTTCTATCTCTTTCAGTAAGACTTTCTGTGTTCAAGTAAGCGTTCTAATTACTATGATGTCTATGATTTATTGATTTGCGCTATTTGCAGGTTATGATATTTTACTCTTTGTTTACAACAAATTTATTTAATTATCCTCCAAAAACTTAAATTTAAACAATGACCGCGAAAAAGCGTTGGTTAAAGAAAATTTATCAGGATTCGCAAGAATTTAAAAGTTCTCCAGAGAAGATTTCATGGAGCAGCTCCGACTCTGAATACGAAGATTTATTTAACAAATGTGTACATACCAACAAAAAGAAGAAAGTAAATAAAAGTGTTGCTAAAAAATGGATAAAATCCTCTTTGATAAAATCTGCCTATGATAGTGACAACTATCACCAGGATAATTGTGTAAAAATGAATGCACAAATTGAGTCATCGATATTCAATTTTCAGTTCCCTGAAACGCTACTACTCAGGTCAAAAAATTCAGTATCGGAACAAAATTTAACTGAGATTAGCAAATTAAAAGAAATTAGTGTGGAATATGTAGACCCCAAAATCAATTCAACAATATCTGGCCATAGTTGTGATTCTCCTATTATAAATAGTTTAAAATTAGAAGAGTTGTCACCAGTGCTCATTCAGAACTCAGATAACATCGACTTAACAAACGAAGCTTCTCCTATCCTAGGCCAGAGAAGCATATTGAAAAGGGTTCGTTCCAACTATAAAAGGAAACATGAATTTAAACAACAGATTTTCGAGTATACTAGAACTTCTCCCGATTTATTTACAACACAGTCAACACAGGTCATAGATTGTGAATCACCCAACTTTTCATCAGAAGACAATTTATCACCAATAAAGCCTCCACTGACTGAATGTATAGTTCCTTTCCCAAGTCAGTGTGCCTCCGAGGTAAAAATTTCTGACGCTAGTAGTAGTGATAGTAGTAGTAGGAATAGTTTGCCAAAAACAAATAGTACTAGTTCACTATATCATCAACCAGCACCTAGAAAGAAAAACTATAAAAAGGGAGGACTCGCATCACTTTTACAGAAGGTGTTACACCTCCAAAGAACAAGAACCTCAATTTGGCAACATGAAATATACACTAACAAATCTGATCATGTAGATATTGATGAAAGGGAAATAATTGAATTTCTTATTAAAAAAGAATGGAGAGAATATGGCAATACATTGCTAGAATGTGGGGTTATAAATAAATGTAGCAATACAATTTCATCCACGAATGACAATAATGATCAGACTTTTATTTTTATTATTGTTATAGGTTATAGTGCTACTTTAAATATTGTTTTTAAAGTAGGTTGCACATATAAATTATTTCCACCATATAGTAGTAAAAATATAATTTATGAATCCAGAGAAATTCCTTGTTATTTTAATATAACGAAACTAATATTGTGTAAAGAAAAAACTATTTGAAAACCATTGAGCTATTAGGGTAGGATGAAAAATTATAATGAACACTTTTTACTTTTTTATACACACGTGAATTATGTATATTTTGTTAAATTATTCTTTAATAAAATTAGTAAAAGAAAAGAAAACTCGTCAATTCCATATTTTTTAAATCCTTTATTACATCTTCAATAATTACAACAGAAAGTATAACATCTTTTCCCACCATTTAGGTACAACATACAAAATATTGCTATACATTACTTTTGAAGACAGTATATCCATTTATAAACATATATTTTTACACATTAGTACAACAGACATCTTTGGTTCATATACATTTATTTTTAATTTTGATTGTCGAGAAGGTTTTAATGGGAAGTTTTAGTTTATCGAGAATTTTAAGCAGGTCTACACACAAATAATATTTTACAGTGCCATGAGGGAAGTAATAGAGATGAGACATAAAATAAGATTTATGAAGCATCAAAGAAAATTGCGTTTGTTCCATATACTTCATTGAAACAAAAATTAAAAGCCTTGAAATACATATAATTATTTTATTTTATTTTTCATATGAATTATTATTAAGAAAGATATTTGGTTAATGTCTAAATAATTTTCTCTTACTTATCTAACCTTTGTAAAATGTTTACATGTTTACATCGAGATAATTTCATAATTACAATAGAGCCAGTGACTATTATACACCAGGTATTTCAGACAACATTTTTTAATAACCCGGAAAGAAATAGTATGAAACTAAGTTGGCGTAAATGTTGTATTTTGTATGCCAATAAACAACATACTAACAAATGTCTAAAAGTTTCCTTTGCAGCGTCATAGCATTTCACATACAAAAAGGACGTAAGCGCAGCTAAATACATTAATCTTGAGTAATAAAGGTTCAGTTTAGTATTAGTACTTGAATAAAGTTAAAAACTCTTTGAAGAACATCTTTAACATTCATTTTTAAAGTAAATAAAAATACAACATTAACAAATAAGTAATTCTCTCAATGGGACTGCTCATAGACTATTATAGATATCTACAGCCTACTTGGACTTCATCATGATCGGTAACGTCCCCTTCTTCATTCTCTACATGGCTATATATACCAGATTTATGATGTTTATCACCACCAGTGAATACAACGTGGAGTGTGAAATCGTCGTTTTGAGTATGGTTGCAGACTACTCAGTGATATGGTCAGTTTTATATATATATTTGTTAATCGAATGAAAGGAGGATTAAAATTGAGGCAAGTTAGCTCTGAAGAATGTTAAAGAGAGACTGCAAGTGGTAGAATTTGTAACTTACATTGACATATTTCCGATGTCGCTTGCTATACCGAGCCAAGAGTAATAGTAACATTCGAATTGTCAGTCTTGGATCCAAATTTAAACTGCGCAGAGTAGAATATATACAGAAGCATTTGGGCTATGGGAAACAATGCTTACTGTTTGTCATCGGCGTAACTGTCTTGATTAATCTGAGAAAACAGACATACTTACTGACAGTGAAAGATTCATTATGAAGCTACATATCAGGCAAGCTTTCACTGTATTCTTCAATCTTAGAGATGCCTTACTAGTGTTGCATGTGACTAACATTCTGCAACTCTGCTTTATCTTGACTACGGGGGAAAGAACATATGGCGAAATGTTGGGGGTATCACAAATTACTCGACTGCCCTGGATGAGCTCCCGCACAGGATATCTTGGGATTGGAAGTCTGACTGTAGGGCTTGATGCTCCTGCTGCATCATCAATGGCTTTTACTTCATGATGTGTGCCAACTGCAAGAACCAAAACTGCTACAATAGGGTATGTATATTAGTCTTTTTCAAAATTGAAATTTTTTATTTCTCACCCCTGCAAATGATTCCATTTGAAGAAAAAATAATCCCCTTAAAATATTATTGAGGCCAAATTAAGGCAAGGGGTGCTGCAGGACGCATTATTATGCGATAATAGAAGTAAATGGAATTATTTACATACTTTGATTGATACATAGTTTTTATTAAACCAGCAATAATATTTATCTTTAAAATGACTAATCATATATTTCGTCTGTTGCGAGTATAAGATGTGTCATACTACTGTAAATTCGTAGTCTAGGAAAATAGTTTTTAAAATGAAACCCTCGTTTCATCTTGCCAAATGTCACTTTTGACATAGAAATTGGAATAAGCAACCATAAAATCCCCCCCGGTATATATTTTGTAAGGCATTTTATCATTTGTATGGCGATACACTGTTATCGACAAGATCCAGGAAAATCAACTTTGCCCCCCCGATATCTGGAAAACTGTTCATTTTCCGACCTTGTGCCCAAGTGAACTTTTGATCAGGAGCTCGGGATGAATAACATAAATCGATTCCAGCGAATTTCACTTGGGGGGCCACTACCCATAAGAAATAAGCACCCCCGATATTTGGAAAACTGTCCATTTTCCGACCTTGTGCCCAAGTGAACTTTTGATCAGGAGCTCGAGAGGAATAATATATGAATTCCAGCAAATTTCACCGGGGGCCATTTTCCATAAGGTTAGTGCTGGGTCCTTTCTACCCAGTTGCGGCACGGGTTTCCGTTCCCTGAATTATCCAAAATTTTGATATAAATTATTCCTAGTACAATGGAATATTTTCGTGGGGTGAAAAAAAATTCACCCCCTAGCTATAAAGATGGATCACCCTAATGTATATGTATACGATCTTATTGAATGCTAAGTCAACGGTACATACTTACCCAGTCTATAACCATAGGTTCACAGAGAAATATTTATTATCTGTATATTTTCAATTCTCTTTTTTTATTTTCTATTCTTTTTCTCTACTAATGTTTCTCAAACTATTTTTATCTGTATGAAGTCCCAGTACTGAAGTAAATCCTTATTTTGCAAAACCGATTATCTGCACTTACACCTTTTTGTATGCAAAATACCATAAAGTTAGTATGTTGTTTGTTATACTAGATACAATGTTTCCACCGATTTACAATTATCTGAGTCAGACTTAAAACGACTGATCTATTATGGTTTTTTCATCAATGTTTTAGTAAATAGGAGAAGTGTGAATATTTCATAAACATTACTGTTCTTAAGCAATATTTTTTAAAACAAATTAATCACAACAAATTGTTGACAAGTAACTATTATTTTGTAATGAAGCAAAGGTGCCAAAGGACCCCGCACCAAATACTTGAGATTTTGGATTTCGGTTGATTTTGGTGGAACAATTGACATTCGACAGATTATGACCCCCAGATTATAAGCCGTTATGAGGGTAAAGTCTGTTATTTAATATCTTCAGAGCTACAGAGTGTAGAAATGGCTAATATTCAGTAGTCACTAATAATCATTTTTTATTCATGTATATTGAAATTACTGCTTTCATTATCATATCAGTCAATTTCGGCTTAATTATTGTCAGTTTCTAGAAATTAGAATGAGTAAGTTTTATATATATTAACTACTCAGTATTATGGATGCTTACACAAAATTATAGATAAAAAGGAGCTTAATCTACTTTCAAATATCATCTATTAATGGATAATAACATGTTTATTGAAACAGTGTCTTTGAATTTAAATTGTAACCCAACTACATAATTGTATTACTGGTTGCAGCAATTATAAATGGTAAACTGTAGATACAGTAATTCACAGCGACCGCTGGCATTATATATCATTTTGCCGGCACAACAGTATTCATACTGCAGATATTTAAAGTAGATGACATTCGTGACTATTCTGAATGATAATATATAGCTAATAAAACTTTCAGTTATTTTGAGAATTACTTATATATAAAACAAATAAATGATTTTCAAAGTGGAAGAGCAGGTGGTATATGACCTGAACTTCGTCCGTGTAAACAAACTCAGTTTGTTTAATAAAGTCATTTATTATTATTATTAAAGAAGCGTGTTATAAATTATTTTGAGTCCCTCAGAAAAATTAACTTACATCATCGCAGGCAGACTGAAGAGCAACTGAAGAAAAATATATCAGTGGATATGAAGTGTTCATTGACTAAGCAGATGGTGTTCAATTGGCTATGGTTAGTGCACCATATTAAGAATTTGAATTTCTTTCGCCTTTGGCGTTTACTAAGTATCCAAATTTGTGACAATACTCAATTAGAGAATATGAAATTTTGGATGCCATGCCACTATGATTTTAAGCTTTAAAGGGTCATGAATAAAATAGATTACTCGGAATGTTAAAAATCGTATGCCAAAATCAATCAAAAACTACTCAAAAGGGATTTTTTGGGGGTCTTGTAGAAAGAAAAATCCATCGCAAGGATCTGAAGTTAATAGGTATATAGATCAAGCGGACCTAAACTATTACACATAACAAATTCAGCTAGTTTGACTGAAACTTTTTCCCCTCTGATGTGTGCGGGGTCCTTTATATCACCATTACATTTTAACAAATATACAAAATAAATTACAAAAAAAGTGTAGTAAACATTCTTATAAAAAAGTGTATAATAGTGAAGGCTTTTGAAATATATGTGTATAATGCCTATGGTCTCTGTGTGCCACACAACCTTTATAGAAACACATGATTATTTCTGGAAATTGGGGATTTAGTTATTTTGTATTTAAATAAAATGTGTGACACAAAAATTTTCTGCAAATTTTGTTGCCATTACAGATTTACAGCAGTTTCTATTTTTTTGTATTTCGAAACACCTAATTGGTCTATGTGTTGGTTTTACTGTTAAATTTTCATGGTCACTGAACCAGAAAACTGCCAGATGAATTAAAAACGTATAACAAAGTTTAATACCTGGTTCATTTTTTAGTTGTCGAATTATCCAACAATAATAATTTTAATTACACATGGCCACTATTATGATAATGGAATCAGTTATTTTTTAGGATAAAGAACATTATCGGTAAAGATACAATATCCATATAAAAGTTATCTAGAGTATTTAGGTTGTTGGAGATTTATTAAAAATATATATAAAATGATATATATGTAAAAATATCAAAATAGTTCTCTGAGAGATTGTGCCTTTTTTAGTACTTTTTAGAAGATATGGTGAGTGTCGTAGTCATAGATAAGCTTAACTTAATATGTATCTTAAATCACAGAACATTATTTTATAACTTTATAGAAAATATTTTCAGCAAGGTATAACAAGTAAATAGGTTTATCCACATGTAATGTTAATTTGTAACCTTTTCAATTATTATACCTTGGATACTAAAAAAAAAAAATGTTTGCTAAATGTGGCAGATGTTCTTCATTATTAACAGAAATGCAAACTCAACTTAGGTAAAACCACATTAAAAAGCAGTTTTGTATTAAACATATACATTATGCACATCTTGACTACTAGCTATGCATTAAGTGGTATGAAGCATAATACAGAAATACAAGGTAGAATATATTTGTACGTTTATCAATTACTGGATAATGGAGACACAGGCCTCTGGACACAAATAAATTGGGTGCTCATTGGAGTGCAGACGGTTCCATTTCCTTTATAATTTAGGAAAAGATGCAAAATACTTCCACGCGGTTTAATGTTAGAACTTCTTCTACATTATCAAATTCGTATAACGGAACTAACTAATTTATATTTAACTTTTAGATACAAACTAATGAGAGATGAGAAAGAATGAAAATTATTAAAAATATGCTGTTTTGCCATTCAAACACCCCATTTGGAATCATTTTCTGCACCCTTCCTTCGGCGTTTACGTAATACTTAAGTGACCCCTCAACATTTATATTAATTTTGCCAGTTTTTATAGCTTTTCCATTATTTTATTTTTGTCACCATCTATGTAGGTAACCTCTCCTAAAAATAATGTCTCACGAATTTATAAAATAATACAATTGTTCAGTATATATATTACCTATGGATTTATAAGAATACGCAATATTTTACCTTGTATTTTTGTACCGTTGATAAGAGGTACTTAAATACTATTTATCTTGTTTGTTTAGCGCTAATTTGCTAACTAACTCGTAATAGAACAACATAACAATATCTTAAGATGGATAATTAGATTTTTGACTATAGGTTAATACGTTGGTTGCTTGAATTTAGCAAGTAAGTGTTTATTTTCCTTGAATTTGACTTATATAAAGGCTTAAGTACTCTAACAGGTCATTTGTTTATTTTATATGCACCAGCCATATTTTTTGTCCGACTTTTTGTGAAATTATTATCTTTGTACATAGTTTCTGATTTGAACAATAACAGAATATTTAAATTGAGGGTCAGGGATCTTATATATGATTTTGCGGTAGCCAATAATGGGTTCTACGTAACCGCCCATGTTTGATACAATTGGTGTTTCTATATGTTTAGGAGGGGTAGTACTCTTTCAGTCAGCCTCATCCTATGTGGCGACTACAGTATTTAAAACTCTTCCTCTTCGTGAGACTGTACAAATAACAATTATCCTTCCAATTACTTTTAAAAAAATATTATGTATGAGCTGGAAACCTTCCTAGGATTGAAGAATAAAGAGCATTAATTAGTCAAATTTCGAGCCCCTCGAGGACATAACGCACCTATGTCAAAAATCTATTCATCCGTACTTAATATACAAAGCTAAACTTATTTATATTCAGACATTTATTTCTTATTAATTATTATTCCGGGTAATAAGAGTAGTTCGGACCGTATTTGTGCAGTTGCATATCGTGGCAAATATTCTTGTAGCAAATGTTCGTGCAGATGTACGAGCTCTATTAGACCAAGCTCCAATTCTCTTAGTGCCATCTGAAAATGAAAAAAGAAAATTATCAAATACTAACGAATAACGAAGTCTGAAATTTTCAGGCAATTTTTGAGGTGAGGTACGATACCGGTTTCAGTGGCGAGATCTCGATCGGCGAAGTTAAGTCATGTCGGTCGAGTCCATTGTCCATTACTTGGATGGGTGACCGTATCTCATTTCCCCGTGCTGGTTAAGTGGTAGAGTAGCATTAGCTAAACTTAGCCAGGATGTTAAAATAAATAAGGCAATTAAATAAATAAATAAATTTAACTTTTATATGTACAAAATATTTCCCAAAATTTTTCTATAAAAATGCGGGGCAGCTATCCTATACTTATCCTGCCACGTTTTTTACAATTTATTATTGTCTGCCATGTGGCTGTTTCTAGTATAATACTCAAAGAATTCCAAGTTTCTGGACTCTTGTTATAGCTTGCTTTATTTATTTACCCTTGTAAAAATACGTTTTTTGCATATTTTGCTCTTGACCTCTCCAAATGCATTTTTTGTTGGAGGAAGTGGAATAAACTGGGTAAATGAGAGTCAAATAAAAATACAAGATGTGTCACCGGAAACTGAATCGATCGATATGGGGAAAAGCATGTAACACAAAATGTTGAAAATTTTGAAAGTTACTAACGTCAGTGTGGCCAATCCAACTAAAATAATTACAAGCATGTGTTAGTTCCGGTTATACCGGAAGTCGGTACCAACTTGCCTATTTTAAACGTAATTTTTGACTTTTCGAAATGACCATAAAATTCTGAGTCAAGACTTGTAGCATACCCTCTACCTAAACTCAATAGTTTCGGAGATACTCATTTGCCCATTGGCACGTAGAAAGAACACAAGATGAGCTACTTTCCACAATAAAAATAAATTTCATAATAGTATACCAAGTGTTCTATTTTTCACGTTACATTTTGTCAAACTCAAACCTTTCAGTAAAAATTGCCATCAACTTAGCCGTGATTAGAATCAATCATTAATGTCAGCCATTGTCTTATGTCAAAAAATGCCAGCACGTTTAAATCACACCCACGAAGACTTCTTAGATTTGTTTATTATTTATAGAGAATGTGGTAAAATAATATCAAGAACATGTAACACATTTACTACTCGATACCCACAAGAACAGAAACCATCCACATCCACCATACACTGTAAAACGCATAATGGATAATTTTAGAATATTTGGCTCTGTCAAGGCAGGAACTCTAAAGAGGAATTTTATGGTCATTTCGAAATCATTTAAAAAAGCAAGGTGGTATACTTCCGGTATAGCTGGAAGTACCACATGGTTGTAGTTATTTTGGTTCTATTGGCCACACTGACTTCAGTAATTCTCAATATTTACAAAAAAATTTGTTACATACTTTTTCCTATTATACCGAACGATTCAGTTCCCAGTGAGACACTCTGTATATAAAAAAAATGTTGTGTATTCGATTTAAAAAAATCCAAAATATTGGCTTGCCATGTCAGTATACTCTGAATACTCACATTTTTTCCAATGGCGACCTACGGCGAGTGAACGATAAATATCAGTTCTTTCAATTGTATATAATGAAATTTTTTGTAGTGGTCGAGACTTACAATGAGCAGGTACAAAACTTCCGACGAAAATTTCTGTAGAATTTAAATTCGGAGAAGCTTCAAAGAGCCGCAGGAGGCGGCGCACCCAGCGTACGTACTTTTTTAAAATCATGTTATATAGGTACAATAAAAGTTGAAATTATTTTACAATACCATCATTCTTTCGAAGGTAATTAATAGTTCTGTGCCAATACGCACGGAAAACGCTAATTGTGGCGTTCGTGCGTAACTATATAACTTTGATTCTAATTTTACGCGAAAATCGTTATTGTTAGGTTCTAACACCCGCAGAACGGAGGCCTGCATCGTATAGATCAGCGTTAACAATCTTGGTTATAAAATAAATTAAGACATTTTCATATACATGCCAACCTTGTCCATAGAGTCCGCAGAGTGAGAGGGCACTAAATAGGAGCTCAAGCGCTCAAACCCTTTAGTGCGGACCTGTGGCATAATGTAGTAATATCCCAACCTGTTGCGCCCTGTGATTGGCTCCTAGAGACAAAATGAAAATCAATCCGGCAAAGGTGAGCTGTTATTCAAGCTTTGCATCACTTCGAACAGTGTTAATCCGGGGAAATTAGATTTTTTCGACGAAAATCGGCACGTCAGCACGATTTTTGGTAGAAAGGTAGGTCTTGGGGTTCTAATAAAGGTATCGATGTTCCGCTAAAAATTTGGGATGCGCATCAGGGTTTTATATACATATATACGTTTCTTCGTGTTTTTCGGCAAAATTCGAAAATAGGTATGACGAAAACACAAAATGACCTATTGTGTGATATCGGCTTTCCGCACCGGTTTTCCACAATTAGAGAAAAATCATTATATCTACACTGTGACCCACTTAAGATCACAACACCCCTGTATCCGTTAATTGATACTTGACTAACTTCAAACCTTGGTGGTAAGAAAAGATCGATACGGCTATTCTTTTTTTCTTTGAGCTTAGTAATATGTGATAGATGTCAGTAGCTTGCAAGTTTAAGGGGGTTTGAAAAGTCGATATTTAAAAAAAAAAGTATTAGCGAATTTTTGAAAAAAAACTAGTAAGGTAAGGTTAATCAGCACATATAGGAAGCTCTTTATAAAAGAATACATCATAGTGGGTTCAAAGGTGTTTGAGACTATCTCAAAAAAACAATTTTTTACAAAATAATTATTTATATATTTAATAAAGTAAAAATTGTAACTCATACATACCTATCATTTTTCTAACAAATAATAATCTTTAATAAAGACCTAAGTAAGCCATGTAGTGTATAGGGCAGTCAGCGGGAGGTTTCACCTGTAAATTGAGTGCTAGTGTATGGATTTTGACGAAACCTTGTGCAATGTGTTTCTAACGACATTAATAAAAAACTCAAAATCAGATTAGAGTAGGAAATGATGGAAAGGGGCAGAAAACACCCCTTTTGTCATGGGTTCCGTAACTTGTAGAATTAGGTGAAAAATGAAAAAAGAACGATATATTTGCCTTTTTTGGCCCAAAATAAGATTTTTTTTACTCTTGTGAATTTTTTCGAGAAATGCGTATTTTTCGACATATGGCCACTCGAAAATTCCTAAAAGTGGGGGAAGAGAAATGTGTAAAAGTTAAGAAAAAAATCTGAAAAAATTCAGGTGATTGTATTATCGAAATACAAGACTTTTTTTTATTCGCAACTTTTCCGTAAAGTGGGTTTTCCACTGAGTGTTTCCGGAGAGACATGAAAAAACTACCCCTTTCTTTGAAATTATAGCCCTTCAAAAACATCTATGTAATTTAAAAATTTGAAAAAATTCAGACGTATGCATCGAGGCCTTCTAAATATTTTTTATCTCTTAGAGTTTTCTTGCAATTTTCCGAGTCACAGGCAGTTTTTCATGATAAATAATGTACTACATTTATTGCACATTTTCAATTTAAAAATTATATTAAACCTTTAAAAATGGTATATCTACATAAGTTTCATATTTTTTTTATAATAATATATATAAATCACGCACAGTTTTCGAATTTTCATGTAATCTTAATTGAAAATGTGCAAGAAATGTAGTATATGATTTATCGTGAAAAACTGTGTGTAACTCGGAAAATTAGCAAGTTACAAGAAAATTCCAAGGGACAAAAAATGTTTAGAAGGCCTCAATGCATACGTCTGGATTTTTTCAAATTTTTAAATTACATATTTTTAAAGCGCTACAGATATGGGTAGTTTTTCATGTTTTTCCGGAAATGTTCGGTGTAAACGCACTTTGCAGAAGGGTAACTTGTATTTCGATAATACATTCACCTGAATTTTTTCAGATTTTTTTCTCAACTTTTACATTTTCCATCCGCCACTTTAAAAATTTTCGAGTGGCCATATGTTTCGAAAAATATGTACTTTTCTAAAATATCCACAAGAATAAAGACATCTTATTTTGGACCAAAAAAGGTAAATAAATTGTTTTTTTTTAATTTTATTTCTCACCTAATTCTACAAGTTACGGAACCCGTGACGAAAGGGGTATTTTCTACCCCTTCCGATCATTTCATACTCTCTTTTCCAACTTTTTTATTAACGTAATTACAAACACATTGCACAAGGTTTCATCAAAATCCATTCACTAGCACTCAAGTTAGAGACTTTAGTCTTTTTAGCTCTCCGTTAACTGGACTACTAGTCCAGTTAACGTCAGTTTGGTAAAAATCTATTCATTCGGTAAAGTTTTTAGTCAGAAATGCTGGTTTAATTATACTATAGTCAAACCAGCATTTCTGACTAAAAACTTTACCGAATGAATAGATTTTTACCAAACTTTCTGGATTCTATTCGTATTGATGTCTAGATCAAATTCCAAAAAAATAATTTTGCCGCTATTGCCCCGACATTTTTTTAGACAATTATTTTACTGCTAATTTGTTGACTACCAAAATTGAGGTAAATTTAAAAAACAAAATGTATTTCTAGAAAACTTGACAAAAAATAACAACTTGTTACTCGAATTTTCGAAAAAATGTGTTTTATCCGAGATATGGCTGTTCGAATTTTTCCAAATAGGGGAAGGGGGAATGAAAAGTGACGAGAAAAAATCCACCAAAATTCTGGTGAATGTATTATTAAAATACAAGACTTTTTTTCTTTACGACTTTTCCTAAAGTGCATTGTGTTCAAGTTTTTCCGGAAAACACGAAAAAAGGAACCTTATTGGAAAATGGAAAATCTCATAAGCTATAAAATTTAAAAATCTGGAAGACGTATAAGTTAAGGCATTCTTTAAAATGTTGGTTTCCTGTAATTTTTTTGTAACGTGTATATTTTCCGAGTTTTCAACAGTTTTTCACAATCAAGAACGTATAGGTACTTTTGATCGTGAAAAACTGTTGAAAACTGGGAAAATATACATGTTACACAAAATGACAAGAGGTTAAAATTTTAAAGTACTTATATCTTAGTCTATACATCTGAATTTTTCCAGATTTTTAAATTTCATAGTTTCCGAAATTTTCCATTTTCCGATAAGGGTCTTTTTTCGTGTTTTTCCGGAAAAACTTGGACAGAGTGCACTTTAGAAAAAAGTTATAGAGTTAAAAAAGTCTTGTATTTTAATACACATTCCCAGTATTTTGGTGGGAATTTAATAAGGAAACTTTTTTCTGTTTGGCATTTTTTGATCAAATAAACCGTTTTCTAGATATTTTCAATTTTCTGCTGAAAAACACGAACAAACGCAAATATATCTATATAAAACCATAATGGGCATCCCAAATTTTTAGCGGAACATCGATACTTTCATTAGTACCCCAAGACCCACCTTTCTACCATGTGTGAATGAAACAGATTAGTTTTTGTTTATGTAGCATTAGCATTGGTTTATTTATGTCTTTATTAAATTTTAAACAAAAATTGGAGATCAAAATTGAAAAGATATTAAACATAGTATATATAGATAATAAACATAATATATAGGTGATGCTGCCCGAAATTGTAACCGATTGTTTCAAGGAAACGACATACAGGGTGAGCAAACTATTCCTTCGAACCTCTTTTCTCATAACGCGCAAAAAAAATTGTTACCGTGAGATACGGCCCTTCCCAGCAACTCCGCCGTAGATGGATATTTACTTGTGGAGCGGTTAATAAATAAAAAAAGAAAGGGAAAAAGGGGGGAAAATACAAAAATAAAATTTAAAAAAGCTGCCAGATTCAGAGACAGAAGAAACAGAAAACTTAGAAGAAGAAAAATAAGGAGATGACGATAGATGGAAACTTATAAGAAGCATGGAAACTTAAAAGAAGCATCTCTCAAACACCCGCACTTCCCATCCTATATCCGCACCCCATGCGTCATGCAGCTCTCGCTGCTGACAACAAGCATGTTCAATGTCCAACCCCGCGTATGCAGCCGGTCCGCCGGTATATAAAACATCCGAGATTTGGTTCCGGCACGCGGTTTGGCCGTCCGTTGGGCGTGTTCGACGGACGACCAAGCTGCGTGTTGCAACGAACCTCCATGGATGCCCGGAATTGGCAGCAATGCTCACCTTACGCTGACAAATCAAAAATCGTGCTGACGTGCCGGTTTCTCTAAAAAAACCCGCTTATTTTCCTAATTCCCCTGGACTAAGTTGTAATAAAATGTTTCCAAACCACTAGAATATTTCTGCTTTGTTAGGAATGATTTCTTTTATCTTTAAAATATCAAATTAAATTAAATGGTGTTTTAAAACATAAAATATATCAAGAGCTAAGATTTCGTTCAAAAATACACTGCAATACACGTTCATGAATCTACTGTAAGAAAGCTGTATGCTGGTCACATCCGATGTTTTCTTTATTTGGTTTTTGGGAAAACTCCGCGCCCAATACTTGTTTATTGCCTGTGTTTCCACAAATACCAAACACTTGAATCACGTTGGAATGATCGGGAGATGATTTAAAACAGTTTTAATAACATATATCCATATGATTCCAACGTGGTTGGTGAAACGCGTGTCGAGTGTGGTGTTCAAATCTTTTGATGTTTCAGAGGTAGCATCACACCGAAAGTTCCAGCCTCCTCCAGGGCTTATTTATAGGCTGAAATAGCTTCATTTTTAGGCTTAGGAAAAACCTAGCAATTATGTAAATTCGGCAATCTTTCCTCAAAAACAAAACAAAAAAATTAAATAAAACGGTAATTTATTTATTTAGGTACTGAATAAAAGAAAAGATTGTGGAGCAATGAAAATTATATATTTAGTTTAACAATTTTGTATGCACATGTAAACACATTAATCTTAAAGTGCTTACTTCTACGAGAGAAAATTTTCTTCTATTTTAATGTCAACAGAAGTCCCATCGCTGCCTAAGGAACCACTACATCCACATCCAGGTATTAAAAAAAATTAGACCTTCTTCTAGAATCTACACCAAATGCTAGACTCTTGTTGTTACTATTATTATTTCTTTATTTATTTCCCTCTATTTACCCCCCCCCCTCCCCCCATCGCTTCAACGAAATCATCTCAAAATATAATTTTGTTCCAGATGTCGTTACAATACATACATGTACGAAATTTCAAGTGAATATGTCAATTTTTTTAAATCATTTTATAAAAAAAAAATGAGGCCTTGGCTTGTAGTATATACACCCAATCCAAATTTCCACGTTTATGATATAAACCTATTTCAAGACGACAAAAATTTGATTTTTTTTTTTACGATTGCTATACTTCCCCTACGCTACGTGTCTGTGACGTGGATGTGAAAATAAAATAATGTTATATTCGCCATCGTATTTTTTATCACGAGAAACATTTTTGAAGTGTTATTGTAGCATATGATACTCTACTCTAAAAGGTAAATAGACACTAGGTATATATTTCATAAAATGTATGAACAATTCCTTGGTTGGCAATTTATAATTAATTCAAACAATAAATTACGAGTGAGAATATTTTAGATTTATGTAGTAGGACAGGAGTATAACGACAAATATCAAACAAGGACGTTGATCATCATTGCAAAACAAACTATTGTTATTAGCATAGAACTTACGTTATTAGTATTAACCTTGTTTATAATAAACAAGGGTATTATTATTTATACGTGTCCTCATGCATTGTATTGTAAATCTATCTACTTAGTACAGCCATAAACCTCAAATTAATCTTCCGGCTATTTTATCACTTTATCCAAATTATCAGAATTAACTTTAGTAACTATTTTATAAACAAATATAATTATTAATGCTTAGATATGTGAAAAAGGAAGCAAGATAAGACAAGAACGGTATGCAGTTTTTTTGTGTGATATAAAATTATGTACAAAAATGGTCCTAGGAACTACCCACCTCGAGTGAGTTCAGCCATAGGTATAGAACAATTTTTAATTTTTTCGCTTTACAGCCCTAAAAACAAAAAAATAGACTTTATCGGTGTTAATCATTTTTCTACTGCCACGCAATTTTAGTCTTATCATAGAAATCATTCAAGAAACATCTAGTCATATATGCATGTTGTTCTTTGATTTGGTAGGTAGCTGTTCTCTAAACGGACAGTTTTCCCTTCGAAACTATAGTTCACTTGACATTTTCGGAAATTTCGACTTAGTCTTATCATAGAAATCATTCAAGAAGCATCTAGTCATATATGCATGTTATTCTTTGATTTGGTAGCTGTTCTCTAAACGGACAGTTTTCCCTTCGAAACTATGGTTCACTTGACATTTTCGGAAATTTCGACTTTCTGTAATTTTTCTGCAATGGACTTTTTTGTCTTTACGTTTTTTAGGGTGTGGTCAATAAATTGCTCAACGTCTTTCTATATGTGCCCCCTTGACCAGCTCTTATTTCTTCAGCATCAGACATGCCTATACAAACTAGCTCTTATTCTATTCTTCGTAAATACAAAACGAAGATTTGATCGGCACATGTCTAAAACCTGTAATATCGCTCGTAGAGAAAAAAAATTCATATCACTGTGTTGATGATCGAATTCTGAACTACTTTTAACATGTCCATCCATCTATCTGCCTGTCCGTCTGTTTTTCTGCTCGTCCGTCCGTCTGTCCGTCCGTCACGTTCTTGTAAGCACAATAACCCTAAGAATGAATGGTTCGATTGTGTTGAAATTCGGACAGTAAGTTAATGTTAGTTATTATTTTTGAACAAAATTGATCAATAAACAAAAAAGCTATCAATTATTTAGTTTTTTTTAAATCAACTTTTTGTGCAATTAAGCAAAAAATGTCTAAAACTAGAACTAGAATAGACATTATTGACAAAAAAAACTGCGAAGAGTGTTTTATAGATGTGCAACAATTATATAAAAAGTCCAGTAAATCGACGAAGAGTATAATGGTTAGCTTGTGTCTCTTATAACAGTCAACATAATCCATTTAAGCTCCCTAAGATATTTGCGTTTATTGAAGGTACGAAAACGTTTTCCACCTCGTCCGTCCTATGTATCCATAGTCTTTCAATAATAGTTATTTTTGTAACAAGTACCTAGAATCATGTTTTCTGGGGCGAATCGTAGCTGTCTCCTGTAATAGCCGATGAGTGCCAAGATACTGATTTTAGGTACGTGTTATAAACAACATTTTTGTGTTAAAGGTCCCTAAAACATATTTTTGATCAGAGCAAATATTTCTCGAAAATAGTGAGCTTCAAATTTTAATTATCATGCGACCATAGAAATGAGATTGTTTAATGTAAGTAAGCAAATTTTTACGCGTTCTTTTTATACGGTATGAAATGCAGAATACACAAATTATATACGAAAAAGCGGAGGAAATTGTGTTTGACTTACTTCCCGTGAAATCTCGTCAAATTCATGAAAAGGAATGTTTGCCTTATTTATATACCTAAATGAGCCTCAAAAGTTGTCATGGCAACTTCTTGGGATTGAGTCCGGAAAATACTTATTTTACGGACTCAAATGAGTTAAGTGTACTGTCAAAGTAAAAGATCTTTGAATTTCTCCCCAGAAGTGGCTGATTTAGAAGAACAACCTTCATTTCAATTTTTCGCAATTAACGTTTAATTACTAAAATTTTAAAACATCATATCTCAAGAAGTATAAGTCCATTTGCCTTGAAATTTACAGGAAAGATGAAGGTCAATTAGTATCAATATTGCTCAAAATTTCAAGTCAGAATGTTAAACATTACCTAAGAAAATTATTTTTTAAAGAAAAATTAAACATTTTTTATTCTAAAAATTACCATGAAAATTAAAATTCCGCATGGAGGGATTGATTAGGAATTTGGTTCTGAGTATATTAAAAGAATCAGCTCGTTTGGCCATAAAATGTCTTCAGAAAGTTAATTTGACTGAAAAAGTTCGGTTTGGTCCCACTGTGGGCTAGAGTCCAAAATTTCTGGCCAAAATTCTGAAACTCTGTAAATGTACTTATTGTGCATAGGTTATTAAAGGAAAAATAGTAAAAAACATTGACACCCTCTGGGGGTGAAATACAGGGGTTGAAAGTATAAACAACCTTCGTTATTTTTGAAACTCAGTTTACGTACTTTTGATAACTAATTCTCTATGAGAAAAATAAGAAAAAAATTATCAACCCCAGGGGGTGAGTTATAAGGGTTGAAAATATAAATCCTGCTCGAATTTTTCAAATGTGGCGGACATGTTGATTGCACTTAGGTATTTATGAGGAAAATATTTTTAAAATACCTGCTCGTCCTGCTTCTTCCG
This sequence comes from Stenurella melanura, assembly GCA_963583905.1. NCBI lineage: Eukaryota > Metazoa > Arthropoda > Insecta > Coleoptera > Cerambycidae > Stenurella > Stenurella melanura. Next base: position 47,572,299 of record OY757313.1, read on the forward strand.
GCGTGTATGAGATGGGCGTATGCATTTCATGATGAATCCACTCTTCTCTGATTCCGAAATATATTTCACGAAAAATTGAGACACTATATATAATTTCCCGTCCACTGGTCATTAGTGTACACCAGGTATATACATTTTCCCCCTTGGTTGGGACTTACTGTTGTATCGGGAATGAATAAAGTAAACTTCATATTTCTAAGTCAGATAAAAAATTTCAAAGCTTTGCTGCCTATTACCACCAGGAAAGACCGGGACATGGATTAAAATAACAAATTAAGGGAAACTCGCCAGTATCAGTTATAATTTCTAATAATTACGCCACTCACTCCTAAAATATTTTACGATCTAACGGTCACTACTGTTTACTTAATTTTTTACACACATACATAATGCTGTAAAAGGGCAAGCACTTTTATGGCCGAGTTTTATGGCTTTTTTTGGGGTGTCTCGCGCCGTTGGGTGTCTCCTTTGTCAGAAATTTTTTATTTGACTTAGAAATATGAAGTTCACTTTACCTGCTGTGATGCAGGCACAATTTTCTATTTTTGCATATTTCACTGAAATAAGCAGTTTCCAGCGGCTAATTTTTATGAATTCCTTATTCCACAAACATTTCGCACGTGCTAAATTGGAAATTAGAGTAACAGCTTTTGTACATACAAACTATATTTTCATACTGTTGTGAATTATACCCCCTTGGAACTGGAGATGATACGCCTATGCCTACTAACAATACTTTTGTCTTGCTACCTACGTATAGTTAAATTTATTTTCCATAATAAGAAATAAAACATATTGAATTTCAATGCATAGATAATATTTTCCATACCTTAGGAGTAGTCTCCATTTTTCTAGACAAAAGCACTCCCTGTGATAACAAAAGTGCACAGATACGCACGTTAAGTATTCTGGGACCGATTCTCATACCGTTAAGTACTTGAATATGGCCAAGTTCCGACTAAGGTACAACGGCAGGTAGAAAACCTAGTTAGCTGTCCTTTCAGTCTTACACGCAGGGAACCCTGCTTTACAAAACTATGCGAATTAAAACAGAATATAACGAATTTGGTTTTTCGATTTTTGGCCAGGATTTTGGGATTCTAGCCCACTGTGCGTCGTGGTCCAATTACTCTATACAACCCCAGTCCATGCTGGCATGTTAGATAATGCAAAAATCGCATTTTTTGACACGAATGAATTTTTATTAGGTTTTCTTGGTTGTTTTAAATAAATAGTAACTTCTTATTGTAGGACTGAACGTGGGGGCACCCTTAATATGTGTAAACAAGAAATGAATTTCGTATTCGGGTTGATATAAATATGTTGTCAGTGGAAGGACACTGAATTATCAGCAGCCGAAATGGTTGACTACAATCTTTTAATAATAAATGCATATAGACCTCCTCTAGGCAACTATAACATATTTCTGGATTGTTTTAACCAGTGGCGGCTCGTCAGGGCAGGCAGGGGAGGCTGAGCCTCCCCTTGGAAGAACCACCATATCTTCAAAAGTAATATCTTAAGAAATTTCAATTAGGTATATCTCAATTTTCAATATTTTTTATTGTTTATAATTCATTAATTAATGTTCAGTGTATATATAAAAGTTTTGCATTTCCTTTCCACAAACATACCTATAACGTTACAGTCCGGATAGTCTTTGTATGCATATTTCCCGGTCGGCCGGTCTTTTACTGAACGAACACTGCGGTTCGCTGGAGGCTAATACGAAATAGCTTCCAACTTTAACGCATTTACTTATAACATGAATGACCTTGAATTTCTCTGCGCTGTGTAAAATAGCAGAGCACTTCGAATAGCCAAAGGAAGCCAGCCTCCGATCTCAGTTCTTTATAGCGCATGTGCACATTGTGCGCAGGTCGTTCAGGTGATTCACAAAGAAAACAAACTGTTAGTTGCGTATAGCCGGTTAAGTTGACGTAAAAATACATAAAACATTTGATAGGCGGGCTAAAAATGAGTGCTCTAGGTGAAAATATGTCTTGTTCTCCAGACGTGGTGGATTATTTGTTATTAAATGGATTTACTACTCTTACTTACGACGAAAAGATAAGAATTAAAAGAAATGCCAGGCCTACACCAGCAATGACTTCGTTAGTTTTTAAAAGTGGTAAACAATTATAAAAAAGTCGAGTGGTTAACGGCATCAACAGTTAGAAACAAATTATATTGTTGGAGATGTTTATTATTTACTAATGATCAATCCTCAATTTGGGGCAGGGCCGGGTTTAATAATTTGCAAAATTTATCGTGAGGTTTAGAAAGGCACGAAAAATCCCAGGAGCACATTTCATCTTGCATTAAATTCGAAATGTTTGGTAAACAAAATATTGTAAATTTCTTGGATTCTGCACATAAGAGAGAAATAGAAAATTTTAACGAAAAGGTCCGTGAAAATAGGGAAATATTAAGAAGGTTAATAGATGCCGTTATATATTTATCTTCACAAGAAAATTCTTTCCGAGGACATGACGAAAAACGAGAATCGTGTAATAAAGGAAATTTCAAAGAGCTGATAGATTTTTTAAAAACGTATGACCCAAAATTAGAGAACTTTTTGAATAACGCCACTGTTTTTTCCGGAACGTCTAAATCAGTTCAAAATGATCTAATTGAGAGTGTTAGCTCGATTATTAAAGGCAAAATTTATGAAGAACTATATAATTGCGAATTTTTCTCGTGGCAAATTGACGAAACGACGGACGTTACTTGTAAATCTCAACTTTCCGTAATTTTTAGATATGTAATGCACGGAGAAGTTATTGAAAGGTTTGTTGGTTTTTTTGATGTGAGTAGTGGAAGAAACGCGGAGAGTTTATTTAAATTATTAATCGATAAATTTGGTAAATTTGATTTGAAAAATAAATTAATAGCACAAACTTATGACGGCGCTGCAATGTCAGGGCATCTTAATGGACTCCAAACAAAAATAAAAGATATTGCTCCTCAAGCTTACTTTATTCACTGTTACGCACACCAATTAAATTTAGTTCTGAGTAAAGCATGTAACGGAATTAAAGAAGTTAGAATATTTTTTTCAAATATTACTGGTTTTTCGTCATTTTTTTCAAAATCTACCAAAAGAACTGATGTTTTAAATAGAATTAATATGAAACATAGAATTCCGACAAACGCTCCCACTCGTTGGAATTTTTCATCTAGAGTTGTTTTCACTGTTGACAAATACAGGAAAGAACTTATTGACGTTTTTAATTTTATTTCGGAAAGTGAAGATTTTTTAAATGACGATCAGACTTTACGAGCAGCTTACGGATTAAAATCGTTATTGTTGGATAAAAGTTTCATATTTTTTCTAAAGGCTTTTAAAATGATTTTTGAGCAAACTGATGTTGTTTTCCAAATTTTACAGAATAAACTAACTGGTATAACATATTCTAAAATTAGACTTAATTCACTTATATCTAAATTAAAAGAATTTCGCAATACCGAAATACATTTCAATACTTTATACAACATTTTTTTAGAAAATGTTGAAAAAGTAGACGATGACGATGAGCCTGAGCCACAATGTAAAAAGAGAAAGACAACATATAACTTTGACAGGGCAGATACACATTACAAACAAATTTTTATAGAAATTTTGGACACCATTATAGTCCAAATTGAAATGAGATTTTCTGATTTAAATTCTTTGCAATGTTTCGATTTAGTAAATCCCAATAATTTTACAACGTATTCTAAATCATTTCCTACTAGTCTAATGGAGAAATTAATGGACCATTATCCTTTTTTTGACCGTATTTCGTTAAGAAATGAACTATGCGTGTTGTATTCTGACCAGCAACTTTTAGCAAATTCAAAATCATCTCAAGAAATGCTTACTTTTATATATAATAACAATTTAAAAAGCTGTCTCCCCGAACTGTACAAACTTTTGTCATTAGTGTCAACAATTCCGGTAACCTCAGCTTCTGTAGAACGATCATTTTCAGCACTTAAACGCATAAAAACATTTACTAGAAACAAAATGAGTCAAGACCGCCTCTCAAATGTATCGCTTATTTCAATAGAAAAACGTTTTTTGTCAGAATTGAAGAAACACGATTCATTTTATGATGAAGTAATCAACCATTTTGCCAGTTCCGAAAATCGCAGGTTACCACTCATTTATAAAAATATTTAGGCTTTAAAGCAGAAATTAATATAGGTAGTTGTTATTTTAGAAAAAATATATATTTATGTTATTTATTTTTTAGGAAATATTTTTTAATTCTCCATAATATAGAGTTCCGCGGTTATATTTTTTTATATAACTTCTGTCTCAAAACAATTTTAATTTTTATTAAAAGTTATAATTTTACACTCCTGGCAGTGATAATGAATACAATTTTTTGTTTGTAGAAAAACACTTTAAATTTTTTACCAAACCTGTTTTTATTTTTATTAAAAGTTATATAATTTAATTACAAGTAGGATAGTAGGGCTCCTTTGGATACCGATACTCGAGTCGTAGGAACGAGAATTTCATGAGAATGATTTTTTCATCTCATCATATTTTCTATTTCCTTTTCTTTCTATTCTTTTATTAGTTCTATTCTCTCAAGTCGTGATTCGGTATCCTAGCGAACAACCTACGGCAAAAAAATGTAACGCGCCGTTGTACTACCTCAGGGGTGGTGGGGAAATGTACAAATTGTAGTCATATATATTGCACGTCAGTTGTCTTTCAGAATATCAAGCCTCCTCTGCAGACAATATCACGAGCCGCCACTGGTTTTAACCAAACATTTACCAAATTAATGAATACTAAGCAAAGGGTTGTTATAAATGGAGACTTTAATATTTATTTTCACACAAATGATGCACGTGCTATCAACTTTAATGACTTAATGAATTCTTTTGGGTATATAGCTAATGTACAATGTAACACTAGGCAAAATAGATGTCTGGACAACATATTAACAAATTTCAGTGATTCGTTTAGCATTGAAGTGAGTGACCCCCACTTAGCGGACCACAAAGCTGTTATTATCAAGGTAAATGTTTCTAGCTCAATAAAAGGTAACACCTCGAAAATCAAAATTAGGACCATAATTGAGGAGAGAACCTGTCAGTTGTACCACCTGTTAGAAAATACTGATTGGAGTTTTGTTGATGACATGAATCTGAATGTCGATTCCAAGTTTGATAACTTTTTTAAATATAATATCGCAATATATGGGGATGGTGTTTCCAGTAAACAGAGCTGTGACAAGTACTTTTAAAAAGTACTCCCAGTACTAAGTACAAGTAGTTTAAATTTTTATTTTTACTCCCAGTACTAAGTATAAGTACTTCGAAAAAGTACTTGAAGTTTTAAGTACTTTACTTGAAATTCAAAATTTAAGTAACCAGTACAAAGTAATTACTCCATAAAGTACTCTAAGTACTTAAAATACTTAGAGTACTTTAAAATACTCCCAGTATTTTTTTAAGTACTTTACTTGAAATTCAACATTTAAATAACCAGTACAAAGTAATTACTCTGTAAAATACTCTAAGTACTTAAAATACTCCCAGTATTTTTTTAAGTACAAGTAAAAGTAATTTCTGTTAATGGGAGTATTTTTAATGTACTGTAAGACTTTTTTACCACTAATTTGAGTGTCCACGCTGAAGTACGTACACTTTACACCCAAAATATTTAGTCGTTAGTAATAATCATGTTTTTCGCTTCAATGCAAATTTAAAAAATTTGCTGCTTTAGAAACCTGCAACCTGCAATCTGCATATTGCTCTACTACAATTAAAGAAAAACATATTTTTTTCTATTCATTTAGCTACAAACAGACGCAGCGTATAGAGGAGAAATTATCTGATTTTAACCAACTGTATACAGGGCACTCAAAACATTTCTTAACAGAGAAATGCTTCGTTACAGAGGTAAAATCCTTCGTGAAACCGAAACCTAAGTTATATATGTGAATTAATAAACTGCAATACAAAAAAAGTGATGAAAACTAATTTTTACAAATATGTTTTTATTTAAAAACTCACTCAAATCAAATAGTAATAAAAATAAATATAATGTATATAATAAATGGGTAAATAAAACAATGAATGTACATACAACTACAAAACAAACTAAATATGCAATGTGCTGTTACTCTTAAGCCGTAAAAGTTTTTCAAAATTAACGTCTGGGTGCATTTATAATTTGGGCAAAAGAAAACAAGCGTTCAACAAGGGCCGATGAGGGCAAAACTGAATTATATTTAATAAATAATTTCTTCATCATTGGATAGTCTGTTAACATTTGAATATTGGATCTTGAGTCATTTAAATATCGCAATAATTCATATTGGTTTTGGTTTGAGGAGAATATCGATGAGACTGAAGAGTTGAAATCTTCTTTTTCTTTGAAATTGTAGAATGGATCCTCTTCAGTATTTTCACCGACTGCCACCTCAGACTGTTGCACCTCATGCAACTCAAGAGCTGCCTCTAATACCCATGATTGAATATCTTTGCAAGTAATTGTAACCTTTTCGTCTCTCAACCCGCTGAACCAGCGCATTTTAAATCTTGGGTTCGTGACCGCTGCTATTACTGCCATTTTTGATTTAAGCGTAAACAAATCTTTGAAACGTTTTTGGTGGATAGAATCTAAAATATATTCTAAGGGCTTGGACAGTTGCCTTATTTCTCTAGAGAGCTTAATTTTTTCTAGTTTCGTATACATGGATATGATACTAGGGAGAAGGTAACCATAAAATGTGTTTTGGTTCCCTTGGAGAAAGTCCAAAGTTTCAGCTAAAGGCTTCATAATTCTTACATATTCCTCCAAAAACAAAATATCGTTTTTTGTAAAAGAAGGAACTAATAGTTTATCACATAAATCCTTTAGTTTTTCCTTGCACGATACAATTTTTTTTATGACGTCATACGTCGAATTCCATCTGGTGACACCAGGATAACTCAGGGTATGACCTAAAACTTGTTGGACTATTTCAGCGGATTTTGGTCTCCTAGCCTTTTTCCATAAAGTTACAAGTAGGTAATTTTTTATATTTTATGAAAAATACTGAATGTTTACAAGTCCTTAGAGTACTTTTTATATAAAAAGTACTTAGAGTACTTTTTATATAAAAAGTACTTAGAGTACGTTTTATATAAAAAAGTACTTAGAGTACTTTTTTAAGTAACAAGTATTACTTATTTCGAAATAAGTACAAGTATCCAATACTTTTTAAGCAAAGTACTTAGAGTACAAGTAGGAGTACATGAATTTTAAAAGTACTTAGAGTAAAATACTTAGAGTAAAAATGTACTGAGTACTTTACTTGGAGTACATTTTTGTACTGAGTACCTCAACTCTGCCAGTAAAACATAAAACCATATTAACAAAAAACCAACCTCTTTACTGGTTCAATTCAAAGCTGAAATCTATGTGTGATCATTTAAATTGCCTGAATGATATGCACAACCACTTTCCTAATCTGAGTTTAAAAGAAAACATTGGGACTTTTAGAAGGAATTACAGGCTTGAGATAGTTCAAGCAAAAAAAGAATATTACACCAATTATATAAAGAAACACAATTATTCACTAAAGTCCTATTGGGAAGTCATCAATACCCACCGTAACAACACAAAGTCCAACAACGTGCAAATAAGTTTCAGTGCCAATCAATTAAATAATTATTTTGTAAATATTCCGAATGATATAGTAAATAACATGTCAAGGTTAAAATATACCAAACCCTCAGTCTCAGTTGTTCAACCGACATTTTCCCTTAGAGAGGTGAGCCCAAATGAAGTAAGAAAGGTTATTAACAACTTGAAAAATAAGAATAGTTGAGATTGTTATGATATGAATGAGCAGCTTATAAAAAATATCAAAGATGTAATTTTACTTCCCTTTACTTAACTGATAAACCAGTCCATAAAAACAGGAATCTTTCACTTTTACCAATTTTAGCCAAGCTACGAGAGATTATTTAAAAAAATCAAATTTGTGACTTTTTCGAATAGCATAGCTTATTTTTGTGAACCAATTTGGCTTCAGAACTAACAAATCTACCAACAAAGCTATTGGGCATTTAGTGGATGTAATTGTGGAAGGTTTCGAAAATAGTGACTACGTCGGCTCGATTTTCTGTGACCTACGGAAGGCTTTTGGCTACGTGTCCCCTGAAATTCTGTTAGATAAAATGAAAATAATTTATGGCTTTGCTCCTGTAAGTTTAAAGCTAAGGCTATATATTTAACCAACAGAACCCAATACACCTATGTAAACAATATTTCTTCAGGCAGATCTGGACTGGTTCGTGGTGTACCTCAAGGTTCAGTTATCGGACCTATCCTGTTTCCTTTATATATTAACGATATTGACGGAAGTTTCCCAGGTACTGACCTGACACTTTTGGCAAATGATACCACATTAACAAATAGACAAAACTTTGTCAAACTTGATTAGAAATTTAGAGGATACACAGTCGAGAACCAATGATTGGTTCGCTTCAATAGAGCTCTGCTTAAATGCAGACAAAACTAAGAAAGTAATTTTGTCGCACAGGGAAATATCCAACTTTGAAAATCCTCAATTTGTTAAATTTTTAGGGGTATAGTTGGATCCTAAACTCAATTGGTCTTCACATATCGATCACATCTCAAATAAAATTTCAAAAATACTTTACGTAACCTGATTAATATTGTCCCTGATGAAGTCCTATTGCCAGCCTACAATTCACTCATAATGTCTCATGTCTCATATGCCTTAATACCGTCAGTCAGTCTGTCTGTCTGTCTGTTGGTGCATTAACAAAAAAACTACTTGACGGAGAGCAGTCAAATTTGGTCGGTAGTTGACCCTACTGTCAGCGAAGAAATGGTTAAACTTTCATTGGAAAATATACAAAGTGGACCGTCTAAACGGAATAAATAGTGAAAAAAACGTTTTTTTGCTCAAAATTAAAATTTCCACGTTTCATGACACGCTAAACCTATTTCAGAAAAAAAAATGTTTGAAATTTTTTTTTACCAACATTTTTTTAAAATGTTTTACCACTAAAATAGATGCAATTGTTTTTCCTTAATTCAAATTTAAAATTTCCACGTTTCATAGCGTACTAACTCTATAAAAAAAAAAGATTTTTTTTTTACCAACATTTTTTACCAATTTTTTACCACTAAAATAGAGGGGAATTTTTTTTCTTTGTTCACGTTTAAAATTTCCTCGTTTTATAGCGTTCTAAACCTATTTAAAAAAAAAATTGAAAATTTTTCTACCATTTTTGAAAAAAATTTACCACTAAAATAAACGGAAATTTGTTTTCTTTGTTCAAATTTCAAATTTTCACGTTTCCGTGGCATTCTAAACCTATTCAAACAAATTTTAAAAAATTTTTGAAAAATTTAAAATTTATTTTTATATATCACTACTAAGTATAGAATAGATGAAGAATTTATTTTTGCTCAAATTTAAAATTTCTACGTTTCATGACATTCTACCTATTTCAGAAAAAAAGATTTTGGAAATTTTTTTCACCAACATTTTTGAAAAAATGTTACCACTAAAATACATGGAAATTTTTTTTTCTTTGTTCAAATTTAAAATTTTTACGTTTCATGCCGTTCTAAACCTATTTAAAAAAAAGCACCACTACTATAGAATAGAAGGAAACTTTCCTTTTTGCTCCATGCACAAATAAAGAGGGAAGTTCTGTGCAAACACCTTTACCGATTTTTTAGTATTATATTTCAACCTCGAAAAAGACTTTATAAAAAAACAACAACAGACCTTTTTTGTTTAGAATGGCCAAAAAACCTAAAAAATATTCATTCGGGACAAAAAGGCGATTTTTGCAGTTTGTAACTAAGTATTCCGAAAAATCCAAATGGACCGAAATCTTCGAGGGCAACACGCGTTTTAATGTTGTTGCAGTAGTGAAAAACTCATTTCCAAAGCCAAAAATCGTCACTCACATTTTGCATACGATGATACTCTTAGCACCTCATCTAGTGGAGATTTTTAATTTTAGCGAAAAAAAAGATTTTTCATTATCTATTCCCCTTAGACTCCCTTTAGAATTTTCCAGTAAAAGTCTACGCATTTCCTCGCAGACATAGTAGCGTCAACTACCTACCATATTTGACTGTTCTCTGTCAAGTAGTTTTACTTCCACGTCCAGGTAGTGGAGTGGAAGTATAATAATCCTAAAAAAAAATTCAGTCGGTCTGTTGGTCTGTAAAACTTTTTGTGCGCACGTTTTCTCACGAACGGTTTAAGATATTGACTTGAAATTTGGTACACATATGTATCATGACGAGATTATATTTTGTGCTAGTTTCAGTGAAGGGTTGGAGGTTAAATACGGGTAAATAAGGGAAAATAAGTAAAGCAAGCTGGTACATACGGAAATTTAGGATTTGGTGTATAGACTAGAAACCATAAGACCTTAGATTTTTTTTAAATATTTTTCAACCCCTCCACCACCCCACTCTATCATTAAAGGGGCTGATAAAATAAAATTGAGATATTCACATGAAATTTGGTACACGTACACATATGTAGTAGTAGTAGTTAGTAGTTTATTAATTCCATTATACACCATATAGGTGTAGAACATGTCAAAATATAGTATAAAAATTTTGTAACATTCAATAGAGTGTATGCAAACACGAAATACATAAACAAATGAGAAAAGTAAAAAAAAAAACATTTCGATAAAAGATATACATGTATAATAAAGACATCTGGAATTAGATTATGTTTTGAGATGATTCCGTTGTAGGGTTGGGGGTTAAATAGGACTAAATAGGGGAAAATCAGTGAAGCAAGTTGGTAGCAAGAGTAGAGAAACTTGGAATTTGGTGTATATACTAGCAGTCAAGACCCCATCATTACAACTTTTTTCAACACCTCCACCACTATTAAAGGGGCTGATAAAATAAAATTGAGATATTCACTTGAAATTTGATACACATATGTGTAATAACGACATCTGGAGCTAGATCATATTTTAGGGCGATTCCGGGGGTGGGGGGGTAAATAGGAGAAAATACGTAAAACAAGCTGGTAAGAGTACAGAAACCTGGGATTTGCTGTATATACTAGAATAAAGCCTCAAATTTCTTAATAATATTTTTCAACCGAGTGTTTTTAAAAGCATGAGTGCAATAAAGAGGCTTTTTACAAGTTAGTAGAGGGTCCACACCTTCGAAAGCCGTTTAAATCGCCAAGTAACCCATTCCAGCAAGGTAAATAAATTTTGAGCTCGCATATCGAAAGAGGGTCCTAATGGGCATCCGAAATGGCTTGTTGGACTTTTTTTGGCGCTTGCACAACTTCTCCACAAGAAAAAAAGATGGCGGAACGTTATTTCAAGAATGTGTGTTTTTAAACATATACCTCTCGCTAGAAAATTAACTACGTACGATATTGATGTGATTTTTTATATTTGTATACTACTAACATGAGCGCATATATCTGTACTGTTAGAATTTCAAAATCACTTACGATTTTATTCTAAATAAATCCTAAATCACAGGAAGCAAATTTGTGTTTGAATTTTCGACGTGCGATCAACTATATTAAATGTTTAATTTTTTTATATATTATATGCGAATGAAATATGGTCTAAAGATCAAAAAAGTTTTTGCAAAAAAAATTAGCTCCATATCTTTTACAATTTTTGAGTTACAGACTTTTCAAATTAAACCATAATTTAGGTCCGTGATACTCCTATTACCATGCGGCAATTATCTCACGTACTGCTATCTGGTTAATTGTAATGCATCAAGATAGTAAGCAAATACATTTTTGATATTGTGTTATTATTATTTATAATTTTACAAAAATATTAATATGTAAAATGAAACTCATTTGGCATAGTATTTATTAGATCTATAGGTTATGAAGGTGTTGTATATGGAGATATTTATTATATATACCATCATTATACAATATAGAAATAAAATATAAACACGTACACAAAACGTGTAATTTATAAGTAATAATAATAATAATAATGCATAATTATACACAGCTCAGTAAGCATCGACAAAGCAGTACTAGACTAGTAAGGATTACTGTCTGTTAAACACTGCTCTGTATTATTTCTACCCTTAAAACAATTGTAGGAAAGGCCACATGCACATGCAACAGAACATCAACATTTTTAGTCACACTCTACTTTGCAATTCCACTTTTTGTTTTTTTTTTTAACCACTTGTGGTTTTTTGTCATCATTTGTGGGTTTATTTGGTTATTCTCTATCAGATATCCAAATATTCTGGAAGAGTGTGATGTGTTTTCTTAACTGTTTTTCAAGTTACCGAGGTAATTTGTTTAAAATCCAGAATTTTGTGTTAGGCAAGGAAAGTATAGGAAAATCTAAACCACTTCTTGTGAATAATTTTTACAATTAAAATTATTTTGCAGTAAGCAGGGTTTGACCCTGCTTCGCTAAGTACTTCAGTTGTAAGCTAAGCTAAGCATACCAAACTACTGGACTTAATGACCGTTTCAAATGCAGTAAGTAAGCTCTCTTGTAGGACTTAGCAAAAGTATGTCTAATAACTTTATGAAAAATAAATGCTACCTTGGTGAATCTAATTAAACTCACTATGGCCATACAGATTCACATAGGTCTTACGACCATCTTCAATGACACGATCACCAATTGGATCGCAGTTATCTCCAAGATTAGTCAAACTGTTCAGATGGCCTGTTTGATTTAAGGCAACTGTAACTGCTCACTTTTTCCCCTTCGGAAAGATTAGGCAGGTCACACAATACATAGACTGCCAATAAACAATATTTACAATATTTTCTTCTTTATGTTTTTCACCTAATTATTTATTGGTTTCGTGAATACTATAAAATACCCTTTGTTGTCGTATACCCACAAAACTTTTGTAGTTTTTCTATTTTGGAAAAATTAAACATACCTTTCGTAAATATTATTGTGTTCGTTTGTTCATAGCTGCACTTCAGATTTTATGCTAGGCGTGAGGAGTCCAAGTTCACATTGTTGGGCAACATTTGTCCTTATTTACACCAATATTCAGGGCTTGTTTTCTTAAGTCATATCGTACTTTTTTTTAAATCCGAAGTTTAGGTCAATTTTTATTTTTAAACTCAATTTATTAAAACATATTAACGATTTCGTACTCTATTTGCAAGTCTAGATATACTGTCCTAAACCAAAATGACGTAACTTAAAATTTCCTAAGCAAATTGGACGTACTTCAAAGTTTCCTTGTTAAATGACCGACTTTTTTCAATAATCAATAAACCATTATTTTTGCATCTGCCTCATAGAATTAAATTCAAAAATAGAATGAAACTATTTTAAAAAATAAGATGTGTTGAGATTAGCGGCATAAAATGTCAAATATCTCAAGAAGAGCGTATAAAGAAGTACGTCATTTTGGCTTAGGACGGCAGTATATTTCATGTAACAAATTACATCATAATTTAAAACCACGTATTTATTGCACCGAAATAATTGTTTAATAATTTTCAGACAATGAGTGATCTAATGATCAAGAATAATATAACACCTAAATCAAATTAGGTATTAGACTAATATATGATCTATCCACAATTGCACAGAACGAGCCCTGCCGTAGCTGTCACGTTGCGCGCTAATAACGAAACATTATTACGGTCGAATTTAAAAATCCGTATCTCGAAAACTGTATAAGATATCGAGCTAATTATTTTTGCAAAAACTTTTTTGATCTTTAGACCATATTTCATTCGTATGTAATAGATACAAAATTCGAATATTTAATATAGTTGCCCGCACGTCGAAATTTCAAACACACAAAATTCATTCATGTGATTTTGGATTTATTTAGAAAAAAACCGTAAGTGATTTTGAAGGTCTATTAGTACAGATAGATGGGCTCGTGTTTGTAGTATATAGATACAAAAAATCAGATTGATATCGCAAGTAGTTAATTTTTTAGGAAGAGGTAAACGTTTAAAAACACAAATTCTTGCAATAACATTCGGCCATGTTTTTTTCTTGTGGAGAAGTTGCGCAAGCGCCAACAAAAGTCCAACAAGCCATTTCTGATGCCCCTAAGGACCCTCTTCCTGAATTCGTTTCCAAAAATCATTTACCTTGTTGGAATGGGTCATTTCAATTTTTAAAGCTTTGGACCCCTTACTAAGTGTGTCTTACAGCGTTTTATCTTCAATTGTGCCAATTATTGTAAGAAATTGGCAATTTTTCATGAATAGTTGCCATTCTAATTATGTTACTTCATGGTCGTGACTGAAAATCTGTGATGATAGTAACTAAGGAAACGATATTATAAATAAACTGTGGTGGTTGAAGTCGCCATTGTTGTTCTTGAATGTCTGAATTAAAACATCAAGTTAATAATGTTTAATGGTGATTATAAAAGGCCTTTACACTGGAAATGATGTAAAAAACTGTTACTTTTTACACGATCGTAGATAAAAATATGTAATTTAAAAATTTGAAAAAATTCAGACATAAACATTGAGGCCTTCTAAACATTTTTCGAGGCATTTTTTGTCTCTTGGAATTTTTTTGTAACTAACTAATTTTCCGAGTTACAGGCAGTTTCTCACAATGAATAATGTACTACATTTGCAAATTTTCAATTAAAAAATACATGAAAATTCAAAAAATGAGCTTGATTTATTAATATTGTTATAAAAAATATGAAACCTAATATAGTTATACCATTTTTGAAGGTTCAATACAATTTTTAAATTGAAAATGTGTAAAAAAATGTAGTACATTATTTATCGTGACAAATTGCCTGTAACTCGGAAAATTAGCAAGTTACAAAAAAATTCTAAGAGATAAGAAATGTTTAGAATGCTGAATGTATTCGTATGATGACTTTTTCCAAATTTTTAAATTATATATTATTAAAGCGCTACAATTTCAGAAAAAGGGGTAGTTTTTCATGTTTTTCGGGAATAACTCGAAAACGCACTTTACAGAAAAGTTGCAAATAAAACTAAGTCTTGTGTTTCGATAATAGATTCACCTGAATTTTTCCAGATCTTTTTTTCAACTTTTACATTTCCCTTCCTCCACTTTTAGGAATTTTTGGAATGGTCAATTTTGAAAAATAAGCATTTCTTGAAAATTCACCAGAGTAAAAACATCTTATTTTGGGCCAAAAAAGGTAACTATTTTGTTTTTTTTTTATTTTAGACCTAATTCTACAAGTTACGGAACCCGTGAAAAAAAGATCTTTTCTACCCCTTTCGATTATTTCCTACTCTAATCGCTTTTTCAACTTTTTATTAATGTTATTACAAACACATTGCACAAGGTTTTATCAAAATCCACTCACTGCTAGCACTCAAGTTAGAAGAGATTTTAGTCATTTTATCGCTTCGTTGACTGGACTATTTTATGTTATTCTACAGGGTGTGGCAATAGCGCGTCGGACCTCGATATCTCGAGTTCTACGATAGCTAGAAATTTATACCAAACTGAGGTTTTATTGGTTGTCGAATAACGAAAACGGTAAAAAAGTGTACAAAATAACATTACAGTAAAGGAGCTGTTAAATACTATTTACTCATTTCAATGGATTGGAAGAAATGGTCCCGCTAAACGGCCTCATTTCAAAATTGCATAGACGTGTGTCAATCAAAATGGGCAACACGTCGAATACAAATTTTTGTAATGAATTATTAGAGGGAACCTCTTTTTTAAAGTTCATTCTTGAATTTGACACTTATTTATTTATAAAACGAAAATGGTTGCAATTAGCCATAGGGAGTACTTACAAAAAATGTTCGTTTTTCATTTCTTCATCACATTGTTGAAAAATATATAGGGTGTTCCATTTGAAAAAATTGAGAAAATTCAATTTAAAAAGTTCTTAATTGAAAAATAATTTTTGGCCATCCTGTACAGTTTTAGGAAATGAAAATTATTCAAAAACATTAATTACATGTCTCCTAACTGGTATTCACATAACTTTTTCTTAAAACCCATAATTGTGACTGTGGTGATTTTTTCAATATCCACCTGCAGATTGCATTATTTCAACAAAAAAATTTATTACATCCAAGTGGTTGGGAGATATTCAATACTAATATAGGAATGAATAGAGCCTAGAGAGAGGCTTCAAAAAATGTACTAATATACATAGCATTCCATTTTAAAAAAAGGCACTTAGTCCTGTAATTTCGACTTGACTCGCCCTGTATGTTCAAAAATAATTTCCAGTTATAGACTTGTTTTATCTAGTTTACTTGCAATTTTTAAAAAAATGTCTTGTTATCGTAGAACTCGAGATATCGAGGTCCGACGCACTATATTGCCCCACCCTGTATATAAAACAAAGTACTGCTTGTACAGAAAATCTACTTATTACTTATTAGGAATAAACCCATAAACCCATAGAAAACATACATACATAGGTATATAATGAGTTCAGACAAAACTAATTGATTATTTTCTACCAGTTCAACCAGTTTTTTTGTGAACTTGTGAAGTGTCATGTCTGGTCTGACGTTGACGCTAGTACGAGGCAAGATGTTATAGGCAGTTGAAACATGTTTTTCGTTTTGGAAGATTTTAGAGCAAGCTAATGTATCAGGTTTTTATATATTTTCATTTGTGTTTAGTATAACACTATTCTACTTGTAATTGTATATAAGTACATTTATTGTTATAAATTAATGAGTATTTGACATCTACCAGCAACCTTCTTCCTGTTTGATCCTGGAGAAAACAATTTGAAGTGCCCGCCTCAATCGATGTATCGATTTATTCAATATTTCGATGTACTAATAAACAAATAATTGTACCAATAAAAAACACATCATTTGTACTTACTTTGAATTCCTAACGAATCCTGAAAATAAACAAACGTCTATAAATACATGTTATTGTATTAATTACTTTTTAAATTTCTGGGCTTATTATCATCAAACTTACCAATTTTCCTTTTTGCTTGCTATTTCGTCTGTCTGCCTCCTTTTGTGCCTTTTCAAATAATTCATTTAAAAAGTCGTTGACAGCTTTCATTTTGTCAGGATCATTTTTAAATTGAGCTATTCTCATGTCTAATGATTGGTTTAATTCTAATCGTAAATCAGCCATTGTTTATGTAGGTACCTAAGTACTTAATTTAAATATTTTTTCAATGACAGCAATAATGTATTGTCGAATTACTTATGTTTTAAGTAAGTATAGCTACGTTTGAGCTACTACTTGTGACGTGTATTTTTTATAGCCATGAATATTAAATGTTTGCTAATCATATTATCTCAAATAAATTAAACACCGTTTAACTAAAGATTAACACGCACTCGAGTCAGATTTTACTTTCGCACTGTTTTCGCCGGTTTGTTGGTTTGGGAGTTGCGATTGCTGCCACTGCACGAGTTTCCCGCTTGCTTCGATCCCCTTCTCTTTTAAGCCCTACTCCTATCTCTACACATTTTGTCCAGGGCTCCTATTGAACTAACAAATTGCAAACTGCTGCTGACATGAAAAATCGATTTTACTGAAATTGCCGACAAGTGACGAGTCCAGGGTTGAAATTTTTTATAAAAATATTGAACTATAGTTAGGTATACGGTTCGTTATTGCATTCGAAACTGCGTGGGTTCTAATGCAGTCCTCATATTTTATCTGCGGATTAAGATTATTTTTTATTTTAACAAATATTATCATTATCAATATCAATTGCAGATAGTACGATACTTTCTAGAAGTCAAAACTGTGCATTGTCACAAGAAAATTTGTTATCAAAGTAAACAAGCTAAAAAACTACATTATGATATGCTTTTTATCCCTGTTGGGATGATTCAATGCATTTTCAGCAGAGGGTCGCAAAATGACTCATTAAACATTTAAACATGTTTTATTTTTCTTTTTTTTTTCTTTTTGCATTGGCTAAAGTAAAGGCTATCTACATTTTGAAACACAGAAAGGGCATCGGTTCTATTTTTATTTAGTAAATGAAAATAAGGAAATGAATTATTGTATTCATTTTTTGCACCTATATCGCACGGAGAATTTATCAATTTGTAATATTTGTTAAATAATTCTATGGAATGCATTTTCGTAAATAACTCGTTTATTTCAAATTTTTCGAAAAAATTCTATTTCAGATTTTTTGTCCAAAAAGGGCCGTGCCTTATAGTGATTATAGAGATTGATCGACGGAATTTTCGATTTTTATTAGAAAACTGTTCTAAATTTGTAGAATTTATCAGAAAAATCAAGTTTTCCAGGATTTTTAGAAAAATTATACTCGGCCCTGGAAAAAATACTTGCGGTCAACCGATTCGGGCCGCCAGCAATAGGCTTCATTTGTGGCCATGTACCTTTGATCCCACCAAGTCTCATCGAAATCGATCAATATTCTGGTATACTTATTTGTAGAGCTTCGCCAGCGGCACCATTTCTTTTTTGAAACGTCTCGATCCGACTACCGGTTATCGAGTTATTCAATTTCTCCCGGAAAACTCGAAACGTCTATATCGGGTACTTCCGGTTTCCGAACGGAGCCGAGCTTCCGGCGTTAAGGTTTTCTAAAGACCTCCTATTAACCACCCAAGTTTCATCGCATTCCGAAAACGGATTAGGGGGGCTGGGCGTGACAGACAGACAGACAGACCGACAGACAGACCGACTGACCGAATTTTCTAAATTCGCTCTCGAATCGATAGATATGACTTTCACATGGATCCGACGTTTTTTTCGGGTTTCGGTGGTCCACCGGAAAAATGCAAAACCTATACTACATTTTTTTTTCAAAATGTAGTAACAAGTGAAAAAAACTACATTTTGATATGCTTCTTGTTCATTTTGTTGGGATGATTCATTACATTTTCAGCAGAGGGTCGCAAGATGACTCAGTGCTTTGACATGTTTTATTTTTATTTTTTTTGCATTGACTAAAGTAAAAGCTAACTACATTTTGAAACACGGAAAGAGCATCGGTTTTATTTTTATTTAGTAAATGAAAATAAGGAAATGAATGATATTTTAAATATAACATTACATTATTTGTTTGCACCTATATCGCACGGAGAATGTATTAATTTGTAATATTTTTTTAAACAATTCTATGGAATGCATTTTTGTAAATAACTCGTTTATTTAAAATTTTTCGAAAAAACTCTATTTCGGATTTTTTGTCCAAAAAGGTCCGTGCCTTATACTGGTTATAGAGATCGATCGACAAAATAGTTAATTTTCGATTTGTATTAGGAAACTGTTCGGAATTTGTAGAATTTATCAAAAAAATCAAGTTTTTCTGGATTTGTAGATTCGCTTTTGTTTTGTCAAA
This sequence comes from Stenurella melanura, assembly GCA_963583905.1. Taxonomy (NCBI): domain Eukaryota; kingdom Metazoa; phylum Arthropoda; class Insecta; order Coleoptera; family Cerambycidae; genus Stenurella; species Stenurella melanura. The sequence continues at coordinate 47,591,578 of OY757313.1, forward strand.
TTTCTCATAAACGTCAACTAATAGAACTATTCGAGCCCTATAATTGCCATTTTTGAAAATTAAAATCGGACCCTCGGTTCGGAAGTTATTAATTTCTTTGAAAAATCATACTCGGCCCTGGAAAACATACTTGCGGTTAACGGAATCCGGCCGCCAACAATAGGCTTGATTTGTGGCCGGGTACCTTTGATCTCACCAAGTCTCATCGAAATCGATCAATATTCTGGACAGTTATCGTGCTTCCTAGCCCGATTTCGAGAAAACCAGTTTTTTACAAAAAAAATCAATTTTCATTTGTTTTTCGACATAGCCTCCGGTATACTTATTTGTAGAGCTTTGCCAGCGGCACCTTTTCTTTTTTGAAACGTCTCGATCCGACTACCCGTTATCGAGTTATTCAATTTCTCCCGGAAAACTCGAAACGTCTATATTGGGTACTTCCGGTTTCCGAACGGAGCCAAGCTTCCGGCGTTAAGGTTTTCTAAAGACCTCCTATTAACCACCCAAGTTTCATCGTAATCCGAAAACGGATTAGGGGGGCTGGGCGTGACAGACAGACAGACAGACCGACAGACCGACAGACCGACTGACCGACGGACGGAATTTTCTAAATTCGCTCTCGAATCGATAGATATGACTTTCACATCGATCCGACGTTTTTTTCGGGTTTCGACGGTGCACCGGAAAAATGCTAAACGTATACTACATTTTTTTTCAAAATGTAGTAACAAGCGTCATATATGCCTCGAAACATTTGTGTTCATAATAAATACACTCCAGCGTTAACTTCAAACGCATTTTGGTGCAAATATTTTTATATCCACATCCACATATAGTACGGGAACTGCGTGGCTTTTTGGCACGTCATTGTCTTATGCACATTTTTGTCGTTTTATGAATGATAACGATTCACAGAATCTACTTCTGACCGCTCAACCCTAACGCGCCTTGGTTGCCTGGTTGACTCCGGATCGGGATCCTAGGTGACAATTTCTGTATTAGTTTAATAGTTAATAAATATGTTACTGACTAATTGATTGAATTGACTTCTAACAGGGCACCTCCCATCAAATACATCACCCCAGTTGCCAAAGTTTAAAAAAATTGATTTATGTTATATTACGTGATCGCTACAAAACTTTATTTTTAGATTAAGAATGTTTCATTTAACATTTCGGATATAAAAAATTATTCCCAGAAGGAGAGACTCCTGGCCAGAAAGAAAAATTTTCCAAATTTAGAAAAAAATCATATTTTTACTGTATATTTCAATTGAGAATTCCAAACTTATCGTTACAAGTTATTTATCTTTTTTTAAGATGCAAATATATAGTCCCTTAACAACAAAATAACCTTCCCAGAATATTATGGTTGTAAACAAAAATACTACGCGCCATAGGCGCCGACTTCATGGGATTTGTGGGACCTGGATCACCTTGTTCAATTTAGCAGGGGGGGCTCTGATGAGCTACCCTGCTGAAATCTGAATTTTCGGTGCATGCTAATCAAATATTGATCAGGTGAAATTGAGGTATGAGACACAACACGAATTTATTGTTGTTTTCGCGAGTAACTTTAGCTAACTGAAAAATAGTAAGTTATAGTAAATTCTCCGAATACCTAGTAACAGCGATAACCCTTGTTAGATTTAATTTCTTTATTTAAAAGGAATATAATATGTAAAACAGCATAATCGAACATTCCCCACTGAAATTGGACTTTCATCGTTATACAGAGTAATCAGCAAAGGCATGTAAACAGTAAGATTTTATACATACTATACAGGGTGTCCCAGAATTGAGTTTCCGGACGGAAACCTGTGCTTCCTGAGTTCATATTGGGCCCGTATAACCCAACTTACCTTAGTCCAAAAATGCATCCCTAAGGGCATTCTCTTCTCTTACAGTGAGTCAGAAAAAAAAATTTCCAATAATTTCCGTTATATTGAAGATACAATTTTCTAATTTTCATGGGACCTGTAAGTACACTCTATGTAAGATTGATAACAGCCAAATATATTTTATTTCTTAAACGAAACAGGTGTTCTGTTTCACAAGCATCTATGACCTACTGGGAAAAAATGATAATTCTTGAGTTTTCTATAAAATTACACAAAATTTTAAAAATATTAATATTTACTGAAACAGGTGGACGTCATATGGAGCATTTGTTATTAATGTATTTTTTAGGATAAACTGTACTTTTCTGTTATTACATTTTATTCTAGAATTGTAAATAAATGTTAAATACAAATGGAGAAAAAAACGAGAAAAAAACGATAACGGTATTTTGATTGATACTACAAACATTTTTAAGAATGCCTTTTTTTTGGCCCCTATAAAAATGTTCAAATTTTCCGTAATTTTACAGAGTGATTAAAAAATTACAGCCGCCAGTTAAATATTAATTATTGTGAAAAAAAAATTGGAAACAAAAGATATTTGCGGTTGTTATCGAGTTCACATAGAGTGATACAGCTCCCATCAACTTTTGAAAATTTTATCTTCAATATAACGGAAATTATTGCGAAGAAAATTATTTTCTGGCTGACTTGCATTTTTGCAGGACCGTTCTTGGATGTTTGAACATAAAATAATTATTTATTAGGTACCATATGGTAGGTACTATTCTATTTATAGGTTAGGTATTCTAGATGTTACACATAATATGTATGTATGTAAACGTATAAACTGCAAGTGCACTAGCGCAGAGTTTAATATCCACTTAGAGTCTAGTCAGGCAGGTGCTACAAACGATCTTGTATGCGCGCGCAGTAGGAGTCGTATTGATGCAAGTCTCTTATACTTAAAAATAATTTTGAACAGTCTAACGTTTTTTTGCAAAATTTGGAGGTAGGTCATAATCAGTAGATGGTATGCGAGAACGAACAGGAGAACATTTGCGCCCTTTTGGAATTGAAAATAAATTGCAAAAACGGCGCATGCTTCTTGTCCTTCTCGGATACTACCTACATGGGTGATGATGACGCGCGCGCATACAAGATTGTTTGTAGCACCCAACCGACTACACTCTAGTTATAATATCCAGAACTAAGATACAAAGATGTTATATACATAGAAGCAGATATGTATATATAAGTGTGTTGATAACACCACTTACTCAAGTTCAGACATTACATTTTATAACCATCTCTCTCTTTATGACAGAAATTACCATAGCCCCATCTTTGTTGTAGCCACACTCATTTTAACATGACAAATGAATGTTAGACAACAGGCTATTTTTATCCTCAGTTACACCGCACAAACAACACATCTCTTCACTATTTTTACGATTCAACGAGTAAACTTAAAAAACACGAAAATAATTTTGAGATTATGGTAGTTGAAATAGACACAGTTTTTAAATTACTAAACTCCACATATATTTATTTATTTTTCTAATTATTAATAAAATCCTTTTTATATTTCACATTTTGGTGCCCCCCTAAATGTGGCGCCACTTGTAGAACACATATCCCCCCGGTAGGGGTAGGAACGGCCCTGCATAGCATTGCTGACTAAAAAGTTTGAGTGAATGGATTTTCACGAAACTTTGTGGATTCAGTTCGTTTTGATGTCTAGATCAGTCAAAAAAAAATTGCCGCATTGCCCTGCAATTATTAAAAAAACGAAATGTATTTTTAGATAATTTGACGAAAAATAACTTTTTATTCTTGAAAAATTTTTGAAAAAATGGGTATTTTCCGAGATACAGCGGCTCAAATTTTTCCAAAAGGGGGGGTGATAAAAAGTGACAAGAAAAAATCCGGAAAAATTCTGTAATATGAAAAAAATTTAGGTACATTTTTTATCGTGAAAAACTCGGCATATTACAAAAGAATTACAAGGAACCAAAATTTTAAAAAATATATTAACCTATGCGCAGGCCCGGATAGGGCCGGTGGGCTAGTGTGCAAAGCCCACTGGGCCGCCGTCGGCGCCAACCCAGTGGGTCGGTTTTCTAAAAGAAAATGAAATACTTTCAAAAATGAAAACGAAAAATATTGCTTATTTGGCATTTTTACTATCTAGATTATTTTGTGATTTATTTTTATTTCCAAAAAAAGGGCTATTGTATTTTAATATATGGTCTGCTGGCCAGTAGCGAGCGATATTGTTTTGACTAGGTGTAGGTGAATTTATCGGTTAATGTGCTTGAAAGTGTCTATGACGATTTCACGAACCTATAACACAAGTATATAATTGTAATACGCATTTCGCTTTTCGCACGTGATACGCTAGCCTAGGCAAGCAAAGAATTTATATAAAAAATTCTTTGTAGGCAAGAGCCAGAAAAGGTCTGTTTCAAATAAAAATGTCAACCGGGCTTTTTCAGTGGAAATATGTATCTCTCACTATTAACTAACGTACCTAAAATTCAACAGCTGCAAATTAGTGCGTCTATGCTTAATTAGCAAGTAAAGTTACTAGTTTTTGGCTTTTATAAATTTATCTTTAGGATTTACAAAATTACATCCACAGAAAAAGTTGTAGCTATTAAAAATATCTACGAAATGAGCCCAACCGCGTAAAAGTAGGTTAATTAGTTTTTTATCAAAATGCAAAATACTGCTAAAAAACGCTGTTTTTAATGAATTTTTAGCTTTAAAAATAATGAACCTAGACGTAACAAACTTTGATAGATTATTTATTATAGATTTTGCTGTGTAGAAGAATATGCTGTTTTTTTTTCTTGAAGGGTGTACTTATATAGTTTTTGCAAAAAAGCATATGTCTATTAAAAAGGCACTTTTCTAATTAAAATCTACAGCTTAGGGATGTTGTAGCGTGACATGGTTGTGCTTATTTTTTTCTAAAGAGTTGTACTTTTGGACAACAGCAACATCAATACTGACATCAGCAATAGTAATTCCCACATAGCACGCGATATGAAATGAACATTCAAAACTCATTGTCTACATTCAAACGATATTCAGAACTTCTTTTACATATAGCCGTAATATACGTTTCGCGACGTACTTATATCAATATAGGAAAGATATTGCCAGTACGTTGTACGATATTCCTATATATACCTACAATATACATGAAATAATGTTGATTCTGCGGTATACAGAGAATATTGTACGAATCTTCTCAAAAATTTGCTGATGTGTCAAATATTATATAGATATACAATAGGCAATATTTATGCTACGTACTTAATTCAATCTCTTTACAATTTACAAATGGAATATTTTTACAACATGATATTTTTGTATACTGTAGATATATACAAAAAGCTATATTAATTTTGAAATCTTTAACAAATATCACATAAACATTTAATGGATAATATATGTGTACCATATCATATATACCCTGATAATGTACCAGTCGAACATTTCTGCAACATGAAATTCATGTTTGTATTTTTAATATTCAAAACATTACATTCAAAAGTTGAACACATGTACACTACAGCTGTATGCAATAAAACCCAAATTGAATTTTAGAATGGGGTGTAAACATTTTGAGCCACGTAAATTATGTAAAGCCACCGACAAAGCAGTTTTAGCAACATTGCAACCGAAACTTGAAACAATATAGCCCTATAGTAATATTGCACAGCAATGTTACATTTTGCAAAGGACCAACAAGATTTATGCGGTTTCTGATTGATTTTGACAGCATAATGCTGCATGCATTTGGGCCATATTACATAAAAAAATATGGTAAAGTTAAATATTAATTCTACGGCAGTCTTGTTGAAATATTGCCTTGTGCGGTGTTGGTATAGTACCTCTACCTCATAACAAAAACAAATAGATATTTCTCTATCTAGTTTTGGTTTAAGTACATTTATAATCATCCCCTGTGGTGAATGGCATACGTTTTATAAATTTTAAATCGTTGGTTAAAATTGTAGATATGAAATATGATTTAAATTTTGAATCCAGACTTTGGACTTGTGATCGTATATTAAATAATAATGAATAATAAAAATGATAACATATTCATCCCTTTTTCAATTTTCCTACTGTATTTAATTAATTAATAACTATCGGCATTTCTTAAGCAGGTAGTTCGTACTTGAGAAATGATTATTTAATTACATTTTATCGTTATATTTAGATTTCCGTTTTCCATGTCGTTACAATCATCCCCTTGTCGAATTTTTGAAATGCGCGCCACGGTCCTTAGATTAGTGCGCATGCTGTAATTTGCCATCACAGGCCACAAGCGCATCTATGCCACAAGCTGTCAAATGTCGATTTCAATTTGTTTGTGTTTTGTTTTCCCGTGATTATTAATTATTAGTCCAAGTGTAGGTACCTTAATTATTGTATTGCAGTAAGTATTTTACAATCGTACACAATACAACTACCTACCACATAGTTTTAAGGATGGCCCCCCCTTGTTGTCATTTTCAGATATTTTATATTCAGATACTAAAGTTTAATGTATCCCTTTGTACTTACCTATATTATAATTGTACACTGAAAGAAATTTCTATTATCCATAAAGAGAAATTGACTAACCCCTAATAAATATCTGCATTAAATAGGCTCCAGCAAGACTGCTCTGTAACCGCAACAAAAACGATCTTGCTAAGATGCACTTATTTACCGTTAATAAAAGTTTTTCTTATTATTTATTTGTTACTGTAGGTTGATAGCTTTGCTATCAGGAGTCACCACCTATTTTAATCTTAATAAGTTTTTTGTTATAGTTAGTAAGTTCCTATTCCTTACACCATGACTACCTTGTAACCGGAAAAGAACTTTCCTGCTGCTAATGGGTGACTTTTTAACCACTATGCAGCTTACATTATAATGGCAACAAATAATCTCTCTTGACCTAGTAATGTCATTTTGCAAGTACGTTTACTTGTAAATTCAATGTTTTAATTTTATATTTTTTAGACTTCACACTTCATATTAAAACACGTTTTTAATACATTTCTATGTTGACTCAGACGAAGAATTATTGTTGGTAAAATTAAAATAAATGATTCATTTAAGGAAACAAACGACTAATAAACAATTCAGGGTGCCTATTAAAAAAGGGGGATTTGACTTGTAAGAAGACACAATCACAGTTTACTATATAATAGCTGCTTTCGTTCAGCAGAGTGATTCGTAATGATAAGGCACCTACCTGTTTCATGTGTTGTCTCTGTCCCTATACCATGCAATTTTGCATCATATGATTACTGTTCATTGAAATCCTGTTTATTATGATTATGAATCACTCTGCTGAACGAAAGCAACTAATATACAATAACATAAATCACAAGTTTTTTTATAAAAATTCTTTGCATAAAACCTTTCCTACAACTGTCTCGTCGAATGTCGAATTGCTAACTAGTTACTGCATGCGTCGCTGCATGGATGAAATGGCGTGCTATGATAAAAACTCAATTGCGCTTGCGCCACGTGCAAAAATAAATAAGTAAGATTTTACGATTAGTAAGCCCGTCTTTACAGTTAACAGGTGACTTACCAACCATAGGTCTATTTGAGTTTTAACCATTAAATAGTTAACTTTAACTTAAGGCACTTATTTATCGTAAGAAATTATTTAGTTACGCCTAATAAAAAGAAAACTTATAACAATATTTTACCTAGTTTAAGTAAGTGCTGCTATTGGGACAAATAGTCAAAGATTTACCGTTGCAAAATCTCATTAGCAAAACAGTTTTTCTTATGGTTAGATAATGATAATGTAGTCTTAACAAAAAAAATACTTATGATAATGCAGATCATCTTAGCAAAACATTCTATTTGGTCGGTTTCTTTCAGTGTAGCATACTTTATTAGTTGTTATAATAATGACGGCGTTTGTAGGCACCAATTTCTTGAAAAGAAACGGAGGTAGTCTAATTCGGAATGGTAACACTCTTCGAAAAGAAAGTTTGGTGGTCATCATTCAAACGGAACCAATTTGACAAATCATTGAAAACCAGGAGAAATCCCAGATGAAACTTGGACACTTTACGGGGTGTTTAAATCTTATTTTTAAGAAGGTAGGTTCGATCTATTTCAATATTAAGATGCTTTTGTTTATTTAAATCACAACCATTGGTTCTAATTACAACATACGAGTTGTTATATTTATTCGTATTAATTTGCTTTATATCTATTTCAGAGGATTATAAAAAGCTGCAATTAGGTAAATGGAAAAGATCAGGAAGCACATCTGATGTACAGAGTGAACAGAAACAAATCAAGGGACTATATGTACAAAAAGCACAAAAAGCATATTAGTCCGAAAAAATTATTATTGTCAGATGAACATAGTGATATCGAAGAACGTATTGGAAGCCGGCGACTTCCCAAAGTGAAAGAAATGTTGTCCTTACTAGAAGCTGAAAGAGAATATGTTGTTCTTCTAATAACGCTGGTAGGCATTTAAAATCACAAACACAAATATTTCCGAATTCCAAAAAAATTCATATACCTGTTTTGTTTTATGATAATATCAATTTGTTTAATTTATTTTTGATTATTTTTATTTTTTTCTGTAAGATGTGTTTACATTTATTAATTTCATCAAGGACAGTTTGTGGCAAGTCAAAATTAGCAAGTACCGATAAAATTTAAACATGAAATACTTTCAACAGAAGCACAGTATGTAACCTATCGGCGATAAACAAAGAAGCACTCGTGTCTTGAAATTCTGGACGGTTCACATCGGTGAAGTTGGTTTCGACTACCTGCTTGTTATTTATCAAGACGTTGAATCCTCCAGCGTAACTACTTCTCTATTTATTCGTCCTTATATGGTCTATGTTTATGCTGGTTTCCTTTCGTTAGCCTCCTAAAACAAGTAATAGTATTAAATTAGGATGTTATTATAACTAATCATTAAGTCAAATTTCAAAATTTAGTAAGCTACCTGGTTATTTTTCATAGTCATTCATAGAAATAATTTCGAGAATTGTTTTGGTTTCAAATTGACAGATGTCAAATAAATCTAGGGAATTTTAATAAGCAAATTTGATATTATTGAGAAAGATTAAATTTTTTACGGTGAAAGAACAAAAAAGAGACGGCCATCTTTAGAATTTGTGGAGAGAAGAGAAAAGTGGTTCTCCAGGTCTCTTAGTTATTTAATTAAATTAAATAAAACCTCAGAACATCTAAGGTCAGTAATTTTGCTTTTAAATATTTAACATTTAGTATAAATACATACCTGGGCAATAAAATTAAGGTATGGCATTTTTTAGGTTTTTTTCTTTGTCTTGGTTTTTCTTTTGGAGCCCTATTGCCCTATTTTTGTTGAATACTGCCTAGATACAAATACAGAAATTTGTTGGCCTTTCAAGGATTTATTGGAACCACAGTATTTCCTTATTTTTTAAAAAAAAGAAACTGTTACCAGGTACTAGCAACTTTGAAACAGACGTGTTGTCCAGGGCTGTCGTCTGGGCATCGTTCACTGTACATTTTTCCCAGGTAATACGTACGATTCTGAGGGTACGTAATATAGACCAAGTAAGTGACACAATTAATTATTTTCATCCCACTGGAGAGATTTATTTGGTTCAACCATAAAATTGTGAGGAGTCTCATCAGCCTCCAGCGCTGCTGAATCCAACGTATATATATATTTTTGTAGTTTGTCGCCACTCATATTTCTTGCCACCGTTTTATACATAACACGTTCTTATTTGTTTAGTGTTTATATGTAATATGTTGTAAGTTCTTTATATGCAATTTGTAAACCATGAGCAGCTGCTTTCGGTGCTAAAAAATGAAAATACAAATGAATATCTTATGGATCTCTTGTTGTAAATTTAATAGTTTATAATTTAAGGGTGTATTTACACTGTTTATACCTACCTTCTTAAAAGGATACTATATTCATATCTGCAAAGTGCAGATAAGCCTATTTTTTACATATATTTAAAATTTATTTACCTTATACATTTTATAATTAATTATTAAACTTTACCTTTATATACGTTGGCTTTCTACTTTGTTGTTTTGTTCTCTATCCCATTCTCTGTCAAGTTATTTGGCTGGCGCCCCCCAAGCTTATATAATTCGTATATAATTAACTTTCCAAGCATTTGCATAAAGTTATTAAAATATAAAATAGTTTGACACATTGAATTCTAACCTTACCTACGAACCCAGCTCTCACCGCATTTCAAAGTTAACCGGGTTAGTCGAGTTTTCGCTGGTCACTTTGGACTATCGGGACTCGACGGTGACTTTTACGTCACAAAAGTGGCGCAACCAAGCGTGGGACCTTGTTAGAAGTTGTTAAATTATTATTTCTTTCATCTTAGCCGGTGCTATAAGCTTGTTTTCCTTAATTACCTTTCCCTATTCCTTAAGAGACAAAACAAACAAAATTGGTTAACTTAATAGCAGTAAAAGAAATGTAGAAGCCACTGAAACCGTGTGTAACCGAGTTTTCAGTTTGTCGTCAGATAACGTTGCTTGCTGTGCAGTTTTTAAATATAAAATTCAGTACTTTGCTAAATTATAAGATATACAGGGTGTATATAGGAATATTGGTATATGAGATATCATAAATAATAATTTTTACTATAGGTGTATTACTGAATAGTACTAACTGATCTATATTACCATATTACAGTTTTTGAATTTACAGGACGGTAAATAATACACAATTGTGGCAACATTTTCATCATTTATTTGATAGTAAATGTTACAAATTATAGGGCAGTTGATATTATAATACCAAGAAATATTAACAGTTATTTTCTGTTAGTGTGTGGTAACACGTTTATTTGTATTTCTCTCATTGTCAGAGTGTATTGGTTTATACAGGGTGCGCAGCAGAGGGTGCATTTCTGTGTAGTATTATTTACACACCTTATTTATTGAAATTTATGTGTATGTCACATGTTTGTTGCAATATATTGTTGTAATAGTGTGTTATACAGGGTGTATCTGAGAGAGCTAGTGAACTTGGTACAATCTATTTTAATCTGAAATAGGCACTTTATTTATTGCGTTTAGCGGATTATAAACTGTTGTTATTTTAGATAACATTGTTATAATAGGTGTTTATTATACGGGGTGTTTTTTTACTTGGTAATTTAATTCATTCGGCATTATAAAAAATTGCATTTTGGGTTACTAATTTTGGCAAATATGGATATCAGTTATGATATGGAACCAAATTACTTGAGGGTGCATGAAGTAAACTACGAGTTGAAGATACGAGGGATAACTACGTCTTCAGCAGATATACCTCAAAAGAGAAAATTTTTGAGAAGGGAACTAAAAAAAGATTTGGCTCGACCAGCGGTGCAACATGAAGTTCAGGATTTCAAATTTGAGGATGAGCGTGAAGAAATCAAGGATAGCATAGATTCCGTAACTGAGTTGGTTGATAACTTCGATGGTACGAATGATGAAATTTACAAAAGGATCCGTACTCGACTAACACATCTGAACGGTAGGCTCAGGCGATTTCCTGACAATATTAGCAAGGAAGCTAGTGGATTTCCGGGAGATAATTTAATTTTGGTTGCATCACTCGAAGGAGATATCGAGGAAATATTAGAGAGACATAATCAGGCACAACAGGGACCTCAATTACCTTCTACTTCGAATAATACTAATAGTAAGTCCTATCCACTTCACAAATGGTCATTGAAATTTGATGGTACAACAGCACAATTCTCTGTTAACTCTTTTCTGGAGCAAGTCGAAGAGTTAAGCTTCTCATGTAATGTTTCAAAGGAGGAACTTTTCAGGTCATCAGTAGAATTATTCACAGGTCAAGCTCTAATATGGTATAGACATGCAAGGAATAAAGTTGATAATTGGGATGGTTTGGTATCACTGTTACGTAAAGATTTTCTGTCTCCAAGACACGACAAAGAACTTATGGAACAGATTAACGCTCGAAAGCAGGGTGAGAATGAACCTGTTGTAATTTATATAGCGGCAATGGAAAATCTTTTTTCTCGCTTAGTCAAAGGTGTACCACATGCTGAAAAATTAGAAACGATCAGACAAAATCTTCTACCTGACTATCATATGCATTTGGCTCTGCAAAATATAACCTCAGTTGATCAACTTGGAGAAGTGTGCCGAACTTTAGAAGAAGCTAATAGTTTACGGAAACAAAGAATTAATGGTAATTCTTGGAAACATGTTGCAACAATGGAACCTGATTTGGAGTTCACATCGAGGACACGTAGCACTGGATACTCAACGTTGCCCAGGAGAAACAACAATGGTCCTAACCGTGATAGAGTCAACAGAGTTGATGAAGTAAAATGTTTCTCTTGCAAACAGACAGGTCATGTCAAACGTGAATGTCCCCGAGTCAAGAAAACTCCTCATTGTTATAGTTGCGGCAGAGAGGGCGTGATTCGTCCAAATTGTGAGAGGTGTTCAAAAAACGCCAGACCAAGAGGCACTCAGTAGGCCGATGTCTCTCGAGCTATTCTAATGCTAAGGTCTACAGAAATCGAGCTTCATTTCAAAATGCTTTGCATCCAACTGTACATACCATAACCACAAAAAGAAATAAAAATAATTATGGCTTTGGAAACAAATTTTCTCACGGTAAAACCACTTTGGTTGAATGGAATGCTTGGAAAGATTTCGTGAAAAGTTTTTATTCCAAGGACTTGGTTTCTCAGGCTACTGGTATTTGTCACGACACTACGGCAACTAAAAAATTTGATGATCTGGATAGTATAATAGCGGTTTGCGATGAAGACAGCAATATTGGTAATATGAACCCCGAGTCGAATTTAGTATTAGTTCAGAAAGACAATGATAATAGACCCTATATTAAGATTAAAGTTTTTAATAGTAGTATAGTAGCTTTGTTGGATACAGGCGCTAATAACTCAGTTTTTGGTGCGAAAGGTTTAAGACTTATAGAAAAATTTGATTTAAAATTGTTTGAGGCACCTGAAGTCAATATTAGTACAGCGGACGGTACCGCGCAGAAAATATCTGGGTATGTAAATTTGCCAGTTCAGATAGGAAACATTTTGCATGTTATCAGAGTTTTAGTTGTTCCTTCATTATCGCACAGTCTCATATTGGGTAGTGATTTTATTAAGACTTTCGGAGTAGTTTTAAACTGTAAGAAAGCTTCATATTTTATCGATGACGGTGAGTCGAATTTGGATTGCTTATATAACATGTCAGTTTGTGAGATTAATCTTGCGAAAGTAATTCGGTCAAAATCTGAACTGACAGCAGATCAAATTAGTGAGTTGGATACGATTATAGATAAATTTAAAGCTTTGTCGTGGATGTCTGGTACGAAGTTGGGTCGTACAAATGCAATTGTACATAAGATTGACACAGGCACCGAAGCACCAGTAAAGCAAAGGCATCATAATATGTCTCCTTACATGCTTGATCATCTTAACAAGGAGTTAGACAAAATGTTAGCCTTGGGAGTAGTCCGTCCTTCAAACAGTCCGTGGGCCTCTCCAGTTCTTTTGGTGAAAAAGAAAAGTGGTGACATGAGATTCTGCTTTGATGGTAGAAAACTCAATAGTCTTACCAAAAGAGATGCTTATCCACTACCTCATGTGGATCACATTCTGAGTAAATTAACAGGTGCACATTATCTTTCGAGTATCGATTTAAAATCAGCTTTTTGGCAGATACCACTAGAAGAGAGTTCGTGTGAAAAGACAGCATTTGTCGTTCCATCTAGAGGTTTGTTTGAATTTGTAGTAATGCCTTTTGGGTTGAATAATGCGGCTCAAACTCAGCAACGACTTATGGATCAAGTCTTGGGATATTCTTTGGAACCATTTGTCTTCGTCTATTTAGATGATATCATTATTGCTACCCCAACTTTCGAAAAACATATCGATGTTTTAAATGAAGTCTTTCAACGATTGAAACAAGCAAATCTAACTATTAATCTTGAAAAGTGTGAGTTCTGTTTACCATCACTAAGATACTTAGGATTTCTTTTAGATGGCGAAGGTTTGCGTACCGATCCGGAAAAGGTTTCAGCAATGTTAAATTACCCTCGTCCTGGAACAGTGACGGAATTAAAAAGATTCATCGGTTTAGTTGGATGGTATAGAAGATTCATTCCTTTTTATTCTAATTTAACAGCACCCATGACAAATCTGATAAAAGGTAAACGTAAATCACAGAAATTGGAGTGGAATGAAGCTGCGGAAGAAGCTTTCCGAAAAATTAAGGAAGCATTGGTTTCTGCACCCATATTAGTTAACCCGGATTTTAATAAACAGTTCACAATTCAGTGTGATGCGTCAGAGGTAGGCGTTGGTTGTGTGTTGACGCAGTTGAATGAAGATGGGCAAGAAGTTGTCATTGCTTTCACAAGTCGTACTCTTACAGCTGCTGAAAGGAAGTATACCGTGACAGAGAGAGTGTGGCGTTGTTTTGAAAGGTTTTAAGTTGCCCAAGTAGTTATTATGTGGGCCACCCTACGAGCGACGTGGTTAGCGTCACTGGTGTAACCTGGCTAGCACAGTAAAGATACGGAGAGCTAAAGGGGGTGGAGTTCAAAGCTTGGGCGCCATTGATTACTAAGGGTAATCAAAGAAAATCAAAGATAAAGATAAACAAAAGACAAAAGTTACATATATACATAGTACTATATTACAAAAATATTATATTACAACAAATAAACTATCACAGCATCAACGATACTGTATAGCAAAATATTGGACAGAAATATATACAAAAGAAACTATATTACAAAATTTACTATATTACACGATACTCTATATTACAATGTGCCCCAACGGCAAAGCAAATCTGAGGCGTGTACGAGAACCAAAAATATATTACAAAAGATACGTCTCGTAACTTTCACCTCAATACTAAAATCATATATTACACAACGTAGATATACTTGAGATCCTTTACGAGAGGCCAAATAACTATATTACAGAAGATAAGTCTCGTAAATTTATCTCAATATTAAAAATCATACATTACAACAAAATTAGGAACTTGAGATCCCTTACGAGAGACAAAATACTATATTACAACAAATATGTCTCGTAACATTATCTCAAAGTTCATAAACTTAAACACTTTCGTTACAACCAAAAATTGAACCACGACTCACTATATCAACAACAAAAATGCATTACAGTACTACAATAAGATATTAATCATAAGGAATCACGATAAAAGCAACTACGAAACAATACTACGGCGAAATATTTGCGACAACGAATTCAAGATATAAGGAACTACGAATTAATATACAACAATGGATTTAAAATGCAAATAGCCAAAATATAATAGATTTCACTTGAATATAGTATGTTAAATTTAGACATTTTTGGCTCTAATAGCTCAACAATCATGTGAAAATAATCCCTTTTATTGGTAACAATTAAAAGTACTTATCTTTTATTTTGTTATCCTGATGGAGAGAACTCCTAGATACGGTCCTATTCTCCGATGATCATGGGTTTAATTTCACACGTGGCCGCCTTAATTCCATTGTGAGGTTAAGAAATCGTAGAAGATTGTCGCCAAGACAAAATGAAGAAAATCTCTTCGCCTAGAATGTTTTCATGTATTCCGATTCAAAATGTAGTATAGCAAGGTGTGCATAATCTCAAATCTTGCTTAAAGCAAACAATATAACGCCAAAGCTACGTTAAATCATTAGACGTGAATAAGTTTTGTTTCATAAGAAATTAATTCTTAATTTATAAGAATATAAGAAAAACCTAAAACAATATTTCAAATGTTAGATGGCATTTACCGGTATAATTATCAAAACCTTACCTCATGTGATCATCACGAGGTTTCTCAAATTCTAACATCCCCATTACAGGTCAAACAAAATTATAAATACGTCTAATTAGTGCAATGGTTCAACGAGAAAGAGAAGGAATTTAGTCTAACGCGGCGTAGTGTAACATATGTCCCGGACCGACAGTAACGTGGCTCCGCCCCAAAAAGTAGTTCCTTTATTTTAATGAAGTATTAATCAGCTAAAGGATCTATATTGTTACTGATAGTTCTACGTTTCATGTGGCTATCCGACTTTATTATAAATACTCGACTTAACTTCATTTTTCAGTTAGTTTGAGTTATTTATTTAATTTAATTTGAATATCATCGAGCGTGCGCTGTTCAACACACCGATGCATAAGCATAAGTTACTACCAACTTCTCATCTGTTTAGGAATGTTCGTTATAGTACCAGAGCATAGGATAATAAAACGTTCGATTATTAAAATTTTTCTACTAAATGTTAGAAAATGTAACGAAGGATGCTTTTGTGCATTCCGCACGTTACAATATCCCGCAGCCCACATAAAAATATATAACAAATATATATATTTTTGTTAAGAGAAACGTTTTTTCTAAGAGATTTTCTAAGAAATTTTTCTAAGAGATTGTTTTTCGAAGAGATTATTTTCACGTTAGATACATCATATTTCTATCAGATATAACCAAAATACAATATACACTTATAGAGGCAATTTACATAAATAGTAAATACAGAATATACAACATATGCAACATAAAGCAGACAATTTGGTCTATTTGCTTAAATTATTGTTTTCTAAAATTATTTATCAAATTTAAAGAAGGATTATCAATGGAGATATCGTTATGCATGGCCTTGATATCTTTTATATAATAATGACCAATGGTCTTTCCTTCTAATTCATATATTAGAGGAGATATTTCACAAGTTATAATGCTTTTTAAGAACTTAGGAGCCGACTTTTTGAAAAATATTTTCTAGTATCACTCAAAACATAGTTCCTTTTATAAACTACATCTCAGACTCCGAATTCAACATCATGTTTCCATAAGTTATATTATTTTTCTTTATTTCGTTCATAAACTAACTTTATTTTTTTTTGTTACGTAATACCTAATAGGTTGATTCTCGGTTCAATTTATCGTATGTTCAGCTAAGCTAGTCAATGCTAAATTTTGAGATACCAATTTTTGAAAATTTCTGTAACTTTACTTAATTGTTGTTTTTGATTAACAGTTGAATCATACTAGGTAAATACAGAACAAGTGTGCAACATAATATCACTAAGATTTATCAAAATTACTCGTCGTAATATTCTTAGCATTATGACCTGGACTATTAGTTTTATGTCATAGGTGACATTTTATTAATTTCATTACTAAACTTGTTTTCAAAATCTAAATTCAATTTGAATGGTTCACAAAAGCCTATATTTAAAATTATAAAATGGGGAATATTTGATACCATTATACATTTAAAATAGCTTTAAAAGAAATTTATCCTATAAAACATTGATTACTTGTATATTAGGTAGAATTTAATTATTTTATTTTCCTATATAAATATAAAGATTATATTTGTTTCTGCACCTCTACCACCTAACTATAAGCATTAAATTTAATTCTTGCAAAAAAATAAAGATAATAAACTTCAAATAAAGGAAGGTGTTTGATATCTCTTATCAACTATAATGAGATTGTCACGGTCCCTGATTTCACCATTGACCATTCAAGTTTTTATGTATTTATATCTTTATAAATCATAAACGATGTTTTATAGAGATTTTTATACATACACTGAAATATCTAGCAGTAAGCTTAAAATATAGCAATTTTCAATAGGTAACAAAATAATTTAAATGATAAATTAAATAGTTGATTGTATGAATATTATTAATATCGACTATATACTGTTCTAGCGAATTATCTATAAATACTTTATTATTTGAATGGCTAGAAGTACTTTGTGTTTGAAAATTCTGAACACCTATAATATGAAGTGACACATCGAAATTTATTACAATTTCATTGGTACCTATGTTTTGAGATAATCTTTGCTTTACTTGATTAAATAATGACATATAATAAGTTGAGACATAAATACTAAAAATTTGCAATTAGCATTTTTTTTTTTTTAAACATTGGAAATTGATTTAAATAATTTTGCACATATAACAATTTAGTTTTAATCCTTTTGTAATCAGGATATCGAATATCAGAATAAAATTTAGAATTCATACCCTCTAATATACTCATTTTTTCTACATATTAAAATTTCCTCGTCTTCTAAGAATTGATCTTTTCACATACTCCCATGAACGATAGCTCCTCTGATCCTTAGTTCATAGTTCAATTCATCTGAATGTGAGTAATTTACCTCCATATTGTATAACAATAAAATTCTCACTGAAACACAATTTCCAAATAACGATTAGTATTTATCACACGATTAACTAAATCATTAGTAAATAAAAGGAATTTTAAAAGCATAGCATTAATAAACTAATATTAAATGTTAAAAACAATATTTACAACATACTAAAGCTAAGAAAAATAATTACAAAAATAGCAAAACATAAAAGACAATAGATAAACAGCAAAAGATAAAGATAGCAAACAAATAGTGAAAGATAAAGAGAATTTTCCTTGAACTCTACTCCTTTAAAGTAATCAAGCCCCGCGTTGAAAAGGCGCTACTTTGTGTGGCGTTGTTTTGATAGGTTTTAAGTTGCCCAAGTAGTTATTATGTGGGCCACCCTACGAGCGACGTGGTTAGCGTCACTGGTGTAACCTGGCTAGCACAGTAAAGATACGGAGAGCTAAAGGGGGTGGAGTTCAAAGCTTGGGCGCCATTGATTACTAAGGGTAATCAAAGAAAATCAAAGATAAAGATAAACAAAAGACAAAAGTTACATATATACATAGTACTATATTACAAAAATATTATATTACAACAAATAAACTATCACAGCATCAACGATACTGTATAGCAAAATATTGGACAGAAATATATACAAAAGAAACTATATTACAAAATTTACTATATTACACGATACTCTATATTACAATGTGCCCCAACGGCAAAGCAAATCTGAGGCGTGTACGAGAACCAAAAATATATTACAAAAGATACGTCTCGTAACTTTCACCTCAATACTAAAATCATATATTACACAACGTAGATATACTTGAGATCCTTTACGAGAGGCCAAATAACTATATTACAGAAGATAAGTCTCGTAAATTTATCTCAATATTAAAAATCATACATTACAACAAAATTAGGAACTTGAGATCCCTTACGAGAGACAAAATACTATATTACAACAAATATGTCTCGTAACATTATCTCAAAGTTCATAAACTTAAACACTTTCGTTACAACCAAAAATTGAACCACGACTCACTATATCAACAACAAAAATGCATTACAGTACTACAATAAGATATTAATCATAAGGAATCACGATAAAAGCAACTACGAAACAATACTACGGCGAAATATTTGCGACAACGAATTCAAGATATAAGGAACTACGAATTAATATACAACAATGGATTTAAAATGCAAATAGCCAAAATATAATAGATTTCACTTGAATATAGTATGTTAAATTTAGACATTTTTGGCTCTAATAGCTCAACAATCATGTGAAAATAATCCCTTTTATTGGTAACAATTAAAAGTACTTATCTTTTATTTTGTTATCCTGATGGAGAGAACTCCTAGATACGGTCCTATTCTCCGATGATCATGGGTTTAATTTCACACGTGGCCGCCTTAATTCCATTGTGAGGTTAAGAAATCGTAGAAGATTGTCGCCAAGACAAAATGAAGAAAATCTCTTCGCCTAGAATGTTTTCATGTATTCCGATTCAAAATGTAGTATAGCAAGGTGTGCATAATCTCAAATCTTGCTTAAAGCAAACAATATAACGCCAAAGCTACGTTAAATCATTAGACGTGAATAAGTTTTGTTTCATAAGAAATTAATTCTTAATTTATAAGAATATAAGAAA
Organism: Stenurella melanura; assembly: GCA_963583905.1. NCBI lineage: Eukaryota > Metazoa > Arthropoda > Insecta > Coleoptera > Cerambycidae > Stenurella > Stenurella melanura. The sequence continues at coordinate 47,611,286 of OY757313.1, forward strand.
AACCTAAAACAATATTTCAAATGTTAGATGGCATTTACCGGTATAATTATCAAAACCTTACCTCATGTGATCATCACGAGGTTTCTCAAATTCTAACATCCCCATTACAGGTCAAACAAAATTATAAATACGTCTAATTAGTGCAATGGTTCAACGAGAAAGAGAAGGAATTTAGTCTAACGCGGCGTAGTGTAACATATGTCCCGGACCGACAGTAACGTGGCTCCGCCCCAAAAAGTAGTTCCTTTATTTTAATGAAGTATTAATCAGCTAAAGGATCTATATTGTTACTGATAGTTCTACGTTTCATGTGGCTATCCGACTTTATTATAAATACTCGACTTAACTTCATTTTTCAGTTAGTTTGAGTTATTTATTTAATTTAATTTGAATATCATCGAGCGTGCGCTGTTCAACACACCGATGCATAAGCATAAGTTACTACCAACTTCTCATCTGTTTAGGAATGTTCGTTATAGTACCAGAGCATAGGATAATAAAACGTTCGATTATTAAAATTTTTCTACTAAATGTTAGAAAATGTAACGAAGGATGCTTTTGTGCATTCCGCACGTTACAAGAGAACTAATTGCAATTTTGCACGGGACAGAAAAATTCCGGGCATTTATCGAAGGAACTACGTTCAAAGTCATAACGGATCATTATAGCCTCCTATGGTTAAACCGTTTGAAAGATCCTTCTGGCAGACTTGCCAGATGGGCCGTTAAATTGCAGCAGTTCGACATGATTATTGAACACAGGAAGGGCGCATTAAATGTTGTACCCGATGCTCTATCGAGGTCTCCGATAGAAGTCTGCGTAGTCATGGTAAATAATGACGATGCTGAAAATGATAAGTGGTATGTAAAAATGACCCAAAATGTTTTGAAATCCCCAAAAAAATACCCTGACTGGAAGGTAGATGCCGGATCCTTATATAAACATATACCCTCGAATTTTGGTAACTATACAAATTTACCAGACTGGAAATTAGTTGTCCCCAAAGGTCAACGACTTCAAATATTTAAGAGTTGTCATGATGATGCTCAAGCAGCACATCTAGGTACATTCAAGACTGTGCAGCGTATTAGGGAATTGTATTATTGGCCTAGGATGTTACAAGACACAAAGAAATATGTACGTCACTGCAACGTGTGCAATGCTCAAAAAGTCAGCAATTTTGCTCGTCCTGGTCTCATGGGACAACCCAAAAAAGTAAATTTTCCGTGGCAATATGTGTCAGTGGATCTTCTTGGACCACTGCCGCGTTCTAAAAATGGATATTCATATTTGTTATTAGTGTCAGATTATTTCACTAAGTTTTGTCTACTTCATCCTTTAAAGAAAGCTTCTGCGCCATTGATAGAAAAATTTGTGGAAGAACAAGTATTTCTAGTGTATGGTGTTCCACAAATATTAGCGTGTGACAATGGAACACAATTTGCAAGTAATATTTTCAGAAACCTAGCTGAAAAATATGAGGTGAAAATTTATTACAATGCTCGTTATCATCCTCAAGTAAATGCTGTAGAGCGGGTTAATAGAGTATTAGAGACTGCAATCCGTTCATATTTAAAAGACACTGATCACCGTTGTTGGGATCAAGAGGTACCTAAAATTGGGTATGCTCTGCGAACCGCTGTCCATGAAGCGACAGGTTACTCTCCGACAATGCTAAATTTTGGTCGATATGTTCCGTCACGAGGAAGTTATTATGGCAAGGTTGACATAAAAAATATGGACATGGATAGCATGGACAGAGAAAAGTATAATGAGGATATGAAAAATTTGCCGAGTCTGTATAACGATGTAAGACGTCGATTGGCAGAAGCTTACCGCAAGAATTGCAAAAGTTATAATTTACGTAAACGAAAGGCAGATACTTACCATGTAGGAGACAAAGTTTGGAAAAGAAACTATGTTTTATCTTGCGCAGCAGAACATTTTGCAGCAAAATTAGCTCCAAAGTTTGTATTATGCACTGTTAAGAAAGTTATTTCTCCACTCGTTTATAAATTAGAAGATCTAGATGGTAAAGATGTAGGAAACTATCATGTTAAAGATCTAAAACCATACCATGGGTCTGAACCAGATGAGTCGTAAAAAAGAAAAAGATTGTTTGAGCGTGTGAATGTGTTGGCCAGTGAAAGTCGTGTGAATGAAGTCTTATTTGTTTCTTTTCTTTCTACATTTAATGGTATATAGTTTTCACTAATTATGTTTTGGTGTGTAAATTCCATAAAAAGCATATTTAGACGAGCATATTTATTTTCCAGTTATAGTACAAGCTCCTATATGTTCCTTAAAAATTAGTAAATTAATTTAGATAAATTTTCCCGATTATGACATAGTTATCGCGACAACAATAATAATTTTAAAAAAATTATGATCTTGTAGTATAGTAACATTAACAATCAAAGATTGATTATGTTAATGACAAAGTAATACCAATCTAGACTCGTGTAAATAGTAAATTAGGTTAGTTAGGTTAAATATTAAACTTTAGTATCTATAGAATTATTCAGTAGGTGAACTTTATAACTACGGGGTAGTAAATTATCCAAAAATATTATAGCCAAGCTCTAATATTTTTAATCTAGCAAAAGGGGGTGTGTGGCAAGTCAAAATTAGCAAGTACCGATAAAATTTAAACATGAAATACTTTCAACAGAAGCACAGTATGTAACCTATCGGCGATAAACAAAGAAGCACTCGTGTCTTGAAATTCTGGACGGTTCACATCGGTGAAGTTGGTTTCGACTACCTGCTTGTTATTTATCAAGACGTTGAATCCTCCAGCGTAACTACTTCTCTATTTATTCGTCCTTATATGGTCTATGTTTATGCTGGTTTCCTTTCGTTAGCCTCCTAAAACAAGTAATAGTATTAAATTAGGATGTTATTATAACTAATCATTAAGTCAAATTTCAAAATTTAGTAAGCTACCTGGTTATTTTTCATAGTCATTCATAGAAATAATTTCGAGAATTGTTTTGGTTTCAAATTGACAGATGTCAAATAAATCTAGGGAATTTTAATAAGCAAATTTGATATTATTGAGAAAGATTAAATTTTTTACGGTGAAAGAACAAAAAAGAGACGGCCATCTTTAGAATTTGTGGAGAGAAGAGAAAAGTGGTTCTCCAGGTCTCTTAGTTATTTAATTAAATTAAATAAAACCTCAGAACATCTAAGGTCAGTAATTTTGCTTTTAAATATTTAACATTTAGTATAAATACATACCTGGGCAATAAAATTAAGGTATGGCATTTTTTAGGTTTTTTTCTTTGTCTTGGTTTTTCTTTTGGAGCCCTATTGCCCTATTTTTGTTGAATACTGCCTAGATACAAATACAGAAATTTGTTGGCCTTTCAAGGATTTATTGGAACCACAGTATTTCCTTATTTTTTAAAAAAAAGAAACTGTTACCAGGTACTAGCAACTTTGAAACAGACGTGTTGTCCAGGGCTGTCGTCTGGGCATCGTTCACTGTACATTTTTCCCAGGTAATACGTACGATTCTGAGGGTACGTAATATAGACCAAGTAAGTGACACAATTAATTATTTTCATCCCACTGGAGAGATTTATTTGGTTCAACCATAAAATTGTGAGGAGTCTCATCAGCCTCCAGCGCTGCTGAATCCAACGTATATATATATTTTTGTAGTTTGTCGCCACTCATATTTCTTGCCACCGTTTTATACATAACACGTTCTTATTTGTTTAGTGTTTATATGTAATATGTTGTAAGTTCTTTATATGCAATTTGTAAACCATGAGCAGCTGCTTTCGGTGCTAAAAAATGAAAATACAAATGAATATCTTATGGATCTCTTGTTGTAAATTTAATAGTTTATAATTTAAGGGTGTATTTACACTGTTTATACCTACCTTCTTAAAAGGATACTATATTCATATCTGCAAAGTGCAGATAAGCCTATTTTTTACATATATTTAAAATTTATTTACCTTATACATTTTATAATTAATTATTAAACTTTACCTTTATATACGTTGGCTTTCTACTTTGTTGTTTTGTTCTCTATCCCATTCTCTGTCAAGTTATTTGGCTGGCGCCCCCCAAGCTTATATAATTCGTATATAATTAACTTTCCAAGCATTTGCATAAAGTTATTAAAATATAAAATAGTTTGACACATTGAATTCTAACCTTACCTACGAACCCAGCTCTCACCGCATTTCAAAGTTAACCGGGTTAGTCGAGTTTTCGCTGGTCACTTTGGACTATCGGGACTCGACGGTGACTTTTACGTCACAAGTTTTTAAAGTGAAATACCTATTCAAATATAATTAATTGTTTTTTCTTTTATAGTTGGAACTAGCTCGTGTATCCCCACCTCCTCTACTCAGGAAAAAAATACCTTCTCCCAAAAATTGGAAAAGCCAAAAGAAAGTATTCAGCCAGTAGGAGCAATCACAGGTGATGTGTTAAGAATGCCAAGTGGAGTTTCGCAATTATAAGTAGCACCATCGGCAACACCTGGACACTGGTTTTGAAAATGTAAGCCCTCCAGTTTTTACTATTTTTTACTTACTGGCAAAATATTTTTTATAGTAAAATACGACAGTTTATAAGTAACATTTTTTTTGTTAAAAAAATATCGATCAGTTCATAAGTTGCAAAGCACATTTTTTTTGTTTAAAAAATGTCGATTTAAATTCTTGGCACAATTGTTATTTATTATTGCAATTGCATTTTGTAACAAAAAATAAAAATATATTTAAAGTAACACAACTGTTTTAATTATAACTCTTCCTATTTTATAATTTAAGATACATAATTGTTACGACGATGTAAAGTAGTTAATAGAATAAAGTCATCTTTTGCTCTGAACAATTTAAAACATGATTTGAATTAGATAAAACTTTAAGGCAACATAATATGATTATCAGACTTTCGTAAATAACATGTTAATATGACTATTAAAGCTGAAGTTTTCAGAGTGATAAATGTGTGATTTTAAAATGGTTTCTAACAGATCTTATTATTAACGTAAAATTATTTTTTTTGCATATGATATTCTTGGGCCTTTGTAAAGTATTGTTATGGCAAATGCAGTTTTATTGGTAGGTTTATTTCGAGGTTTATTTAGCATTTGTGTGCTCCATTCAACAAAATTTGATCAATAAAACATGCTCGAGTTTAACTGAAAAGTAATGGTAAAAACAAATTTTCCATGCAGTGTACATTGTGAGAAGCAATAAATATATATTTCGAAATATCTACAATATTTTTTCAGCATAGATGCAGATCTACAAGACGTATGTGTACGATATGCTGTGGGATGAGAACAACCATTAGTATACAGGGTGTCCCAGTAAAAAGTCTCAGGTCGGATATCTTCTAAACAAATAGAGACGTTTTAATTCTGTAAAAGCCAGTTTGTAGCACATAAATAGTGCTTCAGTTTTGAATATAAATGAATGGTTTTTGAATATATCAATATGTAGATGGCGCTGGGCTCTAAATAAATCTTATTTCTTTGGGAGAAACTTTAAAATCTGGTTTCTGTGGAAGGGAAATACATTTCTAAGTAGATTTTGTTCTTAAGAAAAAAGGCAAATCTAGCCGTTTTTGAGATGTGTCCAAATATTGCCATTTGTTCCTATTGAATAGTTGTAATCTCTGAAAGATTTCTTTAGTCTTTAAAGGGGACAATCTGTATTTCATAAACTATGAAATTTTTATTTATATGAAAGTGCCTTAAATATGCTTTTCTTTTAAAATCACTTAAATAGTGAAATGTTTCGGAGATAATTATTTAACAGGAGCAAATGGCAACGTTTGGATACAAATATCTCAAAAACAATTGGATTTTTTTTTAAAAACAATATTTACTTAGAAATGCATTTCCCTTTACACAAACAACATTTCAAAGTTCCTCCCGTCGAAATATTTCTTGCTCAGTGTCATATATGTATTAAAAATGATTTATATTTAATACTGAAGCACTCTTTATGTACTACAAACTGACTTTTACAGAATTAAAATATCTCTATTCATCTAGAAGATATCCAGCATGGGATTTTTATTGGGACACCCTGTATAATCTATTTTGAATAAGTATTAAACATTTATTCAATATACTAATGTTTCCTTGCAATATTGAAAGTATACATGGATAATATTGCCTATATGTAGGGAACACATTTGTGTATATTATAACTATATTGTAAAATAAATGTTTATTTCAGAATATGTTTATAATGTGTCACCAACATGTGTGTGTATATTGCAGAAATATGTATAGTATGTGAAAACCTGTGACAAAACAACCAGTATACAACTTATTTTAAATCAGTATTAAATATTTATTCAATATACCATTGTTGTTTTGCAATATACATTGTATATTGAAAGTATACATGGATAATGTTGCATGTATGTACGGAAAAGGTTTGCGTATATTGTAACTATATTATAGAATGAATGTACATTTCAGAATATGTTTACAACGTGTCAGCAACATACATATGAATATTGCAGGAGTATGTATACAATGTGAAAACCTGTGACAAAACAACCAGTATACAACTTATTTTGAATTAGTTTCAAATATTTATGCAATATACTAATTTTATTTTGGAATATGTATAGTATATCGTAGGAATATGAAAATGCTAATTGGGAATGCAAATAACAATAATTGAGCAAAGACGCGTCCAGAAGAAAGAAACATTAATGGAGATCTAGTTTATGGACTGGGATGCTTTTTGCAAAACTAATGCGATATGTCGTTCTGTCTCGTTGAGCTACCCCTAATTGATTGGCTATAACTTTCTGTACGTCCACAGGAAGTCGAGATAATGATCATTTTGCGAGCGCGCAGCAATGTTTAGATAATAAATTCACAGGATATAAGAAATTAGTTTCGGATCTTACTTGGTTAGATCCCTCGTATTTTGGAAAAATGAATAGTTTATCAGAGGATTCATTTCAAAATACTGCGGAACGTGCACTCAAGCCTCTTGTGAAATAATTTTCTCGAAGTTAAAATTTGTTCAAAATAGGCTTAGAAGTTGTCAACACAAGCACACTTAGATACCCTATTTCTGATGTAGAAAAGGGTATTATTGCAAATGTAGAAACGGAGGATATTATAAATGACGTCGCCATACTAGGAGCGAGTTTTTGAAAAAACTGTTAATCCTTTTTAGTTTACTTAATAGAATATTTCGTACAAAAAAAAAACCGTTTTATTGATAAAGATATAAGTATATTTTACTTAATGTAACTGTGACCATAAAACTAAGATGCGTGAGGGTCGGTTTCTGCTCAGAGCCATGCAGGGCCGAAAAAGTCTCCCAATCCGGGCCTGCCTATGCGTCTGAATTTTTACAGCTTTTTAAATGTCATAGTTTACGAGATTTTCCCTTTTACGATACATATAAGGGTCTCTTTTTCGTGTTTTTCCGGAAAAACTTTGAACAGTGCACTTTAGAAAAAAGTCATAAAGGAAAAACAGTCTTGTATTTTAATAATACATTCATCACAATTTTTCTGGATTTTTTCTTGTCACTTTTTATTCTCCTCCCTCCTTTTTGGAAAAATTATAACCGCTGTATCTTGGAAAATACGCACTTTTTCGCAAATTTTACAAGAGAAAAATTTGTTATTTTTCGTCAAATTACTTACCTAAAAATACATATCTATAATATAATCTTTTCTGAGAACAAAAAATAAAACTTCACATCATGCACTACCGTACTAGTAAAAGCCCAGAAACTTGTAATTTTATGTATAAACTAGAAGCCAAGATCTCAATTTTTTTTATATTTGAATATACGGGCAATATACTTTGTTAAACTTCCTAATTTAAAATAAAAAAAATATACGCAATGACCCCTTTCAAATGCATATTATATCGTCGATGTTAAAAAAGCCCTAATTTTAATTGCAGATTTTAAAATATAATATCAAAAGATTTGTTTACACACAATAGACATAACATTGTCCCTGGCCCAAATCTATTATCAAGGACAAAATGTTCACTCACCATACTGGTCATCAGTATGTGTTAAATTAAATATGGAATGAAGGCGTAAAACGTGAATTTAGACATTATTGATTCGTAAATGCCATTTTCCAAGCAAGTGATTCCTAAACCGCATTTTTATCGTCCGCGTTTGCTCACGTTTATCAGCAATTTCCATGCCCGAATGATCACAGAGAACAACGAAAGTTTAATGATCATCTGATTTTTCCAATTGAAATTGATTATTGTCATTTATTTGTTTCTGGGCCAATTGCAACGAAAAACGAAATAGGAAAATATCCGAATGTCAAACATATTCATACCAAGAGTAGGTGAATTTTTCGTTGACAGACCGAAAATTTGGAGTTTGGACTCTATAATAGCGTTCCATGTAAAGCATTAGATATTAAGATTATAATGAATAAGTTATTTTAATACACTTTTCATACTTTAAATATATACCTGGTGGCCCATTAATAATGTGCCATAATTCAAGGGTGCATTATATTGTTATTTGGACCAAAATATGAGGATATAACCAAACAAGCTTTAGTAGGTGGAGGCAACATCGAAAATTTACTCTAAGTTGCAGCAAAAATTCCAAACATGCCGGAACATGTTCTTATACAGGGTGTCCCAGAATTGAGTTCCCGGACTGGAACCTGTGCTTCCTGAGTTCTTATTGGGCCCATATAACCTTTTCTTAGTCCAAAAATGCATCCCTGAGAAAGTACAATCTCTTAAAGTGAGACAGAAAAAACTTTTTCCAATAATTTCCGGTCTATTGAAGATGGAATTTTCAAGTTTTCATGGGACCTGTATCTCTATAAGTACTTTATGTAGGCTCGATAACAACTAAATATCCTTTTTTTCTCAAACGCGACAGGTTTCCTGTTTCACAAACACCTGTGACACAGAGAAAAAATGATAATTCTTGAATTTTCGTTGATATTACACAAAATTTTAAAAGTACTAATTTGTGTACTGAAACAGGTGGACGTCATGTGGAACATTTGTCATTAATGTATTTTCTAGAATAAACTGTAATTTTCTGTTATTACAACATTTTATTCTAGAATTGTAAATAAATTTTAAATATAAATGGGGGAAAACACGATAATTCGTTGTATTTTGATTAATATTACAAAGAACTTAAGAGCACCTTTTTGCAGCCCTTTCATTGGCCTTCAAAAATATTCAAGTATTCCATAATTTTATAGGGCAATTAAAATAATATAGTCAATCAAATATTAATTATTATGAAATAAAAATGAGAACCGAAAGAAATTTGATTGTTGTCAAGTTTACATAAAGTACTTGAAGATATATAGCTCCCACCAAAATTTGAAAATTTTATCTTCAACATATCGGAAATTATTGGAAACAAATTTGTTTTTTCAGTCTCACTTTAAGAGGATGTACTTCCTCAGGGATGCATATTTGGACTAAGGGATTTTGGGTTATACGGACCCAATATGAACTCAGGGATTACAGGTTCCCGTCCGGGAACTCAATTCTGGGACACCCTGTATATATTGTTTTAGCAAAAAATGCAAATATCTCGTAAAATAAGCATTTTTTTGAAAAAAATACAAGAATAAAAAGTGTTTACAGTTGCATTTCCCAGATGGCCTTCATATTAGATTTGCAATTTTCCCTTTAGTTTTCCGGAAAACATATATTTATAGTTTTCTTTGATTATCTTGCTATCTATGCGTTTCTTCAAAAAATTTATGAGAACAAAAAGCTTTTAAAATTGCATTTTCTATACAGTGACGCGATATTTAGAATATTTTTTTTAATTTTCCGGGAATACGGAGAATTAACATACTATGCGGTGGTTCTTCCGTTTTTTCCGGAAAACTAAAGGGAAAATTGCAAATCTAATACCACGGTCATTGGAAAATGCGATTTTAAACACTTTTCATTCTTGCACTTTTTTTAATGTTTATTGGAATTTTTTTAGTATTTTTCCCGTGATCAGAGCATGTTTTTACTGTACTAATACTACTAACAAGAGTCAGTGAGTTTGCGTAATTGTCACATTTTAGTTTTTACTTACGTTGTGTAATTTTTTCAATAAATACAATTTGTACTTTTCAAAGCGAGTTTGTTTTCAAAGAATTCTTGAAATTTTTTGCGGCAGTTTTCTTGAAGACGGTTGGAATTATTAAGTTCTATCAAAAGCGTATGTACCTTTTTTATGTAGAAATGACTTCTGCATGAGATTTTCTAATCAAAAGTAAAAGTTCCACAACGCACAGTGATCTCAAATCGAGTTTTCTGGTTAAAAAATTTCAAATTAGACAAAAAAGTGTGAATTGACAACTGCCAAATTGACATTTGACTTATATTCATGGATTTCGATATTTTTATCGTATGAAGTTATTATACCAGGTGCCCCATTATATTTTATTTTTTTAAACCCATATCATTTTTGAACTAGTTCAGATAATAAAATGCGTTTTTCACTAGTCTTCTTTTAATTTTGATATTTTTTTTTCATGAGTAATCGTCGTTTTTTGCTCACTTCCGGTTTAACCGGAAATGATAGCGCATTTTCGGGGATAGGGCAACTTTGTTATTTCAAATGGAACACCCTGTATATTTTTCACAGTTGAAAAGCCCAATGTTTCCCCTTTCCGAAAATGCCATATTTGTCATGGAAATTATACAGAGTGATGGTTTTATAAGGTTTTAAAGTGAACACTACGTTTTATCGAAATGCTACGAAAAAAATAATGATTCACAAAATAGACTATGGAAGCAAAAGACAACATCACTTGTAAACGTCAAATTAATTTGTTAATAGTTGCATATTACTTCAAAATTGCTAATATTGAAAATGTACATATGAAATTCGATATAACAAAGTGTAACAGAATATTTATTAAACAAATAAGAAATAAACAAAATACTACACATTAATTACAAAAGATATTCAAAATGCTGGCCATCAACTTGGATACATTTATTTATTCTCTTTACAAAGTTGTCATAGCTTCTACTTAACTGTTCGTGGGTAATGTTATTAAAGACATTTCGAATGTTTTCTTTAAGTTCTTCTAAATTTTGTGGCATAGGGCTATAACACCTGTCTTTCACATACCCCCCCTATAAAAAAAATCTGGAACTATGAGCTCTGGGTATCAAGGAGGGCATGCTGTAGAACCTTCCCTTCCTATCCAACGATTTCCAAAAGTGGCATTCAGGGAATCTCTAGTTATAGCATAATGAGACATAGCACTGTCTTGTTGGAAATAGACAGTTTTCAACAAATTATCCCGTTCAAGTGGCGGATAAAAGAAATTTTCTAACATGTCCAAATATGATGGGGCATTGACGATTGGATTGTTAAAGAAAAAGGGACCGTAAATTTTTTGTTTTGATACCGCACACCAAACTGTAACTTTTGGAGGGGATCTAACATAGAAATCTCTGGGATTTTCTGATGCCTACATTCTACAATTATGCTTATTTACCTTGCCATTTAAGTGAAATGATGCTTCGTCTGACATGATTAACTTGTCAAGAAAATGCCTATCTCTTTTACGTAAATCAAGAATTTTTCTACAAAATTGTAAGTACTCGTTTTGGAAAATCAGTTAATATTTGATGAATCTGAATTTTACAAGCATTCAATTTTAGAACATTTTTCATAACAGTATGAACAGTAGTTTTCGGAATACCTGTTGCGGAAAAATTTTCTCATAGAAGAAGAAGGATCATTTTGTGTCATTTCCAAAATTTCAATTGCAATATTAAGCCCATTTTCATTACTTGGAGTTCTTTCTTTACGGTCAATACAACCTGAATTCCAAAAGTTTCCATACCATTTTCTAATTTAATTTTTTGTTGGAGGTCCCTTGTTAAACATAGTTCTAACTTCTTTGTGTTGTTTTGTAATATTTAGTTTCAGCAAAGATTACACACTTCGATTTTTCACTTAAACTAAACATTTTTCTTACAGTAACTCAAGTACCTGAGTTGTCAATAGACTAATTTTGCATTCCAAGCAAATTAATTTTTTTTGCAAAGCGTCATATTTTGCAAAATTTTGCAGGTATGATAAAACGGACACCGGTAATCTATTAGGTGACCATTGAAGTATATGCAAAAAAATGTTGAACGCGGTTTGGCCGTCCGTTGGGCGTGCTAGGCGGACGACCAAGCTGTTTGTTGGAACGAACCTCCAGAATGGATGCCTGGAATCGGCAGCAATGCTCAAGAGGTCTCAACAGCCTACAGGGATATTTAATATTTATCATAGTGAGGAATTTAAATGACTAATACCTACTTTGCTTAACTTACAGAAAAACTTTATTTAATAATGAAACTGGCCACGCAGAGTTTTAACAAAAGGTCTGTCACATGTGAAAGTAATTGTTTCAACATCATCCGGAGGCTTGGCCACAATTGTTCTTACAGGTGGTGGTCTTCTAATTTTTCTTCCATGTATGCCCTTCTTCCTTTGCCATAAACCAGACCTTGGACGATTTCCAAGTTCCCTGTTCTTTTGAGCTGATCCAATAGGAGTAATGCCATGATCCACATTACTTAACCTTCCCACCGTACACATGCAAATTGCTGGTAAGCTAAATTCTCTTTTACTAGGCATCATAATTACTACATGATCATTTGGAGCTTTCCTTACAATAGTAGCATAAGTTCCAGCAGCATGAATTAGAAAACCGCCTAAACCGGGAAACTTTTCAACACAATTTACTTGAGTTCCTATTGGCAGGGCTCCTAAAGGGTACGCATCTCCTTCATTAGGACGGACTGCAAAAAAAAGCGTGTTTGAAAAACATTAACAGCCTTATTTAAAAAATATGTAGAATAAATTATGCATGATATTTTTAGTTTATAAGTAATAACTATACTTAAATTGTAAGAGGAGGATAGTGATGAATGGAACCTTCAAGAGTGTCATGAGACATGTAGGTTAGGTTAAATTAGGTTGGTATGGTAGTGGGTTTATAGTCAGATCTTCCATTGGAACCATCAAGTCTATTGTCACTCGTTAAATATATTTCACCCAACAAGTTCAGCTTTTGATAGTCAATAATCTTATTGGATGAGAAACCATCTGGGATCTCTGGCACCAGTTGCCCTTTGCTAAATAGTGAGAGATAGATTCTTTATGTAGCAGGAAGAGTACAAGGATGTGCTCTGCCATTTCATCATCCTCTAGACATAGATAGCATTTAGCATTTTCCACTAGTCTGATTCTTAATTTACCCCATTTAATTATAATAATTTTTTAGTTCTTGATTATAAATTTTATGTAGTGAACTCATTTGAGTGAAATAATTCTAGTAGCTCCTGCTAGCACTGGAGTATTTTACTCTCAGCCCAGGCTAGTATAGCTGCATTAGCAGAATTTGCAAATGTGTCAAGTGCTGGTGCTGGTCCAATAAATCTAAATGCCGTACCTTCTCTGGCTAAGGAGATGGCAATTTAATTTCCTTCCACGCCAGAGTGGCCAGATATCCAGACCAGAATCAATTTGTTGTAGGGACGGGCAATGTTCATCGATGTTTAGTAAACATCGATGTTTTTGTCAAACATTGAATATTTATTTTAATACACTATTTTTTTATTTACTTGCTTTTATCATGATTAGAAAATATTATTTAGATATTTTACAAATCACAATTTACACACTTTTATTTAATATGAAATTACCTACCTTCCGTATATTGATATAATCGAATATTTATATTTATGTAGGATTGGTAGCGGTATCTAACGGGGGCTGTTGAAAAGGAAAGGCTTTTCTTGAAGGCAGGATAGACCATCACTAAACAAAGCAATAGACTCAAGGTGGAAACGAATATCAAAACTGTTTTTCCTTCGGTCAATAGAACAAAGCTTTTGGGGCATTTAAAATAGTTTTATATGGTGTTCTTATATTTATATCTTTATAGAACAACATTTGTATTTCAATGTTAAGTGGATTTTAATTTTAAACTTTAATTAGGTAGGTACAGCAAATATATTTTTATTTACTTTTTTGTCAACATCGATGTATGTGAGCTATAATATCGCTACGTCGGTGTTTACAATTTGAACATCATTTGATGTCTCAAACACCGATGTTCACAAAACATCGCTCACTATGAATGTTCATACGGCTTTGGGTATGTTTATTTCTGTGATGACCTGCACCTGATGCTGAAGCCGGCTTTAGAATAACTCCTACTTATTAACTTTTGATATTGGGCTACCATAAGTGAATATCTTTGGTGTCCTAAGTGTTGTGTTGTGTATATTCTACCAAGTATTAGCACCATCACATTGACAAGTTATAATACATTCATTTTTGTAGGTACATGAAATACGTACAAAGTAAAAATCTGAGTATGCCTCTCATAATTGTGATATTGAACCATGAGATACGGACTCTGGATAACCATATAAATGTTATGTTAAAGCATGGTAAATCAAAACATGTTTATTTTATAAATAATAGCTTAGAATTTGTTCCTCAGTGTTCCTTGAAACTAACTTACCTGGAATACGAGGAATATGACAGGAAGTACGAATTATATCCCCTGGTTTCATATTTTCAGTTGCTAAGATATATTTCAAGTTATCTCCATGAGCAACTAAAGCAACATGAGCAGTACGACAGCCATCTTTAATAATCTTAATGACCTTTTCAATTTGTGGAGGTCCTTCAGATGGTCCTACCCGTTTCCAGTCAATCCAATGATACTTGTGTTTTATACCACCTCCAATGCCTTTAACAACAAGTCGACCACTTTTAGGATCTCTGCCTCCTAAATTAGTTACTTCTAAAGGTTTTACGGTATACGTTTCTGGAAAATGAACAATTCTTCTAAATGATTTTCCACGTCCGATCTCTGGCTTCTCTACATACTTTTTCCACCTTATACTACCCAAAACTTTTGGTACATTAGTTAGGTCAGTTAGATTTAGTTTTTGTAATGTCCTAGTTAAACAGCTCATAATTATCTCTATGAATACAAATTTGTATACATACACGATTACTCTTCAGGTATTAATTATTCTCTTAAATGCAGTGTAGTAACTAACTCTATTGTACTTTAGTTACATACACAGATTTTTGAACTATTTACAGAGTACTATAACTACTATGAAGGAATCGAAAGTTGGATCTCTGTAGTTATTTCTGCACTTTCTCGATAAAATGTTCGTCTAAAATATTACTTTTATTAAAATTTTAGGTTACCTGCACTACTCTGCTTCTTCTTCCATTCATCCACTAACTGCTACTGCTAACTGATACTCGGGGTTTACGAAAATTCACTCCCTGTGAATTGTAAATATTTCCTCGCCAGGAAATCCTATGATTAAGCTATGCATGTGTCCTATGCTTTAACCAAAGGGAATTAACTAATCTTTGCTTTAACCGTACGATAACTTTAACCTCACATTCATAAACCGGTCCTTAGGCGATATATCTATCTATCACCGAGACACCGAGATTCAATCACGGTGAGCGGAACTACGACTGATAAGTGATAGAAGCAAAACTGAACCGATTATTGAAATTTGAAATATTCATCTGCCATATTTTATGGAAATACAGCAATGGACGGTACTTTACTGAAATACAGTCAGTAGGTTTGTTCTGGTTTTGAGGTCTAAGTTCTACCGATGGATTATCGCTGACGACCAAAGAATTTATATACGTTTCTTCATTCCCCTGAAGTAAGCAGGAGTGAAGTAAGCTACATACGCGGCATGCGCTTATCGGCAAATATTCCATTCCATTTCAAGTTATTTCAACTTTAACATCACCCATCTCCACCATTATTGTTTCGTTGTTTCGTACGCTTTGGTTTTAAAGTCCAGAGGCATTGATTGTATCATTTAATATTTTGAAATTTTAGCATATGTAAGTACCTTTCGTTAAAACTAATAATAATTAATTATTACACATTGGTAAACTGAATAATAAAACATCTTGTGCCCATATAGTTTTCTAGTACATAGTTTTGAAAGATTGAGGGGTTTCCCCTAAGGAAGCTAAAATTAATCAATAAGTGACTCACCTTTGTTTAAAATATTAAATATTCAAGTTATTTAGAATACACTTGTAATTCTAACGCATCAAAGTAGTTTAAATTGTTTCATTTACATTCAGTAGTATTATCTCCGCGTGATTAACTAACCTATAATTTTTTTTTGATTGGCTAAAATTGAAATAAGTTAGGTAACTTTTTAAGCCTTTGGTGGTAGTCCTAGCAAACAATTTTCATGCCTTCAAAATAGAACACGAATCTAAGATCAGTTTAGCATACCTATGTTTCTACATGCACATGCTTTTCAAACGAAAAAATAAATTAAATTTCATTATAAAATTATATAGCCAGCTACAATCTACAATAAAACCAAAGTATGTTATTTATAATATAATTTATATCAAAAATATAATTTACCTAATGAATACACATTTCGACATTCACGATAATAATATAATTTACAATTCTGATTGCTCATATTCTATACCTACAGCAGAATTCAAGATAGGAGTACCTCTATTCCTAATAAATCAAAACGAGGACTAGTGCTATTTTTCCAAACTAATCTTACAACTGAAACAGCATAATTTAAAAGTTATTTCATCAAAACACACATCGAAGCTGTCATTTTAGGTATGACCGCAATATTCATAATGTACATTGCGGTTATGTCAAACATTACTTATAAGTAAAATATTAATCCTTTTACATCTTAGGTATATAATTTATTTTTAATTGGTGTATAACACGTATGTATATCTGCTCTCTTTGTTAGAGAAGTACTAAATATAATATAGAGGCTATAGACAAAAAAGTTTGGAAATATTCGCTTTATATCCTGAACTGAATTTTTTTAGTTAAAATAAATACATTCTTATTTTTAATCTTATTATTAATTGACTAAAATGACAGAGGTAGTAACTTAAATTTATTCCAACTTTAGTCGCTAAATTTATTAGTCAGCATTCGATTATTTTTTGACATTTATTTGACTTTAAATAGTTATTACTGTCGTTGCTTGTTATGAACGGAGAATGTCTTTTGTAATTGGGTTAACTACCTGCCAAATATCTGTTCTCAGTCACATTTTTTTCATAATTTTACTTCTACATCCACGTAGTTGATTGGAAATATAGTAATCATAAAAAAAATTCAAGGTAGGTTTCGATGAATGTCACGAATCGTCGAGATTTTAAATTTGAGCGAAAAAATAATTTCTGTCTGTCGGTCTGTAACTTTTTCTTTGTCCGCATGATATCTCTCTGGAACGGTTTAAAATACTGACTTGACTACACCTATGTACTATAACGAGATCTGGGACTGGATTGTTTTTTGAACATATCCGGTGAAGGGTTGGGGGTAAATAGGAGAAAATAAGTAAAGCAAGCTGGTAAGAGTACAAAATTTTGGGATTTGGTTTTTATGCCAGAAGTCAAGGCCTCAGATTTTATTATAATATTTCTATCCCTCCCGCACAACCCCCACTTCAATATTACAGGGGTTGATAAAACAAAATTGAGATACTGACTTGAAATTTGGTACACGTATATATTATAACGACACCTGGAACTACTATATTTTGAGATGATTTCCATTGAAGGCAGGTTGGAGGTTAAATAAGGGTAAATATTGGAAAATAAGTATAAGGCAAGCTGGTAAGAGTACAGAAATTTGGAATTTGGTGTATATACTAGAAGCCAAAATGCCTTAGATTTTTTTATAATATTTTTCTCCCCCACCAGCCCCACTCCGTTATTAAAGGGGTTGATAAAATAAAATTGATATATTCACTTGAAATTTGGTACATGTGTATATATAAACCGACCATAGACCTGTATCACTTGATTAGGGGTACAGGGGTACTGGAATGGGCAGAGTGAAACATGACAGGGACATCATAATAAACTGCAGTGCCCTCAGAGTTTTCAACAGCACAGTCCTGAGAGGAAGAAAAAAATCTTCCGGGATATAACACTAACAGATTCTTTTCTGATGTGTGTTCATGTGTTTGACTTTCACGACCTATAGGACCATAGCATATCACTAAATATAATAGAGTGGAGGGAAACTGTTGAATGCGGTGCAATTTTGCTATTTATTAGTGTAAATTTATTGGTGTGGCATCTGCGGGTATGTTACTTTGTCTAACATCATTAAACACAGTTTTGTTCTCGTCTTTGTAGTATCTTATTTATGTCATGTATTTCTTTTATCATCACAAATATACTCCATTCTTATTTAAATGGTTTTAGACTGTATGAATTAATTATTATGTCTTATACTTTTTCTTTAGTTTTTATTCCTATCCTGTAATTGAATTTTGATCATTGGATAGTTGTAATTAAGTAAATAATAAAAAATAAACAATGACTTAACTTGACTCCAATGTCTTGTGCCAGAGACCCAGAACAGAGTTGTACACTACATTGTGAAATAAGGGAGACGAAGTTGCGAAGAAAAATTAATAGATCAATCAATTTACCTGTTAAATCCAGCTTATTTAGTTTCAAACATTTCTAGAAATCAATATTGCATTTTTAAATATACAGGCTGTCCCAGAATTGAGTTCCCGGACGGGAACCTGTGATTCCTGAGTTCATATTGGGCTCATATAACCCAACTTACCTTAGTCAAAAAATGCATCCCTGAGGAAGTACATCCTCTTAAAGTGAGACAAAAAAAACATTTTTTTTTCCAATAATTTCCGTTATGTTGAAGATAATAGTTTCAAATTTAGGTGGAAGCTGTATCTCTATAAGTACTCTATGTAAACCAAATATCTTTTGTTTCTCAATTTTTGTTCATAATAATTAATATATTATTTGATTGGTCATATTTTTTTAATCGCCCTGTAAAATTGCGGATTACTTGAATATTCTTGCAGAGCATTGGAAGGGCTGCAAAGATGTACTCTTAAATTTTTTTGTAATATTAATCAAAATACAAGGAATTATCGTTTTTTCCTCCATTTGTATTTAACATTTATTTACAATTCTGGAATAAAATGTTGAAAATTACAGTTAATTTAAAAAAATACATTAATAACAAATGCTTCACATGACGTACACAAACTAATACTAAATTTTGTGCAATATCAATGAAAAATCAAAAATTATCTTTTTGTGTCTGTAGGTCATAGGTGTTTGTAAAACAGGAAACCAGTCGCGTTTGAGAAACAAAAGATGTTTAGTTGTTATCGAGCTTATAGAGATACAGGTCCCACGAAAATTAGAAAATTTTGTCTTCAATATAATAGTAGAGTTCAAAACGAGATCTATCTCGTCTTCCGTGGAACATGAAAGGTACAAATGTATGGATTACGTTGTTGCATAGTATTTGGCTTGTGTATACACCCCCTAAATTCGTCTGGCGATATCGGTGTCCAAACAACCCCTAGGGGTAAAAAAGCGAAAAAAATAGAAACTTAGATTTTTCCCTAGTCTTTCTAAGAGTTTCCAAATTTTTGTTTTACTATGTATAATAATAAAGTTATAGCAAATTATATGTGAAGAAATTGCATTGGTTGAAATGGGTAATGGTTGTTATAAACCTATGTAAGTTCCTTGTTATGCATATATTCATTTTTCTATTTTCGCAAAATCATTACACTCCTAATTGTAGGTAGACGAACGAAAATTTTAGAAAATTGATAAGAATAAAAGTTGTAGCCTGTACTATCTAGATTGTAATCATTTTTTGATTTGTATATTTCGCTTATAAATAAGAAAGTTATAAAAGAAATACTAAGCTATTGACTGAATTACCGCAGAACCCCTGTTGCAACTATCGCAAGATCTCCCTAATTCTCTCTCTCTCTCTCACTCGCTGCTCGCATATAGTCGTAAAAGTATTGCCATTTAAATTATTCATTAGAAATTAGCCTGGATAATGTGATATAACACAATAATTTAGGACGTAATTGTCCTAACAAAAATAAGTTAAAAATACATTAACGCAGATACTAATGACCTAAGTTACATAGTTTTTAAAATATAGAATGATGAATTTTGGCAGGAAAAACTACTTTTATAATTAATGATTATTTACCCACACCCTTTACTTGTCTTAATAATAATAATAGTGCTAATAATAATAATGGGAGAAGTGTGAAATGCCACAATAATAATAAGAAATATTGTTATTTATAAACCAATTAAGAATAATACTAAACAAATAAAATTGTCGAAAGTAATACATTTATTTCATATTAATTGAAAACTACACATTATAATAAAATACAAAAGTAACGATCTCCGAAATTATCATTTTGCTAATATAATTCATCGTCCATTTCTTCATCCACAACTGTAATTTTGTCTGTGTAATCATTTTGGCAAGAGTTCCCACCCGAACAACACCAGTTTCCCAAACACAATTTATATTTTTTGCACTGGCACATAGTTGCGCATCCTGAAATGACATTTATTAGAAAAACGTAGTTTAAACGATTCGCGATACTTTTACCTGTTTTACAATAAGAAAATGACATTTCTGCAGTCAGAGTTGGCATTGGCAATTTATTTGTCCATACGACATAAGAATTTATCCCAAAAGATTCGGCATATTAATAACTGGGTTTAAAGCACTGCTTCATATAATAAATTGGTAAAATGCTCTCAAACAGTGTTGATTCAAGGCGTCACTTATAGGGGGCAATTTGTCTATACTGATTTGAGATGCCATCTTCGCCCTCAAATCAGTAATATTATCGCAATTATGGGAGAGTACAGTAACATGCAAACTTTTTCAACTCCTTAAATTTTGTTACTTCTAAAGAAACAGACGTTTCACATGAACGCGATAGCAGACTGAAATTTGTTTCAAAGATTTTCCACACTTTTTTTCCATTAAATTGGCTAGTTAGTGCGTGAAATAATAATATATTTTGTTTTAAAACGTTAAGATTGATAGAATGTATATCTATTATTTTCATTTGTGCTGTCTGCATGTAAACATTTACGTCAAAACTTTCTATAAAATGAAATAAGTATCCTTACAGCTTATAATGCATTCTGTAAAATCTTCAGATTTGGCTGATAATATGTGCAGCAATATTCTAGTATCTGCCTCTTCATAATTAAAACATAATAATTTTCTTGAATTAAGTGATTTTCGACTTTTAATCGGCAATTTAAATTCCGCATTTAATTCGTTTTCGGTATTACTTGATGAAGACTCCATATTTCACAATAATGTTATAAATATATAACAATATCTAATTAAACACCACTAAAAACATGTAATGAATCAATATTCTACACAGGAGTATGCATGCATTCATCATATGTGAGCATATAGAAGAGCTTTGCGGACCGAAGTGACGAGCGGGAAGACGTGTTAAAGTGCGAGGGAAAACGAGAGAGTAGAGATAGTTGCAACTGGGGGTTGAATTACATTTTTAACAACAACTAACTATTCTCTTCGTAACTTGTCTAAACTAGTCTAATCCAGATAGTATAGACTACAACTTTTATTCTTATCAATTTTTTCAAATTTTCGTTCGTCTGCCCACAATCACAAGTGGAATGAATTTACGAAAATAGCAAAATAAATATTTGCGCGATAAGAGAACTATGCTAGGTTTTAGGAGACAGTGTACGCTTTAAACAATACATTTCTCTTACCTATAAATAGCCATAAGTTTGTTATAATGTACAATTTATCAAAAATAAAAAAATTTGCAGAAAGATGAGACAAATACCTAATTTTTCGTTTTTTTCGGTATTCCACCCCTGGGGGGTGCTTGGACACCGTTATCGCAAGACGAATTTAGGGGGTGTATATACATGCTAAGTACTATATAATAAAGTACTCAGTACATTTTTACCTTTCAATGTTCCACGGAACAGGTTTCTAGACGACTTTTTCGTATTCTGAGTCTCTACTATAACGGGAATTATTGGAAAAAATTTATTCTAACTCACTGTAAGAAAAGTAAGAGAATGCCCTTAGGGATGCATTCTTGGACTAAGGTAAGTTGGGTTATATGGGCCCAATATGAACTCAGGAAGCACAGGTTCCCGTCCGGGAACTCAATTCTGGGACACCCTGTATAATTTCTAGGAATGTTTGATAATTGTTCGATGCCCTATTTGAATTTGTGCTAGGTGAAGTTACAAAGATTAATTTAATTTTTTTTCAGTTTTCGATCTTCCAAAAAACCACATTGCAATTATTGTCCGGCTTAGAATTTCTTATTTAGTAGTATCATTCATTGAAATAAATTTTACTCGAATGCGATAAGAACCAACATGATTGCATATATAAAGATCGATTGAATTTTTTTTTATATTTAACCTTAACCATGAATGTAGATAATATAATTTATTCTTATATTTGCAGATCGAATAAAAGATGTTGAAATTATTTGCCCCGAATAACATTTTAGAAAAATTATCATGTATAATGTGTAAAAGTCATCTATCAGTCTTTCCGATTTACACAAATGCTGATGGTTCTGGAGGAGTATGTGGCCGTTGCACTGTTAATGATGATAAATTTATCCACGATCGTGCCTATGAAAATATTGCTCAATTTTTAATTTTCCCTTGCAGTAACAAAGTAAATGGTTGCAAGGAGAATTTGACACCGCATTTCCTAGAAGAACATGAAAAATCTTGTATTTACCAGAATGTGAACTGTCCGACTAAAAACTATTCCAAATGTCAATGGCAAGGACTTCACACCGGGTTAACGAAGCATTTCCAAGATAATCATTCCCGTCTGCTTCTTAAAAGTGGAAATTTTGAACTTAATTATGTTAATTCATCTAAGGAAATTGCTCTTCTACCTCATGATAATCAGTTATTCGTTGTCAAAAAGGAAACGGATTCTGGCAAAGAGCATTTCATATGCTCTGTACAACACCTAAGATATGGAGATAGTCCACAGAACTATAAGTATTTCTTAAGGCTTGTAAGTGGGGATACCGTATATTCATGTAAATTTCCAGAAAAAAGCACCTTTAGCGATGATAATATTACAAAAGTAGATGCCAGCTACGTTAAGGAAAAGCTCAACGATCCAGCCACCATCATGGTTAACATTGAACTTTCTAAAACCGATAAAGAAGATTTTAAAGAGTGTGACATAGTCATTAAAAAAGATTCGAATATTAATTGGGAGCTTTTGGCTGATTTGGAATGCCCCATTTGCTTTGATTCTATGTTAGCTCCTATCTATCAATGTGCAGATGGCCATAGCATTTGCGCTGATTGCAAAGTTCAAATTACAGAATGTCCTTTGTGTAGAAAAGCTGTTAAAGACACTCGGAACTTTGCCTTAGAAAAGATGACTCAGTATCTAATTTACCCTTGCAAGTATTATAAAACAGGATGTGCTTATTCCTGTAAGCCTTCAGAAATAAAAAAACATGAAGAAAGCTGTATGTATGGTCCTTACAAATGCCCTTTGAATGAAGTGGAAAAATGCGAATGGAAGTCAAATAGCTCTCAAATCGTTGAACACATTGAAACAACCCATGATGCTTTCATGTTAAAATCTGATAGAGTTAACATTACTTTTGATAAGGATAATACGAACGTTTGTTTTTATTTGATAAAATTTTCTGGGAAGGCATTTAAGGTGCATTATAAATATGAGGACAAGAAATTTTACTGGTCTGTTCAATTTGTTGGTTCAGCAGCGGAATGTGGAAATTTTCAATTTGAAATTGATGTAGTTGACCTCTCACGGAACAAGTTTAGACGTTACGCAAAAGGGCCCTGTGTTCCTATAACAGTGAGTGATAAAAGCTTTGATGATTCCAGCAAATATCTTACAATGACCCTTGAGCAAATTGAACCATTAATCACAACCTCATTCAGTTATAAAATACGTGTCGTTAAAGATTAAATATCATTTTATCCTTTTTATTAATAGAATTTGGTTTTGTATGTTATCAAACGATCTTATTCAGGGTGTCCCAAAATCTCCGCATCCCCATATGTGCTGATCTTATGTTTAAAAATAGCAAGATAACTTTCTATAAATATGGATCCGGAAATGTTTCCTAAGCAAGCTACAGTCCTCTGAGAATGGCGCAAGAATAGAGGTTTTAACTGATTATCTCGAAAATATTTAGGCATGACCCAATGAGGCTTAGTTTAAGATTTTATAGCATTAAGGCTTATTTTTGTACAGTATATACTTACCAAAACTAATTTTATCCATAGGCTGAGAAAAGAGAGATAGTTAACCTTTGTCTCCATATTTTTTTGTGCAGATTACCAAACGAATCGTAAGAATTTCGTTTATACTGCTCAATCATGGTTTGTCATACTGCTAACTGTCAAGCGGGTGTTTTTTTAAGTAATATTAAACATGCAGAATCCCAATTATGCCTTGAACTACTAAAAACAAACTATAAAAAAAAATGTAAAACATAGTAACTATCTTTCGTTTCTCCGCCTATAGATAAAATCTGTTTTAGTTGGTACCGTACAAGAATAAGATTTACTAATACGAAATCCTGAACCAAGTCTCAAAAATTTGCGTCAAATTATTTCCAAGATAAGAAGTATGAGAAGTTCTATTTCACTATTTTTGCACATAGAAACAGCATCTAAAGGTAATCGCTGGAATTTTGGAACACCCTTACCTTTACATTACCTATAATTGTGTAGGATTTTTTGTTTACAAAGGCCCAAAACATTTTTGAAATTTTAAAACTGGAAACAGGCCTATTACGCGACAAGGGTGATATAGACGAAAACTATTTGTAGTTAAATAATATAATAAAATAAGAAACTTAAAACACCGTTTATTGATGAACACAAGCCCGATTTCATTTTTATACTTAGTTCTAACTGCAACTTGAATTTTGAACTTTTCATTTTTATTATGGAAGTGCCATATGATTCAAAATTTTTTTGAATGAAACAATATAGAGTTGTAGGTCTTTTAACTTTCTGTTTGTTTCTGCCATAATTTGTAATGAATAAGTACATGCGTGTTGATGGTTGCTTTACTGTTAAGATAAAAATTTATAATCATTAGTTTTGATATATTTTTTACTGTGGTTACCATATACTATATATACTTTATATTAATCATGTATTTTCTTATAAATAAATTTTTTCACAAAAATTGAGTTAATTTTAATTAGTCCTCCCATATAATTCCCTCCCACTAAAATTCGGAAAGGGTTATTTACATAGAACTTCCCTCTTTATTTGTAATCTAATTAAGAATGTCGAATTTCCGCACTGATAATGGTATACATATAGACACTAGAATGTATTCCACATATACATCTCATCAGCGATATTCTTAATTGATTACGTACTTTAAGAGTGACTACCAATGACTTCAGAAAGATCTGAAGTCATTGGTGACTACCTGTATAATTTTTTAATGGGTCAAAATTGTTGGTGCAGGGTACTGTTGAAAACGTCGAGAAAGTTTGTGAGGGAAGATTTGTAACATTTTACTACTAACTAATAGATGGCACGATGAACGTTATTGCCAGTAATCACTAATCATCCGATTAGTCAAATCGCTCGAATACCTACTATTTGACTATTGAGAATTCTCGATAATTAGTCCTATTACTTATTTCGGGACTTCCTGTTTGATAAACAGTGGTAGGAGAATGTGTTGCTATCTTTATCTTTATAAGTACAATAAAGAAGAATAGCAATAGATTCCGTCTACTAAACGGTAAAAAAAAAATTCCGCGTCTTACCACAGCATTTTTTATGCTGTGGTCTTACCGTTTGATAAACAGGATGTAAACGTATTCTTCTTTATCTTACTCATAAAGACAGAAATAGTAACACTTTCTCCTATTACCGTTTATCAAACAGAAAGTCCTGAAAAAAATTCTAACTAGAATATAAACCCTAGTATCGATTGAAAATATCGAATGTACAAGTATCGATACGTATACACCAACATGATCCACGACATACAATCATCGATTTTAATGTTTGGTATAAATGTCAAAATGTCAAGTCTCGGAGATTAAGCAATCCTTCTTTCAACAGCTCACCGCCCTGTTCCGTCTTCATTATGAAGTTCTAGAAAGAAGTTCAAAATGTTGATGTAAGCATGAAGCCACATAATAATTGATGGCGCTGTAGTATTGTGGAGGTCCATAGATGGAGTTCTTCATGGCCATTAATTTTCTGACATTCAAGATATATATCTAGTTGTTGATAGATATGATTCAATAGTATCAGAATAGTATCACCCACGAACTTTATAAGTTACTGGTACCACTAAACCACTTCCTTTTGTCCCAGCCACGTGAGGCCTGTCCAGTACTCCAGTACAGTGGCGTCATCAATTATGATTAATTCGTACCGTTGAAAAGACCTAAAAGTTTCAGTTGAAGTTTGAGCCCATTCTTGTACCTTCGTGGGTGTTATTTTTAATGTGGTTATCCGGCGTAGGTTAATTCTTCGTGTTTTAATTTGCATATTGCATTAGAAAAATGGATATTAATATAGAAGTAAGAAAGAAACAGCTACAGAGCCTAGATCAATATATCACTTCCTCAAAAGACAAGGTCCAGTCTATATTGGCTTACCTCGGATGGAATACAAAAAGGGTCCTAGAAGTAATAACTTTTCTATCTCTATATTTTAAGTATCCATTTGATAACAAATATTTTTTTTATTCAGAAAAAGCCTGATATTACGTGCTCCATAAATCCTAGACACAAAATACCATTAAAAAGTAGAGAAGGGCATTTGAAAAAGTGTAGCTTTAAAACTGCGGGATATAATATAGATGAGACCTTTTTGTCGGAACCAATGTACGATCCCACAAGTTCAATAAGACTGGGTAATATATTTAACTTTACTAAATACTATTTCCGTAATAATGAAATTTTATATTTTAGATAATGAGAAAAAAATAGAAATTTTAAGCCAAGCTCGCTATAATAATCCGAAATTTAAAGCAGGTTCGTTTAGTTCCTTAATTTTTAATTGTAACTGGTGGCAAGTCATAATAATTTCTTTTTTTTCAGAAACATATTTGTTTTCAACTGATAGATCTCTATTGAAATTATTACATGCCATAACACATTAATATCCTTTTTTGAATATCCTTTTTATTTAGACTTCTAAGGTATGCATGTGTATTAAAGTGATTTTTATCGTAATGAGTTTTACTAGACTTCAAAACAAAATATATTGAAAATTTGTTATATCGTGAAAAAATTGATAATTGAAATAAAACTCAGTATTGAATAGAAATTACTTTCTTATTAATACCGCCCGGTCAGTCTGTAAAAGGACTGAGCATAGGCATGCACCACTATCTGTTTAACCAAGAGCATTATGCAACTGTGAGAAAAGAGTGACTACACTTCACACTTTTTCTCTATAGATTTTTGGTTTGAGTATCTGTATTCAATAGTTTAACACAGTAGTGCTTAAGTACTGATAAGTGGCATGTATCGAATTCCAGAGCAATTCTAGGTATCAGTGCTATCTATATTTGGTGATAAAAATACAGACCATTTGATCCAAAATTTGTACAGGCCTATTATGGTATAATTAGACTTTTATATTAGCTATTTGTGCATCAAGAGCGCAAACTCTCGTTTTCGCTCGAGAGAGTAAGTTGACAACGGGTATTGTGGAAAATCAAGCAGAGAATAGTGACAATGTCTTCAACAACTCTCATTATATTAACGATGGAAGTTTTAGGGCATTATTATTTCATAAAAATACATTGTTTGAGTACAGATGCCACTCAAGCAAGCGTTAAAGTGCTTTACCAGTCGTCATAAAGGTGGAGACGAGTTTTAAAGTGACAGGACTCATAAGTCCTCATAAATGTCATATGTGAGCGAAAAACCTACTTGATTTATGGCTCATAGATATAAGTATTTTTTAACCATGTCAACTCTAGTCATAATTTAGATATAGTTTTAACGTTTACACTTTTTTCTGTTCAAATTAAAAATAAGTATACTTAAGTAATTACTGTTTTATAAATATTTACGACTGTAAGTTTATAGAGAAGACAGTTATCAATTGAATTTTATTCTGTTTTTAAACTGAAATCCAATTTTAGGAAGTGATAATAGATTTATGAAGTATTATTATTAGACACATTTGAATGAGCCAGAAAATGAAGCCTTTGCCTTACATACAACATGGTAGACAACAAAAGTGATATGAGAATTTTTCTTATCAAAGGATACTTATGTAACCCTTCAGATCGGCAGTTTTTCCATGTATGATCCCTCAAAAAGGCTGTTATTTAGCCTTTCACAAATGCTTGCTTCCCGTTTTTCACGCTAATTTATGGTTCCCGATATGACGCTTTTATGCACTCCCGATTTCTAATAACAATTATTATTATTATTTAGCCTTTCACAAACGCGCGCTTCCCGTTTTTCACGCTAACTTGCGGTTCCCGATATGATGCTTTTATGCACTCCCGATTTCGAAGCTAAGTTTTGTGTGTGTAAACAAAAAAAATTCAAAATAATTCAGGAATTCAAATAATAATCAAACATGTATTTGTAAAATAAAAATTCAAAGACACTTGCAATAGCAGAAAACCCTACTATTTTTTAATAAAAACAATAACACAAATTTGCGCTTCCCGACCAGAATGCCAGAAGATAATACGGTTGAGAGTTATATATATTTAGAGATATATTATTATTATTTATTGTGTTTTATTGGTTTCACCAAATGGCCATTGACCGAAGTCCTTCAGCCTTTAGAGATATATTTGTTTAAGAAATAATGTAATGTAAACATCATTTGCATCTGATGGCATAAGATAGTACCTACTTAAGAAATTTTGGTTTTATAATTTCATAATTTTTCAATAAGTATAAACCAAAACATACTGTAAAATATTCAAAAATTAATGTAGAAAAAGTAAACATTGCAAATTAAAGGTTAAAGGGCAAACATTTTGATAGCGTAATTATATTTATTGAAGATTTCTTATTTCATCAGAAAATACTTTGAAACTCGTGACTCTGTCATATAGTTCGTCTGATTTGAAAGAAAAATTTAAAGCCTCATAAAATAGAGATAAATGTACAAGGTGTGGCAGAAAGGATGGGTATTTTTGGGGCGGATAGTATACGTGCACGGAGAGGAGTAGTATGTTGTGGATAAAGTTGTTCAAACTCGGGGAGGTACGCCATTTGTTAGTCACAATGGTTATCTGGGCGAGAAAACATTGTGCGTTCTCAGTCGAGGAGTATTTGAAATCGGACGAATCTGTGATTGTTTTGTTGTGCAACTGCCTTTCCGCCGACATTTCAATATCCATCACCATGGTCTGACCCCAAAACGTGACACAATCGTCAGATAGGTTCAGGATTTCAGAACGACTGCGTCGGCAATGAATCCGAAACCTCGTGATCGGAGTCCAAGTGTCAGAACACTGCCTATCTTTGAAAGAGTGAGACAAGACATCCTTCAGAGCCCAGAGTGCTCTGCCTGAAAACAAGCCGCAGCCCTCAGAGTTCTATCACTGATGCAGTTGTTCTGTAATTCTGAACCCATCTGACGATTGTGTCACGTTTTGGGACTGGACCATAGTCTCGGATATTAAAATGTTGGCGGAAACGCCGTTGCACAACAAAGCAATGACAGATTCGCCCGATTTTATTTTAAATACTCCTCGACTGTGAACACACAACGTTCTCTCGTCCAGCTAACCACTGTAACTAACAAATGACGTATCTCCCCGAGTTGAACGACTTTATCCACAATACTCTACTCCCCTCCGTTCGCGTACATCACCCGTCCCAAAAACACCCATCCTTTCTGCCGCACCATGTACAAACTCTCAATATATAATAAGAGCTTTGTACCTAATCATTTCGGCTAAAAGAAACTGGTTTGAACAGGAGCAAAATTGTTGGGATGAGCTTCTCTTGTTTACCTGCTAAGATCCTGCTGGCGCTCTGTTTAAAAATTAAGTATAGGGCATTACGTACATATGTGCATAAATGTTTGAAAATCAATTGAATATAAACTGTGTTTACTACATGCGTGTTGAAAGTTATTTTAACAAGATTGCAAATAGTTTTTACAATATAAACAAAATACTTGTACCACGACTACCCTATTCACTATTTTTTGTGCGTAAAACCTAGTTTTATGGCAACAATGAAAAAACGTAAAAAGTGTGAAAGGAATTGTTATTATTTTACTGTGGCGTGTAACCGAATTATTGAAAACAATTGAAGTTGTCTCGTTATCTTCATTTTGGAAACGTCAAATTATAGATTCTGCACCTATTGAGGATGAATCATAAGAAAATGATGGAAATGAAAATATGTTTCAGAAAAATCTGCCCAAGAATGTTCGATTGTGTAAAAACCAGCTTGTTTCAGTTGGTATACTTCCGTCAACTGCTTTAATTCTTGAACTATATTAAGCGATGAAAGTCTCTTAGAAAATCATCTGATATCTCTTGCCAAACAACTTTTTTTTTTCTCGTCCAGTTTTCTTAAATCGCTATTCTGTAACTTATTTGTATGTCAGGTTACCATTTTTTCCGCCATTACTGTAATGCTTTCCTCTTTTGCAATTATTGATGGTATTAAAGTTTGTTAGTTAAAGTATCGAAATATTCCGTATAATCCTTTATTTTTCCACCATCCCTCAAATTCGTCTTTCTGTCTTTACAACATATGAACACAACATTACAACTTTTAGCAATTCATAAATGTACCATACAATTCTCAAAACTATCATTGAAAAATACATATATGATGAAAAATTTCAGGTTAAGTTTACATTATGAACGCCAAGGAGTACCACAACAATTTTTATGTTACAGATTAAGCTCTGACACATCACATATATCAATATCTTTTTGATACTTGACTGCGCTGTAAGGAAAATATATGTATAATTGTCATAAAAACATAAAAAATTGAGGCTTTTCTTGATACAACTTAATATTCTATCTATCTATTGACTGATGTTTTATGGATTAAATTATAAAAAATGCTTATTATTTCTAGGGACCTCATATCGGATAGATAATGAAAATAAATAAAGTGAATCCAAACAGCACACATCTGAAAAAAATGTATTTTCTTGGGCCGGAAAAGGGTCTTATGGACACTCCACTCCTCCTTTGATTTTCAGGACTTTTGATCGGAATCATGTGTAGAACATCATATTTCAAAATGGGCTAAATGAACAGAAAGGGTTTTTCAATAAGGTTTATGCGGGGTCTTTTACAGTCTTTATTATTATTTTTGATGATCCTTTAAATTTTTTTTCCAAAATACATTATTTTAAAAGATCTTTACGAAAAATGATGTTTGCTTCATATTACCCCATTGTTAGGTTAGGTTAATATGTGAGTGGGCTCCTGCCAAACCCTCCACTGTGACCATCAGGTCTGTTGTATCTCACTTCTAGTTATAGTTCACCCAACAGATTCAGCTTTTTAATAAAGTTGATGGTCTTGTTGGATGAGAAACCGTCCAGGTTCTCTGGCTCCAGTCGCTCTTTAGATAAGAAAAATTCTGATATCACTTTCGTTGTCTGCCTTACTCAAAGGAATAGGATTTATAATGTTTCTAGGTAATACAAATGCGTCAGGTAGTACGCTAATTTCTTTTCTTTCATCTTTTAACATTAGACACACTCAGAATATATTTGTATCATATGAGTGAGTCTACGTGCAACAAGTATTGGTAGAGGCATATC
Organism: Stenurella melanura; assembly: GCA_963583905.1. Classification (NCBI taxonomy): domain Eukaryota; kingdom Metazoa; phylum Arthropoda; class Insecta; order Coleoptera; family Cerambycidae; genus Stenurella; species Stenurella melanura. Next base: position 47,642,959 of record OY757313.1, read on the forward strand.
ATTATCCATGAAGGTGGCACATCGTAAAATACTTAACAGTAAATAACAGAATCAAGAAATACTTAAGTGCTGATAACAGAATTCACGATACGCTATAAACCATCATTATAAAATAAACTTGTGATATTCAAAGGTTAATTTTCAGAGATGTATCAGTTTTAATTTAAAAGAAAAAAACTAAAAAGTCTCGATATGAAAAGGAGTGAAGTGTAATAACACTAGACAACCGTTAAAATTTCACTGGCTTATTGTCGAAATTATGGTTAAAACCGATAGCATAGTTGGTGCATATAAAGGGCCACTATGATTTGTCCCCTTCATGAACATGTTATAGTAAATTTATATTTCTTTTATTTATTAGCATGGAATGGTCAAGATCCTGATCCAATGACTTCTGATCGCCTTCTTTCCACATTTTCACCAGATGAAAGGTTAACTTTATATGATTATTGTGTGAAAAATACAAATCATCCTCCTACACCTAGTGAATTTGATATGTAAGTAGTATTGAAAAGTTTGCTTGTTCATTTATGTTTGTAATTGCATATGTGGTACATAATACAACCAGACCATTGCTAAACCCAGCTTAATAAGACGTAGGATATTTCACCCATCAGAGGACTCGAAGTTCTTCAGATGACCACTACAGACAGTGGCGGACTGACGATGGTGGCGTGGTGGTGGCGATCGCCACAACGCCCCCAGTCCAAAATGCCACCCTCACGTATTGAGAACCTTCGTGGACATGTGACATGTGCCCTCACAGCCCTTCGGTACAAATCGCCATAACCACCAACAAGTGTCAGTCCGCCACTGATTACAGACCATTTACATGAGGCCAGTAGGGGAGCTAGTCAAGTAAGACTATCCAATATCGTCACATGTAAATAGACATTCCAAGGCAATGGAACTTCATCAAGCCATTACCAGCTTTTCGGCGCCTTTAGTTTCAACACCGCTCGTGCACTGGTTTAAATCGTCTAGATGTGAGGATTGGCTTCTGTCTGATCCTGATTGGATTGACTTACCTAGTGATCTCGTGTATACGGTCCATAGGGCAGGTGCATTATATGACTAATATAATCTTAAATTTTAAGTTTATTCTCATATTTAATTGTATCTGCATTTTTAGCTTGGAGCTATAGTGGTTCCATGCTAATATTTAATTATGTATTCAAATAATTTTTCAATATTATTGATTAATAAAAAAGGATTGCTAATAGGGTCATCCTGCATATCTAAGATCAAATTTTTTTAATGGGTACGGATGTAGTTCCCACACACAAATGACCAATAAGCATCTAGAAACGACCCTGATGATGTATTACAAAGTAACAGACAACTCCATTGATTTCATATACATTGTTGACCATGCTACCATTTCAAAAGTGTTTATAATGCATAAGACTAGAACAAAACTGTTTTTAATCATGTTAGACCAATAACTAACATTTCCGCGAATCCCACACTGACAGCGTGAGAAGAGAATCTGTCGGTGTGACATGTTTGTGTAACAATATTAATAGTATATTGAGTATCAAGAATGGTAAGGGACCGGTACAATCTCTAACATTCGTGATGCTCATACTGTTTTTTGTACGATAGTATTGAATTATACTTCAATTAAAATGATTTAATTTCTAAGAAATAAACAAAAAGTCAAGAGTGACGTTTATATTTCGTGGCAAGTCCAATTTGTCAAATGTGATATTTTTATTTTGTTATAAAATTAGACGGCTGTGCTATATGTTTCCAAGACAATATTTGGTGTTATTTGCAAACAAGCAAACACATTTAATTTGACATTAAATTTTAAGTGTATTACTTTCTTTACAATGAGTGATTCTGAAGTCAATAGTGAAATAGAAAATGCGAGGGAGGTCGGATGTGCAGCAATAATTCCAGAAGAATCCAAGGATCTCTGTGAGAACATATGTATTATATTGATTTTACTTACCGCTCAGATAGGACTAACAACCAGTAAACATAACCTGCTGCCTTGGAAATAGATCTTGTAAATAAACAAAAAAGCTCGATCGTGCAAAAAAGCAGTATATATTAATTCTAACCTACCGCCTTTGAAATAGATCTTGTAAATAAACAAAGAAACTCGGTCGTGCAAAAAAGTAGTTCTGTTCTTGTTTTATGCATTATAAACATTCTTTAACCTTTAGTGGGCCGGCATTTTTCCCTTGAAATTCGGTATAATCTATGTATATAAATACCTAACAATTATCTTACAATAAAGACCGCTACTGAGGAATAAAATCGATACGAATGCCAGTGGTTTTGAATGTATAGTATATTTTCTTTCGGCAATACCCAAAGCTAACGACGTAAACACAGAAAGTAATGTAGCTCCATTTTTGTTTTGTTTTTTGTTTTATTTTTTTTATTTTGGTTTTCGTTTTGTTTTTTTTTTTTGTATTTTTGAAATTTTTATCTGGGTCTTTTAGGGTACACCTCAACCCTCTAAAGGTTAAAGGTAACATAGGTAACAGTATATTTTAATTCTTAAGCTTGTATTCTCTTTATTTTCACTTAAACAATAAAATTAATTCACTGAGTGTGTTTGGTAATAGTTACCGATATTAGGAAAATGTAATTGGTCATTTTGTTAACTGTGATAAAAATAGTAAACAAAACTGCTCATCAAAAAACTGTTAGTTTATATTAATAATTTTTTTAGACACATTGACGACAAAAAGGAAGAGAAATTGTTGACGCAAGAAGAACTGTGGGCAAAAGAGAGAGATGCCAAAAGACGAAGAATAAAATATAAATCAGTTCACACGAGCCGTAGTAAAAGTCATACAGAAGTTATTAAAGAAGTTATTGAAAATCAAATGGAATTGTACAAGGAATACTTAACAAATAAAGATGAAAATAATAGCATTAATGAAAATTATGATCAAGGCGTAAAAGCGGATATTAATATAAACAACAAAGCAATTCAAGTTAAGGAGCTTGAGGTTATCGAAAGGCCTCATTCATCAACGAGTCGATATAGTACACATTCAGGTGGTTCTCGAAGTAGGAACAGTTCTGAGCATAAAAAAGAATACTATAGAAGTGATGATGAATACAAAAGATCTAATAAAGGGTATGAGAGGAAACATAGCCATGATAATACTCATCATTATGATTATGATAAAGGGAAACGACGAGTGCATAAAGACCATAGATATACTTATAGATCGCGCTCAAGGGATAGACGAGAAAGGCATTACAAATCAGACAGAAGACATTAAATGTTATTTTATTTAGCTTCTTTTTTTATTAGAAAATGTATAAAGGCCACAGAAAGGATTATAGATCACACTCGAATGATTGCCAAGGAAGGTATTATAAATTATACAGAAGGCATTAAATATTATTTTATTTTGTCCTGTTTTTTTAGCTAAAGAGCTATATTTTTCAATAAATTATTTTCCAAAATGTTTGAGTTTCCTATCTAAATTAAAACTACTGTCAAAGTAAAATTAGGTATTTAACATTTTAAACTTTTTAAAGTATTATAACATTTAATATGAATCGAATTTTTATTGAATTAATTTTAAATTAGACGAAAATAATTTGGGAATTTGGGGATTGTTTGATGTCAACATTTATAAAGATACTATTGTAACATAATTATAATATTAATAGCCTTTTATTCAGTAATAACATAAATCAGTGTGGAACAATTAAAAAGCACATGCCTTAATAAGTAAAAATGAAAAGACGTTACAATTACACACAAAATCGTATAAGAAATAGTACATTTAAATAAAAACATTGTAGTCCATGCAAATTAGATGAAAATAAGATGAATAGAAGAAATCATTTATATGTTTTTCATAATTCATCCAGAAGGTTTAACGGATTAGAAGTAAAGGTCTGAAGAGTTTCCATTTGATCCATCCAGGTGGAACCGCCTTTATCATTTAAAACCATCGTCAGAGGTGATTTGATTCCAGTTTTTCTCATCTTTCTTTTGAACTTTCATTCGGACGAAAAAGGAAAAAATATTCTTTGTTATATATACTACACAAAAAGTGTCCTATTGTCCATTTGGCTAATCAGTTTGAAAGAAAGATGAAAAAACTAGTGAGGTTCCCTCTAAGAGTGATTTTTGGTAATAAAGGGGAGGTTCCATCCACAGATCAGGTGGACGGATTAAATGCTTATTTTTAGTATTGTGAACAACTGTAGATTAATTCTGTAAAACATATAAATTATTTCTTCTAAAATACTCTTAATTTGCTTGAATTATTACTTTTCTTTGCACTGACAAATCAACACAGTGGTAAAATATTCTGAAATCCAGTAAAACGAATAGTTTAAAAAAATAACATTCAAATAAAAATTAACTGGAACTCTTCATAATTAAGTGTAACTCCTTTTTACGGTCATTTTGCAGTACAACCTGCATAACAGGAACAACAACATAAGTTGAATATAAGATGAGCTGGTGGATTTTCCGTTGTCTTGTCTTTTGGAAGTTGTGAATTTTCTGTGTTTACAAGTGGTTCTTCATATATATGTGTGATCCGCTTACTACTGCATGGAATATCCCTGGTGTCATTTAAATTCCGTAACTCGAGATATGCATGGTTGGAATTTTTTAACAGTTCATCGTTTTCGGAAGAGAGTTTTCTCCTTGGAATCCACTTCATATACTTTCTTATTCTGTCAACTGTAGTGTTGTCCTTTGGCCCTTCTAGACATGGACTATAAATGTATTCAGAAGATTCTCTATAATAATGCTCTCTAGGAGAAACGAATACACTTTCGTCTATAGATGAGCATGAAAAATAAAAACTTTCTCTTGACCCGATTTCATGAATGTCGAACCTTCTAAACCGTTCGTTGCTATAAGAATCATCAGATTGACAAGAATTTCGGTTGATACTGGATTCTGATAATGATTTGGCTCCTAGTGAATGACGTTTTGATACATCTTGTTTTTTAAACTGACAAAATTTAAAATATTTCTTTTTATGAATTTGTGGTATTGGATGTTGTTGCCTGTTATTGAGTTGTTCACTAACATTGCCACAAACAGTAAAAACTTCACTAGTTGAGATAGTATCTCCTAACTTGCAATTTTTCCTTAAATTTGCCGATGGTCTACCTTCCTTACTGCTATTACAAGTTTTTTCTGTGTTTAATATTTTATTCAGTTGTTTATTATGGCAAATATCTAGATATGGTAAAGGATTTGATTTTATGTGCAAAATACATTTCCAAAGCAGATTTCTTTGAAAGTTAGTCAGTTTCCACCCAACTGTTTCTGATTCAGTTAACTCCTAAAATTAAATAGGATTATTAGTAGACTGTTGATGAACAAGTGTGTAAAGGCAGAAACTATTTCAGTATTGAAAATACTTATGAGTGCATGTATGTATATGAGGAACATCTAATCATAAATGCGGCAATACAGCTGAGGTCCATATGCCAGTCCTTATAGTAAAAAAGGTATGAGTAATTGCAAAAGTTTTTAATCTTTGAAACAATATCCCGAGAGCTCACGACCCGAGGGTGAAAGAGCTTCGTAAAATCTAATACTTATTAGTTTATTTATTTATTAGTTTATTCAAAAATAATGGTCGGCCTGCTGACAACGTCATAAAAATTGAAGTAGATGTACAAAACTAGATTTTAGAAAAAGTACGTTAGAAGACTTGTTCTATTTTTTTTGCTCACTACGGTACAAATTTTCAACAATCATTTTTGTGTTAACCTATCTTTTTTACGATAATCCAGAAATACAACTTTTAATATTTGGTTTTTAAATTGTACATAATTGAGTAGAGTTCGGTTCATATATCATGTGAAAATAATTAATTCCACCCCTGTCTGAAGTAACTCTTGAGCTGAAGCCAACCCTCTCTATCGCAGAGAACATCTGAGCATAATCTGGGGTGGTATACGTCACACAACAAAAAATGAAACTGTGAACATAGGGAATAACATTGAGTGCAAACTCTGTGTTATTACTACTCTGTGACTAAAGCATTAATTTACAAATTTTTAGCGCTAAGCACATTAGTCAAACTGTCTGGTAGCTCTCCTACTATTATACTCTTCACGGTCTTCGCTGATTTAGTGGACGGTGTTTATAATTGTTGTATATGGGATACTTTTGCATTTTTTTGTAAATGTTAATTTTAGACAAAAAAAAACCTGAATTTTTTCAGCAAGTCGAAATCACTGAACTCTTATTATTATGTGAGTTCAGTGGTTGAAATATACAGGGGTTGGTTACCCACTGGAGTCCCAGAAGCAGACCAATTTTTTTTTGTGAAGCTATGTAATTTTTTAAAATTTGCCTAATTAATAAGTTTTTCATTACTCATTGATTTTGGTTAGAACAATAAGGTTCTTTCTCTAGCTAACAGTAACTTACTATCCAAATTTCAATACAATCAGACTTTTCATTTCAAATGTGATGGACAGACGAACAGACAGATGGACCGATATTTTGAAAGTTGTTCAGAATTTGATCACTGACACAACGATATGATATGAAATTTTCTTCTATACAAGCGATATTAGCAGTTTTAGAAATCTGCCGATCAAATGCAATATATACTTTTCGTATTTGCGAAGAGTATGATAATGTTAGCTGATTTGCTGCAGTTGAAAATATGTTGATGGCAAATACAGACATCTGCCCATCATCACTTCCAAAATAAATTTAGAGATTATGTAGGTGAAGTCATTGCACTATATGATGATGATCCAAATGCCTAGTGGGATTCTCTAACAAAGAAATAAGCACAAGCAGTAATGGGTACACAAAGTGAGATATGTATATCAGGTACAAGTCTTGAAACACCTGAAGGGTTGTATCAATTCATACTCTGTACCAAAGAGATAGTTAATTCTTACCATATGTAATTCTATATAATTACACTATATATTCTTTTAAAGTTTTATGTCAAAAAGTAATACAAGTGTTTACCACACTTGTATTACAATTACTTTTGATAAATGATGTCAAGCTTCTTTTGCTAATTTTTGACTCCCTCCCCCCTGTGCCACATTGTCACTCCCGCCCGATCATATATCTTTGCTTATATTATGCCACCCCTCCCCTTCTTGTCACAAAGTGTCACAACTTTCAGAACCCCCTCCCCCCTCCTTAAAACGTGGCATATTTATGGACGGCCCCTAATATACATAAGCTTAGGTCATAAGTCTGATATTAACTCAGATAATTTTAGCAATTAATTAATCTTACCAATATTTTCTGACCATCTATTTTTTTTTCTTGAATTATCTTCGCAGCTTCGCGATGTCCAATCTAAAACAAAATGTTCGTAAGTTTTAAAAAATTACATATTTGATAGTTCATAAAGGTAACTTTCTTACTAGAGTTTGGAAAAATTCGACATTCCATACCAAGTACAACATTTCTAATAGTCTCAGAGTCGCCTATTTTTAGAATTGCAGAAACAAAAAGAAAAATGAATCGTGGATGATTTTAAATAAGTTTTATATTTGGTATTTTGAATTTTTCTGACAGCTGTAATAGTTCTTTGAATATTTGTGAAAGATTACTTTTTGCAACCATTTTTCAAAAAAGGCGTCTCAAGCTGGCGAGTTGATCCAGAAAATCGACACACCATGTGTAATCGCTGTTATCCCTCTTGAATTCGAGTCTCAGCTGCGGTAGATGACGATATCGCAGAGAATGGATGTTGTATTGATGTCTATGTGTACGTGTCCTGATTGAGTGATGGTATAGTAATAGTTAAATTCCGCCAGGATGTTAATTTAAATAAGACGATTAAAAGAAAGTACTTACACCTCATTTAAATGAAAACAGAAAACTTTTGGTGTACATTATAATAGACATAGCTCATATAATTTCATAACTTTCCTAATAACCAAATAATAATGACTCGATTTTTTAATAAAAAATTTGAAAATTACAGTTTATATTCAAAGCAAAATTTGTTGTTAAATGTTATGTCCAGATTATCATAATTTATTAGTTGAATTCAATGATTATAAATGTTAACATGAAAATAAAATAAGGACGTGCAGAAGCCTCACATGTACCTATGTAAATCTACTTCTAATTTTAAACTATATTGTTTCTATGTTGAGAGTATATTAATTAGGTATTTGTTATTAATGTTTACTTTCAAATCATATGTGCCTAAAAGAATTTTGGATATTTTTTTAAACGTATGAATAATTCACACTAAACAGAACCCCCTAAACAATTATATAAGTATACTGATGAGAAATAATATAATAGGTATATGTTAAAATATAAGAATGTTACCTTTTCAATAAGATTCACTAATCTTTCATTACTAAATGATTTTATGTTATTTATGCTAGATTCCATTTTATTATTTACTATAACCTCTTTTGTTAACTTTTAATTGTTCACCTAATTTAACACTCATACTTACGTACTTTTTGTAATCGGGAAGTAAAACCACATCCTTTCATATTCGTAAAGAACGTATATGATTCAATGAAAAATTATTTTATATTCCCTCATTAATTCACTATTCTATAGACCATGTAACTATGCATTTTTTAAATTTAAAAATTTCATACCTACTTAATATTTATGCATAGATGTCTACTTGTTTGAAAAGCAAAGCATTTTTTTCTAGATAAATATTCGAATAACTTTAAAAGTTAAAGAGCTCTGATAATGATTAGTGTTCTGCTGTTTTATTTGCCGAAGAATTATAGAATATTTTTACTATTTGCAGAAAATTGCAATAAAATTGGTGTACTTGTTTGAAAGTTATGGGGAAACCAAACAAATAAGATCATACCACATTTTCTGTTATTTATTGACTTGAAAAAAAAATTGACAATTTTGAACTGTGTAATTGTAATTTTAAAATAATTACAATTACAAAGTACACATCTTTAAAAAAGGAATTATATTCATTTAATTACAATTACATGAAAAATGAATTACGTTTCTAATTACTTTTATGATAAAGTAAATTATAGTGACCAAACAGACAAAAAGGCAAGTTAAAAATTTTAATTAAAATGGTTGTGTAATATTGCGTTTTAATATTTATTAGAAACATTATTAGAATGTTTGATCTTAACGTACAATAATAAAAAAAAATATATAGAAAAGGCAACTTAATAACAATGCCTAGTAATAATAAGAATGATAATAATAAACAGTAAATACATTTAGTTTTTAAAAGTTTATTGAACAAAAAAGTTTGTGTACTTAAGGTGGCCATTCCCTAGAAAGAGACATCCGATAGGGAAATATTTATTATTTTTGGCCATAACTTTTTTTCTTAGTATATTTAAAAAAAACTATAAGAGTACCTAAGTAGAACCAGAACAAGACTATTACCATGAATTCTCACCTAATAATTTCAGTGATTTGCAAAATAGCTTGATTTAAATTTTAAAATTATGTTAGTCTTTCTATTTCGCAATTTTAAATTTAGCTATTTTGCAAACCACTGAAATTATTGAGTGAAAATTAATAGTAATAGTCTTCTTATGGTTCTACTTAGGTAGTTTTTTTAAATATACATACTAAGAAAAAAAAGTTATGGGCAAAAATAATAAATATATTTCCGTATCGGATGTCTCTTTTTAGGGAATGGCCACCTTAACAATTTAAAAACATAAATGTGCAGTGGACCACGGCAAAAACTTGTTTTTGGTCAGTGACTTTTTGAGCTTTTCAGATTCATTTTAAACTATGCAAACTGTAAAATTCTGCTTTAATGTAGGCAGGTAATGTAATGTTTAATATTAATAAATAATTATTAACGTAGGTATAGGTACCTTGAAAATAAATTTAAATTCAAAATATTTTGTAATTTCTGAGAAATTTTTTTTCTGTTTTATATAAAAGCATTTTCCTTCAAAAGAAGTCGATATTATATTTCCACTTAAAATTTTAATGATACATGATACATAATTATATTGAGATAATTATATTGAGGAATTATGCAGGGTGTATGCATACTTTAAGAACTAAAGTAATTGTAATTGGAAAAAGTAATTGTATTTATAGAAGTAATTTGTAATTAGATAGTTCAAATAATATAATTACAAATTACAATTCCTATAACAATTTTCCTGCAATTACAATTCCAAATTACTTTAATAAAAAAAAGTACTTAAATACAATTACATGAAAAAGAAAAAAGGAATTGGGCTACGCCCGTCCTGGAATAATTTTTGCCCGTCCTGCGGCAACTGCAGAAAATAATTAAAATCACAGTACACCCAAAGCGCAGTTGGCGAATGGAAATGATTGTTAAGAGGACATAGATCAAGCTCCTACTGTAAAAATGGTACCCCATAAAAATCATGTTACGCCCGAAGACAAGTAAAAATTTGTTAATTATTTTTATGAATTTTCCAATTTAGATAAAAAAAAAAGATTTTACTTCTTAAAACACCTGCTTGAAATGTACACAATTTGTGGTAAATAATGAACCATTTTTGAAAAAATTTGTCTGAATGACAATTTTTGTTAATACATCGTTAGGCTTAATTTGTTATACATAATTTTTTTCATGAAAGTGCACTTCATAACACCTTAATTTTTGTTTTAAAGTAAAGTTAAAGATCTCTTCTATCTATTACAACTTGTCTGCCTGACAATTTTTGTTAATTAATTCTTATAATGAAAAGTTTTTTTTAATTAATGACTAGTAAAAGTAAATTTCATAACACCTCTCTTTTTTTTACTTGTAGTTTGAGATCTTTTTTATGCATAATAATTGGTGTGTCAGCTCGCAAAAAAGGCTAAATAGCCCAGTTGTTAGGGGTTTTCAGGCGTCACTAAATGTTATATGGTTGAATTTTTCAGGTTAAATAATTTTTTTGTGTAGAATACAATAAAAAAAATTTACAGCTGGAAGGTGCCGGCGACCCCTAAAATAACAATAAAAAATATTGGCCGAAATTTGGTTTTTGGCCAATAACTCGAAAAATAAAAAATATATATAAAAAAACTAATAGCATTAGGCCATAGAGGAGTAAATTTCACATCAAAAACGTATACGAAGTTTTTTGTACGATCAAAAATGTAGGCTCCAGATTTTTCTGTTTAATGCACGAGAATGGAACGTGACGACACAAGTATGGTTCGCGAAGCGTGCGCGGTCTCGGACGCGCTACACTAAATTTATTGTAACTATTGAACTAATTAATGATATTGAGCTCAACAAAGCTTAAATGAAACGAGAAACATGTGGATATTAGATTATCATATTTTCAAATATGGAATGATTGTACCTATGTAGGAATAGTACATATATATGAAGTCGGAACATAAAGTGGTTGGTAAAAGCTCTACCATTTCTACAATTTTTAAGATGAAAACCTAGAAATTCTCATACATATCTCCTAACGATCGAGTTAAGAACGTGGGCCGATCCCACTGAAAGTAATTGGTTGAAATTTGTCCTACCTAATATTTCTTATTTTCTTTAGATAACATCAGCTACTGTATAGGCAGAGTACTCATTTATAACTTAGTTTTTACTTTTGTATTTGTATTTTCTATAACCATTTTGTCATTTATTGTCATTTATATTTTTCTATATACCTATATAATAGGATATTATTCTGTTGGGCAATGAATCTAGTATTATTATCCTTATTCTAAAATCATAGCTTTTTGCTGGCGTTTTGTACATTCCAGGGAAGAATTTCGTCTTATATCCTGGACTGTTTAAAAACTTTCTTATTTTTATTATTATTATACAGTTTTTATATTAAAAACCGTTTCTGTTAAGAAATTTAGATGGGTATCATCTATTTTTTACGGGGGTTGTTTATAGTTAAAGATAACAATAAAATATTTATGCTCACGGGCCCCTTCTGAAAATTTGTTTGCCCGCCCTTAAAACAGTTATTTCTAACTATTTAGGCCTGGGCTTACCCTGCTCTGCTAGCGACTGCAATGCAATATGACTGGATTGTTTTATAAAATTAATTTTAGAAAAAATATCAAGTTTCGAGTACATTGATTAGTTTTTGAAATTAACACAAATAATATATACCCATTAAGTACTCTAGATTGCATGAATTTACTGCCTGATGTGGCTGCCTATATAACACTATATTCGGGTGTCGAATTTACCTTATATGGTAAAAGTTGTAATGTCTGTGCTTAAATAAAACTGGTATATTTAATTTAATTAAATAATAAAAAAAATACAGGTTGGTCCGTAATTTCTTTCTCTGTGGCATTTCTATACTCAAGTTAGCGTTCTAGTTCGATATCAGTTCCATGACATTTACATAACGTTTAGTCGGTGTTGCCAATTATATTAGATTCTCGGTAGATCTACGCAATGAAAACGCTGAATGCCGTATTATGTATGACAATGTGTATACATATAAGTACGATATTTTGAAATTATATAGTTTCACTCATCTTCAAATTTTGATAACTTGGAACTAATATTGGAGATTTCAGTAGTGTTTAGGCTACTGAATTCTAATAGAGGTCAGTGTTTTAAGTTAGACTCATTTTTTTCTTAGGGGCCATTCAACAAATATGCCCGCACAGACTATTTTTTTAAGAAATTGTAATTTTTTTATCTTTAAATTTATAGAAGGGGGAGTTTGTCAATGACCGCTCGTGTAAGGGAGAGTCTTATAAATGTTACAGATGGGTGGAGAGGGGAGAAAATTAACGTAGGTACCTATTTGTTAAATGGCGCTAACAAGAAAGAGGATCGTAGAGTGCCTCTTTTTTAAATGTTCATCGTTTTTTTTAACAGGACTTAGTCCACTTCCGTTCTAGCTGCGATCTTGGAATGAAATGCGAAGATAAGTGTTATACTAATTCACAGTTTAATAGTACAGTTGGGTCACTTATGTCACTTCCAATACTCAGTGTGGTCCACTCGTCGATAGCAGAGAGTAAGGCTACCGACGCGTGGGAACTGGCCCTTATTACTAAACTGTGATTTAACTATAGGATAACACTTATCCTGTCATTGATAAACCGACCCTTAAAACTTTGTCACGGATCACAGCGTAGCAACTGTTTTATATGCTGTGGTGACTGCTGATAGCTTATTTTGAAAGACTTGTTTGTTCATGGACGACCCTTCAATAAGCGGCAACCCTGTTTTAATTTATTTATAAGTGGGAGGGGTACGTAATAAAGTTTGGTTATCTCATCTGTTATCTACGTTTTCACCTTCTATAAATATTAATTAGGAAACCAATGTCATTAGAGTAACCTTGCCATTTAGTGTAATTCGTAAAATAAATATGTCTCTTATATACAATAAATCTATAGCGTATATAGATAAATTTGTACCAACAAAATTACGACCTATATGGAACCATCCTGCAGGTAGTCAACGTAGGTAAATATAGATGTTTAAAAATTTAATATTTTTAAAATTGTAGGTCCTAAGACAATATTTTTCTGGGCGCCTGCTTTTAAATGGGTGAGTTTTGAGTTTTGTCATGTTTGTTAATTAATTAGGTATTTAAGTTGTCATTTGTTTATCATTATACAGGGTGAACCATTAATAATAGGCCATAATAATTCAAGGGTACATTCTTTGGACCAAAATATGAGGATATAACCAAACAGGCTTTAATAAATTGATACTGTGGAAAAGATACAGGGTGTCAAAGTGGTATTTTTTTGCAATATCACAACTACCTTTTGGACTGAGCTTCTCCAGTAAGAAAACATTTTAATGTTGTGGCACTTTTGACTAGAAAATCTCACTACGTAAAATATGTGCACGTGATAGAACTTAATAATTCCAACCTTTTTTTGAGGAAGTTTCAAGAATTCTTTGAATACAACCTCAATTTGAAAAGGACAAATTGTATTTACTGAAAAAATTACACAACGTAAGTACCTACCTAAAAACTAAATAGTGACAACTACACAAACTCACTATCTTTCTTATGTACTATTTGCTGTAGCTTGGAGTAAATTTTCGATGTGTCCTCTCCACCTACTTCTATGCAATTTTGACACCCCCTGTATCTTTTTCCACAGCACCTTTTTAGTAAAGCATGTTTGGTTGTCATATTTTGATCCAAAGAATGTACCCTTTAATTATGGTTTATTATTAACGATCCACCCTGTATAGACTGAAGTGTTGTATAGTGTAATGCAGTTATATTATTTATAAACTGATAACTGATTCCTAAATATGTATAAACTCGAAATTTATAAATGACTTAAAGCACTTAAATGTAGAATAAAATATATTTACTTTTCCACTAAGTGTATATAGGGTGTCTCATCGGGAACTGAATTGAACGATATCGGGAAAAGTATTTAACAAAAATTTTTGGAAGTTACTAAAGTCAGTGTGGTCAATCCAACTAAAATAATTACACAAGCATGTGGTACTTCCGGTTATACCGGAAGTTGATACCAACTGGCTTATTTTAAATGAAACACCCTAAGTATATATATTTTCGACTTTTCGAAAGAATTCTGAATCCAAACATGTAGCACACACCCTATACCTAAAACCAGCAATTTTGAAATATTTGACATTTTATAAAAAATTTGACAGGTGCAAAGGCTTGCAATAACAGTTTGACTGGGGCGGTACATCTGTCAAAGAATAACGCAGGTGTCCTAAGGCCAGCTCAGCGAGGACAGAAACCTCGCGTAGAGCAAAAGGGCAAAAGCTGGCTTGATCCCGATGTTCAGTACGCATAGGGACTGCGAAAGCACGGCCTATCGATCCTTTTGGCTTGAAGAGTTTTCAGCAAGAGGTGTCAGAAAAGTTACCACAGGGATAACTGGCTTGTGGCGGCCAAGCGTTCATAGCGACGTCGCTTTTTGATCCTTCGATGTCGGCTCTTCCTATCATTGCTAATTTGACAGGTGCAAAGGCTTGCAATAACAGTTATAACTTTCTTTATGTAGGAGATCCTCATTTGCCCTTTGGCATGTAGAAATAACACAAGATGAGATAGTCTTTACAATAAAAATAAATTCCATAATAATGTATTCCAAGTGTTCTGTTTTTGACTTTACATTCTATCAAATTCAAACCTCAGAAACTTTTTTATTTCAAATAGAACATGAAAAATTTGTTTATTATTTATGGAGAATGTGATAAGGTAATATCAAGAGCATGTAACGCATTTGCTACTTGATACCCACAAGAACAGGAAAACTGTAAAACGTATATTGGATAATTTTAGAATATTCTTTCTCTGTCATGGCAGGAATTCGAAGGAGGAAGCCTTAGGCATATTATCTGAAGAGGAAATCTTTTTAACAAAATTTTCCACATAAAATTGTAATGTCACAACTCTGTCATATCCTATGGCACAGTAAACATTAAACTTAAATGTTTTCTTAACCGCTTCTCAAGTCACCGGGGTAACTCCTTGAAAATCCAGAATGATTTTGTGTTAGGTAAAGAGAAACGAGGTCCTACAATTTATAGTGGAGTCCAAACGAGTATCTCAAATAAGAAGAGGCGATTCCCCGAGGCTCGACAAATGGCGGATGTGCTGGGCATCACATGTTAACTTTTTGGACCTTATTGTGCGAGAGGATTTACTCGCCATGACTCGTGTGGCTTACAAGGGGATATAATTTAGTTGTTAAATGAATATTGTAGAATGAATAGAAAAAAGATTCTAGTATGGTATACTTTAGGTCATTCTGGTCACAATGCCCAGAAATGGATACGCTAGAAGTTATCGAGCCTATAACAAGTAGAAAACTGCTAAAAAAAAATGCTATTATCATAAATCTGAATTAAAAGTGGGAAGGTACTTGATGATTTTTGAGGCCGCTGAGTTTAAATCTGAGGAAAATCATAATATCTTTTGGGTACGAAAATAGAAAGCTAAAAATTATTATAAATCAGAATTAAACATGATAACAGGTGGATTTTCTAAGTCACCGAGTTGAAATCTCAGATCAAAAATGAAAATCCAAGATGGCAACAGAGAAATGACAATACCTTTGGGTGAAAATTATCATGTGCCTGAATTGGCAACGGGTACTATGGATCCTACATATGTTTTGTATGCTGCTGTTAAACACATTCAAAGGATAAAAAAATTAATGTCCTGTTGGAATTATTCATAAAACTATGTTCTAGCCGAATTAAGTCCTATAATAAACGGAAAAAATAGCATTTTTTGGCACGGTTTCTATACGTATTATAGGCTCGATAACTTCTAGCCTATCCATTTCTGGGCATTGTGACCGTGAAGACTTTTGATCAGAATGACGTAAAGTATACCATACTGAATTTTCAACCAATTTGACTAGGAACCAATTTCCATAAGATTTGTACGGGGTTCTTTACTTTGTTTAAAATAATACTTATTAAATACCTTTATTTAATTTATAAAAGTTGTACTGGGTGTTTTAAATAATACAAATGTAATGCGTGACAGTATGCGTACAAAAAAAAAATGTTGGGTGTTTCATTAAAAAAAATTAAGTATTAGCTTGCCACCTCTATGTGAAACACCCTGTAGATTTGAAAATAATATTAAAATTTGCCACACCTGATTTTCTACAATTTTTATCTAAAAAATTATTTTTCAAATTTCAAATGGTTGAGAATATATTGAATGTCCACGCACTACTAATTCATCTTGTATAAGCATTGTAAAATAGAGGGATTTTAATATGTCGGTTTCTTCTTATTAATATACTTAATAATTTTTACTAAATAATTTATTATACATTAGCGGAGGTAATAGCTCATTGTATTAATCAAATTTTCTGTGTTTATTAATTATAATTCTACAAAACAAATGTGCATAATCTTCACCCTTACTTTTCATTCTAGGGTTTGGTATTGGCTGGATTAGCAGATATAACAAGACCTGCCGATACAATTAGTCCCGCACAAACCTCCGCTTTGCTTGCCACAGGACTTATTTGGTCCAGATATTCTCTAGTTATTATTCCCAAGAATTATCCCCTGTTTAGTGTTAATGTCTTTGTTGCAAGTACTTCGCTCTATCAGTTATACCGGGCAGTAAGGTGAGAGTATATTTTTATAATTGCATATTTATAATAGGCCCGTTTAACAATTATGTATTCTGAAAGAACTTGAGTATTGTAACCATCCCAAATATAAAAATTTTTTGACTGCTCCTTCATGTATAAAAAAAATATTGAAAATATAAAATAATTATAACCTATAATATTACACTTACAATATTCCTCAAAGCACTGTTATGAATAATAATAAGAATAATAGTTTATTGTCCAAAATGTCAAATACATTTGCACAAAAGGATTAGTTATAGATACAGTAATATTAAACTTAACCCTAAAACAAGAAAGGTAATAGGACAAAATTAATAAGATTAAATTATTACAAAATATACATGAAATAAGATTAAAATAGAGCTTGCACATGTAGTGAGTCAGCAATCATTAAAGCAGTTGGCGATTTAGGAATGAAAGTTCGTCATATATGAGTAAGGACTTCAGAATAGGTTTCAACTTAGCAGGATTAATACTGCGAAGCTGAGCTGGTGGGTTATTATAACAGTAAGAGGCCAGAAAAGTAAATCATTTGTGGAATGCAGCACTGTTGTGTTGAGAAATTGAGAGAAATATGTTGGTTTGTCTTAATTCCATTGCATGAACATCACTTCTTTCTATTTTAGCAAATAGGTATTTAGGAGATTTATAAAGTATAATATTGTTAACAGATATAACTATGTGAAGTAAATGGCGATCCTCAAGTTTAAGTATTTGTAAATCTCTTAAAAAGGGAATTATATAATGAAATCTTGAGACATCAGTTATGAATCTAACTGTATGGTTTTGCATTTCTTGAAGACGATATTTATTTTCTTGACTAAAAAAGCTTTTTTAAGTTAATGTAAGCTTTTTGACAGACGTAACAGACGTGATCAGTAAATTTCAAATTATTACTCGTAACAAGACCCTGTATAGTATAGTTGACAAGTCAAAGTTAGCCGTTGCCTGCAAGCTACACCTAGTGCAGAAATAATGCATTTACTCTTTTTAGGATTGAGTACCAATGAATTTTGCCTAGTCCAGTTGTTAATTACGTTATTAAGCTTTCTGGCTGCTTCAGAAGCGTCTTTTGGGTTAAAATGAGGGCATAACTGAATATCATCACCACACATGTGAATTTGACAAAAATTTCGACAAACTGTAAATCTGCAATGAAAGTGATAAGAAATACAGGGCTCAGAATAGAGCCCTGTGGTATACCTTATCTTATTACTCTTGATAACAAAATTTAAGTACTAATATTATTTTCAAAAACACAGCAAATAAAAATAATTATAGAATTAAATATCTCCACATGCATTTAAGAAAACCTGCGCTTGCGAAATATTGGTCTGAATGATTGTTTACACCGATCTCCCATCTCCGGCACGCGTCTCGTCTCGTTTATAACATGAAAGTATAATAAAAACGGAAAACTGCTAAGCCTAGAAAAAAAGTTTCAAATAAAAATGTTGTGTCTATCATTTATCTTTATTTCTTGATATACTTGGTATGTATTTCGACAGATAAAAATGTTTACCGCTTGCTATAGTTGCTTCTGCAAATATGTACCTTTTTATCAAAATCATATTAAGATTAAGTAAGTAAGTAAGTAAGATCTTCAAATGAGACATTCTTTTAACCAGTGCTTAGTGATAACACGGTAAAGATTTGAAACCATTTCATGGTTCTTTTCAAGTTGACTTTGTTTTCAAAGAATTCTTGTTTTCTTTTGAGGCAGTTTTCTTGAAAACGGTTGGAATTATCAAGTTCTATTAAGTGTACTTTTCTTACGCAGAAATGTCTACTGCATGAGATTTCCTAAAGTGCCACAACATTTCGTAAAAAGAAGTAGAAAAATATTCATCATCAGGTATAGCTCACGAGGCACTCTGCATAGGCTAGTGTGATGTAATACATAAATTATTGTTTCTTAGCTTAAAAAATGTTTCCTTAGCAAATTTGGAGAAGAGGTAGTTGTGATATTGCAAGAAAAAGACAAGAAATACATCTTTGACGTTCTGTATCTTTTTCCATGGCAACAATTTACTAAGTATGTTTGGTTAAATTCTCATATTTTGGTCCAAAGAATTCTTGAATTATGGCCTATTATTAATGGTCCACTCTGTATAAGTCATAAGTCCGAGTATTTAAAAATTCTAAAGGTCATCGGAACTGGAAAGTCAGGAAATTTAACATAAATTGATATTCACAATTTAGTTTTTGTTTGGATCAACAAACAAGAATGTTTTAATGATAGCTAGTCTAGAAAGTAGGTACTCAGTGATAAAAAATTTGGAATGGTCCTTATCCTCAGTAGAATAAAAACCCTGTCATACTCACCTCTTACTCCTCATGAGTTTTTTATTGAATACAGTGTGATGTATTATTTTTAATTTTCTCGAGGTTTCAGTCTACTGGTAAATAGCATATATGTATAAAAGCATGATCAAACACTGCCATTACAGCAATTTCTTTATTTACCAACGCGGCTACAATTTTTGAAACAATGTTGTTCATGTTATTGTTGACTTAATAGTCCATTGAAATGTTACAAAATTTAGGTCGATCCTTGCATTTTGGACAGGACAAGATTTAATTTTTTTGATGTGTAGAGAGGTCTAGTGTGAGTATAAAAGTCAGTTTTCGGACTTCAATGCCCCCTCATTTGGCCGCCATCTTAAAAAAGGGGGCGTAATAGTATATTACATACCGAGGTGGAAAGTGTTTCATTGTTGTCGAGAGATAAGATGGTTGACTGAGGCGCGAAGCGGCGATTGTTATTATGCTCTTATGCTCTTGCTCTTGCTGAGCATGCTTTTATTTCACGCAACCCAAATTGAGGCTGCCTTTATTGCTATTTCCATTATTGTAAGAGATAGGAAATCGATTAAATGAAGAAAGTTTTAGATAATTTTTTTTTCATTTTTTATCGCCTTATTTATATTTACATCCGGGCGGAGTTTAGCATTAGCTATTCCACCACTTAACCAGGACATATACACATAGACATCAACATGACAACCATAACCCCATTTTGTAATACATTCTTAAAAATAGAATTATTTGTGTGGAAAACAGAACAAATCCAATGTATTGTCACAAGTTTCCATGTCTTGGAAACCTACCTTAATCCGTGGGATCAAAAATTATAACGAGATAAACACTAACACTATTTATTGAATAACTTACAGTAAAGTTAAGCTCACAATATGTTCATTATTATTTAAAACAGGTTTACTAACTAACAACAATAAATAATGGTTATCTACTCCTATTAGATTATATATTAATTAATCAACTGCTTCTGAACATGTAATAGTATCCGTAAACAAATAGCGTGATTTATTATAATTCTCTAGTGATTTATTTGTACACCAATCACCTTTAATTCATGCCTAGCCTGTCCAATCGATGTAAGGCGCATTCACCTACGGCTCGTGCTGCAAACTTCATCTGCGTGAGTTATTACTTACATTATCGCTATTATTACTTGATATTATCACTCTATTGTTCATTTTGTATTACTTCGGACTTATCATATCTAAACTCAATTAATTTAAAAACTGTTTTCCCGCTGTAAGTTGTCGCCTTATATACCCCACAAAATGCATCTGGAAAATTCTAGCAAGTTCCATAACCTTCTCTAGAACAATGTAGCAAAGTCTTCCTCCATATTCTTCAAGTTTCCAGCTTCTAGAAAAGCCTCAGAGATGGCGTACACAGGTAACACATTACAGGTTTCTGTAATGGTTGTGAGATATGTTTGTTTTTATTTAATGAAATTGAAAATATAAGATTTTATAAGTAGTTCTGCATCACGATCAATCTTTTTTCTTGGGATTTTATTCCCCAGGTGATATTTATTCTCGAAATCTCTTCAGTCTTGCATCTGCATTAAAATTTCTAATGCAGACCCAAGTTCATATAATTTTTTTCCTTAAAATCGCATCAGTTTCTGTCGAAGTGTGTTATAGAGCAGAAGAGTGTGTGGTAAAACACCACAAAGAAATGCTCTAGTATTCTCGAATTTATTGTTGATTTTCGACATCTAACCAAACTGAATGGTATACAAACCCTTTTATATATAAAATATTTTATCTGTCATAGGAGGTGCTACTTTCAAACTATTCAAGAACAAAATTTCAAGCCTAGTCGAAATAAAATTCTCTTTAATCTCAAAGAATCCCTTTAATTTGTAAAACTTGTTTCATAATTTATTTAGTAAGGAGACATTATAGAAAAGCCTTTATCATAAAGTCTTGAATTTGATCCTTTTCTTGTTGGTATAAAATGAACTTTATTACAAATCCCAACCCAGAAATTTCTCTTTGTGTCTGTTGAAACTGTTTGGTGCTATAATTTAGCATATTAGAATAAAACATTAAAATGCGTAAATACCGAAATCTGGTCCATGAAAGTTCAAGTTTGTAATCAGAAGAGGACGAAGATCTCATTGTTTTAAGGAGCGCCAAAATGCATGAAACAAGAAAATTTAAAGTCTATTTTATCATTAAATACATTTAAAGGAACTTTTTGTCCATATTTATAAAACTGGCTGTGAAAGTCAGGGCCGGCCCAATGAAATTTTTCTCCCCAGGCGAGTTCTGAGTTTTGTGCGCCCCCCTTCCTAATTTTCAATACTTTCTTAGGTAAGTTATACAAATTTTAGTAATGCGTCTAAAATTAATATTATCATAGAAATGAAAATGAATAACTAAGAAAAACGTACCTGTTCATAAAAACTGCTCTCGTCTAGCTTTCTGTTAGGCAAACTGCTTAATGAGTTCACTAAAATCCATCGAATGTAAAAGTTTATTTTCTATGGAAATCATGGCTAGTGAGGTTAACCCATCTTGAGTCATTGAAGATCTCAGAAAATTTTTAATTAACTTTAGGTTACTGAAACTGCGTTCGCCACTTGCCACAGTCACCGGAATAGTTAGGAGGATGCGCAAACTAATCCACACATTTGGCATAGTTTCGTGTAAGTCATTTTTATGTAAATGGTTTAAAACTTCAATAGGCGATTTACAATTAGTGTCTTTTAATAAAGATGTCAAATGAAATAATTCATCGCACAGCTGTTCTCCGTCAATATCATGGTCATCTCCAGCTTTTAAAATTTCGCTAAAGGTACACTGTTCTTGTAAAATAGCAAGACTATCCGAAATTGTTTGAATATTATACAGAAAAGACCATTTATCGCTGTGAGTCTGAAGCTGTGTAAATCGTTCAGTAATGCAACTTACATAGATGTATCTAACAAAGGATAAAAGACTGTTGTTTTATAGCGATGTTCGGGATCTAGAAGAGTTTCATCTTCGTCTTCGTACTGGACAAGTCTTTTCTTTCGTCTAGGCCGTAACTTTTTAAACTGGGTTTCTATTTCCAATTCCTCACAAACTTCGCGAGCTTTTAAAACAGCTTCTGTGTATCCCGATTCTCGGTAGCGAATAAGGAACTCCTTACATTTTTCAAAATACATAACGGCTGTTGGTCCATATCTACTTTTTGCATACTATTACTAACCAAATTAACTTGGAAAAGGACGTCATACCACACCATTACGGTTATTAAGAATTCATAATCACTCATGTGTGTTTCCAAAGACATTGCCTCTGGTTATTCCTTAGGATCATTCAATGTTTCCTGCAAAGCGGCAAGCGTATTATAAATGCCGGGAAACTGATAACGGACTGTTTTTAAACTATTAATTAGACTTTCTCATCGTGTTCAGTCGAGCGAATTTTTATTATTCTGATTTTTTCTGCTGCGCCTAAAAATCTGTCGTTTTACGCGCATGCGAAATTAGCGTATAGGGTAATTCAGCACTGGTTAGACCTGGTCTTACCAACACTATTTCTATAATAGACTAATTTGAACAATTTGCCTTTTTAGCTATGTTACATTATGTCATACTTTTTATTTCTTACTGCAAAAGTATGCATTTCCTATAAATAATGTATTTATTTGCTTATTTGCAGAAAACTCAGAACTCAGTCAAAGAAGACCGACAGTCGGTGGCGTTGGTGCTCTATGTAAAAACGATTAAATGCAAATATCTTGGACATGTCGCGAACTTTGTACTCCGCCAACGGCCGGCCGGGCGGTAATACTTTGATTTTTGTAATCAATCACAATCGGACAGCACGTTTACCGGTATATGGGCAGAGGTGGACTTATTTGAAGCACGTGCTTTCGTTCAAAATTTTAAATTTAATTACTCGGAAACTACAACCGACTTGCGGCAAGTCACTTGCGTTTTGGCGCCCCCCAGGATCCAGCGCCCCAGGCGATCGCCTGGCTCGCCTGCCCTTTGGGCCGGCCCTGAAGGAAGTGAACGTTTCTCAGTCTTTCACACTGATATTCCTAAATATGTCTTAAAAAATTCATGACGAGTGTTTTAATTTTTATGCTAATGTCTATATTATTTTTCAGTTACCACCGGTCACTGAAAGAAAAACCTGAGGTTATAGCATCGTAAGGACTTCTAGTGGGGAAAATGTATATCAAGAGTAACCAATATCTGTGGTAAAATGTAATTTTCTGCCTGTAATGAGATACACCTCTATTTATTATAGGAATAAGATATTTGTTTTTAAAATGTACATAGTAATATTTTATTACCTAAATAAAGAATCGTTATTTTACTTTATACTGTTGTTTATATTTTCATATGTTCCTTGGAAGTTAGATAATGTGACTCAGTATATTTTTGTTTTGATTCAAGTAAATTTGTCTTTAAGTTTGGTTACAAAAGTGAGTATTTTTTATTCTTTTTTCAGTAATCGTGGGGTACAGGAGACCAGTGATTGCTCAACATACATATAAAACTGTCATGTTGGACATATTGAGGTCAGATACAGTATTTTTGTTCTGTAGCGTATAATAATCTTAGAAAATAATTGCGCATTGACGTCATTTCTAAAAGTCAATTTGAACAGTTCATTAGTACTTGCAGGGGCCGCTCTAAATCTTTTGCTGCCCTGGACGAAGTGGCATTTTGTCGCCCCCCAGGGACGAATTAAAGAATTTGTCGCTTTACGCAATAATGTTAGGGAAACCGCGGGGGTGGTAACATATGTCCGCCCCCCACTCTTTTGATGTAACTTCAGAAAGCGGAGGTGGCATTCCTTTTACAATATAATGTATATCTCGGTTGAAATTTCGAAGAGTGGAGGGTGGTATTCCTTACGATAAAATAATTATCTTAATAAAAAATAAGTTTATTATACAAAAAAAAATGTTCTGCCTGCCGGCCCTACAAAACTGCCGCATTACACGTAATTAGAGTATAGGGTAATACAGCACTGCCTTGCCCTAATATTCGTATCACTACACAAAAAATGTCACCCTTACAATTCCAGAGCGGGCGCTGGGTACTTCCACTTATTGTAGGGGTTCTACAACTCGATACCAAATAAAGTTAAATCTTTCATGTACCAAATGCAAGGTTTAAAATTTGTGTTATATGTGATATGCCACAATTTCAATAATATATTGGAATTAACATCTGCTAAATCACCTATACACATACTTAAAAGTATCTAGACAAATAGATAGGTAAGTCTTTATTTGCTCCTTACACCTATCCAAAAGGGTGTATAACGTGTCACAGAACAAACTTAATGTATTAGGTGTAGCAATATATAGATGTATGTACAATATAAAAAACCTATCAAGAGCACGATGGGCTCTCACATAAGATTCCGTAACTATAGTCACTAACATTTTCTTTCTCTATAGACCTATTTCACCTCAACAAATTTGCACGCTCTCTAGAAACAGCGATATCGAAATTTTTCAGATAGTACTTACTTTTGCTACAGTGTTCATTGTAATTTAGTCGAGAAATTAGAGGATGGGGCGATGGGGGGCACGTGTTGGTTATGAATATTTCGTGAGTGAAGGAATAAAATTATATTAAAGTCCCAATATATTTTTTCTTTCATTTTAGGAGATCTGTACGATAATTTTTTTCAAAAATCTCTATTTCTGTTTTTGGGTCATTAATAAACGTCTGTATACCAAATTTTCTCACAATAGGTACCTATAAAAATGAGAGGACGGAAGGGTTGTGACATACAGACAGATGGACGGACATATAACATTTAACTTTTTTTTTTCGTTGACTCTTACTGCCATCTATCGGCTTGTCTAGTGTGAAGACACCAAGAACGATATATATGCAGGAATGTTCAATTTTAACTTTTGTTAGACAAAGACGTGGAGCATTTTGTGACGTCATTGTTGGTTGAAAATTGTCAGATACCATTTAGGTTTATAAACTTGTATTTTTCCTATTATCGGTTGTAGAAGAACTTTGTAATTTATGTTTTTAATGTTTACTTTGGTGAATCTAGACTGTTTTCTTATTTGTGTACCTACAAATAATAGTCAATTATTGTCTATTTTGATATGATTCTCTTGGTCTTGTTTTGATTGGTTGGCTATCTCCTTAGTGAGCACTTCTTGTCTCTTCTTATTGATTAAGCACACCTTGTTAGATATTCTTGCGAAAACACTATTATTTATTAATAAGAAATTACAGAAAACAGCATTACAATTAGTGCAATAGTGCATTAATTTTAAAGTTATGATAAGAGAATAGACAATTAAATAAATCAAACTCTTAAGTAAACCTATACATATATCCTATGTACTGTGTGTTCCGTCAATGAAAAAAAATCTACATCTGCCCTAATAAAAATATGAATCACAGCATTACAGAAATGTGCAAAGAGTAGAAAACAAACTATTATATGTTGCTGTGGTGTAACATAACTTGTGTAACAGTGCAGATGAAGAAGAAGAGAAAATTTTCATTCATCATTTGTCATGAGATATGTCAAAGTCAATAGATTATTAACCTTAATTTTAAAAAAATAAATAAAAAAATATGGGCAACGAACAGTCACAGCTACCTGGAATAGAAATAGAGGAAAAGGCAATAGAAGTATCTGATTTTTGGTCACAGCATTCAGCTAATATTTTAAATTCTGAAAATATAACCAATTTATCCGTATTTATTAGTGAATTGTTTGTAAATGGTTCTTTATGGTCTTCACAAACCCCATTAGAGAAATGCAGTAAGGTAAAATTTGAATAAATGACAATATAAATAATGTTGAAGTATATTTTCTGATATTTTTTAGAATCTGATGATATATCGCCATCCTTGCATTATAAAGTATGTTTCTTCGTGGCATAAGAATTCTAAATTTTATTTAGCTGTTGAAGAAGTAACGCCGCTTTCCCACATACTCCCATTGCTTAATACTTTACAAATATGCATAGGTTTACATTCAGTTTTAAAAGCTCTGCATTTCTTACATGAGAAAGCATTTACGTCACATAATAATGTATGTATTGCATCCATATACGTTACGAAAGATGGAAGTTGGAAATTAGGTGGAATGGAATATCTTTGTCGATATAAAGATCTCACATGTGACTATTTAAATAAATCTAGAACAAACAGATATAACAAAGCAATAAATCCTGATGAAGATAAGCTTCTTCAGAATAACCTTGGACGGAAGGATATTATTGACATTTATGCTTTTGGTGTACTTACATGTGAAATATTAAAGTCAAAACAAGATGGTAATGATAATCTTATATTTTAAGTTATTTCATTAATTAGTTAGATCAGTGGACAAGGGCATTGTGCAGTGTTGCCACTTGAGGTTGTAGCTCTGGTAGGGTTGGCTAACCAGAACTGGAACTGATACTTTGGAACAGGTCCGGTGGGTTGGACTAGTGGAACTGATCTCAACTAATAAATACAGTAGGTACGAATATTAGTCCGAGTACTGGGACTACTCCGAGTCCGGCTGAACTTTTTGAGATTCGAGCGATCCGGCATCGCGGCGCGTACACTTTGTAGACGTACGGACTGGTCGAACCGAACAAAACAGAACTAAACTCATTTCTCGGTTTTAAGGCACAATGGAATAGGTACATTAGAAATTTACTGGACTGGTGGTTTATAAAATGCAATGGCTGCAGGCCGGGGGATATATAGGTCCGAATACTTATCTTGGACAGCCTGCTATCTAATATAAATGTATTATAATTGATTTGGTATACTTATATTATACAATATATTACATTATTACGTATATTTCGGCATTGTCAGCTGGACTACCAGGGTAAATAATTTACACATTTACTAAAATATGAGTAGAAATAGGGTTGGCGGGAACAAATGAAATTCGTTGTAGGTGAGTGATAGGGGAGAGTACATAAGTTACGTGACGCTGATCGAGTCGATCGTGTACGTCTAGAACTAGTACAGTATGAGATTACGGAGTCCCTTTGCATCTCCTGTAATTCAGTCCAGTCCACTTTGTCTTCCAGTCCACTCAGCCGTTCACCGCGCGAGTTGGTTAGCATGGACTAGGAACTGGAACTGATTTTTGGACTAGGTTCTTCTCTGGACTGGATTAGGTCCGAACTGATCCGTAAAAATATTGGGATCAGCCATCCCTAAGCTCTGGTAACAATTTCAAGACTTAAATTGTAACATTCCGTAGCACCACACGTAATTAAACGATTGTTTAATTTACTCTGTGATATAGTAGTGTCATAGAGGTCTATTTGATTCAAGAATGAGTACATATAAGTTAATAAAAATAAACGACTGTCAAAATAATAAAATAAATTAGATATTCTTTGAAGAAACGTTAAAGTAACTAAAGTAAGTAACATAAAATGCCATAAATAAAATTCTTTGGTAAATATAAGAACAGGAGATATTGGTACTAACATAATATTGTACCTTCGAATTGTAACATATTGTTACAATTGTAACACAAAGGGCAACACTGGCATTGTGTGCCGGAATAATTCTGAACAAGTTGGAATTAGTTTTAACATGAATAGATTTTACAAAGCATTGATGTGTATGTTTATTTAACGATTTACTATTTCTCATTTCATACAGGTGGAGAAGGAATTGTTCGCCTTCCTCTTTATTTGCCTCTGGAGACACATTCAGGTCTTTAATACACTTAAATGTTCCCTACCTAATGTGGAAGTAGTCTCACAGTCATTAGTTGCAAATAATAATTATTATACTCTTCGCAAATACAAAACGAAAAGTATATTGCATTCGATCGGCACATTTCAAAAACCGGTAATATTTCTCGTAGATAAAAAAAATTCATATCATTGTGTTGGTGATCGAATTCTGAACCACTTTCAAAATGTACGTTCGTCCGCCTGTCCGCCCGTCACGTTTCTTGTAAGCACGATAACTTAAGAACGAAAAGTCCGATTGTATTGAAATTTGGACAGTAAGTTAGTGTTAGCTAGAGTAAGAACCCTATTGTTTTTGAGCAATATCGATCGATAAATAAAAAAGTTATAAATTTCTTTAAATGAAAAAAAAATTCTTTTATATATTTTGTTTTGTTTTGGAATTAAACTAAAAATCTCTAAAACTAATATTATTTACAAAAAAACTGCGAAGAGTATCCTATAGAATGTGCAACAATTATTTAAAAAGTGCAGTAAATCGGCGAAGAGTATAACAGTTAGCTTGTTATTATTAATTTCAGAAAGTAATGTACATGAATTTAAGAAATTTAGTCAGTAGCTCCAAACAATCTAACTAGAAATAAAATATTCGATAATATATATAATAAATTAAGTAATATATAGTCATAGTACACATACAGTTTCATAAATATATACAATATAAATACATGACTATATAGTACGTCATAAAAAAATCTGAAATGGTTTTTAAGATATTGGAAAATATATCCAAATGATGTATTCTTGATGTTTCGAAGTATTACTGTTATTATTGAACTTATTAAAAATCAAAAAAAACTGTCATAAAACACGGCCATGCTGTGCTATGATGCGGAGAGGCAATCACATCAGGCGGCACCATCAGGGGGGCGGCATTTCAAGTAGTGAATTACAAATTTTTACAATACTGAAAAACCTTTATGCGATATTTTTTTAAAGCCTATTAGACCAGCCTATATTGGCGCATGAGTATTGAATATATTTCGGACGCAGTTTTTTTTTTTTTTGCTGGAATTAGTTCAGGAGACACTACCGATTATGAAAATCCATGTTACCAGACGGTAACCTGATTTGATATTGTTTAAAATAATTTTGTTTATAACAAAGGGAAATATTAAATTTCTTCAATGAAACAAATTTTTTAAAAATATTTTCTGACTGATTTCCAACAAGAAATGTTCGATTACTTTTCTTTGTAAAGTTGATATTTTCAATATTGTTATATTTTATTTAAAAATAAACGCAGCCTCAAAGCTATTGCAATTTGTAACTATAAATTTTGTCAGATTGTGTACAGATGTTATCAGAAACCATACAAAAACTGAAAACTTACAGGACAATCTAGATATGAACAGATGAAAATTGCTGCTAATGAGACTGCAGAGGGCCTTGAATGCAGCACAGAATTTTCGATCAAAACTGAAGTTAGAGCTAGAAGGAAAAGTATCAATTTGATTACGAAGTTATCGACGAATCCTTAACAGAAGAGAATACATTTAAAAGAAACTTTTTTAATTATGTTCCTGACATTAATTCTCTGAATGAACGATTCTCGCTTAGCATAGCAACAAATTTCAGTTTTTATATGACATTTCAATACTAAAAAATATACATGACAAAATGTTAGAAAATTATTTTACGAATGTCCAGTCAATACTTTCTGTCGAAATAATTCAGATTTAAATGCAAAATGCAACTGATCTTCGAGAAGAATTACATGATGTATCCCAAATGTTACCATCACCTATGAAATCTTTTGATGTTTTAAGTTATTTGTGCAAAAATTACTTAACTGCTTTGTAGTGTAACTACTTTGTATCCTGTATCCGAATACAATTATCGCACTGAGGATTTTATTAACACTCCCTGTCTCTGTAACCAGTGGGAAAAAAGGTTTTCTAAATTAAAATTAATAAAAAGTGATCTAAGAAATTCATTGAGCCAAACAAAATTTAAAGATATATCACTGATATCGATTGAATCCAAATTGGCTGCAAGTGTAGATTATACATCCTTAATAACGAATTTGCCAAACTTAAAGTTAGAAGAGTAAACTAGCTGTAGTAAACGTGAATTGTAGGTTGCTGATATTAATTATTTTTAAATTATTATTTTATTAGAGGAAATATGTTTTTATTTTTATATACAAAACATAGTATTTCATGAATATATTTTACTGATGACATAGAATATTTAATTCTTTAAATGCAGTTTTACATGATTCCCTACGTTTGATCCCAGCTAATATGTGAATTGCGTACTTTTGTACAAAAAAACTGTATGCTCCTGTAAAAAGATCCAAAGTATAGTCGGCGAACAATTGACCTATTGCTGTGTTTACTCACTGACCGACCTTAGCACGTAACAGATCTTACTCAGTTTGTTACAGAGATATATTATGTGCTCTTTCCAGTTTAAGTGGCTATCAGTGATTATACCCAGAAATTGACTAGAAGTTGCATATTAATAGTCTCATCTTCAAGCAATATTGATCTATTTGGTCGATATGTCATGTTTAATTTAAATATACATGTTTTGTCTTTATTTATTGATAGTTTGTTTTTATTTACCTAAAAGCGTAGTTCTTCGAAAATATTCCATTTTTTTGTATTCTTTTCAGCATTAGTCTCTGAATCTATAAAATTAGTATCATCAGCATATGACACTTGTAAGGATCAAATTTCTTAAGGCACTTCGCTAAATCGTTCATTAACAGCATAAATAAACTTGGACCTAAAATGGACCGTCGTGTTCCCCAATCTCACTCTTTGCAACATCTGATTTGGATTTGTTAACTTGCATTCTTTATTGCTTATTTGTGACAATAAAATATTGTCTCTGGATGGTGCATCCTAGTTATTGTGTGCTGAATATGTCCTGCTCTTAGATTTTCCTTTACCCAGCTTGGAAGGAGTTTAGGTGCAATACAGAAAACATAATATGGAGCCATAGATGAGGTTTTGTTTTGATAACGAATAATTTTCCAGTTATTAATTAAAATTCACTAGTTGTAAAGCTTAAGTGAAAAAAATAATGCTTCCGATCCAGCATAGCTTATATGTAAGGGTTTCTACCCCAAATAAGAGAAAAAGATCAGAATTTATTATGAATTTATTGCCATGCATATACTGAATCAACAGCAGTATATTATATTCTGACTGATGCGCATCTTAGCTGGCGCCACTGTCTCGATTCAGGATATGCGTCCAACATTTTCTTGAAGGGTAGAATATATAACAACAATTTGTAGGGAATTCATCCATCTTTATGGACATCTTTTCAAGATTGCGGCAAAAGCTTAAGCTTTTAGAGAGTGCAAAATTACAATGGGACTTCTGAGATCCAATTAAATTAAATAGATTGAAATAAATTCCAACTTTTTCAAAATTACTCTCGCATTTAGCCAATTTATGCCATTGTTACAAGGCTCATTTTTGTGTACCTTCAGTTTTTATATTTTTATTAGGGATGCACCGGGACCGAGTAAATACTCGGTATGCCGGATGTCTGGCCCATTTGAAGGGAAATCCAGTTTCATCGGATAGCAGAACAGTACCCGGCCGGGAATCGAGTAGTCGCAAAATAAATGTAGTTATTTTTTAAAGGTTTCATTTATAAATTTGAAACAAAAGGAATACATATAGCCAACAAGATTATCACATAATTTTTAACATTTTATGTTGTATGTATAAAACCAACTAATAAAAAAACAATAAACATTAAGTTGAAAAAAATCTTATGTAATCGGTGCATCATTAAATTAGCTCTAGTATGCATAATTTAACAGAGGGATGCCGTTATGATGCGAGAAAATCAGTTCTTCCCCATGTACTGCAAAAATACTATTTCCTTCCTCATCAAATTCGTTTTTAGCTTCTGATAATATATTTTTCAGAATAAACACTATTGACTATTAATGTGTGTCAGCTGTCGAGTCAACTAGGTAGTTACATTATGTCAACTTTCTCTCTCTCTCATCTGACGTGATTGTTCGGCGAATACCTGGTTCCCAGTATCCGGCCTAATGATACCCCTTACCTACTGTAAATTTCAGGTGAAACCCGGTACCTGGAATTTATAAAACTATTACCTGGTGCATCTGCACTTTTTATTAATAAAATAATAAAAAGTAAAAGTTTAAAAAGGAGTGTGTTAAACCCATAGAAGGTTATTATTTAGAGAAGAAACTATTACATATAATTTTCTTAAAATAGGTGAAGTCTGAGTAATGATTCAACTCAATCCTAGGTCAAAGATAACTTGTAACTTTGTCACGTCTATGTGTAGTAAAATGAGGTAGAATTAATATTTAATTAGTTGCTAGTGCATTAAAAGAAAATGATTTTGTATTGTGTTTTAGATGAAATTCCCACTTTATCGGCATTTCAGGAGTATTGTAAAAATGATTTGCAAACCCCTGATCTATTGGAACGACCAAAATTAAGTTCCGTACTAGAGCATGAATTCTTCAACCATGAATTTATTATCATACATTCATTTTTGGTGGAATTGCCATTAAAGTCAGATGAAGAAAAAAAGCAGTTTTTTCAAACTCTAGGAGAAAAATTAAAACGTTTCGATGAAGTAGTAATTGCTAGCCAACTAAGTGGGCTACTGTTATCTCGAATGGTTCTATTAAATAAAGTTGCTCAAGATAATTTATTACCTGTTCTATTAACTCCACGCTATGGTTTGTATTTAATAAGTTATTAATTAGTAATTTAAAAAAGAACATCTGGGCATGTCCCCTGTGTCTCATAATCTGTGTTTTAGGCAAGGAGGAACCATCAGAGGTCATATTTTCTGCAGACACTTTTAAAAAATTCCTTTCCCCAAAATTGCTTGAAATTATTAGTGTACGTGATGCGCAAATTCGATTGCTCCTACTGAAATATTTTTCCAATTTTATGCATACGTTTACTAAGGAAGAATTGCAGACATGTGTTTTACCAGAGGTAAGAAGTGTTGTGTCTGTGTCACTTTTGTACAAATTTCAATAAAAAATGAAATTTGAATTTGGAAAAAAAATTATCTGTACACACAGTTGTGCATACAGAAGTGCACATATTAATTCATGTATAGTATAATTACTGAAATTGTAAAACGGAAAACTTCTGAATTCTCATCTAGTTAATGAATTGACCTAAAACCTTCTGTAATGACTTTTAAAACTATGTAGAATAATGTTGAAAAGAAAAAAATGTTTTTCAGGTCGCTGATTACGAATAGGTAAGAGATATGTAGAAAAATGGCCACATCAAAACAGAAACTGCGGTAACTGTTATTTATGTTTATTTTATACGTTAGATAAAATTAAACTTATCAATAGAAGATAATTATCATTTTTTAACAAAAAAGGTCTATCATAATCTAAGAACTAAATTTAATATCGCTTCATCAGCTTCATTTTTGAATTCTGTTATTTGTTCATTTAATGCAATAGTTTTTGAATTATTTGCAAAACAGGTTTTTTCTCCAGTAACTTTGTGGAGTTTTTCTTTAATTTAAAGTGTATTTTCTAAAATGAGCGCTTTAAAAAACCTAAAATACTGTATATTAGTAAAAGCCAATATGAATTTTTAACATTTTCATTCTATCGTCGATGACATTAGGAAAATCCTAAACTTTTCTTTCAAACATTTACAATATACTCATTATATCGCACAGAACTTTCCCATTTATTAGCCACCTATAATTTATTATTTTTTTTCTGTGGATAACCGTTTTGTATATTTTTTAAAAGCTTTTATTTAATTTGCAATGTTAGTGTGTTATTTTGTTTAGGTCAAATCTGGCAAGCTGAATTAGAACTGCTGTCTTATGACATTTTCAGCTGTATAATGTATACATTATACCTATTATACCCACTTTTACACCATTTCAAGGGTTTGTTGGCTTTCAATCACCTAGCAAGACTATTGCCCTTAGTATCCTATCACTTACATTTAATGCAGATACTCTCAAAACAGTGTATTATGCTAACTTTTATTCTACATACAAGTATGGAAGTGAAACTTGGGGTGGTTCCACTGATGTATACAAAATTCATATAGTGCAAGAAATTGCTGTACGAAAAATTATCACTTGTAATCTCCCAAGTGCTTGAATTATTGCCGGAAATTTTTCGAGTACATGAATTTTCTTAAAAAATTCATGTACGAGAAGAATTTCCTGCAATTAATTCAAGCACGCGGGGGATTCGGTAAGAAAATTTCACACGAAAATAAATTGAATAAATTCTAATTTCAACTGACGATTATTCTAAGACATATCACCCATTTTAGTTTCAAGAAATTACTGAAAATTGTTTAGGACAACTCTATTTGTATGTTATGGAAAAAGTTTTATTCACTAAAATAGGTTTCTTTATATATTTTCATGTTTTATACACATATAGTAGCACAGTTTCAGCACGTATAACTTGACAGAGATGGCTTTGAAAGAAAACGTCATTAGTTATTTATCATTATTTCATTGGCAGTTTAACCAGTTTAAGCTCAATATTTCTTATCGTTGAAGTTTTTAAAGTATAAGATTATAGACTATGGAAAAAGAACATAATATTTCTCGTTTAATATGAAAAATAGAATTCCATTTTTATGTAATAGCAAATGACAAATATGATCATATGCCAATAATTTGACAGAAAAATTTCCACTTATTAATTTCGTTCAGGGTACCCTGGAGGATGAAAAGAAATTTTTTGGGTTGCCATGGTAACGACACAAAGACAAACTTTTGATTGGCTAAAAAGGTGACGTGTGAAATTTTCAAAAAAAAGTTTAACAAGTCCTATAGGGGATGTTTCAAAGAAAATGCCATGCTCACAGTTCTAGGCATATATATTTAATCCTCTTTAAAAATGAACAAAGTTGACTTTAAACCGTCTCAATTTAGTCATTATGAAACCAGAAGTAAAGAAAATATATGTACATTTCCTAAACACTGTCTAACTCTCACCGAGAAGGGACCCTACTACGCAGCAATAATTTTTTTTTTAATACTCCCTACAAGCCTCTCAAGATAATTTTCATCTAAACATTTTCAAGAAGCAAGCTTTCAAGTATATTTGTGGTATTGGGCCTTACTCTATTCAAGAATTTTTAAATTATAAATTGTGACAATGTTTTTTGCTTATATCTTGTGTATATAGAATACACAAGATATAAGTAAAAAATATTACATAATATACTATGCTATACGGAAAAGTTTATCCCATTATTATAGAGGAGGTTGCCCCTAAAGAAAAAAAGGTTTATAATATCGGACAGAGTGATAAACGAAAATTTTGAGATGTTTTACATTCAATTTGGTCAATTTCATGCAAAGTTATGAAAGTTGCAAAAAGAGGCGGACTTTGCGGTCGCTCTTTTAGATGATCCGTCATTTACAAAAACAGCTACCGGGTGCATCCCTAGTACAGAAAAAATAATTTTCAAATTATAACAATTTTATTCTCTATCAGATTCAGTGATTAAATTTTTATTATATTGTCCATTCTTCTAGAATGGGTGGGAACCACCTACAAACAAAATACCAACATTGCAAGTTTTTTAAAAGAAATTTACATAGTTTTATAAGCACATTACAAAAGAAATCTTGAAAATTAGAAAGGTTAGGTGTCAGTGGTAATATATTGAAATGGATTAGCAGTTATCTTAATGGTCGGTTATAATGTGTAAAATATGGTAGTTTTCTATCATCATTGATTAAAGTAACATCAAGAGTTCCTCAAGGATCTCACATTGGTCCTCTATTATTTAATCTCTTTGTGAATGATTTAGCTTCAGTAATAGAAAATAGTAATTTCCTAATGTTTGTGGATGATTTAAAAGTGCTCAGAGTAATTAAAGATATTTCTGATGCTGAATTGTTGCAAAGTGATTTGGATTGTTTGTCCCATTGGTGCGATGAAAATGTCTTACATTTAAATGTGAATAAGTGCTATAAGATTACATTTGCAAGAATAAACTCGCCTTATAGTTATCCTTACAAAATTAATGATAAAGTGTTGCACGAGACCAATCACGTAATAGATCTGGGAATTGATCTTGATAATAAACTGTCTTTATAACATCCATATATCGGGTGTAACAAGATCATGGTATACCTCGCTTTTCTCTAGTTTTGAAGATGATTGATTGAAGTTTGGAATATACTACATACATAATAAGCGGCACTTTTTGACATACAATTGATTTTTTTCACTTCCAGTTTTGCCGGAAGTGGCACTAACTTTCGATTTTTAAATGGAAGGCCCTATATATTATTGCATTTTTGAATTCTGCATAATTTTCTGAATCCAACGATGCCAAATTAACTCTATATTGACGAATAAAGTAGATGTGGCTAAAGATCATATATTCTCGTTACAAATAAACAACGCCGTTATTACTGATAGCAAAGCAATATGCGAAGAGTTAAATGATTACTTTACCATCGGCCCTAAACTTGCAGCTAAGCAACCTAGTAAACCAATCGATATCTGCAAAGAGTTTTCCTCACCAACAAGTATGTTTTTCTTACCCACAGATCCAGAAGAAGTGGCAGAAATTATAGATAGGATGGATCCAAACAAAGCCTCCGGTATAGATGATATTAGGGTAAGAGACATCAAGGAATGTAAAAGTGCAGTGTCCAGTGTGTTGTGCAAGGTAATCAACCAATCACTAAGCAGTGGTGAAATTCCAGATGTGCTTAACATGGCAAGTCACACCGCTTTATAAATCTAACGACAAGCAGTTACCTAGTAATTACAGACCAATAAGTGTACTTCCAGTCATGTCCAAAATTATAGAAAGGATTGTGAACAACAGACTTAAATGCTATTTATCTTCCCTAAATTTCCTATAAGATCGGCAATATGGCTTCTGTGAGTCCAGCGACACAAGTGGTGCTGCTCTTGATTTGATATCAAATATTCAAATAAAATTAGATAAAAAAATGAAATGTGCACTTGTGTCGCTTGACCTGTGTAAGGCCTTTGACACCGTCGATGATAGCTTACTTATTGATAAACTCGAAAAGCTGGGAGTACGGGGTAACTGCCGTAGATGGTTTCAAAATTAACTTAAAAACCGAAAGCAGTGTACATGCATAGGTGAAACAAAAATCTCTGAAAAGACGGTACTGTGTGGTGTCCCCCAAGGTTCCACCTTGGGCCCACTCTGTTTTTAATACATGTTAACTTTGCGTCAAAACTGGATTTAGTATGTGATATGAGGCTGTATGCCGATAACCCTTCTTGTTTACTATGATACAGACATCAACATTTTGAAATCCCATATATCTCACGACTTGTCAATGCTTTCAACTTGGTTAATTCAGCATAAACTAACCTTCAATCTTAGTAAATCAAGCTATATATGATTATATCAAATTAAAAAATTGGAAATGAAAACCCGATTTGGGGAAAAATAGTGTACTAAATTGACATATTAATAAATTCATTATTAGTAGTACTAATAAATGGTACCATGGTACCGATATGGTTCCATTAGAAAAAATTGAGTTTTGCCCCGAAAACAATTTTGGTGAATTCTATTTGCTCATAAATCACGTAATTCAGTGTTTTTAAGAGGATTTCGATTTTTGTAGCATTACACGGGTCATATAGAATATCGGAACCTTCATGGCACACTTAAATGGAAAACTAAAAATTATATTATAAAAAAAAATGATGTTTTAAATGTCACTTATTTGGCATCGTTGGATTCAGAAAATTATGCGCAATTCAAAAATGCAATAATATATAGGGTGTTCCATTTAAAAATCGAAAGTTGGTGTCACATCCGGCGAAAACGGAAGTGAAAAAGAAAAGCAATTGTATGTCAAAAAGTGTCGCTTATTATGTATGTAGTATATCCTAAATGTCAATCAATTATCTTCAAAATTAAAAGAGAAAAGGGGGTATACCATGATCCTGTTACACCCGGTATATGGAATAATATCAAAGTCATTGAAAATGATGGGCTTCATTCAAAGATCTGGGGCAGATTTTTCTGTCCACAGTCTTAAATTGTTATACTGTTCATTGGTACGTTCAGTATGGAAATATTGTTATACTCTGGTGTCCTAAATATAATATTCATATTAACAATTAAGGTGTTCAAAAAAAATTCTTAAGGTTTTGTGCATTTAAGTTGGTATTTGAGAGATGAATATAATTATGATGACCTTCTTGCTTGGCTTAATATTAACACATTAGAACATAGAAGATTGGAGGCTGATATGTGCTTTCTGCAC
This sequence comes from Stenurella melanura, assembly GCA_963583905.1. Taxonomy (NCBI): domain Eukaryota; kingdom Metazoa; phylum Arthropoda; class Insecta; order Coleoptera; family Cerambycidae; genus Stenurella; species Stenurella melanura. Next base: position 47,681,219 of record OY757313.1, read on the forward strand.
AAAATATTTAATGGTTATATTCAGTGCCCAGACCTTACTAATATGATAAAAATTCATATGATTGAATATGATAGAAGAAATCGTAGTTCGGATATATTTCATGTACCTTTTCATCATACCAGTTATGGACAATAGCTAGAATTTTAAGTACTGCTAATGCAATTCAAAATAATGTAGAACTTTTTGGATCTTCAACTTTATTTTTTAAGAAATCAATCAAATAAGTGTAACCACTTTATATTATTTCTACAATGTCTGATATATGTTGTGTATTCAAACTATGTTACTCTAAATAATAAATAAAAAAATTCGTATGCTAGATGAGAATTTTGAGTAAATTTTATATCCTTATAATTTTGTTTTAGCTCTTGGTAGGAATTAAAGACACAAATGATCATTTAGTATCCGTAACCCTAAGAACATTAGCAGATCTGGTACCAGTATTAGGAGCAACCACTGTTATTGGTGGTAAAAGGGCTAGGTTGTTTAATGATGGTAGACCAACAACACATCCAATTAGAAAATCGAAATTTTTAAAATCTCTCAGCACTGTACCACATGCGGTGCCTCCACTTTTACATGGCACTTTGAGTGCAGAAATGAACCATTTAATTGAATTACCCGAACGGCCAAGACCAGATGGAGAAGAAGGTGAAACATCAACGGATGAAATAGAACAATCGGTTGATGAAGATTTGGACAACTGGGAGGATTGGGATGTCAATGAAAACAATCACTACTCATATAATCATGCACCGGGATCCGCCCGCTCAATAGATAGCAGTATTGAGTCGGAAAGTACACCATATTTCTTAAATCAAAATTTAAATTCGAGCGAGAGTGTTGGAAGCAAGAATAATATATCTGAAACAAATATAATACAATCAAAAAGGATAATTCCCGATATTTCAGAGCTCGATATAAAAAGTAACATAAATAGTGATCAGAATAATGCAGATTTTGACTTCTTCCAAGATATGGAACCCGTAATAGATACCTCTAATAAGTTTTTAATTGATGAAAGTAAATGTGATATTATTTCAGACCTCAGTAAGGAAGTTAGCACTAAGCTTAAGCTTGCATTGAATATCAGTGATGTTAATGAGGAGGGATGGGGAGATGGCGACTGGGAATGAATATAGATTTTGTTTAGAGACTGTATTGTATAATGTTTTATTGTATGATTTTGTACAAAACGTTTTAATTTATGTATAATTATATTCATATTCAGCTAATATATTAATTATAATGGTTATCATTTGTTTCAATACCAATTTATTTCACTAAGAACCATACACTAATCTTATGGCAAAGTGGATGTCCGTCGAATTGGCTGAAATTTTCATGTTGTAATTTACGTGATTTTGATGAACTCTTAACCCGGACCATCAGTCTGAGAGACCGACATGGTAAATTTAACCACCGCCCCTGTCGACACTACTAACCTCGCCGCTCGTGACATCTTCTGTTTGAGTCTGTTGACTAAGTATAGAGGCTGGCAAATTTTTTCTCACACACGTCTTCACGGTAAATGACACCTTTCAATAAGTCAGTCAGTCTGACAGACCGGTCGTCCGGGTAGTGTATAATATTGTTGACAGTGTGATGGTTCGGATCGTACGTGTACGGTATTAATTTATTTTGTTCTAAGAGTCTTTTGATGTGTATGAAATATGTGCCAGTCTGTCAGGTTGATTATTACTATAGTACGTAGAATATGTTTGTAATGTTCAAACTATTTATAATGACTTTCGGCTGTGTAAAACAAATAATGTTTATTTTCATTATTATACTTTCTTCTAATTATTCTAATGATGTACTGAAAGGATATTAAAATTTAATATTTCATCTTATTACAACTGTAAACAGAACCCCATCATGTTAAGACTAGGAAGGTTATACTAGTACACCTGTTACCATTAATGAGGGACATGTAAATAGAGATGTTCGTCATTACGGTACCCACACCGATTGTCTCAGAAACGTTATGGACTGTCAAATATAAGCCGTGAATAGATCGACTGGTCAATCAGGACGTTGGGAATGTTTACAACTCAAGTACCTCAGACGATGATTATCTCAGCGATAAACAAACTAATACACTTTATGTATCTAGGGATGAGTTCTTTGATGGGAGAAACAAAATATCTGTGGGTAATGGTCAATTTTTCGTATAAACGAGTCATTTTATTTGTATCGAACAAGAGCATTTTTCTATCAGAAAATCAATTAAAGAATTTAAAAATGTCATCTAAATTTAAAAGAAATATTATCAAAACTTAGGGATGAAAAGTATTTAGGGGTGCTCCAACAAGATTTCACTTCTGAATCAACGATACCTACTTACTAGTTGTACTGTTAAAATATTATTACAATTGACAAAGTAGTTTAGAAGCTTTCAGGAAAAAAATTTACAGGTACTTTTAGAGTAATTTTGACTCAAACTATATGCTCCCGAAGTGTTGCCCCATAGTCCTGGGACATCCTGTATATCTAAAAAATAACCAAAGGGAGATTATACTATATAGTACATTAGTTCTAGGAATATGAAGTGAACATGTTTCACTGTGTCTTGAAGCATCACAAGGAAATGCTATTGTGGAGATCTTTAAACTTAATGTATGTGTGAATAATTGTATGCAAAAATAATAAACCGAATAATCCTTTTCTATCAAAGTTAAAAGTAGATATAAGAATATCATGGGGAAATCCTTGAGTGCGATAAAGCCCAAGCGTTTTGAAATATAAGTCTCCTAAGAAACACCATTGAATGTTTTTGATTACGGAAATGTAACAGGTACAGATTGCAATTCATGTACATAATTGTATGTTGATAGAGATGAACAATAACATACATTAATCGATATTTTTGACAAATCCTAATGATTTAAAAGTTGTAATAGTTAACAAAATTCAACTTTGGGTTAAAAAGAACATTATAAAGTCTTTAACATTGATTACTGTTCCGGTTATCAGTTTCCATATCGTAGAAACATTCTATGAGATATTTACAAATGTTTTTTTTTTTTAATATGTAATACTAACTTATGCGTGTGGTTATACTCACGTGGATCTCCATTCTTTTCCCACCGCCTCCTCTCCTATCTCAGCACCTTTTCATAGCATTCCCACATCATTTCCTTTATTTTCTACACTTTTCCTACCTTCCCACCATCTCTTACTTTTGTGCCAAATTTCCCCACTTTTCACCACAGCTCAGAACTGGGAGCCTAGTGCTAAACATGACCACAATATGCATTTGCTAAAATTGCTGATTTTGTAGCTTTTGAAATTTGATAACACCAACTAATTTAGAAATTATCATTTATTATATGCTTTGAAATAACAAAAATACATTTACTGAACAATTAGGCACAAAACATTCAAAATCCACTGCCAGAACCATAAGTCTTATCCCAGGCTGTATATTGTTCCAAATCTTTTGGCGACACACTTGATTTTACTCTATTAAAAGCCTTTTCAAAATCTTCCATTATAAGTGGCCGAACCTATAACAAACAAATATCTGTGGATTTCATATTGTCAATTTATGTGAGAACTTTACCTCAGCCGCTTGAATATGTTCTATTAAACTCGTATCTATAGATCTTATTGGACCCAATGATGCCTCTGAACATAAATTTCTAATATCTGCTCCCGAGTAACCATCAGAGGAAGAAGCTATTTGCTTGAAATGTTCTTCACTTAACTGGTGCCTCTCGGTAGAAATTAATTTGTTGACCAGCTGTAGTCGAGCCTAAACAATAAATAGCAGAAATGATTTGATGACTTCTGGAAATGAAACTGAGTCTTTTTTTACCATAAAGCAAATAAAATATAATTTACGAGAGGTAATAGATGTAAACAAACTTGCCTGTTGGTCATCATCAACATACAAATTCCATTTTGCATGCAATAGGGTATATTGTAAATTAATAAGAGAAGCGGACCTTACACAAAACCTCATGCAATTCCATTCTTTCTGATAAATTACCATAACTCAACTTAGCTATATGATACTTTTGACAGTGGTAATTTCTAAACCACTGAAGTAAAACATCATCGACTCTAAATCCTTAAGATTATTAATTATTAAAGAAGTTCAAAACTGACACTATCAAATATCTTGGACATATGTGACAGTGTCAAAACTGTATCTTCAATAATATCTTGAACCCTAAGAACGGTCCATCTGTAACTGCTAACAATGAGATGCTACTGTTGAAATTTTTACGAAAACCTGACCAAAAGAGCAAGCAGTATTTTAGTGTTTATTAGCTGTCTATAAAGGACTATACCTGGTCATTTTGTGGTTAAAACATCTATTTATCTATCAAAGTTTCATTAATAGGCTTGTTTAAATACTCACTTCAAATTCTGGCAACGGAATATACAGTCGCTTAACAAAACGCCTTCGAGCAGCTTCATCCAACTCTTGTGGTCGGTTTGTGGCACCAATGACAAGAATTTTTTCGTCATTGTCTGTTGTTGCACCATCCAATTGAACCAGAAACTCCGTTTTAATCCTGCGGGAACTTTCATGCTCCGTATCACTTCTCTGAGAAAGAAGGGAATCTATTTCATCGATAAATATAACCTGAAAATGCAGTTTGTTTAATTGTTATGAATTTATGTAATATTGTGGCTTTATCCACTTCTTGCAATGAAAGGATTAAACCATGATTATTAAGTTGTACTCACAGCAGGCTGATGAACTCGTGCAACTGTAAACAAAGCTCTAACCATTTTTTCTCCATCTCCAACCCACTTAGAAGTTAGAGAAGATGCACTAATACTAAAGAAAGTGGATTTACTTTGTGAAGCTACGCATTTACCTACAAATTTCAAAAGCCAATTATCATATGAATGTATTAAAACTTGCGAGTTATAGTGTGGTTTTATTACAACTTTACAACTATGATATAGCTTTACAAATTTTACTATATAGAAGAGTTTTCATTCAGGTTTAAAAACTCTTATGATACTGTACTATAACTTTATGGAGTCCAGTTATATTAAAGATCCATTGTAATATTCTCCGATCAAAGAAATTTCTTTGATCGGAGCTTGGGACTAATTAAAAGCAAACTGGTCACAACAATATGAGCAAAACAAATTAAATATTTTAATCTGTCTGTTTGTCTAAATACATTAGAATGTGAAAATTTTTTGATAAAAGCATCTTGAGACTAGTCTGATACTTTGCATTTTATATAAACTTTTAAGATGAATAAATTACTACTACTACTACTACTATATTATTATGGCTGTTATCTGCAGCTGTAAAGGCCAACCTGTAGCCACAAATGTGGAAAATATAGTTTAGCTGCCAAACCACATTTCTTTAACTATAAAGTATGCAGCGCAACCAAAAGTTACAGCTAATATAGAAATCCAACTAACAATTTTGTAGCCATTTGGTTGATAAATTATGTTTTGACAGCATTATAGCGGTAAAGATATGTGGAATAAAGTTTTTTGATATTTCAAAGGCAAATTACAGCAAAACGGTGGTTATCCCAATGTTTCTACAGCCAAAATTTGTCTGTGTAATCTTTATGGTTCACATACTGTGCTACTTGTATCTTCTGAGGCATATCGTGAAAACAGCTACAGTTAACTATATGTTTTGTTAATATTTAAATATCGGTAAACTGATCATAATTTTGTTGTAAAAGTGATTTGACTTTTGTAAAAAGGGCAAAAAGTTTTTTGACAATTTCAGTTCTATTATAGAAAATTAATTTGTCACTATTATGTGTAAAATAAAATATTAGGTACCTATTAATGTTTTTCCTGTACCAGGAGGTCCAAATAATAGAATTCCCTTTGGTGGTCTCCGGAGTCCCGTAAATATATCGGGCCTTAACATAGGCCATACTACCGCTTCTTGAATTGCTGTTTTGGCAAATGACAAACCTGCTATATCGTTCCAATGTATATTTGGCCCACAATCCATGATTTCTGATTTAATTAGTTCGACCATTTTAGGCTCTATGTTTTTTAATCGCTCATCCACATCTGAAGGCCAGTCTTCACTTTTTATTTCTTCATTGCTTAAAAACAAAATATAATTCAAAATTTGTTTCCTAATTTTTATCAACATCAAGAATAGCTTTTTACACCATTCACAGATGTTGTTACAAGAATAACCACACAATAAAATGTAGAGAGTTTCATCATCAATAAATGACACACTTTTTACCAGTTTTCTTAATCATTATCTATTCAAAACATTTAGATTGTCTTCTCCAATATACATTTTATGTCCGATCAACGCAGTTATTTATAAACAAAAGAATATTTAACACTATAATTATGATATACATTGTAATACCATCCGAACTAAAGAGAGTTAATAAATTATGTATAAAAAAAAGTAAAAAAAAAAACATCGCTCCAGAAAGTCTATTATAGCTTTGATGAATTCTTTGTCGATACAATAACATAATACTAATCCCTTATTCCTTCTTATTCCGTATATTTATTTTTAGTACTTTCTGTTTCTGAGTGTTTTTATTGTATCTAAGTATATATGAATCACAAGACACAAATAATTTTGCAAAAAATTAATAGATGTGAAATCCATCTATAGTTCTTATTACAATGATTACAATCATTTAAACCGTAAAATGTTCCATGAAATTCCAAGCCAAACATAGAGGAAGATCGAAATGATTTAGTACACGGTTAAAGTTTAACAGAGACTGAAAGTAATGGCCCTTAGAATTAAAAACATAATTATACTTTAGTACTTCAAACATGAATACAAGATCAATGTACGAGATGGACCCTTCTATGTGATATTTGCTAATATTTTGCATGATATGTACTCCCTCCTCATCTTTAACGTGTTACATATTTTATGGATGGTATCTGGGTGGACTGGAGGGAAATTGTTCAATGTGTGGACACTTCATAACATAGAGGCTACCAGAAGTTACAAATTCTGGCACTATGATGAATGCAGTGTATTCAAGTTGACGTGAATGATGAGATGAACCGTTGAGAAAATAGAAACAAGTTGTTATTATTTATTACCTATGGAGTTTCTTATATGAAATAAGCTACAGGAAGAACTTTGAAATAAACATACTCGAACATGTTTTGTATAACATACTAAAAACATGGGCCTCATAGAATCACTAAGGGAGTCTTCACTTAATGTTGATAAATTGATATTCAGAAAATGTTTCTTAATGTACTAGATGATATATGGTTATTTGGCGAAACTTTTCGAAATAACCCATTATCTCCAGTGTCTATTTTAACATGATGAGAAACTTAGCTACAGGACTGTCATACTCTTAACGCAACTGTTGTCAAATTAATAGCATAGCTGTTAAATTCAGATGACACAGTTGCTATTGCATAGACTCAATGGACATTTATGGATACAACTGTCCAAAAAAAGTTTATTGGAAATTTGTTATGTTACTTTGTTCTAAAATAACACTTCTACATAAGAAAATTAATTTTGACGTATTTAAAAATTACCTCTCATTGTTGGATAATAATGGCGAAATAAATTTGCTGTTAAGATTTCTCCTTGTGCCCAGTTTCCTCTTTTGTCCTACCGTATTATTGGAGAATATATTTTGTTGGCCACTAGAATTTCCGTATTTTTTAGCATTTTGTTGTTGCAATTCATCTTTGGCAGTTCTAAAGCTATTTGGGTAGTTTCTCGAGCCAGAATCATCGTTCATTTTTCTGTAATTATTTTGTTTGCTGTTTGTTTCTGGATATCTGTTTTCGTTTTTAAATTGTTGCCTTTCTTTTAAAGGATTTGGTTGTGAATAACGGGATTTTATCTGCTTTTGTTCATGGTATGCTTCTAGAAATTGGTCCAACTCACTTTCACTTGGTGATTCTGAAATGTCGCAGTAACTCTTTTTTGTTTTAGAACATGAAAGAGGTTTTATTAATGATTTCACATCTATTTTATCTAAACCACTTTTAAAATTTTTAGATATTGGTTTATTTGACTGGGAAAGGAGGCTTTTTAACTGTCCGTCATAAATATTCTTATCATTTAATAACACAGTTTCTGAATATTTGCTTAACTTCGAGTCTAGTATATTACATGTGCTGCTATTGCTTAGACTGAAAAATATGTAATATTAATTTAAAAATAAAATAATTTACTTACATTCTTAATAATCCCCTTTTAAAAATTAATGACATTATTTAACCTGTGCTTTTATCCCAAGTATTCATACAAATTACTACCCAGATAGAAATGTTTCAGTAGTTTGGTGGGAAAATACTGCCACTATCTTGGCAGAGTTTTGGCAGATTTTAATATATCTGTTGTAACACTGTGCTGCAAAAAACTTCGCAGTATTCTTGTGGGATGACACTAATTATTTTTGGTATCTTGGAGATATGACCCACTGAACAAGAGCCTCAGTGGACATTAGCACTGTACTAATTCCCTGACACTTCTATTTGGGAAATAACTCAAAACATTTCTTAGCTTTTGAATTTAATACTTTTTCACATAAGTTAGGTACCGTTTTTATATAACTACCTATATAACTATCTTGCTTGTAAAATGTATGGATTTTTTATTGTCAGCAATACAATTTGTCTTTGAAATACCTTTTACAAGAAACCTTTAACGTTTGAGCTATACATTTTCTTTGAATATCAGCAGATTTGCCAGCATCCACATTATCGTCTTGAAATAGTATTTGCTGATAGTTGGATAGGTATAAATTACTCAAGTCCGTTGAATTCATTCTTAAAATATTTAGTACTGTACCAGATTGACCTAAACTGAGATTAAGATATTTTCTTCTTGATCTGAGGAACTAAAGAATTTTTGTTTTTAAATTTATATTAACATAACCCTATTTTTGATTATAATTTTAAAACGCACCACCATAGAGGATTAGATAGATTGACAGTACATTCAATTTTCAATCAGTTTCAGTGTCCAGCGCCTACTGCTAGTTGAACTTAGAACTAATTCCTTCCGACACCACCTTAACTTATAGTCTGTTCACAGATCAAGAATTAAACATTTATTTAGTGTAGTTTATCTATGCATTTATTATAATCTGTGAGTCTGTTGATAAACCAGGAGGAGTAAACATGAAAGTTCCATGGTAGAAATAATGTTTCTACCATGGAAAGTTCCATTTTCCATTCACACTATAAAAGTAACTAGAAAATACACTAAAACCTTTTTGGCGTTTTGGGCAACCAACAATACACGACTACAGTGTTTTTGTGTGTATTTTATTATATTATATAATGCATTGACCTCAAGGTGTTTTAAACAGCGTCCATGCCATTTACGCAATATAAACACACCAAGTAATTAGCCAATTTTACCTTCAGGTTTATACGAAAGGGATTAAAAACTGATATATATATAATGAGCAAACGATAAAATGGAAATTATAACCAAATATTTTATGACATGAAATTAAATTTTTTTACAATATATCAAAATTGTGTAAAACTGGGGAGGGCCTGTCCAGTCACAGATGTATGATTTAGCGCGTTAAATTTAAAACACTCCTCCTGGTTTAGAAACAGACTAGACTATAGACATCCAGCCTGTCATCACACTTTCAAGAGACGTAAAGAAAAAAATCATTACTTTACGACATTTGTATTTTGCATTGTACACTTAACTACAAGGTAAATCGTACAACTTACAACCAATAAGTGAGCGTAAATATGATATATACAGATGCTCCTATCCCTTTATGACCCTAGGTCTGAGATCTGTCAAACTGCTGTAGATAATTTATATACAGGGTGTTCCATATAAGTGGACGAGCATGATATTCTCCTGTATATATTTTGAGCCGCTGAATCCGATGCCGCAGTCAGATTTGCTCCACACGTCGGGAATTATCTCTAACCTCAATAAATTGCTAGAAATCAGTTAAAATCTTAATAAGGAGGTGGATTAGTGAAAAATCCACACGTGACGTTACTATACTAGTGCTCTTTAATTTGAGACCGACAAATATTCTCGGATTTTTCTTATACTGGTTGAACTCCAAATTAATCAACATATCAACTTTGAGTCATTTCTCTCTACTTATAAATCATCATCTAAGCCAAGATGTTTCCTAAAGTATCGTAAAATACTTGAGAGAATGATTCCTCCAGTCATTTCATGCAGATAAGTTTATATGAACATGCTTACAGCGTTTCTTATCCAAAACAAGAAGCACAAAATATTTTTTATTTTACGTTCCACAAGTGATTTTTATCCAGCAAACCACAATATCGATCAAACCCACAGTAACGAAATAAAACTGCCAATAATAGTACAGAAGCGAGCATGCATCTGACACATTTATATCAGTTAGAGACATGATAAACAAGAAAACTAACATGAAAATTTTTCTTAGTGGTGCACACTTGATTTAAAAGTAGACCTTGCCGTTTCAAAATGTCTCTCGCTGACCTCCACTAACTGGGATGTATGCCGATCACATTTTTGTAATTATTAAGTGGTAATTAATCAATAACAAAAAAGAAAGCTTGAAACGTCTCTGTTATACCCAGTGGCATAACATGCAGGTTTAGAATGTCTGTCTCTAGACCTCCACTCATTGGGATGTATGCCAATCATATTTCTGTATTCACTATAAGGGGTAAGTAATCGATAAGAAATATATTCGCCTAATACAAATACTTGCAACAACTGTGAGATATTTTGAATTAGGTATTTTGTGAAGTTTGCACAAGAAAATTTCTCATATCACTATTTTTGTCTGCCATGCTAAGGACCAGGATTACAAATGTCTCAGGTAATTAATTGTATACTGGTTCCTGTTTTGTAACGCCTTATATCTAGTGATGTGGTATATTTGCTCCCTCTCCGATCAAAAAACTTATTTGATCGGAGGCTTCGGCAGTCAAACAGTATCCATAAACTTGTCTTATCCCACTGGTATAATAAATTGAGTTGGAGATCTGCTTGTAGATGTTCTGTTGGACACTTTATATTAAATTCAGTTGCATTTTCCAATAGGACTGCTGTGTATGAACTTTGTAAATTTAAAATGACCATACAACGATATCGAATACTGATGACAATGATTCACAAGGCTCAGTCAAGTATTGCATAACACAAAATTCTAATCTAATACAAATAATGCGAAAAATAACACAAACATAATTACTGACCATGGCAAAAAAAGAATTACATAATTCTGTGCACGCCGACCCTCTTTCCCCACTCTTCAACAAACTGTAAGATTAACATAAGCTTGTCTGTCTAGTATCTTACATAACATTTGAATATCTTACCACAACAATTATATTAATATATGTATGTGCACACGCAGTGAAATGCGTGATAAATTGTTGTTTAACTTCATCCTGAACAAAATAAACGTCAATATATAGGGAGTGAATGTAGATGAATCTTGGCTATACTAGTATTTTGATTCGAAAGGTTAAGCAACTAACGGGTATTCCTTGGTCCTTGGATGGGTGACTCTCTCCAGTGAGACATAACGTTCCCGCTCCATGCTCTAAAGGCATGTATTTCAGCTCATACGTAGAAGTTATGCAACTTCAGGCAGGGGTTGCATAGTGGATATACCATCCTTCAGAGGGGTGTAAAGTAGTTGGTTCATTGTCTATTAAATGTTAGGCAAGTAGAAAATCCCTACTCTTCAATAGAGAAGAGGTTCGGTAAAATTTCCAGGTAGGAGCTAGCTTATCTCCTAGCACCGGTGATTGGCCTTAATAGCAGAAATAGGCCTACATCAAATAAGCGAATAAAAAAAAACATCATTATAAGGCGCACAGCCAAAGATATTTTGAATTCAATTTTTTCAATATATTGGTTGTTCATATTATACGTCCGACCATGTTGAGACACACAGTAAGCCTCCAATCAGCATTTACACTAGACTAGGTACTTATACTTTCAAAACCACAATTATATTTACACTACTATCAAGTAGTACAAAATTTTTATTCAACATATTTTACAAATTAATAGCATACATCTATTAAGAAATAAATTACAAGAACAAATTTAGCAATAACAGTTGTTTTTAAAATACAATTAAGATTTGACTACTTCTTTTAGTTTTGTCTCCAAATATTGGACCCTATGCACTAACTTATCTCTTGGTTTAAACTCTGTATACGGTACGATAAGTACTTTATATCCTTGTGCTTCCAGTAGTCTAGATGCTAATACATTTATTCCAGTTGGTTCCACTCTGCCTCGACTCATGTCATGATAATCATATGCTACAATTGCAACTCTAAAAAATATATATCTCTATAATTTAAATAAACAGGCACCTACTTATCAGTATTTCCTAAGTGTAACAATGTAAAATTGGTAAAACAAGCAGAGCCTGAAAATAAGCAAGAAAACTTGTGGAGTAGAAAGATACGGAACCTTGAAAATCTGACTGAAGAACCTTAAAAACACTGGAATTTAGTGTGGTGGTGACAAAAGTTCGATAGATAAATAGATAGATAGATAGATAAATAAAATATCAGATAAAAAATAAATATCATTAATACACACACAGCTGCTTTTAACATTTTTAACGAGTAAATATTGGGGAATAAGAAAATGTTAATGAAGTCAAAAAAACCTGTTAAATTTTCCAAGAAATTATTTCTTTGTCGAGGTGACGACAATATTTGTGAAGATTCATCTTTAAATACAAAGCTTCAATTCAGTTTAAATTATCAAGAAAAGTAAATTCCATTTAGAAAAAAAAAGGTGAGTGTGCTTAACCCCTTCATTCGGGCACTGATTTTTACATGTCGAGCCTGCAAAACAGCATCGGGAGGCCCTTGCGGAACTGTACGGTTCGGGTAAACTTATGCATGTATACATGCTTCATTTAGCCATGTAAATTCAAATAATCAATCAAATGAACCTTTATTTTTTTCAAAAACATAAGAAAACATTTTTCACAAAAAAAAATGCACAATAAAAATAGATATGAACTAGTGTAAATATGGCCTAGCGTAAATATCGGGTTCCCGTGCTGGGAGCACAAAAAATTTTTGAGGATTTATCCGGTTCCAGGAATTAAAGGGTTAAAGATAAAGTAGACGCTTTAGTAAAAAAATATTCTTCTAAAATTTTGTGTTTTCTTCTACATTAACATCTCGTTTCCCAAAAATTACTCTATTAAGACATAAAAAATAACCATGTGTGTGTATTAATGACAGAGGAAAACATACTTACATACACTAGTTAATTAAAGTTATGTTTGGGTCTAATTAGTGTTTCATTAATTATCATCCTACATGTGTAGTAACCCCTTTATTAATATCCTATTGTGAGGCGGGCTTAACGTTTGCTCCTGTGTGTGCCATACCGATCAGGTGGCAGCACTGGAAATTTCCGCCAAGCCAAGCTAAGCAGCATTGTAGAACACGTGGGACTACAAGTACCACGCTAATCTATTCCTTTTAAATTATTACCTCAGTATCTTGTATTAATTTCGCTAGTTAATTAAAGTTATGTTTGGGTGAAATTAATGTTTCATTAATTATCATCCTACACAAAAGTGGCGCCCCACGCGGGGTGCCACTTTATGTCAGATAAAAATACTCAAGTCTGATTAGAATTGTCATAACTTCTATCAGTGCTATAGAATAATGTCATACAACGAGATTTCAACGCTATTAAGGTCCCTTAACAAAAAGGATGAGGTCCTAAAACTTTTGTACCTTAAATAAGCGAGGCTCTACCCATTCCACTATACATTTATTTCAGTATTGACCTACCTAGTAGCTCCTGATTTTGATTCAGCTTGATTCAAGGAAAGAGGATTACATTTTTTATCCAATAAACATTCTGCATCTACAATAATTTAAAAATTAATCACATTTCAGAAGTAACCAACATAAAGCAGTTTTTGCCATTGGCAATATTAACACAAATACGAGATTGTTTTTTTTTTTAGGGAATACAATCCTGAGCCAGTAATCTAATCCCCGGAACTTTGGGATTGAAAACAGACCATCTCGAATCCCGAGATTAATTATGATGCAGAAGTACTTAAAAAAATAATAATACTTTGAGTTTTATTGAATAAAAAACACATGTATTACTTAAACAAGTACATACACATACAGTGTGTTCCAAATTGAGGCTGCATGCATTGCTGTCTCCGTTATTACAAAAGAGAGAAAACGAAATGGAGAATATTCTAGACAATTTTTTGACCAATTCCCGTGGTGGTTTTAGATTTGGCGTAACTTTTTTGAAGTAATTAGGAAAAGCCACAATTGTGCATTTTTATAACCCCTACTAACAGAAAAAGTTTTTCTTGCTTTTAACTAATGAAAAAACTATCTTTGCTATATTGTAGAATATATATAATTAAAAGTAACATCGTAATATTGTTAAAGTTCTTAAAAAAGTACAACATACAAGTTAAAATGTGGTAATAATTTGAATTAAGGAAATATGAGGAGTTTTCAAAAATACACAATTGTGATTTTTTCCAATTATTTCAAAAGCTAAAAAACTTAAATCAAATCTAACAGTACCATTGAAATGCCTAAGAAAATCTTTGATACTTTCTGCAGTTAACGAACTTTCTGCCTTTTATAATGATGGAGATGACAATACATGTAGTCTCAATTTCATAATTCAATGAAACTCTAAAACATTTACTTCCTCAATATTTTTACATTTCGCATTGCTGCCTACGCCATTTTGAATCAACTTTTGTCATTCGTCTTTTCAAATAATAAGTAAATAAATACCTAAGCTAACCATCGATAATTTTAATAAATTATGCAACAACGAAACATTTATTGCTTCTAACTTAGAGTACCGATTATTTATTAGTGTTAACTTGTAACATATTTGCACAAAATAAAAGCACACTCAGTGTCAGGTTGAGAGCAAGAATGTACAATAACAATTGTGCTCATTTCACATTTGCTATAATGCAGGTCCATCCCGAAAATCCCGGGACCCAGGTTACTGCAATCCCAGGATTAGTGGAATCAAAAATTGGTCGAGATTCTGGTAATCAGGATTGTGTTGTATTCCCTAGTTTCTATTAATTATATGAAAATGCTTACCAATAAAAAAGCCTTGACCAGTATTTATCCTGGTTTGAAGACAACTGTCAGACTGAATCAAATTTTTCAAAGAGTCCACAACAGAACTGACCATCTCATTTTTCTCTTTGGTTTGGGAAATTTTTGTATTCCTAATAACAGGTGATGATATTTTAGGGCCATTGTAACCCTTTATCAGAAATTGTGCTGCTGCATCAATGTTTAACAATTTCAATTTACTGGATGTTGTCAGAGATTGGTCTGTTTAAAAAATATTGTTAATATCTGCAAGAACAAATTGTAATATTTAATGCTTACCGTCTAATATTTTTATAAAATCGTCAGATAAAACACTCGATACATGGGCAGCATTTGCTTGATTCAATAAGACTAGAGACCAGACAATTTCTAACCAAACCAGCGGTTTGCCTGCTTCGGAGGAAGTTAACTGAGGTACTATTACCTAAAATACATTTTTTTACAGAAAAACAGAACGTAATTTAGTAAGCAAATCTGATAACAATACCTCGAACAATTTTTCAGAGTTGGCAGGAGTATAGTTGAGAACAGCTAGTGTCATAAACAAACTAAAAATATCTTGAGGCCTGCAGATTGAATGGTTTTTTAATACCCATTCGCTGAGAGCATCCAAGAGCCCTAAAAATAATTTATTACAGTTAAATATAATGCCTCCCTATGATTAAATGAAAATAGTAGTAAGGTCTCCATTAAAAGAACGTTGTCAAGCAAGAGGTTACACATCTAGAGATAATGTACATTATGGTGGTTCAAACTTATACTTATGAAAAATAAATTTCGACTGTTTCACCCTTTACATTTTGTTCAAAATCCCATAAAAATGATCTCCAGATTTTAGAATTATGAAAATATAGTGAAATAAAAATCGCATACAAGCCCCCTCATTAGAATTGGCTAGAGAGTACAAATTAGTAATTTTTATTTGAATTGATCTTTCTTAAGACCTTTTTATGGGGTACTAAAAATGATCCTATAGGGACAAAAATAAAAAATTACATATTTTTGATGTTTATTAATCCGGCATGTAGAAAAGAAGCTCTGTTACAGAACACCCACCTATGTATCCCCAATATCCCCATGTATTTTTGGCCGCTATAAGTTCGAATCCGAGGTCAGAATTGGCCCGTCACACCATTTTTCATGAGAGTCAAAAAACTACAGTGAAAACAGGCCAAAAATCGCTTTCCGAGACCATAACTCGAAAACGCAACAAGATACAGAGCTGCGGTTTGTGCTGTGCTTTCTAAAAAAATTATATGATTTCGACATCTCTTCATATAAATTCTAGGCAAAATTGACCGCCTTTTTTGTGCTTGATCGATGATAATAAGCAATAGTAAATTGTTTTAGTAATTTGCAGATTCCATTAGCAAATTCTTAATCAACAATATTAAACCACTAACTTGTCTAAAAATACTACAAATTACACCATATAATTGTTTAAACCATTTGAAAAACATTAAACACAAACTACAATGTTAATTAATAATTATTTGTGCAAAAAAATGGCTAATAAACAATTATAAATGTCAAAAAATAAGTGATACTCTACTCTTGCCCTCGTGGGGTCACATTGGGGTCCTTTCCTGAAGAGTGGACTAGTGTGAAATTTTATTCCATAACATTTTTAACGACTTTATCGCAAATTTACGAAATAATGTCTTTAACTCATAAGAATTACATAGAAAACTTCATGGCCTCGGAGGCACAAGTTAATGTCAATCGATATTGATCAAATTTGGATATCATTTTAATTTCTGAGCTACCCTAATGTACATACTATTTAGAAGAATACTGTAATTATTTTTGTGCTGTAAAAATCCTTAGTTTTCAGCTAGTGATTTAATTCGGGACTCTAGGATGAGACTACTAGGTTTAGTTTCTAAAATAAATCATATAATCAAGCAGATCTTTATTGAAGTAAAGATAAAGAATGCATGTGCTGCTTTCTGGCAGTGTTGCAGTGCAGTGGATAGGTCTGGAGTTTTTCCTCTTGTGGCTGTAAACTGTTGTAATAAGATTCCTGCTTTATTATACAATCAACTCCTGGTGGCCCAGAGTAAGGCAACGAACAGCAGACAGTCAACTAGAGCAGGTTTAAAGACAGCTCAGCATGGGAACACAAGTTTTCCCCTCCCACCAAACATGTGTGGGTGCAGAGAGGAATGATTGTGGTAATGTGCTCGTAGTAGTCATTTGAAGAACTGAAACGTCTGTTGTCTCAAAATTCAAAACATCATATTTGTGATTTGTCAATTTTGTGGGGTTATCTCTGGTTATCAGTAGGGGCAAGGAACATTTGCACCGTTCTTGCAATTGAAAATAATGCTCCTTGCCCTTTTCGGATACCACCTTCTGACTTTCAACGCACAACCATGACCTACCTTAAAAGTTTATAAACAAAACATTGTTCCACTGTTCAAAATTTTTATATCTTCAAATGACTACTACACGCGCATTATTGCGATCATTCCTCTCTGTACCAGCTCATCACCAAACAAACTAAAATCTTTTTTTTACAAAAACCATGGAAAATGGAATATTTAGCATTATTATCTTACACAGTTCATATAAATAAGAATTCAAATAGAAGTCAAGAAGATAAAATATTTCTCTTGTTATATTTATAATACTATTTAACAAAGTATAGCATTCCATCTTTATTAAGAATCCTTCATTATCAGGATATTTTTCTGAAAAATGAAATCTAATGTCCTATCAAATATTATACTGAAACTAATAGTTAAAATGACTTCATACTGCTATTCATAAACAAAATTAAATAAAACAAGATAAGAGTAAGAATTATACTGTGGTATTTACCCGAATTTTTATATCTTAACAGTCCCAAGCTCGTTATAACTGATCCAACAACAGCACTCCTTTTGATGTCCCTTTCAAGTTCTACACATACATCATTAGCCACTTTCACTAATAAATTTTCATCTGGAAAATTCAATGTTGACATGCTGTACAATAAGTCACCACTCTGTTTTAAATCCAAATGATCGGGATTTCCTGTGATATTGTAAGACAGCGCTCGAAGCAATAACGTTGATCGTCTTTTCTTTTGTGCTAACGTTGACATAACCTAAAAGAAATTAAGTTGCAAGTAAGTTATGCAAGGCAAATCAATATTTTATTCACAATCCAGTGTGTTTTTCCAAGATTCAGCCCACTGAACCCTATAAATTAGTTCATTGCTGCAGCCGACTTAAATTAATTATACTGTTATGCATTGCACCCCTCTATGATACGCCTATGCCTAAGTGACTGGAAACTTGTAGAAAAAGATAGAGTTTTCTAGAGTATGGTGGGAGAAGATTCTTGATTGTGTTCTGGATGGATCTAGAGGCAATTTTGGAATCGACGGCGGAGAAGGAGAAGTTTATAAAAGTGAAGTTTGATAGCAAAAAAAGTGAGGTTAAATATCAAGTAAACAAAGTGTAAAGGTTATTTTGGTTAATGAAGAAATATTATGTAGTCAGTAAATTATTAAATAAAGTGTTAGTGGTTTACCCCTTGTTAAAATTATTTAGAATCTACGGATTCATGCAGGGTGTTTCCTAAGAGGCGGAAATACGTAACAATACATACATATTCAGATCACAAATAATAAAGAAAAAAATCATTTATATGCAAAAGCAATCTACACAATATATTGAATTCATATAATTATATTTAAATAATTTGCATTTATTGCGACTCTTGTAATATGTTATATATTATGTCAAAACATTAGAAATATTCAAACTTAGACTACTAAAGCGTGGCGTTTCTAAATTATTGATTATTTTAAAATAAACAAAATATTTGAAAGAATGTACTTCCTATGAAAAAAATTGGGAGGAGGGTTAATGAATATCTTAAGTACTAAGGAGGAGGGAAGGTTTAAAATTCTTACGCATGCTTGTCATTTTTATGCTCACCTAATATTTGAATAGCTCCTTAGGGGCATTTAAGTCCAGACAGAAACTGATACAAGCCGGTCACACAGCTGTAAGGTACCGGCGACCCCTAAAAAAAATATTGGCCGAAATTCGGTTTTTGGCCAATAACTCAAAAAAAAAAAAACAAAAATCAAATAACTAATAGCACTCTAGGCCAAAGATTAGAGAATTAACAAGACAGGACAGCCGACAGAAAACCTTTTATCTTTTAGTAATGGCGCCATTGACCTCGACATTTAAATGGGAGTTCTCGCGTAGTTGCCACAATGTGACAATCAGATGGAGAAGGTAACATTAGAAAGAGAGGCTAATAGTGAAAAATGGACAACACTGTCAGTACCCAAGGTCACTAAAAAAAAACAGGTTGCTTTGTAATATGTCACATACAGTTCCTCGTACGGTCACCAGTTCAGGTGCCGGCACTCGATCGGCGAAGTTAAGCTACGTCGGTCGGGTTCAGCGCATGGATGGGTGAGTTCTCGTTCAGGTACGTCAGTCTCAGTGTTGCCAATGCAAGCGAAAACGCTCACATTGTGAGCATTTCATTTATACGGGGAGCGAAATTTATTTGGGGAGCAATTGGGAGCATTTCAAGCTTAATTGGTAGCGACAATCATTAATAAGTTTATAAATAATGTTTGGCAACAATGTTACACATGTAGTGTGTTACTGAGAATAAACAAACTTGGTGTGTTCGGCTCGTGAGCAGGCCTGCCTAGTGGGGGGGGGGTCGGGGGTGTTTCCCCCCGCTCTTCAAAATTCCGTTCGAGGCGCAGATATTTAATTTTGAGGAATATCACCCCCCCCCCCCTTTTAGGAGGTAAATATTCAATTTCAAGGACTAATGCCCCCTGCTGTTCAACATTTCGGTTGAGAAAAATATTCACTTTTGAGGAATATCCCCCCCCCCCCTCTGCTCTTTGAAATTTTTATAGAGATAAATAGGTCATTATTATGAATGCCGGCCTCCGGTCTTCGAAAGTTATATTGAACATTGGTGGAAGTCTTATGTTGCAACCCCCCAGGCTCCGAGTTTCTCTTGATGGCCCTGCTTGTTACGAGGATTATTGAGAGGATCTTGAATGTATGTGGGAGCAAAACGCATTTTGAATTAGATTACGGGGTAATTTAAAACATTTGGATTGGCAACACTGGTCAGTCTATGTCATGAGTTGTAATAGCCTTGACTGGACTGAGACGGCTTGGCGAGAAAATAGAAACGAAGGGCTGATAACTTCACCAAGGAGCTTCTTATCAAACTCCTTACTCTAGTAAGGACATGTCTGGATAAGGAGTCCTAAGGTACAAAGTAGGAGTACTACAATAGACCTCTATTGGTCGCAGTAGGCAAGGCCAATCGCCAGCTCCTCTAACTAAAATCTAATCTAATATGTCACATGAAGTATTTCTATGTTTATACATATGTAAGGTATCTATTTGGTTATGAATGAATTGTACATTAAAAGAATCATTTTGAAACTTTTTTCTATAAAATAAGGAAAAAACAGCCATACGCAGCTATCATCGAGGTCTATTCTTAACGTAGCACTTGTCAATTCTAATGACCTAACTTATCTTTTAGTAATCTTGGTCAAATTCATGTAATGAGTACCCGACAAATCCCGAAACCGTTTCTGCTGGATGTCGTGTCCCTTTAAATTGGAGTTCACAACTGTCTTCGTCTATTTCATCTTATTCAACTGACTGTCATATCTTGTTAGTTCTCTAATCTTTGACTAGGCGATAAGGGGGAAAATTTCACATAAAAAACGTACATGAAGTTTTTTTGTACGATCAAAAATGTGGGCTCCAGATTTTTTTGTTTAACACATGAGAATGGAACGTGGCTCACAAAGCGTGCGTGGTCTCGGACGCGCTAGGCTAAATTTGTTGTAACTTTTGAAGGAATTAATGAAATTGAGCTCAACAAAGCTTAAATGAAACGAAAAACATGCGGTTATTGGAGTATCATATTTTCAAATATAAAAATGAATGTATGTAGAAATAATATATACAGATTCAGAAATTGTAGGTTCTGAAAGTAACCGAGTCGACATTGAATTTAGTACACCGTATGAACTAAGGAAGGGTATATGTCTCTAATAATTTCTACATGGAACGAGACTAATTTCTCGTCAAAAGTTAGTTGGAAGTTATTTGTCACATTTTTGACAAATTATTTTTCTTCTATTGAAAATATTTCTGCAGATTCTTTTTTAGCCATAAAGGCTATGGGAATAAAATAATAATTCTTATTAAAAACGAAATAAAAATAGAGCATTAAAATAAAATTAAATGATTCTCAGAAATTAAAATCAACTAATAATTATTAAAAATAAATTATTTTTATTAAAAACGAAATAAAAATAGAGCATTAAAATAAAATTAAATAACTCTCAGAAATTAAAATCAACACTAATAATTATCACAAATAAATTAACAAAGTGGAGGAGATCGGTCTGTCTTGAAATGCCACAGTAAATAAATTTATTGTGTCTTCAATGGAATGGCCCCCAAATACCACTTCACAATTTGCACTTTTTCAGCAGTTGTATAAACAGCTGGCATGTTAATGAAATTGGGCTTAATTTATTTTATTCCCATTTCTTGAAAGCAGAATGCGTGAGATCACCGACGAAGCCAAGCGGTGGTGTTATGAACGAATACCAATGCCCTGCGTTCATCTATGGCAAGGCGTGGTTTACTTGCACAGATACACATTTACATATTACCAATTACAATTTCCGAATCTGTATATGAAATCGGAACTTAAAGAGATTTCCAATGAAATCGGTAAAAGCTCTATCATTTCTACAATTTTTAAGAAAAAAATCTGAAACTTTCACATATTACTCTCGAAGTAATGTATAAAAAGATCCGATGGATAGGTATGCCAAATAATTTTTTAAATAAAAGTTATTAACGTTTATTTTACCCCTAGTTTCACGAATTTTGGAGCAAAGAAACTGTTTTCTTTTATTTTCGTAAAATAAAGAGGGTTAATTTAATTTTTAAGGTAAATCCCCTTGAAGCATCTTAAAGTACACATATCAAGTTTTAAAAATCGCATCTAAAGAAATCTAATAACGCGATTTAAATCAGAGTAATAGGTGGTTAAAGTTAGTTATACATATCAAATTTTATCTCGTTCTCAAGATATTGAAATTCTTTAAGTGTACATCTTCAAACATACATTTTTGAGATTCTTCTCACTTATTGGGTCTTTCTATATATTACTTTTAGAGTAATATATGAAAGTTCTAGCTTTTTATTTTAAAAATTTTAGAAATGGTTTTTACCGCTTTCATCGGAAATCTTTTTATGTTATGACTTCATATATATACTATTTCTACATGCATTCATTTCTATATTTGAAAATATAATATCCAATAGTCACATGTTTCTTCTTTCCTTTTAGCTTTTTCATTAATTAGTTCAAAAGTTACAACGAATTTAGTGTAGCGCATTCGAGACAGTGCACGCTTCGCATGCCGTACTTATCTGTCGCCACGTTCCATTCGAGCGATAAAGGAAAAAAATCTGAAGCCTACATTTTTAATCGTACAAAAAAACTTCATATACGTTTTTTATGTGAAATTTCCCCCTCTATCACCTAGTGCTATTAGTTTTTTGATAGGTACAGTAGTGTCGCGATAATCCGATCCCGCGTTAATCCGGATGCTTCTATAATCCGGATTGCCTTCCTGTTCTCTTGAAGTACTCTGTAATCCGGATTTACTTGATTTTGTAATCCGAATTCATTCAGGTAACTCTTCTTTGATCTTGTAAAGTGTCTTAAGAACTTAAACTTACAACATGCTGTATGTTTGCTTCACAATGCTCGGGAAAATGTACCAGCCAGTTCCTTAGAAAAATGCTGGAATATGATTTTAAAACCAAAAACTGAGAATGACTTAGAAGATGACCCCGAGGATTTGATCCCTTTAAGTGCTATGCAACAAAAGATACTAGCAGAAGAAATTACTGTGGATTGATTAAACAAGAAAATTTAATTCATGCAAATGATAGTAATGTCAGGTAGGAGTAAAAATGAAGATGGTGTCAAAAGCTTAAATCTTGCTTTACAGTGGGCTACAGAAAATGACATTCCTTTAAAAGATTATGATGCTACAAAATCTCAAGGAAATTGCTTTTGAAAAACAACAGCACATAAGTCATCAGAGTAAAATCATTCTTTTTAGTCGGTGCCGAAAACTGTAAAAGAGGGTACCACACAATTCTAATGAAGCCGATGAAATTAATGTACAAGAAAGTGATGAAAATGTTAATTATGCATCTACATATATATGTAGTTACATATTTTTAATATTTCGTTTTCTTGATATAGGATCCCCTTTTTTATTTGTCTTGTTTTTTTATATAAGCGCAGTGCTTACTTTTGTTAAATACAGCCTTTTATTTATTTTTTTGCAATTTTAAAAGCTGAATTTAAAATGTTTTGATAATCCGGATTATTTGATAATCCGGATTAGCCTGGTTTTAATTGATCCGGATTATCGCGACACTACTGTACATATATTTTTATTTTTTGAGTTATTGCTCAAAAACCGAATTTCGGCCAATATTTTCGATTTTTTTAGGGGTCGCCGGCACCTTACAGCTGTAAACTTTTTCTTATCGTATTCTACACAAAAAAAAAAACAACTTATTCTAAAAAATTCAACCATATAACATTTAATGACACCTTGAAACCCCTGATGACTGGGCTAATATAGGAATTTTTCCAAATGTTTTTATTACCTTGTAACGGTTCACTTTCCTTGGAAGTTCACTTGTGGAAAGTTATGTTACTAAATATCAATTTATTTCACAATGAACACTATATGCCAGGTATATGTAATAGTTCTAGTCGATTATAAACAGTGGTGTTTGTACCTATTGAACTATTTTGGGTGACCCTGTATATTAGCTTTGTCGAGGTATATATGATTATAACAATTAATTATGAAATGGTACATCATAATGACATGGTAAATTTATCCAAATTAAGTAATGATAGAAAATATAGATTGGGTATAAGTAAATTGTATAAAAAGATAGCAGATATAAAAAGAGGTTTTTTTCTTTAATCAGACGGCTAGGAGCGCAGAAAGAAAATGTTAGGTCCAGCGTAAAATTGACACATATATAAGAGACCTACAATTGTAATTTAGTAAAAAAGGCCGATGGGTAAATATAACTTTTATAATTGTTGATTACATCAAATTAGCACTCTAAGATTTATCATGTCATTTAAAAATGTAACTATTTCAGGCCTTTTCCTTTTTGATCTCTGGTTTCCTCGTTTGCTCTCCACATGGCATTATTTTACATCAGTGCACGTAAAATTGTATATAGAATATTTACAAGAACAATTGGTTAAATCAGTGAGAGTATTATGAAAGCACCGCATTTCTGTTAGACCGCCCGTGAAACAAGCAAAATTACACGAGCTATCGGAGAAGTACCAAGAAACTGTACATCGGAGTATTGTGGCATACTATTGTTTAAGAGGATACGAATTTGGTGAGGTAGAAATAAATAAAATATATGAACAACTCTAGATGCTGAACTGATCTTGTGAGTACCTACCATCTTATTTGTTTTTACGTACGTTCTGCAGACTTCTAAGATAAAGAAGCAGACTTATTTATATTATTATTTGATATCTGACACATATTACATACCTACTGTAATCTTTATCATATTTTCTCATGTAAACTTGAGAAACAGCTGTTTGGTCAAGTAATCAATTACGTTATAAAGCCTAAATAAGGTCACAAAGTATTTACGCTAATTATTTAATAGTAGATTAGAATTAAGCATTTTCCTTTTAAACTAGTATTTTTTTATACATATATTCAACCTCTAATAGTAAACATATTACGTTACATACTTCCTATTTATTCTTAGTACATATTACGTTACATACTTCCTTATTTATTCTTAGTAGGGTAGCATCAAGTAGTATAAGGGTCAATTTCCTTGTAAATGAAGCAAGATTTTTATTGCTTATTTAATTAGTATAACCCGTATTAATTATATTTATTTAAATTATAGATTATAAGTGATTTTAACATTGTGTCAGTTATTTATCTGTGTTGTTTTGTACCTCCCTCATCCCTTGTCAATTTGATATTGACTGGCGCCCTAGCTTACATAACTAAACAACCAATTAATAAAATCTTTATAAAATCCACGACCTAAGCTTCCGACTTACAGGCTGCCGATCGCATTATGTTGACGAACGTCACAACCTTCTATGAATATAATTATGTTGCATGTCACGTATAAGTAGGTATTCTTTTACCTGAATGTTGATTAAAAAATTCAGAAAAAATTACTGTGTCTATCTAAAGTTATGGAATAATGATACAAAATTATTAACTTTCAAAAACGATAGAAATTGTCTAATTTTGATATATCGCAATACCTAAGTATATCTCAATAACCGTTCATTTTCGGAAGTTGTGCTCGGAGGTTTACATCTTTAAATTTCGGCTGTTATTTTAATTTCGTCTTATTGAAATATGATGATTCGATCATGTTTAAACTGAATACGTTTTTGTACTTTATCACTTTAAATATGACCTAAGTCACAAAATTACAACTGATTTTTATGCGTCTTCTGCCGCTGGAGATAAACCCATCCCCTGTTAATGCCACATTTTGTGACTCTTTGACGAACCCCCTCCCCTTTCAAACAATACATGCGTCGTATGAACTGTCCTTTTTCAGTAATCGAGATTTTGCTGGGACACTAAGGCAAAAATAAGAAACTGTTTTAAAAACAATTTCAGATTTCTTTACGATGTCAGGTATAGTGAAACTTTTAAGCAGGAACAAACAGACTTTTTTACACAAGTTATGGGCATCTCTGCAAAAGTTCACATACCTTAAGTATAGTTGATGGTCTTACCTATCTGCATATTCTGTTACACATATTTTTGATTGAAACATAAGTATTAATTATGAGCCAAATAAAAGATACCGAGTGAAATTTATATTGCTAAAAACCTACATAATCAGAACAAAACTATATCTTCGCGTACTTCTGCTAACATTTGACCCTTGTGTTCTTTTTATAAACAATTACTCAATACTAAATACTTACTTTAACCATTTGTGGTAACGTAATACTACCCACAAGTTTTGCTGCTTCATCATCTGCAGTGACACTTAGAATCGTGGATAAATCTTCACTTCTTGATGCAATTGTATTTTTATTCTTTCCATTTAAGGTACCTTTCGTTAATACTCGACATAATCGGATAAAGCGAGGATCAGTTTCAAAATCTGACAATTTAACTTTTCCTGACGTAGACCAATCAGCTAATACAGAAACAACCTAAAAGGTTATTTAAATTTTCATTAAAAAAAAATATACCTATACACTCACTTTAAGAGCATGTCTTCTAGAAACACCACTGCCTTCTGAAATAGACAATAGTTCGTCAATAGTATTGGCCTTTATAATTTTCTCATCTGTTAAAGGAGTCTTTATTATTACTACGTTATGGTCAGAATGCAATGAAGCAAATGCAGCTGCTACCATACTACTCTGAGCTTTTGAGTTAACGATAGGTTTGATTGTTGTCTGTGTTCGTTTTGTATTTGTTTCTTCAAGAATATTCTCTGCTGAATTATTCTGTACATTTTTTAATTCTGCAGTTGATGGCGACGAGAAATTATTAAGCCGAACTAATGACGGAAGTCTACCTGTATTTATGGAACTTCTAACAATTATTTGCGACAGTTTTAACATTTTGCTATTAGATAACCTAAAAATGAATAAATTACAAGGGCAATTACGATGCCACTATACACTTTGTCAGAATGCTTTCAGGATATAAATTAAATCAGACTTCGTAACATGTTATTCACTTTTTGAAAAAGACCAAAAACTTCAACTTGCTAAATTATTTAATATGTGACGTTATCGTGGCCGACAGTGCCATTTTAAGGTTGGCCGTAATGTCATGTGAAATTATGTAATGTTCCATTTGAACTACAACTTGACTAATTTAAACTACTTCCATCTTCATAACTATTGATTACTTGACCTTAACGTCATAACTCAGACTCATAACCTCGATAAGTTGAGAAAATGTGAAAGTGAAACTTTAAAGGTTAAAGTTTTTAATTTTCATTGTCAATCACTTTTACTACCTGTTATCAGATATGGACAAATAGTTATTAATATCAGTACTTATCCTTATGGAGATAGAAGGGTTATAATGTCGTTTCTTAAAGATATATTGGACGAACTTTGTTTACTATTGGAAACATACAAAGGTAGAGATAAGGTAAGAAATTATTTTTATTAGAGATAATAAGAATAAGTATAACTGTTCACATGTTTTTAGATTTTAAGAACATTATGTTATACAACTAGATTGATAGGTGGCCTACATAATAATAAAAATGTTGCCAAAAAATTCTTATACTTTAGCTCGCATATGTCGGGAACAAGAGCAACGTTACGCTTATTGGATGATTTGCCGATGTTACAATACAACTTAGAATATGGCTTAGGACGTGAGGTAATGTTTGTACTATTTAACTAAGAAAAAAAACTACATAATAATTATTTTACTGAAAGAAACTACATGATATATTAGATATAATACCTCTTATTATCATTCATTAGTTACGGAAATTATAATTACTTATTTGTATTATTTGTTATCATTTACCATTGTTCTAAATATTTTATGCTAATAAAATTTGAAGGTAAGTGTTAATTTTTTATAATTTTTCGAGTATTGAATGTTTGTATTTGACAAAATTTCCGTAAAGTCTGAGGGGTTAATCATTGTACAATATGGTGTACAGATTTTGAGAAATATTTATGAAATAAGGCAAAAACAAACAATGCCATGTTAGATTAGACAATGAAGGACTGGAATTACTGTAAAATACTTAAAGTATCTAATATGGTGTATAGTTTGTCTCAGCGGTTGACTCCTCAAATCTGGTTTTTTTAAACAGTGTAGCCAAAGAGCAAAGAATTTCTCTAATCTTTCGTGTAGCTTTAAAACTTATAGAATTTACGTTTAATTTTAATGTTAAATCTGACAGTAAAGGATCATGTGTATAGACCAATAAGTGGGAAGAAAACAACTTTCTTACCTTTTTAAGTAGTTAATGCTTCACTAATTTTGGTATCCTTCGAACCATATGTGTGCGTTATTCCTTCTCCAGATTTATTTGATATTGAATTTTCTATCATAAATGTTTTCTCATTTTGATTAGTTAATAAGGAATACCTTAATACTGTTGTAGGAACCAGATAAATTCATGGCTCAACTGGGTGTTCTTACAAATATTATTGACCAAGTTTACTATCCAATTGAGAAAATGTCTTGGTTAGCAGAACATAAGTTGATATCAGGAACTGATAATAGCAAATGGGATACTGCGAGTTCTGTATGTTGGGTTTTATCTATTTATTTAACTTTAATGAAGTAAGTATAGCGGTCTTCTGTGATAGAAATACATTAAACCCTCTCATTACGGGAAGCTGACAAAACCGAAAGAAAGTCGTGACCGATGTGTGTGAACCGGTTATTTATGCGAGGTTGAAGGTTAATTGCGAGAAATGGATGATAATGCACTTTGTATTATGTTCAGACGGTATCAAACCAGGTTATTACAGTAGATTGAACTCCACTGTTAGATGGTGGTAATCACGATCGTTAAGTAAAGTACAATACAATACAATACAATACTTTATTGGTGTCAAAATACACACAGTGTTTACACACGTCAACATACAGTACAAAAGTTCAAATATAAGGTAAAAATATATAAAACAATAGATATGAAGTAAAAGACTGAGAGCACATAGTACATGAAAGACAAACTAGATATAAAAGAAGCTATTAATATAAAATAAATAGGAGGTATGGTATGGTAATTTATCACTGTAGCTTCTAGAATACTGCACGAGATTCACATATTAGTTTGCAATAGAGGAAAAGTTGCTATGTAAAAATTCGTTAGTACTATAAAAAGCATTATTGAGCAAATATTTTTTTATTCTGTTTTTGAACTGAGTTTCATTCAACGATTTTACCTCTGGTGGTAGAGCATTATAAAATTGAAAACCCAAGTATCCAGTGCCATCCCTAGTTTTAGTAACAAGTGCCATTCTTATTTGTACTATATACTTCTATGTTTTCATGCTTGATATGATTTAAAAAGTATATTTGCCAAAATATTAGAGAAAATATGACTTTCTCTAATATTTTGTCAAGGTATAACCTAAAACAAGGTATGGATAGCATAGACTCGTCTAAACTATCTTCTTTAGATTTCAGCTTGGTTCTTACTTCTCCAATATTCCAACAAATACACACTTATAATTTATCGATTCGTTATTCTTTAGAATAATAATAAAAGTTCTTTATTGAATATTATATAAGAGAAAAATTACATATTCAAACGGCTATCGACCGGGGTCCTTCAGCCTGTATTTCCTGCTTTTTTATTGATATTGCAATATTCTTTGTATAGTTTTAAGATGAATACAATTTATTTTGTTGTAAAAAAAAAAAACAAACAAACAAGTTTAGATTAGTTTAGAGTTAGCGAAGATATTTTTTCCATCAGTGTCATCTCGGGGTGCTTGAATTTTGATGTGTTGGGGCTTCTTGTCCGGCAGAGAGGTCGCATCAATTGTATGTTGTGTGGTCGATTGGCAAATTTAACTGTTAACTTTTGGAGTCTGGTCAGGATTGGTGTTATTCTGGTTTTTTCATATAGTAGATTATTTGGCGGGTTATGGAGGTTGTTGTTTGGGAGCCGAATTTTAGTTATAGTGCGCAGCGAAGCGGTTTCAGCAACTTTTAAGTTGTTTAGGGCCGGTTTTTGGCAGTTGATATATAGATTGTTTCATATTCAAGTATGGGTCGGCATATTGATGTGTAAATTTTTGTAGCTGCTTTTATTGATATCCCTTCGTTTTTATATGTGAGTGTTATATTATCTTCATTTTCACATTTGTTATTTATAAGTATTACTAGTTATATATGCGTAGACCTTATTCGTTGAAATTTTTCAATTCGTTATGTTTAGACGAATATCTTGTATCTATATATACAGATTCAGAAAATGCAGTTTAGGGTATAGGAATAACGATGTAATTGACCACGCCCCGCTAGTTCCATAAATCGTGAAAGCAGAGGCACACAATGAATTGAATTTAGTACGGCATGAACTAAGGATGGGTGAGGACGTAGGTAATAATTTCTAATACGAAACGAGACAATATCTCTTCGTCAAAAGCGAAGAAGTTATTTGTCACATTTTTGACAAATAATTTCTTCTATTGAAAGCATTTCTGCAGTTTGTTTTTTAGCCGTAAATGCTATGGAAATAAAATAATAATTCTTATTAAAACCGAAATGAAAATAGAACATTAAAATAAAATTAAATAACTCGGAAACTAAAATCAACTAATACTTATCAAACAATAAATTAATGAAGTAAGGATTCAAACAAAGCACCTTGTGCCAAACAATAGCCAAACCGATTATACAATGAACCTCTTATATCATTGAGTTGATTTGGAGTAATGCTTGCACAAAGTTGGATAAGTTTTTCCCGTAATTCAACTAAATTATTGGCTCCTTCAAACGCATGTTTGTACGCGGTTTCCTTTAAAAAACCCCACAGAAAGAAATCATGGGGTGCTAGATCAGGTGACCTGGAGGGCCATTTTATCATTCCCCTCGTAGCTATTAAACGATTGGGAAATGTTCTTTCCAGAAAATGAATAGATGTTAAGGTATTCTGACTTGGGCAGCCGTCTTGTTGAAACCAAATGTCGTCAAAGTTGACAGGAAGATTTTGAACTGCAGGAATTATTTGGTTTTGCAAAAGCTCTAAATATTTATTGCCATTTAAATTGCCATCGATTAGCAGTGGGCCTATAATATGATTGTCTAAAATTCCCGTCCAAACGTTTAACTTTTGAGGATACTGAGTTCGCACAGCAACACTCAAGTATTTATTTTTTCGAGACCAATATCGTACTATGGATGGATTGTGTTTCCTATGTAATGAAAAGGATGATTCATCTGTAAACAATATATTCTTTAAGAAGTTTTCATTCTCATTCACTTTATTGATCATGATTTCACAAAATTCCGTCCGTTTGAAATTGTCCTCGGGAAATATTTCTTGCGTTGTTGAACTTTATAACAACTGTACTCATTTTTCTTTTCAAAATATTTCTTACAGTTCTTTCCTTCATATCAACTTCATCAGCAATTTGCCTGCTAGAACAAGGTTCACTAGTTTCAACAAGTGCACAGACATTAGTTTCGCGAATTTCACGTTCTTCGCTCATTTGTTGATGCCGGGATTCGGATTGACAGCATTTTTTACAATAATTCACGACACCCGAAATTCTCAAATTTTTTAATACTGTATGAAATTATGCTAACTGAGGGTATTGGTCTGTCTTGATATGCCACAGTAAATAAATTTATTGTGTCTTCAGTGGAGTGGCCCCTGAAGTACCACTTCACAATTTGCACTTTTTCTGCAGTTGTATAAACACACGGCATTTTAATAATGAAATTGAGATTAATTTATTTTATTCCCACACGTCTAAACAGCTCGACACGGTTAAGCGATGGCGCTATTGTTTTATACCAATGCAATACCTGCATTGTTCTACGACAAGGCGTGGTTTATCTGCGCAGAAACAAGTTTACGTACCTTAAACTAAATTTGCTGAATCTGTATATATTTTTTCATATACATGCCATGTTTTTGACTTATTGTTTATAAAGCTTACTTTTACATACCTGTCAAAAGTTTACAGTTTCATATCTTACAGCACCCCTTATGATGTCGCAGAAATAGTTTTAAAATAATGCAGGGTTATGGGAAACATATTTATTTTCTTTCGTCACAGAGTGGCAAACATATGAACATGCATAGCATGTCCGCAGCTGTACAGCGGTAGGTATACTAGGCTGAATCAACTGCCGCAATGAAAGGGTTACTACTTAGAAGACTAATGTTCACAGTCCTCTGGAATGTGTGAAAGTTACAAAATTAAACAGACAAATAAATAAAACTGTCTCCTAATTTACATAATTTCAAAAAATTTTATTTGAGTCGTTAAACCAAGTTGCAAGACCTAAATGAAAATAGTTAAAAATAACTATGTTTTGTAATACATCTATGACTGTCATCTGGATTTAGACATTTCTAATTATTGTACTTATGTGCAAGTTCTTTTACTTCACAAAAAAAAATCAATTCAGCGAGGGTTATGATCAAACATTAAGAGCGGATTGATTCAACCAAATTCAAACCAAATTCAGCTTGATCAAAGATCAAAATATAAGGTTACAATTGTTGTAACAATTTTTTTGTAAAACAAGCAAGTTTGCACATACATAAGTAATTTAAAAAATGTTGTCATTCATGGATTGACGAAGGCTTTGCCATACATTCACCTTTAAAAAGTCTATAACAATCTAATATTAATAAAACTTTCTTTTTGCAGAACTTTAAGATATATATCGGTATTACAGAATCATAAGAAATGTGTTCAACAAGATAAAAGGTAATCATAAATGTTTTGTAATGTGTAAAAATTTACTAATTAATTTTATAGCTTGCCGGTAGAACAGATATTAAAAATGCAGAAGTTTGAGATTTTAACATCGATAAGATTAGTAATGGATTTTGTACATGCTGTAAATACACTTCCTCCAGGATATTTATGGTCTTGTAAATTGAAAACGTGGCATGTAGGACTTATTGGATCCCTCTCGTCTCTACTAGGAATTTATCAGATTTATTACAAAAGGTCTTTAAAGTAATGTGCAATAATACATTTATTTATTTGTATATCAATAATGACTGGTGGAGGTATATATTGAACCCTTTATTTTTCATAAACAAATAGAAACGATAGAGAAAATGAGAATCACAATTACACATACTATAATCCTGGGTCAAAGTAGTTACCAAGAAACTGTTAAAGCTGAGTAGAAAACAACTGAGGCATGCAATGAGAACCTTTTCAGGATGTGTGCACTAATCAACTTAAAGGTGAGGACAGTCCGAAATACAGGTGAAGAGAAAGAAATCCCTCCTTTTATGTGGCTGATTAGTTAATTTAATCAATCGATCAAGAACTATGTTCCAGTTTGATATAAATTCAAACTATGAACTACCCAGATAGCACAAGATATTCTAAGAATAATCTGAAAATCTTCCCAAAAAATATTATTCGATTAATTATAAAAAATATCTTTAAATTATACTCTGAATAACCAAATAATTTATTATTATTTTTAGAATATCTTCTAATAAATAACTTTAGAATAATTGAAATACATAAGTATGGAATATATTTTGAATATATTTTATGAATAATTGCAAAACTTATCTTTGGATTATTATTTTAAAAATACTTCATAAAATAATATGATAAAAATATTTTAATAAGAGAAGTATAGAATATGTTTGAAATATATTTTATAAATAATTTAATAGGTTAACTTTTGACTATTAATTAGACTACTCGTGAAATCGTAGGTTTATATGGCGTGCTTCGTGCTTGACAATTTGGGGTTTGCTTGTTTTATTTCATTGTTCGTTATGTTTGCGATTATGTGCAATCAAAAAAACAATTAAAGAAGGTAAGTGAATCGATACATTTTTTGTCTATTTAAATATATATGTATCTTGGATATGGACAAATCATTTTTGTCACGCCATCAACATCAATTAACCTAACCTAACTTTATAAAAGCTATATTTTAGCTGGTTTTAAAATGAATATTTGTTTCCGTTATTAGGACGAAAATAGGTATTAAACTTCACTTCTTTACACAACAATCCTTTTTTTAAATATGTGTCTGTTAAAGTAGTATTATATGGTAGGCAGTATTATATGCAACTGAAAATAAGCAGTACGCTTCCGATTGATCTTTGGCTAAACTTATTACTAGGTCAGTGTCACTTTTAATGTTTACATATTTTAGGTACGTAATTTATTCTTCGCTTACGCATTATTATTTAAAAAAACTAACAAATACAAAGAATGACCTACTAATCAGTTTGGACGTTATCATCTGTCCCGTGCTGGAATCTTAAATTCAGATGCATATATTGTTCCGTTTTTAAAAATTTGCTCGTGGTTTATAAAGTACCATTAGCACATGTCTATAAATGAAAGTTATAGTACAGTAGTAAACAATTCTGTTTTTTTATTAACAGGTGAACAATCTGGCGAGATTGGGTGGTGGAACGTATTGAGGGTGGAGAAGATTTTTGACAAAACTTATCTCAGGGAATGTTTTAATATTATTTACTTTACATGGGCATAGAGACTGGAGAAAACCTTTGGAGATTCTATTTTATGCAATGTGATTATTGGTAAGGCTACGGTTTTATATATGCACATATTTTTTTCTGTTCTATTTAGTGTGAATGTGTGTGAGGCATTATGAAACAAAAGTTGACATATCCAATTTCTCCATACTACACTCTGCTTAATTGTCTAATGCTATAAAATGTATGGGTATATGGTATATGTTCAATTTCAGATGCAGTTTAAAAAAATAATATTGAGGTCACTTCAAAACAATAAATTGAAGTTTATGGCTAACTAAAGAAAAGAAAGAAAAACCAGAACCGCTAGTAAGTAGTAGCCTTTGCATTCTTCAAATAAGCTAGCAGAGACCTACATGGACTGAAGTGTATATTTATTATATCATTCTTCTTCCAACGACTGAATTTACTATTTAAGTTTTGTTCCGTTATTGGAATTTTAGAAAATGTTGCGAGAGTAAATATTTAACAAATAAATCTTTAACCCAATTATTAGGAGTGTCTTATTTTGCTTTTATGTAATCTATATATTCCTTATCTAAAATATTTATAAACTGCCTGAAATGTAATTATTGTATTTTTTAAAGAATAAGTTAAAAATGTCCGTATTTGAACATTCTGTATAACAAATTATTTCAAAATGAAAATATTTGTAGTTACTCTTGTAGGTCATTTCCTAGAAAGAAACATGCGATAGGGAAATCTTTATTATTTTTGGCCATAAACTTTTTTTCTTAGTACGTATATTTTAAAAACTATTAGACTACCCAAGTTGAACCATAACAAGACTATTACTATGAATTTTCACTCAATAATTTCAGTTTGCAAAATAGTTAGATTTAAATTTAAAGATTAGGTATGAAGTAAAATCTTTCCTATTTCGTAGTTTTTAATCTAGCAATTTTGGAAACGAATGGAATTATTGAGTGGAAACTCTAGTAATAGTCTTGTTATGGTTTTACTTAGGTAGTCTTATAGTTTTTTAAATGTACGCGCTAAGGAAAAACTAAGGAAAAAAAGTAATGGTCAAAAATATTACATATTATTCTGAATTAATATAAAGATAACCTGAAAATATGATCCAAGATTAAACATAAAAATATCCTAAGAATAATTTAGTATTATGCACATATAGTTTGGGGTTAGTATAAAGATAACTTGAAAATATAATCTATGATTAACCATAAAAATATATTCTCAAACTATTCTAGATTCTCCAGAGAATACTGTGCGAATTATTCCGAAATTATTCTAAAGAGACCTATAGTTGTACCGTTTGTTACTTCTAGGAATATCCTTAAAAGATAATAATTATTTTCGTGTTATTCTAAGAATAATGAAATATTCTATAGGAATATCTTAGGAATAACATAAGTTTATGTTTTTGCTATCTGGGTATTATTGGTTATTTCAATATTGTTTTATATCAAATGTTATACTCGAATTTGAACTTTTATGCCATTTATTGAAATTATATGATTATTTCACAAGTCATTTCTGATATACATTAAAGTTATGCCTGAAACTATCTCAATCCATAGTGCTGGTCTTAGATAACATAAGAAGCTTTGCCCAAGGTGTTGCTTGGTTTTTCATAAAGGCTGGTTTCATAATAAAAGGTCGATCAATAGATAGACTTTATTTATCATATCAAGTTTTAATATCAGAGACATAAAAAACTTTAGACCAGTCAGTGGCAATACTTCATAGGATATCACATACAAATAGATAGAACATGCAATCATCCAAAATTCCTCATCCACACAATACTATTTGTATACATATGTATTATCTTAGGATGGCGAAGTCAGCAATAAACATGAGACAGACCCCCAAAAAAAAATTCAAATAATAAATAAGTAATAGATAATTGCTCGGCCATTATTTGCTAAATGTGTCATTTTTATATCCTTTTTGGCATAACATGGTATATTTGAATGTTTGGAGGTGGTGTGGGGGGTTACATTGAAAAAAAAAATTGGCACTCGCAGAGACTATTCCTTGTTACGAAAACTACAAATTTGAGAAGGTGCCAACATTTTGTTTTGAAAAGCACCAATTCTGGCCCGTTTTTAGCCAAAAGTCTAATTTTTGGCCAAAAATCTGAAAAATGGGCAAGCAAAAAATGTTGACATATGGTTTTCCAGCAATGGGCATTGACAACGAACATTTTCTGCCTGGTGAGAAAGTATTATACTACATTCCAATTTTGGCCATAATTGATGTCGCCAGTGCTGCCAATTGCACGGAGAATAAATGTTGGCATATATCAAATGTTGATCACCAAGATACACCCTTCAACTATAGTCTGTTTTTAAACCAGGAGGAATAAACATGAAAGTTCCATTCACATCATAAAAGTAACTAAAAAATACACTAAAACTTTTTTGGCGTTTTGGGCAACCAACAGTACACGAGTACAGTGTTTTTGTGTGTATCTTATTACATTATATAATGCATATCGACCTCTATTTGACCTAGGTATTTTATACATACAGCATCATACCATTTACGCAATATGAAGGCACCAAGTAATTACTAATTA
Organism: Stenurella melanura; assembly: GCA_963583905.1. Lineage (NCBI taxonomy): Eukaryota > Metazoa > Arthropoda > Insecta > Coleoptera > Cerambycidae > Stenurella > Stenurella melanura. Next base: position 47,718,155 of record OY757313.1, read on the forward strand.
GCCACTTTTGCCTTCAGATTTATACAAATGGGATTAAAAACTGATATATAATGTGCAAACGATAAAATAGAAATTATAACCAAATAATTTATGACATGAAATTAAAATTTTTCAATGTCAAAATTTACGACTATTGCCTTGTGTAAAACTGGCGAGGGTGTATCTAATCATAGATGTATGATTTGGCGCGTTAAATTTAAAACGCTCCTCCTGGTTTAAAAACAGAGTATAGCACCAAGCCCCAAAGTGTTATACTGTTCCAAAATTGAATATTTTCTGGGGCGGCTAGCGCCAAACGGGCAGGGGCGGAGGTCTGACATAAGGTAAAATATTTGCTAAAACAACAGTAATGCCAACATGTTATATCCTAGGCCCCATATACGTAGCTATCTCCTATAGCAGTCTGTCAAGACGTGAATAAGAAGTTTAATTTATGAGTAAGAGCAAGACAATAGATAAACATGTTGCATCATTCAAGTGACATGTGTCAGCAAATTTATAGACGGTTCTGAAATCTACGTTTGAGTCCATACATATGGAAAAAAGTGAGATAGGTATTTCTCTCCATCTGGTGTTTTTTTACAAACATCACCATCCTAACATAACAGAACTTTATGTACATCTAAAGAACTTGCATGTAAAAACAAAATGAAGTTAAAATTATTGTTGTAGATAATACTTATTTTTAGTGCTCAATAATTACATTAAAACTATTGCTAAAAATTTATAATATAAAAATTTGATGTGGTATGAAATGAATGAGATTTGCCTACAACCACTTCCACCGCGAGCGCGACGTCTGATGCCTGTTTCGCTTACTGTTTATACCATCAAATTTATTACTAGAAAGAAGAAAGAAAGAAAAATCAATCGGTATGAAAATATCACCAAAAATTCAACACTACTTCCCCGACTATTTTAATAGGGAATATATTGAGAAATAAGCAAAATCGATTTGGCGACATGTCAAAAAATATAATTTTTAATTCGTGCTGGGCTGAATTTCCGATTTCGCCAGTGCAATTTGTGATGCCGATAAAATGCCAATCTTTCTTTTTTCACAGGGACTTTGTACAACCTTCCAGTCGATGTATTTATTTAGTTATAACAATTGAAAATTAGAAGTTCTAGCATCTTCAACGAAAATATTTTAAATTTAAATTGATATTCCGTCCCAGTCCACCATGGGTGCGATATCTGATGTTTGTTTCGTTTATTGTCTATATCAAATCCACTACTAGAAATAAAAATCAATCAGTATGAAATCACTACCAGAAAAGCAACGCTGCCTCCCCAACTATAAGGTATTATGTTGTAATTAATATGCATTTAGAGATACATTGGTCAAAGCTTGTTACATTTTCTGAGATCAGCTTTATAGTTACAGATTTTAAAGAGATACAAAAAGAAATGTGTAATGTAATTAATTGGTTGTGGCTATTTTTATCCAATATTTATTTCGTTGTATAAAAATAAATATTTGATATTTTTGTACTATTTATTTTCTCAATAAAATCTACAAGTGATTGATGTCCAATCAATGTTTTCTTTGGTTTATGATTGCATAAAACGAAAAATAGTATTATTTCACCAAATACTTTATGAATAGAGCCCTGACGCAAGATCTTTGATTCAAAGACAATTATTATGCAGATATATAACATACCAGGCACCAGTTGTCAACGAGATTATTTTCAAGCCGCCATGTACCACTTCTTCTTTTTTTAACAGATCAAGATGAGACTTGCTACGAACATATGTTACCAATAGACATTTTTTTATCTAGTTGATAATTTTCTCTGACTTCCAATTTCACCAGAAGTAGGGTCACTTTTGATTTTTGATCAGGACATCCAGTAAATTTTTGATATCTAGAAGTTATTCTGCATCTCCGATCAAAGAGGGATAAGTTCTTTGATCGGAGTTCTCCATACAGCTGTACTAATTTTATTATGACTATTCATACCAATTTGAAATTTATAATCTAGTTTACAAACAAGAAACATGAAATATTCAATATCGCTAGCTAAAACATAATTTTCATGTTAATTTAATATAAAAAATGGTAATAGGTATTATAAAAACATAATAGATATTTAACAAATAACAAAATAACTTTCAGCAATGAAACTGTATCCTGTCCCCTGTAATATGTAGTGTATTTATAAAAATTATATGTATAAACCCACTAATAAGCTTTTGTCCAATTAAAATACTTTTTTAAACAAAATAAACCATTTACATAATATTAAATTTTACACAGTTGTGTAAAGTTTAATATAACATAAATGGTTTGTTAAAAAATATTTTAATTAAACGAAAGATTGTTGGGGTTATAATATATAAAACTATTATGAACGTAAACATACCACATATTATATAGATAGCAGGAAACTATTTGTTGTGTTGTTCAAAGTTGCTTTGGTAGGTATTTGTTAAAGTTTATTGATTATTTTTGGTTGACGTCATGCTGTCGTCGGCGCCATTTTGCATGGAGGACAGACAACTCATTTTTTTTGTTTGGATTCTTGTGTTATTAAAGTGTGAATGTTTTAATAGCAGCTGTTTTCATTTGCAAAAATTACGAAATTTGCACTGTAGTGAATTGTGGTAATAGAAGAGAAAGAGACAACGTTCTTCCTTTAGAATTCCTACTTTAAAGAACTGTGGAGAAAATAACAAGCTATCAAAAGAATGTCGAGAAGCGGGATAAGGTCTCTAAAATGAGGAGAATTAAGCAAAACATTTAGTCTATGTAAAAATGAGGTTTGACGCTCGGAACGCCCCCCCTCATCGGGATCACTTGTATTCTATATTTCTTGGGTAGCTGATCACGAAAATCGGGGTCCCACAGCTCTAATAATAGTGCGTCACTCCTAAAAATGCCACCTCTTTAGGGTTTTTTTTCGTGGTAATGTAAAATAATATGTTATGAATGTTCTAATCGTAATAATTTGTCAGTTCAGTATGTTCATCTAAAATAAGGACAAATTTTATGTTGAGAGTTAACCAAATGGAGTAAAACTACCCCTAACTTGACGTAAAATTTTCTCCATGATTGAATTTTTTTTTCCATTTTTTATTTGAATTTAGATGAATGGGGATTGTACAATCAAGAAATTTTTTTCCAACCCTTCAGGGGTACCCATATATCGCCTTTAAATTGAACTAAGTTTGTTTGTAATTTCTGATAAACTTTCGTCAAAAAAAATACAAAAAAATTTTTCCACCCCTTTAAAGGGACGCAAATACGAAAGACCCTAGAGGGGCCCTAGATAACTCCCTAGGCCCGGCATCTTGATTCTCTCAACACAACCATACATACTCTGTGTCTATGAACACAATACTGCATGCAAGTTAGTAAGACACGTTTCTAACCGTTTGTTGTCTTCTCCATAAGATAATTCTACTTCGGTTAATTCTCTATTTTACGTCAATTTTGGGATAGCTTTACCCCCTTTGGTAACCCTCAATATAAAGTTTTTCATGATTTTAGATGAACATACTGAACTAGCAAATTATCATTACAATTACCATATTCATAACATTATTTTACAGTAGTATTCACATTACTGCGAAAAACCCCTCAAAAGGGGTGATTTTTGGCATTTTTAGGGGCGACGCATTATTTTTAGAGCCACGGGACCCCAACTCTCTTGAGCAGCGACCCAAAGAACATAAAATACAAGTGGGGGCATTCGGAGCACCAAACCCTACATTTTACATGGACTAATTTCTGAAAAATGCTAGGATTTGTTCTAAACACTTTATAACAAGTATTTTTCATAAATTTGTATTTTGAGTTGTTAATCTGAAATGAGATTTTGTATGCCCTTCAGACAGCCAAGTCAAAATCACGTGATCGAAAATAAATCGTCTATAGGCTATGTGCAAGGGCAACACTGAATATTTCGACATTTCATCATTTTCCCGTCATTTGAGAATGTTTCATTACATGTTTTTATAATACTATATCTGCCTAAAAGACTTCTCTGGAGTAAAGATCTTCCATCCGGACTCTGATAATCACAGGCAAAGCAATTTGAGGTAAAATAATTTCACAGGAAAGAACGGACATATATCTAACAAAGGATAAATGAAACAGAAGCTGCAGATATTATTTATTAAGAATAAATAAATCCTGTAACAAAATTAACGAAAACATCATATCTATGACTAGTAAAAGTACACAAACACCATAAAAAAAAATTAACAAAAATTAAAATATCTTAAACTATAATTGACCCATCCACATAAAATTTATAGCTTTGGTAAAAACGGTATCAGTATACATTTAAAATATTAGTCAGTATGTGCAGTATTATTGACCTACTAATAAATGCGGCTCGACGAAAAACCAAAATCGAAGATCTAATTTTGACCATGATATTTAAATTACTTTCTCATTTTATCAGTAAGCATTAGTGGAGTGAAAATATAACAAAATCTAAATAGAGCGTTTGTACGTTTTGCACTTCGGGCGAGGTCGGAACGTATTTGTCTAAACAATCAAAATTACAAAACGTCTTCTCAGTTTTCATTTTTTAAACAATTTAATATAGCTTTGTTATTAATTTAAAATTTAGAAAAAATTATACTCTTTATAGATGTTAACAACCACATAAAGTTTCATATTAAAAAATCATAACTTTTTTAAAACTTTAGCATGTCAGGAAGTCTTAGAGAAACACTCTTTTTTTAAAACTCTTAGGTTTTTAAAATAACTGATTGGTCTTAACAAAATCATTTTTTTTGTATTTCAACCATTCTTGATGTATTTCAAAAGCCTAGAGTTTCAAAACAATTGCTTTTTTTTTCCTCGAATTCATAAAAACCTCAGTTTTCAAAACTCATAATTTTAATATGCTCTTTATGGATGTTAAGAATCAGAGAAAATTTCATATCAAAAAGAGTTAAAAAAATCATTGATTTTTTTAAATTTTAGGTTATTAAAGTTATTTTGATTGGCCTTAACAAAACCATTTTTTCTGGATTCAATCATGTAACGTAAGAGAACATTATTTTTATTATGCCATTTTTAATGTACCATGTTGTTTCTTTTTTTTTGACAAAAAAAATGTAAAGTCGCAGGCAAATAAACAAATTAAAAAATATTAAAATGCAGAAAAAATAATTTAAATAAACAATTTTTTTTCCATACGACCAATCTAAAGTACCTTTAAAAGTCCAGAGTTCCAAAAAAATAATGATTCTTTAAGATTTAATGCCATACTTTTATGAGGCAGCCAAATTTAAAAACAATTGTTTTGTTTTATCATTTAAATAAATATTCTTACATAAAATTTTCTGTGGTGGTTAACACATCTATAAAAGAGCATATTAGCAGCCTTTACACGAGACGGCTTAACCGCATTATTGAGGAATATGTGATAATGCGTAGAAATGAACGAGCGCAAATTAGGACGCTTAACACCGCCCGCTGAAAAACTTGAAAATTATGTCTTGCTTGCGTCACACGGTTCAGAATGTGTAAATATGGATCGCGCAAGCAAAAGTACCCAGGTAATTGGAGAACTGCATTCAATCACTTGTTATTAGCTCGGCGTGTGGAATTTGTGAAATTTACACGCTTTTTTCAAAACAGAGAATTAGCGCGCTTTCCTTTGAACAAGCACGCCGCAAATCACCGGTCAAACTTGTCCTTTGCAACCGCATTTACACGAAAGGTTATACGCGGACAATCGAACAGGATTTTCCAAATTCGCACGGTTAAAACTTCTCGTGTAAAGGCCGCTAATATTAGAATTAAGAACTTTGAAAAAAGTTTTGTATGAAATCCAAGAATTTATTTACTATTTTCAGCACACCACTTAAGGCTGGCCAGGGCTGTAAGCCAATTATTTTTTTTTACAATTAATGTTTTTTGGAAGTACATAAATGTATTAGTGTAGGCAAATTAGCATTTCTGATTAAAAATTTTACTGAATGAATGGATTTTCACGAAACTTTGTGGATTTGTTTGTTTCGATGTCTAGATCATTTTCTCCCCAAAAAAATTTGCCGCTATTGCCACACAATTGTTATAAACAATGATTTTGTTGCTAATTTGTTGATTAAAAAAATTGAGGTAAATTAAAAAAACAAAAATGCGTTCTTTCCAGGATATAGTGGTTCGAATTTTTCCAAAAAGGGGGGCGGTGGAATAAAAAGTAACGAGGAAAAATCCAGAAAAATTCTGGTGAATATATTAGTAAAATACAAGAATGTTTTTTCCTTTATGACTTTTTCCTAAAGTGTACTCTAAGTTTTTCCGGAAAACCACGAAAGAAAGACCCTTATCGGAAAATAGAAAATCTCGTACACTATGAAATTTAAATATCTGAAAAAATTCAGACGTTAGGTCAATATATTCCTTAAAATTTTGGTCTCTTGGTATCTTTTTGCAAAATGCACATTTTCGTTTTCAGCAGTTTTTCACGATCAAAAATGTACCTTTGGAAAATGAAAAATCTCGTAAACTATAAAATTTAAAAATCTTGAAAAATTCAAATGTATAGGTTAAAATATTCTTTAAAGTTTTGCTCTCTTATAATTTTTTAGTAACATGCATCTTTTCTAAGTTTTCAACAGTTTTTCACGATCAAAAATGTGCCTTTTGATCGTGAGAAACTGTTGAAAACTTAGAAAATATGCACGTTACAAAAAAATTAAAAGAAACCAACTTTTTTAAGGATATATTAACCTATACGTCTGAATTTTCTCATATTTTTAAATTTCATAGTTTCTGAGGTTTTCTATTTTCCGATAAGGGTCTTTCTTTCGTGTCTTTCTGGAAAAACTTGGGCAGAGTGGACTTTAGGAAAAAGTCAAAGGAAAAAAGCCTTGTATGTTAATAATATACATTCACCAGAATTTTTCTGGATTTTTTCTCCGTTACTTTTTATTCCCCCGCCATCCCTTTTTGAAAAATTCGAACCGCTATATCTCGGAAAATACGCACTTTTTCGAAAATTTTACGAGAGTAAAAAGTTGTCATTTTTCGTCAAATTAGCTAAATATGCGTTTCGTTTTGTTTCATTGTTTATAAAAAATATTTTTATAGGGTTTGATCTAGACAAAATGTACAGATCCACAAAGTTTCGTGAAAATCCATCCATTCGGTAAACTTTTTCAAGTTTAGGTCGATTTTGGTCTAATTTGCCTACATTGTATACTTATTGTATTTTCAATATTTAAAATATTATTTTTTGTGTATCTTGTAAATTTAGATCTATTCGAAATTTTATTGGCAATTCCAATTTCTTATGTTTGCAATAAGACTGGAGATATTTGAAAAACAAGCATAAACAATGTTTTGTGATCCCAATTGTTTAAACGAATACGTTAACGACTTCACACAAGGTCGAAAAAACGTGCAGTTACTTCTGTATAAATGTACTTCAGATTATTTTTTAAGAATTTTATTTTTAACTCTTCTACATGTTTAGTTAAAAAGAACTGCCATAACAAATAGAGAAGGGCGAGCATCTAAATATTTTAAATTAAAATTTTTGTATACTAAAATGTCCGTTCTAGGTGAAATTCTTTAAATTATTGAAAATAATATTAAAGTTTACCCATATTTTAAATCACGTAGCGTTTAATCCACAATTTCATTAGTGTTGCTATGATTAGTTTCTCTATCTGTAAGATAATGAAACTAGATCGCTTGTGTGTGGACTTTTTACATTCACAAATGACAAATAGCTCAAAAATACTACCCCACTGACATTTCATATTTGAAGTTACAGCTTAATAATACCATGAAAAACAATACTGCATACGAGTTTCAGCTAAAAGTTTTAAAATTTTTTAAAATTGTAACTTTAAATATGGCTATACGTTATACCTTATGTATACCTAGATATATCACATTATGTTAAATTTCAACATTAAAAGGTTAGTCAAATTATTAAAAACACTCATTAAAAAACGTTTAAAAAAGTTAAGCTAAAAAAATTAAAACAAAAAAAATCATTAATTTCTTGTTGATAAATTAGACATAATCAGGTAACTTATGACAAGTGTTAATAAAAGTTATGTAAATTTATCAACTTTAAATAACACTAATTAAGAAATTAAAACTATAATCACAACATAAACAGTCTGTCAACCAACATAAACAACACAACAAAATACATATAAATAAAAAGAACTAAAAATATTTGGTTAAAACACATGCGTCATGCTTAAATTGAGGAACCTCCACCTTGAGCTGCAATGAAAGAAATATATGTTATGCAAGATATTTAATATAAACTCTTTAAAAAAGAATAACATGAGATTAATTATATCGTAATAATATATATACGAAAAGGGCGTATACAGTACAATAACTCTTATTAAATTTTAATAAACCAGTAACCAGAATCATATCAACCTTTACATTGCCAATCTATTTATCGGAAACAATCCTATCGATGAATGCAGTTCTGACTGCACACAAATATCTTAAAATTTATAAAACTATTAAATAATACCCAACAGCCCACAATTTCAAAGTTAATTAACAATTAGGTTTTAAAAAACTTTAAATATCAACACTTAAAACTACAATTATGTTAAACACTAACAAATAATCCAAATTTATTATAAAATATCTGTTACAGCTAAAATATTAATTTTTTTTTGAGATTGAAACAATAAAAATTTTTCGTTTGGGAACTCTATGAGTCTTAAAGAATATTTGCAATGTCCGAATATTACAATCATTGATAAAATACTGCAGCATGTTCCTACAATTCTTTAAAATTTATGCATAGATTCATATTAGTTAGATCAAACAAATACCAAAATATTATTTAAGAAATATTGTATACATATAAAAATCTCAAACAGGGTTTTTGCAAGAATTTTAGGTCAAAACTTCATGTTGAACTCCACTGAAAGTTCTCAAGAAATCAAAGCTGAGTTGTGGCTGCCATTTTGTAAAATGGCGCCACACAATTTTAGAAACGTAAAGAAAAGAAATAATTACATGGGTCGGTTTTCTGAGTGGCTTGATAATTATGACGGAATATATATTTTTTGAAATATGCAAAGTATGTATCTTCAAACTCACCATTTTTTCGCATATCTATTAAGAAACACATATTTATTTTACCCATTTAAAAAGAAAACTTGTCAGATTATCACCTCTAGCAGAACATTATATACTTACTTCCATGCTCTCTGTGAGTATTAACAACTCATTATCAACAACTTATTTTATATTCAGTTTAGAAATATTCCACTCGTTATTTATAACTACCTGAACCAATGGATGAGCACAAATGTTTTTAATACAATTCTCACTTTCTTTTCTAAATAAATAGAAACGTAAATTATTATTTAGTCTCCTACGAATATTTCAATGGGTTTCGTTTAACTTACGGGCAATATAAAAAATGAAATGTTCGAATAGCACCTGATTCTATTAAATATCACGCTTTACTTACCTACAGAAAATGAATTATCTGCAACACAGCTTCGATTTTTGATGACTCTCAATGGAATCTACCTAGAAATGCATATATCTATATACTATCGCCATAATCAAATAGTCATATACATTCTGAGTGAACTTGGTCGACTCCAATTTTACTATTTGAACTTTACCTATTTATATTATTACTCCTGAATTTATTTTTTTACTTAATGTCTGGAACCCACTCATCAAACAATAACACTTTCCTATCTTTATAGGCAGTTAATATTGATGATACCAAAGGTCTTTGTTTCAGTTTATTTTCTTTTCAGAACTCTAAAATTCTTGCACTATTATTACATTAAACATATTTGATGAAATCCTTTCCAAACTAAATCTAAAACTATATACCTGCTACCATGAGGAGAACACAGTGGTAGAAGTGGAACGGTACATCACAGACGGCTGACCAGAACGCCTCGAGGTGCTTACAATAATGTGTTTTAATATTCGACCGCAATGTATACACATGCATACACCGTTAAATATAAATGAAAAAGTCGAGGTAAAACAACTTTAATATGTTATTTTCTTCTTGTCGAGCAAGACTATACAAACAGCAAAGTTATTATCAATACTAGTTTACCTCGGGGTGCTCTCTTTCTGTACACAGTCTCATTGCACACAATATACATGAAATCCGAATGGCTTTTAATTGCCGATGATATTCTTAACAACATTAAGCTTGGGTTTGGTGAATGTTGGACGTTGGACAAAGTACATTATTATGGTTAAAAAATAAACAACTAATTCGTAAGGGTGACCATATAACTGATGTGATAATAATCTCAAATCAGACTTGGATAATAATAAATACAGAATTTGATGATGGAGTTAATGGAAAAATTCTCCCAAGACAAATTATTAAACCACTGTTAATACAAATTAATTAAAGAATTGGTTGCACAAGTTTCAAAAATATTCAAGGTAATGTAAGATTAAATAAAGGGTGTTTTCATTTTTTTTTATTCAACTGAAAAATAGCACCGCTCAAAAATGCCATAAAAAAATAATGTTAGAAGCATGTGCAGTAGAGTGGTTCAAATTTCTACATGTGAAAAATAAATAACAAATATTCTTGTCTCTCCTGGATTTGTTCAAAATTCCAAAGAAATGGAAATTTCAAAATTGAGAAAAATCGGTTGATATTAACATGTGTCTCAAAGACCATAAAGTTTCCTATTACTTCTTATGAGCAGACATTTAAAAAAAAAATTGCTATAGAAAGAATCGTGAAAATGTGGAGAAATAAAAATCGCACACAAGTTCCTCTTGATTCCAGAGAATATGAAATAGTAATTTCTTTTTAAATTAATCTTTCACGGGGTCTATTTTTGCCCTTATGAGGTTTTATGAAGGTTTAATTTAAAAAGGAATTATTAATTCATATTCTCTGGGCAGTTCAGAAGTATGACTATTATTTCAATAAATTCTTATGATTCCATCGTGAATGTACGAGCTACTATCCTTTACCCATAAGACATGGGAAACTTCATTGTCTCATGCTCCAGACACGTGCTAATATAAACAGATTTTTTGTTCAAATTTGGAGATAATTTTAAACTTGATTTATGTAGCCACCCTAATGTGCAGTATGCTCTAAAACGTAAATTATTATCGTGAAATTAAAATAACAGGCCTGTGCGAATGTTTAAATTAGAAAGCAAAAAGGACAATTTAAGAAGTTACCATGAATATTAATAAGACGGAAGTAAAAATGACCAAGGTGTTGCAGTTCTAATTACCGCAAATGGAATAATTAATTTAGTTAATAATGTGCCAACAATACTTAAAAAGGGGATTGTGATTAAACATATCTTTAAAAAACCAAATTCGACTTTTCTGTGTATAATTTTTGTTAAGGCAATGGTGGTCAGCCACTGTTCGCACAATATACATAATGACACAATTTTTCCTACAACCCCATATTCAAGAAACCTGAAATCCACGAAATTCGATTTTATAATTACCACTGGATAAAAACTTTTGGCCGATGGCCCTTTGGAAACTAGATCCAATAAAGATTATTATTAAATTAGATTTTATGTAAATAACTATAGAACAAACTTCTGTAGTGGTTGTACTTTTTCGCGCAAGTGCGGCAAAGTACTTTTTCTTCGCCATCTCACTTTTCTTACAAGCTATTCACAAAAAATCTACATGGTTACATCAAACTGGATATTAAAGAGCTTATTTCTTATTGACACTCAAAAAAAGAATATTTTTCAAATAATCCATTATTTACGTTTTAGAAATTAACATGTGTATTTTGCTTCTATATTTACCCTGGCTCTGTGTGTAAGAATCGAAACTTTTCATTCATGCCACTTGGTGCTATCAATATATTTATAAAAGTACGACAAAAAGTACCCTGGCTCTGTGTGTAATATAAGAATCGAAACTTTTCATTAATGCCACTTGGTGCTATCAATACATTTATAAAAGTACGACAAAAAATAAAATACTTCCAATATTTTACAAAAATGAAGTAAAATAAACAAAATGTAATTCGGTCTTATAGACCTAGATGGCGCTATGAATACGGATGGCGGGAAATTGCTTAGCCTCCGCCACCGTGGTTCATTTCTCAGTCCAATCAGGTGAACCTGTTGTGTTGTGGCACAAAAATTTAAGTATTTTAAAGTCTTATATTTCTTTGGTTTACCTTAGATGCATCATTTTCATTATTGTGTTTGTTGTAAGCATTTTGAAGTCCTTTTGGCATGACATTACCGATGGTAACTCGGTCTAAACAGTGCCACAGACCGAGAAAGTGCCAACAGAAATGCAAAAAGTCGATCTTATGAACCATGATAGCAACACCGAATATATGGTTTATTGGTCTTACAGACCAGAATAGCGGACGTGTGACCTTATGTTTTAAAAGTCTATTCTTTCATTTCCATAAACTACTTTAAGCAACTACACCCCTTTTTTGGAAGAGTGCTTCATTCACTTCATTCGCATCTTCCTTACCATCTGTAATTAATTTCCACTTCTACCAATGGGACAATAAATATAATAAAACCATTAAACATTTAAAATGCATAAAATCAAGGACAATAATTACACACTACCTTAATACGGTTTAATATTAGAATAAAAATAATCTTTCAGGAAATTCTTAACGATGGCATAATTTTTCACTCATGAGTAGAGATAACTGAGGGGAAACAAATTTAGATTGGAAAGGCTCTCAACATGCTGTAAAGTCATATCGTAGGAGTTCAACGACAGATCTAATTTAAATCTTGAAGGCCTCAAGACACTCTAGGTTTATCTGTATAAACCATAAGAGTTACATTTCAACTTAAGTATCTAAACTACCTAATAATAAACCAACTAGTTAGAGAACAGTTTAACAACAATAACAATAGCTATACGCTTGTTGAGCGTAGATACCCTAAAACAAATTGTTAATACATGTGGGATAAATAACGAAATGATTCACCCACAAGTATTTCAGACTTAAAGCAAATGGATACTTGCTTAGTTGACAGCAACAGGAGTAGTACCAAGTCCAAGCACCTGGCTATTCTTGGAATTTCTCATCATAGGTTTGTGATGGCGAATTTCACCGCTGTGCTGCCATTGCCAGCAGGAGCGACAGAAATATCTAAAACACATCATATCTCGGCAGAAATACGGGCCTTGTTGAACACCACAGATTGAGCAGAGGGAGTCCTCAAGATAGGGATCGACTTGCACCTAAAGAAGGTATACATATACATAGAGTCAATATACAGTTCGGAAGAGGGAAAACTTTGTCATTTTACGTTTACGATGAAAGGTCAATCTTCAGAAATGTCTGTTTTTTTATGGAAACTCCGAAAATATTATTTTCCAAAATGTATATGCAAGGTGCCAATATATGTAAAAATGTGAAAAATTACAATACCTCTATTTTTAAATATGATAAGAAATGATATAAAAAAAAAAAATAACGGCCTACGGACAGTGTTTAGTAGACAATTTAGACAGTTTTAATTATTATGGATTAGGGAAGAACAAAAATGTGAATCTTTGAAAAAGAACTACTAACTTTTAATCCATAAAACTTTTTTCTTTTTAACCATTTTTCAAAATATTCACAAGGCACTTCATATTTCTGCAAATATTTGGCGTCTTGCACATACATTTTGGAAAATAGTATAATTTTCGGACTTATAAGAAACTGGCATTTTTATAAAGAATAACATTTCCTTGCCAAATTACGCATAAAAAAAGTTATCCCTTTACCGAATACATTTTGTGGACACAGAGTATATTTGAAAACCAATATTTTTAAACAAAAAAACAGGTTATAACCTGGAGAATTATTTTAAATTTGACGAGGATTCTTGTTTAATCCAAACATAATATGCTCTTACCTTCTTTGTGAATTTTGATGTTTTAATTTCAATGAAGGCAGCAGCAACAGCTTTCATGTACGAACGAGGATTGTTGAAAGTAACACGCCCTGAGCCAATTGGATATTTGTACTTGTCAGTATCAATACCTGTTGAACGATAAAATATTTACTCATACATGTATTTGGGCAATGTGTCCCTTAAAAATGAGTAACTGATAATAAGTTTTTGATTGTTATAAGGGGCAATGTTGCAAATAAATTCTAAATTCTCTAGCGACTACTGACTGTGGTTATCTAGTTTGTAGTTCGTACTTTCTTTGCACTAGGGTACATGTCACAAAAGTCAAAAAATACCAATTTTTTTTCCTTTGTGTGGGCTCAAAATTAACATTTCACGGGTGCAATTTACGATGTGTCGAAAATGCTAATTTCGATCTGTTGATCGCGATATAATACGGCTACACAGGTCGCGTATTCAGAAAGCTCAGGTGGATTAGAAAATTTGTGTTTTCAGCTCTTCGTCGCCTCATCTTAAATTTTAAATTGTGTAGAAGTAGTTCTATCTACAAAAACAGCATTGTACTAAAATTATTATTAACAACAAGCTGTTTTTGGAAAATTGGGTGTTGTTATTAAACCGAAAATAGATGTAAGTGGTACATAAATATATACCACAGGATTATTGAAGAATATTTTTTGCTAAAATTGGCTTATTAGGGAGATATCTCTTCATTTGGTGCGTTACCCTTTGTTTCCCCCTGATCTTGCTGCCTTGCTCCCTCTTAAGTTATAATATTTGGGTTTCTACAGGGCGGGATAAAATAATGTTTACAAATTTGCCATTGCCATAGTTCATTTGATTTTAATTAATTCCTCGCCAGTCATAATTAGACCTCGATTAGTGCAAACGTTGAAAATTCTCAATGGAACATTATTTATACATGTTCTTGTTGTGAAACATTGAACCAGTCAATTTTCAATTATGGTAACACTAAGAAAACTGAAATTCTCAGTAGAAGTAACATGAAAAGTAAACCCACAATTCTTAGATTAATCGCAGTGTTGAAGAGCATTTCTCAGTGGCAGATCGAGTAAGGTTTGGATATTGGAAGGCAACAAAGGTGCTAGAGAAGACACAGCAACCAAATTTATAGGACCAGAAGCTATCCTAGCCTAGGCTAATATGAAAACAGTCCAGCACTGGCAAAAACTACCAGGATTAGTTCACTTAAAGGAGTTTATTACATACCTCTTGAAGTCAAGAACTAAAAACCTACCAGAGTTAAATAGGCTACACACCTAAGAACTCTAATTGGCCTATATACCAGAACTGATTTAAAAATTCCGCAAAATTGGTTATGCAATTATAATTCTTCTGTTTGAATATCCGAAAGAAAAGAATCACAAATAATTCAGCAACTAGAGAACAATACTCGATATTCGTGAGGCTATAGCTAAAATATCACTTGAAATGGACAAAAAGTGACGCCCACCCTGTATATACAACTGTCTGAATTTTGAAATGTCACAACTGCATGAAATTTATCCCTACATTTTAATAAGATATCTATTGTTTCGCACAATTTGATAATTTGAATATGAACATTGCATGTTAAAAGAAACTTACCCGCATAGACTACTCCATCAAAGAGATCATTCATTATTTTTGCCAAACCCTCTGCATTAAGCATACCGTGGAGGGCTCCAACAAATACAGTCTTGCCAGGATCTAATTTTTGTGAAGTTGATTTTGTGTAGTTCGAATCATTAATAATCCATGGTATAACTTGCACCTTGAAGTTGGTAAAAATTCACAAGTTAAATAACAATTATCTTTTTATGTTGACTTCCTCATAACTTCATAGTAAACTCACCTCCTTTGCCTTCATTCTTTTAGAGCTGATTTTGTAGTACCAATTTCCGCTGTTCGCATAATCATTAGTGCAGGCCTGTAGCAACGCTTTTACATTTTTCTCCGATTCAAAAATGATATATACATATCCTTTTGGTTGTGAGGCCTGCTTGTCTTTGCCGGGCCATTCTACACGAATCGGTCCAAACTGCTTGAATGTCTGCACAAGCAACTGTTCTGATATATCCCAGGGAACGCCACCCAAGAACACCTTACTTGAATAACCAGTTGGTTTGACAGTCGATCGGGGAGGTAAAACACCACTCCATGTGCATGTGGCATCATACACAGCTAAGTTAGAAATGACAATTTTTTTATCAACAAAGAAAATATTCAAATTAGATACTTACAGGCTGCAGATCGATGAAAACGAGCTGCTTTGTCTAGTTGTAAGTTTTCTGGGATAAAGTTTATCAAAGATGCTGCACTGCCATTCCACTTATCCAGTATTTGCTAAAAATTATTAAAATCTTTTACTTATTGAATGCAGAACATATCGTTTTTACTAGATATGGATATAATTACAATATAAATTATTCACTATGGGGGAACATTATGCTTAAAATTCACCTCCATTCACCTTGGGAAAATGTCCGCCACCTTGCAAAATGGCGACTAAAAATTAGTTTTTATTTTTCTCAGTAACCGTTGTCCCAACAAGAAAAATATTTCACTACAAAATTGAAGTACACAGTTAGTTCTCTTTCGCTTTATTTGGTAGTCATTCATTAAAAAGTTATAGCCTATTATGCATCACCAAATCTGGGAGAATGGAACTGAGCCATTTCAAATGGAACGTACGGTCAGCACTGACTGCCAGGACGTATAAGGTAGAGCCACGAGTTCAAATGAACATTTTCAGATGGAGCATGTACGATCATTCCGTACTAATAAATAAGCCGGGCCTACGTCGAGCTCGTGGAGATGTAACGTCAGCGGGTTGATGAGCATTGTGATATATGAGCATCAGGAATGTACAAAATTTGTAATCATTTCAAGTAAATAAAAAATTGAAAGTAAACTTCTAACTTCAAAGATAAATTACGTTAGATTAGATTCTTGTCGTTATCGATTTCTTTTATGTGAAGTTTTCACATTTCACAACTGTGCATTCAATATCAGCTGTTTTCACGATTCATTCATTAGTAGCTGCTGTTTCCAATTTTTATTGCAGTTGACCAGAATGGCAGTAGCGTACAAGCAAAATTTTTAAATTTTTTTAAAGTGCTTTTTTTTCATTTTTTCTCTGCGCTATTATATTTATATGGACCCATTGTAATCCCCTTAAATTTTTCCGGATAAGTTCTGAATCACCCTGTATGTGGCAACAATATGCAGATGATGTTACCATTCTAGTAACAGAAAAATTTGAGGGCACTACATTGAAAATAATGCAGAATCCTCAATATGATAGACAACAAATGGTATACCCTGGAAAGTTTATCTGTGAATCCAGGAAGAGCCACTGTGGGAATATTAATATAAAAAAAAAAGAAAATTCTAGAAAATAAAGAAACTGCAACTCCGAGTGAAAGAACTAATATTTGGGAGTAACTGTAGATACTGAACTCTAAAGCTCACCTAAGTAGCAGAAGAAGGTGTAAAAAAAGCTGTAACAGTCAAAGTGGTACAAATTTTTTTTACTTTGAAAATGTTACTACGGCCTCTTAGCTACAACCATTTAACTGGCGATAGAACCAAACTACAGACATTGAGTGATATATTTGCGGCATCAAGTATTTTAAAGTAATATGGCTTATTCATACACTGAAATTAAGCGTTACGATGCTGCATAACGGTATTGATGTATAATTTTGTTTATGATAAACTGTTTAGCTGTAAATTTACCTATTATGCATTTTTGAATAATAACAGAAAAATGGATGCATATACTTTATTGCATGGATATGTACTATAACAATTTTAAGGTGATTTTGATGACATATCCTTAATAAAATTACATGCTGTTATAATAATAATAATAATAATTTATTCATCCAATCGATCATTTACATGATATAGGACAGGTCAAAAAATAATATCTGAAGTATCAGATTAAATATAAATAAAAATGTACAGTGTAAATATACATAAACAGACAGATAAGAGTGATAAAAAAAATTAAAATACACAACACATATTACAAATTAAAATTAATAATACAAAATGTAAATATTATAAAATATCATTAAGGTACTCGTTAACAGAATAGTAAGCTTTGGCTTTCAATAAATGCTTTATTTTTATTTTAAAATGTTTCTCATTTATAGACTTGTACGAATTAGGTAGTTTATTGTACACTTTAATTGCTAGATATTTCGGGCAATGTTCATATAATGTTAGCCTGTGGTACGGAATTTCTAAGGTGTGATTGTTACGAGTGTTATATGAATGGTTTACATTAATAGTATTATTGTTTAATTGTGATCTGGCATACATCAAAAGACTAAGGAGGAATAAACAGGGTAGGGTAAGTATTTCATATTGCTTGTAAATGTCTCTACAACTAGCTCGCCTGGTTACTCCTGCTATTAAACGCACAGCTCTCTTCTGTAATTTAAAAACCCTCAACATTTCAGGTGACGAACCCCAAGCAATTAAGGCGTAATTAATAGTCGACTCGAAATATGCGTAATAGTATGCAATTAATATTGATTTACTAATTATCCACCGTAATTGACTTATACAATAACATATTGGAGCTATTTTTTTACAGATCTCGTCTATATGTACAGCCCAAGTACAGTTCTCACTAATGTGCAACCCTAAAAATTTCGTGTGCGAAACTTGCCGAATGGATCCTTCATTAGACTTTATTAAGAGGCTCTGGTTAACATTAATTTTACTGGTATTAAACTGAATAAATACGGATTTATTGATATTTAGTATAAGCCTGTTTTCGGTAATCCAATCGTGAGCACTGCCTAATTGTTCATTTGCTTTTGAGACTAAATCAGCAGTTCTTTGGGATGTGATAAGTAAAGAAGTATCATCAGCAAAAAGAATGGAATTTATACTACAAAAGTTGTTAACATAAATTATGTACAGTAGTGGTCCCAAGACAGACCCTTGTGGCACGCCTACTGTAAGTTCCAATTGATTGGATTTGATATTTTCTACTTGTACATAATGTTTTCTGCCATGCAAATAACTCCTAAACCATTCTAATGATACTCCTCGAATGCCATAATTCTCTAATTTCTGCAAGAGTCTATTGTGATCGACAAGATCAAAGGCTTTACTAAGATCTAAAAATATTCCTATACATTTGTTTTTATTATCCAAGTTATCATATAACTCTGTCAAGAATTTAGTGACAGCTGTCGTAGTGGAGCGGCCTCTCCGAAAACCAAATTGATTAATATTGAATAAATCATATTTATCAAAAAAACTTATCAACCTGTTTGTTGCACATTTTTCAAACACTTTTGAAAATGAACTTAGAATTGAGATGGGCCTATAATTATCAACTTTATTCCTACATCCTGCTTTGAAAACCGGTCTAATTTTTGCAATTTTAAGTCTATCTGGAAACATACCCGCGGAGAAGGAAGAATTAATAATTAAACATAAAGGTTTGATAACTACATGTAGACATTTTTTCAATAAGTTAACACTAATGTTGTCGTCCCCATGGGATCTTTTCATTAAATATTTACCTGATACCTACCTATATTAGAAGTGCTTCAGGCATGTTCTGCTTTTATGCAACTAATAATCTCCTTAGAATAAAGATTTTGTATTTATTACAATATTACAGCGCATCTTTATGACAAAAACTAAAATAATGGTAACAGACATGAAAATATTAAATATTGTTCTAAATGCGTTCTTAGCTTTCGTTATGAAAATATGACTTCTAAATGCAGTGTAAAAAATGTAAATAAAAACCGAAGGTTGTCCATATAGTCTGTTTCAACTATTTAAGGTTTTGTATGGCTGGTCTCAAAACCTATTTGATAGCCTAATGACTTTTAAATAGAAAGAGCAGGAATTAAGGGCAATATTGACCTTTAGAGGCAACTATAACTTAACCCCAAATCATCCAATGCTTTTATCTTATCTGCTTGGTCAATTGTACAATATTTAAAATTGTGGAAACGAAAGAAGTCAAGGCATAAAGATATATTTAAAGCGAAATTGTTTTGTTTACCAATTTAGACACTTAGTCTAGTTAAAAGCAAACTGAACGTGATATTATTATGATTGTTGTACGCAGCTGTAAAAGTAAACCAGTAGCCAGGTTGCAAAAAATAATGAAAATATAGCTTAGCTGCCAGACCACATATTATTTTTAACTGTAAAGTATGTAGTTCAACCAAAAATTGCGGCTATTTTGTACAACTGCTGTTGAGGCGTATCACGAGCTGTAGTCGAAATCATAATGTAGCTGATTTAGAACTTCACATAGCAACTGCAGCCATTTATAGTTGATAAATTATGTTCCGGCAACGTTATAGCAGTACAAATATTTGGAATAAAATTAACTGAGATTTCAAAGCCAAATTACAGTTAATGATGGTTATCACAAAGCTTTTGCAGCCAGAATTTTGCTGTGAAAACTTAATTGTCCACAGTGTGCTACTTGGGCATCTAGACATAGTAGCGAGCCAAGCGATTTGCAACACTGGTAGGAATAGCCAAAGCTCCAACCATATACCATATACCCTGGAAGGAATGGGTGTAATAGAATAACGAGACTATAGACTACTGGTAGAAAGGCGGAGCTTATCTGTACGTGACAGCTAGCGCTCGCAGTGGCCAAGTAGAAAATTAATTCCTGTGTCGTTTACACGTACGTGAATAGGAGAATCCTTATTTTTAATAAATATTTTATTATAAACTTTTTAAAAACGCGCAAATCTCTGGGTTTACTTTAATGCCACCAAAGTGGGAAGTGTTGGGAACGCCGCAGCTACAATTAACATTGTCAAAATCAGCAGTTTAGTGTTTGTTATTGTGTAACATAATCTCCGGCTAACATCATGGAAAAATCATGCGGAGATGTTTGTTGCGTGGTTAACTGTGTAAATAGATCGAATAATACTAAAAATATAAAGTTTTATTCATTTCCCACATAGGGGAGTCAAATTAGACAAAAAGGACTCAAACTTGGGCAAAATTCCCCGATCGATGATTTTTGTTGGAATGTGTTCACAAAGATGTGGAGAACAAAAAAGAAAAATGCCACCGAGAGAAATTGTGTGGAAAATTCTTTATTAAACAATTTAGGTGCAATACGATACTTCATGAATAACTTTTTGAATTAAATTTGCACGAAAGAACTAACAAAACCATTGGAAAACAACACAAAATTTTATGAAAGAAACATATATAATTAACGCTCCAACTCGCGCTACATCGGCCGTCCGTTCACGCTGGAAATGCTGCCTAATTTCCCGCGGTGGCGTTTTGATATTTTGTTCTCCACACCATTCTGAACACGTTTCAACAAAAATCATCGATCGGGCAATTTTTGTGAAATGAAAATCTCTTTTAACAAGTCTGTATAAACTGGAGCAGAGGGAAAAGTGGATCAAAGCATGAAATACAAGATATGTGTGTAGTTAACAATTCAAAATATTCTGAGAAAATACTAATTTTGTTAATTAATTTTATAGCTCAGGGGGATCCTTATGGCTACCGAATAAGTGCTCAAAGATTTGCACATTTTATAGATAATACAAAATCGGACCATCCATTAAGCCCTAGTTTCGCGAAATCAATTTTTCCATCTTGTTACTCAAAGAAGGGCCCGACAGAAAAGTCAATGTTAAACTCTAAACAACGGTAAATTTTCATTGAGTATTAATAATTAATTGTTTAGTCACATATACAATATATTACAAAAAATGAAATGTCATCTCACCTACGCAAAAAAAATGTTTTAACATAACAAAAAAATAATATTCACTCGAACATTACATTTAGTCACTACGGAATTGTTTGTACTTACTGTATATGACAATCGCGGCAACAAACAATTATTAAATTCTTGTAAAATCAGGAAAAAACAAATCGACGCATACACATAAATATAAAAGCCACATGAAGTAATTCGGAAATGCTCCACTGAAGCACTAGCAGTCATTCTGCCGCTACTCTATAGAGTATAACAAAATTACAACTAAGGACAGAGGGTTCTTAGTGCTGTAAGCAAAAAAAGTTAGAGTGTAAGTTCTCTGAATCGATAGTCGTGAGGATCCACTACAATCAATCAAAGACGCCCCTCTCTGTCTAGAGTGCATCGCAGGGAGGTTGGTTATGATTGTAGTTATTATTGGAAACGTAATTATTATATACACTTGCACTTACCTGCGTACTACTGTGTGAACATGCGGGAGGTAATAATGAACTGAGAATAGCAGGGGGCTGTTGCAAATACTTGAGAGCGTGGATAGCTTGCAAATTTTGTAAATTTGATATATCCAAGTCGTTTGTGCCACTGCCAAAGATATTACGAGCCAAATTATCATTTAACGTCAAAGAATTCTGAAAAAGACAAAGTGTTGCACATTATACGAATGGATACTTCTGGGGCAAAAATCTTTACCAATATTTCACAAAGACTTCCATCGGGACTTGAGATACTACTCAAATCAGATTCAGGCGAGTTAGAACGAGAATTATTATTATTAAGCAGGGGATGATCTAGAACGGCCGGACTACTGCTGCCACATGAGTCACTAAAATAATAGTACTTATAGATACATTTAGTTATATATGATATTGAAAATAATTTCTCACAGAAATTTTATAAATTTATATGTTCCTCATGTAATATGTGAATTTTATGAGACATGGAACTTTTAAGAAAGTAGGTATCAAAAACAAACAAACAATTATATATTTGTAACTTCAATAGGACTCCTTTAATTTTTCTGGGCTGTGAAGAAGAATGGATTTGTCGATCAGTCCATTTGTGTACTGTACTGTTAACGTTTATTATACAGTAAATGTATTATTATAATTATTTTTGAAAATGAGGTTTACTATAACTTTTTTCCTATGAGGCATCGTATCTGTAATACACTGCTGAACTTTACTTTTTTTACAAATTATTCCTGGTAAGTTCAGGCAGTAGTTTTTTCAATATAAAATAGTAATTTGGTTCAAAATAAATGTCAAAACTATTCCGAGGTCCAATTCCGGGGTAGTTTTTCCCACCCTTTTTTTTTATGGGTGAAAAATACATTTTCCCTAAATAACAATTTTTCTATTAATTTTATGGTAAATTACAAGAGAAAAAATTTGTTCTAAATTTATTTTTACTAAAAGCATGTCTTTAAATTTTTTAGTTTATGTTATGTTGTAAAATAAACAAATGAAAATGGAATTTTATCAAATATTGATTTAAAAAAATGTTTAGCTATTCAAAGTTAGATATAGTAAGAACACATAAGTAATATATTCCACATAACATACAACACAACTAAAAAAATATTTGGTTGCTATTTGGTAAGTGGGAGATGAAAGAATGGGAATTATTTATATCTATCCTCTATCTGGAAATTTTTTTGAACTCCTCTATTGAAGAGTACAGACTTTTTACCTGCCCAACATATAACAGCTAGACAAGAGATCGATTGCTTTAAATCATCTCCAAAGAATGTTACATCGCCTAATTTTGCACAGCTTCTGCGTTTAAGCTGATATACAAGCCACTAAAAGCTGGGGTGAAGGAAGTATGTTTCTTGGATTATCATCTATTCTAATGCTAACCACGATTCTCATTGCACAACGTTTCCTATTAAAGTCTACACAAGGAACTTCCATTATTTTGACGAGTATGGATACCTGAACTTACCAAAGACAAACTAAATCACCACATTTTTTTTTTCGCAGGAATGTAAAACTGGTTAAGAATTTCATCGTGTTTCGCGTTATTAATAAAGTTGCTATATGTGCTTAACATTTACCTACATCGGTTTCGGTGTATCAGTGTCAATAGATCAAATTCTACCACATATAAATAATAAAAATGAAATAATACATAACTATTTATTAGAGAAAGCCAAAATGCAAAATATTATAAATTAATAATACCTATAGGTACCTACCAAATTTAATAAATAATTGAATTCATTTAGCAATATATGAGTAGATATTAAAGTCTTATTAGTTTGAAAACAGACTATTGCTACCAGTGAAATCCTCTTTATTTTGAAAAACTAGAGTAGACATTTTTCGAACGAAATTTCTTAGATTCAAATTTTGCTTCAAATTTCTGGTCCACCAAATGCTTTGTATATTCATTTCATTGTACTTCTATTTCAGTATATTAATTTTAAGGATTATAAAAAAAACCAAAGCAATACTAGGTACCCATACAAATAAAAAGTAACTTACCTTAATGAAGTGCTCCTTAATGCCCGCGTTGAATAATAATTAGGTGTACACGGGGATGTACCTGCACTCCCCAGAGACATATTCCTCTGCAGGCTCTTTGCAGGTGAAGCAACAGATGCATAGTTCAACGGGCTAGTTTGGTATTTTGCATCATCATAATTTAACTGAAATAATATATAACTAAATAATATATGCTTCCTATTTACTTAAGTACATTATATTGTAATGTATTTAACTTCATTTAATTTCAAGTAAATTTTTATTTTGTAAATGTGCCAACAAGAATCATAATAATTAATGGGGCTATTTAAAGGGAATGCATATAGTTAATGTGCTGGCAAATTTCCTAATAGATTTCACTAAATAAGGTCAAATGCTTAAAATCTGAACAACAGACATCATAAAAGATGGAAAAAGACAAATTAATTTAATCTAGTAAAATATTTAAGTTGGCAATGCATGTTGTAACAAAACACGCCCGCCAGAAGTCAATAAAGACAACTCGTGAAATACATTGATATGATTTTCAATTTTGATTACAAAATCCGTTACATATTTTGTATGTACAATAAGCTACACTTAACTGGATTATAAACAAACAGATAATCTGAGCATATGATATAATAAATACCTGAAAATTTGGTGAGGTCGCAGGTGGTGTACATAGTCCATTTGAAGAATTACCGAAGTTCAATAATCCACGAGGCGAATTTAATCCTAATAAATCCGATATAGATGACATCGTCTCACCTGCCATAACAGTTTAATTACTTATTGTTAATTAAAATTTCTTAAAAATCAATGTTAAACGTTTAAAAGCTTAAGTCAAAATTACTCAGCTCGTTCGAAGCGTTCTATTTTATTTGCACAACAAGAATGAACAAAAAAGCCACGGCCTGCTAAAAGTTTTTTTGACAACTCTTCTATAAAAACTCCTAGTGCTTACTAGATTTTTTGTGACTTATTCTGTTATCATTTGCTGTGTGCAATTTATGTTATGATTTTTTGTATTAATGGTCATTAAATAAAGTATTTAAAGGTTCTATTTCAGACGAATGATAAGGAAATTTATTAATATTCTCCCGGTATCATTCTATACTAATATAGACATAGGTACAGTCTTGAAAATTGCATTTATTAGCAAATACTTCAGTAATAAACACTAAAAACCGTTCATTTTAATTTGAACATATTGAGGCACATAATTTATGTTCAACCCTCTCCTAGTAGAAATATTAAATAGTAATAGGGGTTGATTGATACTCATTTTAAAGGTATTTTAACTGTCTAAATACTACTAAATAGAGGTTTGCCTAGTTTTAAAGTTTGCCGACTCGCTTATGAAAATACAAAAATATTAATACGAGCTTCGGAATCAATAAGCCAAAATATTTTACAAATATTATATGAAAGAGATTAATTTTATTGTGTAAAAAATTGTACAAGACGCCGTTTTGTAAAAATGCCCTCAAATATTTATACAAAAAGCATGGGAGCTATCCAGAAAAGTCCCTACTAGCTACACTAAAATAAAGTTTAAAAATTACCTAAACATATTTTTTTAATTTGATTTTTTTGATTTTAGAGCTATTCAATTTTTATAGACTATTTACTATTTCCGTAAATATTTTGAAATTTATTTCTGCAAAACCAAAATGCAGCAGAACATAAAAAAGAACACGTTTTTTATTATTAATAAATAATTTGTCTTATGTGACTTTTTTTATAGGCAGAACAACATACCTACCTAATTTGGATCTGTCTTCAATTCTATTATCTGGAATAAAATAAGAGGGAAACAAAAGCTTTAGATGTCCTTTGAGAACAAAAATCAGAAAATCGATGGTAAAACAAAAAATGCACAAGTTGTATTATCCAATAAGCACCTATGCGTATAACAGTCCGTTGATCAATTTTTTTTTACGTGCGATTTTTTCGAAAAATGTTAATCGTAAAAAAGTTTTTTATGTTTATTTTTTTCTCAAATGCCTCGTTTTTATTTTGGTGTGGGAGTCAGGTGGCTTCTTGGGCAACTCAACGCTACAAGAACTTTGCGAGTTAATTATTTCTGTGGAACACAAATCACGGTAAAATAGACTTTCTGGCATATGTCATCCTCTCAGTATTGCCATAGTTCAAAATAAACGTCTTTTTCTCGTAAAATCGTACGTTCTTAGTTTTAAATAATATGTATAGAAAATACTCTGATGGGCATTTGGTCTTGAGATGCATAATTATTTTTCTGCCTATTCTATTAATATTAAAAATACGAATGACCTTTTGCCTCCCTAGCATCCGCAAAAATCATCCTCCGAGATTTTTTCGGATTTTCACGTTTCAGATCATGTAGATTACGAAAATATAGGTTTTTCCAATTCCGTCAGTCTGTCTGTCTGTCTGTTGGTGCATTAACTAAAAACAGTCAAATTTGGACGGTAGCTGACGCTACTGCCAGCGAAGAAATGATTAGATTTTGAAAAATATACAGGGTGGACTGTGTAACAGGAATAGATAATGAAACAAATTTTTTTTGATTTTTTTTTTACCACCATATAGTATGTCTCACATTTTTCATGACTCCCATATCACAGCTCTCTTATTAAAAATGCAATTTTTTTAAAATATGAGTGGAAGGTACTTACCCATCAGGAGATTGTGTCACGGTAAAATTTAAATTTAAGTTTAAAAATCCACCAGTGGCGTCCATCGTTACGAAGAAAAATGTACCTAATTTTCCAAAATAAGATATTAGGCAAAGTTTTAACTGTAAAACAATCTCATAATCTTAGTCGTTGTTATCAAAGAACCACTAGAACCGAATTTTAATAACATAGTGTCATGGTGTTTAGGTAATAGAAAAATAAAACTTCCCTTTTTTAAGTGCCATATTATTATAGTCATAACTTTATTTTCGGAACCAATTAGGAGTTAATTAAGCTGGAGGAGAACAGGCTTTCCATTTAGAATTAATCACGTGAGATCAGTCAGTTTATTTAACAGTCAAAATCAAACAATAATTGACTTGGAAATAAAAAGTTCAATTTTATTAGGCTTACTTGATTCTTGAAGAATGCTTGTTCCATGATATTCTTTTTGTATGGTTTTTATACTTTTTCATATAGTACTCGATATTTTCATTATGCACTTAAAATTTCTTATTATTAACTTTTTCCGTTCTCAAGATATAAGGAGTTGAAATTAGTAATAGTTGTAAAAACCGAGCGCTCATTTGTGACGTCACTATACGCAACTGACGTAGGAAAAGTGGCTTTCTGGGATCTTTCAAATTTAACCTGAAAAGTCGAAAAACATGAAATTTGCAAACGCTGGTAACTAAATAAATACGTCGAGTGGAAGTTCGTTCTATGTCTCTATGGGAAGGAGAAGGCCGGCGATGAATCCTAATCGTAATTTGCAGGGTCAAAATAAAAAATTCGTCCCGACAGGAGCGAGAGAAAATTTTAATTTTTTGACATTTCACCAAATTGTACTCCCCTACTGTCACGAATTAAGCAAAACAAACAATACTTCAAAAACGCTTATAATTATAACAACTAAGGAGCATCAAGTCTATTGAGATCGCCGAGTCTATGCGTATAGTGACGTAACGCCTGGCCACGCCCCATTTTCGCGACGTCGAAGTTTGTTATAGTTTTTAAGATACTAAACGTGCGAATAAGATTCTGATTTTTTGCAGATCCATTATTTTATACTTGCACTTTCGATTTATGAAATAAAAAAAAAATGCCGAACAAGCCCATTCAATAAACAGTAAAATTTGCATAGATAACTAAATCGCAGTTTGCTCAACATATCACATGGGTAATTCTAAATGGAACGACTGTCTTCCTTCAGCTTAATTAACTCTTAATTACGTCCGAAAATTAGAACTTTAAAACGGAAAATTTTATTTTCTCGTCTTATTGAAATTCGGTATTAGTTTTTGATAACATCGAATAAGATTATGAGATTGTTTCACAGTTAAAACATTGCCGAATATCTCTTTTTTGTAAAATTGGGTTTATTTTTTTTTTCATAACGACGAACGCCGCTGGTGGCTTTTCCAACATTTTACCGTGACACAATCTCTTTCGACCCAAATTAAAAAAAAATCGCAGTGTTAATAAAGGAGCTGTGATATGGGTGTCATGAAAAGACATACCATAGAACAGTAGAACAGATGATGGAAAAAAAATTCTTTTTGCACAAATTTAAAATTTCCACGATTCATGACATTCTAAATCTATAAAAAAAAATATACTTCCATTCCACTACGTGGATGTGCAACTGACAATGTGACAGATGGCAATAAAATTTGGCATATAGTTAACACAATTGGCAAGGAAACCACCTACTATAGTTTTAGTGAAAACAACAAGGAGGTCATCCCACAGGCCTGTAGCTAGAAACTGTTTTAAGGGCGGGCAAACAAATTTTCAGAGGGGGCCTGTGAGCCTAATAATTTTCAATTATAAATAACCCATGTAAAAATAGATATCTAAATTTCTTTACAGAAACAGTTTTTAATATAAAACATTTTCATTTATAATAATAATAATAATAAGAAGAAATAAAATTTTTAAACAGTCCATGATAAGATGAAATTCTTCAAGACGCCAGCAAAAAGCTGTGATATTAGAATAAGGATGATAATAATAATAATAATAATTATAATAATGCCGGCCGCAAGTAGTTTTCAGTTTATGTAAGTTTATGTACAAAGAAGGTGTTCGGCTTCTTTTATTATCATCACAACAAATTTTCATACATATTTCCTAACGAGTTAATAACCGTGGGCCGATTCCACTGAATGCAATTGGTTGAAATTTGTCCTAACGAATTGACGATTCATTGAAATGAGCTATCTAGTCAACGTTGAGTTCCAGGAGTGGAGCAACTGTTTCTTTGTCATAAAAGTTTAAACAATAAATTTATTAATTTTTTGACACTATTGTTTTAATAAATAGTTTATCTTGAAATTAAACAGTAAAATTAAACTTTACCAAAAAAAATTGTTAAGAATAACATCATGATACGATGAAAATGAGAGCAATTGCACAAGTATTCAAATCCCTTAATTTATTGTTTGAATTTGAAAATCAATTTGTCCATCAAGTCCAGTCCCGTATGCTGCACGACTTAACGCCGGCGGTATACTTATCAGAAGCGGTCTGTCTCCTTTAGGCTTTTTTGCGAGTTGACCAATTTTTATGCATAAAAGAGATCTTAAACTATAAGTAAAAAAAGGAGAGGTGTTATGAAATGTACTTTTATTAAAATCATTAATTAATAAAACAATATATTATAGGAATTAATTAACAAAAATTGTCAGGCAGACAAATTTTCTCAAAAATCGTTATTGGGTATGTGTTTTAAAAAGCAAAATCATTTTTTTTAAACTAAATTGAAAAATTCATAAAACAATTAACACATTTTTTACTTGTCTGTCGGGCGTAACATGATTTTTAAATGTTTTACACCCATTTTCACATTTTCATTTTTAGGTGTTCAATGGGATACCGTTTTTGCAGTGTGAGCTTGGTCTACGTCCTCTCAACAGTTATTTCCATTCACCAACTGTGGTTTGGGTGTACTGTAATTTTAATTATTTTCTGCAGTCGCCGCAGGTCGGGCAAAAATTATTCCAGGGCGGGCGTAGCCCATCCTGGTCCACCCCTAGCTGCAGACCTATCATCCCAAGAAATAATTCAACCACAGTGGAAATTTGTAAAGGATTTTAAGCAAACCTTCCATATTTGGCACCTTTTATTTAATATTGAATTTCTGCTGTTGGATGACCGCTCTGT
The DNA here is from genome assembly GCA_963583905.1 of Stenurella melanura. NCBI lineage: Eukaryota > Metazoa > Arthropoda > Insecta > Coleoptera > Cerambycidae > Stenurella > Stenurella melanura. The sequence continues at coordinate 47,748,040 of OY757313.1, forward strand.
ATATTTTTTTGATCAAGAGTTATCAGGTTTTCTTTGTAATAATAGTGATAACTACATTTCGATTATTATTCTCATATGTCGTTTCGTAATTAATATTTTTTTAGAGTGACCTGTATAAATAAAGAGGGAAGTTCTGTGTAAACACCGTTACCGATTTTTTAAATAATGGTATAATAAAAAAGAGCAATAGTAGTTTTTACGGATTTCTAGGTACGCTGATTACGAATCTGATTCATAAAAATTGTGTAGATAAATGTAAAATCTTTAATATAAATAAATAAGTACAATGTACTATAAAATACTTTTATTATAAACTACAATGAAAGGAAGTATTTTAACTATACATACGGTTTTTCAATCAAGAACGTAATAAAAAGAAGACTTTATTTATGAACATACAGTGACTGTCCAATAATTGATTTTAGGGCAGATAAATGAATATCTTATCGCCCTCTATGTACAGATTGATGAATAAAAAAAAAATCAAATTTCGGTTCGAATTTGGTAGTTGTTATTATATCTTCTCGAATTTTTCAATAATTTACGAAATTTTTAAAAAAATATTGATTTAATCAAATACATTAATTTCACACTATTGTTTATCAACTTAAACACGCCATAGTAGTCACTAGTGTAATATTTAGTAGAATTATTAGTTGTGGTAAACTTAATTTTTTTATTTAAAACCTTCGCAATCGTGTTTTTACCTATTTATCGCGTTTTTTACTGTTTAATTGTTATTACGTTCGAAAAAAAAAATAATCAAGAAATACTTGTCAAGATTAGTACCTATGCATTCAAATAAAAAGATTTTTTTTTAAAAGTTATTACACTTTTAATAGTGTTAAATTTTCGATTTTTGTTCTTCTAAAACATATAGTTCGACTCATTTGTAAAAAATTAATATAAAAACGCGCATGTATCATAAAACAAATCATTGGAGCTTTTAGTACACATCTTTACCTTCAAATTGGTGTCTTATAAAGTGCCGATATCACGATATTAAGCTTTGATATTGACGATTGAAATTTGGTTTCAACAGTGGAAAACGTCTTTTTTCGGAAAAGTACTAAGTTTAAAGGTCTGAATATCCTAAAATAAATTTTTTAATTTTTTTTGGCTGAGTAGGTACGTATTTTAAAAAATAAAATAAATTATTCGTTTTACAATTATTTTTTACTAAATAATCGTTAATTCATGCAATGGTCCGCTTTCAAGCTACATATGTAATAATTAAAGTACTTAAAAAAATATTTAAAATTATGTGATACTTCGAGGAAATCATACGTTTTTATCTCCATTTGCTTTTTGCAATCAAAAGTTATAGCCACTTACGTACAGCGCGCGCGCTCCCGCAAGCCTATTGCAGCGTCAGCGGGCGGTCGGCGCAGCGTCACTTGGGACCTTATTAGTTAACAAATTTCTACTCGCTCCAATTTAATGCGCAAAATACATGTCATATATGAAACATTTTCTTTATAGGATTTTGCAAACAGTGGAAAGAAAAGCTATCTATGAGAACTAAAGGAAAAACTATATATAAAAATATTAATGAAATCTTTGCATTCTTTCGATAACCTGACTTCTGGTTATGCTAACAAGTAAAAATTCTGAATTGCCATTCTCATTTTAACACTAGCATCCAACCTAGTCCCCTACGGCTAAGCAGGCTAAACTAGTATCTACATGATCCCCTACGATATGTAAATTCAGTTAAAAATGAGAACAAAGGCCTGAAATTAATTTATTTACGTACCTTGTCTTTAAAAATTTTTTCATTCTAATGAATTACATTTTCATAAAATCTCATTCAGTTTCTTGGAAATGCTTAGCCTTTGAAACGTTTTTCGTCCTTATTGTGGACTCATCATAACAATTCACATTTAAACATGTCATATATGTTTCTTTCGTAAAATTTCCCGGTTTTTTTGGAGCATTAAAAAAACCCTCATGCAAAGTTTCATCCAAATCCGTTTAGTAGTTTCGCTGCTATGGTGCTAACACACGCACAGGGCACACACACGCACGCACAGACATTTTTCAAAAACCACTTTTTTGGGTTCCTGGGACCTCAAAACGTAAACATTTGATGTTATCTCAATTTTCGACTTTGGACCAATTTTAGTAACCTCCCACAATTTTGTGGGGATGTTAAAAAGATACTGACATGTGTATAATCCCACTGGCATCACGAAATAGTGATTTGTCACATTCGAGCAAAATATGATTCAACTTAATTATTAATTAATTAATCCGGAGATAACTTTCCAAGACAGTTTTATGCATTTAATTTTTACTTGCTACTATTATTGAAGTCAATCTCTCTTGGCCTATAAATTCTGGAAGCTTGATCTCATGTTCGAATTGAATTTAGGTTTTTCGCATCATTTCCGGCGTAGAAAAACTTGAGATTGTTGTTTTATTATGGACAGCAAAAGTTACAGCTCATTCCGTGTCATAACTGGCATTGCCTCATCTAGTTGGTTAGCTACATACTCTATATACTCACTATAGGAATCCGATTTCATTTTTTAAAACATCTATTTTTATGTGAAAGTCAACTAATGTAACGCATTACTTAATAAAATGCCGATAAATTACATTACTTAACACAAATAATAATAATTATGCGGATGCAAACTAATGCGGCGAGCATAAAAATGCAACACATATTTAGAAATTAAATATAAAATACTATATATAACATATTGAATTGTTGTAAAGAGATGTAATTTTTCTTTAAACGCTTAGTACAACATAACCCACAAATTAAATAGATCAGAACTATAATGAATATAATTTACTAATTTTGTTGTTATTAAAAATTAATTTTTAAAATAGATCACTAACAATTATTTTTATAATTACATTGTTAATTCATCATAATTAATTGTACCGTTTAGTATATATAATGAGTTAAACAACATTGGAAACACAATCAGAATAGAAACATTTATTTTGTACCAAAATCACCTTTTTCGGGCTCTACGTCGTTAGCCCACCGAAGGACAAGTAAAAATAATTCTTGACAATTCTAAATGATTTGACCATACATATTTCCTTAATTAATCGTAAACATGCCTGATGATTTTTACAATGCTATACAGGGTGTCCCAAGGAGTATGGAGCAATAATTTGGAAGGTTACAGCTTACAGTTATTATATTACTTAATTGTAATAAAATTTCCACAGTAGTTCTTCTCATTCATCTAGTGGGTTGAAAAAACGTCGCAACCCTGATAACACCAAACGTCCCCAGGACGTTCACTTAGGTTCTCGTTTGGTCTGAACGTCCCGGGTTTACATGGTACGTCCCAAGGACGTCCGTTTGCTATCGTCCCTAAAACGTTCTGAATAAAACGTTTTGAGGACATCCTGCTAGAGTCTAGTCAAGACAAACCTAAACACATTTGTGAAATAACCTCTAGAAGTGGTTTTCTTTGAGCAGATGAGGATATGATTAAAAAAGGAAATTAAAAACTGTAAAAATGAAATTAAAATCCTTAAAAAGTTTTACTAACAAAATTTCTTTTGATAACAAAATATTTTCATATTTCATGGTCCATTTAAATTTTGTCAATTTGATTTTTCTGATTTCAGAAATCTTATATTCGTTTCAACTATTTTTTCCATGAGTTTCGGTTATATTACAGCCATTTTCACCGCAATATTTAAGCAGAGCTTACGTAGATAATGTTACTCAGTTGCTGTCATGCTGTCAAACTATGGGAAATTCAATTTGGCAGGCATTGCATCATTTTTACAAAGAATTTATATAAATGCTTTGCATTTTTATTTCTTCTGCACACGGGCACTAGTCATTTTTAACGGCTACAAAAGAAAGTACCAAAAACAGGTAAGTCGATTTAATTGATTTATTAATATATAAGTATTTAGATCGATATTTTATTCTAGATAAATTTGGTGCTGCTTATTTGTAGGTTATAATAAATATACTACCACCCACCTTATTTGGCTCTGTTAAAATTCTATGGGAGATCACCTGTGAACCTGGGTATGTAGTTTTTAGTTGTTTATCATGGAGCGAACTTATTCACTTAAAAGAAGATTGTTGGTTAAACATTATAAATACATACTTCCCTTCGGTATGCGAGGGAAGTAAAAATTGAAAAGAAGTACCTACTCATGCAGTGTGTTAAACGAAGTGTTATATATGGTTAGACATCTCTGATGAACAAGTGGAGGTGATGAAACTTTTAATAGGTAAGGTTTGATACATCGAGGAATAAAAACATTTGCCAGAAAACATCAACAAACTTGTAAAGTATATTTAGGGATTTCAGTAAATTAATATAAGGAAAAAACTAATAAAGGTACTTTTTGAGGAAAATTTACAAATTTGTAACTTATATGCCCTATTTGTTATATTTTTCTGAAATTATGCTGTACGTACGTACAAAAACTTTTATACATCATCAATGTTCAACCTAATAAACCTGCTTCTAACCGTAAATCCTTAACCCATAGCCATTTTCTTTACTTGAATTCTGTAATAATATTGGCAAAAAATATAACGTTAAACTTATAATAATATTATTAATCTGCGGTAGCATTAGTCACAACATATATTTCTGCTTCTCTCGGTCTTTGGTATTATTTGTAGAATCGATCATTCATATAAAGAGGTGTTCTTAAAATTTTTAAATGAACAAGGGAACCTTTCAAATGCAAAAGTCAGTTAAACAAAAAAATGTTCACATTTAAACTGTGATTTTTTTTTAAATAGGACACCAAGAAAATTATAACAATTTATTTTAAATATAAGCTTGCCATCAAGTGGCATATATTAGTCTTAATGTTTTTTGCCAAGATTTCATCTGAAATGTTAATTTTTCTTTTATTTGCACAGGGGCTGCTGCAGTCGCTAACGCTTCAAAGTCTTGGAAGGACACCGAAATGGCTATTACATCGTGATTGAAGAGGGCAAAAGAAAGAACAGAGAGGGTGTCAAAAAAGAGAGAATATTAGAAAACAATATAAACTAAGATAATTATAAAAAGACGAAGTGTGCAAAACGTTAAGAGAAGGTGAGATACACATTTATCTTACGTTTTATTGCATACTTGGCTTATTTCTTATAATATTCAATATGACTTAATGTATATATAACTATATTATACTGTACTAGGTATTATAATATATAACTTTTAAATCCCATAAAAATTGTATTTTTGAAACTTGACACTTGAATTTGTAGAGTAAGAAGTTAATTTTAAAAAAGTACAAATGCCATAACTTATTTTTAAATAGCACAATAGAAATAAAATGTTCGCATAAATTTGTCATTTGGTGTTGATAAATAAAAGTACTAAGTATTAAAATCAATCTAATTGAATAATTTTTCTACGTGGTAATTATATATTGTCATTTTTTTATCTTTTTGGCTTTTCTAACCACATTTATTCCCTTCGAAATAGAATCCAATCACTGGATTCTATTTCGAAAGAAATGCATGTGGTTAGAAAACCCAAAAAGGAACATAAATACCCTCTGCTGTGAATACACCTTAAAAGTGGTGGAGGGGGAGGTACCTATATGTTTTGCATAGTATGTCCCAGCAACGTTTTCAGGACGTCGTCTCTAGACCTACATTCGTCCCACATAAGTCCTGGGTGGGACGTCCTCGGGACACCCCGTTTTGCTGACACGGAACGTCCCTCAAACGTCCCCGGTACGTCTTACGTCGGTAGAGTACGTCCTCGGGACGTTTTCATGTCCTGTGAGTACGTTCTTGGGACGTTTTTGGGACGTCCATGTGCTATTAGGGATACCGGCGTTCCGGCTAGTTAGGGAAATATGGATAAGGGACAGGGGCTGGCTTTACTTTTTCCTAAAGATGGACAATTAACTTTGAACCATACTTGATACTTCAATAATTCATATGTGTGTCTGCTACAATTTCAACATCTTCTCCTCTGCTTGTGGGTGGCTTTCCCACGGTCTAAACATGCTGATTAAACTATATAGTAAATAAATCAAAATATTTTAATATGAACCACCACGTATAATAAGAAACGAAGCCGATTCTGTAATGCGCTACTGTTTAAAATGACTTGCAGTAGAAATATAAAAATTCTTCGCGTATTTTACGCTATAAAGGTAACGTACAATGTAATTGTTATTATTAGCAGGGTTCATAGTGTGTCAAAGAGCAATTTTACAATTTATTAGGGGCGGACTCAGACACTCAGACTATAAGAATGTTATTCAAATCAAATCTTTTATTGCCTTGTTTGCCATATACGTATACATAAGATACGGATGAGGAACATCACATAAAGGTGGAATACCACCAAGAGTAGTTAGTAAAACTAACATGTCGAAAATGTATTACAAAATACAAGTGAATATTGACTGTCGACTAGAATCTTGAGACAAACAAATATAAACGGACAAGAACAAAAAAACACGAATTTTAAAACTTAGAATAAAAATATTCTACAGCTACTTTTAAATTGTAGTTCTGACAAAAAAATACTTAGTTGACTCCATTTAGAAGATACAAATTCATTCTGGTCATAAAAGCAGTGCTGTAACAAGATGTTCTTTAATTTATTTTTAAAGCTGATATTAGCTCTGTGGAAAATATGTTGTAATAAGAATCTCCAGCATGATAAGGTGACTTTTTATGGTAGGTGTGGAAATTTCATCTATACAGGGTGGGGTCGGACCTCGATATCTCGAGTTCTACGATAGGCAGACATTTTTAAAAAAATCGCAAGTAAACTAGATAAAAAAGTCTATAACTGCAAATTATTTTCGAACATACAGGGCGAGGCAAGACAAAATTACAGGAAATGGAATGCTATGTATATCAGTACATTTTTTGAAGCCTCTTTCTAGGGCTCCATTAATTCCTATATTAGCATTGAATATCTCCCAACCACTTGAATGTAATGAATTTTTTTGTTGAAATAATTCAATCTGCATATGGATATTAAAAAAATCACCACAGTCACAATTATGGGTTTTAAGAAAAACTTATGTAAATATCAGTTACGAGACATCTAATTAATGCTTTTGAATCATTTTAATTTCTTAAAACTGTACAGGGTGGCCAAATTTTTTTTTCAATTAAGAACTTTTTAAATAGAATTTTCTTAATTTTTTCAAATGGAACAAATGTATATTTTTCAACGATGTCATGTAGCAATGAAAACGAACATTTTTTGTAAGTACTTCTCTATGGCTAATTGCAACCATTTTCGTTTTATAAATAAATAAGTGTCAAATTCAAGAATAAACCTTAAAAAAAAGAGGTTCCCTCAAATAATTAATTAGAAAAATTTATAACAGGTGTTCGACGTGTTGCCCATTTTTATTGACACGTCTTTATGCAATTTTGAAATGAGGCCATTTAGTGGGACCATTTCTTCCAATCCATTGAAATGAGTAAATAGTATTTAACAGGTCCTTTACTGTAATGCTTTTTTGTACATTTTTTTGCCGTTTTCGTTATTCGACAAGCAATAAAACCTCAGTTTGGTATAAATTGTCGTGTACAACGGAGCATTTATCACACTTATAATTTGTATTGAATTTAAAATATTTGGAATTGTACAATATGAATTTTAATTAAACGGAACTTGTAGACATGACTTTATCACCAACGTTATCCTGAAAGAAGGATTCCTGATGTTAGCAGCTTCCAAAACCTTCTCGATAGATTTCTGGAAACTGGAAATGTCGAATATAAAAAAGTGAAAGAATAAAACGTGTTGTGAACGAAGAAAATGAGTTTTCTGTTGTGCTGGCAACGGTTAAGAATCCCCATGTTAGTCAAAGAGAAGTGAGCTCATTAGTAGGAATAAGTAGACGGTCTGTGGGCCGAATCTTAAAAACAAATAAGTTGCGTGCATATCATATTCAAATGCACCAGGAATTATCTGATGACGATTTTCAAAAGCGCCTACAATTTTATAATTGGGCCAGAGGTAAAATGCAAGATGATGTCAACTTCTTCAATAATGTTTTATTCACTGATCAGGCAACTTTCATAAAAATGGATTTGTTAATAGGCACAATTTCCATTATTATGCTTCGGAAAACGTTTGGGGAGGAATTATTGGAGAACATGTAACAGGGCCACATTTCTTTGATGGTACATTGACTTTATCTTCATTTTTTGGAAAAGTATTTGCCACAATTATTAATAAATCTCCCCGAAAGAATTCGAAGTAGGATGTGGTTTCAGCAAGATGGTGCTCCACCAAATTATTTAAATGCAGTTAGAGATCATTTAAATAATACCTACCCTCATCAATGGATTGGAAGAATGGACCCACTAAATGGCCTGCAACAGTACAAAATATGAAGGAAAGAATAATAACTGCCTTTAGATCTATCACACCGGCAGTTTTAGGAACAGTGGGAACCTCATTTCAAAAGCGCATAATGGGTCAAGCAAAATGGGCAACATGTGGAACATTTATTATAATTTTTTCTACTGACTTATTGAAGAAACCTCTTTTTTTTAAGTTTATTTTTGAATTTTGTAATTATTGCTCAATAAAACGAAATTGGTTGCAATTAGCCATAGTTAAGTATTTACAAAAAATTTTCGTTTTTCATTTCTACATCACATCGTTGAAAAATATACAGGGTGTTCCATTTGAAAAAAATGAGAAAATTCAATTTTAAAAAGTTCTTAATTGAAAAATAATTTTTGGCCACCCTGTACAGTTTTAGGAAATGAAAATGATTCAAAAACATTAATTAGATATCTCGTAACGGTATTCACATAAGTTTTTCTTAAAACCCATAATAATTGTGACTGTGGTGATTTTTTAATATCCATCTGCAGATTGCATTATTTCAACAAAAAAAATCCATTACATCCAAGTGGTTGGGAGATATTCAATGCTAATATAGGAATGAATAGAGCCTAGAAAGAGGCTTCAGAATTGTACTGATATATATAGCATTTCATTAAAAAAAGGCACTTGGTCATGTAATTTCGCGTTGGCTCGCCCTTTATGTTCGAAAATAATTTCCACTTTTTTATCTAGTTTACTTGCAATTTTTTAAAAAATTTGTAGCTATCGTAGAACTCAAGATATCGAGGTCAGACGCACTATTGCCCCACCCTGTATAGATATTATATTTATTTTGTTTTGAGTGTGCCCTAGTAGCACAAATATTGCACCAATATATAATCCGTATAGGACCAATATAATATAGGTCCTATATAGCATCAATATATTACTATTGGTTCAATATTGGTCCAATATTTTGTGCTACTAGGGTGGGTGAACGTCGCTAAACTTTTTGAAATCAGCCATTTTGTCGTGGATGAAAATAATCAGTTTAAAGATGTATATTTCTCGATATGAAAGTGAATTTAAAAGATTGTGTGTATGGCAGATTGAACAGGAGTCGAATTATCCTTTTCTGCAGAATAAAAACACGTGAAATTTCAGTTGCTTGTCCCCATGATATAATATTGTAGCATATTGTAGAGTATATTGTTGCATAATAAAAACTTAAGAGCGACTCTTCGTTAAAAGGTTGACAGAGCAAAATACGATTTATTCAGCCTCGTACACACACAATCGATGTATTCATTTCGGCTCAATGAACTATTTATGTAGGTTCCTAGAAATTTTGTAGAGTTGTTTATAGAAAATATATTATCTTTACTATTCAATTGTAGATCTGTAGATGCTTTTCTGTACAACCCTATAATTTCTAGTGGTTTTTTCTAGATTTATGATTAATCGATTTATTCACTTGTGTCTGGAGTTCGTCTTTGGACTTTGCATAAATTAGGATGGTCGTATTACCTGCGTATATGAACACAACCTACCATCTCTATGGAGTAACAGGTCGTTTATCTACAACAAAAATAATAGTGGCCCGAGTATGCGTACTACAGAAAAGACTAGTACTCCATCTTTATAATAGATTAAATTTGCCACAATTAAAGCCCTAACCGAGTTCCATACGACCAGAACTTTTCGAGATACAGTTCTTCAAAAATTGCCGATTGCCTCCAAAAAGTGAACGTCCGCACACTTGTTTCCACGAAAAGTAAAATGCATATAATGCAGAAACAAGTGTTCGGACGTTCACTATTTGGAGACAATTGGCAATTTTTGAAGAACTGTATTTCGAAAAATTCTGAACGTGTGGAACTCGGCTTGCGCTTCAATTGTAGCAAATTTAATCTATTTTAAAAATGGAGTAATAGTCTGTACTGTAGGACGCATAGTTTAGGAGGCATTGAGCAAAAACCGAAACAATTGAAATAATTTCGTTGTTTTTTGGGCATTCCGCAGTTCGCACAGGTCTTTCGAAGCTGCAAACTTTTTTCTGTACCTCACCAATATAATCGATCTTTAATTTTTTCTGTTTTTTTCTTTAATAACAAATTATATTACGTATAAGTAGTAAATATATAAATGTTTTGCAATTATAGTGTATATTATGGTGCAAGACACTCATGGGCCGGATTGCGCGAGACGTGCACTTATAAACTTATGAACAACGGAGCTCTGCACAAAAATAATCATATTTCTAATAACAATAAAATAAGGTTTCATAATTCTTTCACCTAAGTTTCCTACACTCTTTTCTGTAGATTTCAATATTAAATAGTATTAAGAATGCACCGATGCCGAAATTTACACTGCACATTTCAGTTATACTTTGATTACACAATTTCTGTAGCATTTGTTAACAATAAATTCGAGACACCTGAATCTAAAAAGAATACATCTTTCTTAACTATGTACTAATATGTATTAATTTTTATATTTAACTTACCATCTGTATTCGATAATATGTTTGGTTGGTCTAATAATGAATTGATGGAATGCCTTTGAAGAATATCTGCAAGTATTGGGCGAGAGGAATCATTGCCTGCTAGAGGAGATGAAATCTGCAAAAAAAAAAAAAAACAATTAGGCAAGAGAAACCGTGAAATATTGTTTTCATTTTTAGAAAATAAATACACAGTAGCTACCTATTTTAACATGCTTTTATTTTAGCTTTACCTGCACACCTGCAGGCAATTTTTCGGTTAACTTTACTAATTTAAATGAACATAAAGTTGGCACCCAGAGTTAGCACCCCAGATTCATACTAGGTCTGAAACGACAAAGAAAAGAGCGTCCGCGCTGCCGCTGGCGGGAATTATCTTGTTTCGAGGAGTAGAAGAGGCCTGTCGGGGGTGGAAAGCGGCAGCTCTTAGCCGGACCGAATTTTCCGATGTAAAAAAAATTTCCGGCTCTTTAATGCACATGCAAAGAGCTGCCACGATTCAGGTTGTGGCAATCATCATGATTCAGTGTAAACTAACCGCCCTCCAATTTTCAGTGCGGCACCTCCATGCCAAGTCGAGTTTTTCGGGGGAAAGAGCTTTCCGACCGTGGAAGGGAAGGACCAAGAGCTGCCGCGATTTTCTCTATGTGGATGCTTCTCTATTACCGATAGGTACCTTATGACCTATTTTCAGCGCGGCAGCTCAATGCCAAGTCGAGTTTTCCGACCGTGGAAGGGAAGAGCCACGAGCTGTCGCGATTTTCTCTCTGTGGCTAGTTTTCTTTCAACAATAGGTACATTTTGACGTATTTTCAGCGCGACAGCTCAACGCCAAGTCGAGTTTTCCGGGGGGAAAGGGTTTTCCGACCGTGGAAGATAAGGGCCACGAGCTGCCGCGATTTTCTCTCTGGGGATGCGTTTCTTTTAACAATAGGTACCTTTTGACCTATTTTCAGGGCGGCAGCTCAAGGCCAAGTCGAGTTTTCCGCAGGAAAAATAGTTTTCCAACCGTGGAAGGGAAGGGCAACGAGCTGCCCCGATTTTCTCTCTGTGGGTGCATTTCTATTAACAATAGGTACCTTTTGACCCATTTTCCAGCCCGGCAGTTCAACGCTAAGTCAAGTTTTCCGCGGGAAAAAGAGTTTTCCCACCGTGGAATGGAAGGGCCACGAGCTGCCGCGATATTCTCTCTGTGGATGCTTTTGTTTTAACAATAGGTACGATTTGACCCACTTTCAGCGCGGCAGCTCAATGCCAAGTCGAGTTTTCCGCGGGAAAAAGAGTTTTCTGACCGTGGAAGGGAAGGGCCACGAGCTGCCGCGATTTTCTCTCTGCGGATACTTTTCTTTTAACAATAGGTACCTTTTGACCTATTTTCAGCGCGGCAGCTCAACGTCTAGTCGAGTTTTCCGGGGGGAAAAGGGTTTTCCGACCGAAGAAGATAAAGGCCCCGAGCTGCCGCGATTTTCTCTGGGGATGCTCTTCTTTTAACAATAGGTATCTTTTGACCTATTTTCTGTCTCCAAGAAGTGAAAAAATTTCGTTTCAGTCACGTATCCTGTCAAATATCGAGAATAGTACTAATCCCACGAGGAAAGTCATAGATGATGAATTTGCAGTGCTTAGCTTTGGTTTGCGGGAGAGATGAAGTATCTTTCATAGAGACCAGACGTGTGCCGAGTTGCTCCACTTTATCATATAAAGACCGGTCAAAGTTTGAGCGAATAAAATAAAATTTATACGGTATTGTGGCTAAAAAATTCTAATTCACGCAATACAAATTTGAAGTCACGAAAAATTAATAATAAAGTGTGGTGTATATGAATAACTCGGTCACATCTTGAAATGTAATAGTGGCTAAAAGTGCATCGAAAAGCAAGGGTCCAGTGAAGTTTTACCTACGGCGAAGGGGATGGTACCCACTTAACAAGATCTGGAAGGATGAAACCGAGTGCAAGCAGTGTGGGAATACTACAGAAGAAAGGGGAGGGAAGCTGCCAACAAAAACACAAAGCGACCTAAAGATAAGACTAGTCTAGTCTATTAATTGTATTTGTTTATTAATTTTTAGTCTATTACACAACAAAGAAAAAAAATTAAAAGTAAAATTGAAAAAGTATTAAATATAGGTAATGAAATAGAAAAACATCCGGAATTGAAAAGCGGATTTGAGAAAAGGAAATTAAAACTGATTGCTTCAAAAGAACAATACACAGGGTGTACGAAATATTCCCTCGGACCTCTTTCTCATAACCCGCCATAAAAAGCTCTCATATTTTATCGCCAGATAGGGCCCTTCCTAGCACTTCCACCGTAAATGGATATTTACCTGTGGAACGGTTAATAAATATAAATAAATAAGAATAAAAGCTGCTAGATCCAAATACAGAAGAAACAGAAAACTGAGAACAAGAATAAATAAGGAGATGATCATAGATGGAAACTTAAAAGAAGCATGGAAACTGAAAAGAAACATCTCACAATCACCTACACTTCCTATTTTCCAACCCCATGCGTCATGTGGCTCTCGCTGCTGACAACAAGCATGTCCGATGTCCAACCCATTTGTCCATTTTAAAATGTTTTATTTAACTACTTACATTTCAAGTTCTAACTAATATCATAACAGTGTACAATTGTAAATCATAATATTTAATTTATACAAAGTATAAAAAACAATAAGATGAGTGCCGTTGGTATGGCAGAGGATCTTAGATGAACTTGTCTAAATATTTAGTTTATTAATAGCGCACTTATATCTAATTTATGTGCATTTATTTTTAATATTTTTTTTTTTTACAATAAAAATTAAAATAATTACTATTTAAGTGGGGTGGATTAAGCAGTGAGGGTAACAATTCTAAACACCGCAGGGAAAAATAAACTAAAAACCCTGCTTAGACTGACGACCAAGCTGCGTGTTGGGACGAACCTCCAGACTGGATGAATTTACTTAGCTTTGATTTCAGCTCAGAAGGACGCCCGTAGGACCAATAGTTCGGATAAAATGGATTTTGAAAGAAATCGATGTAACATCAATTAATTATGTATTAAAAACTAGAGTAAACATTATCCTCTTCGTGAATTTATTGAAGTTCTTATATAATTGTTGCACTTTCTATGACATACTATTCGCAGTTTTTTTGTAGTAGGTAATGTTAATTACAGACATTTTAAATTTTGTGTTTAATAAATTATAAAATATAAAAAAAAACAGTTCTTTTTTCTTTAAATTCAAATAATTAATTCTGTCGAACTGTCTCTCTATGTCCTCCCTCCACTCTCTATAGCTTTATTTTGGTTCTAATAAAAACGTTCTAGAGTAGTTCCAAATTTAGAACCAAAACTTACCATCAAGTTCAGAAGTGGTTGGGGGCTAACAAAAACCCGTCAGATTGGGGACGATCAGAGGGCCCCATCCCAGTCACTATGTAAATTTTGCAGAACATTCCATATGTTCAACTTGAGGATTCCGACGACGACGAAGATGACCCCACCCGTATCTTTGCCGAACGAGTTGATGAGCTTTCTCACCAAGGATTTATCAAAGTCAGGGCCGTCGAAACAAATGAGACTGATGTAGCAGATTATTTTTTTAACATGTGAGTATTAATCATAGTGTAAACTGTGTGATGTTTATTGTGCTAAGAACTGCTTACATGGATTTCTCCCAAATTCCGTTTTCTTCGAAATTTTGGTTTTATGCCAACTATTGGGCCTACGAGTGCCCTTCTCAGCTCAAATCAAAGAAGTAGGAATACGTTTGGTATTCCTACTTCTTTTTTTATACTACTGATTTTGTGCTCATCTCATACTTTCTGTACTTAATGTAATTTTTCTCTGGTTGGGATTAATACCAGCATTTGCAGAAAGGTAAAAAGATCTAGTCAACTATTTAAATTTGCATGGAACAGAAAGTAGAATTTTAATTACTTACTTAAAAGTATTCGTTTAGCATTTTTTTTTAAATCCTTGAGAAAACAGACTTTGGATGTGATCCGGAATTGCGTTATATAAGAAGGCAACTAAATAAATGAAAGACGATTCATATTTCTTGGAGCTATGACTTGGGATATTTAATGTAGTGTCTACGAAACGTAGACGTACAAAACTAATTCCTTACTAAGATATTTAGGCTTCTGATATATTAACATGTTGTGCACAAGATATACCGAATATAGTTGCCATTTGGATTGAAAATTAAGCCAATTAAATTTTTTATAAAAAGCCTAGGTATCACTACAGAGAAATAAATGTAAGTATGAGTTTTACAACTTTTTCGTCTATATTGTTCTGCAGCAGGTCCTTACTCAAGTTGAGATATTATAAGGGACTCTGATAATTTTAACTTGGTAGTTGTTGGTAAGATATATTTAAAAGCATATAGCGATTTCAGCTTCGCAATTTTGCATAACATGTTTGTAGTAGTTTGGTGACATGAGTTTCAAAAGTTAAATCTTTATCAAAGATAATTCCCAGACTCTTGGCGGATTCTACGAATAATAATTCTGTACCATTTACATGTAACATAAGAATCGTCAGTAAAAACTAAGCGCTTGGATTTGAAATTAATAACAATGGATCTCTGAGCATTCAGCAGTTAGGTATTCATAAATGGCAAAAAAGTCCAGCGTCCAGCCTTCTGCTGTATATTCAGCGATTTTCTTGTGAATGATTCAATTGTATAAACACATAGTCTGCTTTAGCGGGATTAGCCGGGCACACACACAGAGGTTTATCTACGGGCTTTACCCGGCACAGTCAATGTCTGTTCACAAATCTGTGCGTTAGTGCGTGAGCATGCGCCGGTCTTAATATAGGTACAGACTTGTTTGGAGACATAAACCATGTGGTTTATACTTAACATGTTGTATGTTGATGCCATAATTCGTAGTCTTCTTTCACAGGTGAAATCCGCGTTTAATTATATCAAAACAAAATTGCTGAAAGTACTGATACCCGTTTTGAAAGTATTGATACACGTTTTATGGGGAAAGCATTTTAAACTGAATTCATAAACATTTATGGTTGCCTCATGACAGTATGTTGCTCTGTTATTCCTTCTTTTACCATGGACAATACTCTTTCAAATGTTGTACTATCCATTCTTAAATAGTTTCTAAAATCGTCGGGCTCGTTTTGTCTCAATTGCTTCAATAACAGCAAATGACTTAGAGTTTCCTTTTCTAATAACCATTTTTTCCCATTTGCTTTGGCGTCTTGTATTTATAGAGTAAAAGATATTTGTCATAAGAAGTATGTAATCATAGCCGAACCCAATGCAACTTTTTTCTTATATATATTTTTTCTGACCATTTTCTCACTAACACAACAAAACATTACCTATTTGTCACCAGAAACGAGATTTCTACTAAAAACTTTGGTCAAGACCGAATTCCGCAGTTTTGGAAAAGTATGCATATAAATCTAAAGATTTCACCCACTAACAGACAGTTTTGTATGCGAGAGATTAAGTAGGTACGCCAAAGTTGTCTACGGACATGTCTTTTAAGCTAGTGGAGTGGCAATATTTAGTCTGTTGCATACCAAGTCCGCGAAAGAACGCAGACTTAAACTGTCCTGGATGAAGTCGGCAGATAAACCTCTGTGTGTGTGCCTGGCTAATGTGTTGGGCGCCCGATAAAGTCTGTAAAGGATTTAGATCGAGTGTAGATGTACATTTACAAGCACAGTACAAATAGCAATGTACAAGTCGAAGTTTAGCCATGTGGGTATTCTTACATTTAACCTTATAAATCACTTACACAACTAATTATGTAAAAAAGAAATATTAAAAAAAATTAATTACTCAAAGTAACAAAATAAAAGAATCAATCAAAAACACAGTGCAAAATGGTACCCAAGAAAATATTCTAGTTTTGGTTGGAATTAATGAACCAGGCTTTGATTTTTTTACGGAAAATATTAACTGTCGATAGATTTTTACATATGGGATCAATAGAGTTATATAAGGCTATGGATGTGTAAGAAAAGCTACGTTGGAAGAGGGCTGTACGATGTTGCGGCACTGTTAGCACGTACTGATGTCTAATGTTTACAGTATGTACTGGCGATCTGAAAATTAGCTTGTCTCTCAAGTACCTTGGAATAGAATATTTTATTAAACAAAATAAGAAAACTACGTAGTGAAATTTAACAAGTTGTTCCATCTTTAACCAATGCAACTCAACATATTTGCTTGAAACACGATCAAATTTTCTTAAGTTGTAAATAAAACGACAACCACAGTTTTGCAAAGCTTGTAGTCGATTTTTTTGTAGCTTGAATAATTGAATACAGGCATGACTAAAGTTTCACAGAGTTTTTTACGTTGTTTAAAGTTCAAGATATGCCTGTTTTAATACAGGAGTAAAATTTTTGTAAAAGATTTTTGGCATGGGTAGAAAATGATAAATTTTCTTGATTGATACTTAGCTGAACAGAAGCCTTTAAGTGATTTCGGGTATTTTCTGAGCAGAATAGAATAACAACTGATTTGGTAGGGTTAATTTTAAGGTTATGTTGATGCGAGTATTGATAGCTGTTGTCTAAATCTTGGTTGATCAAATTAGATCAATAGCTGCATTAGATGGCTCAAAATAGTGAAGAAGTTGGGTATCGTCAGCATATGCTCGCATATGCGAACTAGTTACTACGTTAAATATATCTGCTGTATATACAAGAAACAAAATAGGACCAAGGATGGACCCTTGAGGAACACCTGACGTGATAATTTTAAGATCAGATATATTTCCTGCGACTGATACGCATTGGCGACGTTCGCTCAAATAACGTCGAAACCATAGTAATTTAGCTTTGCACAAGAAGCGTGTGATCAATGGTGTCAAATGCCTTGGAGTAGTCCAGCGATACAAGAGTAGCTGCCATACGTTTGTCTGGTGCGCTGAAGATATTATCGATAAGGTTCAACAAAGCAGTAGTGGTGCTATGTGCTTTACGAAATCCCGATTGATGTAATGGGTATAAGTTATGCAGTAATAGACATTCGGTAATCTGGTCGTGAACTATTCTTTCCAGCATTTTGGAAAGAATTGGCAACAAGCTGATAGGCCTCAGATCATCCACAGTTGTAGGATTTGCTGTTTTTGGTATTGGACAAATACCTAATTGCATCTTTCCATTCTGTAAGAAAGTAACCCTGTTCAAGACAGCAGTTAATAATATGAGTGATATGCTTCAAGATTATTGGGATGGATAATTTTAACATGTTTAGAGTTATTTTATCTTCTCCGGCAGTATTCGACTTTATACTCCTGATAGCATTATACACAGTATCGGTAGTAACAAGTGTGGAGGTGAATAGTAAATTGTCTTTAAATTTAGCGTTAACATAGAAGTTTATCGCTCTATTGCAGTTATCGTTCTTAGTTTAGAAATCAACTGCGAAGTGCTGGTTCTTTGCTGATGGCATATTCGAATTCAGGGGACAAATATAATAAATAATAATGATAAAAATTCGTATAATCATGTTGAGGGCGCTGGTACACTAATCATCGCTGCCAAAGCACTGAGTTTCCGAATTTTTGCAACAATTAGTGCTTAAAAAAACTCTTCGCATGATCATTCAGAATTCTGGCCTCATGTTCGAATACAGGCTCACTCCTGAAGGACATTTCAGATAGCGATTTTCTCTTACGAACACAGTATTTTAATATTTTTGACTTTTTTTTTAATTCGCGAGAAACTTTGGACCTCGAATTCGAATTCAACACGTCAAAATACACCGGAATATGGTGCTCTGTTCATTAGTACATAACAAAAGTTATTTTTTGTGTGGCTGACTCAAATCATATTATAAACGGTCTGCTAAATCTGGTACCCCTTCGGAAATTATTTACAAATCCGCCTATGACAGAAAACAAAACAGCCACTAACGAGATGGTACTCTCGATATAAATGAGTTTTAAATTCTTAATTGGCTTAAAGGAAAGAGTTACTTACTCTTATAGCAGTGCATTCGCACAGAAGATATTTTTTCTGGGCGCTGACCATATCGTTGTTCACTCTAATAGAATCATCTCGACCGTGATATTGCTAAGTAAACCGCTATAATGAAATGATTTGTGTTTAGCCGATCTGGTGTAGAACAATATTATTCTGTATTTTCCTCGAGATTGTGTTCTCTTTATGATGCTTACAACTAATTAATTTTTTATTTAATTATTACGGTGTTTGATTTTAGCAGCCCTCATGTCATAATAGATATCTTATATAGTTATATAGTTAATTTAATATCATGTAAGGATAAACTTTGAATTCTAGTTTATGGAAAGTATATTCGAATTAGTAGTGGAGTGCACTTGAATAAACTATTACCAAATCGATCGGAATTGAATAGATTGGCCGTAACATTTTTTTATGGCTATCTATAATCGTTAATGAATTTTCCTATCTGTTTTTTGCCAGTTAATTTCTTTTTAACTTCAGAAATGAAAAAATTATTTTGAAAATATTATAACTGAAAAATAACGATCATTTACAGCTGAAAATATTCAAATACTAGTTTTCGAAATTCAATAAATCGATTGAAGATTGATTGGTAGAGAGCCGGCTGTATCAGTGGCGGCTCGTGATATTGTCTGCAGAGGAGGCTTGATATTCTGAAAGACAACTGATGTGCAATATGACTACAATTTGTACATTTCCCCACAACCCCTGAGGTATTACAACGGCGCGTTACATTTTTTTGCCGTGGGTTATTCGCCAGGATACCGATTCACGACTTGAGAGAATAGAACTAATAAAAGAATAGAATGAAAAGGAAATAGAAAATATGATGAGATGAAAAAATCTTTCTCGTGAAATTCTCGTTCCTACGACTCGAGTATTGGTATTCAAAGGAGTCCTACTATCCCACTTGTAATTAAATTATATAACTTTTAATAAAAATAAAAATAGTTTTGGTAAAAAAATTAAAGTGTTTTTCTACAAACAAAAAATTGTATTCATTATCACTGCCAGGCGTGTAAAATTATAAGTTTTAATAGAAATTAAAATAGTTTTGAGAAAGAAGTTATATAAAAAAAATATAACCACGGAACTCTATATTATGGAGAATTATAAAAAATATTTCCTAAAAAATAAATAACACAAATAAATATTTTTTCTAAAATAACAACTACCTATATTAATCTCTGCTTTAAAGCCTGAATATTTTTATAAATGAGTGGTAACCTGCGAATTTTGGAACTAGCAAAATGGTTGATTATTTCATCATAAAATGAATCGCGTTTCCTCAATTCTGACAAAAAACGTTTTTCTATTGAAATAAGCGATACATTTGAAAGGCGGTCTTGACTCATTTTGTTTCTAGTAAAAATGTTTTTATGCGTTTAAGTGCTGAAAATGATCATTCTACAGAAGCTTACCGGAATTGTCTCAAAAAATAGTGGCGTTATTCAAAAAGTTCTCTAATTTCATAAGTTTTTAAAAAATCTACTAGCTCTTTGAAATTTCCTTTATTGCACGATTCTCGTTTTTCGTCACGTCCTCGGAAAGAATTTTCTTGTGAAGATAAGTAGATAACGGCATCTATTAACCTCTTTAATATTTCCCTATTCTCACGAACCATTTCGTTAAAATTTTCTATTTCTCTCTATGTGCAGAATCCAAGAAATTTACAATATTTTGTTTACCAAACATTTCGAATTTAATGCAAGATGAAATGTGCTCCTGGGATTTTTCGTGCCTTTCTAAACCTCGCGACAAATTTTGCAAATTATTAAACCCGGCCCTGCCCCAAATTGAGGATTGATCATTAGTAAATAATAAACATCCCCAACAATATAATTTGTTTCTAACTGTTGATGCCGTTAACCACTCGACTTTTTTATAATTGTTATCACAAAACCCTCTGTTTTGTTTACCACTTTTAAAAACTAACGAAAGCATTGCTGGTGTAGGCCTGGCATTTCTTTTAATTCTTACCTTTTCGTCATAAATAAGAGTAG
Organism: Stenurella melanura; assembly: GCA_963583905.1. NCBI lineage: Eukaryota > Metazoa > Arthropoda > Insecta > Coleoptera > Cerambycidae > Stenurella > Stenurella melanura. The sequence continues at coordinate 47,768,793 of OY757313.1, forward strand.
TAAATCCATTTAATAACAAATAATCCACCACGTCTGGACAACAAGACATGTTGTTGGGAATATTTTCACCTAGAGCACTTTTTCTAGCCCACCTATCAAATGTTTTATGTATTTATACGTCAAGTTGTTCTTAACCGGCTAAACGCAACTGTCAGACGTCAGTTCGTTTTCTTTGTGAATCACCTGACTCTTGAATGACCTGTGCACATGCGCTATAAAGAACTGAGATCTGGAGGCTAGCCTCATACTTGGCTATTCCAAGTGTTGCTATTTTACACAGCGCAAAGAAATTCAAGGTCATTCATGTTATAAATAAATGCGGTAAAGTTGGAAGCTATTTCGTATTAGCCTCCAGCGAACCGCAGTGTTCATTCAGTAAAAGACCGGCCGACCGGGAAATATGCATACAAAGACTCGTATTTTTCTCGTGATTCTTGTATTCTTAAGAGGCGGTTAAGCGGAAAAAATAATTAGTTCCGTTTTTTTAAATCGGGACCACTGTGCGCTGGCTCTAGTGACTAGACTTATTGGCCCTATTATAAGTGACTGCGCTTCAGAGATGTGAATTGACGCCTAAAAGACGCATTATGGTTGCAAAAAGGATCGATAGGTAGGACTGCTGAAAATACCATAATTTTTCAAAAACAATATAAGATTGAAAAATACACTTAGGTACTTTCTGATTTATAACCCGTACTAGTTCTTCCGGAGTTCTGTTTATAAGTTGGCAAAGTAATTAACACAAGCATATCTTCTTCGAGATCTCTCAAGAATAAAATATTCCAGTCAAATGAAATAGGTACACTAAATTTTAACACATCCGTAACTAAAAACAACAGTCTGTTGTGCGATAACCATGTGCTTGAAGAGTTAATTGGGCCACCTTCGATTGTTATTAAAATATGCTATGTATATACCGGGTGAGCTGGCTAAAACGTAACAGCGTCATTTGAGAAGTTAATAAAGTAATATTTATAGGGATTGTAAGTAAAATTGCGGCTTTCCCAGCAGCAATTTAAAGAAGAAAAAAAAAAAAAACGAAAACCAAAACTATCTTTCGCGTATTTCTGCTAAGGTTTCTAGTACCTAGTTTTGGTATCAGGTAAGACAACATAAAACAAACCAGCAGTATTTTGTGAGTAATGTATAATATATAATTAATATGTTGTACAATTTGTAAATAAATACATGAGAAAATATTGTGTTAGTACAAAATAGAAGGAATTAAAATTTTTATCAATTATTATCGCGTATGTACCTTATCTGCTGACAGCTGGTGTTGCTTGTGAGGCAATGTTTTCTCTAGGACGTAACATAGCGATAACTTCTGAGGGAAGAATCTTTACTTTTTGATTTTTGTATATATTGCTGACGCAAGGAAGATATCATAGGATCAGAGCTAAGCTAAAAGACGATTAATCAAGTCAGAGTTAGTGTGTTTCCTGGACATTTAACGCTGTATTGTTTTAAGTGTTTATTCCTTGATTCTTGCGCTTCTTTTGACAGCATCCCAAATTATTGAAGCGCGATGTAGAAGTATCTTATCCACTGATGCAGGCATGTAATACCAAGGCTAGAAGTCCACAACAAGCCTCGCTGTTTCTGGTGCATATTTCTGGAATTCAGCAAGAGCTATTGCAAATACACAAGATAAAGTCATCAAAATAATCTTGAATCTGTGAATTAAATCTTTATTGAACCCTGTAACCTCCGCCGAAATATCTGCACTGTGGAAAAGACGCCTCGCTGTATTTCCATCATTTGTGTTGCTACTCCCGCCAGGTTTTGGTTGGTCCACAATAAGTCCCAATTCGCTCTTACATTTGCGTTGGAATTCTGCTTGCCGAGTAGCTGCTGCTGCTATTCTATTTTCTTCTCCTCTCACTTGCCATACCTTTACTTCCAGACGATAACTTATATGGAGTAAAGTTTCAAAACTGCGAATCCAGGCATGTAATGTTGACAGACCGAATCGAAATGTTGACGCATCAGCATCTCTTTTACTAACACCACTCAAGTCGTTCATCATTTTAGGGGTTGCTCCGCAAACATAGCAAGTTTGTGCAGATTCCATGTAAGTCGCCGCATTGCATATTTTTCCGTCTACCATTGTGAATGAAAGATTATGACTAACTTATATGTCTTTACTATTGAATACTGTAGGATTCAAGGCATTAATTTGATCTTCTATATACGACATTTCCTTTCTTGCAGTTCAGGGCTTTCTTTTTGGAACTGCAATCTGACAGGTCAACAGTATCTAGTAGACGATGGTTTCAGATCCTACCATACGTTAATTTTCTCAGAATTTTTATTCGAGTAGTACAATTGCAAAGGAACTAAAGACGTAAAAAAAATGTCGGCATCAGAAAACCCCTCATCTTGAGTTCTTTGTTTGTATCGTACCTGTTCACTACTTCCATCAACACCCCATTTTGACAGCATTACCATATTAGTCATTTCTGGGTCATCAGTGATAGCCAAGATGGACTCTTGAGCAGATTCGGGAAACTGTGTGATCGAGCAAATCTTGAAATCGACTGTGAATGGCAGCTTTAGCTTTAAGTGTCTCGTCGTATGAAGGATATATACCTACTTTTTGATTTTCAGCACTTTGTCTCATGATATATTGATGTTTGGAAAATCTCCTTCTAAATATAATGCCAGCGCTTCCTCTGAACTGTACTTTTTTATTTTGGTAGTAGCTGATGCAGCCTTCCAAGTTTCCTTGATTTTTTTAGCTCTCGTCGGAGAATTTCTGATTTCGGCTAAAAGTATATTATGGTAGGTAAATTTTCATAATCTCTTTTTAAATTAAATTCTGGTTTTTAAGGTAATTTTGTCGCGAACATTTTGGTAATTTTATGGTCGAAATCCGAGAAATACAACCGAAATATTCAAATAATAAAGGAAGAGAAATCGTACTTTAAAAAATACATGGAAACCAAAATGGCTTGCGATGCTCGAATTTTCCGGAAAATTTATGAGTCAACATATTTTGATGCCTTGAATAAGCTAAAAAAAAACTCCTCCTTTTCCTTACAAAAGGGTAATCTTCCTCGGCTATTTAGACTAAGATGTTTTTGAAACTATGCAGGGAGAACTATTTTTGAAATTTACAAGAAAAGGCGGCAGAAGACACTTTTTTTATGTTATTCGTGAGAGAACATGTTAAAAAAGCTGGATATTAAAAGTTAAATTAGTGCTCACCGGTTCTTTTTTGTAGATCAAAAAGAAAAATAATTTATGATGCAACGATAACAAAAAGGCCATGTTCCGATCTTAATTTTTAAACATGCAGTTCATACAAGAAATGATATATAATATATACTTGTATTGGGGAAGCTTAGTACTAAACATGTGAAAATAAAATTTACCTTATGTTTCAATGAGTAGCTCGATAATATATGAGGAACTCCCACAAAAAAAGCAGTCACCTTACACAGAAATTCACCTTACACGTCTATTCACTTCAAGTGCTTATTACAAACTAACAAAATGTTAAACTTTCCAAGAGGGTTGAGAAATTTAACCCTTGGACAATACCGAAAAGAACCGCAAATTTTAATTGGAAAGTTGGAAAGAGGGGCTTTGACCGCATTTTTCTTGGAATTCGACCACTGTGCATCGCTCGGTTAATTGCACCTTACTTAATATCAATATTGAAGTCGGTTAAAGATACTTTTGATTTTGTTATATGTTCCTTTTACACCGGCCTCAATATCGATATTAGGCAATCAGGATCAATTAATCGGGCGACGCGACGCACAGTGGGGCCAAAACCAGGAGAGTTGGTGAAAATTCTGAAATTTGGCAAATGAGCCGCAAATAGAAAGATATGATACTGACACGGTAGCTCAGCAGGCTAAGCGTCTTAGAGGCGAGCGCGCTTGTTTAGACTGCCTAACGTGTACTGGGTTCGATCCCCAGCACCGGCACTGGCAATGTTGGTGGGTAATGGATGTTGTCTGCGTTTTTTCAAACGTGTAACCCACTTCCGAACAGCCTATGAGAGGCTTTGGTTTTGGGGGTTATCTATTATATGTGGTGTTTATGTTTGTGTTGTGCGTCCGGGCGTTTTCACGCGTAGTTGATAGGCTCCTGTAGGGGCCACGGATGTCTAAACGACGTTTTGGCAGAATCTCATCTGCCATCATCAGGTTCTCGATGAAAGCTGTCTACTGCTGCCCCTCGCTGCTCGAACTTAGTAATTCCCAGTTTAAACTGTAAATTTTATTTTTCATTAAATTTCCACTATAAATAGTAAGTTTATTTAATTTCGTTGTAGAAATAGTAGAAATTTTTATTTCCAGTTTTAGGTAGTTTAAGTATAATTTCTAATAAATAATTCCCCCCACCGCAACATTCAATTACAAAACATAAAAATTAAGAAAACAATTTTGTTTACATTGAAATGTTAAGATTCAGTCTCTAGCTAACACTAACTTGCTGCCCAAATTTAGATATAATTAGAATTTTCCTTCTTAAGTTCTTGTGCTCACAAGAAACGTGACGGATGGGCGGGCAGACAAAATTCCATAACTAACACAGCGATATGACATTTTTCTCTACGAGTGATAATTACGGTTTTAGAAATGCACCGTTCAAATCCAATATATACTCTTCGTTTTCGTATTTGCGAAGAATTTATATCCTATAGGTAGTTATCACACACAAAAAAATCGAAGCTGTTGACTATAAAGGGAGACCGGAACATGCTATATTCTTCTATATTTACTTTATTAAATAATAAATATAATGTCTTACTAACAGATAAAACATCACTACTGTTATGTAAAGTATGTTCTGACATGATTAAGATAAGAAATAAACAGAGACACGTCTTCTTTGATTCAGATTTCTAACTCTTGTGATATAGTTAAGCAAATCACACCTAACTAGAACGTCATACCCAAGGAACAGATGAACAGACACCATTTTTTAATGTATCACAGACGTCATTAATAGTTTCTACCAAAAACACGATTTCTAAATTTCTAATTTTGTTTTTAATTCTAATACGCAATATTCTTGTCAGCAGTAACTGTGTCGACTTTGATATTTTGATGGCCGGTTATTGTGGCCTTTTTTATTTACACTAAACAAATGGAGGCAAGTATACCTATGAGTTCTTTTTAGTGGATCTTATTAATTTTCTAAAAAAATGTATACGTAAAACAATATAGAGGAAAATGTTAATTAACTCTTCTTTACAATTGTGTCTACAAGTCGAGCAAAAATATCGACATCTAAAATAAAAAGTACGATGAACTAAATACGACACATTTTTAAATAATTTCTATCCTTACAACAAAATAAATTGTGTAACCATTACTGTTGAAATGTAAATGTAAATCCGTTGTAACGTTTCATAGTTTCATTAATTAGGTATTAACAGGTATGCCTTACTAACGTTAATTGCTAAAAATGAAATAGTAATATGTAACAATGAAAGTACCAAGAATCAGAATATTTCTTGTTCATTTGGTGTAACACCCACATTTAAAACTTTTCGCATAATTAACTCTTGTGCTTAAAAATCGCAAGAATATATGAGCATGAAAGGTCGAAAAAAAAAAAACAAAAATAAAAAATGAACCGCCTACATAGTAAAAGTGACTTAGGGACTTGGGGTTGTCCATAAAATACGTCATAAACATTGGAGACAGTATTGATAGATTCAACGAAAAAGTTCTCCATATCACGACTGTAAAATCCACACTAAAAGAAAATTGGAATAAAATTAATGTAGGTATTTCGCGTTACGTCACGTTTCTTCGGCCCCTTCCCCCCTTTTTGCGTACGTATTTTATAGACGGCCCCAATACGTGGATATGGAAGTAAAAATGTGACAGATGGCAATAATATTTGGCACATAGTAAACACAATTCGCAAGGAAGACATCAATTATAGTTTTATTGAAAAATATACAGGTTGGTCATCTTAAGAAATAATATATGGTGGAAATTTGTAAACGTATTTACGCAAACCTTTCATATTAATTTTTTGCTGCCGGATGACCACTGTATATATCGTTTCCAAAAGTTATTAGATTTTCTTTGTAATAATAGTGATAACTAAATTCCGATTATTATTCTCATAATATGTCGTTTCTTTCTTAAATAATATTTTTTTAGAGTGACCGCCTGTATAAATAAAGAGGGAAGTTCTGTGTAAATACCTTCATCGATTTTTACTTCCACATCCACGTAGTGGATTGGAAGTATAGTAATCGCAAAAAAAATTTCAAAAATTTTTCATAAGCTTAGGACAAAACACGACACAAACAGTTTAAATAGTTGGCAAAAATTACTGTGTCGTAAAATTAATATTTTAAGTATGATATTGTAATACATAAATATTCATGAACATAAAGATAAAAACACAAAATGGACAGATTTTAACTAATATACGATTCAAATGTATTGACTGAATATCTCAGAAACGGAGGTGCAGAAAAAATTTTCTGGTCATTATGAGTTTATTCTATATCAATCACTGAAATTTGAATAATGTACATTGAACACTTTTGAAGTTGTGTTAAGTTATATTGAAATATGTCCTACTATTAAACAAATTTTGACCATATTAGTTTTAACTCCATTATGTATACATACTATGTAAATAATATTTTAGACACCGATAACGCAAGGAATTTTTTGTACAAGGAAATTTCTTTATAATTTTTTATTTTAAAATTTTGCAGTTATTCTCTTATTTATCAATGTATCAAATTTTTTTGTTAAAGTAGTTAATTATATAATTTTCAGAAAAAATAATTGCCAGCGTAAAGGATATCATTGCAAGTTTGCAAGGATATTATCTATTACGCTTGATAACTAAATTAATATTTGATATATACCAACTGTTTTTTCTGAAAATGCTTACATTTTATATAATTAACAACTTTAACAACAAAAATTTAAATACATTGATAAAAAAACGAATAAACATGACGTCACGTTTCTGAGAATAACTGCAAAATTTTAAAACAAAAAATTATGAAAACATTTCCTTGTACAAAAAATTCCGCGCTTTATCGGTGTCTAAAATATTATTTACATAGTGGGCATATTTTCCAAGATATAATGGATTTAAAACTGGTATGGTCAAAATTTCCTTAAAAAGTAGGACATTTTTCAATATAACTTAGCAGAACTTCAAAAGTGCCCAATGTACATTATTCACATTTCAGTTATTGATTTAGAATAGACTCATAATAAACACGTAAGTTTTTCAATTTTTTCCGCTCCTCCGTTTCTGAGATATTCGGGGTTAAAGTGATGGGTCAATACATTTGAATCGTATATTAATATTGTTTCTTGCAATGGAAAACGATACCCAAAATAGAACTTTTTTACAAAGAATACTTAAAAAAATCGTATTTCTTTAACGGACGATTTTGTATTTCCTTTTAAATCATGATTTTTATAATCCTGATCATAATCACATAGGTACCAATTACATAGCCCCACAAAAAAAGTTCTGTACCAGAAACATGAGGAGGTGTTTGAGGGGGCCCAGGTGTTTGTACTGTTTTTTGTAATGAGATATAAATATGAAATTGTTAGGAATTGTTAGCTTTTTAAAATTACGACTGAAATAAATATTGAATTGTAGGGAATATCACCTCCCCCGCTCTTCGAAATTTTTATTGAGATAAACAGTTTATTATTAAAAATGCCACCCCGCGCTCTTCGGAAATTTATATTGAAGATTGCTGAGAGTCGTATGTTACGATCCCCCTGGGCCCCGATTTTCTCTCGACGGCCCTGCATTTATATCATTTGCGAAAAAACAACCTCTAATTATGCATTTGAGTGGCCTTCACAAATACGTTCCCTTTCAGATGGGGAGAGGAGGGTCACTGAAAATGTGACAAAGTAAACGATGGAGAGGGAAAGTTCATAAAATGTGATACGCAAAAATTCACTCACTTTTTTTATCCTTAAATGTAGTGGGGCGACTTTGCAAACGAACGTTCGCGTAAGGTGGGGTTTCATAAATGTTAGACAGTGTTACAGGGGAGGCTCAAAAATATACTCCATTTTTGAAAATATATTTGTTCAATAGTCTTTTATGTAAAAATGGCACATAATCCGAAAAAGCAGTAACAACGATGTTGAAGTCATATAAAAATGAAGAAAAATAATGAAATCAACCTATTTGTAACAGACTCGGGGCCGTAGAGGGGGGGGTGGGGGGTCAACTGGCGTAAATGCCCCGGGGCTTGCGTATCTATCGGGAGCCCGGACACGAAAATAAATGAACCACATACATTTTTGACATCTTATAGACATTCCTTGCCGCTTGGGCACACACTTAATTAAAATTTCAACAAATTTCCTTTGGGGTCATCTGAGTATGTACCTAACATAAACTGGCTAAAAAGCGGTTCTTTTTTAATTTTAAAGTCCAGGTACGTTAAGAGTTCCGATAGCCTTCAAACTTCCAGAAAATATACCCTTTGTTGAAAACAAAATACCCTGAAATTTTGGGGTCCAAATATTGGACCCTGTGGACACAAATGAATTTGTTATCTGAAATTTGAATTGCCCGCCATGTTATGCCGTTAAGCCTAAATTGATCATTCTTTTTTCAAAATGTAGATCTCGATGCCAGCTTTCCGTTAACATTAAAATAGTTTTTTTAAAGTCATTTTCGTCGCTATTTTGGCATTTATTAATAAACCAAATAACAACAAATGGATTTCTTGGGCCATTTCAGATAGACGAAAATTAACTTTTTTTTTAATTAAAGTTCTTGCAATTCTCTTGCGTTTCTAATAAAAATTTTCCAAAAATATTTTCAGACGTTTTCAAAAACAATCCATTTGGTTTCTACATAAATTCTAAGAAATTGCATAAAATGGAGGGCAATTCAAATTTTAGATAAATTCATTTGTGTCCACAGGGTCCAATATTTGGGCAACAAAGGGCGTTTTGTTTTCAACAAAAGGTATATTTTCTGAAAGTTTAAAGCCGATCGGAACTCTTAACATCCCTGGGCGTTAAAATGAAAAAATACTCTTTTTAACCCGTTTATTCAATTTTGTATGTTACGTACGTACTCAAATGACCCAAAACCAACGCAGGTTTGCTAGAATTTGAATTACGAAGTTTTCTGTTTCTTTGTTTCTCCCAATCGGACCTCTAGAACCGGAGATATTCACCTTTTTACCTAAAAAAACGCCGTCCAAAAAATAAAATTGTTTATAAAAAAACGCAATAAGCTTTGAAAGTAAAAATATATCCTCCTGGTGATACTCCAAAGGTATGAAATCATGATTCTGCTGTTACACAACTATGCATATCTCATCGTTTTTTTGGTCTTTTTTACTGCACTATTAATGTTCTGTCCTCTAGGCCCTAAATATACAGGGTGTCCCGAATTGCATAGGCCAAACTTCACTAAGCAATACAACTTTTCAAAATAAGAGAAAAAGTTCGTATAAACATGGGTCGGGAAGTGATTATAGTTTCCGAGCGTGACACAAGGGTGTTCAAGTAATTCTCCTGAAAATGTTTCTTTATGAATATTTTCGAAACGTCTAAAGATAAACAAATGATAATTTACACAGGAATTTAACTTTTTATGCTTTTTAAGAAAAAGTGACAACTATGTACGAAAATCATTCAGGAGAGGTAGAAAGTGGGAGGGGTTGGGGCTAGATATAATTTAGCCCCAACTTTATTGTGTGACACTTTTAAATCAATTTATGAGCAGAATTTAAAAAAATTTGAAGTTTTCTACATTAAAAAGTCTATTGTTTTTTCTCTAAAATTATGAGTTTTTGAGTACCTACATCTTATCTGAACTTTATTAATTAGTAACCGTTGTTACCAGCGTTCCTGGTATGCAGGAGTGTCGTGATTGTAATGTTTGTAACAAATAAAAAATAATCTAGCATGCAATGCCAGAATGACAATGACATTGTTTTTTTTTTTTTTGTTTTCTGTAGTTCATTGTTCAGTAGTTTTAGTATTTCCTTTTGGAAAAAGTGTTCTATTGAAGAGTAAAAAATGGTCATGTTTAGTAATGTGGAGTACGCGGATATTCATTTTATTCATGGATATTGTAATGGAAACGCGAATGCCGCTGTACGCGAATATCGCAAAGATTTTCTAATAGAAGGAACCCATCTAAAGATGTTTTTATTCGAACACAATTAGAATTTAGAAATGTTGGACATAAAAGAAGTCCAAGAAATGAAGAACAGCGAAATGGGCGATTTAAACACATAATTTTGGCCAAATTTAACAATAATAATAAATTAAGTATCAGAAGAGCGGTACAACACTTTCAACAGCTGCGTGAGCAAGCTGTGCATGTTTCCAAAAACAAAGTTTTTCGGATTCTAAAAAAGACCACAGAAAAGCTTTTCGAATGCAGCCAGTCCAAAGCCTTCAACCAGGTGATCCCGAAAGGCGTATCAATTTTTGCAATTGGTTTATAAATGCCATGGAATAAGAAGATCCCGATTTCGGAAGTAAAATTATTTGGACTGATGAAGCTATCTTTAACCATAATGGATCGCTTAATTTTAATAATTTAAGAATCTGGGCTCATCAGAATTCTCATATAATTCGCCCTAGGGCATTTCAACAGGAGTTTAGCGTTAATGTATGGTGTTTTGTTATAAACGGGACTTTTTGTGGGCCCCACATCCTTCCTCTCCGTTTAAATAGACCATTATTTAATGATTTTTTAAATAACCATTTTTTTTCAATATCTCGAGAATATTCCTCTTAATTTAAGAAATGAATGCGGGTTTCAAATGGACGGAGCTCCTGCACATTTTGCTGTTGAGAACCGTTTGTGGGTAAACAATAATTATATCCTGAACGGTGAATCGGTCGATTAGGTGCAAGGCCACCCCGTTCACCGGATTTAACTCCAGTTGATTTTTTTATCTGGAGTTATTTAAAGGACAGAGTCTACGCAATCGCTGTAAACACGAGAGAAGAGTTAATAGAAATAATTCTCGAAGAATGTGAAAATTTGCGGGCTAATCCTGATTTCATTCGTCTACACACTCTCTACGGCGCAGATGTCAGAAATGTGTTAAAGCTTGCGGAATGCACTTTGAACAACTTTTGTAATTTGTAATGTACCTTATTTTAATCCAATTCATTGTTGTCTAATGAAAAACAATGTAATCAAATTTTGTTTTACTGTCATTGTTTTTTCTGTTCTGCTAAAATTATTCATAAAAAACTATTCCCGAATAAAATTCAGATAAGATTTACTCAAAAACTGATAATTTTAGAGAAAAAACACAAGAGACTTGTTTTGTGTAGAAAACTTCAAATTTTTAAGTTCAGCTTATAAATTAATTTAAAAGTGTCACACAATAAAGTAGGGGCTAAATTATACCTAGGCCCCCCAGTTTCACCTGCTCCTGAATGATTTTCGTACACAGTTGTAAATTTGTTCTTAAAAAGCATAAACAGTTAAATTCCTGTGTAAATTATCATTTGTTTATCTTTAGACGTTTCAAAAATATTCATAAAAAAACATTTTCAGGAGAATTACTTGAACACCCTGTATCTCGGAAACTAATATCACTTCCCGACCCATGTTTACAGAAACATTTTTTCTTATTTTGAAAAGTTGTATTACTTAGTGAAGTTTGGCCTTGCCCTGTATATTCCCCACGGTATATATTAAAATACTTAGACGAACTGTTTATTATTACCTTGTGCAATATTTTGCAAATGAAATATGGACATGTTTATTTACATTCATGAAATTTTATACCTCCCTTAAAATTCAGTCTTTTAAATGGCCACTTTAATAACATGTAAACAACAGTGTATTCATTAAAAAAACATCTCTGGAATACTATAGGAACCTACGAGTTTTTTTTGGGCACGTTTATAGGCACGTATTCAATAACTTTTTATCGTCGTAAAAACACCTGTAAATTCCATTGTAAAAAAATATACTTATCACACAACCATATATTTCCATGAAAAGAACATTTACTTACAAAATATAAGTTTTGAATTTTTCATAATACCTAGGTACCCTAGGACACTTTCTCTGTAATAATAAATTATAAATAATTTAATTATATTGTACTCTAACTTACCACTTTTTGAAGAGCAGGCATATTCTGTAGGTATCAGATTCCCGTAGATTAATTATAAAAAATGGTTTGTCCACTTCAATCAGTGGCATATATAGTCATTAAATAAAAATATTTCACGAAAATCACTAGAAACCCTCACACACACAAAACATCAACAAATCTCGCCACATTCTAGCAATGCATGAAAGAAATAAATGAGAATTAAATCAAATCAAAATTGCCAAGTAGAACGTCAACAAAGAAGGGAAGTCTGTAGTCTTATTGGTTACGAAAAGGAGAGGGAGAACTGCACGTGTGTTTTGGTTATGATTATCTACGTACATACAAAACAAAGTTATATGTCTGAAACCTGAAAGAACTTTATTTTTGTGTAATGTTAAAATTATGAAATACCTACCTAATATGAATATTTACCAATATAGTACCTACATATTAACTTACTTCCAAAACAATTGCGGTGGTAGTACGTATCAGTTATTGTTTACTATTCTTTTTCATTTTATTTTTCAACAAAAATTCACGTTTAAACATGTACAAAACTTTATATATAAATTTCAATGCAGGGCCGTACTGGCCATGCCCCGCTGCCCATATTTTTAGCTCTTTAAGTTACTTTTCGTTAAATAAAAAAAATAAATAATAAGTACTTATACCTACACCTAAGTATGTAGGTACCTATGTAGTTATATTTATTAAACTAAAAAGTTGAAACAATATTTATAAATAAAATTATAAATTCATATTTCATATCAATTTTCAAGATAAAAATAGAAAATTTATATGGAATTAGTATAGTGTGTTTTTACATTATTATAATTAATTAAAGAAAAATAACAAAAATTTCACCATATAATAAAAAAAATAGAATTTAAAAATGGTTGTAGATATGGTATACGAATTTAAAAAAATATAATGAAACGCTACAAACTCTATATATAATAAACTTTAATCAACAAAATATAATTAAACTAATGAATTGTATTCATCTGTGATTCGGTTTTCGCATCTATCCCCATTTTATTTGTTCCTGAAAGTACTTATTATTCGTTTTGACATTTCACATGAAGATCTCCAGTCTTCATATAAGTATCAGTCTATATATGATCCAAAAATATATGGTTTGCTAATAAAGTTGGAAATAAGTTTAAAAAATGTGTCATTATTATTATTATATAGTGTAGGCGACAGTGTTGCCAACTTCGTTAGGCGACCCAGGTAGCAACGTCACGTTATATTCACGTCTATTTTTGGTCATAATTGGTCGTTAACGTCATATGCCCTATAAATCACGTGTTTATTGACGTCATAATTATGACCAATTACATACGTGATACTTGTAACGTGTTAAAGACGTCTTATAAACGTCATTTTTTTTGTCTTTTGAATTTCCCGGCCTCTCCCACTTAAAAGAGATTACACGCCCCAATGGTCTGCGCCCGCGCTGTGAACGCCCGCATGCTGCATCCACTTGTTGTCGCAGTTGTCGCCATTGTCTTGTCGGCGTCATTTACTGTTTAACAGAGGTGTTTAAGATCTAATTTAGTTAAATATCATTTTTGTGTGGTGTTGTGATGGTGGAAAAAAGGTGGTGTTAATAAATCTTGAGATTCATTCAGGTAAAATTATTATTTTTTACTATCATATTCTTGACAAACGTTTAAACATCGTAACCTCACATTTAACTTATATTTTTCATTAAGTTTGTATTTCAATGAAGCTATTTATGCAACAAAAATAATGAAATGCACATACCTACCCATCTTACTTTCTTCATGACTACCCTAATAATTGACAATTATTATTACTCTACAATAAACGGCACTCCCATTACCCCTTAAGAAACCTGTAGAAATTCATTGCTAGTTATTTAATTGAATTTTTTAAATCTATGGTATTTTCCTTGCAATGCCTGAAATACCCAGAGTTATTCTTCGATTATACGACGTATAAACAAAAGTTCGGAATAGTTATGCTAGGTATAGGTAGGTAGGACAAATATCTTCATATCCGTTGTTAAGAGCTGTTTATATAGACAGTGATAAAATAACTTGAAACCAAATAGACCATAATAGAATGGTCTGTTATATATATTATTTAAACTTCACAGGTATGGCTTTCGTAGGAATCGAATTCCAAGAAAACGACGGTGGTGGTATCGCGTTAGTATCACAGGAGTGGATAACACCCCGAAAATCTGAGGTATTTTGACCCCCATTTAAAAACAAGGAGAGATATTATAAGGCTTTGAAAAGTGAGGAGACTCCAGATGAAAACACTTGAGATTTATACAAGATATTGAGAACATTTTTTGCAGTTGGTTAGTAAAAAATAAATACTTATTAAATAATTTGTTGCCAAATGTTTATGTATATTAGTAAATATTTTTTTCAAATTGAAGTAGTAGGTAGTATTATTTATTATTTTTTATTAATATAAAATTATTTATTTCTCTATTACAGATTTGATTTAATTTATTTGTTTCTTATGTAGATGAGTATGAAAAAGCGCTAAAAAAAATAAAAAATGCGGAAGTAACTTCTGACCTCCAATCAGAATTAGATGAGAGAACCTCCCAGAGACCAAAGAGGAAAAAAATAAGTAAACATGCAATTGGATGACGGCAGTAGCAGCGATGTGGATGTAGTAGGCCGACTTCTTGAACGTCCCCCAGCAATAAATAAAATGGTAAATAATATTGTTTTTAATGATAGTCATTGTCTAACTTAATTTTTTGTTCCAGACAGGTGTGTAAATTCACCCAAAACATCTTTTTTGAGCAGTACAGCAACACCACCTTATTCATCGCCTATGAGCAGCAGAAATTCACCTATTTTGGGACAGGTGCTTAAATTATATTTAATTACATGGAATTTGGAATTTTTTTTCTACACGTAAATAGAATATTTATTTTGATTATGGCAATATACAGGTAGATGTAACGAGAGGTGTAATGGACCAAAAATTTTGGAATTTTGGAATGGTATTTGGGGATTGAGTCCTGCTTGTTGTAAAACTAAAGCATACCCAAAATGACTTGATTTGGTGTTCTACAGGGTGTTTTATAAGCAAAGTTGTAAAAATCACTAATAAAGTCCCTAATAGCACATGGACGTCCCGAAAACGTCCCAAGAACGTACTCACAGGACATGAAAACGTCCCGAGGACGTACTCTACCGACGTAAGACGTACCGAGGACGTTTGAGGGACGTTCCGTGTCAGCAAAACGGGGTGTCCCGAGGACGTCCCACCCAGGACTTATGTGGGACGAATGTAGGTCTAGAGAGGACGTCCTGAAAACGTTGTTGGGACATACTATGCAAAACATATAGGTACCTCCCCCTCCACCACTTTTAAGGTGTATTCACAGCAGAGGGTATTTATGTTCCTTTTTGGCTTTTCTAACCACATTTATTCCCTTCGAAATAGAATCCAGTTATTGGATTCTATTTCGAAGGGAATAAATGTGGTTAGAAAAGCCAAAAAGATAAAAAAATGACAATATATATAATTACCATGTACAAAAATTATTCAATTAGATTGATTTTAAAACTTAATACACCAAATGACAAATTTATGCGAACATTTTATTTCTATTGTGCTATTGAAAAATAAGTTATGGCATTTGTATTTTTTTAAATTAACTTCTTACTCTACAAATTCAAACGTCAAGTGTCAAAAATACAATTTTTATGGGATTTAAAAGTTATATATTATAATACCTAGTACAGTATAATATAGTTATATATACATTAAGTCATATTGAATATTATAAGAAATAAGCCAAGTATGCAATAAAACATAAGATAAATGTATATCTCACCTTTTCTTAACGTATTGCACACTTCGGCTTTTTATATAATTATCTTAGTTTATATTATTTTCTAATATTCTCTCTTTTTTGACACCCTCTCTGTTCTTTCTTTTGCCCTCTTCAATCACGATGTAATAGCCATTTCGGTGTCCTTCCAAGACTTTGAAGCGTTAGCGACTGCAGCAGCCCCTGTGCAAATAAAAGAAAAATTAACATTTCAGATGAAATCTTGGCAAAAAACATAAAGACTAATATATGCCACTTGATGGCAAGCTTATATTTAAAATAAATTGTTATAATTTTCTTGGTGTCCTATTTAAAAAAAATCACAGTTTAAATGTGAACATTTTTTTGTTTAACTGACTTTTGCATTTGAAAGGTTCCCTTGTTCATTAAAAAATTTTAAGAACACCTCTTTATATGAATGATTGATTCTACAAATAATACCAAAGACCGAGAGAAGCAGAAATATATGTTGACTAATGCTACCGCAGATTAATAACATTATTATAAGTTTAACGTTATATTTTTTGGCAATATTATTACAGAATTCAAGTAAAGAAAATGGCTATGGGTTAAGATGCATTAGGATTTACGGTTAGAAGCAGGTTTATTAGGTTGAACATTGATGATGTATAAAAGTTTTTGTACGTACGTACAGCATAATTTCAGAAAAATATAACAAATAGGGCATATAAGTTACAAATTTGTAAATTTTCCTCAAAAAGTATCTTTATTAGTTTTTTCCTTATATTAATTTACTGAAATCCCTAAATATACTTTACAAGTTTGTTGATGTTTTCTGGCGAATGTTTCTATTACTCGATGTATCAAACCTTACCTATTAAAAGTTTCATCACCTCCACTTGTTCATCAGAGATGTCGAACCATATAACACTTCGTTTAACACACTGCATGAGTAGGTACTTCTTTTCAATTTTTACTTCCCTCGCATACCGAAGGGAAGTATTGTATTTATAATGTTTAACCAACAATCTTCTTTTAAGTGAATAAGTTCGCTCCATGATAAACAACTAAAAACTACATACTCAGGTTCACAGGTGATCTCCCATAGAATTTTAACAGAGCCAAATAAGGTGGGTGGTAGTATATTTATTATTATAACCTACAAATAAGCCGCACCAAATTTATCTAGAATAAAATATCGATCCAAATACTTATATATATTAATAAATCAATTAAATAGACTTACCTCTGTTTTTAGTACTTTCTTTTGTAGCCGTTAAAAGTGACTAGTGCCAGTGTGCGGAAGAAATAAAAATGCAAAGAATTTATATAAATTCTTTGTAAACATGATGCAATGCCTGCCAAGTGCCAAATTGAATTTCCCAGTTTGACAGCAACTGAGTAACATTACATAAGCTCTGCTTAAATATTGCGGTGAAAATGGCTGTAATATAACCGAAACTCATGAAAAAAATAGTTGAAACGAATATAAGATTTCTGAAATCAGAAAAATCAAATTGACAAAATTTAAATGGACCATGAAATATGAAAATATTTTGTTATCAAAAGAAATTTTGTTAGAAAAACTTTTTAAGGATTGTAATTTCATTTTTACAGTTTTTAATTTCCTTCTTTAATTATATCCTCATCTGCTCAAAAAAAACATCACTCCTAGAGGTTATTTCACAAATGTGTTTAGGTTTGTCTTGACTAGACTCTAGCAGGATGTCCTCAAAACGTTTTATTCAGAACGTTTTAGGGACGATAGCAAACGGACGTCCTTGGGACGTACCATGTAAACCCGGGACGTTCAGACCAAACGAGGACCTAAATGAACGTCCTGGGGACGTTTGGTGTTATCAGGGGTACTTTTATTTTTCAAAATATGAAAAAATTCCACTATGAAAAATTATTTAGAATGCAATTTTATACCTCTATACCAAATTTCAGGAATATGAAATTATTTTTTTGAAACTTTCCATTTTTTGCAAATTAAGAGTTGAATTCATATTTAAAGTTGTGTAGGAGCAAATGTTAATCATCTCAAAAAGTAGGCTATTGGTAAATAAAAAATTGAATTCTCGTAGCCTACTTTTAGCTTCTACATAACTTTAAATATTAATTTAAAAAAAAAAAATTCTATGCAGTTTTAATTGAATAGTAATAAAATACTAATTTATTAAAAAAATGCGAAGTTTAAAAAAAAAAAATTTATATTCCTGAAATTTGGTATAGGGGTATAAAATTGCATTCTAAATAACTTTTCTTAGTGGAATATTTTCATATTTTGAAAAATAAAGGTACTTTATTAGTGGTGATTTTTACAACATTGCTTATAAACACCCTGTAGAACACCAAATTAAGACATTTTTGGTATACTTTGGTTTTACAACAACCAGGACTCAATCCCCAAATACCGTTCCAAAATTCCAAAATTTTTTGTTACATCTATCCTAGGACACACTGTATAATAGTTCTATTTTTTGAAAATTATTGAAATATGTTCATTCAAATAATTGATTCAATAATGTAAGTATTAAAGTATTTCCAATTAACAGTATAATAAATATTTCAAAATAGGTCATATTTGTATCATTTCATACGTCTGTACGGCGTCATTAGCTGACGTTAATTTGACGTAAAAAATTGACGTCAATGGGCTGTGACATTAGGCCGTCATTTTTACGTAAAAATGACGGAAAAAATGACGTTAATCTGACCAGCTAGTGACCAAAAAATGACGTCAATAATACGTGACATTGCTGCCTGGGGAATTAAGAAATTGTAGATAATTTTAAAAAACAGCTAGTAGAAAACGGGGAATTTATTTTAGTGAAACAGTAAATCTACTGTTTTTTTTGCTATATATTAAATTATAATAAAAGGAAAATAGTTCGGTTAACTATACTGTGTGAATAATATTAACTGCTATGCATATGATTTAATAATGTTAGAATGTTCTCTTCTTATGAAATTTACTTTTCTCTATTTATTCTTACGTGTCAGTATTTTTTATATAAAATAAATGTTTGTTTACATCTTATTATCCATTATACAATTTTGGCATTGGTTGCCATTATTGATAAGATATTTTTATTGACAGGTGAGTCTGCCTTTAAATAATCGGCTTCGCACATTAAACG
Organism: Stenurella melanura; assembly: GCA_963583905.1. Classification (NCBI taxonomy): domain Eukaryota; kingdom Metazoa; phylum Arthropoda; class Insecta; order Coleoptera; family Cerambycidae; genus Stenurella; species Stenurella melanura. The sequence goes on from OY757313.1 coordinate 47,787,808, forward strand.
TATCTATGAGACACATTTAGGGAGTAAATGACGTCAGAGTTTCCTGCGCATCGGTTCATATTTAAAGCAATATACTTCTGAAGCTACTTAGCAAATTGATCTCGAATTTTCAGTGTGTAATTATTCGACGATTACCTCGTATAAACGTACTAAAAAATGCAATATGAAATTTGAATAAATGACCCAATTATTCCAGTGGGTGCGGCATTTTACCTTTTTGGTGGACTTTCAAAAATTTAGGCAATACCTTAATAAAACAATAGATCTACATGATATGCAAAAAACAGTAGATTTAGCAGTTAGAACAAAAAACAGCGAAGGAAACAAAAAAACTTGTAGATCTACTGAAAAAATAACAGTAGTGTTGGCAACACTGGTAGGCGAGTTAGCTCATCAGGGACCCAGACACAGACCCAGATCTCAGGCAAACTGCAACCTCTGCAAAAAAATATTCGCATGTAGTTTGCGATATGTTATTATTTTGGAAAAAGAATTTTTGGTGGAATTTGCAAAAAAAATTGCAAAATAGGTCGCTAGGAACAGCTTTTCTCGTTTTAAAGGAAAAGTAGAATTTATGCAAAAAAAGTGTTCAGGTAAAAAATATGCTCAATAAAATATAACGAACAAAATGAGTCAAGGTGGAACTCAATTGGCCCAGTGGTTGCCTCGCAAATTGCAAAAAAAACTAAAATTGCGCGTATTTTCAAAAATTCATAACTCCGGTTCAAGTACATATATTCACGGCTGAGATTTGCACACGTTAGAGTTTTAGTAGTCCCTAACCTACCGAGAATACCGTGTAGATTTTGCAAACCGTTGCTTTTTGCATAAAAAGGCATTCTCTTGCGCAACCCCGCGAAAGTCCTATGACGGTCGGACTGATATTGAACCAAGCGTTTGTTCGAGATTTACTCTACAACCTGATGTTTTTTTTTGTTTTAACCTAAGTTCGATTGCAAGCATGCGAAAAACACGATTGAAAACTATTAATTTCAGTCTAGTGGAAGGGGCGAAGAGTGAACGAGGATTAGCGAGAACGAAGGGGAATTCGGTACCTCTACTCTTCGCCTCTTCCACAGCGCTGAAATTAACGATTTTCGTTCGCGCTTTTCGTATGCTTCTAATCGACTTTTGGCAAAACAGAAAAAAACACGGTGTAGATAGAACAAGTCTCGAAGAATACAACTGGGTTAGTTAAATATCAGTACGACCGGCACAGTGCTTTCGCGGCGCTGTACAAAGAAATGCTTTTTCTTGCAAAAAACAGCGGCAAAAACTACAAGGTATATTCAATTAAAATTTTGAGGGTAGGTTAAAGACTACTAAAACTCCAACGTGTGCAAATTTCAGCTCTATAAATGTATTAGAACCGGTGTTATGAATTTCTGAAAAAACGCGTAAATTTAGTGGTTTCTTGCAATTTGCAAGGGAACCACTGGGTCAATTAAGTTCCACTAGGGCTCATATTGTTCGTTATTTTATTGCGCACATATTTATCTGAATACTTTTTTCGTATAAATTCAACTTTTTCCTTAAAGCGCGAAAAACCGCCTTTCGCGACTTTTCGCAATTTTTTTGCGAATTCCACCAAAAATTCTTTTTCCAAAATAGGCCCAAAGGAGAGATGAAACCAACGAGGTTCACGGGCGCTATTTTACGCTGGCGGATGTCCTTGTAGCTTTCCGGCTGGCGGAATATCATCTTCTTCCAGACATCGCATGTGAGTATTTTTTTTGCTGAGGTCGCAGTTAGTCTGAGGGTAAAATCTAGCTCGCCTACACACTCGCTCGCCTTATTCATTATCTTAAAATTTCCTTGAATTGAGCGTTAAATAATTTATTTGTGTTTAGCTCACTGATGGTAAACCTGAAATTTAAGTTGTTGTATCGTGCCCGTCAATTTATACGAGAAGTTAATGGTATGTGAATGGTTTCAAAACCTGTCAAGTGTCAACAACAGAGAGAACATTTATAAAAATCGAGTACATCTCGTTTCCAGGAATATGGCGAATTGGATGCGGGTGTAAAAATGTGCGAATCTTCCCCTTCCCTGAAAGATTCCGTTCTAATTGTTTATTATTCTGTACCCGACAGTCACTTCTATCACAGAAGGCAAGTTCCTGTCTTCTGTGCTTATATTACGACCTGCACTGAGAGGATACAGATATATTTATCTTTATCCTCTCAGGACCTGCACATTACGAGTGGTGGATTCTGAACGTACTCCTAATTTTACCGTCCTTGATACATTTGACATTTGACAGTTCCGAATGTCAAAATCAGATATGTCAACATCAGATAACGACGAAAAATTAATTTTAAACTTTTGCAGTTCATAGTTCATACATAGGTTTAAGTTATAATAAAATGAAAACAGTTAACGCAGTTAGTCTTAATGTTGATAATTACAGAAAATTGGTACAAACCTATATAGATTTGGTAAGTTTTATTTACATTTTTATCACAAGTAAACGAACTTATGTATTCTACCTTTTTAGCATGTGTATAATTCGGCGTTGTTTTGGGCTGACAAAGTCGTAGCATTAACTGGAAATCCAAAAGATGTTTATTCATTAGCTCAGTGCATGTATCTTTTGAAGCAGTACCACAGAGCAGTTCATTTATTGAGATCCAGAAATCTAGAAAAAGTATAATTTCAAATAAGTTGTGGTATCAACAGCTAATAAGACTTAACTGTTTTAGACACACATTTTATGTACCTATTTAACTGTCAGATGTTTATATGAAGCCAATGAATTAAATGAAGCTTTAAAGGTCATTAACTCAATAGACAATTATTTAATTATTCCCAAAGGCAATGCCCCTACAGCGTGTTCTTCAGGGTTTGATGGTACTTTGTTTGAGGATACACCAAAGAACGTGAGTAACAAATTGTAATTGTACCTACCTAATTTTTCTAAAAGTTCTTTCCACCCAAACACATTGAATTTTTTGTAGTTTAGTACAGTCGAAAGATATAACTATAGATATTTTATGCAACAGTCCTAGACATCCTTAAGTTCTTCGTTGTAATTTAGCATTTAACCTTAGGGTGCGATAGTAGTGAACCAAAATTTTATTGAGCTAAAACTTAAAAGTTTACATTTTACAATATAATATACAATTATAGAGGATAAGCCGGGAGGAGAGTTCCAAACTCAGAGAGTCTACACTACATTTAAGTGTGTGAGGAAAAAACCCAAAGGTTGTAATTCGATTTTATTTGTTTTTGAATTATGGTTTCTTAAAGTTTTAGGTGTCATTAGACAAATACATCCTCAAAAATGGGCTATTTTTGATCCCACCTTGTAAAACTTTGTGACATTTATGAGACACCCCCTTACACAAGCATTCATTTGCAAACGTTCATAATCAATTAAAAAACTGTTGAAAATAATGGACCAATAGTAATCTAGCATGACGGATTGGTCGAAGTGGTCCTATTAGTTAGCCGGCAAGGTCTCTAGACTTTACACCATTAGACTTCTGTTCGGTAGGACAGATGAAATGTGGAGTGTATGAATCAAAAATGGCGATAAAGGAACATCAAAATGAACTTGGGAGAGCAACACATTCTCTTCGTAAACGAGCCATAAAATATCTGGTGGTTCGAGGTTCATGAAGACATTCGAAAATTTATTGAAGGTTAAGTTCTTATAATCTAACTTTTCTGTTATTAATCATTTAGGAACCTGCAATAGGCTTGTTCCATGATATTCCTTTTATATGATTTTTATCGTTATCGATATTCTCATTATGCACTTAATATTTCAAATTAACTTTTTCCTTTCTCGAGATATAAGGGGTTGAAATTAGTAGTTTGCAAAAACAATGCACCCATTTGTGACGTCACTATACACAACTTTGAATTCGGAGATCTACCGAGACACCGCGACCACTATCAACCGTTCGGTGGTAAATAAAAACTTGGAGTTGAGGGTCATTTTAGGTGTCTATGGAAAGAGAAAGATTGGCGTTTTATCGACATCATAAATTTCACAATGAAAATCGGAATTTGGGCTCGGCCTTTGCGAAAATAAAATGGAAGATTGGAGCTTTATTCTGGAGCTTTATCTTGACAGCAAATTGTACGGGCCAAATCGAAAATTTGGCTTGACGCGAGCTAGAGAAAAGTAACCTGATAAGTCGAAAAACATGGAATTTTCATAATTAATCAAATAAGTCAAGTGGAAGCTCGTTCTATGTCTCTATGGAAAGTGGTAGGTCGGCGATGCATCAGCATCGTAAGTAGGGTCAAAATCGAAAATTCGATTGGTTGGTCAAATCATATTCCCCTACATTCCCTCCAATGCTCATTCCTAAAAATGAGAGGGGATAGAGATAGCCTTCTTTTGCGCATTAATTGCGGAAAACCCATTAGAAATACCTCCTCCAAGTATATCCTAACACAATCGCAATTAACTTCTGAACCGAGTCCCGTCCCCGGAAAACTGACCCCTCAAAAAGCCACATTGCCATGCTCTTTTTAGCTTTTGGTTGGATGGTAAACAAATAAATAATTTTCTCGAGTAAGTATTTGTACTTGTATTTGTGCAGTCTGAAATTATGCAATTCCTAACATTCTTTTTCTTTTTACTCATATTGAATTAAACAAGAAGTACATAACACAAACAATACTCTGAAAACACCTATAATTATAACAACTAAAAACCATCGAGTCGACTGCGATTTTTGAGATTCTAAACCTGCGAATAAAATTCTGATTTTTTGCAAATCCATTATTTTATACTTGCACGTTTGATTTATGAAATAAAAAAAAAAAGCCGAACAAGCCTATTCGAAAACACAAGAAAATTGTTGTTGAGGTTCTTTGTAATATTCACTACCGGAGCTTGGAACTTTCCAGCTGACTCACTCTGTATATGTAAATATTTCTGGTACAAAATTGAAAACAATATGTTGACTATTCCTGTAATTAATCATTTATTTTTATAGCAAGCATATTCCTCATTTTTATTGCTTAAAGGGAAGATATTGGAGGGCATGGATAATCGTGGGTTAGCTGCGGATTGTTATAAACAGGCCTTACAAAGTGATGTTTATTGTTTTGAGGCTTTTGATTCCTTAATAAAATATCAAATGTTAACAGCTGCAGAAGGTGAGTTGCCATTAAACGCCATTAGCTTCTAACTATATACATTTTGAAGTAAATTATCCTTAACTTCTACATATTAATTAACTTGTATAAGTATGCTCACAGATACTGATTTTAATTTTATATATGATTATTCTTGAATATAATTTTTTTTAAATTTTCTTCAATTATAACATGTAATTATTTATTATTTGTAAGAGTGTTTGATGTGTATGTAAGTATTATATTGGTTGTAACTATCTTTTATATTTTGAATAACGAAAATGTTATTATTTTATTGTTAATAATGGTTAAATAATCATATTGCTGATTACGATTGATCAGACAATCGTGATAATTTACATAGTAGTTATGAATCATCATAATCTTTTCCATTTTTACAATTATATCTTTCATATTTCAGAGGAAGAATTATTGAGTTCTCTGCCAATAGCGGAACAATGTTCAGCTGAAGAAGCAGAAATTCTAATGACGTTGTACGAATCTAAACTTAAAAAATTCCATACACCAACTCTTCCAAGACCAAATGAAAGTAAAATATTGTTTGAGAATACTCCCTCCCTGCATAACAACAGACGGTTAAACATAATGTATTTAACCCCTGAACCCATTGAGGCTTTACCTGAAACCCCTGCTACCATTGTTACACCCACATTAGTTAGTACACCAAATGTAGCTAGGAATAACGATAAGAACTTAATGAAGAATGAAATGAAAAAGATTAAGAACAATGATAGTCAACAAATGCAAGTTGAATCTAGTGATAATGTGACACTATTTAAATTAAGAGACAGTTTAGATCTTCAAGTTGCTGAAGCAGAAAGACTATATTATAACTGTGATTATCAACAGTGTAGTACTTTGACAGAAGCAATTTTAAAACGAGATCCATACCATGATGCATGTTTGCCCATTCATATATCGTGCCAAGTAGAACTAAAACAAAGCAACAGTAAGTTTATCCATATTCTTTCCTTTTGTGTTTCTTTTAGTATCAAAAGTATGTCTAGAATTAACTTAGAAGCCAGTCTTTCCACCTCCTAATAAATTAGCAACATTTATATGGTAAATAAGCAGTTTGGTCTTTCTGACACAGAATGTAGTTATTTGGTAAATAGCTTATTGGGCAAATAATAATAATAATAATTTCTTGATGCTACTATACCAAGGTATTTACACAGGTCAGAAAATTCAAGTTACTAAATTAAAATGACATGAATTTACAAAATAAAGTAATAATAAAAATACATACAAAACATATTAAAAGGATATGCAGATAATCTACAGTGCATATAATTAAAAAGAAAAAATACAAATTATAATTAAAAAAAATATAGATATATGGAATTTCTATCAATTTATCTCTATATTACATGTTTCACTAAAATCATTAAGATATTCCTCAATGCTATAGAAAGCTTTAATTTTAAAGTACAATTTAATTTTGTTCTTGAACTGATTGAGGGCTAAATCTTTTATTTTTCCATGAAGGATATTGTACATTTTTATGAAGTGGTAGCTAGTTTGATCTCTAGTATGTGACAGTCTTAAATAGTTTTGAACTATTCTTTCCCTATTCCAAGTAGGATATTGGTGGATATCACAATGTTTGACATATACGTTATTACCTTGAAGAATTTTTATGGTAGGTACATAAAAAGAAAGCTCGATGATAAACTTATATATTATTATAAACTTATAGATTATCCGTAACAACACAACAGGGTCTCACCAATTAGTAAATCAAGAGTTATGTTTTTTGAAGAAATATATTGGTGTAGTCGTCAACATAACAGTACCTACCTACCTTCTGCAACTAGATATTATCATATTTTTATACCAGCAGTATAGTTATTATGAGACCGGAGTATAGCCTGCTGATAGTTTCTTTTAAATTTAAACATAATCGAAAAATAAGTGAGAAGAAATGTACCTTCCTCATGTCGAGCAGAATGAAAAGTCACAAACATACATTGTTTACGTATTAGTACTTCTCAATGCTAGCTCCATCGTGCTTTCCTCCAGTTGCCTAGCGCATAAACAAGTGGAAGGGTCAATTCAGCGCTGAGCTCTGCTCCAGCTATAATTCAGTTTTTCCCAAGCGCCACCTTTACAATTTTTGCGTGGAGTAAAGGTCCCACACTAGCCTCTTAACACAGCCTGTTGCAGTGGGGCTGGGATAGCTACAGTGAAGAAACGGATATATCCAGGGGTCTGGATGACATTAGATTTTCACTCACATTCAACAGTAAAACGCACAAGTCGGTAAATAACAAAGTTTATTAAATATAATAAAATTTACAATAACAATAAAAACGGTCAAGTACCTAAAATACTACTGCGGAGTTCATAATAAATAAAATAGAAAAAACTTGAGATATGTCATTCTATTTTAATTTAATGTTTGTGACGTTCAAAGCTATGAGTATGAGGAGCCAGTCGAGGAGAAGATGGTTAACTACTAATTACTACTATTAATTCGGAAACTTTTCGGTTAATTACTAGCAGTGGCTGTACGAGCGTTAAAGCGGTAAGGCGGTAAGCAGTAAAACAATGAGCAGTAATAAAGTAAGCAGGAAAGCAGGCAGTGCTCGAATACTAGGCAATAGTAAGAAATTATTTACAGTTAAAATCATGCATAAGGAAACAGTTATAATGCATGTCTAAACAACTAGGTAAAACTAAAGGAAACTGATATCAAATAATTAAAATCGTTATCGGTGTACGTGTATCTTGGATTATTTCCAGGTACGACAGGCAAGAAAGAAAGAAAAATCCAAAGAACACACGGGTTCAGTTCAGTTTGTAGAAAATAATAATAATAATAATAATAGAAAAAAAGAAATTCGGATCTAATAATTTCTTTAGCTTATCATTGGTATTAGTTTATGGTGTAAATTATTTGTCAGTACGGACGGACAGAAAAATAATCATAATAATTTCGGTTCGGCTCTGAAATGTTATATTAAACAAGTTATATTAAACATGATCACTATGAGTTTGCCAAGCCCTTCGAACTTCGCAGTTAAGTTCTTTAAAGTCACTTACTATATAATGTTCATTGAGCACATGGTTGAAGAGGTTGGCTGTCGAAACGGTGATGCTTCTTTGCTTTCAGTCTGGAAAGAGCTGCTGGATGGGCGGACGGAATATAATGCTTTAAACTGTGTGTTGATCTTACGGACAGTTGGAGTTGCATTCAGTTGGTCAGCGCCGATAGTGTCAATCCTTGTAATCATTTCTAATATTGCAAGTATACTTCTCCCAGCTGGGTTTATTACATTTTCTACATAAGGTAGAATCCTTCATCGCGGTTAAAATATTTAATTTATGAGAAATCTATAATTGCTGTTTACAGTACATTTATGTTCCGCTATTACTTATATGGATGTTGGTGGTAACATACGTAAATATGAATCGTTTGATGGGCTTGTACCTAAAATAATTATCGCAGACACGGTTTTATCCTGCATACAATGATTTAAAACAAATATATTCGAACGTAAGTGGAACAAGTAATGAAGGATAATAGTAATTATGTGTTTTCAGAATTGTTCTCGTTGGCGCATAATTTGGTTGACCTGTATCCCAATTTAGCAATATCATGGTTTGCTGTTGGATGTTACTATTACATCATAGGTATGTGTTGTTGAATCTTCAGTGAAATAAAAATGAATTTCCCGAAATCCTTTTAGGTAAAAGTGATTGTGCGAGGAGATACTTAGCCAAAGCAACATGCTTGGACAGATTGTTTGGACCTGCATGGCTGGCATATGGACACTCTTTTGCGATTGAGAATGAGCATGACCAAGCTATGGCTGCTTATTTTAAAGCATCACAACTAATGAAAGGGTGACTACAGGTTTTTTTCTCTCCTATAACATCAATGTTATTCTATTTACCGCTACATATTTATTATAAATATAAAGAATAATTAACATCTTTTGTTAATCCTTTCATTGCAGGAAATGGATAAAACCGAAAAAAAGTCGGTGCCGCTGTGCGTTAAACGGATATTTACACGAAGCTGTAGGTGCAAGTAATTACAAGAAACGAACAATAATGCACATTGCATTATGTTCATGGGGTATCAAATTTCAGATTATCACTATGATTTAAATCCCACTGCTACATGGCGGTAATCACGAGAGTTAAGTAATGTGGCATTCAATATATCAGTGTTAGTCGAATTTCCGTAAACAACAGTGTTTGAAATGTTCAGTAGCGTTAATCAAGCAAGAACCTTATAATTTATTAATGAAGAAGAGTTTGGAGATTTCCCAGAAGACCAAATCGACATTTGGAACGTGTCTGATATAGATGAGACTGTAGATGATATAAACGAGTTTATTTTAAATGAAAATGAAGATAATGTAAATTAAAATATTGTGGGAAACATATTAATTTCCTGTCCATCTGGGAGTCGGAAACGTACCAACATGCAGCGGCACAGCGGTATAGTTGACTGAATCCTCTGCCGCAATGAAAGGGTTTATATACTGTTCTTAAGTTTTTTAAAAATTTTCTGAATGTATATTCTACACATTTTTGTTAAATATGAACTTTTATTTTAACTATTGTAGATGTCACCTGCCCTTGTTATATATAGGACTAGAATGTGGACTTACCAATAATGTGCGGTTGGCTGACAAATTCTTCCAACAAGCTCAAAATATAGCCCCTGAAGACCCATTTATTATGCATGAAAAGGGAGTAATATCTTTTCAAAACTTGGAGTAAGTAATATCGCTTGTATGCTTTTTTGTATCTATGAATGGATATTGCATCAGAATTTCAGATATTTATAATTTAGACAATTTTTTTCATTTGAAAATAGTGTCATAAGAACAACCTAGTTTTTATCGATTTATAGAGGCAATTTGTACTAGTGAAATAATAATAATACATATAATAAAGAAAATACGTCATTTTACTAAAGTAGTTGTAAAATATAAACAATATACACTTGCTAACACCATTATTTATTCAGTAAATGGTCCCCCAAATACCATTTCAACTCCAATTTATTGTATAGACAGTTTTTGTGATAGTGTTATGCTCATGTTCATTTTGCTTGAAGATAGCACTAGCACATCGCTGCCTTACACGTTCTTGCTATTTATGGGCAACGTGAACATGCATAATACTAACACAAATATTATATACGTAAGGGACCCCGCAGTTTTTTATAGTAAAAGTGGGTTTCAGTCGATTGTTCTGACATTTGGGGAAAATGTTCTCCTAGGCACCCTGATTAAAATTCTCTTTGACCACCAGTCCGACCGAATTTGATTTTTTGATCTAGAGGCGATTGCAACTGAACATCTGCGAAGGTCTGCTTAAATGTTCCATAAAAATTCTGAAAATATTCAGGCTCATTTTTTGAAGAAAAGTAAGCATCTTTTGTCTCTTGTGTTTTTTTCAAAGTGCTGCCTTCTGGAAAAAAATAACGAACAAAAAAAATTATATTTAAAAAAAAAATTTATGGGAAAAGGAAGTATACGTTGATTATTTTTACCTAAAGAATTAGTCTGAATATTTTGAGATCTTTCTGAAGTAGAAAAAAATAAAAATCTAGGTAAATTCTTGGTCGAAATTACTTTTGTCTAAAAAATTCTGAAAACCGGCAGGCGTGTTCTATGTGTGTGAAAATGTCACAATAATAAATAGCAATTAATATATTTTATGTGCAATATTTTTCAAAAATATCAAATAGTTTCGTTTCACTGAATTGAGAATACACCATTTTACTTTTGGCCAAAATTCATCTTAAAATTCAAGAAAATGTAATTAAATGATATTTTGTTCCAAGTTTGAAGAAAATTATTGCAAAAAAGTTCAATAGAATGTAGTTATATTGATATTTTAAAGACGCCATTTTAACTTCGCCATATTGAATTTTATAATTCTGATATCAGATTTGGATTCAGCTTCCTCAAAAATAGTAGTATACCAAATTTGGCTAAATTCTTTTTATTTGTTTTCTGCATGTTTGATGAATTTTGATTTTTAGCTTTGAAAGTGCTGAAACTCACTTTCTTGATGCTCTGGACCGAGTTAAAAGAATAAAAAAAGGAATTATTCCACAAAGATGGAGCCCTCTGCTTAACAATTTGGGACACACGTGTCGAAAGTTAAAAAAATATGAAGAAGCACTTGACTTTCATAATCAGGTATGCATATTTCAAATTTTAGAATTACCAATATGACAGGTGCTCTCATCACCAGATCCCTAATAAAACAGAAGCTGCCTCGAATTTTATGAAAAGTAGGTCTACTGTCTACTAACCAATTTTTTTTTAAATCCCAAGTAATACTACCACAATAATAGCATTGTGATTTGCAATCTTTTTTTTACCTAATCTCCCAAAATGCACTGAAGAGTGCTTTCACAAGAATGTGCCTATCTAAAACATGACTGTTTTTTGTTTTTCTTTCTCAGATTTTCTACCACATTCTACCTTTATTTTTAAGAATAAAGTCCATGGTATCTATAATAGTATATTATGTAACAAGTTTTATAAACGTCATTTTAGTCACGAGTTTTCTTAATCGCGAGCGACGCGTAGCGGAGCGAGTGTTTAATAAAATGAGTGACTAACAAGTTTATAAAACGTGTTGCATACTATACTTTTTCTACGACAGCAAATATCTAAATAAAAAATTTGGAAGTTATTTTAATATTTCATTTATTAACGTATCAATAACATGGTAACAGTAAAAAGTTTATATGCACGTTCGTATTGACTTTTAGATTTTTCTGGCAGCAAACTAGCAGTTGCCGATGCCGCTGTTTGAGTAATTTCGGGCGGAGTACCAATGAAAACATCTTCTTCACTTTCACTGTCGTTTAGGCTCATTTTTTTCAAAAAAATACAAAATTACTTGTCTCTTGTCACAACGCGTCGATTTATTTTGACAGATTGATGACAAGAATTACGGAAAACTAACTTGATTTTTGCCATTAAAATATCTAGAATTAACCTCAGCCGTGACTAATATCTCGTTGCTAAGTTCAGCCTGTGACTAAAATGCACGAAGTCACGGTTTGTCGAAAGCGTGTTTAACCCATTAGCGCCGGAATTATTTTTTTTTAGTTTTTAATATATTTTTTGTACTAAGTGTGTTACACTGGACAAAAGGAACAAAAAATTATGTAAACTTTTTTTTGACAGATTGACAGGTAATGAGATATTGGCCGTTGCCATATGGCAACGCTAGGCGTCTGGGCTACCGTAACTTAAGAAAACCCCAATTTTGTATATTGTTCTAGATAATTATTAAAAAATTAAATTTACATGACTTTATTATTAAAAAACTATTTTATTACAAAATTTAGGATACACAAAAATATTAAAACATATTTATTGTGACTGAAATGGGACAAAAGTCTATGCAAAGACCAATTTGCACACAAACAATTTTCTTTTTTTCAATGGTGTGACGAATAAAATAATTGATGGCATCAAATCTGACAGTATCTAGATATTCGACTGTCTGATGCTGCAGGTGACGCTGAAGGTCTCCCAGTTGCTTTATGTGGCACACCATATTTCTTCAGATAGGCATTAGTAATTTCTGGTTTATATTCAAATTGTGATAATTTTCGCCCAGATTTGTTGTATGGTATCCAACTGTTTTGCAAAGCTAAATCTAAAAGCCAGGTAAGTATAGACCAGTATCACTTTCTTCCACGTATTCCAATACGAGAACAACTGACAGTTTGATCCATTTGATCTGTCCCTCCCATAAATGAGTTGTATTTTGTAATGAGTTTGCGTCTTGAAACCATGGCAGGACGTTTGAATTTTTGTGAAAACCGTTCTGTCTGGGTATTCTCTTGTATGCCATGTGAAGAAAAAATCATAGCAAAAGCGGCATTATCAAACCAACGTACATAAAAATTACCATAATTTGCTTCTATGGCTGATTCGTAATAACCACGCTCTTTTTATAGAATCTTTTTTAATTGTTAGGGGACATAATTTTAGAGTTCTGTTTTCGCGGATTGTGCCAATTGCTGAATAGCCACGAAATTTCATATATGAAAATAATGCAGAGCAATGCAATGCCCATTGCCTCTGCTAAAGTCAACTCGCCCCTAGAAAGAAAGAAAACCTTTCAAGCTACTACAAACGCCTAGCGTTGCCATATGGCAACACCCAAGTTTGAACAGCTATATCATATGTAATAAAAGCTATATTTTTTTTTAATTGTTAAAACAACAAAGTTCCGAGTCTATAAAATACCATCATAAACAAAAATATATTTAAGAAGCACTGTATAGAAAAATATAATACTTACATAAAACATACATCCATATTTTCGGCCATTTGTAATTCACCACAAAATTGTAAACAAATGCTTAAATTACTGTCAACCGCAGATTAATTTGCGGAACATGTGCCAAGTTAGGCATGTTTTGACACATAAAATAACATATTCCCCCACTCTTATCGGCACGTATAACATACAGGGGTGATATCAAAAAGAGATGTGTTTACCGTTGCCGTATGGCAACGCACGGCGTTAATGGGTTAAAGGATTATTTAGCGTCATGGAAACGTATACGATAAACGCCATTTTAAAGATGGAAGTAGAAAAAATAATTATCAGTATATTACTGAAAAATTACTAAAATGGCTTTTCTGGTCCTTTGGATGGATGTAAAATTTCGTATGCTACACGTAAATAAAGACATTTATGTCTATTAGCATAAATGAGCCCACTTAGTCTTGTGTGCTAATCATTTTGCTCAAGAAGAAAGTATGTCATTGTTCATTTTTACCATAAATATTTATTATCTAATATTGACACCATTGTCATAAAAATGAACAAAAACATACTCTGTCTCTATAGACATTCTCAAGTTATGTGCTGACCATGGCAGATATTTTAGTTAACTGTAACTGAGACCGATACTAAACGTGAGGTTATTTTAAATTTCTAGGCTCTTTTATTAACTCCACAATCTGCAAGTATTTATTCAGCTATTGCCTATGTTCATGTTTTAATGGGCCATTATGATGAGGCTGTGGACTGGTTTCACAAAGCTTTGGGTTTGAAGAGAGACGACACGTTTAGTACAACCATGTTGAATTACGTCATTGATCAGCTTACTGAAGACAAGCCACCGTATCCAGGTAAATTCCTTATAACTTAAACAAAACAAAAATTCATGTAGAATGTTTAATGAAAATGTTAATTAAATAGAGTACAATTTTGTGTTGGCTGCTTGTATGATGAATTGTTCAACTTATGTTTTTTATTTATTTCTATTTTTACAAGTTGCAAAAAGTTATTCTAATCCCACCTATTGTTTATTTTGGTAAATAACTGTTACAAGAGGAAAATTAAATCATAACTCACCAAAACATCAGGACCTTATTCAATAGGCTATATTGTATACAGTGCGTGTAATGGCAAGCTAGGTATAGGAAGTAAGAATTACAACATCGCGTGTGCCAGTTGGCAAGGAACTACAGCTGGGATGCTTCAGTGGGCGGTGCTGTGTGACCTTGTGCCGTCGCATTGGGCGAGTTTGCTGTTGCTGGGTTGTCATATCTCTCGCACTATATGAACGTACATACCTAATTCGCTGCCACACGCTCTGTACATTTGATTCAATTTGTGCATTTGCATTTTATGATTTTACTGAATTATAAAGATGAAGTTGAAAAATGTAAAAAAAAATGTGATTTCTGGTCTTTAACTCAAGATATTACTAAAACTAAACAAGGTCGAGAAAAATTATATAGAGTTTTTAGTAGAACATTAAATTTTCTACAAAAATGTCCAAGTACAGTTAACCATTCAGGTGTGGCAGTTTGAAACAATCTCGTTTGAAAAAAAACTCCTGGGCTTTATTGTTGTTACTTAAAAAAAAATGTTTTTTGTCGTTTAATTACAAATTACTATACCTACAGTTTTATATATATTAAAAAAATGTATAAATTTTAATTATAAAGAAAAAATTGATTGGCAATTACACTCTTCACAGAAATGAGAAGTATACTGTATTTGTCAAGCACTTTTTTGACTCATAAATATCGCTCATACATTTTTTTGATATCATTGTAATAGTTATAGAATTCTCATTAACTTTTAAAATGCCTATATCTCTGTCTTTTATCAATAAGTTATAGTATATACGAAAACACGGAGTAAAAGCGGCATCTTCTTTATGTTGACAAATCAACCTCCTTAGGCATCTAATCCTGCTCACATTTCTTCGTGACAGGCGGATCAAGTCCACATGGACTATAGACAAGGAGTGATGAATATAAATCTGTACAATGTTCGTTTTTATGCTGTCTCAACTGATGAGATTGCCCATTGGCCAAAATACTTTGACTGTAAGGCCCCTTTCATACGAGGCAACTAGTGGCGGCAACCAGCGTTCACCACTGGTGGCCTTTTGGTGGCAATGCGGACAACTTGCAGGCAACTAGTTGCCTCCTCTCTTTTATGACTGATTTCTTAGCCAAGGATAGAGGGAAATTTAGAAACTGATTGTTTTTCAGTCATTGTGAAAAATCATAAAACGACGTCTACTCACCATGCCTTGCAAAACAATACTGATAATATTTTGATTTTTATATCAAATTTGTGTGAAACGCTCATTTTCGATAATGCTTTACTAGCAGTGGCAGCCATTGATTGCCACCACTAGTTGCCTTGTATGAAAGTGGCCTAAGGCGAGTAATTAGAGGAAAACCCTAAGATCGTATATACTATACTATTAGCTGTTTTTGAAAAATGTCTCAGTTAATATGGGAGTTATTAAATATTTTGATAACAAAAATACATATGAAATTGACAAATTTTCGAAACCAGTCCGAAACCATTTTACTTAAAACCAGAACTGAACTGGAACCAATTTTTCATTTTTTTTAGGACCTACACTCTTATTTCAGATTTGCTCAAAACCACAACCATACTGTAATTGCTGTTTCAGTTCGGTCCAAATCTCTGGTTACTAGTATTATTCAAATAAATGTGGATATGCTTTAGTGCACATCTAGAGCTTTGGCTAACCTAATATACAAGAGACCAACTGCTTTACATCCCCTCCAAAAGATAGTATATCCGCTAGGCAATGCTTGCCTAATAGCATAGCTTCTACATGTATGCTAATATATGTTGTCACATCTTTCCACTGAAAACATCACAATACTTTCATTAACTAAATTACACATTTATTATCTAAAATAATCTTTAACAAAGTTTATTACTTGATATTTACACTCTACTGTTCACTTTGCATCATTTTGGATTCTATAACCTTAATTCGTTTAAAGACTTTCTTTCCGCATATTTACATCGGCTTATGTACTCTACAAATTGCCTCTAGAACCACCCAGCAAAGTCCAGAACCTGTAGAAATCTCGATCCTCTTGTATAAGTTTTTAGAAAGCATAATACCAGTGTATCAAAGATGGCACACACTACAGGCCTTGATGAATCCAGTTACAGTTATCTGTCACCATTGCTTCTTAATTTCGACTACCAAGGAGCTGCCAGCCCCTAGGGGGTGTAAGTGCGTAACAATATAAACCGGTAGATGGTAAGGCAAGATCGCTGTATTTCGTTAGAGGTGTCACCCTTTCAACTACTAAAAACATAAACATGCCACACATAATAGACAACCCCCAAATCCAAATCCTAGACTGCATAGAAGGGGGGAAAGATACAGAAAGGTCCATTACCCACTAACATCGCGAGTGTTGGAACTCAGGATCGAACCAAGTACACGATAGAAAGTGTGACTAAAAGGCTTGCCACTAACATGCTTTAGCCTGCTGAGCTACCATGCCATGATTACCAATGTTTAACTTGTCGTATCAAGATAGTACATTTAGTACTCACATTACATTATATTAAAACATTTAGATTTACATTAAACCAAATTCTCATTCTCCAAAATTTACATTTAATGTTTTATTTTTGAAATGCAATGTTTGTTTATATAGTTATTTTATAATTTCAGATTGTCCTAATGAGATACCTAAATTCAATATTCAAACAAAAGCAGCTAATACGAACGCAAGTCAGAGTATCTCGGAAGATGCCAGTTCGGTGATGCCCAGTGTAAATAATGAAATGTCCGATATGAGTATGAGTATAGAAGTTGACATGGCTGATGCAAGTATGGTTAAGGAATAAATTAGTACAAATTATTTATGTTTTAAATAAAGTCTAAATGTTTTTTTGTTGTTTTTATTACGACCTCTATGGGAACACTAAGACTGTTAATTTAGTTCTAGAGATTTTTCTTTCTTGTGGGAGAGGCGAGGAGAAAACTTATATCGTCGCTTTGGAAGAAAAGTTACACAACTCAAAAGACTTTTGCAGAAACGAGAATTTAAAATAGTTAACGTTTTAAAAACCTTGCTGAATAAGCTGTAATGAGAGAGATATAACTATTAGGTTTTTTTTATATCACTGCTATTAAAGCAAATCTATTGATTTAATGTAGTGCATTCAGTTCAGACACACGACTCAACTAAACATATGACGTTATTCAAAATTGACAACACTATAATCGTGATGGGGGAATGTCTTTTTCCTAGACACATCTCTGTCATATTTGTGAACATTTTGTGCAAGAAAGCCAAAACATACAAATTTTGAATTGTCACTTTTCTTCCAGAGCGACGATATGGAGAAACCACAGATGTTGGAAAACTTAAATTTAGAATTAATCAAGCTAAAAGTTATAAGAGGCCATTCAAAAAATAAGTATGAAAAAATGAGGTATTTTTTATCCTCTTTCTTACACTATACAATTTTTGGAACCCTGCTAGTTTTCTCCTGCATTTGTTTGCAAAGCACTGTCCCTTACATTTAAGTATAAAAAAATTCTATTGACTTTTTAAGAATGTTCAGTTTTTGTGAAGTCCCCTCCCTCTCCATTGTTCACTTTGTCACATTTTCGGCGACCCCCCACCCCTTCCTAAAAGTGAACGTATTTGTTGAACAGTCCCTAACCCAACTGTTGAATATGGTAAATTGTAATGTCGACAATAATTATTTGTCATATATATTCAAATAATAATATAGCAACAATTTTCCCAAAGCCTGAAATAAAAGGTAAAAATAGCATTTCTAGCGGTTTAAAAAGTTGAGTTCCGAATGCCATTCTTATATCTTAATTATTTTATCGAGTAAATTTACAGAGAATGCTTTTATGACAAAATTTTTCTGCTCTTGCTCTTCTGCTACACTAAACTACTACACACGGCTGTTTTTAAAAATTCTTGTAAATATAAGCTAGACTTTCTTGGATTTGGAGATCTATGAAAGCTTGCTGGTCACACGAAATAGCAACTGTATCATTATTTAGTTACACTATTTTTTTTTTACCTTCTCAAAATTTGAGATGCAGCCCATATCCAAGTGCTTTATGCATCAAAATGAACTCTGAAGGTAGTAGCGGCGTGGGCAGAATAGCATAAAATAATCTATCCTCCGGTGCTTTTAAAAATACTTTACAGTAGGTCTGACAACTTTATGAAGTCCATGCACCAAATAATAATTCATTTTTATCCATGCACCAAGTTAGAATTAGTTTGTTTCAGAAAAGTATATATAGTAGCAACTGGGGTAGCTGCTTTCATGCATCAAACTTAAATGTAATCAGTAAAACTTTTTCCTTTTCCTTCTCTCGCTCTATAGGTTATTTGGATGGAGTTAGTGGAAAACGAACTGAGTGCCAAAATTGAAATTCGGTGTTAACTATGCTATCGACATACAGATTAGCAAAGTGTTTGTTTTGATATGGCAATAAGAGCAAGCTAAAGCGTAGCGACAGGCAATTTTCTATCGTATAACACATCGTACATCAAGCCACCTCCTTTCTGCCCCACATGTGCATGGGCAACTCTGTCTGTGGTAGATACCTTTATTGTGGGCAGTCGGTTAAATCTTTGAGACTAGAGCAATACCAAAATCAACATTTTCAAATCTCTATAGCAACAAGGCATGCGCACCATACCCAGAGTACTCTTAAAGGATAGAGAGACAGGCTTTCCTAGGCGTCAAGTAACAGCATAAAAAAAAGATGTGGTCAAGTTCCGAACGAAACTCACAGTATATACATAGTAGAAATATATACATTTGTACCATGAGTATATAGTTAATATGTATCAAGCATTGAGTTAGAAGGACGAGAAGGAGATTAACATATATGTGTTGTAAATAATATAAACGTATTGTTTATTTAAGGGGTGGGAACCCGTTACGAGTTAGGGCCGGTTTCTCAATATGAGGTTAAAGTTATCCTATGGCACATATCCTATGGTTAAAGCATAGATATAGGCATAAGCTTATTCTCGCATTGATAAAGCGGCCCTAAGATGATAAAAAAAGAACCAAGCTATAGAAAACACTTAGCGCCCTCTATTCGTAGTTGAACCAAGAACAATTAATTACCCAGATACAGATTCCGTTTTTCTACAAAAAAGCAGCAACAGGCGGCCGCTTGGTTCCATCTATTTTACACTGACTAATGGTGATCATTTGGTTCAATTTAAATATTTTTAAACTATTCTAACTGTAGGGTGTGCTGTTTCCTTCTTTTTAGTGATTTTCAAAATAAAGATGTATAGCACTTATAGCAGAAGAAATATATAACGATGCAAGAGGCTGAGGATATTGACAAACAATGAAATAACTATTTCGAAATTGAGGAAAATATTGAGCAGATAATGAAAATAGCATATTTACATATTTATCGTTTAGAATAAGTTATTTATTGATTACAAATAAAATATTCATGTTTCCATACCTAGTTCGCTTATGGTCAATAATATGGAAAAAAATCCACTCTGGCAACTCCTTTGTAGAGCAGTTATTAAGCAATAATAAATTGGTAGGTACCTACCTATATTGAATTTTGGTAATTATTTATGGATTTACAGTGGCTATACACAGCACAGGTAGTTTATATATATTTGCAGTGCCGTAAATTCATAAATAATAATTATTACTGAAATTAAAATTTTAATATATCAACTTGTTGCTTACTATAAATGCTTTTCAAATAAGATGAGTGATTTTTTTCACATAGGTAATTGACCATAAGTGAGCGATCGGCTCAAAACTCCTCATCCCTTTTGATTTTCAAAGCCAGATAATAACTTTTGTAAAATATATTATTGATGCCACACGGGAAAAAGTTATCAACAATGACTGTAGCATTCTCTATAAAATTACTCTGGTGCATATAGTCGTGGTGATTCTACGATTCATCGGTGTATCCAGTATAAGCACCCACCTCTTTTTCAATTGTGCAGGCTGGCCACTTTCCTGGAAAACAGGGAAAACCGGGGAAAGTCAGGGAATTTTATGTTGGTCAGGGAAATCAGGGAAAAGTCATGGAATTTTTAGAATTTTAAGAAATAGTCAAGGAAAAACGTATTTATTTTAATATATTCTTATTTTTACTTGCAGCTAAAAATTTTTTATTCATTGAGAGAACTTTATGCAAGTCAATAGACATTGTTTTCTCTGAAAAATTACACAACTAGGCAACATGTATGTTTATTAGGCTGGTTTTTTATCGTCTTAACTTAAAATCTGCTGTTATTATAAGATAAAATAATTACACCAAGTTTAGGGTGACTAGCTATACTAGCTAAGCTAAACCCATTCCTGTGTCTAACGGGGTAAGTTTCCATAAAATCCTTAATATTCAGTTTTCTTTATTTATTTTAATCCCTAAAATGTATCCAACATGCATTTTTGTGCTAAATAAAGTGATTATTAAAGGCATTTTTATAAACGAAGTGAAAATTCCTTAAATGAAGAAATTGAATAAAGTATACCTTTATGCATTTTTTCACGAATCGGTAAATTTTACAATAAAAATGCATTAAACGATTTTTATAGATCATTAATTGGGGGGGTATATATTACTCTACAGGGTACTAAAAATCTTGTTCTCAGAAATGTTGCACTCGGATGTTCCTGACTCAGTTAAAATATACACAAACAGGAAAAAGGAGTATAAGAGAAACATCAAATCTGCAAAGAAAAACTATTACAGTCAAAAAATAAGCAATGCCGAAAATAAATCTAAAGAGATTTGGAAAATTATAAATAATAATTTAGGTAGAAATAAAAATAATCAAAATAAGGAACTAACACTATATATAAATAATAATACAATAACTGGTAGTAATGTAGCTGACTATTTTGCGATGCATTTTGCGTCTGTGGCCAGTGAGAAAATAAATAGGTACTTTGCTTATAATATGTCTTTACCCTGCACTGTTGCTAGCTACACGGAGCGGTCAATATTTGTCTCGGAAGTTACCGAGCAAGAACTATTAGACACTGTTAGAAATCTAAAAAATAAAAAATCGTCCGGCTTTGACGAGCTAACCGCCCATGTACTTAAAAATATTATTGAGGAAATATCAGATCCTCTATTATACTTAATAAATTTATCATTTAAAGAAGGAGTATTCCCTGATATATTAAAAAAGGCATGTGTTATACCAATTCACAAGAAAGGCAATTTAAATGATATCAACAATTACAGACAGATATCCCTTTTAAGTGTCCTATCCAAGCTAATTGAAAAAATTGTATCCACTAGAATAATGTCCTTTGTTGGTAAGGAAAATATATTGACAACATACCAGCATGGACAGGCAGATCCATTGAAACGGCATCATGCCAGTTTTTAAATCACCTTTATCAGAAATTAGACGAGGGCAAATATGTTGTGTCTATATTTTTTGACTTGTCGAAGGCCTTTGACACTGTCAACAAAGATATACTCCTAATAAAGCTAACCAATATTGGTATAAGGGGAAATCTATTACAATGGATAAACTCCTACATGGAGGGGCGGAAGCTTGCAGTAGCGTGTAATAAGACTGAGTCGGAAACATATAATGTAAATTTAGGAGTTTCTCAAGGCTCTATACTGGGGCCATTGCTATTCACCCTATACGTAAATGATTTGCCAGTACACATCAGAGACGGTCTCACCATAATGTATGCGGATGATACAACAGTAACCGTAGCAGCCATATCACTTAAAGAATTAGAATATAAAATAAACTCTGTGATTGATGACATGAAGGCATGGTGTGATCGTAATAAACTTATCTTAAATGATACGAAGACAGTGTTTATAAACTTTAATATGAGAAGACCCATAAAATTAGAAACTCATCCACTCTCTGATATCACTAAATTCCTAGGGACCTATGTCGATAATAAGTTAACCTGGAATTCCCAGGTTGAACATATATGTAAGCAGTTGAATAAATCTTATTATGCAATATTACAAATGAAAGATACTGTTACGGATTTCCACCTTTTTGGAAACACCCTGTATGAATCCGTGGGTTCTAAATAATTTTAACAAGAGATTAAACACTACTAACACTTTATTTAACTATTTACTGACTACAATACTTCAAATTCACTTTATTTACTATTTATCTAACCTCACTTTTCACTTTTCTACTTGTTCACTTTTATAAACTGCTTTCTTCATAAAACTTCCTTTCCCGCGCTTGTAATCACGCCTTATATACTCCGAAATTAGCTCTAGATCAATCCAGAATCTTCTCCAGCCATAATCTAGAAAAGTCCTTGGCTCTTTCTAGAGCCTTTCCAGTCACCATCAGAGGCATAGGCGTACCATCTCCTTTTCCAAGGGGGTGTAATTCATAACACTGCCCCCTCCTTAAGCCTGATCGTCCCGATCAGGCAACTCAGGATCACCAGTGTATCTCGCCAGCCTGTCCAAATGCACGATCTTCATCTTGGACTTTCTGCTTTGCTGAATCCGATAGACGACATCATTAATTCGGGTAATAACAGTGTACGGTCCATCCCAAGGTGATTTCGGTGACTTTCCTTTACTCCGCTGGGGGTTGTACAGCCAAACTAGCTCTCCCACCTTGATGACCTCCTTTGAATTACCCTTCCAGTCATATCGAGCCTTCATTCGGTCACTGGCTGGTGATGGTTCCGCTATATCGTTAGCCAACCTCTTGAAAGGAGCTCCGGCGTTGAACTGCTTGTTTTCACCCTTACTTCCAGTCGGATGTTCCTTCGTGCACTTCCTGAAGCACCTTCGCAACTCGACACCTGGGAATCACTAGACGCATAACCAGTTGTTTTCCATCCGGGCTTTCCCATGCTCTCCGCAACAGCCCGTTCATGACTTTCAGTGAGTCCCACTGCGCCCATAGTGCCTTCAGCCCCACTCTTTTGCCCGAAACATCCTTCCATTTTGGACGAGTTCCCCTCTCTTTGGCTCTCAATATAGGCCCAATTTCCACATCGTTCAATTGTTCCTGTCTGAGCGCTTCATCTGCCTTATCATCCGGCACCTCCACCTTGACAGTGTTGACTGCTCCCGTGACCTGCAGTTTCTCCTGGTGGTAGTACTTGCAATCTTCCTTGCACCTTCTTCCGGATGAAATATCTGCAATTTTCTGGGGTTTCACTTTACTTCCACGTCCTGGTAGTAGTGGACTTCTCGGAATGCTTCGAAGCTGGGAAATCTTTACTTCTCTCGGGGTACCACGTTCTTTATCTGACACAGTCTCTCTGGTACCAGCTTCCTCTGATTTTGCCCTCGGCTTCACAACATCGGCCTCTACTCTCTTTAAGTTTCTTCGTGGACATTCTAGCTGGATATGTCCTCGTTCTCCGCACCTGTAACATTTCATATGCCGTCCACTTGGCCTTCCACTACTTCTATTCTGTATCTCATCCATGTTTCCAGCATTCACATTCCTCGAGTTCCGCTGTCGACAGTCTCGTTTGATATGCCCTGCTCTGCCACAGTTGTAGCATTTAATACCCCCACTTGGCTTTTCTCTATTTTGTTGGTTTTCCTGTCTTCTTGGAGGATTGAATTTAGCCAGTAATTGACTGAACATTTTATGTATATCGGCCAACATAGGGTTCTGGTTCTCCTTTTCTGACTGCGATTCTTCCAGCGTCATAGCCCGTACTCTTGACTTTGGAGTATCCCTATAGACGGCTTCTACCTCTAGTGCATGCACCAAGGCTTCACTACTACTTTTATGTCGGGATAGCCTGAGGACTCGTCTGATTTCCTCGTCCCTTATCCCATCTAGGAATGCCCCCACTGCCAATTGCTCTTTAAATTCTTTTGGCGCATTAGGGTATGCTAAGTGTGCCAGTCTTTCCACCGCAGCTTCAAATTCTTGCAGACTCTCTCCAGCTTTCTGAACGCGCACTTTCAGCTGGGTCTGGTATACTTGAGCAAGGTGTTGATCTCCATATCGTAGATCTAAGGCAGCTTCTAAAACTCTAAAATTCCGTTGTTGGTCTGCCGGAATTGTCTGGAGCAACTCCAACGCTTGGCCTCTTAAAGCCACGATTAATGCCTTAGCCTTCTCTTCGTCATTCCAGTTGTTAGCACTTGCTGCTGCCTCAAACTGTGTCTTGTAAGTCATCCAGGAATTTTGACCATCAAAGGAGGGAATTTTTAATTGCTGGCCTGATGACACCACTTGCTGGTTTCCTCTTGTCCTCAACTGTTGTTTAAGTTGGTCTATTTCTCCTTCAACCTGATGCATTTTCTCTTCAACCTTGTCTACTTTTTCCTCGACTTTGTCCATTTTTACTTCGACCTCATTAACTTTCGTCTTTACGCTACCCATATCTTCCTTAATCTCATTTTTTATTTCTTCAACGACTGTAAACAAGGCATTCTGTTGCGTCTCTATAACTTTTTTTAAGTCGTCATTTTCCTTTTGACGGCGTTTCTCCTCTTCTTGTTTTTCCTCTTGACGTCTTCTCTCTTGATCCTCAAACATTTTTCTTAATTCTTCTTGACGTTTTTGGTCTTGTTCATCTTTTTCCTGGCGCTTTCTTTCCTGATCCATCATCATCTTTTGCATTTGGGCCATAAAGTCCTGCATTTGTTGTTCGGATGCCATGCTTCTGGTCGTTACCGGCATACAATTACGTTGAAATCAAATAAGTTTAATAATTACGTCACTATCGGTTCAGAAAACCCTCAAAACGACACGAAAAAGTCTTATCTAGAGTCTTCGTCACTTAACCTCTAATGTCCAACAAAATGTTCCAAAAATGTCTCAAAAATGCACTTAACACTGTTTTTCCTGTTCGAAAATAAACCTCGAACAATGTCCAGTAAATTAGTCCTTCCTGTGTTAGCACTAACTCCGAGAATACACTGCCAAACCTTCTCGAACACTTCCGAAAAATCCTCTTGTCAAAATTCCGCTTCCGACACCAAAATGTTACGGATTTCCACCTTTTTGGAAACACCCTGTATGAATCCGTGGGTTCTAAATAATTTTAACAAGAGATTAAACACTACTAACACTTTATTTAACTATTTACTGACTACAATACTTCAAATTCACTTTATTTACTAGTTATCTAACCTCACTTTTCACTTTTCTACTTGTTCACTTTTATAAACTGCTTTCTTCATAAAACTTCCTTTCCCGCGCTTGTAATCACGCCTTATATACTCCGAAATTAGCTCTAGATCAATCCAGAATCTTCTCCAGCCATAATCTAGAAAAGTCCTTGGCTCTTTCTAGAGCCTTTCCAGTCACCATCAGAGGCATAGGCGTACCATCTCCTTTTCCAAGGGGGTGTAATTCATAACAATACTCTCAATGAATATGGTCTGTTAAATATATACTATGCGATGGTGTTTTCGCATATCTCTTTCAATATATTAGCATGGGGCAAGCATTGTCAAAGAATTTTTATAATACAAAAAAGAATACTCCGGTTAATATTTAACATGAATTATAATGAAAGCTGTCGAAATATCTTCATTGAAAAGGAAATTCTCACCACCCCTTGCATTTATATATATAAGTGTTTGCTATTTGTTAAACACAATCCACAAATTTTCACTAGCCTAAACAACATACATTTACATAATACCAGGCAAGGCGATAAACTGTTGATACCTGCTCATAAAACAACAACTTTTAAAGATTCACCTTATTATAATTGTGTTACATTATTTAATAGTCTACCACATAACATAAGAGATCTTCCACCGAACACATTTAAAAAAGAAATAAAAACAAATCTGCTAAGAAATGGCTATTATACAATTACTGATTTTCTGAACAAGCAAGATAATTAAGGATTGTTTCTATTAACTGGTTGTCTGATTAAAAAAACTAAATCTTTTTTTACTACTTGTTATATTTCCAATGACTTTGCCCCTATAGGGCCACTGACATATTTTGTTATTTATTTGTTATGTATTTATTTATTATGTTGTATAATATATATTTCCATTACTTGTATGTGTGTATGTATGTATATATGTGTATACATGTGTAAGTTTCGATTTGTTGATATACATTTTTATCTATACATGTTTTGACTTGCCAAATGTACCAAATGTGTATCTATTATTGGTGAATAAATTTCTAATTTCTACACATTTTTACTTTTTTAGAATTCTGAATTTCGTCAAAATTTACCCCTTTAGAAGAATACTGGGAGGAGTTGAGCTAACCACTTAAAATTTTAGTGATTTTATTTTCTC
Source organism: Stenurella melanura (assembly GCA_963583905.1). Lineage (NCBI taxonomy): Eukaryota > Metazoa > Arthropoda > Insecta > Coleoptera > Cerambycidae > Stenurella > Stenurella melanura. Next base: position 47,814,476 of record OY757313.1, read on the forward strand.
ATATTATAATACAATGAACGGGTGGGGAGAACCGAATTAAAAAATATGTAAGGATCACCCTAATATTGATAGAATTTATATTTAGGTATTTCATTTGTTTTTTTTTCAAAGCTTTTATCGAGTGATATTTATTTACAGAATTTACATTTTTACTTCCTTTATTTATAAATCTTTTTAAAGCTTATACATGTATTTTCACTTCACGTTTAGAGGATTATTTATATGCATTGTGTCATGTTCTTTAAACATTTTTATATGTTATTGTTATCCAATTTACTTTGTTAATTTTTATGGTCAATCACAATCTTTATTAATAAAATGTAAAAAGCAGTTGAAATTGACTTCCGGGTTATAAAAAGGCAGGCTCGACGAGAGGGGAGAGATAAGAGGGTGATTCCCCCCAGGGCTCGTTTGAGGAGGTCTGGAATCGTTTGAGAGTCCGGTGTACAAATTATTTTCTAGCCCATTTTGCGCCCTCTACTCCTCGGACTGTTTCTCTCCCTCGCTCAACCAAAAATGTCTCACTGCCCTGATTATAAAAATTAGTCAGGGAAAACTGAAGTCTGTTAGTCAGGGAAAAGTCAGGGAATTTGAGGAGCAATTTTAAGTGGCCACCCTGTTGTGCTAGAATACTCGTAAGTTCCGCGAGATTACCGCTCTATATACGTACCTGAGTAAATGAAGGATTCTCATAGCTGAAATGATGTAATAATAACAGTGATAACATGACTTTATTTCAGACACTCTAGCCTTAGTCACTCAACTCAATCTGCAAATGTCAAATCCCATTTATTTACATTATTTATATAACAAATACAAATATAATTATTGTGTTTTATTCAAAAAGTCTTTTGGTTGCTTAGACTAGCAAAGTATATCACAAATTATTTAATTCTCATTTTTGTCTCCCAGATTACAAGTTCATAGTCGTTTTGTGTTTTCCCCACGTTTTCGATCTGTTTGACCATTTCTTGCTGTTTCTTTTCGAATCTCGTAAACTGCCATCTTCTCCCGAAGAATTATTCGCTCTGGACAATGGAGAATACGTTTGTAGGACACCCCCATTCTGATATCGGTGATCCTTTTCTCGAGGGCTTGTAATGCGAACCTTAATTGTTCCTTCTGCACCTGGAAACATAAAAATTGCAAATAAGTAAAATGTATCTTATAGTAATGTAATTATGGAACTATAACACTGAAATAGGCTTCACAAACATTAAAACACTGAATGCACCTTGACAATGAAATTGGTATTATCAGTTTCTTAACGATCTCTCGATAATGTCAATTTGCTTGGCGAAGTGTGCATTCAGTGTTTGTCAAAATGGCAGATTTGAGTTTCAGTTTTTACTTTATACTTCTTTTAAAATATAGAGTACTATACAGGGTCGGTGAAACTTGTTCAGCCCGGGTGGTTAGTGCAGCGTGGCGGGAGTCCCCGTATTTATTGATTATGTTCAGGGACCCTTTAAAAAACATGTTATAGTATTTATATTGTTAATTTGAAAATTCAGTCTAAAGGGGCCCTTACACGTTTAGTAATAGTAATAATGTCATTACCTGAAAATAATGACATTATTATTGAACATGTAAAGTTATAAAAGTGGAATGATAGATAACAAGTAATGAAGCGGTAATAAAGCGTATCCGGATATTTTGATATGATATTCGAGCATCATTACTAGCATTAGGAAAGGATACTGTCAGTAATAATGAAATGTAATCATGTAAATCGAGAGCATAATTATTTCGTCATTACTCAGTTAAGAACAGCTGTACTTATTGCAACTAAAAACTTCAAATCTTTAAAGCTTCTTTGAGTGGCTAGGTATCTCAGAGTTAAAGCCAGTCTTTCATTAACTGCTAAACTCCGCATCATTGTGTCTCTCCGTATTAAAATTAGTTCGCAACAATTTATTAAAAGTCTCTTCGTCCATACGAAAATCATTTTTATAATCACTCACTTCCTTCGTATTAATTATTTCTTCAATAAAATTTGATGTGAGTAATTTTCGCGTTTCTCCAACCACCCTTTCATCCAATAACGACGTTTAACATGACGTTTCATACTTAACACAATAATTATAGCTAGACATGCTTTTTTCTTAAAATTCATTCTCTGATCATGAAACAACAGCGGTGTGCTTTCTATCGCCACTTGAAACATAATGACGAAAAATAATGTCAGTAATAATGAACATGTAAGGTGCGAAAAATAATGACGGAAATTTTTAGTACTGATATTCTTGTAATGATCTGCTAGAATGACATTATTACTGAACGTGTAAGGGCCCTTTAAAGCGTTGCCACTAGATTAAATCATTACAAAGACTGATGTGATAGAATAGGTTTGTTCTGGTTTTGAGAAATAGCCTGTCCTCGGACGTCAGGCACATGCGCAGTTAGTAAAACGCGTCCTGAACTTACTAACTGCGCATGTTCCTGACATCCGAGGACTGGCATTTTTCAAAACCAAAACAAACAAAATAAGATCTGAGACTGTGCTTGAATATTGCAAGCTATATCCGTATACGAATACAGTTAAACAGATATGTTATGTGCTTACTTCAAACGAAAGTATTCCACTGTTTACCTCTGGCTCACCATTACAAGTCCCTTATAAGCTCTTATTGGTTCATTCTTAATATTGCCGGTAGCACATCCGTATGTTAAATGATACTTATTTACTTCTATCGAATCATGTATAGAGTTGTTCATTAAACTAACATTATTTATTACACTCTTTGCAAATACAAAATTTTCATATCACTGTGTGGGTGATAGAAATCTGAACAACTTTCAAAATGTCCGTCCGCCCGTCTGTTTATCCGTCCGTCACCTTTCTTGTAAGCACAATAACTTAAGAACGAAACGTACTATTGTATTGAAATTTGGACAGTAAGTTACTGTTGCTAGAGGAAGAACCATATTGTTCATTATATTTTGAACAAAATATATCAATAAATAAAAAAGTTACTAATTTTTTAAATTAAAAAAAAACATTTTTTTGATGTTTTGTAATTAAACTAAAAATGTCTAAAACTAATATTATTTACAAAAAAAGAACTGCGAACGTATTAGAAATAAATCATTCACATCATGCCTATCAATTAATATAAGTAGTAAAACAATGTTTACGGTAATTAAAAAGTAATTTCAAAAATTGTTAGTTGACGTTCATGACCCCGCTCGTATTATCTTATTATATTCCTTCGTCGATCTTTTTTTATAATTTTAAAACTGACTTTAGATGAACTATAACATTGTACATTAAGTAGTTTATTTATCATGCTCTGACGGAGTCCGTTCGAGACGCTGCTGAATGAGGCCTACTAGATGCGACTCCAGAGATCCGAAGCGATATACACGCGGGCGCGTGTTATGAAAATCAAATATGAACTTCGACCTAATTTTTTTATTTTTCGCTCAAATTTGCACGTGGGTATTACCCATCTACAAATTGATTAGCTGGATATTACTACCATCCTTACCCACCTCTTCCGCCGTCCCTGAAACTATACTTCAACTATACCCATGCAACAAGCTAATCAGACTGATAAGTATATGGAAATATTGGAAATATATGTACTATGAACTTCAGGAATTTGAACGGAACCTTTAGCAGTGTTCTCTAAACATGTTCAATTTAACAGTGTTATTACAAAAGTGTAAATTAATAAAAAATAATCAAATCAATACACCTTATATAAAAAAAGAACTAGTGTGGGCGAGCTAGGTTTTACCCTCAGACTAACTGCAACCTCAGCAAAAAAATAGTCACATATAGTTTGCGATGTCTGGAAGAAGATGGTATTAATTTGGAAAAAAAAATTAGGTGGAATTTTCAAAATAAATTGCGAAATGTCGCGAAAAACGGTTTTCTGCGAGAAGTGGCTACCACTCGGCTACCCCCACTCTTCGCCGCTTCCACGCGCCGCCGACGCTCAGCGCTGAAATTAACGGTTCGCGTCTTTCTCATGCTTCCAATCGACTTTAGGCAAAACAAAAAAAAAAAAAACACGTAGAGTAGATCTCGAAGATTACAACCGCGTTGGTTAAATATCAGTCCGACGGTACTGTGCAAGCAAGTGTTATTTTTTCGCAAGAAGCAACGATATGCAAAAACTACATGGGATTTTCGATTTAGGACTTTAAGGACTATCAAAACTACAACGTGTGCAAATTTCAGCTTTCAATATGTATTTGAACCGAGGTTATAAATTTTTGAAAAAACGTGCAAATTTAGTGTTTTTTTTTGCATTTGAGAGGGAACCACTGAGCCTATTGAGTTCCACCGAAGCTCATTTTGTTCGTTTCTTTAATGCGCACAATCTTTACTTTTACCCGTTTTTCGTATAAATTTAACTTTTCCCTTAAAACGCGAAAAAGAGTTTCTTGCGACTTTTCGCAATTTTAATGTATAAACGAATCAGAAACGAATTATTCAAAAAAATGATCTATATTTTACAAACTAAATTTTTGTATTTTGTTTTCAATACATACCCTGTATAACTTAATGTTTTGAGAGTATGATCTTGGAATATGTGAAGTGAATTAAGAGAAAATTAAAACGATGACAGTCGTTTAACTAAAATAAGCAAGAAATATCACATCGCGTAACTTTAATTATTATAGATAGTTAATTAATTTAAAAACACTGTTTGTGTACAGGATTTATTTTGATAACTTTAGGAGTTGATAAATCTTCCAAAAATAATGAGTTAATAATATCTATAACAAACAAAGTAAGCACATATGAGATGGACCCTTTTCATTTTCGCGATATTCCTTAAAAAACTTTTCAAAATAGTAAAGTTTGGGGCCATCTATCTTGGAAAGGAAGCGTTATTGGACTTTTTTTTTTTTTTGGGGGTGAGGAGGGGAAATCCTCATGGACACCCGACGCCCTGGTCTGCCGCGTCGGGTAGTGCCGGACTTTTACCGGCTAAAACCCCTCCCCTCTTCGACCCTGCCCTCTGGTACCGCTCTCGCATCATCTTCAGAGGGGGGCCTTCGGTCTTTACGTTCATTTGTCACCAGCTCTCGTCTCTTTCTTCCTCTTCTTTGGCCTTCAGCGTGTCCCTTATCATGGCCTCTATTTTCTTCCAGTTTCCCTCTCCTTCCAGCATCAGAGGGACCAAGTTTTCCACTCGGATAGTCGTTTGTAGCCTTTCTTCACAGGCGTTTCTAAAGGTAGCCCATCTTGGGCACCAGAAAATGGTGTGTTCGGGAGAGTCCTTTTCTCCGCAGTAGACACACTCGTCGTCGTCTATTTTTCCTATACTTCTGACGTATGTGCGGAAGCTGCCATGACTGGATAGTGCTTGGGTGAGGTAATATCCGACCTCGCCGTGAGTCCTTTCGACCCATCTTCTGATGTCAGGTATTAGGATTCTAGTCCAACGACCCTTTGTGCTGGCCTCCCATCTTTCCTGCCACCGCTCGTATAGCAGGCTTTTGGTGAGTCTACTGTCTGTTCCTTCGAAGGTTTCCTTTCTCTGCAGAGCTAAAAGGTCGATGGGGGCCACGCCGGCTATCACGTGGACCGCCTCTGCAGAGATGGTTCTGTAGGCGCTGGCTATTCTAATGGCTGCCTTTCTGTGTACGCTTTCGAGCTTTTTCCTTGATCTGGCAATGTTCATGGCCCTTTGCCATACTGGTGCAGCATAAAGCATGATGCTTTGCGCCACTGAGCCCAGAATTTTTCTCTTGCTGGCGCTGGGTCCGCCGACGTTAGGCATTAGTCTGCCTAGTTGGGCGACCTTTTCGCCCGCCCTGATTGCAGTCTCGGAGATATGCGTCGCGAAGTTCAGGTACTTATCCAACCAAACTCCGAGGTATTTGATACTACTTTTCGGGGTTACTGTAGTGTCCTGTATGGTGAAGGATACGTGTCCTAGCTTCTTGCGTCCCGTTACTAAAAGAGCCTCTGTCTTCGATGGAGCCAGTTCCAGGAATCTCCGCTCCATCCATCTCCGTATTTCTTCCAGGGCCCTATTTGCATTTGCCATTAGTTGAACCTCGCTACCAGCTACGACTACCATGGCAAGGTCGTCCGCGAATCCTACAAGTGTGACACCTGTCGGTAAGGGAAGTCTTAGGACTTTGTCATATGCGACGTTCCACAGCGTCGGTCCTAGTACAGAGCCTTGTGGAACGCCACTACTTATATCCATAGTAGTGTTTTGCTCGTCTCCCAGGAGGATTTTTCTGTCTTTGAGGTAGCTCCTTATCATTCGTTGGGTATGGCCATTTACGCCTATCTCCCTCAGATCGTCTAGGATTGTCTGCCACCCGGCGGAATTGAAAGCGTTCTTGACGTCTAATGTTATTATTGCGCTGATCTTACGTCCAGTACGTGCCTGTGGGACCTCCGTTGCTAGGAAGATTACTTCGTTAACGGCGTGGACCGTCGATTTGCCCTCTCGGAAGCCGAACTGTCGTTCCGAGAGTCCACCTCCTCTCTCAAGGTCTGCTTTAAGTCTGGCAAGGATTAGGTGCTCCAGTAGTTTTCCCAGAGCATCGAGAAGGCAAAGTGGTCTGTACGACGAGGCCTCGTCCAGGGGTTTCCCAGCCTTCTTCATAAGTACGAGCCTCGCTATTTTCCAACGGTTCGGGAAGCATCCTGACTGAAGAGCGTTGTTCATGGTTCTGAGTACTTGATCTGACTGATTCTTGACCGCAAGTTTGATGATTTCTGGGTAGATTCCGTCTATGCCCGGGGCCTTTTTATTCTTTAGCTTGTCTGTTGCCGCCTCGAGCTCGCTCTTTGTGAAGGGCTCTATTTCTCCGAGTTCGGGGGGTTCCCAGACGACTTCTGCGTGGTCTGGGAACAGGGCCTGTGCGATCTCCACCACTCTATCCGATGGGATGCGCGGCGTAGGTATGGTCCGTAGTCTCTTGGTCGCGATCCTGTAGCCCTGTCCCCAGATATCATTGTCGATCTCTTGGATAATATCATTCCAATGCTTTCGCTTGGACATGGCTATGGCATCCCGCAGAGCCTTCCTGAGCTGGGAGTACTCTTCATTCCTAATGGCCGTCTGGTCATGGGAGTCTGATCCACGTTTAGACTTGAGGAGTCGTCTCCTGGATGCTATGCATTTCGTACGGGCAGCCGCAATGTCTTCCGACCACCAGTAGCACTGCCTCTTCCCGTTGGGCTGCCTTCTTTTGGGCATTGAAGCGTCACAGGCTGCGCTCATGGCTTCTACTAGACTGTCCGCGGTCCCCTCCTTTCTCCTTTCCAGTTCCCTGTTGAGGGTACGGGTGAATCTTTCGGCGTCTAATTTCCTGAGTGACCAGCCCGTGGTGGTCCCTCTCTTAACGTCGGCTTTTCCTCCCACACCGAAGGAGATGTATCGGTGGTCGCTGAGGGTTTCGTCATCTAGGACCGTCCAGTCTATCACAGCTTTGGCCACTCTCTGCGTGACGAAGGAGAGGTCGACCACCGAGGATCTGTTTCCACTTACAAAAGTGCGGGCATCACCCTCGTTCAGTAATGCCAAGTCCAGCTGTGCTGCCCACTCCGTTACCGCCACTCCCCTTGCGTTTGCTTTCTCTCGTGCCCATTCCGGAGCTTTGGCGTTGAAGTCGCCGGCGATAATTGCCTCCTTAGTACGGCTTCTTATAGACGTCGACAGCTCATTTAGAGCTGCATTTAGTACATCAAGCGCTGCATTTGGTGAGAAATAGCAGCTGTAAAATACAATGTCCTCGAGCTCGACCCACACAAAACCCGGGCCAGAGCCGGTTCGATGTACGGTGGTCCTCTTTCCTGGCAAGATAATAGCGGAGTCCTTGTTTCTGTCCGTGAACCATCCGGCTCCTTCCGCGATCTTATGGTTCGGTTCGCTCACGATGACGACATCTAGATGTCCTTGCGATGTCGCCGCGTAGAGGAGGTCGTGGGCAGCCCGGCACCTGTTCAGGTTTATCTGCAGGACTTTTAGGTTGGTTGGTGGTATTTCCGCCCTGCTATGTGTGTGTGGTGGTCTGGGAACTTTTCCAAGTCGTCTCTCTTCCTTGTCCGTACGTAGTCATATGTGGCTACTAGGACCTGCGGTGTTCGTCCTCTTCGGGTCCTCGGCTTCTTGATTGCTGGGCCCGGCCGTGTCCATCTGTTGCGGGGCCTCAGTGTCGCTCCGCACGGCATCCTTCCTGTCTGTCGTACCCACAACTTGCGTTCTAGGCGTTGTGTCCCTGCTTGTTCTTGAGTTGGGTTTGACGGTTCCGGGTTTGCCGTAAACATGTTGCCTGTACAGTGGGCATTTTGTCGAGTCCGATCTGTGATCCTCTTTGCAGTTTCTGCAGTGTGGTTTACCCTTGCAGACTTTGGCTATATGTCCCGGTTCGCCGCAGTTCCAACATTCGCCCGATCTATCGGTCTCTGACCTGCACGCATTGGTCGCGTGCCCAAAGTCTTGACATTTGAAGCATCTCTGTACAACTGTCCTTTCCCTTACTCGGCAGCTGGTCCAGCCTATTCTTAGTCTTCCTCTCTTGAGTAGCGCGGTGGCCTGGTTGCTAGGAACACGGGCTGTCACAATGTTGTTGCCATCCCGGGACGGTCTGAATGGGCTGATGGTGATGTCCTCAGCATCTGTGACGCCGATGTCTGCTTTTATGGCTTCTAGGACTTCTCTATCGGTAGCAGTCGGATCGATGTCCATAATATGTATGATGGTCTCCTTGGTTGTAGCCTTTGCATTTACGTCTTTAATTTTGTCCGTAATTTCGTTTCTAAGTTGTATAGCCTGGGTGTGTTCCCCCTGAATCCGGAGTGATAGGTTGCCGCCTCCTGTCTTCCTTACTGAGTTGACCCTAATGCCAAGGTCGTCTATCTTGACATTTTCTTTAATAGATTTGAGAAGCTCGGCGTATGACCTGCCTTCGCTTCTCACTATAACCTCTTCGTCCCTCTTCCTGGTTCCTCTGGCTTTACTGCTATCTTGCCTTGGTTTATCGTCCACGTTGGCCTGTTTCGCGCTCGACGCCGGGAGGCAGAATTTTGCCTCGATGTTGGTGCCCGCGAGGGCGCATTCAGTCACTTTTCGTATGATCCTAGTCCAACTCTTTTCCAGAAGATGGGCAAGGGTAATCTTATTTCTGCCATTGCGCATGGCCATGTTCCTGAGTTTGCATAGTACGGCAAACAGACCCCTGATGCTCTCTTCCTTATCGTCAAGCTTTTCTACCCGTCCTAGGAAGGTGAAGTTTTTGTCTTCAGAAGGTGTTTCCTCATCATCCAAGGTGATGCTATTTGTACTCGATAGGCATGCGACGCTACCTGGCTTTATATTTTGGCCCTTAAGGACGTGGCCAACCTGTGGGTTTCGTTGGATCAGTTTCCTGGCTATAAAGGTCTTCTCTCCGTCGTCTTCCGAGAATAGGAGTACGATGTCGTACCCCTGTGCGGTGGCGAGGGTACTGCCTATTTCAGCGTGCGTTCGTAGGAATGATTGTTCTGGCCATTCCCTAGCCACAAGCTCGCAGACATTCTCATGATCAACACCCTTCTCGATTGCGGCCAGGATTTCCTCGGCCTTTTCCTTTTCCCCGTAGTCCTTTATTGGGGCTTCCTGCCCCTGGCTTATTGCGTCCGTCTGAGTGCCCATCTCTCTCAGAAGGGGTTTCGCTAGTGAGTGTATGTCCTGTTTATGGGTCTCTGCAGCGATCGCTCTTTGCTTCCCTAGCCACTCCTTGATGATGGGACCGCCCAATGTAGCGGCTCCCTTTCTCAGCTTAACCGCTACTTCTTTGATTTCTTTCTTAGTGTTGGGATTTTCAGCAATCCTCTGGTCCAGGTAATGGCTACCTTGGATAACCATTTTAATGGCCTCCTCCAATATGGTTGCCGCAGGGTCTTGCTCGCTGGCTTGAGTTTCCAACGACGTATCCAGGATTTTTCTTTTCTTACTACCGAGGGAGTTACACCTCTGCAGTTGGCTGACAACGTTTAGTCTGCTATGCTTGGGGGTCTGTCTGGCCGGGCTGGCATCGTGCGTAGTGACATTGATGGTCAGAGATTCCGCAGGAGTGTTTCCTTTGGGTGCATTTTTCTCTTCCGGTCTATCTATGTTACTTGTCGAGGAGGCCCTGCTCCTCGGAGGGCTGCGGTGCAGCGAGCTCCTTCCCTTAAAAACGGCGCTCTCGTCCATTAACAGTATGTCCGTGTCCATATCCTTTTTTGTCATTTGCTTCCCATCCGGTTTATTTATATCTTCGTTTCTATCCATATAAGTCCCACGCAACGGGTCGAAAAACGGTCGACCCCCGGGTGACGCCCGTTCCGGGGGTAAGGCTATATACTTTGGAGGTCGCCCGGTGTCCAAAGGTTTTGTACGACTTCGCTGTCGGTTCTTTTATAGAGGTTGCCTCCTCGTGGGCCGGCCAATGAAGGCAAGTCCCCCGGTCGCGGCTACCACACGACGTTCCCCTACGGTGCCATTTTTTCTTTTCCGCAGAGGTCGTTGAAGCGTTATTGGACTAGACTTTATCAGGAGATCCTCATTACTTTGGTGAGCTCAATCAAGACAAAACCTGAATTACTCTAGATACAGCAATTATTCTTTAAAATATTGGGCATTTAGGTAATTCCAGGAATAAAAATCTAAATGCATTGGATTGCACGTTTATATTCTCTTTGAAGTAGCTAGAAAAAAATTGGACTAGCCAGTAAACTGTAGTTGTATATAACATTTATTGTTTCTCATGTGACAAAGGGCGAACTATGATCTCTAGTGCAAAGATAAAAATTTCGGAGGTGAGTAAGGCTCCCAGCTTTGGGCGTGTTGGTGTCGTCTAAGCAATTAATAGTCGATAAGGCAATACTCGAAACTCACGTGAAGACCAAACATGATGAGGATGATCTCACATGACAATTGGATTAAAAAAATTTACTCTACAGGAACTCTTTAAATGTGCGGAGTTCAAATGCACTTAATATATAAAATTTTAATTAGCATACGTACAGTTTCACGTAATACATTTATTTAATCCATGCCTTTGTTCCGAATGCTCTAGAGAAAGATTTAATAGTGTGCATGAATCCTACGTTTACATAAATCCCAGAGGTCTATATTCCATCAATTTCTATAATGCCAGGTGCATAATAAACACGTCATTTATTAAGAGCGTGTAATTGATGGAAAATTGTGAAATGTGTTTGCGATGTTAGAATTAACGGATAAATAAATTTGTGTGGTACAAATCTATGTAAGTTGCTTATTATAAGACAATAATCCATCATTTTAAAGTAAAGGTCAATATATTTCTCGTTTTTTATTTATAAGTATTAATTGTTTTGCGGGTTATTTGTATTACCTGTGACTTCGTTACTTATAGCATCAATTATTTGAAAAGACTGCTTAAAAACGTGTAAAGAGGCTCTATAAACCTCTCTATAAATTAATCCAACTGCGTATTAATGTTTTACCGTATTCGTTCGAGCTTCCAAAGTTCGGCATTTAATGGATTAAAAAATATATACCAATAAGTACCTATTATTCGTTCGTCGAATATCTAACCTGTAAGCTGTAGTACATTATAACTGACAATAAGCAGTAAGTTATCTTTTGCAATGTACGAGGATTTATTTCATTGGTTTAATCAGAACTAATTAGTAATTAGTCTGAATGTCTAAAGTCGAAAGTTTTGCTTGTATTTTTCTGGAAAATATTTGCAGTAAATACCTAAATTTCCACCATATAGTAAGAAAACCGCTGCCTAAGGAATCGCTATTTCCACAACCAGATTTCCCATTGAAGTCTCTTTAAATGAAAGCATTTTGATACTGTATTTGCACTCTAGTATGTAGAAATAACTGCTCAGAAAATAAATAACGAAAAAAACTAAAACAAATTAAAAAAGTGAAATAAAATGTTTTTTTGAAGGCGAAGAGTAGCACTTTCTGATGCCGTAACAAGTTTTGTAAACAAAAATTACCTCGTGATGTAACATATTCTCAAATATAGATATAAAAAAAGTTTTCTTCATAGTAGATGTCAGGAATCAACTACTCACACAATGAAACCCATACGAATACTTTTCTTGAATGTGAATTTTTCAAAAACCGCCGAAGAAAAGTCGCCACTATGAGGTACAAAATTAAAAATTGCTATTTCCATTTTTTGAAATTGTTCAAAAATGTTTTAAAAAATTGTTCGATTGAAAGAATGTAATATTTCCTTTTGTTATGAACAAAATTGTTTTAAACAATATCAGACCAGGTTACTGACTGGAACATGGATTTTCATAATCGGCAGTGTCTCCTGAACCAATTCCATCTAAGAAACTGCGTTCGAAATGTATTCGAAATTGATGCACTGTAACGACAATTTTTTTTTTGTTTAAGCACCGGTGCTACATAAATTTGAATTACCCGCGGTAAACACCAACGCGTGCACATACACGGGTAGAAACATCACTGAGGCCATTTTTAATATCAACGACACTTCACTTTCGCTTCCGACGCTGCGCTGGTGAGTTGAGATTATTTACTTATTCTTTAAACGGATTCTCACGTTTATTTCTTTAATCCTTTCATATTTTGGATATATTTGATTATTAAACGAGGTCATATTATTGAGTTAACGTTGCTGTATAGTTATTTTTGGGAATTTTAAAGGATGTTCTACGTAATAATGAATTTTTATTGAGGCACGTGTTTGTGCAATTTCGGTGTCCACTGGATACATGTATCTTGTTTCTCATTAATTATCGTGGCAATTTAGTATTTTGCGGTGCTTGAGACACAATACTGTGATGTTTTATCAATTTTTTTGATTAATGTGGACATTTTTAAATAACCACTTTAAATAACCACGTCGTACAGTAACCAAACGGTTTAGGACCAAAGAGAACGAATAAGGCAGCAAAGCGCCGAACTACTTCGGTAAATCTACCGTAGGTGAGTGAACCTTAGTTTTATCATTTGATAATCGTTAAATAATTTGCATAAGTGTTCACTTATCCTACGTGGGTTTGGCGTTGCACTGAATATTTGGGGCCTTTGTTCCTGTATTCTGGGTTCCTGTGTTTCATTTCCTTATGTAATCAAGAGATAAATTAGAATCTTTGTTTCTTAATCGTGTACAGACAATCTCATCTCATTAAGAGTAGAAACCTAAAGTCATTTTGTCGCATTTAATTAACCTCGTGTTAGTACAGGAGGTTGAGATAATTTTTTATTAGTTTATTTTTCGGGAGATTAAGCCCTATTTTTGCTATATTTGTTACAATATTAGTTTTTTTCAGATAGTAATTCAGATATTTTCTCTCTAATTCAGTTGTGCTAAATTTTGTTACCTTTATTCAAATTCTTGGTCATAACCAGTGTCAGTCATTTTGTGAACGGCTAAATTTCATGAGAATAGGGTTTTCTCATTTATTCATTTCCTTTATTATTATATTAATCAGGTTTCTTTGTTAAATTGCTAATAGTTTGGTTTTGCAGTGACCTTCGTCCCCATAGTCTTTTTGTAGTTTTTCTAAAGGCAATTCCAGCGCTCCCGCATTATCAGGATAAATACTACTTTTGCTAAAAGTTTTATTGTGTCAGAAATGAACTTAGTGATTTTACGGTCGCTTGTCCCGCCTATATATTATATAGATAATGTCTAAGCAGCAGTTAATTAGTTATTGTATAACGTCGATCTAATATAACAATAGAGTTATAATAAATCAACAGTGGAGTTAATTGCATTAAAGAGACTCATTATCGTTGAATTGAGTCAAATATTACAAGGTGCTATTCAGTGTTAAAAGTTTTATACTAAACTTCTAAGTATTACTAATAAATAAGATAGTGGACAGAACTTTGAAATTTTGCATTAAATTGAAAATATTCAATATCGATTTTCCTATGTAAACCTTATTTAACATTTTGATCATATAAGTTGTTTTAGCAAACTACAAATTAAAGTAGTTGTTAGCATTAATTAGAGAGAAAAGCGAGCTAGACTAATAGTCCTTATTATTATGCCAGTTTATATTTAAATGTTTCTTTCCCTGAAATGTTTTACTCCGCAAATATATTATTCCATGCTTGAGTGAGGATAGAATGTATTAATGTCAGAAATGTGTATAAAGTGGGTATACTTCTGTAATATATTGTTCATATAAATATGTATATATGAAAGTAAATCAGCAAAAAAAATATTTGTTTCTTTCTATATTTTTAGGGAAATGGTTAAAACAAAAATTGCAAAAGTTATCAATCAATGCATTTAAATTTATTTTAAATTTCTGGAACTAGTAAAATGTAATATTTTTATCGCAAACTAGATGAAAAAAGGGGAAATGTGAGAAAAAAATTATAAAATGCTTATACTTTGGGAATATATTCTCGACAGGTAGGAATATATATACGAAGAGTTTCCACCTGTCTGATTTCTGCTTTATTCTCTTTTAAGTGAAAAACCACCTTTCAACAGAAACTCGGCTCCAGTTCTTCGCTTATGTCTCTCAAACGCTTCATCCTACGATCAAATTGTATAGAGACAAAAATTTGTCAAATTAAATTTTCTATAAGAATTATTTCAAGTCCTTATTCATGTTTTATTAGTATTCGTGTAATAGAGGCACACATCAGAGAGCAGTATAAAGGGCGCGGCGAAAAATGCACTTACCGCTTTCTTTCGTTTGCATTTTAATTTCTGTCTAAATAATAAATATACCTTTTTAGTTAATTTGTTTATTTTGCCCGTTTAAAAAGACGTTGGTTGCATAAAAAATGTATCAGAGGATTTTTGTGGCTTTTTTATCACACATGCACGACACTGTAAAGGGAAGTTGAGAAGAAGACATTTTGCTCGTACGCTTTTTGTAATATGTGCAACTATTAGAAAGGTTTTTTTGTAGCAGGTTCCTCAAATCGATTTTTTCTCTACAAAAATATTAAACATTCTATATTTGAAACTAAGTCCGGAGTTATTTTCCCTGTTATAATTCTAGAATGTTACCCTTACGGTAAATTTGGATTTTAGTAATAAATACAAGAGTTGGAATAGGTACAAGACTTATTTTATAGAATTGAAAAATAGTTAATTGTTCGTTTATCATCTGTGAAGAATATATGAGTATTAAGGTCCTGGTTATCCTGAAATTGATGTGATTTCAGGATACCCCTTCAATGTATACTATCGGTTAAGGAAATAAGTTGTGCAAAGCTGAGAAAACTATCAGAACATCTAAAATAGAAGAGATATTGTCGCGGTCTCAAAATTGAAAATATGTTCTATATGATTTCGCAAACAGCAGAAAAAGTAAACTATGAAAAATTAAAAAAAAATCTGTCTATGTGAATATTAATTTCCATTCTTTGCATTATTTTAATAACATACATTCTGGATATGTTAGAAATAAAACTATAAAATTAATTTATTTTCACAACTCCTATCTAAATTTAAATTTAGATGAAGTATTATTCTCCAATCATTGTAATTCTCTGACGACATACTTCTCGTTGTACTACAGAACAAACAGTTTTAACATGAATTTATTTCCAAAAATCCATCTCAAACTTTTACGTTAGAAATGATTCACCTTGAAGTTAATCTCGCCATTCTCTCTTAAAACTTGCTTAGCCAATAAAAAGAGATGAATTATATTAATTTTTATCTGTGGATCTTTTGTCAGTCTATCATTTGATAACTAGTTGTAAAATGAGTTGTAAAACTTTATTTTTCCTGATTTTTAGAAACTTCTTTCTTGATCCATGACTGAAACATCGACAGTGCTTTTATGTCTTTCTAAGGAGCTCAAAACAAGGACGAAAACATTTTAAAGGGCTGTTGCGAAACCAAGTAAAAAATATTTTTTATTAAAACTGTGATAAAAAAATAATTTGTTTTAAAATTATATGACAAGATGGAGGCGAATAATTTGATGCCAAAATTATTAATTTAAGTTTGACAACTACAGCTATATGCAATGAAACTGATGGCCTTATTTACACGGTTCTCAAATGATAAATTTTTAGGATCACCTACATCATCAAACTTAAAAAATAGGACAGGTAGACCAAGTTAATGCGATACTTCTCTATAATGTGTATAAAGTTCATTAAACAGAATTGAGTTGTGTAATACATAGTTCCTACTACTTAATTTAATTAAGAGAATTAAATATTTATAAAAAATGGTTTGTCGTCGATTTGATGCCTTCTATCATTACATATTATCTATTACCTTTACAAATAAAATTTTAGTAGTGTTGTGACGTAGACTTATGTATCAAAGGACTTCAATTTATAATTAAATTGAAATTTTGAAGATATTGTTTTCTCAACTAACAGAAAAAAATTTGTAGGATATTCCAGAAAATACCAACTTTATAAACCACAAACATAACTGATTATGTGTTGAACCGGCTCCTCCGCCATTTTATGGAATGACTTCAAACGCTAGTTCACAAACACATTGGTAAAAACTATTGCTTGTCGACCAAAATAGAATAAACAGGATTTTACTTTTTACGAAATATGTGACGGGTATTATGAATTTTGAGTTCAGGATTTACAGCTTGGCTACGATTGTTAAACTTAATCGAATACATTCGTTCACGGTGGATGGTACACGGATATTTTTCATCTACAAGGCAAAAAATAAATTTTTGAACCCATTTAAGTTTTCGTACGATGTTATTGTTCACACGGAAGATGGGGCAACATGCACTTAAAGAGTGTGCACATTTAAATGTGAGGAAGAAAAAACCTTATTTAATGCAATATTTAAACACACGCCACATCTGACATTAGCTCTAAATAACATAAATTTCTCCTTTTGAAGTACTTAAATAAATCTAATATGATGCAAAGTATATGTTTAGAGTACCTAATAAAAACTAGATAAATAAATATTGGCAATATTTTGGACTCATTAAATTTAAACTATTTTACCACTCACCTCAAATTATTATTTAATGTGAACTGTGAATAGTCTAGAAATTTAACCTCAATAGAGATCCTTTTAAAGCACTTATGTACAAGTCATTTTGTATTCGGAAATCAAAATTTGAATACTCACAGACCATTGTAATATACACAGAAAATATCGCATATGGATGCAATCTGAATGTTCTAAAATGAACAAATGATAAAACTAAACCATACGAGTTCCGTATACAAATAAGTTGAAAATCGCAGTTCAATCATAATGAAATGTTGTTAAATTTACTACTGAGGCAGCGTTACCTGACTGTTTATTATCGACTTTTGTACTAACTTCTTGCATCATAAAGAGTAGTAAAATATCACTGCTTTTCTAACCGCTTTATTGTTTACTTAGACTGCTGTAAGGACTTTAAGCCCAATTTGATAATACTTTGAGGCTAAATACTAATATAGACAGAGACTTTACAGTATCTATTTCCTATTTAATTGATTATAAAAAAAATTAAAAGGGAGAAAGTTTTTAATTCGTCTCGTTTTTTATTCTTTATACTTGTTCAACAATTACTCTAGGATGGCTTAAGCGATTGCTGTGAAATCTTTCACAAACTCTAGAGTATGTCTCGGCGGAGGACACTATATCCACGAGAATATTTGAAATTATGCCAGACGCCGGAGCCGTAAGATCTACAATTGGGTTTAAAGTAATAATAGATGTTTTCGGTGTAGGTGATACTGAATTTGACGTCAAAATGGCAAATCGAATAGGGTTGTCATAATCCCATAATTTTGGTAGATTTCCATGAAGTTGGGCCACAAAAGAGGGTGGAATTTTTTTTATTGGAACCGCCTTTAAAACACGGTCACTAAAAGTTATAAACTAACATTTCACCGTCGCACAGTGGCACTAATCGCAAGTCTTTCGTTCAAAATTTTCAATATAGCACTTCAACATAACGCTTCTCGGGACGCATTTTGATAGTTGATTATGACGAAGTTAGTTTAAAAATAAACTTTACATGTATTAAATAATTGCTAAAACTGTGTATTTAATACTTTGTTATATTTTTAGTGAAAAAGTCAAAGTCAAAACTAACAAATAATACTTTACTAATAGACCAATCAAAGTAGGAAAATTTCTAAATGTAGTTCCAATTAGAAAGAGAACACTAGGATCATATTCAGTATATGCGAAATATCAATTTTCAAACCAGTGCATCCAAAACAAAGTTGCATAAACAAAATGGTGGACGTCTTACGTACGAAAAAATGTGAAATGGTCGGTTTTTCTCGTTTATCTGCGTATGTAATTTTTTCATCGAAAAAAGTTCCAAACAATAGTTGTAGGAATTTAAAATACCTACAAAGTGGCGCTCGCTGAATGAAAGTCGGGTAGTCAGATTTCTCGGAAATTAAAAAAAACAACGAAAAATGAGATTTTTTAATTAGACACTAACTTTTGCAGCAATTAATTTGTAGTAACAACAATTTCAGAAAATAGGCGTCACAATGTGCATAAGATGTCGTAATCCGAATTCCAACGGATCAATAGAGAAATTCAATTATCCGAATAATTTTGCAAGAGTTGTACTATCACTGAGCTCAAAGCCAAAGTCAAATATTTCAATTAAGTTGCTCAAAGACTTCGTTGAAAATGAGGTTATAAACAAATGTACTTAATAATGTTGTCAATTGTTCGTGTATCGAAATGTAAAGAGGACATTCACGTAGCTCTGGCATTTTCATACGAATTAAAAAAGAAATGAATACTCTAAGAATGCGAAATAATTTTTCTTTTTTCAAAAAATTCTCGAGATCCTATTTTTTAAGTTGAAGCCCTGAGATTTGCAGGCATTGCACTTGATTACTTCAACTTTGAATGGAAAAATATAAGCATTGTTTCGCCATCTTTTTTGATAACATAGTTCATGTTGAAGTGAGGCGCTCGCACCAGCCAGTCAAGCCAGCGTGCGCTGGCAGTGTCGGGGAGAGCCTGCAGCAGCGGTGTCTCTCTACGTCGAAAAGTTGACTTGCGAGTTCAAAATCGTTCGCGCTTGCAGAGTCGTCTACATCTTGGTTTCTGGTATGCCTAGAAAAAATCCCTTTTGTGCAATACTTGCAAATCTCTGCGCTGTAAGTTAGAAAATAAGGTCGCGGGAATTTCTTGAAGAAATAAATTATCTAGAGTCCTGAAGGTCGGAGGGAGATCTTTTTTTTTTCAAATTCGTATAAAAATGCCAGCTCCGCGAATATTCGCGTTACATTTAGATACACGAACAATTGACAAAGTTATTAAGTACATTTGTCTATATCGAAGACATATGCATCATTTTCAACGCCGTTTTTAAGCAACTTAATTGAAACATTTGAGTTCGGCTTTGAGCTCAATGATAGTATAGTTCTTGAAGAGTAGAAAGCTTTTTACAAAATTGAAATCGGTAGCTTCATTTTGGGGAATTCAAATGTTACTAAAATCACCTTTTTAATAAACAATTGAATTTCTCAGAACCTATTCATCCATCAGAATAGAAATCACGATGACAAACTTTTTTCCCCGATATAGGGGCCACTCTATGGGGGTAGATTTTGAGCATCGCATCGAGATTAATGCAGTTACGTACTGTTTCTAAAATAACTGGTCATCGTAAGCTTTTTTTGCAATCGCTGCAGTTTTTTAAATTTCCTGTTGTGTGAGGGGTAGTCTTCACCCATTCATGGGGGTGATTTTCAATGGAAAGTAGTGTTAACTCTGCATTAATGCGTTATATACTTGAATGTTTATATTTAATTCGATTTATTGAGATTTAAGACTATTCGTGGAGCGTTAAGTAATTTTTACCCTGTTTAGGGAGTGTTCTTTAGCGCTAGGGGTTGATTTTGAGGGTGTACGATTTTTTTAAACCACGGATTCGGATTCAGCGTCGAAAATTACATAGGGATACACTTGTCTCGGTAGCAGTTCCAAATATTTTTTTTTATTTGTGGGGCTGTGTAATTTATTTGTAAATTTATTGATATCGAGCTCCGCTTACTCTATTGCTATTAAAAAGTTCTGCAAATTTTATACCAAACTTTTTTATGTACAAAGTCTAGATTTTATTTAAACTCGAAAAACCGTTTTTGGGCCTCTTTTGATCCCATTTGGAATAACTTCTGCAAGAGACCGTTTGTCCGTAACTAGTTTATCAAATTTTTCCTATCTTTTCCATATTTTATCTTGCGGATAGCTCGGTTGGTAAAAATCGACGTATTTTTGACAATTTGATTGGCCCATTGGCAAAAATTATTGATTGGTAAAACTATATTCATTTCGATATCATTGTTGTCAAGATTAAATTTTGGTTGAATTTGATGGATTTCCTCTTAACTCATTTTTAATGGCCCAACTTTTTTCAACTCTGGCTTTATAACTTTTTTTCAATTTTCCAAACCTCTCAATATGTATTTCTATATTTGCTCGTGAGTAAAAATAATTAAAATAGACAGGAAGTATACAGGGTGTCTTATCGGGAACTGAATCGATCGCTATAGTGAAAAGTGTGCAACAAAAAATTTTGGAAATTTTGGCGGTTATTAATATTAGTGAGGCCAATCGAACCAAAATAATTAGAAGCATATGGTACTTCCGGTTATAATGGAAGTCGATACCATAAATGGAACACCCCATATATTTTAGCGTACGCGATAACTAGACCCAGAAGATTCGGGGATATTTGACGTTTTATAAAAAATTTGATGGATGCAACGGTTTGCAAGAATCGTTATAACTTTTTCATGTAGGAGATTCACATTTGCTTCTTTGAACGTGGACAGAACACAAAATGAGTTACGCTACAATGAAAATAAATTCCTTAATACTATATCAAGTGTTGCATTTTTCATGCTACATTTCATCAATTTCAAACCTAAAAAAACTTTTTAGTACAAATAGTACAGGCAATGAAGGCAAAATGTTGTAAAAACCTGGCAAAAATTAATAAAAGAATCATCTCTGGGATTCAAGTAGTTAATAACCTGTAGAATGGAATGATGCATTCTTTGCATTTCCAAGTTCCGGGAAAATTCAAACAAAATTTGGAAAAACTTTTTGATTTTCTGTTTTTTGCTCTAACGGCTAAAATAATGAAAATGCAGAAAAAAATTTACAACACAATTGTAGCTCGTCTCTTTCTCTACAAAATAGGTCTTTACCAACTTTTGTCTTACTTAAGCCGTTTAGGAGATAAATCCAGTTTTCCACTTATAGTGTTGAGCCGCTCCAAAATGCGCGGAAAATGAGAATTCTCTGGGAGTTTCGTACAACCAGACATATCGATCGATAATTATTACTATTCAGAGCCGCTAAAAAAATGAAAGCAACGTAAAATGTAGAAAAAAGTCTCAGCTTTAATGCAGAACTAATCACAAAATTCATACAAATTTATATCATAAAGAAGAAAGTGTTAGAAGATGGCTTAGTAAACTTTATACAGTTGGTTTATTCACATCTTTGAGTTTTATGCATCCTGCCTATTTCTCCCGTAACAATGGGTGCTTTTTCACTGCATGGATCCGATTCCACGCACTTTAATCTATATTTCGTGAAAATTTCATTGAAGAATGTTAAGAAACTAATAAGTTGTATATGTTTTAAATTGTGCATTTTCTGAACGTGTATGAATAATGTAGACAAATTCAAAAAGTACTGCGCGCATGTAAAAAACTCGAAATTCGAAAGAATATGTTTTATTGTACTTATAATCCAAAAATTAAGACTGGGCTATTATCATTACTTAAGATATAGCGAATTGAACTCCAAAATTTGGAGGTGATTGATCGATAAGAAATACACCCTCTACTTTGATCGCAAGGCATATTTTTCCAACAAAAGTAATTGCAACAAAATGTTAATTGGATTAATATATCATTATATAAGAATATATAAGCAAAATGAATTATCATTCTAACGACTCCCGGTAAAGATATGAATAAATCTGTGGATCAACTGTACAAAGTTCACTAAGCCACACTTTCTCTCCTTGATAATTTTTTTTTTTGAATTTTGTGATTGTTTCCACAATAAAGCTGAGACTTTTGTCTATATTTCATGTTATTTTCATTTTTTTAGGGGCTCTGAATAGTAAGAATTATCGATCGATGAGCCCGGTCGTACGAAACTCCTGGAGAATTCTAATTTATCGCGCATTTCGAAGCGGCTTAAAACTATAAGTGGAAAACTCGGTTTATCTTCTAAACGGCTTAAGTAAGACAAACATTTGTAAAGACCTTTTTTGTAGAGAAAAAGACGAGTTGAGAACGTCTTTCTTTATTTTCATTATTTTGGCCACTAGACCAAAAAAAAAACGAAAATCAAAAAGTTTTTCCAAATTTTTTTAAATTTTCCCGGAACTTGGAAGTGCAAAGAATGCATCATCTTATTGTAAAGGTGATTACCTACTTAAATCCCAGAGATGATCCTTTTATTAATTTTTGTTACCCTAAATTGTTAATTTGCCTGTACTAAAATGGTACACTCTTACATCAAGTTATGTAAAATTAAATTCCCCATTCTCTAGTATAGGCATTTTACGTGTTAAAGTTACGACTTTTGTTAAATATTCGCGATTTTCTTAAATACTCAAGAATGGATGATGGTTTTTGTTTTTGTGGTTATCGAGTAGCAAGTGCTTTTTTTTTAGATTCTAGCAAGTGCTTACATATTCTTAATTTTACTATATCACATTCTCCATAAATAATAAATAATCTTAACACCTATAATGCCTTTAATAAAGAAAGGAGAATTTGATTTTGCGTAATTTGATGTCAAAAAATTGTTGAGGATTAAATTTAACAAAAACGTGATTAATGGAACACTTGGTATAATATTATGGAATTTGTTTTTCTACGCCACAAAGAACACATGGAGATCTCCTACACGAAGAAAGTTATAGCGGTTCTTGTAAACCGTAACACCCATCATAAAACGTCAATTATCTCAAAAACTGTTGAGTTTAGGTATAGGGTATGCTGCATGTTCTCGACTCGGAATTTTATGGTCGTTTCGAAAAGTCGAAAAAATATAGTGTGTTCCATTTAAAATAAGCAAGTTGGTGTCGACTTTCACTATAACCGGAATTACTGCATGCTTCAAATTATTTTAGTAGGATTGACGACACTGACCTTAGCAACTCCCAAGATTTTCAAAATTTTTGGTTACATACTTTTTCCTATATCGATCGATTCAGTTCCCGGCTAGACACTCTTTATATTCTGTAGATATGTAAATTACTTTCTTGTTTGAAAAGGTACGATAAAAATTATTAACTTTCTAAGAAACAAACTAAATGAATCTGAAATGTTTAACAGGTACTCCGAATCTGCAGCTTAATTAATAAAGGAAAAAAAAAAAACAAAAGAGAATTTTAAATAATGTTTAAAATAGCAACTATGTTGAACCTTATTAAAAATCAATGAAATTGTGGATTTTAATTAATATGGTAAATAGATTTGCTTACATAATTGCATTACTGGAAGTGACGAAAATTAACCTGTAGGTTAGATTAGATTTCGTATCCCTTGATTCTCTCTTCTGTTGATGTATATCTCTCCTTTCCGCAGTCGAACCGTGTTTGCGTTTATATATATTAGGTCCTAAAACTACTAGAGGCTTATGTTCTTGTTTTATTCTTTGCTAGCTTCTTCCTAAATTAGTTCTTTCTATTAGCGCTTCGTTCAAATAGTGTCTATACGGTGAATCTATGAAGCATTGCTCAAAATGAAGGTATAAGAAATTCACTGATATTATTATGTTGAAACAGAATTTTGTAAATGTTTATCGTAGTGTGAAGGAATCCTTACTATTGCTTCAGTACTCAATTTCGCTGATAAATATAATTTTTAATTGCTTATATCTGCAATGAATCGATATTTAGCTTCTTGAAAATGGAGAAGTACATTCTAAAATTTTTAGATCGTTTTTAAATGTTTTTACGCCCTAAAATTACAATTGAAAAATCATCTTCATTAATTGGTTTCTACACGGATAACACTCTACAGGTCACAATGTCTAACAGATACACTGGATCCTATTCAGATCGCCTTCATAAAGGCATCAATTTCATAATTATCCGTTAAACATTTTAGTTATCATAAATAATTATTTATCTCCGTTTCTCCAATTCTGGGCGTCTCATCTGTTGAATTCATAGTCGTGCGGCACCTCGTTCGAAAGGGATGTTGATTCTCTAATATAAAGTTATTTAAATGTGATGCGTTAATTACTGAGAAAATGGATGTTGAAAATGTAAAATTTTGTTAATGTCTAGTAAACTCAGTAGAGATTATTTTTTTACCTATTTATCTAGTTATCTAGTCAGTTTCGCGCGTTCCATTTTAAATCTTCTTCCGTTGAATGGTATTACCAGAGTTTCTTTTGTGACTTCTTACGGCCATGCTCCTCACGCAAAAAGGAAGACACATCGCTACCACACGTTCGTCGATGCATATAGGTTCTCTCGCCGCTATCATGAATTGTATTTTATATTTTTTATTTTCCATCGAATTTGTTATACGTTTTACAAACTTCCCTATCCTAAGTGTGGCCAACGTGCTTGCCAGCAACGTGGTTCAGACAATGTGGTGTAAGTGCTCTCCCCTAAAAATCACCCCAACATCAGGACACCAACGAGACCGAGGCGGGCCTTATTAAGGTAAGAAGTTTGCAAAATTCCTCTATTCTTACCATTCTAACGCAATTAGAGTCCAAAATCGAACTACCATTTTTTGAAGCAAATACCGCATAGTAATATAGTTGACACTTCTGCGGATGAGGAAAGTATTATACTTTCAGTAAAAAATATATTGGGTCGCTAACTCATAATATAATTAATTAAGAAACGACGGAAGAAAATAATGTTTGAAATATAAATGACACTATTGCCGCGGGAAAAATCTACTATACTTTTAGTGAAAGAATATAGCGTAGTAAATTTAAAAATAATTAACGACGACGCAGGAAACTAATGTTTGAAATGTATTTGCTATGCCACATCCTTTTAATGGAACATTATATACAGGATAATCACCATAAAAAACAAGCTGAGTTACGGCGTATTTATTAAAAAAATAGAATACACTATTTTAAACTGTGGGGTGGGTGTGACTCTGGGTGTCACATTACTGGGACGAGTATTAAGACACTTCAAAGGTGGCATTTGTGTGGACCTAACGGGCCGCACTTAGTCCCTTTAGGTCAACATGGCCAGCTTCACAGCATGATATGAATATCAGTAATATTAACAACACATAAAAATATGCATTAATTGTTTTCTTCATTTTATTTTATTCCACTTTATTCTGGGGGTAATGGCCCTAATAATTTTGAGATTTACGTGAAGCGTGCGCTTACTTCATCGATTGCATGTATGAGTTTAACCTTGTTATTCAATATTAATGTTGATTGTTTTTTTAGTATTATAAAAAACGATGAGATATTTGATAAAAACAATAAAAATATCTGATATTCAAAGTATCTAGTGCCACCACTGTAGACTAAAACTGCAAAGGAAGTAGCTAATACTTTATAATTTTTAATATTTCGTTGTTGAACTTTATGGAAAACAAGCTAACCATTCTACTCCTCGCCTTAGACTAGGAAAGATAGATGGTGAGGACTCGTAACAGCGCATAATCGCCACGCTAACAAGTTGTGCCTAAGACGCCATTGCGGTGGTGGCACACAAACGGTAGAGAGCAAAATGAAATTTTCCAATAGAAGTGATTTATAAGTGATTTAGTGCTAATTTATGTAATGTACCTACATGATGGTATCATATTCTATAAACTACTGTAAAAATCACAGCGGGAAAAAATTGAAAGGAGTGACGCTTTGCAGGTTAAAGTATATGCAGTTTTCACTTTACCTAGTTAAATTAACTGTAGGCCTATTATTTACTTAATTATGTCCGTGTGCATGCAGTGATAATGAGAAGCATAGTATATCATTTTCTGGTATGCAATTTGCACGTTATTTGATTGAAATTTTCATTCATCTTTTCTTCATTGAATATAGAACAGTGCATCCGAAATGACACTTTTTCCATGGGCGTAGGTATATCGATTATGGTGTTATATAGAATGTAGAATAAATTCTGGTATGTAAGATATGAATAAATATATTTATGATAGTGAATATTAATTGTATTATTATGAAGCTGTTTTTGGAAAAATACCAGTTTTGTATCGTTTTATTCCTTTGATGTGATAAACTTGACACCTACATATTGTACATATGTTCCGCAACTGGCGCTTGCTCTCTGGTGGCAGGTGGCTTCACCATTGGCAGTAGCGTTACAACTCCTTACAATATATATCTGTCCTACTCTAAGCTCCTCGCCGATCTACTGCACTTTTTATATAATTGTTTTACATTCTAGGGTATACTCTGTGCAGTTCTATCGCAAATAAATAATATTTATTTACGTTAACGACTGACCTTGGCCTTATCTATTGCGAGATAAATTAAACCGCTAAGCATTTGTGACCAATGTATTGCTTTTTAAGTCTATAAACATTATTGGAATTTATGTGTAGCCGGTATTGCAATGTAACAATATTCATATCTAAACTTAAAAATTTTCTCTAATTATTTTCTTATGCCTTTTTCTTCTAAATTTGTTTAACAGTCCTCCTGAGACGAGTGGGATCATTTTTGTTTTAGACATTTTTATTTAATTACAAAACATACAAAAAAAATGAATTACTTATTTATTGATCGATTTTGTTAAAAAAACAATAAGGCTATTCCTTAGCTATCATTGATTTATTGTCCAAATTTCAACATAATTAGAGCTTTCTATCTGAATTTGTCGTACAGAGAACAAACAGACGAACAGACGGACAGACGGACAGTCCGATCACCAACACAGCGATATGAAAATTATTCCTCTACGAGCGATATTACCTGTTTTAGAAATGTGTCGATCAAATGCAATATACTCTTCGTTTTGTATTTGTGAAGAGTATAATAATGAATTCATTGTATAGATATCAGTAAGAGTAAACTATGCTTTTATTCAAAATTATAGAGTGTGGTCATTTAATAAAAACAACATAAATAAAAGAGCGGAGTTTGGTATAAATAGTTTTACAATTCTTTTGTTCATTATCCACGTCGATTATTGACATAATTTTTGCTGTCTCAATTTTCGGTTTTATTGGGTTTTCTTGGAGATTATCTTTAGATCAATTAATTTTCAGTGATGTATTGATTACAGTTTCTGTATTTAGAGGAAGTTTGCGGTCCTCGTTGTTAATGCTAATGAATTCTCAAGTCTGTCTGCTATATCAAGTGCTATGGCATTTATGAAACCTCAGCTTACAGTTTCTAGGTTGTTGTTTGTTGCAAACAAAGCCCAGTCGCCTCAGTTCATTATATAATTAATTCTTGGATGTGACCTTATTATATTACGAATATAACTACCAGCGTTTGAGTTGAATTTGGGATAACATACCTGATATTAATTATTGTGAACTAAGATAATAAAAAAAAAAAATAAATAAATATTGAACCACCCTCGGCCACCAAAAATTATTAAATTAAATTTTATTGTCGTTCGGTTAATCGAACCGTATTACCTAATATTGATATTGAGGTATCTTGGAAATACATTAATTTTGTTATTTATTAATTTTTATATCGACCTCAATATAGACGTTAGGTAATAAGGTTCAATGAACCGAAGGACAGGGTAATTTTATTTCATAATTTTTGGCGACCATTTTTTTAAAGGTGGTTCAATTTTTTGAAAAGAAAAAATGATTTCATCCTTTTTAGTGGCCTCCTATACAGATTTGGAAATTGTAGTTGGTAATATGTAAACGTGTATCTGCGCAGGTAAACCACGCGTTGCCGTAGATGAACGCAGGGCATTGGTATTCGTTCATAGCACCACCGCTTCGCTTCGTCGTTGATCCCACGCATTCTGCTTACAGTAGCCTAGCCGTAAAACATGGTAATAAAATATTATTAATCTCAATTTCGTTAAAGTTCCGGCTGTTTATATAACTGCTGAAAAAGTGCAAATTGTGAAGTGGTGCTTTGGGAGCCATTCCATTGATGACACAATAAATTTATTTATTGTGGCGTTTGAAGACAGACCAATCCCCTAGTGGGTTATGTCGTGAAGTACTGTAAAAAAAATGCTCTCAACGCGAACCCCGTCATCAACAAATGAGCGAAGAACGTGAAATTCGAGAAACAAAGGTTTGTTTGTTGTTTTGTTGAAAATAGTGAACCTTGTTGTAGCAGGCAAATTGCTGATGAAGTTGACATGGAGGAAAGAACTGTAAGAAATATTTTGAAAAGACATGGGTACAGTTGTTTTAAAGTTCAAACAACGTAAGCACTATTTCCCGAGGACAATTTCAAACCGATGGAGTTTTGTGAAATCATGATGAATAAAGTGAATGACAATGAAATTAAAAAAAAACACATTGTTTACAGATGAGTCATCCTTCTCATTACATAGGAAACATAATCAATCCGTAGTACGATATTGGTCTCGGAAAAATAAACATTTGAGTGTTGCTGTGCGAACTCAGTATCCGCAAAAGCTGAACGTTTGGACAATTTTATTATAAGCCCACTGATAATCGATGGCAATTTAAATGGCAGTAAATATTTAGAACATTTAGAAAACCAAATAATTCCTTCAGTTCAATATCTTCCTGTCAACTTTGACAACATTTGGTTTCAACAAGGCGGCTGCCTAAGTCACAATACAGGAGCGATTATTAACTTCCTGGAAAGAACATTTCCCAATCATTTAATAAGTACGAGGGGAAGGAAAAAATGCCCCCCCCCCAGGTCACCTGATCTAGCACCCCATGACTTGTTTCTGTGGGGCTTTTTAAAGGAAACCGCGTACAAACATGCCTTTGAACGAGCCATAAATTTAGTTGAATTACGGGAAAAACTTATCCAACTTTGTGCAAACATTACCCCAAATCAACTCAATGATATGAGAGATTCATTGTATAATCGGTTTGGCTATTGTTTGGCACAAGAAGGTGGTTTGTTTGAACCCTTACTTCGTTAATTTGTTTGTGATAATTATTAGTTCATTTTAATTTCTGAGAATTACTTAATTTTATTTTAATACTCTATTTTTCTTTCGTTTTTAATAACAATTATTATTTTATTCCCATAACCTTTATGGCTAAAAAAGAATCTGCAGAAATACTTTCAATAGAAGAAATTATTTGTCAAAAATATGACAAATAACTTCTAACTAACTTTTGACAAGATATTAATCTTGTTCCGTGTAGAAATTATTAGCGACGAATACTCTTCCAAAGTTCATGCGATACTAAATTCAATGTCGACTCGATTACTTTCAGGATTT
Organism: Stenurella melanura; assembly: GCA_963583905.1. NCBI lineage: Eukaryota > Metazoa > Arthropoda > Insecta > Coleoptera > Cerambycidae > Stenurella > Stenurella melanura. The sequence continues at coordinate 47,843,750 of OY757313.1, forward strand.
GCGTTCACGAATTATGGGGCCGAGGTGTTTATTCCTTAAATTGCGAACTACAATTTCTGAATATAGTTTCTACAAAGTAAAAGAAATATCTTTAAGTACCAAATTTCATGTAAATCTGCAAAACTTATGCGATTATGGCAGCCGTATTGAATTTTCAATTTTGAACGTTTAACTTCCAACGTCAGATTTGGTATCAGCTACTCCAAAATACCTAACTACCATTTTCAACACAATTTTGTTCTTCACGACCTCGCTAAATTCCCGCATATTCTCGAGTAGAAATTTTTTTTCTCGGAATCTTTGCTTAACATATACTAAACATCAAGGGGTCTGGAATCTTCAATGCTAAACCATCAAAACTCGTGAACGCAACACTCAAATACCAACAGTCGATGCGGGTATTGCTAACTACGTTAGCATCATCGAAAGGTGATTGAAGCTAACTTTTTTTCAGGAGTTTTGATGTTTGTGGAAACTACATCTCCAGAGGTATACTAGACATAGCCTAATGGAACTAATAGGGGACTACCGTCGAGCCATATTCAATAGTTTGTAAATGATTTCCATAGAAATCCAGGACAATTCAGAGAAATTATTGAACAAACATAAAAATCATACATACAGATCGAACGGATTAAAGAAAAAAATGTAAGCCGGTTAAAAAGTACGTTAGAATGTTATAGAAAATACAAAAGAACTTCATTCATTTTTTCTGTTGACCTTATCAGTGCATTATCTTGACAAATAGATTTTTAGGATTGAACTCGGAGAAACAATTTTCAGAGTGAATAATTTGTTTATTATCTTAATATCTTACAGCCATTTTTCAAAACGTATTTCACAATTCAATTGTATCAGCTTACAATAACATAATTGAATTGAAATTCTTTGATAATTTTCTTAAGCAGGTTAAGGTTTATTAAAAGCTTTTATTTAAATTGCTTTGTTGTCTCTCTGTCTGTCTGTCCGCCTGCTACAAATCTTGTAATAAAAATTTCGACTAATTCTAATTAAGCCAAAGCTTTTAAATGTTGTACACGCATGTAGATCCCATGACAATGCTATATAGTATATCTAATATCATTCTAAATTCAATACGGCGCGGATGGATGGCCAGGATGGCAGATTACCTTTTTCCTCACAGTCCCCTTGATATGGGTATCAAATGAATGTGTTTGAAGAGTAAAATATGATAAACTATGTAGCGTCATTATAAATCCAATATGGCGAACGCCCCAGGATGGTGGATTACCTTTTTCTTCACAACCCCCTTGACATAGGTATTAAATGAAAAGGTCTGTCTGTCTAAAATAAGTAAAGACTAAAAAGTAGAAACAAAATTATAGATAAAAAAATTTTTAGTCCAAAGCTTTTATTTCAAAAATTATTTTTAAATCCATACATCTGGAATTTAAAAGCTTTGGGGGCGGTCAATTGAACAAAGTTACTGTGTACAACAGTTTTGTATGGCCGCCTCAAAGCTTTTTGTTTCCATATATGTACTGGGTGATTTGCCACAACATGCGGAAAATTTATAAGTAAGTAGTCCCCACCGAATGGAGTTAAAAAAATGAAAAATTGAAAAATATGACAAGAAAAATTACCTTATTATTTTGTAGAAATGCGCCGCCCATGGCTTTAACCAATCTGACGTGACGCGGTGCAACCATATCATTTACCCTCCCCCTTTATCGGACTTGGCACTAACAGCGAAGCTGGGGGGGTTAGAAATGATTTTTTGGATTTAAACACAGCAAAAATAGCAAGCATTAAAATAATTTTTGTAGAACACAGCACACCAGAAAACTTAAAAGTAACGAAAAGTCAAAGAAAATGTTCGAATGTTTGATCATTGGCACTCAATGCACTGTTCTAAGCGCAGATAATATTTTCGTGTATGCGATCACATTTGTTTCTTTGATCACACGAATTAGATTCGAGACATTGTCAATGGCTTGTTGTAACTGTCCTAGGGAGTTTATTGACTTAGCACACACCAAACTCTTCATGTATCTCCACAAAAAAAAATCCATAGGGGTGATATTTGAGCTCCTTGTTCTTTCATTTGGCACATGCCCGCCGGGAAATTTTCTCTCATATTCACGTACAGCGGTTGCAAGATTTTCATTCACTGCACTATATGTTAAAACCATACCGCAGTATTCATGCGATGTAAACGATGGCATATTGACCGGTATCGATCTACGAATACAATTTTCAAAACGTAAAAATCCAAGTGGAAGCCGGAAAGAAACTGACTATACGTAAACAACTTCTGACCGCTTGAAAAAGACACGAAGCGGCGTACGCGTAAACAATTGAAGCATAAGGGTAGCCAAATTCAATGGTTCAGTAGAGTATCATTACAAGTCTTAATGAAAAAAAGTACTTTAATTTTGTTTTTCGCCAATATTTACTTTTATGAATTTAGGATATGATTTAAACTTGTGTCTATCTATTGTCAATAATTACACAGGGTGTATCTGTTCCTCATTCCAGTGATATAGATAATTAATGATGATAAGTGTTAAAAATACAGTGGTGCAACTGTGGTCGGGTTTAAAACCAGACTGTACAGGCGACCTTGAATTTTCTGTATGAATTTTATTAATTTTATATAAAATTGAGTTAAGCAGTTAAGGCTAGAACCCTGCCTAAAATAAGTTCATATTATGAGTATTCTAATATTTATATAATATAAAGTTGGGAAAGTGCGATAACAGACCATGACGTGGAATTGAAAGGAACTAATACTGAAATAACATTCAGCGGAGAGCATCCTACTACCGTGCATTATAATATGGTAATAAATCTTTAATATCTCGACGTACAGGTTATATAAATTTTTTGCTTCCCTAAAGCTTTATTGAATCACTCGAGTGAATACTTCCATACAATGAATGAATTCACATTCGAGCTTAACACTAGAAATCGCGACTAAAATCCCTCTGAACACAATTGAATTTCATTTTATACTTTTTAGATTAAGATGTCGCATAATATTAAAATTAAAATTTTATACAAGAAGTAACAAAAAGAAATGTATTTCAGTCAGTCTAGCTTTTACAGTCAAGTAGCATAGTTCACTGATATTAGACTTTATGTAATACTAGGCTTGTATGACATTAGACTTAAAATTGGCTAAGAGGGGGGAAAAGATTAAATGTTTTGCCCTTTGAAGATTATACACGCACTAGGCGGCGACTTTTAGTAACGCATGCATAAAGTACCTTTTTACTACTGTGTGGGAAGTGCTATCGTCCAAACATAAACGCTGATTCTATTCCCTAATTCACAATAAATGCAATTATGTAAGCTGTGTATTCAGCGGTGAAACCCTCAACTAAAATTATTCAGAAATTGATTTAAAGCCTCTCGTTATACTTTGACAGTCAGAAAATAATTGACAATCATTACAAAACGAATTTTTGGTATTACGGTAGTTATTCCGTGACATAACTATGTTACGTAGAACTTTGTAATAATGAGGTTGCGATTTTTAAGTTGTAGTAACTAATGGGGACGGGACATATTATTTTAGCAGTGACTTCCAACTTTCCTTGAGTAACTAAGTTGATTTGACATTATCCCAAATATTATCTGCTTTAGATCAAGGGTGGCTAGTATTGAAATGATAGTATTACTTAACGAGCGGTAATGTAAGTAAAACTCAGATCCAAAATATAAGGAGCATTTGCGGCTTCCTTTATTCTTTTTTTACTATTTTCTGGAGGTGTGACAAAAAATGACCACAAATTAAATTAAGTAGTTTTATTTATAAACTACCGCCGAGTTAAGTAAATAAGTTACTCCCACTAAATCTGATTGATGGCAAATTCTGCTACAGATCTACTGATTGGTCGAATTTTATTATGCGTATTATTTTATTATGCGTATTATGCGTATTAGTCCACGTTGACTTGCAGAGCCGGAGTTAGAATTTCAGAGTTTGGCAAGTAATGAAACAATGAAAGTAAATTATTCCCTGCTTTCATAAATGGTGGATTCCAGAGTTCTACCTATTAAATAAAAATACAACAACCCTACATTCATTGAATCTAGGATTTAATTCTACCATTATATTGAACCTACCTAACAATGGTTGTATAATTGTAATATATACATGTGTATTGCCAAAGCACGTGTAGCTAAAATACATTGTTGTTTCTTTTTTTGGTACATGTAACAAAAAAATCTTTCTTTTTGTACATTGTATAAGACAACATTATTATTGGTATCTACATTAAACCTATTTACTGCAATGCATGCGCCAATAATTTAATTATTCTTCTTCCCCGGAAGATGACGATGATGAGGAATCATTGGGATTTTTTATAATCGGTTGTTGTTGAGGAACTGTGGCAAAATATTGATTTTCAATTTTGTTTAATATGTGTCACGCATCCTTTTCAATACTTTTCTATGGGCTTCTCACTGTCTCTAATAGGTTGTATCACATTATGACTAAGTAGTAATGTAATTTTTTAATGCACTCCAATTTTTTTCAATAGGATTTAACTCACAGTCTTAAAACTGTATGACTATGTTGTTCTGCAAGTTCGTCTATTACAAATGTTTTTTTAATGTTTGCATTTTTCACCGTTTTTTTTAACCTCCCCACAATAAAATTGTGGGAGGTTACTAAAATTGGTCCAAAATCGAAAATTGAGATAACATCAAATCTTTACGTTTTGGGGTCCCAGGAATCCAAAAAAGTGGTTTTTGAAAAATGTCTGTGTGTATTTTAAATAGGTACATTTATTTCAAACTTTCGCATCGATGTAGTTGGTATTTTCTCAGCTTGTCGCGAATGGTAAGAAGCATTATCTAACACTATGACCGAATTTGGCTTTATAATATGCAATAGTTTTTCTGCAAACCATTTTTCAAACAAAGTGGCATTCATATCTTGGTAGTAATCGGCCTATAACTTTGCTATGTTTTTTGCGGAAAGCATGAAACACCCTTTTACAAATCCATCTTCATTACGCGCGTGTACTATTATTATACGTTTACCTCTCGAGGAAGGTACATTTGGAGAACATTTTAAAGTGTTATCCGACCAAAAAAGTTTTGAATTATTTTTTTATGAAATAGGTTTAGAATGCCATGAAACGTGGAAATTTTAAATTTGAGCAAAAAAATTATTTTCTATTATTTATTCCATTTAGACGGTCCACTTTGTATAATTTCCAGTGAAAGTTTAACCACTTCATCGTTGACAGCAGCGTCAGCTACCTACCAAATTTGACTGTTCTACGTCAAGTAGTTTTTTAGATAATACACCAACAGGCAGACAGACAGACAGACTGACGGAATTGAAACCTTTATTTTCGTAATCTACGTGATCTGAAACGTGAAAATCCGAAAAAATCTCGGAGGGTGATTTTTTCTCGAATACAATACTTCCCTTCGGTATGCGAGGGAAGTAAAACATTTAAAAACAAACATATTTGACAGTAGTAAAAGAAATGCTAAAAAGCTGAGTTCATATTTATAAAGCACATACGATGACTCCTTTGATGGCAATTTTTTATTCGCTTGATAAATATGAACCTAATGTTCTGTTACTTTCGTGCCCTTTCTGTTGAAATTGCCGATAAGAAGAAACAATAAAACTGTAGTGTAGTGTTAGTATTTTAATGAGATTAAATTGGAAAATTTGCCAGTAGTGTTTTTTGTGGTAATAAATATTTAAATGGAGAGTTGTTATACGACAAGTGAAATACGAATGTAGTCATAAAAATCATGAATCCGATTCTGAACGCAACGTTTGCAAGCGCGTGGCTCTCTGCGATGTAATTCTTAAGGGATTCCGCTTTGAATGTTATATTTTGCACACAACTTTAATAACACATGCAGATGAAGTTTGCAGTGCGAGCCGCATGCGAGTACTGTAAATCATCAGGTGTATAACAATACATATTAATATAATGGTTTGACGACGTCCAAGCTATTCAAACATGTCAAATCGCCTTCCTCCCTTCAATAATAATGGACCATTCTATGTTATTTTGCGCGTTACATCAATTGGATAGGCTAGGCATGAAGTTAAAGGTGATTGGTGTAAAAATATATCGCTAGAGTCAATGATTACACACGCTATTTGTTTCTGGATATTACATGATCAAAAGCAGTTGAGTAATTATTACATAATCTAATATGAGTTGATAAAAGCATTTTATGTATGTATGTATGTTTCAGACTAGATAATATACAGTAATCAGAAGTACAAACGATTTGCTGAATATATTGTTAGAATTTACAAGAGGATTTTCACCGAAAGCAAAGTTGTTACGTTTCTTTTTTCCACCTTCCGCTGATTGACGTATGAACGTTGTTATTTATCATCCGTCGCGGAACGTGATATAAGTTCTGTTATACTTACAAAGCGTATATAATATAGATCGCCTATACAGATTCAATTGAAATTTCTTTTTTTAGGGGAAGTACGTCTTAATTCTGAACATGGTGTATTACATTGAATGAGAAGCTAGAGCAGATGAGTCTTAATAAATACTACATAACTTATAGCTTATTTTTTTAGATTAATTCATTCGATTCATTCATGCATTCATTTAATAGGTTTAGAAGGGCGACCTGATTTTTGTGGAGTGATTGCTGTAGACTTCTGCTGGGGAGTAGAGTGGCATGGTGGTGGAGTGGGGTCCTTTACTTAGACATCCACATAGTGAAGTGGAAGTATAGTGCTCGTAAAAAAGAATCAAAACTTTTTTTTGATGAATATGTTCAGAATTTCATGAAACGTCGAGATTTTAAATTTGAGCGAAAAAAATGTTCTGTCTGTCTGTCGGTCAATAACTTTTTTGTGCGCTCGTTTTCTCTTCAACGGTTTAAGATATTGACTTGAAATTTTATACACATAATATGTATTATCATGAGATCTGGAACTGGATTATATTTGGAAATTATTCGTCGAAGGGTTGGGGTAAATATAAAAAAATAAGTAAAGCAAGCTGATAAGAGTACAGAAACTTAGGATTTAGTGTATATACTAGAAGCCAGGATTTCATTCTAATATTTTTCGACGAAAGAATAAACTTACAACAATAGGTAATATAAATAATGCGCAGTACTTGCCACAAACAAATACAAATCTGATTCTGTTTTCACGGTGAATCACTGAATTTACATTAATCATTAACCATTACAAAAGTTTTCTATTCTGTCTGCTTTGCCTCATATCTAATTTACTTACCGCAGGATGTCACCGCCAATATGTATTTATTCTACATCTACTTTCTACCCTATCAACGAAATATTTACTATTCCCACTCCATAAATGTTAAATGAAATTAAAAACTACAATAGTAATAATAGGTAGGTATGATGCGAATAAAGCGCAATGCTGTTCGTTTTGCTGTATGTCAAAATATGCTGCACAGCTTATTAAAATTCCGCACAATATAGCGAAATTCCATACATATGGTAACCCTAGTTTAGTATGTCATGAAACATCGTGATTTTATATTTGAGAGGAAAAATCATTTCTGTCTGCGGTCGGTCTGTAACTTTTACTGTGCTCAGGTTTATTCTGAAGGTTTAAGATATTGAAATTTGGTAGGTAATATAACGAGATCTAGAACTATATTTTGAGCTGATTCCACTGAAAGGTTGGGGGGTAAATAAGAAAGTCGATCCAGAAACTTGCAATCTGGTGTATGTCCTAGAAGTGAAGGTCTCAACTTCTCTTATGACACCTGCCACCCCCCACTGCCACTATTCCGTAGGATACTGACTTGACATTTAGTACATGTATGGAACTAGATGATATTTCGAGCTGTCTTTTGAGGGGGTAATTAACTAAATCAAGCTAGTAAGAGTCCAGAAACTTAGGTCTAAGAAACTTAGAAACTAAGGTCACCATTTTTTTAAAAATTGTATTTTCTCGCGTCACTTGTCTGACAGTTCGGTCATAACCATACCTCGGATGTAGCGGCCGGAGTCCAGGGCTGTTTAGCACATGGGCTGCATAGGATTGCTGAAACTATTTAGAGGTATATATTGGGGTAGCCAATATTGATAAATTAATATCTAGTGAATAGAAAGTTTTTCTTAAAGCACCAGGTCGTGTACAGTTATTTCACGATATTCTACCAAATATTCAATTACCTCCAGCGTCCATTATCACACGATGGGGATCTTGGCTACAGGCCGCATTGTACTATTACTGTCATTTTGAAAATGTGAAATACGTACAACAGTTATCCAAAAATCCAGACGACGCAGTTGCCATTTCACAGGCGCACCAGGCATTTCTGGATCCAACTTTTCAAGAAAATCTGGAGACCATACACGGATGTTTCTCACGAATTCCTCTAGCCATACGGGATTTTTAACATTAGCCAACATCAGCCTTCACTACAGTTGATGCAATAAACGTTGTGTTCGATCTTCGACAATATATTTTTTAATTACAGGGAGACATTGCTGCGACAGTACAAAAAAAAAAATTCACAACTGGGTTAACAAAAAGTCCCGGGTCCGTTACGATGACAGGTATAAAAGACCTTTTACAAGGCAAAGAAGTAGATCTTGCTACACCCCACATGAATGTGGTGACTTTGCGAAAGTTTAGATATTTTAAGTACGCCCCAGTTACAACTGTCGACGTCGAGCGGGGTCCTTCTCGCAACATAAATGGATTTTTACCGAAAGGCTCCGAATTTTAACTCAAAAATATTTAGAGCAGATATTAGTGATATACATTTATTCTTGTAACCACCGGACTGAAAAATACTTGTGTGTTAGTTTAGTGTGAAGTACAGCCCCCATACCTCCAGTTATCTTTGAGTGAGCGTTTATACTAAAGTGGCGTTATTACCTTTGGATACTACAGAATTCGCTACAAAAGATTTTAAGGTAAGATATCGTTTCATACATGCATGCAACTCTTTATGCGCTGACATATCACCATCTAAAGCCAACCCTGGTTTTACGTCATATTTGGCCGCTAAATCCGAGGTCTGGTCATAACACTCATAACGATAATTTGGAAAACGTTCAAATATTAGCCTAGCAGTTGGAAGTTTTATTTAGTGTATTATAGTTTAAATGCCTTCATAATTTCGACATGTGCTTTTTATTTAGGTTAGGTTAAGATAAGTTTGTTTAGATTCCCGTACTTATAAATGATTTTGCACTGTTGGATGGTGTACGATTAAAATGAATATGATAAAATGAATAAAATAGTTAACTGCGTAAATGTATTTATTTACTACATAAATTTCTAACAACCGTAATAGCAACCCTGCCAACAAAATTAATCTTACTACATTAAAGTAATGCAACAGCGATGTTATTGTAATGGTTTAGCTTGATTCAGCAAACAAAAGTTGCTGGGTTTTTGTGACCATGCTTAATATCACCAATAAGTGATTGTCTGTCGACTGCCCATAAAATAAACTGAATATGCACAGTATACTACTCTCCTTTTTTATATAATTGTGAAACATTCTATGGGATGCTTTTCATTGTTTTTCTAAGACTACTTAATTTTATAGATATAATTACTACATATGTTTTTAATTAATTAATGTTAAACAGTTTTTTTAATTAAAATGTTTTATAATATTATTCTACATTCCTCATCTACATTCTACTTCCACATCCAGATTTCACATCCCAGTTAAACAAAAACATACGATAATTGTATTCCATTATGTGTAGAATGTGTAGATGTGCTCATAGAATTTTAATAATGTAAAATTTGAAATATTCTTCGAAGGTGTTAAGGTGGGTAATTTTTGTTCTTATACACACTAAATCACGATTCTGTTTTGTTAACTACTTTAATAATAGTATGGGGATGCTGGAGACGATGGTGGGGGTGGCAAATGTTATTAAAAAAATTTGCGACCCAGGCTTTTAGTACATACACCAAGGGGCACAATGGTGCAATGTTTAAGTGTTAGGCTTGCGACCACGGAGTCCTGGGTTCGAGTCCTCGTTAGGGTGTGAATGCTCGATGATGTTTTTAATGTGTCACCGAGATGGTAGTAGTGGGTTAAACTGCTTTTGAGTGGCACATGTTTATTCATTATTGTCTCTTCTGAGTTCGAGTGTCAAATAAATAAAACGATAAAAAAAATTCCAAATTCCTGGACTCTTATTAGCCTCCTTTACTTATTCTTTCACAACCCCTCAATAAAATAATCTAGTTTTAGATCTTCCTATACATATGCATATCAAATTTCAAGTCAATATCTTAACTTTATTTTGTTAACTCCTTTAACAATAGGGGGGATGAGATTTCTTCGGATTTTCACGGATCAGAGCATGTAGATTATGAAACTGAAGATATTTCAATTCAGACAGTCTGTTTGTATGTCTGCCTGTATGACTGTTGGCGCTATGTCTAAGAAACTATTTGACGAAAGACAGTGAAATTCGGTAGGTAGTTGACGCTACCGCCAGCAAAGAAATTAGTAAAATTTCATTACAAAATATACAGGGTGGACTACCTAAATAGAATAAATAATAAAAAAATGTGACAAATGACAAGGGGGACACCAATTATACTTTTAATGAAAAATATACAACGTAATCATCCTAGGAAATAATTAAACTATGGTAGAAATTTCTAGAGGTACTTACACCCCTTCCATATTCAGCACCTTTTATTTATTATTTTTGTCACATGACGGCTCTATGTATTTTCTTATCAGTTATGAGGCTCTCTACGTAGGAATAGTGATAACTACATTCCGATTGTTATTCTCCTATGTTCTTTCTTAATTAATAAATTTGTAGAGTGACCATCCGTATAAATAAAAAGAGAAGTTATGTGTAAATACCTCTATGGGTTCTTTTCGAAAGAGGGTTCAATTTCTTTCATTTTTTTTATTATATACAGGATGAGTTAGTAATGCGTGGAAGGTCAGTATCCCCTCAACCGTCTTTTTAGTATTCATATCTGACTCTGTCCAGTTATAGAAACTAGATACCATATTATATCTTGAATTGTATTTCGGCATTGCCACGGTATTCCATTTTTTCCAATAATTTGCAGCGGTCAAAAGGAACAGGAAAATCTATAAATATTTTCGTAAATTCAACTTTGAATGTTAGTCAAGACCATATACTAATTTTCAGGTCTCTTAAACTCCAACCTAATCCTGCTGGGTGTTCTCCACGATGATTCAAATATTTACATATTTAAACTATCATAACTCAATTTTTTCAAAGCACGGTGTATGTTTTTACTTAAAATGTTTCATAGTGACTAGTTTTATCGACTTGAATATTTTAAATGCCGTCCAAAAAAGACGAAAATTAGTCACCATGACGTATCATCGTATAGGTAATTGATTGCTGAATCAGTAAGTAAAAATTTGCAGTGTTCCATTTGAAAAAAAAATTGACAGTTTAAAAATGTAAATATTTTAATCATCGTAGAGAATACTCTGTAGAAATACTTTCGACTTTTAGAAGCCTGGAAATCAGTACATAGCCTTGACTAACATTCTAAGTCAAACTACGGTCAAAATGAAAGTACTTACGTTTTCTGCTGAATTTTCTCTTGACCGCTACAAATGAATCTTTTATAGGAAAAAGTGGAATAACGTGACAACGTCGCAAGTCCCTAAATAAAATATGGATAGGCAATTAAACCTCAGATATAAATGTATAAAAAAATGTATGTATTAAATTAAAAAGATTCAATTATTCCCAAGTATTTACTATGATGTAAATCACCCTGTAGGTTTGGATATAATTTTAGAATGTACCATTCTAGATCTCCTACAATTTATATCTGACACATTTTTCCAAATTTCAAACAGTAGAGGCTATGTTGACCGTCCACCCAGGATTAGATGACCCTGTACATATATTGAGCAAAGTTCGACAATTAATTCTTTTTAAATATTAAAGTCAACAAATTGTTATGGAAGGTCAACTTAACAATCAGTGGTTAAACTGCTTACGATTTCCTTTAAATTATATCGTTTACCATTTATATGTCATACTAGGGTACTAGGCGGATATAATTTTATAATTCTAGTAAAAAAATTATATACAAAAATATAAAGAAAAGCCTTTGTTTAAAAAAAGTACTAAAAAGTAAATAATATTTTTTTAAAGTTCATAAATCTGGAAACCAAAAGCATTGGGGTCAGTCAATTGAGCAAAGTAACTGTACAATAGTGTTCATCCAGGTCTCCAGATATATGAATTAAAAAAAAATTCTTTTCTTTTTCGTACTTTTTTTTTTAAATAAAACTTTAAAAAAATTATATAATTTGGTTTTTTACATTTTAGTCTTTACTTATTTTACAGACAAACAAACCCCTATCATTTGCTACCCATGACAAGGGAGTTGTGAAGAAAAAGGTAATCCGTGGTCCTTGGGCGTCCATCATATTAGATTTAGAATGGCGATATATAGTTTATCGTATTTTACTCATGGGACCCTTTCATTTGATACCCATATCGAGCGGGTTGTGAAGTAAAAGATAATCCGCCATCTTGGGGAGTCCGCCATATTGGATTTAGAATGACATCACATAGTATAACGTATTTTACTCAAACCCTTTCATTGGATACCCATATCAAGGGGGTTGCGAAGAAAAAGGTGATCCGCCATCTTGGGATGTACGCCATATTGGATTTAGAACGGTAATAGATATACTATATTGCATTGACACCGGACTTATACTCGTGTGCCAAATTTCAAAGCTGTACGTTAATTCGAACTAGTCGAAATTTTGATTGAAGATTTAACCCAAACATATTAACATACAAGTTAAATAAAAGTTAAAAAAAGGCGACTATCGTTTAAAAAAACTAGAATCTTTCGAACAAGAGTATTTTGTTTAGGTAGAAAATTTGTTGTGTGTGTGATTTGTCAAATAAATTATGTTTTCGCTTGCTGTTCATATCTCTAGAGATGTCAATAAAATTTATCCAAAATCGAACTCCGCTTCAGCTGCAGGCCTAACGGACTCTCCATCAACCCACATTTCCAGCAATGATTTGATCTGTTGAAGTAAATATTGTGTTATATCTTTACTTCACTGAAAAAGCTAAGCCCACGCAACTGATTTACGATCCCGCATAAGAATATTCCAAAACATGTTGGATTTTGTATATCTATTACGAATATAAATAAAACAGGTTTGGAAATGTATCATTTTACACAAAGCACTTCAATGACAATAATTTATAAATAACTCTCAGCATCTGGAAAAATACAATATTTAAGGGGTATATTTTTAATAGCAAATCTATAAAAAGGACAAAATATATCCAGCTACGTCTACCTTCTAGGGAAATTATTATTATCTTTTGATTCGATTAACGAAAAATTTATCAATTATATGCAAAAATATGGTAAGATTTGTGAAAATCCAGGAACATTTATTAAATATTGAACAATAGATCTTGTATATATACATATATATCCCAAATTAATACCGACAATGTAATAGGAGGTTGAATACGTTTAGCTGAATTCAAGACGCTCGTTATCTTGAAGATTTTGAATGTGAAGGTTAAAATTTAAAGTTTAAAAATGCTGAAAGTTAAAACAAAATAAGTAATAACCTCTTCGTTTTCTGTTTTTAGTTTCTTATCATTAATAAATGGTATGGCCACCCCAAACTTACTCTCTCGCGAGACTGAAAACAAACGACCCCTAACAAACCTAACTTTGCCTTTATGTGATTCATGTGGAAACGTCAATAATTAACATATAAAATTCAGTAAACTACCCTTGAATTTTTCGGAAAAGACCACTAATGCAACAATGTAAGACATATAATTTACCTCAAACTTATAACAAAACAGTTAGAGTTGTTTTTGAGAAGTTCAAGATATTCGACTTCTCGCATCAGTAATAGTGGGTGCGGTAGGATTTTCTTTGTAGCATTTCAAACCAAAGGATGTCATTGTGTAGTTGCTTTGTAGTCCCATGGGATTCATTTTCGATTAAGATGCGTAAAATTTTCCCGAGCAACCAAAATGGCGGCCTTCTTTGAAATAATTAAATGTTTTCCCATCTTTTTATGAGGGGTATAATTTCTAGTTATCTTTGATCTCCAACATGAACATGAGGTATATTTTTTTCTAGGAACCAATATTCGCTTCCATGTTTTATGTAAAGATACTGAATATATAAAATAATCGAATATTTCGCATATTGGGTATGATTTGGAACTGTTTTTTTTTACTTTTCAGCAGTAGCAGATATAAGGAATTGGGCCCCGGTCAGCAAAAACTCTTCAGGGACGGTGTTTTTATACACAAAACAAAATGAAAAGAAATATACGTAAGTATAAAATACTGTTATGAATACATCCCCTAGAAAGTGGAGACTGATACACCCATTACTAATACTCACTGTTCTAGAAATTTGTAGAAAGAGATCGAGTTTTCTGGAGTGAGGTGGGAGAAGATTCTCGATTTGGTTTCAGATGACTCTGGAAGCATCTTTAGAGTATATAAGCCGAATGTAAATAAGCAGAGGAGGAAGTTGAAAAGTGACAAGTGAGAGGTTAGAAATCCGAGGTGATAGAAATACAAAGTAGTAAACATTGGTTATTTCAGTAAAAGTGTATTTTAATTAAGAAAAAGTGTTAGTGTTTATCCCTTGTTGAAATTACTTGGAACCCACGGATCCTGAAAGGTGGCTTCAGGGGTGAAAATACATAATAATACCTTTGGTTCATTGAATACAAAAGCAAAGTGAACATTTTTATGCGTGATGGACATCTCTATATAATTCTGAATGCTCTTCTCGCTTTTTGCTCTGTAGATTTAGTCGTAGTATTTAAGTCAATTTCATTAGCAGCATCTCGTTCTATGTAAAGGATACTGATATCATCACGTGTTTCTTTAGAGGTCGTAGCACGCCGAACATCTTGGAGCTTTTCTTAATGAACTTATTCCTGGCTCGGCGCTTGATGAGTTGACGGAAATCGTTAAAAACAGACGTAACAGGCTGCAGCATTCTAGACAACTGTCACATCAGATTTTCTCGAGTGATGAAATCCAAATAATGTAGAGGGCCATCTCGAGTAGAAAATTGAGCCAATTTATTCTACAGGCCAGTCGTGACAAACTCAGGATACACTAAAAGCAAATCGCAAACTATTTTCTGAATTTCGTTTTCTTTCATGTTATTGAGGCTCGAGAAATTCAAAAACTGAATTGATCTCTTAAAAAAAAACATTTGTTATTTCTTCTAATTCGCTGCACATCAGGTGGAAAATTTCATAATATTCAGCCCGATGTTTGTCTGCCTTCTCTTAAAAACCATCATCAGCTGTTCCACGAGGTATTTTTTTGTTCGCCGTCCGGAAAATCCGGATGTTTCCAACCCATCCCTCTCCACTTTGATTTTGATATTTCGACGTACTTGTTTTCATATCGTTAACCTCTGTCTCTTCATCGCAGTTTGAAGACAATCTTGGGCCATCAAGAGATCTATTTCTTTTTTTACAGAATGTTGACACTTGCTACGAGTTTCAATTTTACAGTATACAGGGTGATTCAGAACTTATCCGGACGAATTTAAGAAGATATGCACCCTTAAAAATAGAGTCGATACCTCGAAAAAAATATATAATAAAATCCTAACAGAACTGCCGTAAGAAAATACTGAAGTTAATATTAAACGCTACTTAACTGGACCACTAGATGAAATATTGACCTATCCCTGTACGCGCAGACTTCCTGAATCCTAGACTAATACGTATCAAGCAAGTAGCAACTAGTTCAGATCGTCAGTTTGTGATTGAAGCAAGTTGATAGTGGGTGTTTTTTGTCTTTTAGTGCTGTAAGTGAGTTTCTTTCAAGATGCCATATGTGTATAGTAACGCGTATATGGACATGAGGCAAAATTGGATACGACGTTGTCAAAAGTGCATATAGGTCGGCGGACAAAATTTCGAACAGTTATTGTAACATCAGGTATGTACAAAATTTGTAATCATTTAAAGTAAATAAAAAATTGAAAGTAAACTTCTAACTTCAAACATAAATTACGTTAGGTCAGATTCTTGTCGTTATCGATTTCTTTTATGTGAAGTGTTCGTATTTCACAACAATTCATTCAGTATCAGCTATTTTCCAATTTTTATTGCAGTGGACCAGAATGACAGTGGCGTAGAAATGAAATTTTTAAATTTTTTTAAAGTGCTTCTTTTTCATTTTTTCTTTGGACTATTATGTTTATCTGGACCCGTTGTATATCCCCTTAAATTTTTCCGGATAAGTTCTGAATCACCCTGTATATTAATTAATTTAGAATAAGCGCAGCAATTAAATTTTTGAATTACAATTAAAGAAGTGATAGAACTATCGTGAATTAATATTGACTGTCACGCTTTATCAAATTATGTTATTGAATGAATAAAATAGTTTTAAATATATTTCTTTATTCGAATGAATCTTAATACCAGCGACCCCTTGAAGCATGAAGTATAAAAGGCTCTACAAAACTCGTTTAAATAGTCTAAAAAGGTTCAAGTGACCTTTGGTTAGAGGGGCCATTGCTCACGAGGCACTAGTCAGTAAATTCTGAATGCTGATCTGTTAAATCCACCACGATTTCTCAGCATATTTAAACAAAATATAGCGGCCATATTGCCTTCTAATGAAAAATGGACACCATATTCGTATTAATGAGATCAAAATCTAGAAGCTATACTCCACACGTCATTGAATCTTAAGCTAGTCCAGTACAACACAACCGACTAATTTACTTCCACATCCATCTAGTGGAGGTTTAGAATGTCATGAAACGTCGAGATGTTCCAGAGCGAAGAAAAAGTCTGTTTTTCTCTGGAACGGTTTAAGATATTGACTTGAAATTTGGTACACGTATGACGTATTATAACGAGATCTGGAACTGGATTATATTTTGAGCTTATTCAGGTGAAGGTTAGGGGTTAAATAGGGATAAATAGAGGAAAACGAGTAAAGCACGATGGTAAGTTTGCTGCTTTAACATCGTTTTGTTTTATGTTATTAGGTTAGCTTCGTATTCCTTAATTGTCTTTCCTATTGTGATATATCCCCCCTTTCCGTGGTCTACCTGTGTAATGTCATATCAAGAAATATCCTGACAGACCCCTGGACGAGAGCGTCCTTATGAACTATCATCCTGTGTACTTAAGCTATATAGTTGGCCTGCTGTGTTAGATTAGTTAAGAGAATGAACGAATGAATAAGGTAATAAATACCTAATATGCAACTGGCTAATGGAGAAATCCAATGCAAAAAAAAATGGTAAGAGTCCAGAAAGTTGGAATTTGGCGTATGTTTGGTGGAAGTCTAGCTCTCAATTTTTAAAAATATTTCCCCCCCCCCCCTCCCCGTTAAATTAAAGGGGTTAATAAAAGGAAAATTGAGATGCTTGTTTGAAATTTGGTACACGTAAGTATGATAATGACATCTGGAAGTAGATTATATTTTGAGACGATTCAGTTGAAGGGGTGGGGGGGAAATAGGGGTATACAGGGGTAAATCTGTATGTGGAAGTAGTGATTCCTTGGGCAGCGGTTTTTTCAATAAATTTGCATTAAAAAAGGTGATGCTCAATTAGTGTACGGGATTTAAGTAAAATTAATGAAGTAATGACGTTCGTTGGAGAGTAATATTAACGAAGCATCAAACCTTCGCATACTTCACGTACATCGTCTGGGGCATGTTACTAATGCTGAGAAATATACTTCCAACAAAAGTATATTTTGATAATTCATCAATATCCAAATTTTTATTACGTACTCAACTACTCTCTTTCCTTCAGTTCAAGCAGTTCTCTCTATGTAGTAACAAAAAAATGTAGTAGGAATCACATCGGCAGAATAGCGCAGTGGACTAAAGTGTGTTAGTAGCGAGCACGCTTTGTTACACAGTCTATCTTGTGTTGGATTCGATCCCTAGCTCCGACACTGGCAATGTCGATGGGTAACGGATGTTATCTGCGTTTTCTCAAATGTGTAATCTCTTTCGAACAGCTTTGATTTTGTGTCTGGGGATGGCAGTGTGGCGTGTGTTTGTTTATTGGTAATATCACATAAAGTTCGTTTAATAAAACCCAGTATTTGATTAGGTAACAATTTGAAAAATGTGAGAAGTGAAAGTTAATGGAGGGTCTAGTATCACAACCAGGTCTCTAATAACAGAAGTATTGTTAGTGTGTGTCCTATTAATGCTGTAAATTTATTGAAGATGATCTCTGTTCTAAAATTATTTTAATCCGCCTCTAATTTGTTGTGGTGGTTACTTTCACTTTAGGGACTAAGAAGGAGGGAAAACGTAATTTTTTGTTTAAATTTGAATAGCTTCTTAGCTGAAATCAACAAAACAAAATATCAACAAACCTTTTTGAATAATTATTGCTCAACGGTTGTCATTCAAATGAATGTGTTAGACGATACTATTCACGATACAGCAACATATACATGAGACCACACATGGGAGAGGATTTATAATACTGTGTTGAATAAGAATATATTTGAATCATTCACAGGATAATTCCTTTTCCATTTGAGAAAGAACAGTGAATTTGTTATTTTTTCGTACAAAAGTTTAGTATTCTCGCACAAGCCATTAACTAAAGAGGGTCGTAGGTACATAAATTTGTATGCTAGAGACCTAGAGCTTTTCGAGTGAGCCTGATCGACCGTATTAAGTTACAGACACTTGTCTATTGCTATGATAAATTACCTTTTAAAGTCCCTCGACGACACGGGAGATGTCACAAAAACGTTTAAGTAAACTTCTTTATGAAACCGTATTATATAGTAGGAGAGATTTACAAAACAAAATAATTTCTATTTTCTATTGTCTGATATTCATGTGCCAAATAAAAAAACCACTGCCTAAGGAATCAATACTTCCACATCCAGATTTTTCATCCAAGTCACTTTAAAGGGAACATCTCGATTAGATTTGCAATCTAGTATGTGGAAATTATTGGTCATAGCATTTTAATAATATTTGGGGCAGATGTCATAAAAAATTTTGAAGCCTTGGTTTCTACCATATACATTAAAAATGAAATTTTTAGTTTACCCTACTTATTTTTCCTATTCACAACCTACCACCTCCCACCCGTTCAATGGAATCATCTCAATCAGATGTCATTACAATACATACGTGTACTAATTTTCAAGTGAATATCTCAGTTTTATGTTATCAATCCCATTAATAATAGAGAGGAGGTGGTGGGGTTTGAAAAATATTAGAAAGAAATCTGAGGCCTTGGTTTCTAGTATATACACCGAATCCCAAATCTGTACTCTTACCAGCTTGATTTACTTATTTTCCCCTATTTACTCCTATTTAACCCCCCAACTCTTCAATGCAATCATCTCAAAATATAATCTAGTTCCAGATGTCGGTATAATACATACGTCTACCATATTTCAAGTGAATATTTCAATTTTATTTTATCAGCCCCATTAATAATGGAGCAAGGGTGGTGAGGGGTTGAAAAATATTACAAAAAAATCTCGCTTTACTTAGTTTCCCCTCTTTACCTCTATTTAACCCCCAACCCTTCAACGGAAACATCTCAAAATATAATCATGTTCCAGATGTCGTTATAATACATATGTGTACCAAATTTCAAGTGAGTATCTAAATTTTATTTTATCAACTGCTTTACTAATGTAGTAGTAGTAGGTGGGGGGTTGAGAAATATTATAAATGATCTGAGACCTTGGCTTCTAGTGCATACACCGAATTTCAAGTTTCTGTACTCTTACCAGCTTGCTTTACTTATTTTGCTCTATTTACCCCTACTTAATCCCCAATCCTTCAACGGAATCATTTCAAAATATAATCTATTTCCAGATGTCGTTATAATACATACGTGTACCAAATTTCAAATGAATATCTCAATTTTATTTTATCAACCCCTTTAATAATAGAGTAGGGTGGGTGGTTAAAAACTATTATAAATAAATCAGAGGCTTTGGCTTCTAGTACATACACCGAATTTCAAGTTTCTGTACTCTTACCAACATGCTTTACTTAGATTCCCCCATTTACCCCTAAATAACCCACAACCCTTCAACGGAATTATCTCAAAATATAATCTAGTTCCAGATGTCGTTATGATGCACACGTGTACCAAATTTCAAGTGAATATATCAATTTTAATTTATCAACCCCTCTAATAATTTAGTAGGGGTAGTGGGGGGTTGAAAAACATTATGAAAATAATTTGAGGCTTTGGCTTCTAGTACATACACTGAATTTCAAGTTACTGTACTCTTACCAAGTTGCTTTACTTATTTTCCCCTATTTACACCTATTTATATTCTCAGAATAATTCCAAAATATAATCTAGTTCCTGATGTCATTATAATATATGCATGTATCAAATTTCAAGTGAATATCTCAATTTTATTTTATCAGTCCCTTTAATAATGGAGTGGAGGTGGTGGGGGATGGAAAATATTATTAAAAAAAATTGAGGTTTTGACTTCTAGTACATATATAACAAATTTCAAGTTTATGTACTCTTACCAGCTTGTTTTACTTATTTCCCCCTATTTACTCCCCAACCCTTCACCGGATATGTTCAAAACACCATCTAGTTCCAGATCTCGGTACAATATATACGTGTAAAAAATTTCAAGTCAATATCTTAAACAGTTCCGGAGAAAACGTGTGGACAAAAAAAAGGAAGAAAGAGTTACAGACCGACAGACAGACAGACAGACAGACAGACCGATAGACAGACAGAAATTTTTTTCGCTCAAATTTAAAATTTCGAGGTTTCATGACATTCTGAACCTATTTTAAGAAGATGGCCGAAGTAAAATGATACGACATTTTTCATAAATAGGATAACTTTAGGAAATTTTACCTACTGAATTATTTTTAGTATTCCGTACAAATATTGGTAAAATGGAACATTTCTCAGTGGTAGTGTCTCAGAAGTAATGCATAAAAATCGCTGTCCCCTTTACCTTTAGACAAAAATCATGAATATTGAGAATAAGGCGTAGACTAAATGAAAATTATCATGATTACATTACCTTAGATATAAATTTTTGGTATACTTATAAGAATAAAGTTTGACGACAAACCTTGTTTTGCGGTTTAGCACCATGTGCTTGAAACACATGAACTAAATTTCACCTCAATATCTTGAATAAGTAATCGTGCGTACAAAAAAGGACAGACCGACCGACCGACCGACATATAGAGAGATCGACAGATTTTTTTCCTCTTAAATTTAAAATCTTGATATTCCTGACATTCTAAAATCATTTCAAACAAAAGAAAATTCGAACTTTTTTTTTACTATACTTTCCTCTCCATTACCGGGATGCGGAAGTAATTAAGTCTAGAATAGATATAGTAACATTTCCACAATTTTACAATGACAATACATTAAAATAACGTATACAGTAGTAATTGTTAATCGATGATAAACATGTTTAGCATAATATTACAAGTAGATATTCGCTGAGTTTTCTTTAGACCACTGATGTTATTGAATTCACTGTGATTACATTTATCTAGAAGAACAGATTAAGGATAAAGGGAAATGTTTATTATAAGTCACAAAATGTTACTCCCGCGTACTCTCAATTTTCTTGTCTTTAATCGATTTTACTAAAAAAGTGATTAAGCATTCACTCATTTTTTAGAGATTTTCAAAATCCTTTTGTTTGTGGCCCCATGATGTACATAGCAGGGTCAAATACCGACGTGAAGAAATTGGAATTCGTTGTTGAATGTCAGACACCTCTTACTTAAGGTGTCAAGACTTGAGGTAGGAAATATGCTATAAGAGTAGATCATCGTTGGTCTCTTATTTGGGATACCTTGAACGCTTTCGGCTACATAATGGATAGGTTGGGATTCAATTAATTACCTTAACTGCAGAGGTTGAATAATTCAACTTAATCAACTAATATTAATTCTCATCAAGCAAGAGTAACAATACATTTCTTTCCAACACAGTCTCCCGATTTGTCTTCGATTGAATATATTTGGCATCTAATTAATAGAATAATGATTATTTCAATAATTTTGATTTCGTATCCAAATAATTGTGTTTAAATACTATAAGACAACGTTGATCATCACTAATAGCAAGCTTAAGACAACGAATGACATAATTACAGCAGATATTCATAATAACATTTTTCTACACTGATTGAGTTCGTCACTCACTTATTACTAAATAACTTTTCCATCTCGTACCTGAAAGTGTGGAATATTAACATCATATTGGGAGTCAACTTTAATGAAAATTCACTAAAATCGTTCGACCAAATCATAATGTTATGTGCTTTATTCAAACTAGTATACATCAGGTAACAAATTCTGCTTTATACGTTTCTTGGTTTACTCATTTTATTCAAATTTCTAGTAAAAATATTCTTCTCTCAAGTAATTACTTTTTCAAACAGAGATAGGAATAGAATTTTAGTAATATAGGAAATATACAAATATACACATGGATTTTTATTAACGTCAATGCAGATAGGAGAATAAAAAATACAAAAACAAGTCCCAATGTTGCTGATTTCAATAGCTACTATGAGGAAATTCTGATTAAATCTGAAATATGCAAACAGGATTATGAAATGTTATTGACGTCAATGCGTACTGAAAATTAAAAAAAATATAAATATCTCGAATGTTGTTGACTTTAGTAGCTACAATAATGTAAAATTATTAAATAACTGCCAGACATAGTAGCAAATGATATATGTCAATTTCAAATAATCTTTAATTTCTATATAAATTGTTAGCAGTATGACACAACTTTATCGGGTGATTTATTCGATTTAAGAAAGAAAAATTTATTACACAGTAACGTCGAAAATTGAACCTTTCATCACTTCAGTTTCTATTAAATATTTAAAACACCTTGTATGTTCTTTCAAAAATTATTTTTTTAAATATTACCATTTCTTTCTAATTGAGGCAATTAACATTAAATCAATATCAGTGCCAAAAAAACATTATTTATTTATTTATTTATTTCATTAGCCCTCATTTATAAAGATATTTTGCATGATTATTGTTAATACAAACTAAAGTTACAGAATATGTATAAAAAAGACAATTGTAATACACTATAGTATATAGATTAGCGTTTGACAAATATCACACAAAATACAGTATTACACTAAATAAGTAATTTTACCGTAATGAAACCCCAAAAAAAACGAAATATAGAATAAGAGAAAAATTATAACCTAAGTACTTTATACAACGACTTTGAATTCGTCCAATGAATATATCGTATTGATTGCAAGAATTTTTTTAAGGTGGCCATTTACAAGAGAGAAACATAGAATTCATTATTTTTGGCCATAAGCTTTTATCATGGTACGTATACTTCAAAAAATATAAAAGACGACCTAAGTTAGAACCATAAAAGAATATTGTCATGAATTTTCACTCAATAATTTCAGTGGTTTGCAAAACTAAATTTAAAGATTATGCTAATCTTTTTATTTCATAGTTTTAAATCTAACTATTTTGGAAGCGATTGGAATTACTGCATGAAAATTCATAGTAATTGTCTTGTTATGGATCTACTTAGGTAGTTTTATAGCTTCTTTTAAATATACGTGCGAAGAAAAAAGATATGACCAAAAATAATAAATATTTCCCTATCGGATGTCTCTCTCTTGGAAATGGCCAACTTAAGACTATTTTTAAATTGTTTAATCGAAGTTGCATTTTTTATATCCTTAGGAAGCATATTGTAATAGTGAATGCCAGCGTATCTTGGCGGTCTTTCGAAAAAAATATGCGCGTGTTTTTATTATTGTGGTGTTTTTTTGCTAGGTTTTATTCGGTGTTAAAATATTGCCCAAGTTGTTCTTGTGTGGGCTAACCTACGAGCGACGTGGTTAGCGTCACTGGTTTAATCTGACTAGCACACTGAAGATACGGAGAGCAGAAGGGCAGTGAGTTCAAAGCTTGGGTGCCATGATAAAGATAAAGATAAAGATAAACAAAAGACAGATATTACATATATACAATCGACTATATTACAAAATATTATATTACAAAAAGGAATGAACTATCACATCATCAGCAATACTGTATAGCAAAATACCAAACAGAAATATGTAGCAAAGAAACTATGTTACAAGATACACTATATTACAATTTGCTCAACAGCAAGGTAAATTTGAGGCTTTTATGAGAACCAAAAATATGTTACAAAAGGTACGCCTCGTAACTTTACCTCAATACTAAGAATAATATATTACAATATAAGGCCTGGGGCTTTACCATTACCTAACCTCGAGGTAGACTCGAGAATTTTACGAGAGACAAAATGACTACATTACAAAAAAAAAACGTCTCGTAACGGTATCTCAATACTCATAAAACATATATTACAACGAAATGCCCCATGGCTTTACCATTACCTAACTTCAAAGTAAACTTGAGACTATTACGAGAGACAAAATAACTATATTACAAAATATGTCTCGTAAATTAGCTCAAAATTCATCGACTCTATATACACTCGTTTCAACAAAATGCACCACGACTATTACGATATATAACCAAACAAAAGTGCATATACAATACAACGATGAAATATTTACAACAACGAATCAAGATAAAAGGTAACTGTGAATTAATATATTACAACGAATTAAAAAAACAAAATCTTACAAAAGACGCTTGAATCTAAGATTAAACTTAAGATTAAAACTTAAGATACTACTAACTACTATAAGTGAAAATAATCCCTCTTATATGAGGTAATAATCAAAAGTACTTATCTTTTGTTTTAAAATTCTGATGAGAGAAATTCGTAAGTGCGCTCCTGTTCTGGGATGAATACAGATTTAAATGTTATGTAACTACATAATGTTTGATATTTGAGACTTCCATTTTGCTGACTTGGAATGATTTGCGTGTCATCGCCTTAATTCCATTTTGAGGTTATGAAATCGTAGAAACGTGCTACGCACAAACTAGTTTGTCACCAAGACAAAATTAAGTAAATCTCTTCGCCCAGTAGGTATTCGTATATACAAAACGATAATGCAAAACGTAGTATGAAAATCTTGACTCCACATGAATATTATTTGCTTAGTAGTAACATCTTAAAGATGCGTCGCGAGTCGTATCGAAAAATTCCGTAATAAAGAGAAACGTATTATTGTAGAGTTTAATTACTAATTATTAAGAAAAGCTGAACATAAGTAATTTTTCATGAAGCAAAAGTGTAACATTGAGATCACTTCGACGTTAAAAGGAAATTTGTTATTTTATAGAAAAAAACCTAAAACAATATTTTTAAACGTTAGATGGAATTTAACGATATATAATTATTTAACTATTACCTTATACGTCTATAAGGTTCCTCCATCTTAATATCCCCTTTAGGGTCTAACAAAATTTCAATTACGTCCATCTCAAAGGACGGCTCGAGTGAAAGAGAAGGAATTTAGTCTAGGGCGGCGTATTGTTCGATATGTCCCGGACCGGCAGTCACGTGACTCCACCCAAAAACTAGTTCTCTTTTATTAAGGAAATATTAAATTAAATAAAGGATCTGCATTGGTGTTGATAGTTCTACGTTTCATGTGACTAACCGACTTTATTATAAATACTCAACTCAACTTCATTTTTCAGTTAGTTTGATTTATTTATTTTATTTAATTTGAATGTCATCGAGCGTGCGCCGTTTAATATGCTGATGCGTACGCATAAGCTACTGCCATTTTCAAATTTGCCTAGGAATAGTTTGTTATAGTACCAGAGAATAGGAGAATAAAATGTTTGATTATTAAAATTTTTCTAATGAATGTTAGAAAATGTAACGAAGGGTGCTTTTGCGCATTCCGCACGTTACAGTATCGGGTAACATTTTCTTTCTCTAGTATAATATTTGTGATTATCTTCCTGTTTTTAAACGGCGTATCTGTTTTTATAGACGAAGGTCAGCAACTTCAAAACATATTTGGAAGATATCGTTAATATTTTATTTTGTTTAAATGCGTCTCTACAGGTTTGTCTGTAGGGTATATTTATACCATTATCATTATTCTCTTTTGTTGTATAAGAATTCCATTACATGTTGACGATTGTCTCCAAGCCATAATATTATAGCTAATAATTGGGTAGACTGGGGCTTAATATACAGTTATTAATATTTCTTTGTGTAGACTATTTTTTAAAGTTAGCAAAGTACGATTTATTTAATGTTTCTCATATTTTGCCTATGTTTGCTGTCCAGCCTAGATGCTTATCTATAACAACTTATATAGAAAACTCATGCTATTTGTGAAGTGTATCTAGTGGAGTGTTTGAATTCCCAGAAATACTCAGCAAAACAATTAATTGTGTCCAAAAGATGATAATACATTTAGTAACAAATACATTTAGGATCCTTAAAATCAATAATAATTTTTCTAACTAAACCATAAAATCTAGAGTTCCATTAGGGGATCTATATTAACAATTGACGTTTATAATACTATTGTAAACCAAACCACAACAGATGCCACTTCAAAGATTTGTTCAGCAAGATGAAATTTAGTGTTGTCCTTCTCTCTAACTGGTAGTGGTTTACCACTCGCTCTTATATTTTCTCAATAATAACATCCAATCTGTCAACTTTGAATGTCTTAGTTTCCTTAGTAGAGGATCACGTTTCTGTGAAACATATTATTTGAGGATAATTTAAGGTAAATAAAAATACATTCACGATATCCCCTAATGCTACGTACGTTCTGGATTATTCGTAGGGGTGTTCACTAACGCTCACGTGCACTTAGGCCTCAAAGGTGGGTCAGTTGTATTACCCCTGCAGGTGGCGGCATATTCATCAGCCACTAATTTCTTAAGTCAACTAACATTGGTGATGTACTTGCTGAGAGGGCCTGGCGGGGTGTTAATTACACCGCCCATACTGGGTTAGAAGTCTCCCAGTAAACACCATTTTTTCTTGAGAGAGCAGTGCAGTGATACAACACTCAGCTCGGCAGTTTTGTGTGCTAGATTACAACCTATACACTTGGGGTTATTTATGACTCCCAGTGTATGAAGGTGTTTGTTAAGTCTCTAAAGTCTTGTTAGTAAACCATCATAAGTACGCAGATTATCCCTGGTCATCTAAAAATACTGTTAGTAGTTCGAAACTGATTGGGGTCAAAGTCATTCTGTTGTCTGCAGCTGCATAGATCATTCCAATAGTCCGTGTAGAGTTTGAGTACGTAGTTGTTTATCAGAGAACAGTCGACTGAATCCGAGAGTGCTATTGTGGTTCAGGACCATACAGGGAGTTTTCAACCCCTTGCGGGCTAGGAAATCTGCCCCTTTGTTACTCTGAAGTCCATGGAGTCTTTTCACCCTGCAGAGCTGGACACCGTTATTTTGTGCGAGTGCGTTTAGGGACTTCCCACAGTCCAGAGTCTGTCCAATCATTGTTTAGGGAAAGCAAAGTCGCTCTGCTGTCTATAGATATTCAACTGTTTTACCACTAACATCTGCGTTAGTAGTGTATGCTACCAACTACATAATGGCCACTAATTCTGCCTGGAATACAGTTCAAATTGTTTGTATGAAAATCTTCCATTTCTTTTTGCAATTATTTCTTGTGTCACATAGCATATAACATATCTTCTTTATTTTGTAACATGTAACATATGGAGCAGTGTGTTGGCCGAAGCATAACAAAAACGATTAGGCAAATTCAACAATTAAAGGATACATTATTGATACATCTAATAAAATTGAATAATTGTGTACGATATCTGCAAACAGATTATTGATCATAGGGGTAGATAGGAGTAATATTCTTATCTGAGCCGGAGGATATTGTTGTTAACGTTAATATATATTAATAATAATAATAATAATAATAATAATAATAATTTATTTCTCTATTAAAAGTATAGTGTTTACAAAAGAATAAATAGTACACAAGAAATACAGAGCAAGTCAATATGTATATATGTATATCAGTATACGACACTACAAGAACCTACGCATAAACGAACTAACAGATTTTATACAAAAAATTCATTCACAGAATAACAGTTTCTATATATAAGATACTCTTTTAATCTTTTTTTAAAAATATGTATATTGCCTGAGGAAGTTATGCCATTGCTTAAAAGATTATACAGTTTGCAGCCATTGTAGAAAAAATTTTTTTGGTACATACTTGTTCGATGAGAATTGGGTTGAAGAATGTCTTTATGCCTAGTATCATATTCATGGTTTAGATTATTTACAGAAAATAATGATTTGTTACTGTAGATGAAAGAACATACCTCGAAAATGTATGTACTAGCAACTGAGAGAATGCGTAATTGTTTAAAGGCATCTCTGCAAGAATCGCGGTAATTTAATTTTGCTATAATTCGAACAGCATATTTCTGCAAGACGAATACACGATGAACATGACTGCTGTTGCCCCAATTGATTATACCATATCTCATGTGGGAGTGAAAGTTCGCATAGTATAATGTTAAAAGGACATCACGACTACAGTGATTCGCTAGAAAGCGCAGACCATAACAACTGCTTGTCAATTTTTTAGTTAAAACATCTATATGACAAGCCCATTGCAAATTATTGTCAAAGTGCACTCCGAGAATTTTCGTTGAAGCAGACAGAACAATGTCTGGATTATTGTGACTAGCAAAGCCGTTCACAAAGGCCGTTGTAGTTTTTTTAATAGAAAATGGTAAATATGTAGTTTTGTTTTTGTTTAAATAGACACAGTTTTTTTCAGCCCATGTGATGATCCTATGATATGTTTCCTCAGTGAGGATTCTCAGGGATTCTACGTCCCGCTCAGTAAGCAATAAATTGTTATCGTCTGCGTAGGTGACAAGGTATATGCCTGGAGTATTCTTAAAAAAAAAGGCCAAGTCGTTGGCAAAAATTAAAAATAGCAGAGGTCCCAAAATTGATCCTTGAGGTACACCTTTATCGACGTTATATTTATTGCTAGAGGCATCGTTGAGTTTAACAATTTGATTCCGATTTTCCAGATAAGATGTAAAGAATTTCAGAGGTATACCTCGAATTCCGTATCTGCTTAATTTTTCGAGTAATAGTTCGTGATCCACGCAATCAAAAGCACGAGGAAAGTCTATAAACAGGCCAAGGGTAGACTGTTTATTGTCCAAGGCGTTGACGATTCGTTCATGAAAAGCGCATAATGCGGTTTCAGTACTCTTAGACTTGGTAAAACCATGCTGTGTCGGCGATAAAATATTATTTTGATTTAGAAATCCGGTAAGTTGTTCTTTCACGCTAAGTTCGAATAATTTTGAAAAGCTTGGTAGTAAACTAATGGCCCTATAGTTTTCGTAGTCATTGGGATCTCCCTTCTTATAGAGGGGCAGCACAATAGCCAATTTAAATTGTCTGGGAAAAATCCCAGTCAGAAATGACAAGTTTATGATGTGCGTCAATGGACTAGTAAAAGAGAATTTACATTTCTTAATTAAATTATTGGATATCTCGTCATATCCTTACGCGTTAGAGCTTTTCAGGTTATTAATTAGTGTTAGAACATCTGTTTCTGTTACTGGTGAGAGGAAAAACGACCGGTGACAAACTGGTATATTGGATCTAAGAAAATCAAAATATTTTGATATTTATTAATTGTTTGGAAATTGGTGAAATGTTCGTTGAAATTATTTGCCGCTTCCTCATCTGAAATTAAAGATTCGTTCTGAACAATATGAATATTTTTTTGTTGTCTTTCTTTACCTTGAATTCTCGAAATGACACTCCACATAGCCTTCATTTTGTTATTGGCTTCCCTAATCTCACTGGCGTGATATTCTTTTTTTGCTCTTTCTAGTTTCTTTTTATAAATATTATTTGCTTTGCGATTTAAGTCCTTATATTCAGGATGTGTTTTGGCAAGATCATTATAAAAACGAATCCGATTTTTCATTTGAAGTAGCTCATCTGATATCCATTCGTTGCCATCATATTTATGCTTGTTGAAGTATCGTCTTACCGGGAAACACTGTTCGAAATTATACTGAACTCTATATTATAATTAAAATATTGAGACTTTATATGTGTAAAGACTAAGCTTTTTTGTAGACATGTATGTTTCAAAAGACTTTAACATGGTAGAGTAAATATGTGAATAAAATATTTGTGTGTGTACACAGCTTCAATATATATAGATCCATCTGTTTTATTTTTAAAACCTCCTAAGATAAAATTATAATGTGAGCGTTTTCTGGCACTTAATTGAAGAGGGCACTTAGATTTTTTGTTGATGTTATTTTATATACACTTTAAATAAACCTCTTAGGTTTATTCAATTGCAGGACTAGCTAGAGGTATTTGCAATATCGAGTTGACAATCTGTGTCTAGACATGAACTATTTTACCTGTATAATAGTTGGAAAGTTCAGCTAGATACCTCGAATAACTAATAGTATTAACGTTAATGAATTTCTTGAAGAGTATTTCGAAGTAGTAAGCAATATATCTGAGTGAATAACTTTGTACCTACCTAAGTAAATAACAGAACTGCCTCCAGTTTATAAAATTTGTATTCTGCAATGGGTACGTTGTATGCAACCGCTGAGAATAATCACTCAATATGATTATATTACTTTTTGATTATAATAAACTACTGTGAGCTTGTTATTGAACCTAGTAAAACGATCCATTTGAAAAACTATCCAAATGACCTTAAAAGTAAATTCAGACAAAAATCCCATGAACAAAATTATATTTGAACCATTAAAAAGACTTATAACCACCATCATATTATATCGAAATCTGCGCAAAAAATCATTTCACTAAAAATGACCAAAATATTGACTTTTCATCTCGAGGACGACGGTTAGTCGCCTTTGGGCTCCTTCGTTCGAATTTTGAAAAGTATTCAAACAATTGACTTAGAAAAAATTTCAAGTTGCACGGAGCGAAAAACCGCTCCGCACGACGAACTTTACGAAAGTACAACGAATCTGACTTTTCGAAAGTACCATGAATTTGTTTTTTCGAAAGTACAACGAATAAAATCGCACAAGGCGGAAAACTGAACCGTCCAACAAATTTTTTGAAAGTACAACGAATTTAATTTTTTGAAAATGTAAAAAATTTAGTTTTTCGAAAGTACAATAAAGAGACTTGCACAAAGCAGAAAACCGCTCCTCGAGATGAATTTTTCGAAAGTACCTATTTGATTTTTCGAAAGTACCATGAATTTAGTGGTTCACAGGGCGAAATCCTCAGTCAGGATGTAGCGAGTAGCTATTTTAAACGTCAAAATTTAGGAAAAAATCAATGGGATGGTTTTTAGGATAAAAACCAAAATCCCCATTTAATTATTCTCGAAGTGGGAGAGCATAATCGTTATCCAAACAACTAGAACGTACAAAAAATTAGTCAAGAAATTCAAAGTCGGAGGCTAGATTCCGACGAACCCAAATTACTTTTTATCCCAGCTCAGGTGGACAGCGCCATAGTAGTCGCTCGAAGACCAGTCGACGGAAAAAAAGCATATTTGGGTTCCATGCCGTTAGTACGTTTATAAAAGCAGGAAAATTCTCGAGGGGAAAAAATGTGAGTTTAAAAGACGCAAAGTAACTAGAATATAACAAAAATTAAATGTCGGCAACACAGAGCTAATGGAGTGAGTGCATTCCCTAGCCATTACCAGCACTAATTAAAAAAAAAAAAGAAACCAGGAAAACCATCGAACTCATATAGATAGCCTCTTTAGGCATCCTGACAATCATTTCGATAATTTCAGTGCAAAATTGAAAGTGAATAATACTCAAAAAGTTCCGCATACATTTTACGGTCATTACTAATTGGGAGTCTGAATCTTTTTGTACAGTCGATTGTCATAGTTCTCTCGACGCTGGTTGAGTTACACTCCTACGGGAGGTAACAGCTTGCCGAGTGGTGGCGCTCTTTGATGTTTGCCTTATATAAACAATAGTTAAGTATTGAATATTTATATTTTTTACATTTTATGAATTATTTTAATAAATGAGAATATATTTTGAATTCGATTTCTTATTGATCCATTAATTATAAGATTTGTGACCGACGTGCGATTCTGTGGCGTGAGTCGGACAACTACTTACCGCGGGTCACTTTTGATCCCGCCACGTTTGTGTACTTGTCCAAATACTCATAGAATCCATCGACAGTCTTAATTATTAAGAGGAGTTTCTAAGAAAGTGCTAATTATAAGATATATTCATTAGAAGTGAACCGCCCGACATAAGATTTCGACAGAGAGAGCAGACTATAGTAATCATAGTAAATATAATTTTGTCTATTTTCGTCTTGGGGAGTCAGAAGGGTAACTTGAATCCCCCTTGTGAGTAGACTTGATAAGTATCGTAGCGGCGACACGGCTCCGGACTAAATTATATAAAATTCTTGTCGTGTCCATCAGATCATACGATACTAGGTACATTTACAAGCTCATCAAACGATATAAAGCAATAAATGTCTCTACAATTGAGGCTATGTCGCAGAAAATCTTGTAATCGTAGATGTTATTATTATCTCTTTATTCTGCATTTTTGAAAAAAAAACACAATCGATAACTGGGAGAAGAACAAATATCTAAGAATCTCGGCTAAGAATGAAAGAGAGTGAGCTTGAGTTTCACGGCTGACTAAACTCATGAATTTGTCCGCAGACCGAAACATTCAAAACACCTGATGGTTAGCATATTTTCAGAGTTATCGTTTAAGGAGCAAACATTTTCTGAGACGATTATCCTAATATATTGTTATTGTCATGCATACTACATATGCATGCAAAATTTCAAAATCAATTCAATTGAAAGTGGCTCAGAATTGGTTTACAAGATTTGAACTAAACTTAGTCCTGACCGACAAACATGTAAAATTGAATAAATACTGTTGAAATGTCGTAATTTCAAATATATTTGTTACAATCTACTTTATTACGATAAGCGTATCCTGTAATGTTAGCCGTTAGATTGCATGATGAGGTAAGCTAATTGTTTAGTACTGAATGTAGTGAGGATTATAAATGACTATAAAACAATAATGTGGTCGTTACACACTCCCCGGTTTATATCTTTCTACGCAGCAGTAAACATTTTACGCATCATTTTATTGGTTATATATCGCTTTTATTTTTTAGTATAGCTCTAAATATTTTTTTCAAACGTCTGCTTTTCACTTCACTGGAAAATTGAAGGATAATGTCAGTGCGTCAGTGGTTCCTTGTATGGTAACAGAATTCAGTTAGTTCAGCAGTTTCATTTTGCTGCTCCGTTTTACTACAAATTTGTTTATTAGAGGATTGCCAGTTTGGCATATTTTCAGGATTTTATTAAATAAAATGAATATGATATTCCAAATATGCCAAATCATCCATAAAGCATCAATTAACCTTTATAATAAAGTAAGAGAGAAATGTATAGCAGCTTCAGTTTCTGTTATATGATCATACACATTAATTATTACTTTTATTATACAGTGTGAACCTAAAGAAACGCACAGAATTCATATCTTTGGTAAGTGTCACTTGTCAAAAAATCCTCGAATAGGTCGATTTTAGTTTTGTAAATGCTACATTTTGTCATTATCCCAAAATTTATGACGTTATTGATTTTTGAGTTTTAAGTTTTTGGTGGTATATTCCTTTAACTTTCTGGTGATATAAAAAAATGTTATTACCTGAGCCACTCTTTTGGAAAAATTACATTTTATGTAGAAATAGCTTACCTTTCGTAAATTCACGAGTAATGTTCCACTTTCTTATGGACAGATAAATCTTGCTGCCTACATTTTTGTTTTAACTAGCATGAAAACATTTGACATAAAAACAAAACAAAGAAAATAATAAAAAAACAATCACATTAATAACAGAGAGTTACAGGCCTTCTTGTGTAAAGTATCGATAATTTTTTCATTCCTAGCACGTGTGGAACCTCAGTTTTGTGACACTTCTGAGACAATGTAAAACTAGTGAATGCATTGCCACGTTTAAGCGAAAGAGAACGCGTAGAACTTTTGATGATGGTTGGATATGGTGATAGGGAAGCATGTGATGATTTCAATGTCAAGTATCCCGAAAAGCAAATTTCTAGATCCACTGAAAGTAGGTTGGTGGCTAGATATGATGAATCTGTCACTGTAGCTGACCTCCCTCGATCTGGTCGCCCTAGCACAAGCAACGAAACCAAATTAAATATTCTTCTAGAAAGTGAGGAAAACCACCATCTTTCGACAAGGCAGCTGACTTTAAATCATAACGTGAGTCAAACTTCTATGGTACGTCTATGGAAAAAAGAAAAATATCATCCATACAAAGTGCAATTAATCCACGAATTGAATGAGGACGATCCAGATCAGCGCTTACAGTTTTGTGAACAGTTGATGACCTTGTGCGATAAAAACCCAAATTTTTTAAAGTACATTGTTTCTTCTGATGAAGCTACATTTTCTTTAAAGGGGACTGTACATCGGCTTAATTGTAGGTATTGATCAGGCGAAATCCTCATTGGACTCAAGATACACATCGACGAGGCAAAGTAAACGTGTGGGCAGGTATGATTGGATCGTATATTGGGACCGCTTTTTTGAAGTAAATCTTACGGCCGCAAGATATTTACAGTTTTTGCGAGTTAAGTTAGTACCAGACTTAGCAGTTATGTTTCAGAACAATGCAGATGAAGACATTCCTGGTGAAAATGTCTGGTTTCAGCAAGACGGGGCCCCACCTCATTTTGGGATAGCAGTGCCTCAGTTTTTAGATAACACTTTTACTGGAACGTGGATAGGTCATCGAGGTCTGATTGAGTGGCCCCTGCGTTCACCGGATTTCCTTAGACTTTTTTCTTTGGGGTTACTTAAAGTCAAAGGTGTATTTTAACAGACCGGGTACCATAGAAGAATTGAAAGGCAAAATTGGCTTGGAGATGAGACGAATTGCCCATGAGATGATTCAGAACAGCGTGCAAAGTGTCTACACCCATCTTGGTCAATGCCAAATGGTTGGAGGGTCGCAATTTGAGTAATGGATATGATGTTTTTCTCACAATTACTTATGTAAGGTATCAATCAATGAACATATTTTTTTTCAAAAGAATGGCTTAAGTAATATCAATTTTTTTCATATCACCAGAAAGCTAAAGGAATATACCACCAAAAACAGTAAACAAAAATGTCTATTTCCATAAAAAATAAAAATGATGACGTCATAACTGGAAAACCAATGACGTCATAAATTTTGGTATAGCGACAAAATGTAGCATTTACAAGACTAAAATTGACTTGTTCGAGGATTTTTTTGACAAATGACACATACCAAAGATATGAATTTTATCCCTTTCTTTAAGTTCACACTGTATGAAACTTGAAGAGTAAGCTAGCGTTGGCTGAAGAACACTATTGTTTTTAAAAATATCGATCAGTTGATGAAAACAAAAATATACACAGTATACTGACGAACGTTTCACTAATTAAACTGGCATTATTGTAGAGTAATTAAATTAAAAACATACAAAATTTCCTAAATGCACGAAGAGCATCCTTAAAATGTTGAACATTTATATAAAAACTTATAAACCCGTGAAGGGTGTTATATCTCACCCAGATTTCTCAGCCGTATGTAAGTATGGTATTGTCATAGTTCTATTAGTCTCCCTCAACATCAGACAAATTATTACTGGGCACCCACAACTTGGCAATATTCAAATGCAATTGTCAGTCTCTAACTGCATTAGAATAAACATGTTACATACTGAAAATTTCAATTGCATTGCGTCTGCATCTGCACCCGGATATTTACGTAGATATAATAAATATTTGTGTCTCTAATATCATATACTTAGTTAGTTTTAGTTAAAATAATTCTTTTTAGACCGATATACCGAGATACTGACCTCAAAAAGTTTAGTTCCATTGCCTATAAATAAAAATAAATAATTAGTACCATTTCCGCGATTTTTTAATTAAGTAAAGTCACCAGTATTTTATACTGGGTTACTTGATCAGTGGATCTGGATAAAAATGTTTTTAACTTAGTTGTGGTACTGTTAATTTGGGTTACCATACAAACTTGTTTGTTAGCTATCAGCTGCCAGAGCGAGCGAAGCGAAGCAAGCGGGCTACTAATGCTCATTTTCTGCCCTTGTGACACAATATCGATTGATATTCTGAATTTATGTGTAAATAAGAATTTAGAGGGCCCATGCTAGCTCCCTCTTGTTCCTAAAACTCTTCTCTGAATTTCTTTAATTATATATAAATTATATTATATTATATATTAATTATATTATATTATATAATAAAATATATTAAATTATATCAAGTAATGAAGATTTACGAGAAGTGGGCAATAAACAGGCTTCTTGACAAGGGTGTTTGTTATACTTAGGGGAACAGAAGACCCCGAACACAATACCTGCTTCATTTGCGTTCTACGGCTCGAAAACGAAACATGCGTTATGTGTTAAATTTGTGCAGTGAATATTTAGGGTTTTTCGAACAGTGAATTTTTTTGTCTTTAATAGAATGAATCGGCAATGTCTGATACAGAACAAGGTAAGAACTTTATTATTAGTTGATTTGTTTGCCATTTGATACCTAAGTTATAGCTTTTTATAGATCTTGATGAAAATGAAACTTTACGTTTCTGTTACGCTTTACGTCCCCAAGCTTCCGCATTGTAGTTTCTTTATGATATTGAATGCAGTATTCATTACATGTCCTGTGAATTGCAACTGCCTGTATTTGCCACGTTTTGAGTTAAGGCATTTTGAATACGTCGATACAGGTGACAAATATTAATTTTCAAATATAATAATTATTATTGATACTGCAATTTTATTCAGTTTGTTGTAAAAATTAAAAAAAAAAATCACTACTTCAAAGTGAAATTTGCTTTAAATGCACATCTCTAATGTATACCATTCTATACTTTTCAACCCCTATATTAGATAAGTAAGCAGGTGAAATTGACAAACAATATAATGCCTCCTTTTTGCGTTTCTTTTAGATCCAAGCGTCCATCTTATAAACCCAAGTGACTTAATTTATTCAAGATTTGGAGAGAAAATCTGAAAATTCCAAAGAGAAATATCAATAAAGAATTGTGACCATTCAGGATTTGTTGCTTATACTTTTTTGGTTTCATCGGATCCTTTTATTAATATAGAAATGGAAATCTCAGCTTATTGTGAATAGTCACATACATCTCAAAAAGTAGTTCAAGTGAACTACAGAGTGACTATTAATCAACGATTAAATTTATTTTTAATATTGTAATCCTTTGATTTTATCCATTATTAAAAGTTCTTTTTTTTGAGGTGAAATTCTATAGTGTCCTAAGTTTCCATTTTATCAATGAATTTCGATTTGAATAACCTGAAACCAAGCCCTATTTATCAGTGAAAGCTTATTACAGTTTTTCCTTTCTATTTGGAGGTAATATTCTATTCGAATCCTAAATTTCACAATTTCATAAAATTATTTCAATTTCCACCCCCTAAAACCCACCACTCACTCCCATTTATCGATGGATTTTTAAAATTATTTATCCTATAATTGCCAGCTGATATTGGGACGTTTCCATGAGTTTCAGAATTGTGGCCAAAATTTTTTAAATCTGGACCCTTTGTAGCTATGGAAAAGAGACGGCGATTCTATTTGTCATTAATTACGGATGGTATTACATGCCGGCCTCCGCGCACAAAATCTTCATACAATGAGCTGAAATTGTTGAGTCTGCGATGTTATCAATCGCTCAACTTTCAGTAGAAGCTCGGGAGCCAAGGAATAAAGACCTTAAATAATACAGGCAAAGCCACCCTAGAAAATCATCTAGACAACTAACCAACGAAGATCCTCTCCATTGCCTGTTAATTTCGTCCCACTCGATCATCACAGGACAGGAAAATTGCCCCGAGAGAGGTCACCAGCATTACCTTCCGAAGATTTAAGTCTACTAGTAACGTTTAAAAGAGAATTATTTATTATTTGTTTGCTTAGAGTAATGAAACATATTCTTTATAGGATTTTGCAAACAGCGGAAAGAAAAACTATCCATGAGAACTAAAAGAAAAACTGTTTGTAAAAATGTTAATGAAATCTTTCAATTGGTAATTCTATATGTAGATTTTTTTCTATGTGACCTCACCCCTACGAAATCTAAATTCCTTAGATATGGATATATCATAAAATATCCCATCCCAAGTAACAATTTAAATGCTTTTTAGATTTATTTAGGTTTTATAATGACCATCTCATAAACCACTGATTTATGCCAGAGTTATTAAATGTCAAATGCACTTAAGGATAGTTTTAAAAAGGCATTCAAGAACTTATATTAAAACTAAATTATCTTTTAGTCTTTATTGGCTTATGACTGACTTATCAAAGTATTTGTCAAGCCTTTAATAAAACTGTATAGCTATTAAGTTCAAGTTAGGAGGATCAACCTTTTTAGAGATTAAGTAAACGCTGTGGTTTTATCATTGCTTTATGAAATTAATTTGAAATGGTTGTTAATGCTGGACAATAAATCGAATATGCTTTGAAATAACTAAGTTTAAGGTCGAACCTTCATAAAACCAACTGCTTGGTAGAGTTTTAATGAAGCAAACAAACATCTGTAATAAATCATTATTAAACATAAAAGAATTTGATTTACCGTTGTCTAGACTATAATGTTTTAAAATAGGTAGTTTTAAAACTGTGATAAGATATATACATATTCGTCGGCCTTATGTGAAATTTAGTGGACAAATAACAAATAGCGTATCGGCAAATCCATTTCTAGGTTTTAAAGCGGTTGTGTCATGTGCTCAAATGGTTTAAAATTGGTTTTAAGATAAGCCTACAAGTTTCAAAAAATATGTTAAGACCAACGAGGCTTAAAATATACTTTTACAACAATAAACCGACGTAGGTACTAAAATAGCAATTGGCAATGTAATTGGCATTTTAAGACAAAGCATGTTTGGAGTAGAAATATTCACTGTTTATAGGGTTTATACATACAGCCCCCATTTTATTTCCAGCCGTCGAGGAATATAACGGTCAGCCATATTGGGAATATCCCAGATTAAACAAGAAAATGTAATTTGTATCTAATAGAAATTTTTTTCCTTCTTCAATTCTTTGGGAATTTCACTGCCACATGTATGTTTTCTTTCTAAGCGGTGCTAGGGGAATCTACAAAATATATCACAATTAACCAGTATGTTACTGGTAAAAAACCTCTACGCCCGTGACGTTTACGTCAAAGGATCAGTTAAAGGTTGGTTTTGATAAATAAACAACACAAATAAGTATAAAAACTTGAAATATAACAAACATTCTTAGAGCTGTGTATTTGTCATACACAGCAAAAAAGATTTTTCAAAAAAAGCCTTGAGAAAGGAAACAGATTAGATTTCCGAAACGTCGGCGAAATATTTAATTTCAAGTTTTTATACTTATTTGTGTTGTTTATTTATCAAAACCAACCTTTAACTGATCCTTTGACGTAAACGTCACGGGCGTAGAGGTTTTTTTACCAGTAACATACTGGTTAATTGTGATATATTTTGTAGATTCCCCTAGCACCGCTTAGAAAGAAAACATACATGTGGCAGTGAAATTCCCAAAGAATTGAAGAAGGAAAAAAATTAAGATAATGCCACAAATAACATTTAGACAATATCTAATAGAAATGTTTTATAAAAACAATTTACATATACTAAACCATATTATGGGCAGATGCTAAAGCTCTCTTTACTTTTTAAGTCACAAATTGTGTGTTTAGGGATTGCATGAATCTTTAAGAACTATCTAATACATGTCTTAGAGTAAACCCAGCCTCGGTGGAAATTTTAGCCCACTATAGGTAGTCCCATCAATTAATTACCAGTAGATTTATTTACATTTATATTCAATTTATTAAATACAAAAAGTCCGCTCAAAGCATTTGTCTCTGTCTTTTAACTTCTGATATAGTGCCTAGTATGATCTTATAATATGCTTCAGATACTTTCTGATTAAAGCTTTAGATAATTCATTAAAACTTGAAAGTTTTAATAGTAGTTTCAAAAATAGGCATGTAGGCCCTTCTCTAGATGGGCCTCGATACTCTTATAAAGGTTTTAAATCGTCTTCGTAGAGTCGAGTCCTTTCAAATTATTTACGTTTATAAGTAGTCTTGGAAATAAGTTCATAGGATAACTTACATATTATTTTAAAACTACAATTGTTACTTGGGTATGATATTTCTAAGATTGCTTTTTGTAATATTTTTGCCTAAACAATTTTACATTAATTGCATGAATGTGTTTGTGTACTGTTTGGGTCAATATAATTGAAACATTACCCTTTTGACCATGTTTATGTGAGATAGTTACGATTATTCCTACTAATAATTAATTCATTATTATACAGACCTGCTATGGATAATTATCCTTTGTAAGATCGTATGTCATAAACTGTTGCGGCGTAATTTTCACGAGCATAGACGTGTAATTTAAATTGATGTTAATTTGGAGTTAGAGTGGTAAGGTATTCCTAAATCTAAAAGTTTGCGTAGGCAGAAGTTAACTAACGGGTATATCTAACAGATCATTAAAGAAGTTCAGTTGATTTATCTCCAACAAGGCCACCTGTGGATTCGGTGGAATATTCTCAGGAGCAAGTGGTAGTAATTGGTAATTGTTTCATCTTAATTATTTTCTTACTATACCAACATGTTTAAGTAAAGGATGACGTGAAATGATTGACTGATAATTTGACTCAAGATAAGGTATTTCGAAATATGTTTGTTAGTATGTAGCCTTAAATTTGCAATACAGAGAAAACATTGGGGATTAATTAAACTTTACAAAGATATTTATTTTTACAGAATAAAAGGCATTATTTTTTAGTTCGTCGGTAAGAGAGGTGGGCGATTCTTTCATCATATCTCAAAAAACAGGCATTTTAGCGGAAAATATCAACAGGTCTATTAAAGATTATAAAATTTTAGTTAATTTGAGACTTGTTACATTCATTTGTTATCACTTTTCAAATATGTCTACGGTGCACACAGAAATCGTCTAAGCATCCACTTCAATCATAAGTTTAAAAATAATTATTCAAATATTTTCAAAGTAAAAATTTTATAATTCGAAAAGAAATTTTTAATGCATTTCTCGAAAAAAGATGCTGTCTAAGGAATCAATACTTACTCATCCAGATTTCCCATCCAAGCCTCTTCAAACGAAAAGGTTTTGATACTATATTTACACTCCAGTATGCGGACATAATTTCTCATAGAATTTTAATAATATAATACGTGAAATCGTTTGGATGCTGCCAAATAATTTTTTGAGTTTATTTGTTCTCGTACACACACTAAATTACAGTTATATTTTGTTAACCCATTAATGATGGAATGGGGGTGATATGATGGTGAGCGTGGTTGATGTCATCAAAAATTGAGTATTTGGCTTCCAGTATATACATCAAATCTCAAGTTTCTGAAATCTTACTAGCCTGCTTTATTTCTTCACCCTTATTTACCCCCCCCCCCCCCCAACGAAATAAGATCAAAGTAATCTAGTTCCAGATTTCGTTACAATATATATGTGCATCAACTTTTAAGTAAATATCTCAATTTTACTTTACTAATTTCTTTAATAATGATGTGGGGGTGGCGGTGGAAGTGTCAGTTGCCGTAAAAATTTGAGACCTAGGCTTCTAGTACACATAAAGTCCCATGTTTTTGGTGTCTAACTAGTTTGTCTTACATCTGGGTTAAGCGATACATCCATTCTACTTTAATTTATTTATTACATTTCTCAAAGGAGTCAAGTTGTTGAGCTTCATGGTTAGAGATCAAATAAGTTAAATACTGAATGCGGTGTACCTCAAGGTTCAGTCCTTGGACCCTATTATTCACTCTACATAAATGATTTAGCGAATATAGTTGATAAAAATAATTTTTACATTATTCGCTGATGATTTCTTTGTTCAGGTTCATCTAAAAATGATGTTATTTTAAGTAGCCAAAATATTTTAAATATTTTTGTTGAGTGGTTTAATAAAGATAAACTATTTTTAAATATTTAATAGACATAGAGTTTAGGTTATTTAAGCCAAGAAATTTTCCCGAAACCGAGAACCAACTGATAGAAATTGATGGAACATCTATAAAATAAGCAGGCACTGTAAAATTTTTGGGTATTATTATTAAACAGTTTTTAAATTGGGATGATCACACACGAGATTTATGCAAAACTATCGTCAGTTTGCTATGTAAATTTTTAACTAGCAAGCAAATATTATTATCTTACTATTATGCACATTTTCATTCTAGAATAACTTATAATATCTTATTTTGGGGATCTTCATATTTATGGATGAAAGTTTTCAGAATGCAAAAAATGGCGCTACGTAATAGAGCAGGTGTAAACAAATTTCATTGTGCAAAAATTTATTCAAACAGTATAAACTACTAATGGTACCATGTATATATATTTATGAAATACTAAATTATGTTAAATCTAATTATTCTTCACTTGTGACTAACAATTTTAATCAAAATTATGATTCTAGAAATGCCAATGCCTTGATTAAAACACAGCATAATTCAGCATTATATGAAACAAATTCAATATATGTAAGTATTAAATGCTTTAATAAACTTCCTAATCATATGAAAAGTATTAGAAACGTAAAACAGTTCAAAAACAGTTTATGTTGATTCTTAATGGATCACTTTTTTATGATGATAACGAGTTATTCAATTTATATATATTTTGGAGTCACGTCTGCCTTGGTAATATTTAATTCGTATTTTAATTTCTTGTAAGTATCTCTTTGACTGGTCCTACATCATATTATTTCCACATCCACCTAGTGGATTGGAAGTATAGTAATTGTAAAAAAAAAATACTTTTTTTCCTGAAATAAGTTTAGAATGTCATGAAACGGCTAGATTTTAAATTTGATTGAAAAAAAAATTCTGTCTGTCTGTCTGTCTGTCTGTCTGTCTATCTGTCTGTCTGTCTGTCTGTCTGTCTGTAACATTTTTTTGTCCGCACGTTTTCTTCGGAACGGTTTAAGATATTGACTTGAAATGTTGTACACGTATATATTATAACGAGATCTGGAACTGGATGGTTTTTTGAACATATCTGGTGAAGGGTTGGGGGGCAAGTAGGGGGAAATATGTAAAGACGGCTGGTAAGAGTATAGAAACTTGAAATTCGATGTATGTACTACAAGCCAAGGCCTCAAAATTTTTTATAATATTTTTTTCAAGCCCCCATCACCCCTACTCCATTATTGAAGGGTTGGTAAAACAAAATTGAGATATTCACTTGAAATTTGGTACATGTATGTATTATAACGACATCTGGAACTAGATTATATTTTGAGATGATTTCGTTGAAGAGTTTGGGGTTATTTAGGGGTAAATAGGGGAATATAAGTAAAACAAGTTGATATGAGTACAGAAACTTGAAGTTCGCTGTATGTACTAGTGGCCAAGGTCTCACATTATTTATAATATTTTTCAACCCCCCACCACCCCTACTCCATTATTAAAGGGGTTGATAAAATAAAATAGATGTATTCACTTGAAATTTGGTACATGTATGAATAATAACGACATCTGGAACTAGATCATATTTTGAGATGATTCCGTTCAAGGGTTGGGGGTTAAACAGGGGTAAATAGGGGAACTAAGTAAAGCAAGCTGGTAAGAGTACATAAACTTAAAATTCGGTGTATGTACTAGAAACAAAGGCCTCAGATTCTTTTATAATATTTTTCCATTTTTAAAGGGGTTGATAAAATAAAATTGAGATATTCACTTGAAATTTGGTACACGTATGTATTATTACGACTTTTTTTTTTTTTTCCTTCTTCAATTCTTTGGGAATTTCACTGCCACATGTATGTTTTCTTTCTAGGCGGTGCTAGGGGAATCTACAAAATATATCACAATTAACCAGTATGTTACTGGTAAAAAACCTCTACGCCCGTGACGTTTACGTCAAAGGATCAGTTAAAGGTTGGTTTTGATAAATAAACAACAAGTTTTTAATTAGACGCACATAAATACAAAGACATCCAAAAATTGTTTCTCAGGTTCGTAGAACTTTTAGTAGACTAGGTAATATTCTAACTCTACATTAAAATGTTTTAAGTTATTTAATAGGAGCGTTACAAAATTAATGGGAGTTGCCGACTCTCCAATTAGACTTAAATAGTTTCAAAATTGGAATATTTATAAAA
Source organism: Stenurella melanura (assembly GCA_963583905.1). Taxonomy (NCBI): domain Eukaryota; kingdom Metazoa; phylum Arthropoda; class Insecta; order Coleoptera; family Cerambycidae; genus Stenurella; species Stenurella melanura. The sequence continues at coordinate 47,887,957 of OY757313.1, forward strand.
TAGTATGGTATAATGCATTAATCTGACACTAAGCCATACCCGTCATATAAGGTGATCCCCAGATGCGTGAAAACTTTCCTGTTTTATGTAAACTCAATTTTATTATAATATCAAAGAAAACTAAGATTGTTGATTAAAAACACAAAATACTAAGATGTACCAGATACTGAAACTGCAATATACGATGTGTCTTTTAGGTAATAGCGAAATGTGCGTAGATTACTTTTAAATGTTTGTGTTTAATAAGATTATTACGAATGGAATGAGAATTTGACTCGCCAATACCTACTTCAACAATTAAAATAAAACAGGTATTGACTGACCTTAATCTCAGTTTTACCACGTGGAGATACTTGCCGTGTTCGAACAAAATATGTTATGAATTACACCCCCTTGGAACTGGAGATGATACGCCTATGCCTACTAATTGTGACTGGAAGCTGTCAGAATGAAATGGACTTTTCTGGAATGTTGTTGGAGAAGATTCTTGATTGTTTCTAGATGGATCTAGAGAGTCAAATTCGGAGTATATAAGGCGCGATTACCAGCACGGAAGGGGAAGTTTTATTAAGAAGGCAGTTTATAAAAGTGAACAAGAAGAAAAGTGAAAAGTGAGGTTAGATATCAAGTAAATAAAGTGAATTTGAAGTATTGTATAGTCAGTAAATAGTTAAATAAAGTGTTAGTGGTGTTTATCTCTTGTTGAAATTATTTAGAACCCACGGATTCACACAGGGTGTTTCCTAAAAGGTGAATAAACGCAACAATATTAATCAGTCAAATAAGTCTACTCGTTTGCATTATTTTAATAATGTTGTTTTGTTGGGTAGTGCCGTGACTCTTTAGCAAGGGAGTGGTTTTACGAATATGTGAACCTAGACACTATTTATTCGCGAAAATCGCGCATTTTCACATTTTATACGATCGCTAATGACCAGAAAGGAAAAAAGAGTAAATCTTAAATTATTTTTCTCTCTTCGGTTTCCTAATAGGAAAATTATACCCTTATCTAGTTTATTGGCTAAATCACATTCAGAACGATAATATTGGATCTTAGAAAACATCAGCAAGTATGTAAAGTATTATTATTATTATACAATACCACGGATTATTCAAAGCAGTAACAATCGATAAATAAAATGCTAACTGCGTCATGCTTTGCATGGCGCCGAGATTCTCTATAAAAGATGAGGAAGTATCTAGTGCATGATCATAAAACTAAGTATATGTTTGGATAGACTGGTCAATTTGTAAATAAATGTTGGCCAATATAATAGTAAAAACTCGCTTTGCAACGAAAGTTCAGCAAATTGTTAATATTTATGTTTATGTTTATGTTATTTGTTCCTGACGAATAAATAGACAATATCAGACATAAAAATAATGTTTCTAAATGTGATTGAATCTGAATACGAAAAATGTTCAATTGTGCTATGATGTTTTTAAAGTAAAGTTTTGTAGCAAAATATCAAAATGCTAGTCTTGCACTCTTTCACAATGTGTATTAGCTACAATATTGGAGCCATAGGTACAACTAGTTATATCACTTCCCTCGTGTACTGAAGGGACTTCCCTTCAGTACATGAAATTCGTGAAATAATCATCCTCCCAGATTTCTTCGGATTTCCACGTTTCTGACCATGTACAGTACGAAAATGAAAGTCTTTCAATTCCGTCAGTCTGTCTATCTGTCGGTCTGTCTGTTGACGCTATAAGTAAAAAACTACTTGACGAATAACAGTCAAATTTAGTAAGTAGTCGACGCTATCACCAGCAAAGAAATGGGTAGACTTTCACTGGCAAATATACAGGGTGGACCATGTGAAGAGAACAGAAAATGAAAGAAATTTGTATTCCCTCAGGTTTAAAGCCTCCATGTTTCCTGACGTTCTAAAAGGCAATTTGAATTTATTAACTATTACTATACTTCCACTCCATTACCTGGATGTAGAAGTAAAATTGTGACAGATGATGATAATATTTGGCATATAGTTAACATAATTGGCAAGAAAGACGCCAACTATAGTTCTACTGAAAAATATACAGTGTGGCCATCGTCAGAAATGGGATGAACTATTAAGATATATAAAGATATTGGTAGTTTTGTCTAAAATAATTGAAACTTGGCACTGTAGCACAGTTTGCCGCCTTGAATAACATATTAGGTTTTCGATTGGTATAACCGTCACTAGCACCGCCATATTGAACAAATGGTCCCAAAAACAAGCTTTTCTGCCAAAATTCAGCACTATTTAGACTAGTTTTCAGTTAGAAAGGTAGATATATTATGTGTTATACTACAGATATCAACACTATTCGAAGAAATAATCAGGGGGGCTGATGAAAAGAGCAACTTTCATACTTACTAAAAGTAACATAGTGCGTGAAATCAGATATGCACCTATATTATGTAAAGTAAATTTCTTCTGATTTTGTTTCGAATAATGATGATACCTGTAGTAAAACAAATAATTTACCTACCCACCTAACTCAAAACTATTAATCCACAATCGAACAATAAACTTATAGAAAGAGAAATAGCCAGTGTTTCGAGCCCGTAAATATAAGTTACTTGTCCCCTTTCAAAAATTTGTATTCTGTATCGGGGGTTTATAAAATTTTTAAATTAACTTTTAAAAAAATTAAACGCATCAAGTTCAAAATACCTTTTAAACCTGTTTAAATACGTTACAGATAAACATTAATTTAATATGTGAAATAACACCTCTGCCATTCCTTAAAACAATGAAACCGGAAAATCTTGGAAACGGCATATTCGATCTTCACCAAACATAGCTAAGAACAATCGCAAATATTAGCTTTTGGAACAAATAAACCGCTTTGGAATCGGTTCAGCCGTCTTGGAGCTAGCATGCTATAGATAGATACAGAGACAAAGGCTTCAAACATATAACACCCCTCCTTTATGCGTCGGAGGTTAACAAATTAAGAGAATTCTCCTGTGGAAAGAATGGTCTCTGCATCATATGCAAATGAAATAGAGTCAATATTATTTAACCTTATTATAAACGACATAGAACTTATTGTTTCCTGATAATTTCCTTACTTGGCACCAAACAGATATACATTTTTTCCTTCCAAATTGATTAGTTTAAGGAATATTGTGTTTAGAAACAAAAGTATGAATAAGAACTTGTTTCAATAAATAATTTACATTAGTAGCTTTACTTGTCACCTTTTCTATAGAATTATGATAAAGAGCTTGATGATTTCAAAGATTAGAATAGGAGAAACTATAAATCCACTACTGATCCTAAATAATCCTTGAATAAGTACATACTCGACTTGCTAAAAAGAATTTCCAACTATTATCTAACAGGTGATAAATTATGGCTATACAGGCAGCTGTTAAATACTGGTCTTTTAAATTTGCTGGAAAACTTATTACTGAACGCTATTCAGAGTATATAATATTAGCATAACGATACACTATCGTATTGCGAAAAACAAGTGGAGTGAAAAAAAATTTAAGAAACAAACATGTTGCTAATGGCTTAAGATTACATCAGGCAGCACTGTATATGGAATTGTCCTGATATCGATTTATTTTAAATTATATTCCTATATATGTATAATATGCCTTTTGAAGAAAGGAGATTCTAAACAAATTTGTAATTGTCGTCCTATCTTTTTATTATCAGCTTCTTCTGAATAATCGAAACGTTGCTTGCAAATAGAAATAATAGTATTTCTAGAATCTAATAGTATACTGTCATCTAATCAGCACAGATTTGGAGTAAACCGTCCTACAATTTCTACTATACTAAGCTTCCTAAATCACATTTACAAAAAACTTGACCCGGGTAACAACGTTATGGCCTTGTCCTTTGACGAATAGAAACAATTTGTTGAATATTATGGCAAAAGATCGTAGGACATGGATGTAAATATTGAAGTTCCCCTAGGCAGTGTCCTGACGCTATTGCTGACGAATTGTCTCTCTTATCTTACAATCAAATTGTCTAAACTTCTGCAGGATTATCTGATTTGTCTTTTTAATTAATTCACTCAAAAAATCTGACGATGAATCAACAAAAAACGATGCATTGGCGCCCACTATGTGTCTAGCCCACTTATTAGACTTCAGTAAAAAGCAACTGAATAAGTGAAATACTTTAAGCTTCTAGGTATTTATGTAGATAAGTCACTAAACTGGAAAGCTTACGTAGATTGTGTATGTAAAAAGCGTGCAAGTATTTGTTTTTCTCTAAAAAGGTTATGCTAAATTACAAATAAAAATGTTATGAAAATATTTTATTGTTGAATTTTGAATGTGCTGCAAAAGAGAACCTTATGTTCTATGTATGGGTTACAATATCGAGAACCTTGTAAGGAGACATTTATTTCGCAAGAAATATTAACTTTATCGTGTTTGTACACACTTGAATTAATAATTTTTGTAAAATAAAATTTGAACACGTTCACTTTTCAGAATATTGTATCACATGAATACAATACATGTCATGGAGAGAATTTGTAGCGCTCACTTCATAGATTAGAACTTTATAAATTTAATCCTTTACTAGCCGATACGGTTCTTTATTAGATATAAGCATAAAAAGTTGATGTTCAAAAATGTATATCATCTGTTAAAAATATGTTACTTACTAATGCCTTTTATAGTGTAGATGAATATTTAGTTTTTCAATTTTTTTTTTGCTTCAATTTCATTCAGTCATTATTATTATTTCTGACCTATCCTATATCAATATTGTTTGATCTATTGGATTAATAGAGGATTATCAGTATTATTATTATTAATTGTTTGTTAATATCACTGAAGAGTAAGCGGAAAAAATCTTAATTCTAAAACAAAATGTTGTTCTCCATCAAGGATTAAAATTTTCTAAAACTATAATGAGGGAGCGCTTATATAATTTCAATATATTTTCATCCGTTTTACTAATTTTCAAACATTCATTCATTGATATGATTGTACGGTGTTTTTTGTTGGCCATTACTATTACAAATTCAGCAATTGAAGAAAAAAATCTAGTGTGGACTTACCCGATTTTGAAAATGAATGTGAATGTCCTCCTCCATTAGGTGGTGATCCTCCACTGTTAGTTCTGCTTAAAATGCAAAATCTCCAGCCACAAATTGCAGATTTAAAGTATTGCCGAAACCTGCAGTAAGAATTAAAATAAGTATTTATTTTTATGATTAACCGAAGTAGTGCTTTATAAGTTTTTTGAGCGACTGGCATCTAAGCTAACAAACGCAAACGTGCAAATAAAAGTTTAAGTTCTGAGAATATGTGAATTTCATATTACTTCCGCATCCACGTAGTGGATTGGAAGTATAGCAATCGTAAAAAAAAAATCATTTTTTTTTCTTGAAATCAGTTTAGAATGTCATGAAACGTCGAGATTTTAAATTTGAGCAAAAAAAAAAAATCTGTCTGTCTGTCTGTCCGTCTGTCTGTAACTTTTCTGTCCGCACGCTTTCTCCGGAACGGTTTAAGATTTTGACTTGAAACTTTGTACACGTATATACTATAATGAGATCTGGAACTGGATTGATTTTTGAAGATATCCGGTAAAGGGTTGGGGGTTAAATTGGGGTAAATAGGGGAAAATAAGTAAGTAATAAATAGTAAGAGTACAGAAACTTGAAATTCGGTGTATGTGCTAGAAGCCAAGGTCTCAGATTAGTTATATTATTTTTCAACCCCCACCACTCCTACTTCATTATTAAAGGGGTTGATAAAATAAAATTGAAATATTCACTTGAAATTTGGTACACGTATGTATTATAACGACATCTGGAATTAGATTATATTTTGAGAAGCTACCGTTGAAGGGTTGGGGTTTAAATATGGTAAAATAGGGGAAAATGAGTAAAGCAAGCTGGTATGAGTACAGAAACTTGAAATTCAGTGTATGTACCAGAAGTTAAAGACTCAATTTTAAAAAAAATATTTTTCAAACCCCCCACCACCCCTACTTCGTTATTAAAGGGATTGATAAAATAAAATTGAGATATTCATTTGAAATTTGGTACACGTATGTATTATAACGATATCTGGAAGTGGATTATATTTTGAAATGATTCCGTTGAAGGGTTGGGGGTTAAATAGGGGTAAATAGGAGAAAATAAATAAAGCAAGCTGGTAAGAGTACAGAAACTTGAAATTCGGTGCATGTGCTAGAAGCCAAGGTCTCAGATTAGTTATATAATTTTTCAACCCCCACCACCCCTACTCCATCATTAAAGGGGTTGATAAAATGAAATTGAAATATTCGCTTGAAATTTGGTACACGTATGTATCATAATGACATCTGGAACTAGATTATATTTTGAAAAGCTTCCATCGAAGGGTTGGGGGTTAAATAGGGGAAAATAAGTAGAGCAAGCTGGTTTGAGTACAGAAACTTGAAAGTCAGTGTATGTACTAGAAGCTAAAGACTCAAAATTTTTATAATATATTTCAACCAGCCCCACCACCCCTACTCCATTATTAAAGCGGTTGCTAAAATAAAATTGATACATTTATTTGAAATTTGGTACACGTATGTATTATAACGACATCTGGAACTAGATTATATTTTGAGATGATTCCGTGGAAGGGTTGGGGGTTAAATAGGGGTAAATAGGGGAACATAAGTGAAGCAAGCTGGTGAGAGTACAGAAACTCGAAATTCGGTGTATGTTTATATTAGTTTTCAACCCCAACCACCCCTACTCCATTATTAAAGGGGTTGATAAAATAAAATTGAAATATTCACTTGAAATTTGGTACGCGTCTTTGGAACTAGATTATATTTTGAGATGATTCCGTTGAAGGGTTGGGGGTTAAATAGTGGTAGATAGGGGAAACTAAGTAAAGCAAGCTGGTAAGAGTACAGAAATTTGTGATTTGGTGTATATACTAGAGGCGATGGCCTCAGATTTTTCCATAATATTTTCCATCCCCCCACTCCCTTATTAAAATAGTTGATAAAATTAAATTTAGATTTTCACTTGGAATTTGTTACACGTATAACAATATCGTAAACGGGATTATATTTTGACATGATTGCGTTGAACGAGTGGAGGTAATTGGTGGTAAATAGGGAAAAATAAGTAAAGCAAGCTGGTAAAGGTACAGAAACTTTTTCAACCCCCACCACCCTTAATCCATTATTAAAGGGGTCGATAAAATAAAATCGAGATATTCACTTGAAATTTGGGACACGTATGTATTATAACGACATCTGGAACTAGATCATATTTTAATTAAGATGATTCCGTTGCGGGGTTGAGGTTTGAATAGGAGTAAATAGGGGAAAATAAGTATATCATGCTGGTAAGAGTACATAAATATGGGATTTGGTGTATATACTAGAAACCAACGCCCCAGATTTCTAATATTTTTCAAACACCACCATCTCCGCTCCATTATTAATGGGTTTGATAACATAAAATTGAGATATTTACTTAAAAGTTAGTACACGGATGTATTGTAATCACATCTGATTGAGATGATTCCATTGAAGGGGTGGGTCGTGGTAGGTTGTGAATAGGGGAAAATAAGTAGGGTAAACTAAAAAGAAATTTTTTTAACGTGTTTGGTAGAAACCAACGCCTCAAACGTCTGTATGACATCTATTCCAAATATTATTAGAATTGATGACCAATAATTTTTACATACTAGAGTGCAAATCTAGTCAAGATGTTTCCTTTAAAGTGACTGATGAAAAATCTGGATGTGGAAGTAGTGATTCCTTAGACAGCGGTTTTTTAATATTGCTTGAGTTATCTCTATGATTGTTCATTGTGTGTGGACTTAAATTACACAAGAACATTCTACGTTATTGATAAATGAATTCTTTATCACAGAAAGTAGTTCATTGTTTTGTACATGTACACCTAGCAAAGCAGCCAAGTTACATGTAAAAACTATTCAAATATTTAAAAGAGAGACATTTCCCTTTGCGTTTAAAATATTAAAGAATGCTTCTGAATAGTACAACCGTATATATAGGTACACGTGTTTTAATCAACCACGATGCTTTTAGTAAATTAACCTCTTTCATGGGTTTGAGGTTTGAATCATAAAGAACCGTTCTCACAATGCTCTTTAGATATGTACATAAACTTTTTAGAATTCACACTCGACAAAGAATAATATTTGGCAACGAAAAGCTTACCTGGCATTCATCCAATAATAGATAAGAGGGTTCACCATAGCATTTGACATTGCAAACCAGTAAAACCCCAAATACACGTGTTGAGTATATTTGCTAAATATCACGTTCGTGTCGTAATATATGTAAATGAAGTACCCATGATAAGGAAGCCAACATATTCCAAATATCATAACGACGAGAATGAACATTTTGACCACCTGTAAATAATTAAAATCTGGTAAGTAATTAATGACGGTGCACATTTTGTATAAAAAATTAATCGGTAAGTTTAAAGTTATTTTAAATATTTTTGATAACACCATGGAAATTATTTTTGATATAAGTACCAAAATTAGTAGAAAAACATATTAAGAGCTAGAATTAATAATTTGTTAGTTATTTTGCGACTAGTTGTAAAGGGCACTACATATGAAACATATTCTTTATAGGATTTTGCAAACAGCGAAAAAAAGAAACTAGCTATGAGAACTAAAAGAAAAACTGTATGTAAAAAAATATTAATGAAATCTTTGCATTCTTTCGATAACCTGACTTCGGGTTATGCTAGCAAATCAAAATCCTATAACAAATTTGTCTAATTTCTTATTTGATATTCTCATTATAACACTAGCATCCAACATAGTCCCCTACGGCTAAGCAGATTAAACTAGTATCTACATGACCCCCTACGGCATGAAGATTTAGTTAAAAATGAGAACGAAGGCCTAAAATAAATTTATTTACCTACCTTGTCTCATTCAGTTTCTTGAAAATGCTTAGCCTTTGAAACGTTTTTCACCCTTATTCTGAGCTCATCAGAAATGCACAAAGCCACCCATAACGATGTTTCATGCAAAACTAAGATACTGGTTTAATCTGCTTAGCCGTAGGGGACTATGTTGGATGCTAGTGTTATAATGAGAATATCAAATAAGAAATAGGACAAATTTATTTTAGGACTTTGATTTGCTAGCATAACCAGAAGTCAGGTTATCGAAAGAATGCAAAAAATTCATTAATAATTTTTACATATAGTTTTTCTTTTAGTTCTCATAGATAGTTTTTCTTCAGCTGTTTGCAAAATCCTATAAAGAATATGTTTCATTATTACAAGCAAACAAATAATAAATAATTCACTTTTAAACAGGCGCTACATATATTACAGCAGCCATCAACTTCAGAGTGGTTCAACAAATCGAGCAATTTTTTTTCTCAGCTCCCAGATTTGAGAGCAATCCCAAAAGATGACTTTTAAATTCGAATAACATGGGCCAACATTTCTCTTGAGGCCATAAAGTTTTCCGTGCACTTATTTCTTACGGGATAATGACACCTTGTTGATTTGCAGTTGAATGGTGAGCACAAAATTCATTTGTTCAGAATTACTCAGAAAATGTGATTTAATTACTCCCTTTCAAATTAAACCCTCATGAGATGCCTCTACGGGAGCTCAAAAATGACCCCTGAATAGTTGAAATAGGGTAACGCATATTTTTGACGTAAGTTGATTAGTTGCAATTTTTTGCACAAACCATTTTTAACTAACCATAATCTAGTTTGTGTAATTATTTTAATAGTTTTCAAATTGTTTAAATAATTATAACTTGATTGAAGGAGCCGTTACTCTGTGGTAGTAGTGTGTTTTATTTAGTTGTTTGTGCATAATCATAATTTGTTGAAACAATCATATTTTGGAGTAAAATTTGTATCTTTAATTTCACAAATTAGTTATTTATTGTCGATTCAAAGTTTGCTACTGGAATTTTGTTAGAAAGACATAATTATTTGAACATATTTTACATTTTTAAACAATTTGGAAAATACTAAAACACAAACATTTTAACACAAACTAGAATTTGATTGATTAATAATAATTTGTGCGAAATAAATCGTAAATAAACGATAATAGATGTAAAGAATACGCATATTCTAGGTTACCCTTATGTGGTCTTATTTGATACCCTATAAAGTGCCTTATTTTAGTGGTTTAAATTTAAGAGAAATGATAAATTTCTATTCACTGGATAATTCTGAAAAAAGGAACTTGTACAATTTTTTTCACTACATTTACACGACCCTGTCGCAAATTTATGGTAAACTTCATTATCTCGCAGACATCTTAATCTTAACCGAGATTGCGCTCAAATTTGGTGATAATGTTTTAGGATTTGAAACAGATCTGGGGACAAAAAAATTAAACTTGATTATTTGAAACTAACTATAATATAATTAAACATATAATAAATAATATATAAATAATATAATATAATATAATATAATATAATATAATATAATATAATATAATATAATATAATATAATATAATATAATATAATATAATATAATATAATATAATATAATATAATATAATATAATATAATATAATATAATATAATATAATATAATATAATATAATATAATATAATATAATATAATATAATATAATATAATATAATATAATATAATATAATATAATATAATATAATATAATATAATATAATATAAACCTAACTAGTAATTTTCACCACCCCATTTTATTTGATAACTTTACGTACATTTTAATAAGAAATTATTATCACAATTTCTGAATAAAATAGGTATACTTAGTATACATTGCTAAATGTAGCAGTTTTTGAGAAATCTATATATACATTTTCAATGCGTTTAACGTAATAAAAAATGAGTAAAAAGACTCTTTAAGTTTTAAATTATTAGCAATTTCTTTATTTACTGATTGGTTTTGTTCAAAATCAATAGGGATCTTCCACTGACTAGTACTAATTTAAGTACTAATTTACTGCCCAAATTTCAATAAAATCGGACTTCCCTTTCTTAAGTTATCGTGCTTACAAGATTGATAGACGTACAGACAGATGATTTTGAAAGTTGTTCAGAATTTGATAATTTTTTTTTCTCAACAGGCGATATTCCTGCTTTTAGAAATGTGCCTATAAATGCGTTTTGTATTTGCGAAGAATATAATAAAGTGCAATTGAACAAGTTTCAAAAAATAATGGTAACACTGAGCTGTTAAATGGATAATATATTAAAAAAGCAAATAGCGAAAAATGATCCATAAGAAATTTCTTCCTTCACCTACCAAATTCACTATACTTTTATTAATTATAATCTAAACTAGAGTTTTCGCCAACTTACTGCACTTTTTAAATAATTGTTGCATATTCTATAGGATACTCTTCGCATTTTCTTTGTAAGTAATATTAGCTTTAGACATTTTTTGTTTAATTACAAAACAAACAAAACGTTTTCTTCAAATTTAAAAAATTTATAACTTTTTTATTTATTGATCGATTTTGTTCAAAAACAATAGGGTTCTTCCTCTACACTAACTTATTTGTCAAGTTTCAATACCATCGGACTTTTTGTTCTTAGTTTAAGCGGTACGCATAAAAATCTGACGAATAATGCAGAAAGCAAGTCCTTTGGCATGTATGCTTTGTATATTTATAGAAGTAATTTGACCCGCAGTACTTTGACCCCTGACCTCATAGACAAAAATGGCAGCCATTTTCAAAAATTCGGGTAAAATGTTTAAAAACAAAAGAAGAATATATCCAAAGACTCTTATCAAACTGTGAACGCTTTAAGGTTAGCAAATGTAACAAAAATAGTCATAGAGCAAGAATAATAGAATTTGTTTAAAAACTCGGCGGCTGTTTTAAACTTTAACATTTTTTTAAAATAATGCAATCTGTTATGTGATGTATCGTTTAAGTATAATTTGAGTTCTCGCTGATTCCAATGGTGATGTCAAAAAAATAAAATTCTAAAGGAATTATAACAAAAATACAATTCTGAAGTTAGAAAGATGGCTTTTATTAACAAAATGCAAAATAAAATCATAACAGTTTCCTCGTCATCGCTACTGGAATCATATGGCTTGTAATTAAAAAAAAATAATTAACAACAAAGTATTTTAATAAATATAGAAGGCCCTATACCTTTTGATGCTACATTTTCCTTTGCATTTCTTGCACTTAAGGGTGCAGGGGAAATCATTTTTTCTGCATAGGCACCGCATGGTATTACAATCGCTTGAACAACCGCATTTTTCTAGCTCTCTACAACCTTGCCAGATTCCTGGCAATTTGGACCAGATGGGCTTCCATCCATTTTCAATAATCTTCCATCCCCATTCACTTGACTCTGGTGGACTTTCCAAAACATCAGATCTGTCCTAGATTTGACCTGCTTGATATGCTGCTCTAAGGGCCAGTTTTACAACACCAGGTTCAGCATAGATTCAACTGAGCCACGGCTCAAGCTGAACCGGAGCTCAGGTATATTCCCGTTCTGTAAAACGTAATTCATCTGGGTTCAGTGGTCCTAGGTTCTGTTACTTTCAAATGTCAGTTGGTAGTGTCGGCGTTTGCACACTGTAGATTTTGAAGAATTTGTGATGTGACATTAGCACAAACTAGTGGGTAGTTTGTGGACATTAGACATTCGACATTCATGATAGGTACCTGTGATTCATATTCAAGAGTTTTACAATACAATCGTGAACTTTAGTTTTTGTTTTGAGAGAATATGGATGATAGAGAAAGATCTGCAAACTTTTCTGCCAAAGAGGAGTCTATATTAATCTCCTCGGTAAGAAAATATAGAAATATCGTCGAATTCAAGCTTTCTGATTCCCAAGCAAATTTCCAGAAAGGAGAGACTTGGCGAAAGATATAAAGTGAATTTAATAGTATTTCTGGAGAGAATTCCCGTAATGACAAAGTTCTAAAAAAAACTGTCTCAAAGTCAAAATCAATCAGGAAATTGGTGAAAGTACAGTCCGGCCATGATAAGGGCAAGCAAGTCTAAAGCCCTTAAGTAGAATACTCGATGCAAGTCTGAAGCTGCAATTAGCAGAGTTTCCCAGTGGGCAGATGCAAAATCTGCTGTAGAAGCAGCATAGGCACGTTTTATGGAAGAACAATGCCAAAAACTCAAATTTATGAGAGAAAAGCATGAATTGGAGATGATGAACATGAAGAGGAAAGCAGATGTGGAAATAAAGCTTATGAGACAATATCATCGAGCAAAATTGAAAATATTAGAAATTCAAAAGGCAACGTTACTTAACAAAAAGTTATAAATTATCTACAAATGCACCTCTTATAATTGCAGAGGGCCGTGTTCTAGAAAATTACCTCTATTCTACACTTTTTTATTATATCAATTGTTTATTTGTATTTACACATTTTATACGACATTAAGTAAAAGCTAAGTTTTCTTAAAATAAAAAATTAATTTTTAAAAATATTTCTTTATTTTTTACACTCACGAACAAACATACTCGTCACCAAATGATGTACAATGGGTGCTAGGAGCGTTTATAACATAACATTTTTCACAGAAGTCCATTAAAATAGTTTATTAACTGTAATGTGACTGTATCATTGCCAATTAACTTGTTATCCCCCATATTCTCCACCACCACTTCATTGACATTGTTAATAGCTTCTTGCTGTTGGTCATCAACTGGTGGTATTTTCTTATGCCGCAAACATGCTATATTGTGCAGTATGGCAGTTGTTGCAACAATGGCTTCTACTTTCGATCTTCAGTCGAATCCCCAAGGAAAGAACAGGAAATCGCATTTTCCAAACACCGATGCACCTTTCAACTAGATTTCTTGTGCTTACTTGGGGCTCGTTAAAAAGGTGCTTTGCAGGAGGGAATAATATTTATTCGTTCGGTAGGGGGTAGACCTGGGCTAGCAATATACTCAAATGCTTATATCATCATATCATCACCCCAATTATAACGCAATTTTTACATCGTAATAAAAGTTACTTTTTTACAAATTGGCCGCCGTTTTGGATTTACATGTCCGGAAATCGAAGTGCTGCGGGTAAATTTAATACAATGAATGTGTACAAATCACATGCAAATTTTCTTGCTTTCTGCATTAACCGTTAGATTTTGCCGATTTTCTCGATGTACCGCTTAAACTATCTTAAGTTATCGTGCTTACAAGAAACGTGGCGGACGGACGGACAGACAGACAGACATACATACAGACAGACAGACAGACAGACAGACGGACGGACGGAGAGAAAGACGGAGAGATTGACAGACGGACATTTTGAAGGTTGTTCAGAATTCGATAATCCACGCAGTGATATGAAATTTTTTTCTCTACGAGCAATATTACCAGTTTTAGAAACGTACCGATGGAATGCAATATGCTCTTCGTTTTGTATTTGCGAAGAGCATAATAATAGTAATAGAATGTCTAAGAAATTGAATAATTGAGACATTTCTGCAATAGGTGAAAATATAACAAATATAGGTACAATATTGGTCAATAATAAAAAATTAGATATGCTTAATAAATCTGGTGTATAAGAAATAATACGAATACAAAAATATCAGCACATTGCATTAAAAGTAACAACTTTACATGCACAGATAATATTTTAATTCATGCAGAAAGTAAAGTAAAACATTTAAATCCTGAACAATCAGAAACTGGAAAACTTAAGTACTCTCTTCACACCATTAATAACCAACAAAATTTCTTAAAAACACCTATAAAAGCTAAAGTATTAAGAACTCTTCGTTAAATTGTATAATCAGGTTAGGTTTTATAGTCTGGAAATTCTCTGAATTTTAGGGATTAAGTCATAAACTTTGGGTATAAATATTAGAACAACTGCCTTATAACTTTAGTATTCAACTGGCCTAGAAATCGAAAAATGGGTAGATTATTCTAAACCACGTGAAAGCACTGTTTCTTAAAATGAGAATAATTATTTTCACGATGTTTCACAAAGAAACTACGACAAATTCAGTCTAGTGATTTATGATTCAGTTGCCTAATACTCAGATATGCCCAGGTGGGTGCTTTGGGGTTCCCGACACGCCCTGGGAACATTTGAGCACCCCCTGAGGAAATTCCAACATCACCTAGGTGGCATTATTTGGTGTATTTTCGTAATTATAAAGATTGGCCTCCCCTGGAATCCGATAAGTACACCCTACAATTTATTTGTGGCTACAGAATTGGTACAATCGAATATCTTGCTTCAGTAGGTACTAGAAAAAAGTATTATTTTCTGCACATGTCGTTTAAAGGTTAATTTACAAAACGATATCTAAATACAGTGGATGCGGCACTAGAATTGAAAATTTAATGTGCGGGCTTATCAGAAATCTGTTGTACTTTGCGATCTCTAGCTGACTGCGCTATACACAGGGTGCCCCATAAGCAATGTTACACAGAGCAATAGCAGATTCATCAAATAAAAATAATGCGATTTCGCAAAACTTACCTTAGCTCAAAGGTTAACGTAACGCAAGTACAGGGCATCATAGTAAATTTTAAAATAATAATTTTGAAATAACTTCTAAAAGAACTTAAATATTTTATCAAAATTTGATACCAGGTATTTTTTCGAGGAGAGGAATTAAAATACATTGTTAGTTTTGCTGTTACTTGTAGACGGCGCCACCTACGGCATTTTACATGCCTCTAAACCTGCATAACTTTCTTGCGCCTTTCTTCTTAATAAAAGTACATTTTATTCATATTTTTACGTAAAAAAGGTAACTGTTTTCAAGATATTTACTTTTAAAATATTCAAGGAATTATTCTAAATAATGTCATGTAATAATAGGATATAGGTCAATCAATCAATAGATTGATTTAAAGAATAATTGACGGTGAAACAGATAGTATGATATTTTTTTAATTTTATAATATATTACATTCCAACAACAGCAAAGGAAGTAGGCAAAATAATGCCTTTTAAAAATAAATGGATCCATGTAAGAAAATATGGTATATTTAATTGTATCTTATTATATGAGCGATTATGATAGCTATTATTCACGAAGATGACGTTTGAGCCCACGAGCCGAAGGCGAGTGTCACAATTCTTGTGAGTGAATTATGATCATAATCGCGAATGTAGCTCTTTCTACACCTATTAAACAAATACATTAGACTGAAGTTTGATACCATTAATCGATACCTACTCGTAAGAAGTGGAAAACGTAAACAAACAATATGACGATACACTTGGTTGTCGCTGTTAGCGAGTTGATTGTCAGCTGCAGCAAGAATTGATTGCAGCCGATTTAAAATATCACTGGTTCAGTGAAACAGTGAATTATGAATTTGCATTTGCGATTGGTCGGATGCAGTGAATTATGAATCGATAATTCACCACAGTGAATTAGAGGTACGGTTTTTCACCAAAAAGTGCTAATAATTGTTACATAATTAAATAGGTGCAGAAAAAACCAAATTTTGTTTTAAAAATAAATAAATGTGTTTTCCGTTTACCTCGATACATCTTGCGATTCGTTTAGTAAACGACCGCCTGATTTTAAATAATAAATGTTTGTTTCGAAATAATTCCATGGCATCTTCAAATTATCTGTCATAATTCTTCTCGAGTATTTATTATATCTACATATTTGATGTATTCCATACATAAAAATCCAAAGGATTAAATCGGGGCTCCATGCAGGATAAGGCATTTGGGTCGTACAATTATCCCGTGATCAAGAAATGAGTATTTATGTAGTTTATCACTGTTCTTTTAAAATTTAGAATAGTGCTTTGAATACTTTAGAAGTAAATATCTCGTGAACGGTTACTCCAAGCGACATTTACAAGGTATACTTTTCTTAAGTAAAAGCGATATAAAAGACATTTTTATTAAAAAGGGAGAAAACACCAAAGCAAGAAAAGGTATGACGTTCTAAAGACATGTAAAATGCCGTAGGTAACGCCCTCAACAGATAAAACAAAACTATAAATGGATTTCAATTCCTCGACTCAAAAAATCCCGATCACCAAATTTTGTTAATATATTTAAATTATTTTAGAAGCAATTTAGAAAAATAAATTCACTTTGATACCATGTATCTTGGTTACTATTAATTTTTGAACTAAATAAGTTTAGCTGAACCGCAATATTTTACGTAAGGAATCTGTTGCTGCTTTGTTACTGAGATATTTAAATCAACATCGTACATGTGTTTAGAGGGTTGCGAAAGTTGCTGCTTATGAAAAAAGGCAAGGCTCATGTGCATCGATTTTTACGCCCTTTGTAGCGGAGTTAAATAAAATAATTTGCCTGAGACAGTGAAATTGATGATGAAAAATCGATGCAGGTTCGTTATAACATTATAACAAAAACACCTTTGACTCTTGTGAATATACAGCTGTTACTTGATTTAAATCCAAATACACAATGCATATTGTGTATAACGTGTCACTTCACTATTACTAAATGAGTGTAAATATTGACCTACTATGTACATACCATTTCAATAGTACGTTATTGTAAATAGTTATTGTATACATGCCACTTCAGTGTTAATATCCAACTAAAATAAGAAACATTTGTTATGGGTTTCGACAGGATTAATCGTAAAATATGGAAGACACATGAAAAATGTGTTAACTTTTTCATTAAACGTGTAATTTCCATGGCATGCGATCATTACTTATCCTTATATTGTTTCTGTGGCAAGAAAATCATTTCATAAAGACAATAAGTTTGCGCAGATGAGCAGATGAACATCTGTGGCTAGAACTAGCCCAGTTTGAAACACGAACGTGGCGTCTCATGTTATGATTAAGGGTTGAATTCTTCACCAAATTGAATTTAATGTTTTAGTAATATCAAAATATTAGCAAAAAACAACTGTTGAGTTAAGAAATTTTCTTTTAATACTTTACTACTTTTTGCCTGTTAATGAAATAAAATAATAAAGGGACTGACTAGACCACATACCGGTAGGATGGTTAGCCTTGATACTAGTCAACCTACCAGTAGGATGTTTAGTCTTATTACTAGACAACCTACCAGAAGGAGGTTTAGCACTGTTATTACTTGTCACACAACTTATCTTTACTATTTGTACACATGCATTAGGCGCAGTAGACATGTATTACATTATAAGAATTAATTTATTTTATTCATTAGGCATATTAATTATAGTATGTATTGTCCACGTAAGTTAGCCTTTTCCGTGGCGTACGGCTGTGATTCGTTACGTGCAGTAATGGGTGGCCGGCAATTTTCTTGCTGCCGGGTAATGGAGGCTAGGTTTGAAGTGGTCAGAGCCAGGAGTTGCGCTAATTGTTCATAGCTGGGTAGTCCCAAGCTCGGTTGGGGTTGGTCCGTTATGGCGGCAGAGGGGACTGGGATCGTTCCAGTCGTTTGGTTTTGGAGCACTATTTGTCTTTGGGGCGTAGCACTAGGTCTTGCCGTCTGGTACGGCGGGGTGACGTGGTAGGCGCCGGCCGACGAGGTAGGCGTGACGAAGTACTGTGCGTTGGGCGGCGTGCTTGGACTTGGGCTGGTTGCTGTTGGTGGTACCATGCAGTGAGGGGTGGCCAGCTGGCGGCGAGGTGTCAGCGAGGCGTCGCTGAAGAGTTGGGGCCAGTCGGGTGTGGCAGCGATGGTGTACTGACCGCTGGGCAGCCCTGAGCCTGAGTGGGAGGCTTCCCCATGTGTGGAAGCGAATCCAGCGAAGCGGCGATCTCTCAGCGTCGAGGAATCGTCGTTGGCCCGGGATGCTGTTGGGTCCACCATACAGCGAGGGGGCATCACCATGTCATCATCACCATCTAATCCCTGTTCCATCGCCGAGTTTTCGTGCCACGATGCTGCGTTACGCTCCATGCAGTAAGGGGGCATCGCCTGGGAATCGTTGCTACTCCATTCCATATTTGTTGCCTGGGTTCCATGCCAGGTGGCTGCGCTGCGTGCCATGCAGCGAGGGGGCACCGTCGTGATGACGTCATGCGTGACCCCAGTGTCGTGTCCTATGTTGGTGGCGAGTCCTGCCTCGCTATGCCTAGGTGCTGAGCCCGGCGACGCACAGTATTGGGGCGCCGTCGTCGCGACGCCATGCGTAGCACTTGTGCCTGTAGAGAAATCAGAGGACATGCTTACCTCGCCGAGCCGGGTTGCTGTGTTGCTTGCTGTGCAGTGTGGGGCCACCGTCGTGGAGACGTCGGGCGTGACCCCCGTACCCCTTGTCAGGGCGTCGTGTTGGCGGAGCACTTCGTGGTCAGATGCTGTGAGGGGCGTCGTGCAGTGAGGGGGGGCCGACGTGGAGACGTCGCTCTCGACCCCAGTGCCTACTGCCTTGCCACTCCGGGTATGCATTGCCACTTGACACTCAACACAATAAAACTCAAATAAAACACACTGTCTGGTTACAACACAAGAGGAAGGGATGACCTCGTCAGCATTGGCGTTGGCTTCTGTGCTCAACTGACTTCTGTTTCGGCAGAAGACTATTAGTTGCTGAAGGCTGGAACATTACGACTTGAAGGATCGATCACTACTTGCTCGCTGAGAAAAAGTGTTTTCTTATATAGACTTTTTTGTGCTCAAATGACTTCTGCTTCGGCAGAAGACTATTTTTTGTGCTCAAATGACTTCTGTTTCGGCAGAAGACTAAAACATGAGCACAGCGCGCTAGACAAGTCATAACTTGTTCGCGACGCCGACGCCGATGACAATATACAGTATTAATCATACAAGAATAATTGTTATAGTAGTTATTTAAACTTTTTTTAGTGACAAAAAGTCGTGAATTAAATCCAACTAAGTAAGATATAAAAAATAATACAGATTTTAACTTATCTATTAAAAATTTGATTTAGACTTTATTACACGTCGGCCCATCTTAATTCCCGATGCGTGTTCGACAATTTGGCGAATTTAAAATTTTGATTGGGAAGAGTGCAATAAATAAAATTTAAAAATATGTAAATATATTATTGTATACAAAGTAGGGTAGAGTAGTACGTTAACAAGAATTGGCTATTTTTGACCCCCTTTTTTGTATGCACATTTGAGCAGGGCATGTGGTACCCTAGAATCTTGAACCGATGATTCCGCGGATGCCGCCTTGAGGATTTCTCCATCACGTCAGGAGTTTAGCACTGGACTCTGGATGTAGAGTTCAGTGGATTTTAGATTTTTCCCAATCTACAAAAAATTGCTAAAAATCAGTGGGAACCTTAATTCGGGGGATTAGGCAAAAATCCTAACGTTGCGTTATGGAGCAATTCTGACAGCCGCTCAAAATACAGGGAGTATTATATATATGCTCTACTCAAACATACATGACGTTTTTTCGTGTGCCTGTGTTATCAATCAAATTATTTTTGAACATACAGGGTGATTTACCACAACAAGTAGAAAATAAAATGGTGTACTAATTTTCTAGGTGGTGGGAAATCCCCTGCCAAATTTTAGAGTGATCCGAAATAATTAAGTACATTTTATTGCATTAAAACTTGTAATGATACGCTACTGAACCATGGACTTTTGTTACCTCAATGCTTCAATTGTTTACGCGTATTTACGCGTGCGTCGTTTCGTGCCTTTTTCAAGCGATTAGAAGTTGTTTACGTATGGTCAGTTTCTCTCCGGCTTCCATTTGAATTTTTACGTTTTGAAAATTGTATTCGTATATCGATACCGGTCTCAATATGCCAGCGTTTACATCGCATGAATACTGCGATAGGATCTTAACTTATAGTGAGTGCAGTGAATGAAAATCTTGCAGCCGCTGTACGAGAATATGAGAGAAAATTTCCCGGCAGACGTGTGCCAAATGAAAGAACAAGGAACCCAAATATCATTCCTATGGATTTTCTTTGAGGCGTTACATGAAGAGCTTGGTGTACACTAAGTCAAAAGACTCTCTAGAACAGTTACAATAAGCCATTGACAGTGCCTCGAATCTAATTCGTGATCAAAGTGACAAACGTGATCGCATACACGAAAATATGATCTGCTCTTAGAACAGTGCATTGAGCCAATGGTCAAATATTCGAACATTTTCTTTGACTTTTCGTTACATTTAAGTTTTCTAGTGTGCTGTGTTCTTCAAGAATTATTTTAATTTTTGCTGTTTTTGTTGTGTGATTTAATTCAAAAAGTCACTTCTAACCCCACCAGGTTTGCTGTCAGTCCCAAGTCTGACAAAGGAGGAGGGGAAGTGATATGGTTGCACCGCGTTTCGTCAGATTGATTGAAGTCATAGGCGGCGCATTTCTATAAAAAATAAGGTGTTTCTTTTTTGTCATATTTTTTTAATTTTTCATTTTTTAAACTCCTTTCGGCGGAGACATTTATCAATTTTCCGCATGTTGTGGTAAATTACCCTGTATATGACTCGTACAAGCTTAGTTAATTATGAATTATAATGTTGTCCTCTTGTATATTTGATTCCACTATATCATCATCTTTATCTGCATTCCCGATTCTGGTTACCACTTATATTCTCTCAAGTTGAGTTAATTTTTGAACATTTTTACTAAATTCTCTGTTCAAATAACAGTTATTTGTGTACAAATCCTATTAACTTTATGGAATTTTTCATGCTAAAATTATTTTTTCCATTGATTCTGAAAACAGATTTGAGAAATGCCTTCACTAATGTCAGAAGTATATGTCGATCGAGTTTGCAAGAGGATAGTATAGAAATCAGTTTAGCTATTGACATTTCACTTGGCATGCGCATTGGGTATGATTCTAACTTAGTGCCTAATATTTCACAATTTGGTAGGTTGTGTAGGGCAAGGCTAAACATTCTACCGGTAGGTTGACTAGTCACTCCCAATAATAAAATAAATTACTGATCTATCTCTGGTGAGATTTAAGCACTTACAATAATTTCATCAAGCTTTAGCTACTTTAAGTATTGTTATGAATTACACCCCCTTGGAAAAGGAGATGGTACGCCTATGCCTCTGATGGTGACTGGAAAGGCTCTAGAAAGAGCCAAGGACTTTTCTAGCTTATGGTTGGAGAAGATTCTGGATTGATCTAGAGCTAATTTCGGAGTATATAAGGCGCGATTACAAGCGCGGAAGGGGAAGTTTATTTGAGAAGTGACACGCTCGGTAAAAAGTGAGGTTAACTATTAAGTAAACAAGTATTGTAGTCAGTAAATTGTTAAATAAAGTGTTAGTAGTGTTTAATCTCTTGTTAAAATTATTTAGAACCCACGAATTCATACAGGGTGTTTCCTAAAAGGTGGAAATCCGTAACAGTATTCTAAATTATTATGACGACTTCCACAGATTTATTTATTTTTTGCTTTCATTTGGCAGTAGATTTGAAGTGGTTAAAAAAAATAGAAAAATTCATTATTTTATTCAGGATAAATAAAATAATGTGATAACTAATAAACCGATAAACTCTCTCTGAAGTAGTTTCTACAAATATTAGAATACTTGAACACAATACGCCAATACTATCATTCGACGCGCGTCTCGCCACTCACGTTGACATCATCGGGAGATGATTAAAGCCAAAGTAGAACTAAAAAAACATGCCTACACTTATAATATATATTGTCATGGTTGAATGAATGCAATCAATCCTATCATCCCTATCTAAGCTCTGTTACTGTTAAACGAATCGTGACTTAATACCAATAAAGGGAATTATTTCGCGTAAGCTTTTTATCACTATTCACACTAATTTTAGATTGTGTAATTTCTATGTTTTCAAGTGCATCCTGCTCTCAATCATTTATAAATAACTTCAAGTTAGTGAAATCATGTTGTGCAATACTAAATATTCAGTTCTTTCATTCTTAAGATACTCGTTGAATCATGATATAATCGGACGTTTAGATTGTCCAACATAATTCTAATACAATCCCTAACTAGTTTCGCACATCTCTGATATTCAGTCTCATTCAATTTTATCCTTTGGGTTGCCTGAATGTTTTTGCAACTTAGTTCTCGATCTATGAACAACTGTTAGATTTAAGTTTTAAAAGAAGTCGAGGAGTTCCGGAGGGTTTTCGTAACTCGACGTTCACCATTTTTCATTTATTCATTACCCTGTAAGGGTATTCATTGTCCTTAGATATATCCCCAATTAAATCTTCCTCTTTTGCAAATCTGTGTTATTTCAGAAAGAAACATAAGAAACGATGAATCAAGAAATTGAAAATCGTCATTTCGTACTGGTGACAATAGTGTGAGTCATTAGGGACCATCCTTGGAGCGCTGCTACCCTTTCTGTAAATGTCAATTTCTAACTTATTTTTCTTACTTCAAGTTAATAAAGTATCCAAAAATTATTTGTCCATTGATTTCCAATTCATATGTAAAATTTTCTGAATGAGATGACTATTTAAATTTGAAACAAAGTTTTTTACATCTGCAACCTTTGTATCAAATACTACGAATAGATCGTCCATGTAACTCAATAATACTCTAGGAAAATACTCGAATTCTTCCTTTATCCCTGTTTCGAACGTGGCAATGAAAATGGCAAGGAGTTATCCACATACCAACTGTAGTCCTTTCATGTTGCTCGAAGATCGCATTGGAGGAGATTTGAAGGAAATTTTGCCTCATGCAAAGTTTAGTAAGGCCAATAAATTCTTTAACCATTTCTTGACTAATGTTACTTAAATCTAAAAGACACTCCAAAGTTTGTGGGAATGACATATTCAGAAAAAAATATCAGAAGAGCTTGAAGCTGTATCTTGTTAATTTCATTTATGAAATCATTGAATTAATTATTATGTCGTGTTAGGTAGATTTTTGATCTCTGTTGTCATCCATTTCGACAGGTGATACGTTCGTGATCTAATTGCGGACAATATGGGTGCAGCGAGTTTCCTGGTTCATGTATCTTTAACAAACAGTATAATTTAGTTATTCTATGTATTCTACCCAGGTCAGGATTCGAACCAGGAACTCCGTGGTCGTAAGCCAAACACCTTTGCACTGCGCCACTATTGAGCCGATAAAAATTTATATTATTTATTTTTTCTTTAGCGATAATCATCCCTATCTGACAGGAGATCGGTTAAATTTAGTATTTTAGAATTGTCAGCTACAATACGACATTCCCTAGATAGTAATTATTAAGGTATGTTTACGATTATCACCTTGAACATTTCTAAATTCATACAAAACATAATCTATTCGTGTAGGAAAATTTTCAAATGTAATCTATTAAAGAAACCAATTGAAACCTGAATAGAGTACTTCCACGTAATTCAGTTTTTTCAAATGCACTTATATTGCTTCCATAAATTAAAGACAGCATAGACACGAGAGTTGGGGATTCTAAAAGTGGAGCGGCGTACTTTAGAATACGTTCAGCAGTGTGAGCTGACTATCGAGTGGCACGCCGGGCCGCTACATTTTTAGAAGTCCGACCTCACATTCCTTTATTGTCAACGATTTATCGAAGTAGTATAAATCCGTAAAAATCGATGTTAAAAACAAATATTTTTATTACTAGGCTATCGACTTTACCGAATAACCATATCACGATTTTGTGAATACGCTGTAGTTGGTGTGTCATTTAATGCGTTTGTCTTCACCATTCTGAGGGTGTACTGAGTTTCGTCGCCGTTGTTTTGTGGTTTTTAATGGTCTTATAATCTCATAAGTGATTAAAATGACCGAGGAGAGCATTAGTAAAGCTTAATCTGATAATCTACCTTCTGTTGTTGTAGTAATGGTGCTGGAGTATATAAAAGAGAATGGATGTTTCACTTTGGGTGAAGTACGCGATGTCAAGGCAAACAAGTATATAAGTGTTATAAATATTATACGTCAGTTTTGTTCGTGGTTTAGGTACATCATGTTATTATACTCTCCGCAAATATAAAAAGAAGAGTGTTGATCGGCATTTTTTAAAACCGGTAATATCGTTCGAAGAGAAAAAAAATGCATATTATAGTATATAATATGATCTCAATTGGGACAGCATAAAAGCGAAAACTCGGAGTAAAGTCGGCATCTCCTTTATGGGACATAGGCGGCGGCGGTAGAAATTTAAAATGCTTTAAATACTAAATAATTATTTTTTAATCGTTAAAGAGATTTCTATAATACCTTTGTTCAATAGAAGTGGTGAATGAAAAAATATGTTTATCAGATATGATAAGTCACATAAATGATGTGTTAAGGCTACGTCTATTGTCTAGTGATCTACCTCTCGTTCTATCTTCTAGCGGCAAAGTTATGTAATCTTAGGCGTTGCATAGATGGTATATAATCCTTCCGAAGGAAGAGATACATGAGATACACACTTCCTCCATATATCGCTTTTGCCTATTTCATCTACTATTGTCTTTATATTCTTTAAGATAGCCTCACTTAATTGTGAGGATTGATTATATTGACGTAGTCTTGTTTTTACATCAGCTCATACCATTTCAATGGGGTTGAAAAAGCAATAACATGGAGGCATAGTATGATCGTGTGCTTCAAAATTTTTTTTAACGGCATAATCCTTTTTAAAATTTTGCTTTCCAATCAGTTCTAATAAAGTCTTTTTTGCGTTTTTTTTTATGGACTTTGCCTTTCATAAATTCAATGATATCGTCTTTTCTCGTGTCGGTGTTCGGAATTTTTGTGTATTGCCACGAATGGTATGACGCATTGTCCATAGAAATTACAGAATTTTGTGGGATATTTGGTAACAGCTGTTCCTTTGCCCACTTCTTAAATAATTCGGCTGTCATATCCTCGTGGTAGTCGGCAGAGGATTGCTTGATATCTTTAACAGACAATAGCAACACATTTGGAATAAAACCGTTTTTACTTCCACCATGTAGAGTTATAATTCTTTTTCCCCTGGAACATGGAGCACTTAAATTAAACTTTTTGGTGTTATCTACCCAACCGTATTGAACTACATCATGGAAGTCAAACCATGTTTCGTCAAGATAAATTATGTCTCTATTTGCATTTCGGTATTCTTTTATTTTACGCAGGTACTCGTGTCGATGATCAACGATGCGTGTTGGTTCCATGACTACCATTCGCTTGTCCAATATTTTGTACCTAAAACCGCAATCGAGCAAAACGTTTCGCAAAGTATCTAATGATTTATAGTTATAATCTGGATAGTCGCGTAAATTATCCCTAATCATTTCTAATGTGGACACTTTCTGTTCACTGTAAACGTTATACATAAATCGACGAATGATATATTTGGATGCTTTATCAAGTTTTTTAAGTTTTTGTCCAACTCTTTTCCGTTTAATAGAATGATCAACTACATCCCCGGCTCTGATAACCCTATAAATTGTAGTATGGCTAAATTTGATTAACAAATCCTCTTCACAATTTGATTATATGAAGAATAAATATTTTCGCCCTTTAAACACGAGTAAATATTCAAAATAACCCTTTGAGTTTGAAAGTGTAAGTCTTTTCAAATTCCGCTAGTATAGGCTCTGTATCGAAATTGTCCGTTTCGTTGTAACTACTATTCGGACCTCCAAAATGTAATTTTAAACAATTAATTGCAAAAAGTCACTCAGGAATAAAAGTAATAAACTGTTCAAACCTACACTAGAAGTAAGTAATTTATAACACTGCCTTGCTGTACTGCACTGCCTCGCACAGATCGTACGATACAAATAGTTCATACGCATTTTTTGTTTTATATATTATGGCATCCAAAAGCTCTGACCAAGGTTGGTGTTGACAAATCAAATTTGCTAAGCATCTAATCCCACCTATATTTCTATGTAACAGGCGGATCAAGTCCACGTGGACCGTAGACGAGGAGTGGTGAATATATAAGACTGTAAAATTCTGTGCTCTCTCATTCAATGTGAAGCGATATATTGACAATATCCCGTAAGGTCCTCTAGTTCCGTGTTGTTCGAATTGAGGTCGTAAATACTATACCGGTATCGAATTCTTAACAACTTTCAAAACCTCTGTCTGTTCGTCTGTCTGTCCGTCCGTTTGTTCGTCTGTCTGTCCTTTTGTCCGTCCGTCATGTTTTTGTAAGAACGATAACAAAAACTCCGATTGTATCGTTTCGACAGTAAGTTAGTGTTAGCTAGAGGAACAGCCTTACTGTTTTTGACTAAAATCTATAAATAAATAAAAACGTTAAAAAAACCAATTTTTTTATGTTGTGTAATTAAACAAAAAATGTCCAAAACGAAAACAATTCCATGCCTCTGGGGAGGGAACACAATTTAGATAAAAAATGCATAAAAGGTAATAAAAATTTTAAAGTTTAGATATTAATATTGTTACATTGCAATACCGGCTACGTATAAATTCCAATAGACCATAATGTTTATAAACTTAAAAGTAATAAATTTGTCACAATCAGTTCATCTCTCTGTAGACCAGGCCAACGTTACTCGCTAACATAAACTAATATTATTTATTTTCGATAAAACTGCGAACAGTATTTTATAAAATATTATTCATATAAATTAAAGCAACAAACATGGTCACTTCATATATATATTAGGCAATCTCTAAATCAAAAGCTAAGACTTCTCGGAAGATGGTTACACTTATGAATAAACCGAGTACACGACAGCCAGCGTCACTAAGTGCGATCGCCACATAACATGCTCTAACTCTGTGCTACAGTACCTGGTGTATTTTGATATATTTTATATATTTTTTAGAATTATATATTTTGTGATTATTTCAGGAGTCCACTCTGTATATGCAGAATATAATTTCTGCTTATTTTCTGCATTTTCCGACTATTATAGAAAATTACTGCATCAAAACGTTTGATTGACGTTTCCATTAAAATTATTTACATAATTTGTTTGATGGTAGAAAAAATAGTAGCAAGTAATTAAAAAATCATTAGTGTTCATAGCAAAACAAGTCACAAAACAGCAATATGTGGATGGTACAGGAGGCTTGCTAGATAGTGAATTTAAACGGTACAACATATTCAAGGGCAGTTTACAAATAAATTTACATTTATGTAGTTCAGAAATACAAGACGTTACTTTTCTATTTTACCTAGTTAGCTAAATTACAAAACGATTGTAGTTTTTCAGTACCACGATCAGTGCGCTATCAAAAACTAGACAAAATACAAATTTCGTTGGAGTTGTAGTGGTTAGATATTATCAGAGTAGCTGGTACCAAATCTAAGGTCAACTGTTACAGCTTCAACAGTGCGAATTCAATATGGCTACCATAATAGCAAAATTTCAACAGTTTACATGAAATGTGCTAGACTGAAGATCAGAATTCTCTTATAACAAGTTTGATGCCAAAGCTTACAATTTCAAAACGATGGATATATTTTATTTGCCATATAGAAACTAAGCAGGAAATCATGAAAAAGGGTTAATTTTTTCTTTAAATAGTTGAACCTCCTTTAAAAAGGTAACTAAAATTTGGTCTGGGTCTTAATATTATATGAGAATTTATCACACACATTTTTATAATAGAGTGTAGGGTGCATTTCATTGGACATACCTATGTAAAATTTGGAACATTTGTAATCAGATCATGTTCATTTCTTATGCGATGCTCGTGTCTTCTTTCATAATGTTTAAACAAAGCGCTATATTTTGCTACAGAAATTGCTGCTTCATAGACTTAAAGACTTATTAGTGTACGTAATTTGTTTTGAAGAAGTAATTGTTTACAAGATTCTGCCTTTCATATTTAGTATATTTCTCAAGCACCTTTTTTGAGGAGCAAAGGTTTTATTTGCCGCAGAAGGGCTGCTCCAGAAAACAAAGCCGCAACGGATTTTTGATTGTATATAAGAATGATGCCATAGGTACGGCTTCAATATTAATATTTTGTAAAATAACTTTAAGCATATAGCAATAACTGGCCCTATTATTTAACAATGAGTCAATTTGGGCTATTTAATCTTTCTTCGCGTCTGTTTGGGCCATCTGGTTTGTTGGATTATTATTAGTTTTCTTCCTAAACTCCTACTCACCAATTGAACTGCTGCTCAATAGATGTCATTCATAGTATGGATGGATTCATTTTTAAGTTCTTACAAAAAGTTGATATTTTTTACTTTTGGTATTATCTTTGATTTTAGTTAGACAGTTTAACATAATTTGAAAATATAGTAGTATAGTTATATATAGTAAACCCCGCATTGAATGAAAATTAGTTCATTATATTTGTTTTATAGTATAGTGTTAAAGTTGGTTTAATTAAAGTACCGCAAAATTTCCTATTATCCCATCCCTCAAACCTGCCGGTACTTTACATCATAGGAACCCAACACTACAATATATTGGTGAGTAAATTTTTTTTTGTATACAGTTCCACTTAATTACCTTTTTGATAAAATTAGATTAATAATTCGTAAATGTACAATACATTTTTTTGGTCCTTCGAGCCGGATTCTGTGAACTAAATATTGCTATTTCATAGCTATAGTTCATATATCATATAATTTACCAGTAAATAATAGATTTGATAAAAATAAATTCGGTAATAGAATTATATATTATAATATATCGATTTTGTAGCTTATGTGCGTGGGAACTTAGGGTGAATATATCATTTGATCATTTTATTTCCTGCCATTCATATAGGATAGAATTAAACATTTATTGAGTGGTTGTTGGATTGTAGGTTGCTAATAGTTTGGTTTTTACAGTTGTTTTTACATACCTATAGCATAGTAGATAGATACAGAATAAAAACGTTTTTTTGTTTATTGGAATTTTCAACCAAAAAATATTGTATGCATACACTAAGAAAAGTGTTGTTTGCTTTTGAGATTAGAAATAGTAATTTACACAAATTTCAATCATACACTTGGCTTGGGGTTTAGAGAGACTTCATATTTCTCGATTTTTAGGAAATATTCAACCGAATATTTAAATCAGGATATTATAATAGCATTTCAAAGTAATTAATTAATATTTTATTTTCATATATTTTGCTAAGAATATGGCACAGCTTAAAAAACAGCAACAATTAAAAATATTACAGTCAAAGAAGGAGCAATATTTTACAAGAATTCAGAAATTGTATGATTCTAGTAAATTAGTTGATGATGCGACTCAATTAGATTATTTTCGTACGAGGTATGAAACCTTAGAAAATACAAAAGAGGATTTTGCAAAGGTTGTAGATGACATCCATTTTTTGCAGTATGATCTTGATCCAGAGTATGTTCCTTCGTATCAAATTTTAGACACTTTTGACGAACTTTATTGCCATATTCAATTTGTAGCAAAAAGGGTTTTAAAGGGTCACGAAAATGATAGTAGTTCTAATAATAATGCTAATAAAGAGATTCCTAGATTACCTAAACTTCAGATTCCGAATTTTAGTGGTAACCTTAAAGAGTGGCCAATATTTATCGAATGTTTTAATAGCTTGATTCACAATAGGAAAGATTTAAATGATACTGATAGAGTACACTATTTGATTGGAAATTTGAGTGGTAATGCGTTAAATGTGTGTTCAGGTGTACCCCCCACTGGTGAGAATTATCGTGTTATTTATGAAGCGATGATTGATAAATATTCGGACAAACGTGCTATAGCTAATAATTACTTGGAACAATTATTTACATTTAGACCAGCTCAAACAGAAACTTATAGTAGTTTAAATACTTTTTTAGAAAAATTTGATACTTCTGTCAGAGCCCTGCAAACATTGAATTTGACAAATTTAGCTGATTATATATTAACATATCTGGCAATTTCAAAACTTAGTCCTGAAACACAACGTTCGTTCGAAAATAATTATCGAAAGTCTGAAATGCCATCTTATCAAGAAGTTATAAATTTTATTAAAGAGCAAGCCAAAATTTGTAGTCGAACTCCAAGTATTAATAAACAAAATAATTCTAGTACTACTAAATCAAAAATAACACATTCATTCGTTGTTCAAGATAATTTAACTCAGAACAAATGTCGACTGTGTAAAACTAATTCACATTTTATTGTAGCATGTCCAAAATTTTTAGAAATGTCTCCTACAGATAGGTATAAATTTGCTAAAGGTCAGAATTTGTGTCTGAACTGTTTGGGTACTCACAAAATTATTAATTGTAGAAGTAAAAGTAATTGTAAAATATGCAAATTACGTCATCATTCATTATTGCATTTTAATTTACCGGTTAATAATGTTGAAGGAAATCCAAAAAGGTTAGAAATTAATAGCTCAGTTAGTAGAAAATCTGAAACACTTGTCGAAGAACCAACGACTTCTAGCGGTATTGCTCATAATTCACAATCTATAGTTAAGTTGAATGATTCATGTCTGGATGGTTCCAATACAAAAATTGATAAAACGTTTGTAAATTATTGTTCAACCACCGAAAATCCACGAATTCCAAGTAATACCACCGTATTATTATCCACTGCTAAAGTTTATATTCTAGATAGTTTTGGAAGACAGCATGTCGCTAGATTTTTATTAGATAGTTGCAGTCAAGCAAATTTCTTAACCTTAGATTTTTGTAAGCGCATACACTTGAATATTTCTAAACTTCATACTGAAGTACATGGTATTGGAACTTCTTCTAGTAGAATTTATGGCCGTACAAATATAGTAATAATTTCCCAAATTGATTCAGCTAAACGATATCCTTTGGAAGTTTTAATTGTTGATAAAATAACAAATCGTTTACCGCAAGTTGAGGTTAATATTGCTGCCTGTTCACATCTTGCCGACATATCCTTAGCTGATAATAATTTTAACAAACCGAGTCAAATCGATGGTATTATTGGGGCAGAATTATATCCTTATTTATTAGGTCAGCTCCGTATCGCTGGTCCTCCCAAAACTCCAGTTGCTGTGGAAACTAGTTTAGGATTTGTGGTGATGGGTATGGTCCCCATTTTATCTGTTCCTGAAATTACTCAAAGCTTTTGTACAGTTGTAGAACCCCCGCTTGAAACTTTGGTAAAACATTTCTGGGAAATAGAGGATATTCAATTGCCAGGAATAACAAATCCCGATGATATTGAATGTGAAAAAATATTTCAGTCTACATATAGTCGAAATAATTCTGGTCGTTATATAGTCACACTTCCGTTTCAACGCGATAGTTCATATCTAGGTGATTCTTATGCAGTGGCACATCGTAGACTCTTGTCGTTGGAGAGAAAATTTATTAAATTTCCAAATTTCAAAACTCAATATGTTGAAATTATTAATGATTATTTATCCCAAGGTCATATGACTAAAGTTTTAAAAGATAATTGTTCGTCGCCATCTTATTATATTCCGCATCATGCAGTATACAAATTAGATTCTATTAGCACTCCCCTTAGAATAGTTTTTGATGCTAGTGCAAAAACGGACACCCTGTATTCACTAAATGATTTGTTGTATACGGGTCCAAAATTACAAGTAGATGTAGTAACAATGTTTCTTAATTTTAGATTGTTTCAAGTTGCATTTATAGCTGATCTCCGTCAAATGTATAGACAAATTCTTATAGATAAAATTCATCGACGTTTTCAGCGTATACTTTGGAGATTTTCACCAAATGAACCAGTCTCCATTTATGAATTGAATACAGTATCTTTCGGGGTAA
Organism: Stenurella melanura; assembly: GCA_963583905.1. Taxonomy (NCBI): domain Eukaryota; kingdom Metazoa; phylum Arthropoda; class Insecta; order Coleoptera; family Cerambycidae; genus Stenurella; species Stenurella melanura. The sequence goes on from OY757313.1 coordinate 47,920,393, forward strand.
GGTCTTCACCATTTTTAGCACTCCGAACAATACACCAGTTAGCCAACGATGAAGAAAAATCATTTCCGTTGGCTGCAGAAATTGTTCGACGGAATATGTATGTTGATGATTTAGTTTCTAGTATACCTACAGTCGATCAAGCAGTAATTTTGTATAGAGAATTGATTGAATTGTTTAAGCGAGGTGGTTTTGATTTGGTAAAATGGTCAACGAATTCCGAACAGCTTTTACAGCAAATACCGGAACAAAATCGTTCTACTCATATGATTGATTTTGACATTGAGTGCCTTAAGGTGCTAGGGTTACAGTGGCATCCAAAATTAGATATTTTGTCTTTTTCCCTCAAAATTCAAGATAAGGAATGTACTAAGAGGAATATTCTCTCGACTGTTGCCCGATGTTTCGATCCATTAGGATTTCTCTCGCCTGTTATCTTACAAGCAAAATTGTTAATTAAAAATTTGTGGATACTTCGTATAGGTTGGGATGAAACTCCCCCAGCTGATATAGTTCAGTGGTGGAGAGATTTTCAACACTGTTTGAAACTTTTAGTTAATTTTCAAGTTCCTAGGTATTTAGGCATGATAACTCAAGCTTCAGTAATGTTAGTTGGTTTTGCTGATGCATGCGAAACTTCATATGGGGCAATGGTATATATTCGTATAAAATCGTTGACTTCTATTCAGACGAATTTATTATGTGCCAAGACAAAGGTATCCCCTACGAAAATTATATCAATATCTCGATTAGAATTGTGTGCCGCTCACTTATTAGCCAAGCTTCTTTCATTTGTAGAAAAAACTTATACATCAAGGTTGAATATAGAAAAAATTGTAGCTCTCTCTGATTCTACGGTAACACTTAGTTGGATAAATGCGCCTCCATTTAAATGGAAAACGTTTGTAGCCAATCGTGTGTCTAAAATACAGGCATTGGTTGCTTCTAGTTGTTGGTTTCATGTTGATGGAAAGGAAAATATCAGTGATGGTCTTTCTAGAGGAATGTCGCCCTCACAATTTATGGAAAATAAATTTTGGTTGTCCGGTCCAAAATGGTTAAAGTATGATATTTCATCTTGGCCTATTAAACCTGTTGGTATAGAACATTGCACAATGTTGGAAGAAAAAACTGTTGCATTGTTAAATTCGAATAGTGAAATTCATCCCTTTTATTTGTTAGCGGAACGGTGTTCATCTTGGATGAAATTATTACGTGCAATTGTTTATGTACTTCGTTTTGTAAAACTTTTACCCCGTGCAGCCGTGTTTGTTGCAAGTGATTTAGATAAAGCTGAGACGGTTTTGCTAAAAGTCGTACAAACCTTTCATTTTGCAGCTGACCTAAAGGAATTGGAAAAGAATGGTAGTTGTTCTTCCTATTTGAGACATTTACGTCCTTTTATACATGATGGAATTCTTCGGGTTGGTGGGCGTCTAGTTAATTCCAAATTAAATTTTAATATACAGCACCCTATACTACTCCCTAAACGTGATCGCGTTGTAGATTTGTTAATCGATCACTATCACCGATATAATCTTCAAACAGGACCTAATTTGGTTCTATCATTGCTTAGACAGCGTTATTGGATTTTATCTGCTCGTGGAGTTGTAAGAAGCCGCATTCAAAAATGTAATATTTGCTTTAAATTAAAGCCTAAAGCACAATTTCCCCTGATGGGAAACCTCCCTTCTTGTCGGGTTCAAGAATCCAAAGCTTTTCTTCACAGCGGTGTAGACTATTGCGGTCCCATTCAGACCATACCTTATAGAAGAAGAGGTGTGCGTTCACAAAAAACTTATATTTGCCTCTTTGTTTGTTTAGTGACAAAAGCAATACATCTAGAGCTCGTGTCAAGTTTATCCACAGCTAACTTTTTACAAGCCTTTAAACGTTTTCTATCACGTAGAGGATTAGTCACTAATATGTACTCAGATGGAGGTACTAATTTTATAGGAGCAAAGACATACTTGGACGAGTTACACTCATTAACTAATTCTAATGATTTTAATGCAAGCGTAGCTACTGAACTCTCTTGCAGAGGAATAAATTGGAAAATTAATCCTCCATCTGCCCCTCATTTTGGCGGATTGTGGGAAAGTAACGTTAAGTCGGTAAAGACACATCTTTTTAGAGTTATTGGACATCAGCTATTAACTTACGAGGAAATGAATACATTATTAATTCAAATAGAGGCACTTCTTAATTCGAGACCATTGTGTGTACTCAGTTCGGATCCTGCTGAACCTTTAGCTTTAACTCCAGCTCATTTTCTCACCTTAACACCATTGAAGTCGTTACCTACTCAAGATCTTAGCTCTGAAAATATTAATCGCCTAGATCGCTTTCAACTGATAGATAGAATGATTTCGGATTATTGGAAGCGATGGCGTCTTGAATATTTAACAAGTTTACAAGTCAGACAAAGATGGACTACATCGACTTCTCCAATTAAATGTGGTACTATAGTTTTGGTGGAACAACCAAATACTCCACCTCTTCACTGGCCATTAGGCACTATCATTGAAACTTTTCCTGGAAAAGACGGAGAAGTAAGAGTAGTTTCGGTAAAAACTCAAACTGGCATTTATAAAAGACCAGTAGTCAAAGTGTGTCCATTGCCCACACAATAATTTTGTTGTATTTTGCTTTTCGAAATAGTTTTAGTTTTAGGTTATTAGGTTAGGTTATATATTTCTGAAACTTCTTCAGGGTGGGGGGAATGTTTGGGCCATCTGGTTTGTTGGATTATTATTAGTTTTCTTCCTAAACTCCTACTCACCAATTGAACTGCTGCTCAATAGATGTCATTCATAGTATGGATGGATTCATTTTTAAGTTCTTACAAAAAGTTGATATTTTTTACTTTTGGTATTATCTTTGATTTTAGTTAGACAGTTTAACATAATTTGAAAATATAGTAGTATAGTTATATATAGTAAACCCCGCATTGAATGAAAATTAGTTCATTATATTTGTTTTATAGTATAGTGTTAAAGTTGGTTTAATTAAAGTACCGCAAAATTTCCTATTATCCCATCCCTCAAACCTGCCGGTACTTTACATCATAGGAACCCAACACTACAATATATTGGTGAGTAAATTTTTTTTTGTATACAGTTCCACTTAATTACCTTTTTGATAAAATTAGATTAATAATTCGTAAATGTACAATACAGCGTCTAGCTGCATTAATCCATTTTTAGGTTTAATGAGGTGAAATATCGTTCTTAATTATCATCTTGCTAATTGAAAATCAGTGTGCTATTATCGACATACTGTACTAAACAATCATCAGTTATTGAAACCAAGTAATTTGTATACAGAATATACAATAAGGGGCCTAGTATCGACTCCTGAGGGTCTCCTGTATCATTTTTCCTAGCTTCTATTAAATTTCCTGTCTCGTCTACTTCAATTACAGATTGCAATTGATTCGTTAAATATGAAGTTATCAATATTTGTACAGTTACTCCGATATCGTATTTTGTAATTTTATTTCAGCTTGACTAGCAATAATACTCAGTAGGGTGGAGTGAAAATCTGACATTTTACTTTCTGAACGCCTATATGCGGAAAAGTGGTGGGCTAAGTAATATTAATTCTCTGCAAAACCTGGAGTCGATTGGATGACGTTTAGCGGTGCCCCCACCACTTTCAAAATTTGTCGCCGACTGCCAAAAACAAAGCCGATTCAATTATTTCTCCAGCGACTGTCGTTAAGTGAGTGTGCGTTAAGGTGCCGATATTCATTCAATATAGCTTTACAACCGCATAATTGTATCTCGGTTACTTTAGTTGTTATTTAATGAATTTTGATATTCGAGTTTTTTTGTGAAATATGCCAAAAACTAGAAAAGATATTGACTGCCCTGTATTTGACGCTCCTTCCATGTTTAGGAAAAATACGTTACCTACAGAGGCGGATGTGATGAAAAACTATGCATATATACAGTAAACCTTAATTAATTCAGCTCAAAATAAAGCAGAACCGACCTTAAGTAACATTGCAGAGATTTTGATTGCAGAGCTGAAACTTGTTTGGTCTCTAAGGCGTCTATTCTCGTGGTGACAGATCAAAAAATTTTACATATGATAAGACAATATCACGAAAAATTGAGAAACCTTAAGAAACCTCTAAAATCCCGATTGAATGACGCTCTTAGACAAAAAGTGAAAAAATTTAGAGAAATTGCAGAAATAAAACTTTTCGATATTTCGTCCTGCAAGTGCGCGAACTTTTCATTGTGTAAGTATAAAAACAAAGTGCCAATTAGAGAAAGAGAATTTCTAGTAGACCAGAGAACTGAGAGGAAAATGTTTGTTGGCGCAATTGATCCAGTAGCTACGCGAAACATTCAGCGATCCTTACATCGGAGAGTGTTGGAAACAAGATCGCTACCTTCAACTTCTACTTCCAATGTGCTGGATATGGAACTGTCAGATGGTGGAGAGACAGATAATATTGATGGCAGTTATAATGCAAAGCAGGAGGCTAGCCAAAAATTACAGCGCCAACGATCTAAACAAATGCGTATTAACTTACCAAGTTTCGCACAAGCATGCGATCGCACAGGTGTTTCTGATAGATCCGCTGCTATTATTGCGTCTGCTGTATTAAGAGATATTGGACTGGTCACCAAAGAAGAAATTTGTAAAATAATTGATAGAAGTAAGATAATATTCCACTAAATCACCCTGCATATCAAAGACATCGTTCTTATGTTTGTCGTACCATTTTAGAAACTTTTCACGATCTTCTGTTTTCATTGTGTCAGGGCTGTAATATTCGATGGTTAATGATATAAGTCAATAAATCACTGTCACCAACTTGCAAATGTTGAAAGTATCACAAAATAACATGAGTGGCACACAAAAACTTTTAGGGAGCGGCACATTCAGTATTTCTCGATCTCTCTGTATAAACCGCACCGCATAACAATCAATTGCTTTCGAGATTCTGGTGGAGGGTCTGGTTTTAAACTACATCGTTAGGAAACTTCGCCACCGTAATTTACAAATTAAAGACCCGATGGATGGTTGTTAATGTGAGGAACTTCCAGTTTACCTCATTTATTATTCATCTTGCGATATAGAAGTAGCTAATAGATTATTATATATACAAATGGAAATGTAAAATCATGAAGGAGTCAGAGTAGTTTAAGAATTTATCTGTATTTCCACATTCACGTAGTGGAGTGCAGATTTGTAATTTATAAACTAAATTGTAATTTCCGATGAAGCCACATTTAAATTGAATGGAACGGTCAATATTGGAGTAGAGATAATCCACATTGGATGACGGAGAGTCACACACAATTTCATCAAAAAGTGAACGTTTGGGTGGTATCATTAATAATTAAATTATTGGCCCTTATTTTATTTAAGGCATACTCTGGTGACGTTCATCTGAAATCATGAAATAAATATCAGAGTAGTACAAAAGTTTATTTTTATTTCCGTATCCACGTGATAGAGTGGAGGGATATTAATCGTAAAAAGGATAAAATTTTCTTTGGTTGTAATAGTTTTAGAAACTCATGAAATTTCTAGATTTCAAATTTGAGGGATCCTGTCTGTGTGCCTGACTATCAGTCTGTATGTATTATATCGAGATCTGGAACTTGATTGTAATATTTTAAGTTTATTCTGATGAAGGGATGTGGGCGCAAAGAGAAATAAATAAGTAAGACAAGCCCAATAATTTGAGATTTGGCCAATGTTTCATTTTATTAAGCCCTGTGCCACCACTATCACCACCCTTACTCTACTATTAAATGGGTTTACAAAATATAAGTAAACCAAGCTAGTGAGAGTTCAAAAACTTGAGATTTGGTGTATATACTAAAGGCCAAGGTCTCAATTATTTTATGACATCTGCCACTCCTACTATCACCACCAATCTATTATTAAAAAGCTCAACAAAGTAGAATTAAGCTATTGACATGTTTAGTACGCCTATGCATTATAACGAAATCTGAAACTAGATTATATTTTGAGCGTATGGTTGGGAAGTAATTAGGGGTAAATAATAAAGGAAGCTAATATGAGTCCAGAAAATTGGTGTAAATAAAAAGTCCAGATCTTAGACATTTTGTCGCAATTGCTAAAATGAGATATGGAACTACACCATATTAAGTGCTTATTTCACGAAGGCTTGATGGTAAATAAAGGTAAATGAATATCAATAGGAGTAGAAGTAAAGAGAGGTAAATAAATAAAACAAGCTAGTCAGAATCCAGAAACCCAGGATTTGGTATGTTTACTAGAAGTCAAGGTCTCAAGCAATTTTATGATTTCAGCCACCCCCACTACTTTATTAAACGGGATAACAAAATAAAATTCTGAATTAGTATGTCTCAAATTAATCGTCATTGAAAACCAAAAGAGGCACTCTTTTTGATTTTTTTTAAATGTTCAGTAATTACCCCTTTTCAGGGGTTGAAATGACTCAAAATCCTAAAAAAATGAAAACAATATCATTAAATCTAAAAACAGTTCTGTTTGTATTAGTTCTTTATATCAATCGTAAAAAGGCGAAATTATGTATTTTTATCAAGAAGGGTTAAAAATACCCATAAGCCCTCGAAGGGGGTGAAATATTTTTTGCATGTTTGTCCTGATATTTCATTTTCAGAATATAAAAAAATATTTTTGATTTCTATTGGTATTATGGGGATGATATCGAGGGCCTGTGGGTGAATTTTTAATCCTTGTTGATGGAAAATACATAATTTCGCTTTTTTAAGATTGATTTAATATAAATAATACAAATAGAATTGTTTTTAGATCTATTGATATTTTTTAAATTTTAAGATTTTAAGATTTGGGGATCATTTCAACCCCCCCCGAATAGTGGTTATTACTGAACATTTTCAAAAAACTAAGAATAATGTCCCTTTTGGTTTTCAACGACGATTAATTTGAGATCTAAACCTTTTTACGATTTTTCCCAAGCTCGCAATCAACTACGCAAAACCAGGCGAAAAACAGCTTCTTTTGTGGTTACACTTTTTGGCATCAACCACGTTGACAGACGATTTCAGATATTATGTTATTAAAATTCTGTGAGCAATTATTTTCATATACTGGAGTGGAAATAATAGTGTCAAGATGTTTTCGTTTAAAGAGACTTGAATAGAAAATTTGCATGTGGAATTAGGATATCTTAGACGGCGGTTTTTAGTTTCTTGATCTTTTTGAAGTACGGTGCAAAATTCTAGACACGCTATCTGCATTTACAGTGCCAGCTTAAAGAACACATCAATCTGAAGCTCTACGTTTTCATTTGCAGATGCAAACTAAAGTCTTTTTTTGATTCCCCCTAGCATTAAATTTTTAAAATAGTTTAAATGTCAGTACTTATGGATTTTAAGTTATGGCGGAGGAGCCGGTTTGAACCACATTTCTCCCTGATTTACAAATCAATGATGACTCGGCAAATTCGTGCGTATGGGAGACTTTCCATTTCCTTCAATTAGTATTGATTTCTCGAAGTAGAGACTGCTAAGGGATTATAGGAAGAAATTATGTCAAATTGTAAAATAGATATCAGCAATGGACTAAAGTTGAATGTGTATGTATATTAGTATAATACACTGTTTTTATTGAAATGTGTTGTCATTAAAAACATCTGTTGCTATTAAAAACAGTTTGTTTTGTTTTAATCCATTGCGGCTTACTTTATAGACTGAGAGCTGGCTCCCATTTGATCTAACCGGAGAGATCTAATTCTGTTTAATATTGCAGTTTCGAGTATTGTCCACATGAAATGGAAATCCGGCGGTCTGGCACTCCAAAACGGTCGGACATTAAAATGGTGACCCACCGATTTCGGAAAAAATACTTCAATTATAACCGGGAAGATCTACTTTTGTTTTAGAGTTTACTTGTTAGATTACTACCTCCTAAATTAATTTTAACTGGTCTGTCACTCGAAATTGGTCGTAAAATGGCGGCCAGATCAACTTACACTTAAAAAAAATTGATGTCAATTTAACCGAAAGTATCTAATTTTAATTTTTCAACCAAATTACAGGTCGGTGCGTGGCTTTTACGAATTGCTTGATCTGGCAGTAAAAAACAGCCGGATCCATGATGCCAGATCGGTTATTGTAAGGTAGCAAAGCTTGTTAATCGTCGATTACGAGTAAGCTACATTATTTTTCGGTTGATGGTATATTAAAAATTTGATGGAAATATAATTTTATTGTATGAAAAGAATTATAAGTTTTTTGTCAACATTAGTTTTGACATTTAATTAAAATATAGCTTGAATCTCGCACTCAGATTTGTCAGTGATGCTATAAAATCCAATATTGTAATATTTTGTGGTCTCTACAACGTCACGAGTATTTTTGTTATTCTTCGTCTTTGTCCCCGTCATCTTCCAAAGGGAAATCAGAATTGGTATCTTCGTCGTCTAAAAAGAGTTAAAAATTAGGTAATTATTACTATATTGTATTCAACATACCTGAAGCCTCCGCAATTGCGTCGATAACAACAGGTGGAGCAACGTCTCCATGAAACCACACAGGTTCGTATATCCCAGAAGGACCTATCTTTCAGCCATAGTCTTCGGAATTTAATGGCTGCATTAGGTTCTGTTTTTCGGCGTTCATCCATATATATGTTTAAAATATACTTCTTTTCACATGCAGCAGCAGTGATGATTGGCACGGGGGAATTGATAGGGAATCAAATGTGGCGAAGCTCTTAATAAGAGACTCATTTTTCTGGGCTTGTAAGACATCTCAAATTTTCTGTACCTTGCCTCATTACCTGTTGGACACCTAGGGAGATTATACATTAAGCAAACAAATTTCTCCGCCGTAGTTATGGGGACAGAATCTGGTTCAGGATCTTGGTAGAATGTTTGAAAATATTTTTGAAATTCGGAGCTTTTTTCCATTTGTGTAAAAGGAGTAACTTTACCCTTTTTATAGGAGCAAGATGTTGTGTCACATCCTGTGAAGGCATGCAGACCAGGCAAGGCAAGACATACATCAGGACCGAGTTCGCCAAACAATTTCCCTACGTCTAATGAACGAAGTGAGTTGTCAGAAAATCCAACCTCCATCAAAATTTTGGATTCAGCATTAATTTTGTGGAAATTACCCAATAAAATAACAAGTACATCGGTGCCATTGCATCGCACTACAATATTATTTTGAAACTGGAATTTAGATATTAGATACAATATTCTCGTGTCCGCTTCTTCGTGATTGCAAGAATAGTCATCGGAAATAGCTCCGATGATCGTATTATTTGAACTGGTGAATTGGTAGCATGAGTTTTTGCCATTGACATAGACAGTCTTGTTTCTAAAAAAAATCAGATATAGAAGGGTCCTGCCAGTGGTTAATAATAAATTCCACGAAATTTTCTTTTAAATTCGTTGCTTCTTAAGCAGTTTATAAAATTTGTGGGTTTTATCCGATCGGCTCCGCGTATTGCATTAACTTGTTGCTCTAGATGTTGCACTCTCCTTTGCCTTTCTGCATCTTTAATACTTGGATTAAAATATTGGTCGAATATCACATTTCGCTTTATGTTTCGTGACCATATGAACAAATTTACGAGATATTAGATCCAAAGTTCGAGGCACCTCTCCAATAGTGTGAAGTTTAGAAGAATCCATCGATTATGGCCACATCAATAGACCCAGGATTTTCTGCTACGATCTTTTTTCTAAATGATTCATCAGTGCCGATTTGTCGGTTTTATTGAAAATTCCATCTGAATGAATGAAAGCCCTATGAGTCGCCGTCAAAGGACACTTTAGCACTTCAGCAATATCAATTTTATGCTATGATAAGCCCAACATCCTTGCGAATAGATTTTTATTAATAATTTCCTCCTGCACCTTGTCATTACTCGCTTTCCAAGTAGGGGAGAGCGGGGCGCAGTGGTCACTTCTTTGCATTTTATTATTTTTTTAAGGCACTGTTAACATTTCTGCAACTTTTTTGTGCAAGACTAAAGTAACATGTATCTAAAGGAATTTCGTATAACACCACTTTCAGAATCAAACGTTTTACATATGACAACAAAATAAAATTTCTTAGAAAATCTGACCAGTGTGCCCCGCAGTCGGGGTACACTGGCCACGTTAGTGAGGGTCACTGGTCACTGCTTAGACAGATAAAACAAATTGTTATTTTACTGAGCAGGTACAAAATTATGTTTATACAAATATTCGGCCTTAGCCCATATTAAAGTTTGATACATTTATGTTAAATGTGAACATATTTTGAGTTCGGGTTGTTCCACCAGATTGCATAGGTTTGGGTAAGTGACAAACAATATTACATTTTTCTACAACGCGCCCTCCCATACATTGATTTGTACGTTATTCGTTGTTCAATGAAATGCAGCGTTGCAAGAAATTTGATCTGGCACACATTATCCGGCTGCTTTTGGTTGCCATACTTAACAATTCATGAAAGCCATTCAGTGAGCTGTAATTTGGTTCGAAAATAAACATTAGATACTTTCGGTTAAATTGACTTCAATTTTGTTTAACTTTGGATTTTGGTCTGGCAGCTCGAATTTATTCAGGAAGTAGTAATCTAACAAGTAAACTCTGAAACAAAAATAGATCTTCCCGGTTAAATTGAAGTAAATTTTTTCGAAATTAGAAACGCCGCCAATTTAACGTCCGATCGCCTTGGACTGCCAGACCGCCAGATTTCTATTTCATGCTAGCTCCAGACTTGAGTAGTACACGTAACTGTATTAGATCTTTCCGGTTATATCAAATGGGGGCTACTTCTTGGACTATTATAGCTTCTATGCTTTTCAGTGTGTTTCTGTTGCAAAAGTGGGATTTTAAAATTATTTCGTCCAAGCCATTTAGATATATTACTTCCGCATACACGTAGGGGATTGTAAGTATAGTAATAGTAAGAAAAAAATCAATAATTTTTTTGATTGAAATGTGTGTCAATCAAAATGGGCAATATGTATAACATTTATTATAATTTTTTATTTATTTGAAGAAACCTCTTTTTTTAACTTTATTTTTGAATTTTGTAATTATGGCCCAATTAAACGAAATTGGTTGCAATTAGCTATAGGGAAGTACTTATAAAAAATGTTCGTTTTTCATTTCTACATCACATCGTTGAAAAATATACAGGGTGTTGAAAAAATTGAGAAAATTCAATTTAAAATGTAAATAATTTTTGGCCACCCTGTACAGTTTTAGAAATAAAAATAACTTAAAAACATTAATTAGATGTCTCGTAATTGGTACTCACATAAGTTTTTCTTAAAACCCATAATTGTGACTGTGGTGATTTTATTAATATCTATCTGCAGATTGCATTATTTCAACAAAAAAATTCATTACATCGAAGTGGTTGGGAGATAGTTAATGCTAATGTAGGAATGAATAGAGCCTAGAAAGAGGCTTCAAAAAATATACTGACATGCATGGCATTCCATTAAAAAAATGGCACTTAGTCCTGTAAATTCGTCTTGGCTCGCCCTGTATGTTCGAAAATAATTTCCAGTTATAGACTTCTTTATCTATAGACTACAAGCCCAGGCAAATTTTTAGGGGGTGATTTTATACACAACAAATCATATATAATCTTGAAGTACTGGTCGAGAAACAAAGTTTAGGCACTATGCCGTCAATTTTCCGCGGTACAGGTGAGTGCACAGGTGAGTTGAAATGTAGAAAAAAAGGGGGTACTTTTCGATTTATTTATACATGACGGCACTATTCTCGTTAAAGAGGCAATGAAAAATGAATGCTCTTAAACCCAGTGCCGTCAAAAAGTAGCGGTACCGGAAGTCAGAAAAAATTTTTGAAATCGGCGAATTTACCCCCCCTCCCCAGTTAATCGAATACTTGACGGCGTTGATTTAGTTACCTTTGCATTTCCTTTAAAAGCTATAATACATCTATGGCGTCAGAAAAGGGTGGTACATGGGGTCAGAAATCGCGAATCAAAACCGGATTTTTAAATTTGTTCATTTTTATTTTTATTTTGTATTTACATTGGGTACCACGAATTATTGACGGCATCATTATAAAACCGTAATAATTCGCTTCTACTTTATAAAAAACCATATGCCGTCCTGAAATAAATGACCTTATACGAAACCTTAATGTTTTGCTCTAAAATTTTAGTCATTTTTTTATTTATTTTTGTATGAACCATCATTTTTTGACGGCACACTGTTTAGAACACTTAATAAATGTTAACTCAAAGTTAGAAATCGGTGCCGTCAAATTCTGAATGACCACCCCCCCCAAGGAGTAAAAATCCGGTTTTGATTCGCGATTTCTGACCCCATGTACCACCCTTTACTGACGGCATAGATGTATTATAGCTTTTAAAGGAAATGCAAAGGTAACTAAATCAACGCCGTCAAGTATTCGATTAACTGGGGAGGGAGGGGGTAAATTCGCCGATTTCAAATTTTTTTTCTGACTTCCGGTACCGCTATTCTTTGACGGCACTGGGTTTAAGAGCATTCTTTTTTCATTGCCTCTTTAACGAGAATAGTGCCGTCATGTATAAATTAATCGAAAAGTACCCCCTTTTTTTCTACATTTCAACTCACCTGTGCACTCACCTGTACCGCGGAAAATTGACGGCATAGTGCCTAAACTTTGTTTCTCGACCAGTACTTCAAGATTATATATGTTTCGTTGTGTATAAAATCACCCCCTAAAAATTTGCCTGGGCTTGTAGTCTACTAGTTTACTTGCAATTTTTCAAAAAATGTCTAGCTATCGTAGAACTCGAGATATCGAGGTCAGGCGCACTATTGCCCCTAACTGTATATGATTTCTAAGTTATGGCGGAGGAGCCGGTCTAAACCATATTGTCCCGTGATTTACAAATTAATGATGATTCGGCAAATTCGTGCATATGGGAGACTTTCCATTTCCTTCAACTAGTATTGATTTCGCGAAGTAGAAGTTGCTAAGGGATTATAGGAAGAAATTATATGTCAAATTGTAAAATAAATATCAGCAATGGACTAAAGCTGAATGTGTATGTATATTAGTATAATATACTGTCTTCATTGAAATGTGTCGCTATTTGGTCTTGTTTTAATTCTTAGCGGCTTACTTTATAGCTTCTATGCTTTTCAATGTGTTTCTGTTGCGAAAGTGGGATTTTAAATTAATTTCATCTAAGCCATTTAGATATATTACTTCCACATACACATAGTGGATTGGAAGTATAGCAATCCTTTAAAAATATTCAATAATTATTTTTTGTTGAAATAAGTTTAGAATGTCATAAAGGGTTGAGATTTTAAATTTGGGCGATAAAAATTATGTCTGTCGGTCGGTCTGCAACTTTGTTTGCGCGTTTTATCTGGAACGGTTTAAGATATTGACTTCAAATTTTGTACACGCATGTATTATAACGAGATCTGGAACTGCCTTGTTTTTTGGACATATCCGGTGAAGCGTTGGGGGTAAATAGGGGTAAATAGGGGTAAACAGGTGAAAATGGGTAAAGCAAGCTGGTGAGAATACAAAAACTTGAGATTTGGTGTATATACTAGAAGCGAAGGCCTCAAATTTCTTTCCGTTTTCTGTAATATTCTACATTCCCCCACCACCACCACTCCATAATGAAAAGGATTGATAAAATAAAATTGAGATATTCAGTTGCAACGTGGTACACATACATATTATAACGACATCTGGAACTAGAGTATATTTTGATATTATTCCGTTGATAGGTTGATAGTTAAATATGAGTAAATAGGGGAAATGAGTAAAACAAACTGGTCAGAGTAGGGAAATTTGGGATTTAGTGTATATACTAGAAGGCAAGGCCTCAGATTTTTACAATATTTTTCAATTCCCCCCACCACCAACACTCGATCATTAAAGGGGTTGATAAAATAAAATTCAGATATTCACTTGAAATTTGGTACATGTATGTATTGTAACCACATCTGTAATTAGATTATGGTTTGATGATTCCGGTGAAGAGTAAACAGGGTAACTAGTGGTAAATAGGGAAAAATGAGTAAAGCAAGCTAGTAAGAGTTCATACAGAAAATTGGATTTGATGTATCTAAATACTACAAGCCAAAGCCTCATATTTTTTATAACATTTTTCAGCCACTCCGCCACCCCCACTGCATTTTATTAAAGGGGCTGATAAAATTGAATTTGGATATTTGCGTGATATATATGTATGTATTATAACGACATCTGGAACTAGATTATATTTTGAGATGATTCCGTTGAAAGGGCGGGGGGCAAGTAGAGTTAAATAGGGGAAAATGAGCAAAGCAAGCTGGTAAAAGTACAGAAACTTGAGATTTGGTGTATATACTATAACAGACTTCTTTATCATATTTTTGAAACTCTCCACCACTTCCACTCCAATGTTAAAGAGGTTGATAAAATCGAGATAATCTCATGAAATTTGATATACGTATGTATTATAATGACATCTGATTGAGATGATTCTGTTAAAGGGATAGATGGGTGGTTGTAAACTGGGGAAAAGGAGTACAGCAAGCTAATAAAATTCCAGAAAGTTTATTCTTGGTGCATATGCTAAAAACCAACGCCTCAATTTTTTTTATAATATCTACCTAAAATATTAATAAATTTCAATGATCAATTATTCCCACATACTAAACTGCAATTATAGTCAAGATGTTTTCCTTTAAATAGACTTGGATGGAAAATCTGTGTGTGGAAGTAGTGATTCCTTAGGCAGTTTTTTAGATGTGTTCTAAGCAGCCTATATTTACAACGGATGAACGAAACTTGTTCAGAAATTGCTAGCAGGCTGAGAAACAACTTTTACTTTGGCGTACGTTCAAGCCACAAGTTGAAGAAACAAACAATTTTAAACTATAAAAGAACTCAGTATACTACTTACTTGACATATTTTATAGAGCAAAAAAGCATATGTGCAGTAGTACAAGAGCAAGTGTGCAATTACTGATACATTTATGTAAGCCACAGACATGATCAATATTTTGTCTTAAAGCAGGGAAGACAAGAAAAGTGATATGAGAATTTTTCTTAGTGGTGAAACCTAATTTACAAATGACAATAATTATTTAAAAAAATCAGCTTGACATTTACTAGTCATGGCTTAAAAGTATATATCTTGCAGGTTTAGAATGTCTGCCACTATACGTCCCATAACTGGGATGTATACCTGCCTTTGCAGTTCCACTAACCGCACTGTACGGCGATGGTAGTTTTGTGACAATTAAATTGTAATTAATTAATCAGTAACCAAGAAATCAGCTTGTTACGTCTTTGCCATGCTCAGTGACTCAGCATTCAGGTTTAGATTATCTGTCGCTGAACCTACACTAGCCGGGATGTATGTCAATTATAATTCTGTATTCACTAATTGGCTAGTAAATAAAAAAAAAATCTCTTGATACAAATACATCTAACAACTGTAGTTATTTAGTGAAGTTTCCATCTGTCATTCCTACCATCATCACCACTCTATTATTAAAAGGATCAACAAAATTGAATTAAGGTATTGACTTGTTTGGTACGAATATGTATTATAACGAAATATGAAACCAGTTTATATTTTGAGCTTATAGTTGGGAAGTAATTAAGAGATCACAGGTAAAGCAAGCTAGTATGAGTCCAGAAAATTGGAAATTGGCGTAAATACTAGAAGTCCAAGTTTTAAATATTTTGTGACAACTGTCAAGAAACCGCCCAACAAGCAAAATTTAAATGTTATAAGACTATTATGTTTTAATGCAGTTTTATAAACGTAATAAAATAGCAATAAAACAACATTGCTGTAGAAATGACAATTATAAAGCAAATTTGTTTGTTGGGCGATATGTGGAATCAAAATATATTATAAGCTTATTTCGTCGATGGTTTAATGGTAAATAAGGGCATGAATATAAATAGGGGTAGGGGTAATGTTGGATAAATAAATAAAACAACTGAGTCCAGAAACCTAGAACTTGGTGTGTATACTAGCAGCCAAGATCTTAAGCTATTTTATGATTTCTGCCACCCCACTTTATTATTAAAGAGGTTAACAAAATAAAATTGAGAAGACGATTTTAAATATTGTTATTAAAATTTTATGAGCAATTGCGTCTATATACTGGAATACAAATACAGTATCAAGATATTTTTATTTAAAGAGATTTTGAATAGAAAACTTGTATGTGGAATTAGTGAAATCTCAGTCAGCTGTTTTTAGTTCTCTAATCTTGTGGAAATATATTGCAAAATTCTAAACACGCTATCTGCACTTACAGTGACAGATGAAATAACACATCAATCTAAAGATCTACGTTATTATTTGCAGATGGAAAATTAAGTCTTTCTTTGATCCCTTCTTACATTAAAAAAGATTTTAAATGTCAGTATATATGAATTTTAAGTTATGGCGGAGGCGCTGGTTTAAATGATATATCACCCTGACTTACAAATTAATGATGACTCGGCAAATTCATGCGTATGGGAGACTTTCCATTTCCTTCAGTTGGTATTCATTTCGTGAAGTACAGCCAGCTAAGAAATTAGAGGAAGAAATTGTGTGTCAAAATGTGAAATAAATATCAGCAATGGACTAAAGCTGAATGTGTATAGTAGTACTGCCTTCATTGAAAAATGTTGTTATCAAATAACATCTCTCGCTATTAAAAACATTTTGTTTCGTTTTAGTTCTTTGTGGCTTACTTTATAGCTTTATACTTGAGTTTTCGTTGTAAAAGATATTTTTCAATGCACATGATGTGAATGTCTCTTTAATCGACATTTGTTACTTCTCCAGCGTTAGACTTGGAGGATATCGAATTTATTTTTGAAATAGTTCATATTTTCTTTTGATTGCCGAGGTATGCAAAGTACAATTCAAAAAGTATTTCCTGACCCACTCAGGAATACAAAAGTGGGATTTTAAAATGATTTCGTCCAAGTCAAATTTAGATATATATATTAAAACGTATTCTAAACAGTCTATATTTATAATGGATGAACGAGTCAGAAAACGCTAGCAGGCTGAGAAACATCCTTTACCTTGGCGTACATTTCGAGCGACAAATTCAAGACACAACTTATTTTAAGCTATAAAAGAACTTAATATATTATTTACATGATCTATTTTGTAGACCAAATGGCATCGTAAAAATGATGTTATAATAAAACTGACCGGCACTTATTAACAATCTAAACTTTTGACTTTACAAAAGTTAATATACGTTTTATATATTTTGTATATAACTTTACGTATTTATAACTGTATAAAATATATTAAAACGTCAACCCCTTCTCACAATACTTTCTAATCTATGTCAAAATATTGTTGAAAAGGAGGAGGTTTTTAACTCGACAAGTATGTATTTTTTATGGTTGTTCAATCATTACTTTGGATACGCCTAAATAATAATTTATATGAAATATTTGCTAATTGTAGAGATTATGGATTAGTGATGGTCCAGTTGTATTTCATTTTCAAGCAATGTCTAGTATAAAATTCGTAAAAGCCGTAAAAATATTTTATGGAGAATATGATGACTGGAAAATGATTCATAAATTTTTTTTTACAAACTCTAATATTAGAACTTGCAACAGAAATTTAATTTTTAGTGCAGAAAATTCTTTCAAAATACTTAGTTTTGTTAGGTAAGTAGAAAGAGAAGCAAACAGTCTGAAGTCAGTCCCACCTCTCCCTCGTTTCCCTCTCCCTTCAATACCCATAAGAACGGTGTAAATTACAATATCTAATATACGGTTATTTATTTATTAAAAAAAAAAAACAAAACTCCTCGTTAAATGGCTGTTATCAGGTTATAATGTGATTACTTCTGAATACTTTTACACCCATCCTTACTAATTAAGGTGGTGGATTTTACCTTTTTAGAGTTTTAATTGGTTTTAATTTCGAAGGAAATCCCAACCTCTTGTAGTTTTAATATTAATGGCAACTTCTAATATCGATTCCAATGTCACCCTTCAAATCAGGGCTATTCTAAATGTGTTCCCGAAATTTTTCGACAGATTCGTTTTCAGCACCCGAGAATTAGTAAAAAAGATGACTTCCACTCTTTACCATATGATGGGCCAAAAAAGGCCGTTTTTGACCATTGCTCTTTGGCGTATGAGGATATCACTGATATCTAGTTATATGATATGATATCAAACCTTAAAAATTGAAGACTGATATTTTCTTACTTTATAGAAGCTACATAAACGGCGACCAAAAAGGGTGAAATTACAAAAACTGACAGCAATGCGTAAGCTGGAAGCACCTCACTTTAAACATGAGTCAGTTACATCAGTACAGAGTAGAAATGGGCTTAAATAATAATAATTCCGTATCATTTAAGACAAGTATTAATAACATATTTTTACTTCAGTGTAGTGGTTGGCAGTAGCCATATGAATGTATTTGCGGTTGATCTATCAGCACACTAGAGTGGATAAAAAAATCAAGTCAAAAATGAAAGCAAAAATTTGAGAATGAATTTGTAAGGAAATTCGGTTACAGCCGAGGTACAATCCCCAAGTTACATTAAAAAATCACGTTAGAAGGAAATGGGTGCAAGACCTAAAAGGAATACTTTTTAATTATTAATTTTATTATAAAAGCTTCCTATGTTGTTCGTCGTCATTATCTTGGATAAAATCGTCTCCCGCACTGTACCGTTCTGCAGTTTGTACGTCAGTACTGCTCTTCAAGCCGCTTTTTGTGGTTTGTGTACCTGAGAAAAATGTTGTCTGTTTATTTATTTAAACACAGGTTTTATTTTTTAAACATGTGTTATTAGTGTTTGCTATACTAAAATAAAAACAAAGAAATAAAATGCAATTAATATAATGTTAGCTGTTAACTGCGAGAAGTAAATATCTCTACGAACGGGTAAATACAGATTTTTCTGAGAGCGCTTACCGCAGCCGTACAGGTAGCTCACCCGAAACGAGCTCCGCAGTGTAATGATCAGTAAAATGGGATGCAACACTAAAATTAAGTCAGATTATCATTGCTCATAAGTATTATTGAAGTAATAGTACTTATAAATCATTAAAAATTTTAAAAGTAATTCCGCTTATGATCAGTCATAAGTACTACTGAAATAGTAGTAGAAACTTATGAACAATCATAAATGGATTTAATCGTTTTTTAAGTGTCGCATCCAATTTCATTACCCATTTCACAGCGGCAATCGTTTCGAGCAGGTGAGCTGTCTGTATGGTAACGGTAAGAACACTCGGAAAAATCTACTTTCCGCAGTTAACAACCAATGTTATATTAATTGTACTATCTTTCTTTATTTCTATTTTAGAATAGCACTAAATAATACATATAAAAAATTTATGTAAAGAATAAAAATTGTATTTAAAAAGATAAATAGACAATTTTTTTCACAAACCACAAAATGCTGCTTCAATAGCAGTACTGACTTACAGAGCGCCGATCGGTACAGTGCGGGAGATGATTTTATTCTGTGATAATCAATGAAGATAGTGACGATGATTTATATTTAAATAATGTTTTATGATCAAATTAATTTAAAAGTATTTTCTTTAGTCTTGCATCCATTTGCTTTTAATGTGTACCTTTACTATAACTTCATATATTATTATGAAGCTCTATATAACATAATTGCATTAAATAAGACCAACCATAAAAGATCTTATTTTTTTAGAAGTGTTCCGCCCCTTTGTTTTAATGAAACAATTAGCAGAAATAGCAAATGTAATTAGCCATATTGTACATTCTTTTGGCGATTGTACCTCGGTTCTAACCGTAAAAAATTCATTCTCAAATCTTTATTTTCATTTTTCAAATAATTAAAATTATTGAAAATATCTAAAATAAATATATAATATAGACATCCTAAAGGTCCAACACAGCCTTTTTGTTTCATTCGTCTAGCTAAAATGTTTTCGAGGAAAACAAATTTAAAAAATAGTCGTGCCGGCGCATACTTTATTATTATCTCAAGGGCCAATGGAGGTTAGGGGCTGAAAGTTCGCCAATTGTGTTCTATTGACTTGCCAATACTATAACATAAGTTATTTCAAAGATTGCTTTCTGGGTCCGTTTCCCCTATCTTATCCTGCCAGGCCCTCTATCAAACAATGACTTTCTCCTATAACACATAAGAAAGTTTAAGGTCTTTGAGGCTTGTGTTAAGATTTTGCTATTTGGAGTAGATCATTTTTCTGGGATATTGAACTTTGGCGGGCGAGCCACAAGTACAACATGGTATTCAATTATTTTGGAGATTGTGGAAGTTACTTCAGAGGAAATAAAATATCTGTTAATTTTTAAATACTGACTATAATAAAGTTAGCAGTTACGCTAACTTTATGTTCTCATCCTTGTTCACTACAGATTCATTAAATTAAAAATTAATAGCGCACGGTGTACTTATAAGCAAATTGCACAACAGCTGTCGTTTGATTTTTAAAACAGGCATACTCAGAAAAGCTGCCAAGTGTCTCATTTCAGATATTAAACTCCACATGACAGTTAACGCTTTGTGTGTATGCTTTCCCTGTATAAAATTAGTTAGTTTCTTGATAAAATACGATAAAATATCTTTTGTTGCAGAACGAGTTGATTAACAATATTTCAATATTTCTATATAATTCAAGGTTTAACGTGACGTAAGTAATAAGAATCTATTCTATCCGTCTGCCAACGACGACGATAATAATCTAATGGTTTCCTGGCACTATTTCATCTAGAAACCATTACCATATATTAGGGGCTTTTCAGCACCTAAATAGAATCATGAAGAGCGTGTTTGTATATTGTTATTTTTTTGATGATGTAATTTAAACTCAATAAAATTAGAATAATGTAACTTAATTTATACACGCCATATCATTATTTTCAAATCAGGAATATTGGTTGATTACAAAAAGTGTCTGATAATCTACCCTCAATCATTACCTCATTCTGTCCTCAGTATTGAATGATACGAATATTATATGATAGTACAGGAACTGGTTGCTTTTCCCTGCTCGTAATTGTTTCATGCTCTGTCGTATACTATATTTGTACTTCATTATATGTAAATAACTCCTAGTAGAATTTAAAGGCTGATGCCAAAATAATTTTGAGAACTCTTGGCACATGTCATGAAAATATTTGATACCTTGACTTCTAGCATATACACCAAATTTCAGGTTTCTGAACTCTCAATAGCTTGCTTTATTTAATTGCCACTAATTGCCACTATCTATCCCTCGAACTCATCCAACGGAATAAGCTCAAAATATAATCTAGTTCCAGATCTTGTAAATGCATACCTATGCCAAATTTACAATCATTAATACATTTCAAACCAATATCTTAAACCGTTCCAGGGTCATCGTATGCACAAAAAAAGTTAGGAACTGACCAACTAACAGAACGACCGACCGACTAATAGACACATTCCTTTTCGCTGAAAAAATCTAAACGTTTGGTGACATTCTAAACCCATGTAAGAAAAGATTTTTTTACTACTGCCGCTCCACTACTAACCCAGTCTTCAGGGGAATAAATAATCCTTATGAGAGTATTCGATGCCTTGGTAGAAGATTAGTAGTAGAAATGTAAAATTATCAAGGCCACCGTGCTCGTACCATGCAAATGGCATCAAAATTAAACCAATTTCTTTGCAAATAACTTTTAATATTATTATAGAGATGAACATTAAAGAGCACAAAAATGCACAAAAAATTCCGCACTCGATTCCGCATGTACAACTATTTTCGGGTAAAATAAGAATCAAAGTAACAGGGTTGTCCGCCAATGCGCGAACGCTAATCGGATTGGATTGTAAAATAATTTAAACATTTATTGTACAATGACTACAAAAAAATACGTCATTTCGGGAGGCACTTAGAAGCAGCTTCGAATTTGAATTAAATATAAATTTTCGTCGAAATTATTGTATGTGCTTATTGTATGTCTTAACTGCTACATAGAATTTTACTATATACAATTAAAAGAACTAATATTTATCTTTTGCGTAATTGGAAAAAATGATAAAATGGTAATGTTTAGTGCTGAAAATATATTTATAAAAAATATCCGATTTTAAGACACATGCACTATACTCCTATTGAATATGAATTATAATGAAAAATTGGATATAGTTTATTAAAAGTAGATACCTCTGCTTTAACTTGCATTATTATCATGCGTTGAAGTTAATTTTTCATTATTGGCGAGCATTTTGAAATCGAAATTTTGTAAATAATAATATACACTAAATTTACAAAAAAATTAAAGTCCTCATTTTCTATCCAGAACATTTAAACATTTTTGACTATCATGATATTGAAATGTGACATATGAAGATCCCAAAACCAACCAACCTCATTACATTACGAGTATATGTCAAGATTAAAATAGAGAAACCAAAATTGCATTTGTTTTTCAATATATGAAGAAAATGTTAAGAATAAAATATATACTATTTTATAGTACTGGTAGCTGCCTTTTGCCTTTTAAAACATTTTTTCTTTATTACGATCTGATTATTTATTCAAAAGTTATCAGAGCAAGAGTAGAATGCTATGCTCTTCAGCATTTATCTCTACGATGGTTTTTGTATTTCTATTATTTTAAAGATTATTTCTAAAATGTTTTTAATAAAATTTGACGCCATATTACGGTAACTTTTGCAAATATTTATCTGCCACTAAAAACCTACTGAAAAGTCAAAAGATAATATAAAGATTTATTTCTCAGCTTATGCCGTTATTTTCTCCTTGGGAATTGCGCTATGTGTAGATGTGGAAGTAAAATTATGCATCTTAAGCCTAAATTATTATCAGAAGTAAACGTATTGAACTAGGACCAAGCTGACGGGCTGACATATTGTAGAAGTCTATGTTGTCGTGATTTACATTTAATAAAATTGATTAAGTCACGCATGTAACGATGGGTTTTCTAAGAAGTCACCTAGCTTCCGGACCATCACTAATACTTGTTTATAAAGCAGTTTTCATAATTGTACAATAAATACGTATAAATAAACTATATTTTAATTACCTATTTTAAAATAGCTTGAAAATATACCCAGATTCATTAAATAATGTAATGCAATTAGATTAACTTAATATATTTCTGAAGATAATTATTGAACTAGGTCGTTGGTATGACAGACAGGGTCATATCCTTCCACAGAGACGAGTCGGATTTGACGAGCAGATTTGTTCGCGTCACCATTTGTT
The DNA here is from genome assembly GCA_963583905.1 of Stenurella melanura. NCBI lineage: Eukaryota > Metazoa > Arthropoda > Insecta > Coleoptera > Cerambycidae > Stenurella > Stenurella melanura. The sequence goes on from OY757313.1 coordinate 47,943,572, forward strand.
GAAAGATCTGTAGAACTAATTTCGCCATATGTCTTGCATGTGAGAATTAAGATTTCTATCGCACGATAAAGTAGAGACTTGGCAAATCCTTTAGGTTAGGTTAGGGGTGCCAGCATTTACCCAAGCACTGATAAGGTTATCTCACGGCGTTGGTAATTAGGATTGGTAACGGAAATATGCCTGAGATTAAAAAATACATATGTTCTGCTGTTTTTTGCATGAGACACTGATTACAAATTAATATATATTATGAAATGTACTATAATATTGTTTTCATTTAAGTTATAGTCTACATCATTAATACAGGTAGATTTTTCAACAAAGAGATGGTTTATTTTAAATTTACCATTCAGTGAATTAGGAGCATACCAAATCTGCACTACCTATAATATGACGTAAGTATATATGTTTAATCGGCTTAAGGTATTAGTAATTATGTTTATAAATATTTGATGGAGTCTGTGGTACAAAAGGAGAACACTTAGAGCCAAAGCCGTTGAAGGAATTAAATATTCGTCAATATCTGATATACGGGTATCGGAAATTACATAACAAAAGCCGATAGGATCCTATTTAATTATAAACATAGCTGTAACCACCCACACTGCTAGCAATGGCAGCATTGTATAGGAAGGAAACTGCTAATGGTTCAGATTTCAATTCTGTAATACCTATTTGATTTAGTCAAATGGGTATATTACAACTGGACACAATTTTTTATTCATCGCAGAGAAAAGCTTTTTGTCCAGAAATCCATTTCATAACACCGAACTCGAACATCGAATAAAAAAAGCTGTCTGTGTGCGTGTATGTGTGTGAATGTTAAGACTGTTTCTTCTAAATACGGTAACTTTTATTACAGCAATTGGGAAGAAAGCTATATTATTAAATTTCACTTTATGTTGTCAACATGACAATACGGTCAGTGCAATATACCGGGTGAGTCACGAATTGCGCTCGCTCCGATATTTCCTAAAATATTTGGAATAGAAAATTGAAATCTGGAGGCCTTATTACACGACTAAAATGCCATCTTTTCAATAAAAAATCAAGTTTGGTGCACATCCGGTTTGACCGGAAATGCCCACAACTTTCGATTTTTAAATGGAACACCCTATATATTTTTACATTTTTGGAATCTAGAGGAAATTTTGAATACAGCACATCCATTTTGGTCACTTTTTGATAAACATTAAAAATTTTATTAAAGAATCTATTTCTGAATCTAGAGTGCTGTGGCGTCCAAAATTTATTTTAGTTTGTGTGCTACGTTACTATAAAAATAAAAGGAGCAATATGATTGCATTACTTAATTCTCTAGAGGCGTTTAAAATTTTTAGATGTGATTTTTACCCACTAACTCGGTTTTTTAAAATGGGAATTTAATCGTTCACCAACATTTTTAAATACCTCATTTTCATACGAATCTAATGATACCAAAATTTTGAAAATCCGCTCAGAAATATTTGAGATTTCAGCCAAAATACAATGCAACCAAGCTTTTAGAAACATGCGGCTAATAGATAATAGATTAGTGGGCTTTGGAAACTAAAATGGCACATTTATGTGTAAATCTGGTAACCTAATAACATTAGAAAAATCATAGTAGCCATTGAATGTAATAAAACAATATCAGCTGTCAGACAGATACAAAATAAAGCGTTGCGTATTTATGTTCATTTAAATAAACCTCTGAAAACCGAACTGATGTCGCATTCTATTGCAAATGTCCTTGTGGATGTAATTGTGTTTACCTCCACATACCTATGCTAAACTTAATTGTAACGTTCTTTTCGCTCACAATTATTAAATGTTTGATAGCTCAAGATTGCCTATAACTACCTAAGACTGTCTGACAGCTGATATTGTTTTATTACATTCAATGGCTACTATGATTTTTCCAATGTTATTAGGTTACCAGATTTACACAGAAATGTGCCATTTTAGTTTCCAAAGCTCACTAATCTATTATCTATTAGCCGCATGTTTCTAAAAGCTTGGTTGCATTGTATTTTGGCTGAAATCTCAAATATTTCTGAGCGGATTTTCAAAATTTTGGTATCATTAGATTCGTATGAAAATGAGGTATTTAAAAGTGTTGGTGAACGATTAAATTCCCATTTAAAAAAAACCTAGTTAGTGGGTAAAAATCACATTTAAAAATTTTAAACGCCTCTAGAGAATTAAGTAATGCAATCATATTGCTCTTTTTATTTTTATAGTAACGTAGCACACAAACTAAAATATATTTTGGGCACCACAGCACTCTGGATTCAGAAATAGGTTTTTTAATAAAATTTTTAATGTTTATGAAAACGTGACCAAAATGGATGTATTGTATTCAAAATTTCTTCTAGATTCCAAAAATGTAAAAATATATAGGGTGTCCCGTATAGAAATCGAAAGTTGTGGGCATTTCCGGTCAAACCGGATGTGCACCAAGCTTGATTTTTTATAGAAAAGATGGAATTTTAGTCGTGTAATAAGGCCTCCTAACTTCAATTTTCTATTCCAAATATTTTAGGAAATATCGGGGCGAGCGCAATTCGTGACTCACCCGGTATAACAATTCAAAAAATCGATTGAAGGAGCCGTTACTCTGTGGTAATTAACCATTCTGAACAAATAACTAAATAAAAGTGCAACTATATTTTCTACCACTATGTATTTATAAAAATTGCGACTGCAGTTTTGACTTACATAGACATTGTCAAGCAGTGAATCAAAACTGACTGATTTACAATTACACAGAAATGTTATATATATATAGACAATTTTGGTTGGATAGATAGGTACAATAAGGGCTTAGGCAGGTAGATGACAATAATAAACTTAATTATGAATATTTAATTATGGGTCTACCGGTTGTAAATAAAGGTGAATATATAAGATCTAATTGATCGTTTAACAAATTATAATCCTTGATATTATTGTGTTTCTAGAGATTCTAAAATGTTTAATTTAAAGCCTTTTGTTGAGAAATGTAAAATCTCAATGTGGTCTAATTTCGGAATACTATGGTTGTTTTCGAGGCAGTGGTTCGCGAAAGACGGATCAGTCTTCTGTAACCTATATGATCTAAGGTGTTGTTGATACCGTATTTTGAAATTTCTACCGCTTTTCCCTATATAGATACTATTACACTCTGTACATTTTAACTTATAAACTCCAGATTTGTTAAATTTACGTGTTGGGTCTTTTGCATTGTATAATATGTTTGATAATTTACTCTGTGATTTAAAAGCTATTTTTAGATTGTGTTTAGAGAGAACATTAGCTATTTTTTCTCATAAATGGCCACAGTAGGTAATTGTTGTGTAAGTAAATTTTGTAGTTTCTTTTATTTTTGAATACATTAATTGAACAGTGATTTTTTTCCGGACCTTGTTAATTAACTTTCCAATGACATCTTTACCAACATTGTTTTTAACTCCAATGTCCTCGATTATGTGTAGCTCTTCATTCAGATCAGCCTCAGACAGAGGTAGTAATTGTAAATCAGTCATTTTGATTCACTGCTTGACAATGGCTTTGTAAGTTGAAACTGCTGTCGCAATTTTTATAAATATATAGTGGTGAAAAACATAGTAGCGTGTTTTATTTAGTCATTTGTATAACAATTCACTTCAAATGAAGCAATAATATGAAATAATACATAAATATGAAAGCCTAATCGCACCCATATTAATTATTTCATCAGATTAGAATAACTATTTAATAAACAAATCGACCTAACACTCAAATATTTAAATGATTTCGAAATCGCAACCTTATTGGGTAATGATCCTGGTGATGTTGTCTCGTATATCACATGTTTCTGACAGATTGTTTACTATATTTGTCAGTATAATTAGACGTGTGTCTATACAGGGTTGGGCAATAGTCCCGGAACGGCTCGATTACAGCCGAACGAGACCTCGTATCAACTTCGGATTTTCGACACTGTATTCAGCGAAATTTTTAGAACTTCTTGACATGTATTTCAGGACCGTGACGTCATTACGTTCGGAGGTGTGATATAAGTGTCAATTTTTTAAAATGAAATACCCGGTATATTTTTCCATATTTGTATACTTTAAGGAGTCCCGAATTCAACGATGTAACGTTTGTATGGATTCTGGTATGCAATGTGGTCTCAATAAGGGAAAATTAGAAATTACAATCGTAATTAACAGAGAACAGTGGATATCCAAACAGCTGTATCCAAAAAAGACACTCTTTTTTTACCATTTTTTTTTACAAAACTAAGATTCACGTAAACAAATTTTTTTGTAGTCGTTTAATAAAAACACAGGTCATAGTTAAATTGTTCTCATTATTTTATTAGTTTATCTAAGTAAGTCGTGGTATAAACGTCACTGTGACATTACTTAGTACTACTAATTTATGATTCTAAAAACGTGTCTTTAAAATGGCTCAACTGAACGACACTGAACGGATAACTTTACTCATGATGATTGGATTCGGAGAGAGGCGTCGATCCCTTCAGGAAGCAAGTGACCTCTTCAACGATACCTTTCCTGAGCGAAACCCGATTTCCAACTCGATAGCATGTCGAATTTTGCACAATTTTGAACATACGGGAAATGTCAAGAATTTACCAAAAACTGGCCGCCCAAAAACAGCGACAAACAACGACAGAGCTTTAGATGTACTGTTAGCGATTCAGGAGGAGCCTAAAACGTCAATTCCGAAACTTTCATTAGAAACTGGTAACAGTGAAAGATCCATTCGAAGAATACTCAGGAGAAATAAAATACATCCCTAAAAAGTCAGATTACTTCAGGAACTTGCGGAAGATGACCCTGATCATCGAATGCAGTTTTGCCAACAAATTATGAATTTCTTAGACGAGACACCATAGTTTGTAGGTCGCATTTTGTTTTCCGACGAGGCTACATTTTGTTTAAATGGATTTGTCAATCGTCACAATTGTCGCTATTGGTCTGCTGAGAATCCACATTGGATGGAAGAAATGCACACACAACATCCACAAAAATTAAATGTCTGGACGGGTATAATTGGAACATATGTAATAGGGCCGTTTTTTCTAAATGGTAATTTAACTGCTGATACCTATTTAACTTTATTACGCGAAAGAGTTATACCCGCTGTAATTAAGATATTTCCCAACCGCGAAAATCCTCAGGTCATCGCAAATGACGTGTACTTCCAGCAAGACGGATATCCGCCACACTATGCCAGAATTGTAAGAGATTTTTTGGACACTGCTTTTCCCCGGAGATGGATAGGTAGAAGGGGTCATATCGAATGGCCAGCTAGGTCACCTGACCTAACCCTTCTTGATTTTTTTCTGGTGTCATTTGAAGTCTGTGGTGTATCGCACAAGACCTGCCACGGTACAAGAGCTTCAAGAAAGAATTCTAGCGGTTGCTGATAATATTACACCTCAGTCCCTCCAAAATGTTCAGCGGGAATTTGTGGACAGGCTAGCACATTGTCAGGCAGTGGAAGGATTCCAATTTGAACATTTAATAAAATAAAACTATTCTCTGTTCATTACGATTGTAATTTCTAATTTTCCCTTATTGAGACCACATTACATAACAGAATCCATACAAACGTTACATCGTTGAATTTGTGACTCCTTAAAGTATACAAATATGGAAAAATATACCGGGTGTTTCATTTAAAAAAATTGACACTTATGTCACACCTCCGAACGTAATGACGTCACGGTCCTGAAATACATGTCAAGAAGTTCTAAAAATTTCGCTGAATACAGTGTCGAAAACCCGAAGTTGATACGAGGTCCCGTTCGGCTGTAATCGAGCCGTTCCGGGACTATTGCCCAACCCTGTATATTGAAGATAGTGTTTCAAAGGAAACAACGGCTACTGACAATTTTGTGAAAGCTTCTACAAACAATTTACCGAGTTTAAATGCTTTTATGGTGACTGAGTTTATTAATGATGATCGATTTAATTCAGCCGAGTTCAAGGGCATTAATGCAGCGGCGTTAGTATTTAAAATAAATGAATTAATTAGTTGTTTGCAGTTTGAGTCTGATATAATTATAAAATTTATTATTTAGTTTTCGTATTATTACACATTATCATATTATATTTAATAATTTGGTATATTTGCAATTATTTATATTAACAACATAGCAGAAAGCATAATTAATATTAGTCTGTGCTAGAGATACGAATAAATGTTTATTTGCAGCTCATCACGAGAACAATATGGTGACGGTGCATTTGAATTTGTGGAGTTGAAACGGGAAGGCTCATTATGCACTGTAAAAGCAGAATTTGTCCAGACCGTTGAGTATGCTCAAAGGCATATTCTGTTGGCCTCATGATAGATGAAATTGAGGAGAAAATTACAAATGTTTATTGTAACGATTGTGCTTCTTCATCAGGTATGATTTCTGTTTGTTTATCTCTGAAGTATGTAGAAATAATAACTTCAATATTTACTTGAACTTAAAATGTACTTAATTATTATCATTAAGTCATGATATTTGTTGTAGGTGGATGTAAACATTCATTAGTTTTTATAATGTGGGTTCATCGCCGTAGTGAGGATTCTGCCCTCTCCGAAGTAAACTCATACTGGGTGAAGGCACGACTCCAGAGTAGACGCTTCAAAAAAATATATTAAAGCAGAAGAGTTTTCTGCAACAACAGTGATGTCGATTTCGATTTGGGAACATTACGCCTCGCTGCTTTAAACCATTCCACTTTCCGCCAATAATTGGTTATAGGAACACTCAGAAACACACTAGTGCCTTAAAGGCTCGATTTTGCACGATTTTTAGTTTCAAAAACAGAAATTATAATTCACGTATAATAAAAACATTATTGGTATATATATTACCACTAGTCCACAATACTTCTACATTTATATAGAGAGTGATGACACGTAAGATATAGGATCTAGGTTTGTCTTCTAATTTGAATCTAAATTTCATTTAGAATTATTTAAAAATATTTGTTTTTGTTGAAAAATTGCTTCAGCTATATAAATGTATATAAAACAGGATGGTAGAATACTTTCTATTGAAACTGAGTTATTTTAGCATTGGGTAACTCGACGGCACGGTACCTTGAATTACATCGACAAAATAACGGTATAGAAATAACGACCCATCTATAGATAGCACCACGTTGTAATAACGGCGTGATTATTGACAGCTGCGAAGCTTCAGTTATGTTTGTAATTGTCGTAATAAGAACGGGAACTTTAAAAAAAATGGTTTTTACTCGATATTTTGTTGTATAAAAGTTCGTTGGTTTAAGTTACACTATTTTGTAATATTGATTTTGAATATGAATGTTATAATAATAATACTCTGAATGATATGGTAGTAACTGTAGTCATAGTAATTTTAGTAACAGTGGTGGCTCGATACAATTTTAGTCTTACTTATAAGTTTTTCTATTATGGGTAACCAATAAACAAGAGTAAAAAGTTGTTATTTTTCGTCAAATTATTTAAAAATATATTTTGTTTTTTTTAATTTACCTCAATATTGCTAGTTAACAAATTAGAAACAAAATCAATGATTAAAACAATTGCGGGGCAGTGGCCGAATTTCCTTCTTCTGGAGTTTGATCTAGACATCAAAATGAACAAAATCCACAAAGTTTCGTGAAAATCCATTAATTCGGTAAACTCTTTCAAGTTTAGCTCGATTTTCGTCTAATTTGCCTACACTATTGAATAATGGATGAATAATGGGAGGCTGGCGGGGGTGGCATATGTCATAAAAGAACTTGAGACCTTGGCCTCTTGTGTGTATACTAAATCCCATGTTTCAGGATTCATACTAGCTTGCATAACTTATTTTCCCCTTTTCTTTACGATTACCATAATACTTCTACTCCATTACATGGATATGGAAGTAAAATTAAAGTGAAATATTTTACGTCTCATTTGTTAAAAACTGTAGATCAAATGGCATGAACGTCAAGGAGTGACCGCAAAGAAAGCTGTTTTTTCGCCTATTTTTGCGTAGTGGATTCGGCTTGCGAAAAATTGTGAAAAGGTTTAGCTGGTCCCAAATTAATCCTTATTAAAAACTAAGAGAGGCGTAGTTCTTGGTTTTTTGAAAATGTTAAGTAATTACCCCTATTCATGGGTTGAAATTTAATAAATATCAATAAATCTAAAAACAATTCTATTTCTATTATTTCTATTAAATCAATCATAAAAAAGCAAAATTATGCGTTTTTATTTAGAATGGTTAAAAATTCACCCATAGGCTCAAAATACCAAAAAAATCAAAAACATTGTAAAATATTCTGAAAATAAAATATTTAAATGCTTCAAGCAAAACAAATATGGAAAAAATATTTCCCGCCAGTTTTGATGAAAAACAACCTTTACGAACGGTAAAACTACCCTCCAACACGATAACATGGAAAAAGAACATAGCAGTTTTTGGAAACACTTATACTCATTATTTTTCTCTATAGGTAATTGACATTCAGTTAGCTCATGTTATACATTTTTATACATTTTCATTGGAATTCATCCCTCGAAGGGAGTGAAATCATCTAACTGAATGTGAGTTATGGAAAAAACAATGAATACAAGTATGGTATAATATAACACCTATTAACATAAAGTGTATTACAAAAATTTAGAAATTCAGGTATGAAATGCGAAAAATCATATTGCGCAGTCAGTAAAGGAAATTTAAAAATTATTATATGATGGAGTGTAGACCTTATACTAAATTTTTAATTTTGTATGTAGGCAATTTTTGTTTTTTTATGATTTTTTGTAATTTCAATTCTTAGGTAAAACGGTCAATTTGAACTGAAATTGTAAATTTTATGTAATTGCGTTAGAAATAAAGTTCACTTATTATTAATATTATTAATATTGTTATTATTATTATTAGTATTTTCAAAAATTGTTGTGATTTTTTTCATGCTTCGGTGAGTGGGGGTGGTTTCACCATTCGTAGGGGTTGCTTTTCGTCAAAACTGGCGAGGAATCTTTTTTCCATGTTTGTTATGACTTGAAACATTTAAATACTTATTTCATTTTCAGAATTCTTAAAAACATTTTTAACTTCATTGATATTTTGGGGATGATTTCACCCCCTTTACCTATTGGTCGATTTTTAACCATTCTTGATAGAAAATACATAATTTCGCTTTTTTGAGATTGATTTAATACAAATAATACAAATAGAATTCTTTGTAGATTTATTGATATTTTTTAAATTCCAACCCCTGAATAGGGGTAACTACTCAATATTTTCAAAATACCAACAACAATGAATGACTTGGTTTTTGATAAGGATTAATTTGAGACCAGCTAAAATTTTTACGAATTTTCCCAAGCTCCACTACCCAAATACAGGCGTATTTTGTGGCCATTCTTTGCCTATCATTAAATTTAGCGAATACATGCGAGTGATGGATTATGGTTCCTAAATCAGGGAAACTATTAATTATATCTTTACTGCATACAACGCCAATTGATCTCTTCATTTATGCGCACCTGTATTCAACATTGATTATCCACTGGAGAAACATTAATTAATTCCTTTGTGGTAATTATTCAACTAGCGTATATGTAACTCTGGTATGTAGAACGTGCCTAATAATCATATTTTATCAGTGCAACTCTAATTTCATTGAATTTGAATATTCAACGTTTCACTAATTATATGCATCTGGTTTCACATTTTACTCTGTTTACAAATGTTGTTGAATCCACTCCTACACCCTATTGTCTAACGCACAGACTATTATATTTCAGGAAAAAATCCAAATGAGGTACATTTTGATACATTCCTTCATTTAGTGATTATAAATAATGTGTTGAAAGTTCTATTGGTTTACTGCTAGAGGGGCTGTTTGACGCTGTCCTTGAAGTAGATTTCAACATATTCATCTTAGGAAAATATGTACAAATCTAAATTTATTTGCAGAAATCTGTTTCGTAATAGGCTGAACTGGAATATCGACAGACCCACAGTCATATTTATTGTCTGTGGGCTGTGTCTGTATGTATGTACGTGTATGTGCTTATATACGATGCATATAATTATGTTTTCTTTTTATGAAAACTTTACAAAAGTTTAAAATTTATGGTTTATGAAAGATGAAAGTTAAATAATTTAATTTGTTATGAAGTTTTATTTAATGAATATTGAATTTAATTTTTTATGTTACCTTCTCTTATTACTATGTGACAAATTCTTAAGTCAGTAGTCGGTTCTCAAACTACTTTTTGATCAATTACTTAGTTGTACAAAGGATCGAATATATTTCAATTGTAATATTTTTATTTAGTAACAATTAAATAACAAAATGTAATTCTACAATACACAAAAATATAAATTTGTTTTGCTCGAGAGTTTTTTGGTTTAAGCAAAAGTACACTACATTCTTCTTCTGTATCTTTTCAATTTAATAACTTCCTTTTCAAAATGTCAGTTTCTTTCCAATGTTCTGTATATATCAAAATTTCAATTTCTTTCCAAAGTTCTCTTTATATCCAATTCCAAATTTCAATTTTATTTTCAAATATTATTTATTAACTTTGTATGAATTAATTCTTGTCTTCCAAATTTTATTTCAAACCTTCTTGTTCTATTTGACATTTATCAGATTTTTATTTAACGTCAATATTTTAGGTTATTATAATCTTCACAAATACAAAACGAAGAGTATATTGCTTTCAATCGGCACATTTCTAAAACGGGTAACATTGCTCGTAGAGAAAAAATTTTCATATCACTGTATTGTATTCTGAACAACTTTCAAAATGTCCGTCCGTCTGTCTGTCCGTCCGTCACGTTTCTTGTAAGCACGATAACTTAAGAACAAAAAGTTCGATTATATTGAAATTTGGACACTAAGTTAGTGTTAGCTAGAGGAAGGACCCCATTCTTTTTTTATCAAAATCACTGAGTCCTTCACTTCTAATATATACGACAAATCCCAAGTTTCTGTATTCCTACCAGCGTGCTTTACTTATTTTCCCTTATTTACCCCTATTTACCATCAATCATTCACTGGCTATGTTCAAAAAACAATCTACTTCCAGATCTCGTTATAATACATACGTGTACAACATTTCAAGTTAATATCTTAAACCGTTCTAGAGAAAACTGGCCCGCAAAAAAGTTACAGACAGATAGACAGACTGACCGACAGACCGACAGAAATTTTCTTTTATTTTAAGCCTATTTCAACAATAAAAATTTTTACGATTACTATACTTCCACTCTACTTCGTGGATGTTGAAGTAAATATTGCATGCAGAAAAATACCATCCATTCCATTTTACGTCAGTGCAAAAGTTATTGCCTGCCGATCTTCCATTAAGGTATCAGTTTGCAAGTGATATTCGGATATATTTACGATTACTATACTTCCACTCTACTTCGTGGATGTTGAAGTAAATATTGCATGCAGAAAAATACCATCCATTCCATTTTACGTCAGTGCAAAAGTTATTGCCTGCCGATCTTCCATTAAGGTATCAGTTTGCAAGTGATATTCGGAACAGACAAAATATTGATCATCCATGACTCATTCGTCAACAGAATATTATTTACGGATGAAGCTACATTTACCTGCCGAGGTATCTTCAATTTAAGAAACAATCATTTTTGAGCACTTGAAAATCCTCATGTACAGCGAGAACCACATTTCCAATATGAGTTCAAAATCAGTGTTTGGTGCGGGATCATTGGGAACCATGTTCTAGTACCACAAGAGTTGCCAAGAAATCTAAATGGTAATAATTATTCACATTTTTTTAAGATAATTTTATTGATATCTTGGATGCCCTACTACTGAATTTGAGACAATATATGAAGGATGCATGATGCAGGATGGTATCCGGCCACATTTTACCAATCAAGTACACAAGATTTATTTAAACACCAATTTTATGATCGCTGGATTGGTCGTGGTAGTCTGTTCACTAGATCAGCACGCTACATCGAAATAATTCAAATATTAGAAATTCGTTGTTGCTTATGGATCATTACTTGCGGACCACCCTGTATTTGTGAATTTTGTAGTCGTACAAATCGCATTTCCATACGAAAATGTTAACATAAACATAAACACCACACTTTGTAGACAACCCCTTGGAGGTGAGATTTTGAATTTGAGCAAGAAACAATCCAAAGCCTCTATTTGGCTGTGGTGGTTTCACATTTGAAAAAACGCAGACAACATCCATTACCGACCAACAATGCCAATGCCGGTGCTAGGGATCGAACCCAGTACACGTTGGGCACTCTGACCAAGCGTGTTCGCCGCTAAGACGCTTAGCCGACTGAGCTACGGTGTAATTATGAACATCTATCACTTCGTTTGCGGTATGTCCCATTTCAATTCCAATTAACTTGAGTGTAATATGAAAAAATACAAAGAAAAATTGCGACCTAAAACAAATAATAATTTTTAATGATAAAGAAGTAGGCCATTTAATGTGGTTGTAATTTAAAGTACTGTCTTAATTCATGGGATTTTAATTAACAGGCGCCACATCATTATAGCCCTTGATGTAATATGAGCTCTAAATGAACGGCGGGGCGTTTTATTTACCAAATTGAAAGCTTTTAGCTCAGAATGTAAATAAACGTACATTAGCCCGTTTCAGCCTCAAGATCAGGTGTCGCAGCAACTAAACACTCATTGTACTATTCAGAAACGATTTGGTATTAACAAGCGATAGTTGACAGATTCTAAAGTGAGGTGCTTTGTGAAAGACAGTTTTGAATTGTACGACCTCGGCGGCACAAATGGCCTAGTCTTAACAAACACATATAAGAAAGACACATGCGTAGAAATTGGGCAACTATTCCTGAAGCAAATGGAACCTTCTTACCAAATGTTTGTGAAAATTCGTTAATTTAGTTAATAACCATGTTCGTTATCGCTGAGCTATGTGATGCTTAGACATTTACATCACACATGTTTTGAGTCAAGAAGTGTAAGAAAAGCGTTCATGATTTCTTATCAATTGTGACTGCTTAACTTCGCCATTTATTTTTCATCGTTTAATTTATAAAATCAATAATAGATTGTATTTTTTTTAAGATGGAAAAATAATAAAGACGTGTTATTATTATTATTATTATTATTAAGTGGACGTCATTTCGCGGCCGCAGTGATTACACAGGCACACACAAAAAGTCGAGTGCGAGAAGGCAGATCTATGTATTCTCATGCATTTTACCTGCTGAACATGAATCTGATGTCTGCTTTGCCCGATTGGCTTGTAGTTTGAAAAAGCTACATGATTAATTTCAGATTTATTTGCAGTAAATTGACTCTAATTAATTCACTTCTTGGAGTATAGAACTTACGATCTAGACTTTGAAAGTGGATGGTGGCCTAAGTTTCGACGTGAATTTTGGGAAATAAAACATGTTTTCTTTAATAATTTGAGTTAGTGGTGTTAATATATATTCTTGTAGTTGAGGTATTAAATAATTGTGAAATTCAGTGTTTTGAATATTAACTTCTATGGTGGTGCATTATGATTGGCTAGAGAAAATGTTCTAAGAGTACGCGAGTTGGCAATACTGAGGAAATATTGACAGAGACACGAGATAGGCGGACGGCGGTCCCGGTTTTGTATTGAAGAATTTGGGTCTTACATCGCTAACACTGTTTGGGATTTGATTTGATGTACACAACGATCTTCACCGCTTTGCCCCAAGCGTTTTGTAAATTCCTGGATGGAATTCTTTTGGTTGCCGTCATTCTGATGCCAAGTGCTTCGTGAGGTTATGTAATATTCTCTATATGAGGTAAGCTATTATTTTATTCAGTTTTGAGTTTTATTTAGTTCGTATTTATTATAATTATTACGGAGTGTTTTGATAGGCCTATGGTGACGCCAGAGACAATTTGTATGATTCAGGCACATGTTTGGGTTAGGCTATTAAGTGGAGCAGCTTATGTAAGAGCCCATATGTTTGGTGCTGTAATTTTGGTTATATGGAGCCTAGTATTTAGAGGAGTAGTAGTAAAGATCTGAGGATTTCGCTTCTCCGGCGACATGGGTCTACCTCGGGAGCAACTGCATCCGAAGGAGGGACCATGAAATTATGAAAAATTTCAGAGATAAGCAAAATGAACAGACACATCGAATGGCGTAAACCAGACATCTATACGACACTTCGCTTCCAAGATAAGGCCTCTCGATGTCACCGGAAGGAGAGAAATTTGGTTTTCCCCGTTTCTCGGTACAAAAAAGCTATAGACTTCTGGTTTTCGTCATTCGATTTATCACATCTTCTTACGTACTACTGAGTTATCAGAGTTTTAGGGTTTCCCGTTTAGGACCAGCGGCTCACGAGGTTGGGCCGCTGGTCCTAGTCACTGTCTACGAGTATCCTTAACCTAAGGATACACGCAGACACAAAAGTGTCTAAATCATATCTCTAAATCGAATATCGTCGTATGCACAGCACCTAGAGCAGTGTCGCTAGATTGGACATTCGGTGTCACGACACCGCTCTCGCAAATTGATGGACATTGTCTGAACATATTTATTCCAATGTGTTGAGACACGATCTAGGTGTACCGGCAGACTGGAAATTTATTGCTAGAGTGACCAGTGAGAAGTAGAGTTATTTAGATTCAACGCTACATATATTTAAGGCTTATTGTTGATTTACTATAGGTTTGAAAAAATTGCCAAAATTGTAATAATAATAAAATGACCAAGTCAGCTACTTGGACAAAAGAAAAAACAAAACAATTAATAGAAATGTTAGAAGCATGTCCCGAATTATGGGATATAACAACATACATTTAATTTACAATGATAGATATAACAAAATGCAGCCACAGTAAAAATTGCACTACTGTATTACTGTATTTTGCCTCTCTATTTTTGGTTTAACTTTTTCGGTAAAAAAATTGAAATCAGACTTAGACATTCGAAGAAAGATTTTATAGTATTCTGGGTCTTGCAACCTCAGTTCAGCTATCAAGTGAGAATATGCTCCTAATTCGTTTCTCTTTACAATACACTCTTTAACCCAGCAAGTCCGGGGTTTTCTCTTTTTTTCCACAATGAATAATCACTGCAGCCTCGAAATGACGTCTTCTTCACACGATCAAAAACTATTTGAATGCAAAATAAATATCGTGTGGATACAGTAGTAGAGAAGTCTAGCAACTTTAGTCTGCTGAGATGTTCTAGATATTCTATGTGCAAATTAGGCTTACAATGTGAACACACTGTAGAGTAATCTAGACACAACTCTCGACATTTTAGTGTCTACGTGTATTCGTACCTTTAGCTTTACCTTTAAAGTTTGATACTGTCTAAGGAAACGGAAAAGATCTTTTAAGGAGATATATTCACGTAGCTTACAATATAGTAGTAAATATAGAACTGTAGTTATACTACAGGGCACAATTTGAATATTCAAAAGAAATGCATTTTCCCTAAAATATTATATTTTGATACAAATGTGCATTTACAACAAATATACAAGTTATAAATTTCCTTCAGATTAAACCACAGAATGTAAAGACAAACCTGTACTTTCAATTAGATGAAGTTCCTGCTCATAATGTGAGGTTAGCAAAGTATCTTAACTTTACCTGTATTACAAAAGTTCTTAGACATGATTATGCTGCATCATTTTTGTTACAAGAAAGAGAAATTAACTCTCAAGTCCGTAAATACATAACAAAGTTTAGCATACTTCCTAAAGTGTAGTTCAGATATAGAGAGTTACATAGTTTTTCGATGGACTCATTACATATCAGTGACAGTGCAGCAGTTAGACAACTCTACGATGCTTATTAAACAAAAATATCTTGAAGTGAATCTTCTATAGCGAGGGTAAACCAATTTGATAGCGTCACAAAATCTGCCTAAAGTGGGGATTACAGAAGACGTAGGGAACTTTCACCACACGGATACAAGAGAGGGGATATTGTAAGTGTGATGTGGGTACCCTGCTTTACGTAGTTAGCATTATGCTAGCACCATGCGTATATGTAGAGTGATATTTGTGTGACTGCCTGATGTCATAAGAGAAGTAATGTTGCTAGTAGAGCGTTATAGTGTTTGTGAACATTATACGAGAAGCGATCGAGTTTTTGTGTTTAGATACAAATTGTATAATTATAAATATCTGTTGTTAGTTTTTGTATTCACGGGGATATCGACAATGAAAAAAGGACGTCTTGAAACTGGCGCCTCGTCTTGACTTCTTGTAAGAACAGCTGTTGATGGTGGTGCTCATCCAATAAATTTAAATGGTGACATTTTAGCATTACCAGAAACCAGCCCATAATGTAAATGAAGTTAATATTCATTATAGTAATTTTAATTAGGTGTTTTCACTATGTGCAAATTTGCTTTTTTGATATTATTAAAATGAACTACTTGTTATACTAAAGCATTTATTGATATTTAAACAGCCTTCTACGTCCATCAAATTAAAATTTCAACAAATAAATAACATAAAGTTTTAGTAATTGAACGAGTACGCAAAACACGCGGTGACGTCATCGGTTATATTAGTTTCTTATATCGCGTTTAAAACTTGTTAAACACAACATTTTATTCACTTTATTTACGTTTTATATGTGATTAAATAAGTAGCGCCTACCTAATGCAGGATTTGTAAAAGCTACTTTAGGAAATTTATCTGAAAAAGAACGTGATTATAATACAAAATGACACTGACAATATAACTGATGGCGTCATGAGTGCGTAGTGAATTGATGTAGTGTTTTTGGCGAAAGAATTACAATACAAAATTAAAATGGCTTATTTTCAGGTATTATTCGACTATTTCCCAAAATTCAAGTGTTTTTAACTATAATAAAGCATTCTCTTCACAGTGAAAGTGAATTCAAAATTTGTGAAAACACCTAATTGTCATAAAAATGCTCAGACACTTTATAAAAAGTTTCGGGACAATCCGCTCGGTATCGTTTGTTCTATTTGTGATATAATTTGGTTTCAAAATGATTTGAAAAATTTTGGTGCTGATGTTTGATTCATTTTTATATTACTTTACTTTTATAACGTATTATATAATTTTTGCATAGAACTTTCGCTTCAGCCGCTTGAGTTTGTAATGTTAATAGGTTTGACCATCAATAGAATCGAAAATTACTACTCTTTTGGCTAATATAGACAAGAAATTAGAAAAATTATAAAATAGTTAAAACAATAATTCTTTGGTTTAACTCAAAAATAGATAATTAATTATTGGTTTCAAACTATTACTTTCCCTAGTAGCACAACATATTGGACGAATATGTAATCCATATAGGACCAAGATATGAATATTCGTTCTATATTCATATATTGGTCTTATATGGATTATATATTGGTGCAACATTGGTGCTACTAGGGTTGTTATCATTAAATATTTTAATATGTGTCAAATTTTAATAAGAGGAGAAAATGTTGATTTTTCTTTCAATATCTTTCTTTCTATGTCGATAAAATATGACCATTTGCAGGTGTGAATATAGCCAGTGGGAAACTTTTCATTCTTCGAAATAGATACCAAGTACACTGAGACAAAATAAAGCTAAAGGACGGAGGCAACTTTTAATTTTGAACTTTTGTTTCTAGAATTAATGGTTTTCTAGAAAATTGCAGGTGAACATGCGTTTCTGCGGAAGAATTATCGCGGCAGCGTCGCGTCGTATGAAAATTAGTATTATCTCTACATCTAGTTGGTGGAGTGGAAGTACAGTAAACGTAAACCAAATTTCATTTTCTTTGTCGTAATAGATTTAGAATGTCACGAAACGAAACGAGATTTCAAACTTGAGCGAAAACAGTTCCGTCTGTCGGTCTGTAACTTTCTTTAGTGCTCACGTTTTCTCTGGAACGGCTTAAGATATTGATTTGAAATTTTGTAGACGTATGTACTAAAACGAGATCTGGAACAGGATTGTATTTGGAACTTATCAGGTGAAGAGTTGGGGGTAAATAGTGGTAAATAGGGGAAAATCAGCAAAGAAAACTGGTAAGAGCACAGAAATTTTGGATTTGGTGTATATACTAGAAGCGAAGGCCTCAAGATTCCCTTCTAATATGTTTCAACACCTCCTCCCCACCACGTCCATTCCATTATTAAAGGGGTTGATAAAATAAAATTGAGATAAAGTTACTATACGTATGTATTGTAATGACATCTGATTAAGATTATTTCGTTGAAGGGGTCGGGGGTGGGAGGTTGTGTATAGGGGAAAATAAGTAGAGCAAGCTAATAAGAGTCCAGAAACTTTATTTTCGACGCATATGGTAGAAACCAACGTGTCATATATTGTTAAAATTCTATTATCAATAATTTCTACATACCAGATGCAAATATACTCAAGATGTTTTCCAAATATTATTAAACTATAAACCAGTTTATTTAAATTTGTACATGTACAACGTACATATATCTGCATTATGTATATCTGACACGGTGCTTTCAAAAACGAACAATGAATTATAGCAATATTTTCCCCATAATATTATAAAACTCTTTTCTGAAGGTTCATAAAGTATATTAGAAAATTTCTTATTATTTCATAGAGGTACCTAACTAATGTCCAATGAACACCATTTTTAAGAAATCTTTTCAAATATGAGAAAGTACTGATACATTTGGTGAGTATAAAATTTAATAGGCGTATAAATTGTTCTTAGTTATAGAAAATAGCGGTATTTAAGACTATCAAGAGTAACAAAGTCAGTTGTATATTTTTATTATGTATTTACAAACGGCATTGTTAAGTTATTAACAGAAAATACATTATTGTAGATTATTAATTATTATATATCATGGTTACGGACGCTCACCCCACTATGTATTTATTGTTAAAATTTCACACGTTACTTTTTCAACTAATCAGAAGTTTGTTCTTGGTTTCGTCACTATAGTGGCCCAAAAAATTTCCGGAAATTTTTATGCTCCCGAGCGAAATTAATAGGTGGAAATGCTTCTGTCAAATTATTGACATATGACCATATTTGACATTTGCTCTTACATAATAGTATATTATTCAACGAGCATATAATAATAGCCATTATATGCGAGTAGAATACTATACTTTGTCCACGACTATTAAATATTCAATATTAAATTAAAATGCACCTTCATTCCATTTCTCCTATTTGAGAAAGATTCATATGTCATTACATATAATTTTTTCGATTTTTCGAGCAACAAGTTTACTGAGGCGATTTCTGCAGCTTCCTTTATCTCTGGCGGTATCAATGAAATCTCGTTTTCACTGTTAGTATCCATTTATGTAATTATATTACTCTTTTTGAGTGCCTAATATGTAAAATTATTATAAATAACGCTGGCGTTGAAATCGCACAAAATTTGACGTTTCAAATCAATTACAGAATTACGCTTTGACAACAGTGTCATGGCTTACCAATAAAAAAAATACAGTTTGCGGACACGTAGGTAAATGGTTTAAAAAAAAATGTTGGGGATTGTCGCGTGTTGCTAATATATGCTTTGAAAAAAATCTGACTAAAGTGGTTTTTGAGTGTTCATTAAAGTACCATTTCGACATGTATCATTTGAGTGCTTCCTAGACAACACTTGTCTTTTGGTTGCTGCAATTTTCAATTTAAAATTTTTAGTAAAAAGTCACTAATGTAATTTCTTATAAACAACTGACTGTCCTCATTATTCACTGCAGGGAATAGTGGATAGCATTATCCTTGAGGAAACACCTACATAATGAGTACATTATTTTATAGTCGTGGACAATAGTATATTATTCAACGAGCATATAATGATGGCTATTATTCACGATGGTGAAGTTCGTAAATCACCAGAGTGAATAATAGCCATTATATGCAAGTAGGATACTATACTTTGTCCACGACTAATAAATAAGTATTTAATATTTATTTATTTCATCTTCATTTATTACATTATTCTCCTATTTACGAAAGATTCATAAGTCACCATATAAAGTTTTTCAATTTTTCGGGTAACAAGTTTAATGAGGCGATTTTTGCAGCTTTCTTTATCTCTGACGGTGTCAAAGAAATCTCGTTTTCACTGTAGGTATCAATTTATTTAATTATATTACTCTTCTTGAGTCCCTGATATGTAAAATTATTGTAAATAACGTTGGCGTTGAAATCGCACAAATCTTGACGTTTCAAATTAGTTACAGAATACGCTTTGACACATTGGCATGGCTTACTAATAAAATAATACAGTTTGTAGACACGTAGCTAAATGGATTCAAAAACAGTGGGGATTGCCGCGTGTTGCTAATAGATGATGCTATGAAAAAACTTACTAATGTAGCTTTTGACTGTTCATTAAAGTACCTCTTCTGCATGTACCATTTGAGTGCTTCCTAGAAAACTTAGAAAGACAACACTTGTTTTTTGGTTGCTGCAATTTTGACATTATAAATTTTTAGTAAAGAGTCACTAATGTCATTTCTTATAAACAACTGACTGTCCTCATTATTCACTGCAATCAGTGAATAATGAAATCATTATTCACTGCAAGGAATAATGGATAGCATTATCCTTGAGAAAACACATACATAATGAGTACATTATTTAATAGTCGTGGACAAAGATATTTAAGTGTGAAATTTTCTTACCAAATCCCCTTCGTGCATGAATTAATTGCAAAAAATGTTTTTCATACATGAATTTTTTAAGAAAATTACCCTCGTCGCTACGAGAGAATTTTCAATAAATTGATATACTCAAAAAATTTCCGGCAATAATTCAAACACATGGAAGATTACAAATGACAATCTTTGCAATCTCACATATCGCATTATAATGTTTCAGTAAATCATGTATTTCTTAGGTCTCAATTTTTTTTTTACTACATCTGCCACCCTCACCACTACGCCACGGCATTATTAAATGGATTAACAAAATGAAATTGTAATTTAATGAGTGTACAATGACAATCTTTGCAGCCTCACATATCGCATTTAAATTTTTCAGTAAAACATGTATTTCCACAGTCTCAAATTTTTCTACTACATCTGCCCACCCTCACCACCACGGCATTATTAAAGGGATTAACAAAATAAAATTGCAATTTAGTGAGTGTATGAGAACAAAAGTCGCTAAAACATTTTTTGACATGGCTGAACATAAGTCGGTCGGCCGGTTGAAAGGGTATTGAAGTGACATATCCCTTTATGATTTCTAGAACCAGCCAATTTTCAATTATTCCACACACTGGAGTACAAATATAGTATTAAGATGTTTTCGTTTGAAGAGCTTTAACGGGAAATATTGATGTGGAAGAAGTGGTTCCTTAAACAGCGGTTTCTGTTTGATACATTAAGGTATTTTGAGGAAAGTTTTAGGTACTTTTTAATACAGCAGAATAATGCACAGAACCTACTTTGAGGACACTTTTTAGGTAAAAACTAAATACTTAACTTAAGCACACAATTTGCTGTGACCTAATAGTTGGCTATTAAAACAAAATTAAGCCGCTTTCTGGTTGGTTGAGGAGGGGAAAGTGAATTTGATACTCTACTAATTCAGTCCATTTGTTTAAATTGTTGTGATTGCATTGTATATATTATGATCAGTTTTATGTGTAAAACCCTATACATACTAGACTATACGATTTTTTATTTACCTGTTTAAAATATAAACACCCCAAAACTGTCAACTAAATTATAACTAATCGAATTAATATTTTAACGTATACATTTTGCCAATGAATTACATTTTGAGCTGATCAGTATTCACGTCACACTAATTTTAATAGGAGTTTTAACCAACGTTTTTCTTTTATATTTCCTTTCGGTTTTAACGTAAAATGTATTTGAAGTAAAGTGAAGTGTTTATACCCTGAGGGATTTTTCATCACTGTGTTATGCTTTTTAAATATTTCTCAGATCGATGCGAAACGTTCAAAAACTACGCAAATTATTCGCACCCACCAATAAATTATATTATTATATATTTATAAAGTTCTCAAATGAACAGTAAATTCAGGTTAATTAATTTAAATTTATTCCTTTTATTAGTTAAATATGCAATAAATGTAATTTTTTCTTTTGTGTAATTATCTTATTTTTTTATATTTACATTTAAATGACATTTGCATTCCAAATTGGCAATTTTTAATGAATTTCGAAAGATTCAAGAAACGAGGTTCTCAGTTCGACCCGCATTTTCTTCTTTTTAGGTTTGTTCAGGCACTACTCCAGATTAATTTAAGCGAATGTTATGAACTTCTTTACAAGCAATTCAATTCAATTCAAATTTCTTTTATTCAATTTAGTAATAACATATTATATGTACGTACTCAGAGCCAGCCAGACATGCGCGACGCGAAGCGCCGTGACAATTGAATGGTTGGATGAGTGAGTGAATATAAAACTTAAAATAATTAACAATGAAACTAACTCCCTATCTCTAAAATAAAAGATTTACAAAAGCTGATGGCAAAATTGAACATATAAAAGTGTATATTTAAAATAATTTGTAAAACATGTATATAAATATGGTTAAAAAGACAAGCTCAGTCGTTGGTGGTAGACATATACAGGTGAGTGCTAAGGCGTCTCACCTGCTCGATGCAATTCGTTCAAGACTTACATTGCTAACAGTCGACGATGCCGCAGAGTTTTTGGTTTAAAATAATTTATGTTTGGATACATTTTTGAATTAATAAAGTTCTGGTTAAAAATCTTTACAAGCTATAATGTAGAAATGGACGCATACGTCATTATTGCCTCACGCTCACGCTTACTCAAGACTTTTAAGATTTTGTTCTCGCACACTCACGCACGAAACATATGTATGTGATGAAGTAGACTTACGCATGCTCACGACTTGCAAGATTTTGTTCACGCACGGTTACTCATAAACATGCATGTTGAAATAGACTCACGCATGTCTCAAATTTTCGACCACAAACACACACACACACACACACACACATATGCTCGCCTACGCACGAATTGTTATGGGGAATTTTTCTTTTGTGATATCGTGCTCAAATGTGATACGATGAAAATCACGCCACGCATCTATAGCTAATTCACGTTCACGCACGAGTAATTTTTGTTAACGCACGCTCACGAAAATTTTTGTGCTTTATTGTTTCGATGTTACAAAATCACGTCGTGTCACGTCGGGCCACGTCGTGACACAACATGGCACGATGAAAATGACGTCACGTGCCCATCTTTACTACAATTTATTGGTCGGTGGTAGTCTTACCGTTGTTTTATACAAGCTATGTACATTGAAAGTATAGTAGACGCAAGAGATATAGTGAGGCTATCAAAGAGCAGACAAAGGGACCGACGAAGAACACCGCCGCTCTCTTTGCTTCTTCGTATCACTATACGTATTTCGTTTACTATACGTATACCAAAAGTTTTTCGTTCACATTGTTCAGTACTCATTCTCTTCCCATTTATTTCAATCAGGTTTTTATTACAAACGGACAAACAATTTTAATAGCTATCGAAGAAGAAAAATGCACAGAAGTCTATTTTATATCACTCCAAAATAAAATGTAAAAAAAGTCTGTATATGTATGCAAGCGTATGTGTATATAGGGTTATTTAAGGAAAACGGGTATTAGACGTTTCTTGGGATCTGTTCAGTTTAGAAATTTGAATATTGGGCTATGGGGGTTTTGGACATGGTAGATCAAAGGAAAATATTTACATGCCTGTTTTACTTTCGCTTACATCGAATGTGGCACCTAACACCCTATATTTTACTTCAAATTTGGATTCTTCATAAACTTTTAGCTTGGGTTTATGGATCATAATATGCTCTTAAACCTACCAGTTTTCGAGATACTTAATATATTTAGAGATTTTTTACGGTTGCTACTCTTCCGAAAAAAAAATCGATAACTTGTGGAAAATTTATAGAAAATCCTAATACTTCAATATTTACATAACAGTGACCGCTTATTTGAGAATGTAAAGCCGTTGTAGCTATTTGGCCACTACTAGGATATAATGTACCTAACGTGCGCATGTTTAATAAATGCCTTATTAATGCAAGTCTCTGAACTTCCGATATCTATTAAAGCGTCGGCAAGAATACCATTTACTTTGATTTTAATTAACGACTTCGAAAGGCAGTAGGGGCAGCAGCGGAGAAATTGTATCCAGACATGACAGAAGCAGAAGTAAACTTGTTTTTCTTCTCTTTACTTTGACATACTTTTGAAAAATAACCGAGTTTTCCACAGTCATTACACGTTGAATCATTAGCAGGGCAACTGTTACGGATATGCCTTTTATTACCGCAAAATTAGCATTTAATCCAGTTACCAGCTGTAGCTGTAGAGCGTAAACTTTCAGAGAGTTCTTCTTTATTTCCGGAGGAGGCATTGATAAGACTAAAGGTAGGGCATGTGCTTCGGAATTTTTTTGAGCAAATTCAAGAGTTAGAGCTTGGCTTATAGCATCTTGGAGTTTAAGTGTAAAATTATCCAAGAGACGTTGTGGAGGACAGTTTATACCACTAATAAAAGCATCACGAATGAAATCGTCTCTATTTTCATTAACAGTAACTGCCTGGAAATTACAATTTTTACTAAGTTGTGTAAGTATCTGTAAATATTGATCAATTGATTCTCCAGGCTGCTGTTTTCTTGTTGTTAAGCGATGCCTTGCGAAAATTTCATTTTTAGGTTTTACGTAGAGTATTTAGAATTTTCAGGGCATCTTTATAAGTTAAACATTCAGCGATATACTCAAAAGTTGTAGAACTTATATAATTAATAAGAAGTTTTAATTTACCATCGTCGTCTAAATTTTCAATGGATAAAATAAAATTTTCAAAAGTCCGCAGCCAATGAATCCATCCTAGAGCTGATTTTGTAGAGTTTGGATCCGTACCAAATCTCTTTGGTTTTAGGAATTTATCCATCGTAACTTTCGGTGAGATTTATTTATTAATGCTGAATAAATTGTAGAGAAAATAACCTTTACTAAATTAGGCTTTATTCAGCATAATACAGCTAGACATTTAATTATGTCAGAATATAAATAACAAACAAAATGTAGCCTAAGAAACACAAGTCCAATAATATAAACACCTCTCCTATCTCTCTTTGTTTTTTATTATGGACGAATTTTTGTAAAATGTACATGCAAAGCCAACACTGTCTGTTAGTAGCCAATACAAGTCACCTACCTTGTTTCTTCTTTATCACAAACAAGAATAATCACGAGGTGAGGTACGGTACCGCTTTCAGTGGCGAGATCTCGATCAGCGAAGTTAAGTCACGTCGGTCGAGTCTAATACTTGGATGGCTAAGCGTATCTCATTTCGCCGTCCTGGTTAAGTGGTAGAGTAGCATTAGCTAAACTTCGCCAAGACGTTAAAATAAATAAGGCAATTAAAAAAAACAAAAATAAATAATTTATAATTATTTGTTTATTATCAAGATAATGACATCAAAAACAAGAGATCATTTTATATTAGATTTATAACAAATACTTTGCAACAAAATTTACAAAATAAATGAACACATTGGATATAAATATTTAATGCAACACCTGTTCAAAATGCCCTCCACTTTGCTGCTGACAAGCAAATATCCTGGAACTTACGGCACTTACAGTGGCTCAGTGAATTTATTTGTCCAAATGTAGCCCGTACTCTGTTCGTTAGAACTTCTTTGGTAGTAGCCGGGGTGGTATACACAATATTTTTTATATTACCTCCAAGGTAAAAGTCTATGGGGGTCAAATCAGTGGATCTTTCTGGCCATCTCCAAGGTCCTCGGTAACCAAGCCACCTAAATTCGCACGATGCTATTAATTCGTCATACAGTTCCCATGTATTATGTGAACCACAACCATCCATTTGATAATATATGGAATTATAAATATTTAGTGGCAAATTGTCAAATTCTCAATGAAAGTAACAGCTACTGCTTTCCAAATTTCCACGTATTTATTGCTATTTACATTCTTCTCGTAGATATGATACTTGTACTTGTTATCTACTAATAAGCAGCAAACATTAAAACTAAATTTGTCCTGGAAATTTGGACCGCATTCGGACCGCACAAGAATTTTGTTGCGCCCAGTGGTGTATATTTCGGCTGTTAAAAGTTCTTCCTTTGGAAAATTTAGATTCATCAGTTCAAATAATCCATTAAAAACATAATGATGCTATTGAAGACGTACGATCACACGTATATAATCTATTCTAATTGAACAAATACTAGGTTCCTGTACTATTGATACAACTCGGCAACACTAACACGGTGTCTGTACGGATAAAACAAACAGTCTGAAATTTTCCATTGACTACTATGTATGTAGCTGTATGTACGTTATTCAGTGCTGATTGTATATCTACATTTTACAAAACTTCGTCCATAATAAAAGAAAAGAGAGAGATAGGTATAGGCAATGCTAATATCAATCGATGAAGAATTCAATACTGTGTTAAATTTCTTGAAAACATACCATTTTAAAAAATTGGTTTTCGGACGTTTGAACTAAAACAATGTTCGACTGTGAAAATAAAGTACCCTGTATGATATTGTGGAAATATAAGACAGTTCTTAGTTAGATCATAGGGTACTTGTATGAGTTTGAAAAGTGGGTCTCTAAATCGGACACATGATGGAAGTTATCGATTTATTTTCGGAAGGGTATGAACCGTAAGAAATCTCCAAAAATATTAATTATCTCGAAAACTGGTAGAGTTAAGAGCATATTATGATACATAAACCCAAGCTAAAATTTTATGAAGAATCCAAAAACGGAATAAAATATAGGGTGTTCCATTTAAAATAACAAGGTTAGGTGCTACACCCGGTGTAAGCGGTAGTAACGTCGTTAGATCCATCATATCCAAGAACCACCTTAACCCAATTTTCAAATTTCCAAACTAAACAGATCGCAAGAAACGTCTAATCCCCGCTTTCCGTGAATAACCCTGTATGTGTAGACCGTTTTTAAAAAATACAAAAAGACTTTAGTTCATAATTTGCACTAATGTGTAATAATGTGCCATTCCAGGATCTTCCAATGGAAAATTAGAGATCCTCAAAGTTATTAATTCATAGATCCAAGTGGCCTTTCTCTTAATAACGTATCGCCAATATATTGCCGAATTAATTTCGAGACTGTAGAATTAATTAAACAATCGAATTCTGTGACCTGCGCTGGTCATCGTAAATCATTTACGTTGTGTTTCTCAGAAGTTGCTCCTCTATAATTTGTGCATAGCGTGAGCTTTATCATTTGTATGATTTCCTTTGCCCCTATATTATTACCAATGATTTAGGTACTTAGTGAACAAAACAAGTGGCATAGTATTTCTTGTCACACAAGGGACATTTCGGTGCTAAACACTATTTTCTTCCAAATTTAGTAATAAGTCTTCATATGTTTACAATTTATAATCAAAGTTTTAGTGCTAAAAAGCTTGTAGGAGTTCCCGATGCTATTTTAAAATCACAGGATATCGCTTTCAGCGGATATCGTCAAACTGATACATTATACCTAACTGGTTGAATACTGCAAGTATGAGTGAATCATCCACCCAGTGGTACATTCGAGCGGATGCGGACGTCCCGAAAGAGTCAGTCGTTGCAGATAAATTGTAAAATTTGTACGTATCAGACTCTCCCACATTCCCAAATCCATGCAAATTACATTGGTGATATGGTTATGTACGCACATAACCATAGTATATAAGCGGCCAACATACTTTTTAAGGCTCACATATCTCTTGCTATAGTCTATTATGGCGAATGGAAGATTCCAGCGAATGTAGAGAAAGTCGAAAGTAATGGCTCAAACGCACTTCACTAAAAATAAAATGATTATGCCTGTTTCGATCAAGGGCAATGAAATTCCAACTAGAGTGTACGTGACGTACTTAGAATCTCCCCAAAAATAGTAGACTAAACAGATGGAACAAAAAAAATATTTCCGTCGTTAAGCAACTCATCGGTGTTGATAATTAAAAAACTTAAACTGTTGAAAAACAAATTTATGCTTCTAATATCAAATTCATCTGGATACACCTCTCTCAGAGACCTCTACGATCACTGCAATGATAAAACACCATTACTGCACTACATCAAGATTCTATTCGAGAAATTTTATCAGTTCAAACTTGATGACAGTTCGCTAAAAAAAAAGAACAACAGACGAAACAAAACTGTTATATAATGAGAGCAAAGCTAGTTATGGGAAAAACATAAAAGCTGTAAAATTTAAATATTACAACAATATAATAATAAATGCAGAAAATAAAATGAAAGAAACATGGAACCTAATTAATAACAAACTAGGAAGAACAAGGTCCAGTCCTTGCCATATAACCCTTAATAACTAGAACAGATTATCCTTAGATGGAAATGAAGTGTCAAATTGTTGAATCACTACTTCCACATCCAGATTTTTTATCCAAGTCACTTTAAAGCAAACATATTGACTATATTTGCACTTTAGCATGTGGAAATTATTGGTCATAGAATTTTAATAATATTTCGGGCCGATGTCACAGAAAAGTTTGATGCGTTGGTTTCTACCATATACGTTAAAAATGAAATTTCTAATTTACCCCACTTATTTTCCCCTATTCACAACCTACCACCTCCCAAGCCTTCAGTGGAATCATCTCAATCAAATGTCATTACAATACATACGTGTACTAACTTTCAAGTGAATATCTCAATTTTATGTTATCAATCCTATTAATAATGGAACGGAGGTGGTGGGGTTTGAAAAATATTGAAGAAAAATCTGAGGCTCTGGTTTGCAGTATATATATACACCAAATCCCAAATTTCTATAATCGTACCAGCTTGACTTACTTATTTTCCCTTATCTACTCCTATTTAACCCCAAAACCTTCAACAGAATCATCCCAAAATATAATCTAGTTCCAGATGTCGTTATAATACATACGTCTACCAAATGTCAAGTAAACATCTCAATTTTATTTCATCAACCTCTTTAATAATGGAGTAAGGGTGGTGGAGGGGTTGAAAAGTATTATTAAAAAATCAGAGGCCTTGGCTTCTAGGACATACACCGAATTTCAAGTTTCTGTACTCTTACCAGTTTGCTTTACTTATTTTCCCTATTTCAATTTTATTTTATCAACCCCTTTAATTATGGAGTAAAGGTGGTGAGAGGTTGCAAAATATTATGAAAAAATCTGACCCTTTGGCTTCTATACATACACCAAATTTCAAGTTTCTGTACTCTTACCAACTTGCTTTATTTATATTCCCCTATTTACCCCTAAATAACCCCCAACCCTTCAACGAATTATCTCAAAATATAATCTAATTGCAGATGTTATAATACATACGTGTACCAAATTTCATATCAATATCTCAATTTTACTTTATCAAGCCCTTTAATAATTGCGTAAGGGTGATGGGGTTTTAAAAAATATTATAAAGAAATTTGAGGCTTTGGCTTCTAGTACATACACCGAATTTCAAGTTTCTGTATTCTTACCGGCTTGCTTTACTTATTTTCCCCTATTTACCCTTATTTAATCCCAACTCTTGACCAGAATAATCCCAAAATATAATCTAGTTCCAGATGTCATTATAATATATAGGTGTACCAAATTTCAAGTGAATATCTCAATTTCATTTTATCAACCCCTTTAATAATGGGTGGCGGGATGAAAAATATTATAAAAATTTTTGAGACCCTGATTTGTAGTACGTACACTAAATTTCAAGTTTGTGTACTCTTACCAGCCTGCTTTACATATTTCCCCCTATTTACCCGTATTTACCCCCCAACCCTTGACCGGATATCTTCAAAAAACAATCCAGTTCCAGATTTTGTTATAATATATACGGGTACAAAATTTCAAGTAAATGTTTTAAACCGTTCCGGAGTAAACGTGACAACTTTTTTCGCTTAAATTTAAAATCTCGACGTTTCATGACATTCTAAAAAAAAACAAACATTTTTTTGCGATTACTATACTTCCAATCCATTACGTGGATGTGGAAGTAA
Source organism: Stenurella melanura (assembly GCA_963583905.1). Taxonomy (NCBI): domain Eukaryota; kingdom Metazoa; phylum Arthropoda; class Insecta; order Coleoptera; family Cerambycidae; genus Stenurella; species Stenurella melanura. Next base: position 47,973,529 of record OY757313.1, read on the forward strand.
AATATTTGTCTTACTACTGCTTGATTCATACAACTATAATGCTGCCGATACGATACTTGAATTAAATAGAAATACTTTTGAGCGAGTTTTATTTTCCAAGAATAATTTTGCTCTGAAAGACAATAACAATATAGTTTACCCTCTGGTATCGACTTCATCACGTGTAGTCGTCGTGGCGTCCAACAAATATTTTTACATTTTTATCTGGTCCTCTAAGTGATATTAAAACGTCACTCTGATACAAATATTATCTAAAAACGTGCGTGAATCAACATGACATTTCAATTTGAATATGTTTCCGTTTCTTCACTGACTGAAATGCAGTCAGCATATGCATCGTAAACAAGCACGTAAAAGTATTTCCAAACAAATAATACTAGTTCACAACTTGAAATATATATACATCATTCTAGAATCAAGGATGAATTGAATACATAAATTACAATAATTTACTAAGTTAGACATTCTAACTTTAAATAACTACTTTAAGTCTTATATTTACATCTTACTGTGTATGAAAAGGTATACGGTTTTTATTTTCCCCAAATGGCTAAAGTTTTTAAATAAAACAAATTGTATACTGACATTTTCATGTTAGGTAAAAACCAAGTAATACAAATTATGAAAGTAGGCGGGCGAATATGTCTTGTCAATATGTATAAAAATGTAATATTTGAGGAATTGTATAAACTATGAAAAGACTTTAATAAGGTTATTTACAAAATAAATTTAATTTTGTTATTTATGCAATTACAGGTTTTACACGTTATTTGCAGAGTGAAAGTATCTAATAGTAATAAAAATTAAAATCTCGTTTTTGAAACAGGCTTAGAATGTCATGAAACGTCAACTAGATTATGTTGAGCTCATTCCGTTGAAGGGGTCAGAGCTAAATAGGAGAAAAGAAGTAAAACAAATTAGTAAGAGTTCAGAAACTTAAGATCTGTGTATACCAGATGTCAACGAAATCATTAGACAAGCCATAATTACCAGACTTTCCAAGATATCAGTCTGAAATTTGGCAAGGGTAATATACAGCAAATGCGGCAAATTTTTTATAATTTCACACTTCTCCATCAATTCTGGTTTCCTCAGAAATGATTCCAACTTTGATTTAAATGGAACACCCTGAATATTGTTATGAATTACACCCCCTTGGAACTGGAGATGGTGCGCCTACGCCTACTAATTGTGACTGGGAGCTGTCAGAATGAAATGAACTTTTTCTGGAATGTTGTTGGAGAAGATTCTTAATTGTTTCTAGATGGATGTAGAGAGTCGGATTCGGAGTGTATAAGGCGCGATTACCAGCGCGGAGGAAGAAGTTTATTAAAGAGAAGTTTATTTTAGAAGTGACACGTTCGGTAAAAAGTGAGGTTTTTTGAATGTTTGAAGTATTGTATAGTCAGTGAATTGTTAAATGAAGTGTTAGTGGTGGTTTATCTCTTGTTGAAATTATTTAGAACCCACGGATTCACACAGGGTGTTTCCAAAAAGGCGGATAATTTGCAACATTGGTGTCAGACGCGGAATTTTAACAAGAGGATTTTTCGGAAGTGTTGAGAAGACTGGGACAGTATTCTCGGAGTTAGTGCTAACACAGGAAGGACTAATTTACTGGACATTGTTCGAGGATTATTTTCGAACAGGAAAATAGTGTCAAGTGCGTTTTTAGACATTGCAGAACATTTTTGTTAGGACAAAAGTGTTAGTAGTGTTTATGTCTTGTTGAAATTATTTAGAACCCACGGATTCACACAGGGTGTTTCCTAAAAGGTGGAAAATTCGCCACAATATTTTTATATTTTTGGATTCCGGAGACCATTGTAAGTATGACTGCTTAGTTTTAAATATTTATTGAGACTTCCTGATTTTTTAGGCCTATTCCTACACCATACATACACACACATATTCTTTAGAAACCACTTTTTCATATTTCTGGATCCTCAAAACGTACAGTATTTTTTAAAACATATCCTACCTATTTTCTTTTTATTAGTGGGGAGGTTAAAATATTAAAGGCAATTTTTTATATGGATCAAAACTTTAGACTAACTTTACTCAAAACTTCAAAATTGTTTTTGGATCGATATCTAGTAACGCCATCCAAATGCAGTTTGTAAAATTATTCTTTTTATTAATAGGAATGAAAATGGTGGTATTCTAAATTGTATGAGACTATAAGAGGCTACTTTTTGTCCACTCGATAATAAGAGTAACTAGAATACTGCTTTTGTTTAATATTTTGTTGTAAAATGACCTTAAGCCTATCCTGCTAGTATGCTCGAAATAGATCCATTGCACCGTAGATCAATTGTCACTTCATAAACAACCAATCAAAACGATCCCACCAAAAAAGCATTGAGAGAGTAGAATCGCGCATAAGACCAGTGCTGCCAATTCGAGCTGTCATGTCAATGCGAGTGAAAACGCTCACATTGTGAGAATTTCATTTATAGGCGGAGCGAAATTTATGTGGGAAGCAATCGGGAGCATTTGAAGCTTAAAGTAGGTAGCGACAATCTTTAATAGGTTTATAAATAATGTTTGGAAATAATGTTACACGTGTAATGCACTGAACTATATGTACAGTTCAGTGGTGTAATGTGTTACTGTGCTACCGAAAAGAAAATACACAAACTTGGTGTGTTTGGCTTGCGGAAAGGCCTACCAAGAAGAGTATATATAATTTCAAGGAATGCGCCCCCCCGCTGAGAAAATATATTTTGTCGCTCTTCAAAAAATACCTGTCGAGAAAAATTTTAAATTCTGAGGAACATCCCCCCTCCGCTCTTCGAAGTTTATATTGAAGATTGGTGGGAGTGGTATGTCGCCGCAACCCTCCGGGCCCCGATTTTCTCTCGACGGCCTGTTTGTGTGAGGATTATTGAGAGGAATTTGAACGTATATGGGAGCGAAACGGAGCACTTTGAATTAGGTTACGGGGTACCCAATTTAAAACATTTGGATTGGCAACACTGCATAAGACGGGCATTCAAGGTGAGACTTTAAAAAGTTTATAATATTGGTCATCCAGTCTACCCGCTTTGGTAAATTGATACCTAGAATTAATGTTATCAATGTATCAAAAAGTGTAAAGTGAGGTAGTGTAGTACTCTGTTACAGAAGAATCAAACTGTAAGTATTTTTATCAACTTTATTCTTCGTTGTCCGCATTTTAAATAGCCGACGCCACGAACAACGTCTGCTAACGTATTTAGTTAGTCAAGTCATGATCCTGTAGTACTTGGATGTTCGGTAATTAGAAATATAATTTCCGGACATTGCATCTTGTCATAAACATTTTTTCTTCGATGGTTTTCCTGAAAAACTGATTAGTGCCGAATTTAAACCTCAGCGTGTTCTCCAGTAACTCTCTTTTCTGGTTTGCGAAAATATGTGTTAGTTCGACAACTAACACTTCGAATATTAACTTGTCGGTTTTCCTCTTTGAAACTAGTTTACAGATTTTGTTATTGTAAAAATTATTATCATTTAACTTTTGTTGCTATACTAGCAAAACATACATTTCACGCGAACTGGCCAGACGCGAATGTTGGAATATATACTTTGCATTTTCATTTTATAATTTTTTGTATATGTTTTTATCGTTTGTGCTATGTTGTTTTTGTATATTGATATAACGAAAGTGTTTTGCGATTCACACATCCCTGAAGTCTCATGCTCATTGAATAAATAGAGTTATTTATAGTTTGTTTCATTTTTTAATAAATGTTTAGGTATAAGTAATCGGCACTTTTCTAAAGTTATTATTAATTAGAGCGTAAAAACATTTTAAGTTTCAAGACATACATAGATGTTATCACTTGAAACTGGTATAAAGTTAATTTTTTATTTGAAATAATGACGCGAAGCGAGACATTCTCCACGATAAAGTTAAAATTTATGTTGCAATATGATGCTAAATTTTAAAGGAATACGTAAATTGGGATTAAAGACCTACGCTCAGCTGCTGGAAACTTGAGATCTTCCTTACGTAACGATATCGTCTAAGAAATTCTGTGTAATCATTTATTTTTATTCTACAATTAAGTAACTCATAAGGGTGTCGGAGAATTTTTAACATTTAAGAAAGAACGAGGCTGAGGAACTATATATTACTTACAAGTTGAGTATTTACAGATAACTGAAGAACTAAAATTTAACTGTGATGAACAATAATTGAGATCATCTCGCACAGAAAATGGTAATCTAAGGTGACAGTATATAACTTTCAAAAGTATTTTCTACATAACTCCACCGAATACTTTAGGAACTAGAATTAACGAAAAAAAAAAAAAAAAAAATTCAAAAGCCCGCCAAAAAAACCAAGCATTACCTACTTATTGTCAATCAAATGTCTGGTCATTTTAGTCCAGTCTTTAAAGGCAAAAAAAGTGCGAAACCTCGGACTCGGTTAGGAAAAATCGACTTTCATGAAATAAACGGCATTAGATTCGTAATTGATAGTATTGTAAACATGGTCCGAAGGTGCGCTTTTACCTCGGGAGTTGATGCCACCCCTTCCCGGGGGTGGAAACTAGTAAACTCAAAACAACTACAGAAATCGATACAGGGATGAATTCTAAGCAAGTTTCTTTGGTCATTTTTTACTTTAGCGACTTCTCACTTACAGACAATATGAAGGTACTTACATACTCTACAGAACTCCAGAAACACAACGTAAAAATAAAACTTTAACATGCATTGAACTCTCAATAAAAATTTTTTTCTTTAAATCATTTCAAAAGTAAATTTATCTTTTCATTTCTATACGCTTGCACAGCATTCTATTACACAAAAACACTTAATAAACATATGTTTATTGCGTGTGTATAAAAAAGGTAAAAATTAAAAAGTTGCTAAAGCAAAGAATTACATTTTTTCGATAAATCAATATTTTCCGTGTTATTCGCGATTGAAAATGTTGATTTTTCATCTAAAAATGCATGTATTAGAGCGATTTTTCATGAATAACTCGAAAATCTTAAATCTTATCAAAAAATCATCAAGAGCAAAAATAAAGCTTATAAAACAATAAATCGACTCGATTTTTCATTTCTGCAGATGCAATACGAACCGAGTTATGATTCGCCGAAAACTGAATTCCAACCTTTCAGCTTCATATAACGAAAAAACGACAAATTCTTGAAGGAAAGCTTGCAAATCTTTAAAGTATTTGAAAGGATCCTCAAAGCCATCTTTAAAGCTCGTTAGCATTAAACATCGTTTTTCGGAGGAAAAATCAGCAATGAAACCAGTGGCTTCACCGCAAGAATTGAAACTAAACGTAATCCATTTACAACATGTTCTAGAAATGAAGCATATTCTTTATAGGATTTTGCAAACATCAGAAAAAATAGCTATCTATGGGAACTAAAAGAAAAGCTATGTTTAAAGATATTAATGAAATCTTTGCATTCTTTCGATAACCTGACTTCTGGTTATGCTAGCAAATTAAAATTAACGCAAACAAATAATCATCAATCACTTTTAAACATGCTTAGAGTATATAGGCTCCAGTACTAGTTAGCTAATAGATAGGTGAAGATCTGTTGTTTTTATCAGTCAATGTCAAATATAATTTTTCCCACTTATTCATAGAAATTACTTGGTTTTGCATGGAATATCTTTATGAGTGGCTTTGTGCCTTTCTGATGAGTTCAGAATAAGAACGAATCACGTTTCAAGGGCTAAGCATTTCCAAAAAGAGAATGATGGATTCAATGAAAATGTAATCCATTAAAACAAATTTTTTTTTAAGAAAGGTAGGTGAATATATCCATTTCATGCCTTTGTTCTCATTTTTAACTGAATCTTTATATACCGTAGGGGGTTATGTAGATACTAGTTTAACCTGCGTGGCCGTAGGGGACTGTGTGGATGCTAGTTGTTGAATGAGAATTTTCAAATAAGAAATTATACAAATGCATTTAAGGAATTCTAATTTGCTAGGATAACCAGAAGTCAGGTTACCGAAAGAATGCAAAGAGTTCATTAATATTTTTACACATGGTTTTTTTTAGTTCGCATAGACAGTTATTTATTCTGATGTTTGCTAAATCCTATAAAGAATATGTTTCAATAATTAACGCAAACAAATCATAATTCACTCTTAAACATGTTCTAGAAGTTTGAACAGTTTAAAATGCCTAAATTTGAAAAAAAGTTTGATTCAATTTTGAAATGATTTTTGAAATTTAAAAAAAAAAATTCTTTTTTCACAATAACTCAAAAACTAAAGAAGACATGTAAAAAATGTAAAAGTACAAAAATTTAAGGGGACTTTTTGCAATAAATTTGGTTTTATTTTTATTTCACTAGAATGAAAATTAATTGAGATATCACCTCTTTAATCTCATATTTGATTGCGAGGACCACCTTCCCCGAACCCTTTAAACTTAAGAATCTGAAAAACGAACGGTTCAAGGAAGTTCAACTTTGCAGACCTTGTAGCCCTTGAAATTCCTTGCAAAAACATTTTTGACACAACTAGATATCTTAAAAATGGAGGAGGTTAAGCCATTGGTTTCATTGCTGATTTTGCCACCGAAAGAACGAGACAACCATTTTATTTTGATCATAACTCCGTAAGTTTTTATGCTAACGACTTTTATTAAGCCTTATTTTAAAAGTTTTTTTAGGTTTTTAAAAAAGATCGGACAAGTATTTCGCTAAAAATTCGTCGTTTTTCCGTTATTTAAAAATGAAAGGTTCAAATTCAGTTTCCGGCGAATAAACAGTCACCTTCAGCAAGCCATAACTCGGTATTGCATCTACAGAACTAAAAAATATAATCGATTTGTTGTTTTATAAGCTTCACTTTTATAATGAAACATATCCTTTATATGATTTTGCAAACAGCAGAAAAAAAAACTATCTATGAGAACTAAAATAAAAACTATTTGTAAAATTATTGACTTACAATCTTTGCATTTTTTCGATAACCTGAGTTCTGGTTATGCTAGCAATTCAAATCCTAATAAGGGCGAAAAACGTTTCATATGATATGAAAAAAATATATTAACCGGTAGTTTAATTCATTAAGAGCTTTTGAACAGTCTGTTGTCATACATAACAGTAAAACATAACTGAGCAACAGTGATTATTCTAATATTCTTTGAAATACGTAGATAGAAACCTGTGTACGAATGTGGATTTTAATTTATCTTTCGCACTACACAAATCATAATGCAATGGTTGCGAAGGAAATTAAATTAAAATATCCATTTGCAACAACGAAACTCATGAATGTTTAATTTTATGGAGCAAAACGTTAAAGCGCCTATAAAACTGATGAATCTGTGACACCAATGAACTAGCGTTCATAAATAATTAAAGCTATTAGTTGTTACAACTTTATAAATAACAGAAAAGTTATAAATGAGCTGTAGTAATTCAAATTCAACCATTTTTACGGAGAACCAAATCGCTAGACAGAATCAAGCACTTTTCTGGAAAACTATTTGAGCTATTAAAATTTTGAGAAAGGCAGTTGTTAATTACTTTACGTAGCACTCAAGAATGTATTACGATAGGTAGACGCAGATTTGCTTCATACAATTATATTGTAACAAATAATTAAATATATCTGGATATAATACATATTTATCAGGGTGTTATCTGCTATGTTATTTTTTTACGTTGAAATTACAAACATTGCCCTTCATCGCTTTGACTTGAGTGGTAAAATTGACTTTCTGATCAACAATAGTTCGTGGAAATATTGATTCTTTATGTGTCTGTATGATGAATTACGGACCCGGGTTAGCGTGCAATTACCTGACCCATTTGCAACAGCTAGACATTATTAATCCTATTCCTTAGAGCATGGCAGACAAAGAAAGTGAGATTAGTACTTCTCTTAGTGGTGAAAACATCACTTATAATTGTTACATGCATTTGTACCAGGCGAATATAATTTTATCGATTACTTACTACTTTTTTTTTTTTTTTTTCCTAAAAATGGCTTTGGATATATTCCTTTAGCCAAGAGACTCTAACAAATATCGAATTATTTAATAAAATATTAAATTTGTATAACCTGGTAAACTCAATCCCAAAAAAAAAAAACAAAAAAAAAATATATAAAATTTATGGCAAACGAAGAGGGATATTGACAGGGATCACTCATTTCACATCAAGGGGTCCGTCAAGATGACTTCCTTAAATTACAACACATGAGGTAGACCACGGATAAATAGGTTTCAATAACAAAGGTTCAGAATGGCTACAAAGGAAAAGATTTCCCTAAAATACTGCTACTAACACCACCTTCCAAATACCATTAGTATAATCCTCCCCCACTTTTTTTTTTAACTAATATTTATATCTGAATACCACATTTTTTGATAAAATTCATGAGAATCGCATATATACTTACTACTTGGTGAATACAAAAATGCTATTTGCATACATGGCGGTTAATGAAGGTCCAGTGAAAGACATTCTAAACCTGCAGGCTACGTCACTGGGCACCACAAAAAACCATCAAGCTGACTTCTTTGTTATTCATTAATCATCACTTAGTTATTAGAAAAATACGATCGGCATACATTCGGGTTGGTGGAGGTCCAGAGGTAAACATACATATCGATTGTTGGAGGTAGAGCGGTAGATATTTTGAACCAGTAAGGTATCTACCTTTAAGCCGTGATTATAATAAATATCAAGCTGATTTAAAAAAACAAATTCATTTATAAATTCAATTCCCACCACTAAGATGAATTCTCATATCATTTCTCTTGTCTGTCATGCTTTAAGGCAAAGTATTAGTCATGTTTCTGTCTGTAACAAGTGTGTCAGGTAATGGCATGCTGTCACCTAAACTATTATGTATGTGTGTATAATTAGATTATTTGCATAATTTATTAAACTATGTAAGAGCCAAATTAACTTATTTAGTCACTTTCCTTGCCGATGGCATGAAAAGTATGAGTGCAGTGTCATCTGACTACATAAATGACTGGCCTGTTATCGATTCTGGAAGGTAATTTACGTATAGCAGCAGCAGCAATGGACTTAGTACATTTCCTTGTGGGGTTCCAAGATAAGCATAATACAGACTGAAGAATGCATCTTCAACTCTGTTTATTTAATTATGATAACATATTTGGTAAAAATATTGAGTCCATGGTATCATAGGCCCCAGATGGATCAATGAAAAACCGAGTCACATACACATGACCGAGTTTCTCATTAACAGATTGGAAGATATCCGCTATAGCAATCTCAGTTAAATTCTCTTTTATATAACAATGCTCAGGTCTTGCTAATAGCTTAGTTGCTTTTAAAAATAAGATGAAAGTGCTGCAAACAGCTCTTTTTGTTACCTAGGATAAGGCAGTCAATACTGATATGTCTCCGAAACTTATATTATAATGATCTTTTTCCTTATACTCTTATACATACGGTGTGAAAACATTACAGTCACCCACAACAAAACACCAACATATCTACGAGTAACCCTCGATAGAACACTATCTTTCAGAGAACACTTAACAAAGAAAACTGAAAACAAGAAATAACATCATCCAAAAACTGTACCGCATAAACTGGGAAGCATCGGCTTTCATCCTGCGCTCCTCAGTCTTGGGGCTCGTCTTCTCAACTGCTGAATACTGCGCTCGACTGACGGCATGTACAAAAGATAGATGTTCAGTTGAACAATACCTTAAGAATGATTGCTGGTGTTATCAAATCAACTCCCCGAGCTGGCTATCAGTGCTAATCATAGTCCACCCCCTTAACTGCAACGAGTAAATGCCCTCACAATGGAGTATAAAAGAATCAGGATCAATAGAAGTCTGCTAATCCATCAAGACATCGAAGATGTCCACTATAATTGACTGCGCTCTAGACGACCACCAGCAATAACGACAAGAAATATGGAGGAAAATAATTTCAGCCTCACTAACGCATGGACCCAAGAATGAACTACACAATAGATTAATCATATAACATGAATAACCCAAAAACTACCTGGTTTTGACTTACCACGTAAAACATGGTCCACGCTTTACAGAATGACAACCCAACATGGCAGGTGTGCATACTAACTACACAAATGGGGTGTGCAGCCTTCCTTACTTTGTGAGTGTCGAGAAAGCCAGACCGTGAAACATATTATAGAAGAATACCCCATAAGACCATGTGATGGTAGACCCTGGCGACTTCAGTGTCGATATAGTACATACATGGACTAGATGTTTGTTTGCGACTTAAAGTGTATTGTCATCTATTTATTTTATGTATGTATAATATTTCATATTTATATAACTTGTATATGTATATGTGTTTACATCTTTACCTCAATTTCTCAATGTGTCTAATAGCCATACAATAAACAAATTAAATAAAATTTGTATACAATAAGATTAAGTAAAAAGAAGCTAGTTCTTTGGCCTGGAAAGCTGCGATTCCATTTAGATCTATTGTGGAGCCCCTACTCTAGTTTTTCAAATCCTTATCCAGCTTTGTCGTCTAGCTATGCTCTCATAATGACGTCACACGGACTCAGGTTTCCACTTCCTCTTGACAGTATCTGCATGTTATATCCTCTGTCACACCCATTAGATTCATATATCTATTATCCGACAGTATTACCATTATCCTAATTGCCTCTCCATTTTGACCCAGTAAGTCTTTCATAAATTTGGTAGGTCATCCTTTGGTGAACTCTTTGGCCTATCTCTATCGCGGGACACTCTTTCACTATTTGCGAGTTTTGCATAGTACCTATTCCATAATGGATGTTTGCATACATGATTTGGCCACGCTGCAAATAGGTTCAAATCCTCTTAGAGCCTTAGAGGTGGCTTGACTGGCCAGGTCATTAGCATTTTCATTTTTTTTTGTGCCGTGGTACCCAACCCACGACCACTTTACTCTGATTTTCATAAGAGCATTCACACAGTTCAATACTAGTCTAGAATATAACTGAGTGCCTTTAGCGCTTTTGGGTATGGGAAACAATGACAAACGACTGGTTGATAATTCCTTGTCTTATTAGTTCTCTTGAATACTACTGTATAAAGGACATTTGGACCTGAAACACTGTGGTGCATTTTTTAGACTTATCGAGTTTTTTTATTTTTGACCCTGTTCCTTGAATCCAAGCTCCGACTCCCTGTTTTGCCTTGGATATACTGTAATAACCTTCGCAGTTTTGAATAAAGCGAGAGAGAAACTGACCAAGATAAACTTATTTTTGCTTATCTTTACTTTTGAATCTACAGTAACTTTAATCAAGTGTTATTATGTATATTTTACATATAAAGTCGATAGTGGGCAACTTTTGTTCAATATAAATTATTATTTGGTCTGATTACAGTTATTCAATTCACGTGAATATCAACAGTTTCATATTAAACATTAAAAAAATCGGTCTTGATTTCTTTTGAAATTGAAAGTAATATTTTAAGATGTAAAAGTATAAGTTAAGAAAATTAATAAAAAACTCGTTATGAATATGGACCACAGGTTATAATGATTTACTGATTAAATAATTCTTTACAGAATTACTTTTCATTGACTTTCTTTAAAAGAACTTTTAAAACTTTTTAAGAAGATCTAAGGTCGCAAAATAAGTTACAAATCCTTCTTTCAGATGTTTTTTGTTTATGGCGAAAGAAGTTTACTTTTTTTAATACATTAAAGAAGGTCTCCTTTTCAGTGAACGTGATTTCTGGCAATGATGCCTGTCAATATTGCAAATATATAGAGATAAATTAACGAGTTATTTATTATATTACATACGTGCGTCTACAGATAGGTAAAATTACACTTGTAATTTTTTAATTCTGGTTTTTTGGTAAAAAGTAATTTTTCATGCAAACTTCTGCTTATTTTGAAATGTTCCTAGTTACTCTAAGGATTACGACTTACTACTACTACTACTACTATACAGGGTGGCTGGAAATGAAAAAATTATAACCTTTTTACTAAGACTAAAGTGCCTTTCTTCTACTGAATATAATCAAATATGAAGAAAGTTGCAAGTAGTTCTAATATAAAATTTCACCCACATAATCAATAATTTATTTTCTTGCCGATTTTTATTGTCTATAATGTTCCTATTAAATAAATTTAAGTATGTTGTTGGCTGTTGTCAAGATTAAATAAAATAATTATCTGAAAGTTTAACCCATGAAATAATCTTGTAGAATTGACATATAAGTAGACGTGCAAAAGCCAAAATGGACTCGTTTTCATACAAAAACTTTAATAACCTTTCAATGAAATGATAGGGTAGTAATGATAGAAAACATTTTAAAAGAGAAAGTGCAGCTGTTATTATCACATTAATTTTTAACCTTAAAAGGTTGTTCTTTGCATTGAAAAATAAATTTAAACTATTTCTTTGTATTAAATTATATTTATCTTGGGATACTAATACATTAATTTAGGAACTTGATTTAGTTTTGGGATCTTTATATGTTGCTTTTCAATACATGGTAGTAAAAAGATGTGCAAATGCGTTCAGTGTTAGTATTGAAGTGTTGTAATTAAGTGCAGTGGTATTTATGGAAACACATTAGAGGTGTTCTATCGTATCGTCACGTCTTATTACTAATTTTACTTTGTTGTTTAGTTATTTCATAATGAATATTTAATCATCAGCTGTCAGTTCTTAAATCTATATTTACGCAAAAATTCAGGCATGAAATTTTTTGTACATTTTAGTGGAGAATTTTGTGCTCCCCATTTATCATTTTCACGATTTTCTTTGCATTTTGCTTGTTTTAAAATCTGTTTCCAAAAAATAAGTTTTTCGGAGTTTGACGCCTTTTTGTTTTATTCATGGTAGTGTTGAGAACTGGCTTTATATTTTTCTATTACCATTTTATTATACTCTTCGCAAATACAAAACGAGGAGCATATTGCATTTGATCGATACATTTCAAAAACCGGAATATCGCTCATAGAGAAAAAAATTTCATAACGTTGTGTATTGAACTTTGAACAACGTTCAAAATGTCCATCCGTCTGTCTGTTCGTCATGTAAGCGGGGGTAGCTTAAAAATGAAAAGTCAGATTGTATTGAAATTTGGGCAGTAAGTTCATGTTAGCCAGATGAAGAACCCTTAACAGAATTGATCAATAAACAAAAATGTTATAAATAAAAAACATTGTTTCGTATTTAAACAAAAATTGTCGAAAACTAATATTATGTAGAAAAAACTGCGAAGTGTATTCTATAGAATGTGCAACAACTATATGAAAACTGCAATAAATCGGCAAATAGTATAATGGTTAGCTTGTTTAGTAATGAATTCACATTTACCACACATGGAGTCATTTCTACTTAATATTGGCAGAGTAATTGGCCCCTACTTTATCGACCAAGTTAATTCTAATTTTTATTTCCAAATATTCACAGATTACTTGGTATCTTAGATAGACAGATTAGTAGGTAGGTGACTTGTTCTATTTCATCAAGATGTATGTCCAACATGCCCTACACTGCAAGTGAGGAACTGGACGAATATTTTAAATGCTACAGGATAAGTCGTTCTGTACCTATGAAATGACCAGCTTCATCATCTGACATAAGTCCTATAATTTTCTTCTGTGCGAATATCTTAAACAGAAGTTTTCTTACTAGTATTTTCAAGAAATGTTCTAAATTTCTTTCATTTTCGGCTACCCCTATGTTAACAGCAGCTAATATTTCCTAAATTCATTATTGACTGTGTTTGAGAAATTGTTTTAGAACTGAACTTGATATTAGTTATTAATTTTTTTCATAAGATTTGATTATATTTATTAAAAAGAAGATACTTTACCTTATACAGTAAATTGCAATATTGAGAAAGGCAATCTGACTTGTTCTCACTAACAACCAAACATAAAAACGTTTACCAGTATGGTTAAGTTCTATCTATGATCACACTGTATAAAGAAATAAAGCATGCTCTTATGAGTCTAGAGTTTTCCATATTATGGAAAAGCAGCTTTTACTTCATTAAATACTTTATGATAAATAGAACTCAGGATAAGTTTTGAATATATGTTGAAATTTGTTGAAAACAAAACAAAAGAGGTGTTACGATAGCTTCTGTTGTGTTCACTGCAACTGAAATAGCCCAGTCAAGCGAGATTCTGTGCGCACCTAGAGAGTTCCGTAAGATAATTTAGATTGCTCAATATAAATGATCCAAAACAACTATTAAGTATATCAAAATTGGATATCTTCTAAATTTGCTTGAGATATCTATATTAAAGTTAAAAAGTTAAGTTAAAAATATTTTTATTAAAGTAGTTTAAAAGAACCGCTGCTTAAGGGATTACTACTTCTATATCCAGATTTGCCATCCAAGTCTCTTTAAAGGAAAGCGTTTTGACTATATTTGCAGTTTAGTATGTGGAAATAAGAATTTTAAAACTTGCGGTCGGTCATGAAAAAATTTGAGGCATTGGTTTTTAGCATATGCTCCAAAACTGAAGTTTCTGGATTCCTATTAGCTTGGCTCCATTTATTTTTCCCCATTTATACCACTCCACCACTTCAACGGAATCATCTCAATCAGATGTCATTAAAATACAAACGTGTACCAAATTTCAAGTGAAAATCCGAATTTTATTTACCAATCCAGTTAATAATGGAGTGGAGGTGGGGGGTGTTGAAAAATATTATAACGAAATCTGAGCCTTGGTGTCTCTAACATACACCAAATTTCAAGTTTACCTCATCAACGGAGTCCTCTCAAAATATAATCCAGTTTCAGATATTGTGTTACCAAATCTTAAGTGAATATTTCCATTTAATTTTATCGACGTTTTAATAATGGATTGGGGGTGGGTGGCGGGGTTAAGTTGAAAAATATTATAAAAAGTCTGCCTTGGCTTTTAGTATATACACCAAATCCCAAGTTTCAGTACTCTTACTAGCTTGATTTACTTATTTTTCCCTATTTACCCCCATTTAACGCCAACCGTCCAAATGAATGATCTCAAAATATAATTTAGTTCCAAATTTCAAGTGAATATCTCAATTTTATTTTATCAACCTCTTTAATAATGAAGTGGGGGGGGTGTTTTACCAGCTTGCTTTACTTATTTTCACCTAGTTACCCTTATTTACCCCCATCCCTCACCGGATATGTTAAAAAAACAATCCGATTCCAGATCTCGTTATAATACATAGGTGTACAAAATTTCAAGTTAGTATCTTAAATCGTTCCAGAGATAACGTACGGACAAACAAAAAAAGTTACAGACAGACAGACATACGGACATACGAACATACGGACAGACGGACAGATGGACTGACGGACCGACGCACAGTGGGAAATTTAGGACTTTATTTGGATAAAAGTCCATTTGACGCACAGTTGTTGACCGATTTAAATAATGTTTTCTTTTAAATACTAGTTTACCCTCCGATTGCTGCAATTTAAATATCTATTCTTCTGATGAACGTATTTGACCCAATATCGGAACTTCAGCGCGCTGATATTATCATATATATAATGTAATTAAAACAGCTATTATTTGAATTAAAAAAGCAAGTAAGGTAAAAAAGTAACCAAATTTCAATTTTAGATCTAAAAAGCATAAGACGTTGGAAGTATAAGAAGCCTATGGATATGCAACCTCAAAGTTGCTTATCTGCTCCTTAATTGTAAACACAAATACATCTATTATATTTCATATAACTTGATTTTAACGTCAGCCTTGAGTAAATCTTCTTATTTTTTATATTTGTTAGGCTTATTAAAATTAATTTTATTCATACATATAATTAATTAAACAACCTAGAGTAATAAATTATATATCGAAAAGATCCTGAAAACCTATATGTTCCGACAATGGATTAGATACGTTCATCAGAAGAATAGATATTTAAATTGTAGCAATTGGAGGCTAAACTAGAATCATTCACGAGTATTTAAAAAAAAATGTACTCATATTCAAATCGCTCAAGAACTGTGCGTCAAATGGACTTTTGTCCAAAAAAATTGCTACATTTCATACTGTGCGACGGACGGACGGACGGATAGACAGAAGATTTTTTCATGACATTCTAAAGCTGTTTAAACAAAAGAAAATTTTGAAAATTTGTTTACGATACTATATACTTCCAACCAACTACGTGGATGTAGAAGTAATAATGATCACGTGTTTTGGAAAACAGAGGAAAGGACAGATACATTTCACTCATTCTCCTGCACCATGAATGTATGATTCAAACTTTAAATTAAACTGTATGATGAAGTGTGCCAAAAAACAAATTACATGGTTTAAATACGTTATTAGAGTATTTTTAAAATTCGGTTGGAAGGTACTTACTCATCAGGAAATTGTGTCATAGTACACTACTTTAAAATCCACCAGTGGCATCCATCGTTATGAAAAAAAAAATTATTTAAATTTCCAAAAAAAATATTAGGCAAAGTTTTAACTGTAAAATAATCTCATAATCTTATTCGTTGTTATCAAAAACTCACTAGAACCGATATTTAATAAGATAGTCTACTTGGTGTTCATGTAATAGTAAAATAAAACTTCTCCTTTTAAAGTATCAATTATTACAGAAATAACTTTATTTTCGGGTGTAATTAAGTGTTAATTAAGCTGGAGGGAGACAAGCTTTCCATTTAGAATTAATCACGCGACGTCAGTCAGTTTACTTGACAGTCAAAGTCAAACAATAATTGACTTGGAAATAAAAAAAGTTAAATTTTTCACAAATTTGATTCACTAAAAATTCAATAAATGACAAAATTTACATAGATAAGTAAATCACAGTTATTGCAACATATCTGTCTTCCGTCAGCTTGTTTAACTTCGAAAGTTATGACTAATAATTGGTATGTTAAAAAGGAAAACTTAATTTTCTGATCTAATTGAATTTCGGTATTAGTAAGCTTTCGATAACAACGAATAAGGTTATGAGATTGTTTTATAGTTAAAACATTGCATAATATCTTTATTGGAAAATTATTTTCATCTTAATTCATAACGACGAACGCCGCTGGTGAAATTTTTAATATTTTACCGTAGCATAATCTTCCACCCAATTTTTTTTTTGAAATCGCATTGTTAATAAGGGAGCTGTGACATGGGAATCATAAGAAGTATAAGGTGATAGTTTTAGGCAAATTCCAAAAGAAAAAATATTGAGCCCGTTCGTGACATTTTTTTTCACTTGTGGTAATAAATTGTGAAGACTTTTATTAGTGAAACAGCATTATTAAATTTTGTTCGATTTGGTGACGCTAATAAAAAAATATGGCCGATCGAAATTTTGGTAAAAAGTAGATAACGCTGTATATCAGAAACGAATTGAATAGGGATATAAAAAAAGACAATTATGCAATAATCTCAGGGTACTGTACTCTTCAATAGCGTATGACCAGTGACACACGACGCATTCTGTATGGTGATTTTGATTGGAAATGACTTCCCTTATCAACCTGCTTCGTTTGATCGTCCACCTATGCGACACTATGTATAACTATATTAACTAAACTTAAAATAATCTTCTTTTCCGTAAACTGAAGGCACCGTCATGTTTTTAAGAAACGATTAAACTGTCAAATTTAAATAATGTTGCAGTTATCCTTACCTTTCTTTTGGAACGTATTGCGTCAATTTGTCTCTGGGTCATTTCCCCAATTGAGCGGGAACCCCATAATATTTTACCCATTACGGTGTAACATATTGACATCAAAACCATGGGAACGATATATGTGACGAAAAGAAATAAGATTTGATACCTAGAAGAGAAAAGAACTTGTTATTATACAGAGTATCCTGAACTTTCACGTACAAACTAAACATAATATAACAGTTTCGTATTTAGCATGAATACAGTAAGTAGAAAAAACATCTTTATGCTACTAGTAGCGTTTAGCATTAGAATTAGTTCTAACAAGAAATTATAAGATTGTTAGTTTCATTTATTACGGTTGAAATAGGAAAATAAACATATAAAAAAATGTTTTTGAAACAAAGCTTTTAATTAAAAAAAAATACTAAAAAGTAAAAAATAATTTTGAAATTTACACATCGGAAACTAAAAGCTTTGAGGGCGGTACAGTTACTTTGCTGAGTTGACCACTTCCAAAGCTTTTAGTTTAAACATTTTTAGGACATATTTCTAAATAAAAGTTTTATTTTAAAAATATTTTTTTTAATATAATTTTTCGTTTAGTTTTTAGTCTTGACTTATTTTACAGACAGTCAAACAGACAACACCCTTTCATTGAATATATATGTCAAGAGGGTTGTAAAACAAAAAGTACTCTGAAATCCTGGGGCGTCCGCCATATTGGATTTGTAATGACGTTACATAGTTTATCGTCATTTACTCGTCAAACCTTTTCATTTGATATCCGTATCGAGGGGGTTGTGAAGACGAAGGAAATCCGCCTTATTGGGACGTTCGCCATATTAGATTTAGAACGATATTAGATATACTATATTGCATTGTCACTGGACCTACATACGTTTGCAAAATTTTAAAGCTTCTGCGTAATCAGAACTAGTAGAACTTCTGATTGCAAGATTTGTAGCAGACAGACAGACAATAAAGCAAGTTAAATAAAAGCTTTAAAGAACACGTAAATACATTAGAAGTAATGGATCTCATTTAGAACATAACAGATATTAATTTTGTGACCGTTTAGATAAAGTAATTGACTTGCTTTGGTTCAAAAATTTGTTTAAGGTTCAATTAAACCTAAAACTATTGCCGATTGATATTCTTGTGTCTTTTACTAGTATCTGGAAAACCTTGATGGTTGATATGTTAATTCCATATAAACAGAATAAAATGGAGACGTATTGAAAGTAATTGCAAGACCAAGACCACTTTAAAAATTTTCTTTATTAGACTCTCAAATTCTTAAATTACCATTACTCTTTTTCCTAAAAATGTATTTATATTTTCTTTAATTTAAAATGCTTATTTTTTATTAAAGGCTTGTTTATTTCTAAGCGAAAAATTCAGATTATCAATAGTCAAACTAAGAACGTAATACTTACAAAAATAATGAAAAACAAAAAATACATTTTACAAAATTTCAACATTAAAGATAGGTAGCTGGCTTGTTAAAAATAAAGCAAAAATCGGTATAATAAGAATTTTTACGACTTTTCAATAAATTTTATCACTTATAAGGTGATCAAAAAGTCGGAAAAAGCATTTTCTATGCGAGACCATGCGATAATATGCAGGTTGTTGCATCATGAGAGGGACAGAGCTTAACAGGAGGTAGAAAACAGCAGTGGTAATCAGAACCTCCCATAGAAATTTCCCATTGGGCCTTCATTACGAAGTTATAGGGTGTTTTGTAATTTTTGGCAAAAACTACTTTTTGCCATTACTTTGACAGGGAATGGAATAATGGATTCACATTTGGTAGAGCTACATTTTTTACTAAAATTGATCTTCAATAAATTCCAAAAGTATATACAGGGTCATGTTTTTAGAGGTAAATAAGAAACCTAAATTTTAGTGACTTCGTACCTGGAATTTTTTTCATGTCTTGCATGTATTAGCTGTACCAAATATGAATCCATTATTCCATTCCCTGTCAATGTAATGACAAAAAGTAATTTCTGCCAAAAATGACAAAACACCCTGTAACTTTGTAATGAAGACCCAATGAGAAATTTCTGTAGGAGGTTCTAATCACCACTGATGTTTTCTACCTCCTGTTAAGCTATGTCTATCTCATGATGCAACACCCTGTAGTGATAGTGCCGCAGCAACAATCGTATTTAAATTAATAATTGGGTATTTTCTATGTAGCTGATACTGTATTGAATGTCAAAAATTTAAGACTCAAAATGGCGAATCGAATAGGGCTGCCATAATTGCATTAATTTTGCAGACGTTGACTGGTGGAATAGGTGAAATTTTATTTTATAACTTTTAGATTCTCTTCCTTTTGCAGATTTTTTAAAAACATTTTCTTTGATATAGTTAAAAATATATTAATATTTTTTATAAAAGCAGAGAAACCAATAACTGAAACTGTATAAAGAAAAACATAAATGTAAAGACTCGAACGCATATGGTTTCCTTGATTTATCCTGAAAAGATTAATTATTATTTATAGCTCAGTGGTGTTTCATTGACATTCATTCATAAAACATCCACCCATCGCAAAGAGCCAGTCGTCATTAAATCATTTCAAGAATTGCATGCTGTTTCAGATACACTATACATAGAATATTTCCTGCATTGTTCATATAAGTGGCTAAAAACTTTGTGCGTAAGATTTAGATAAACTACTGTACTGGAAAAGCAATTCACTATTATCGATATTTTATATAACACGCACTTCGTTGGTTAAAAAGGGCCGAACGAATCGCCTATTCCATTTTATTTATCTCATACTGGAAGAAAATTCAAATTAACAAGGAATTGTTGGGGCTACTGTCTTGTATTTTTTTGCTGGTCTAAGAACGGACAAATAACAAAATCGAACGTATTATTAATCGACCTCAATATCAATATTAGGTAACAAGGTTTAATTGACCAAACTCCGCCGATGCCAGCGGTGAAGTTTTGTTTCATAATTTTAAGTGACCGTTCTTTGAAGGCGCTTCAATTTATTTTAATTTGATTTCGATTAATTAATAGGTACCAGGGGAAACTTTTCAGTGACGTATCTTTAATGGTTTACATTTTATTGTATTATTCGTCATTATAAAATAATACGAAATACTTTGTTTCATACCATCTAAAGCTCTAACAATACTTCAGTTCTAAATAAGTTTAAGTTTTAAATCAATAAACTAGTCCAATACTTTTAAAGTTTTTAAGCTAATTTGTTAGATATAAATGTATTCGCGTGAAGTTCTCTAGAGAAATTAGAGAACATCCATTAAGCGGTTTGCTAGGTTTCATCAAATTGTATCATTTATATACCAAAGTACTGCGTGACAGCAGGAATAGTTAATTTACATGGAGAAGAAAACGTTTAAGAGCGTTGAGACCGATATCTGTACATTGAAACAACATTTCTATAATTAATTCACTCATTCACATGGAAGCCAAATAAACGTAATTTTTTGAGATCACTGCACTAACCAAATATCATTATTAGCAGTAAATCTAGAGTTACTGAAGATTATCGCTGTGAATCTTCTCTTGTCGCTGTGTGTGGACATTTGCGTCATGTTTATTCTGTGAAAAATTGTTCACACGTAGATAAGCATCACTTATGTTTTTAAATTCGATCCATAAATAATGGAACTTATAAGAAATAGGGTAGTAAATGCAAATATATGCTCAGAAAGCATCTAGAACCAAGAACCATTTAAAAAATATGTTTTATGTATTTAATTAATGTATTCGTGAAATAAATATCACTCGTTTCAAATTTTATCTATAAATATCTTCTCAATGAGAGTTGTCAAAAAGTAAGATAATTCATGCAAACTGACAGTTTATCAAAGATTAAATTCGTCGAGTTAAAGCGCTCGGATAATAATCTGCCAATTTATACTCTTTATAATACTAGGCAACTACGCTTGCGAAAAATGTTCATCTAATATTAATTTCTGGCATAAAATGTAAAAAACATGAAATAATTTAATATCTTTGTTTTCCTCTAAAAAGTGAAAATCACAGTCCTTCCATTCTGTAGAATAAATAATAATTAAAGTGAGAATTGAGAAATGGAATGGACGATTATACTATTGACTTTACTTCAGATTAGTGCATTTTCAATCAGCAGCATATTCACAAGATGTTCACACAGCAATCTTCGCAGTAAGTTACAAAATCTATTGGGTTTATATCTGGAGAATCTGCTGGTCATATTAAAATTGCTATCTCATATTCCTTTAGAAAGACAGGATAACTTTTGTCTCCATACGATATTTATTTTTCTCATACTTTAGAAAGTCAATTGATTTAGAAATCTGGCGATGAGCAGCCGCTTTTGAAAATCTGTACGAATGCCAATGCTAACGCCTTCTCAAATAATCACGGTACTTCCTTGATAATAATTCTTTTCGCGAACCATCTATAAACGGAATTAGTTATCCATTTTCCTTCAAATTTTGAGCCTCCCCGGCAGTGTCGAAAATCGAACCTAAACTTATCACCGAGCAAAACAGAGCCTTCTTCATCTTCTGTACTCCAGTCGTCTGGTTGCATTAGTTCGAGATAAAACCATGGATTTAACAGGATATCGAGCATGATTATGAGGCTATTATCATAACGTTACCATTTGTAGAAAAGCTGAAGATTGTCATTTTGAGTGATTTCTAAAGTTTGTAATTATTCTAATATCAAATTATTAAATGAAGTTGTCAAATGACCGGATCTCAAACTAAAATATAAAAAACCTCTGCCTAACGAATCACTATCACCATATCCAAATTTCTAGTTTTTATTCTTTGGACTCCTACTAACTTGCTTTACTTAATTATTCCTATTTACTCCATCCCCCAATCTAATTCCAGATCTTGTAATAATAGATATGTGTACCAAATGTCAAGTAAATATCTTCATTTTATTTTGTTAACCTCTTTATTAATGAAGTGATGGTGGGGGTGGCAGGTGTCATAAAAGAATTTGAGACCTTGGCGTCTAGTATATACACCAAATCTTTCTGTTTCTGAACTTATATTAGCTTGCTTTAGTTGTTTACCAATATTTACAATTATGTATCCCTACTTACTTACCAACCCTTCAACGGAATAAGCTTAACTAATTTCTTTCCGCTCAAATTTAAAATCTCGACATTTTATGACATTCTAAACCTACATGAACAAAAAGAATTAAAATTTTTCTTAAGATTACTATACCTCCACTCTAGTACGTGGATGTGGAAGTAAAAAGGAACACCCTAAAATATTCTTATGCCCTTTTGTGGGAGAGAATGTATCCTGGTAAATAGCGTAACATCTGAGGGATCTAAATGTAAGGACTTCTAAAATACATCTTTACATATTCATTAAAAATGGTAATTTTAATTCTATGCCCCTTTCCTGTGTTTTCAAAAGTATTAAACCGTAAATTCTTAAAAAGTGTAAGATATCAGGGAAAGTAAGAAGATTCAAGGAAAACTATGGTAAACTTTGTATCATTTTTATTAATTTGTTAATTAAAATTGACATTTTCTTAAGTTATTTTAAGACAGTTTTGGTAGTTTACGATATGGAACCCTCGCGAGTTCAACTCTTAGTTGACTGTTTTTTTAGGGCGATTAAAAATGATATCACGCTGGATACTCCAATGAAACAACATTTCTAGAAAATTTGGCTAGTCATAAGAATACACGATTACTTAAAAATACGTAATTATCCGGTTAACTAAGTCAATCCAGGTACCATAATCATGTCTAGACCTAAGTAGAGCTGCCCCAAAGCACAGTGCTCTGTGGTTATACAAGTGGTAGAAGCAATTTAGCACTCCAGAACACTGTGCGTATGAGCACTTTTTAAAATCGGTGCTTAGTGCTTTGAGCACCTCATCAAGAGGCTTATGCTCAGTAATCTCAAAAACTGGTCGCAAGCATCTTAAATAATCTCGAGTACCATATGTATCGCGAGCATTGGAAGCATTTGCAAACGATGCATTTAATGAAGTATTATTTTTGCCTAAAAAATATAAAAAAAATTATTACGGCACAGAACTAGGTGTTTGCTATTGTTATTAGCTTCATATCTTCAGGGTTCTGGGGTGACTTGTTCCGATGTTTTAGGGATTAGTGGACAGAGAAAGGTAGACAATAAGAATAGTCAGGCAAGTATAACAAATTAAGGTATAGTATCTATATTAGTTCAAGCAAGCAAACGTTTAGTCTTTTTCAAAACGTTAACGCTAATTTTGGTTTACATTATGTAATTACTGTTTCGTTTTTTTTTTAAATGGCCTTAGATTTTAAATTTAGCAATTAGCATATAGTGTTTCACGGTGTTTAAAAAAATCTTAATACCTTATTATATTATGTTTATTCAGTGCATAATGCTTAATGGTGAAATCAATTTCTATCAGTGGGACAGTTATTACTCATTAATTCAAAGATTAATAAAAATCATCCTTTCTCGAGTAATACGCAGACAAAGACTGGATAAAGAAGGGCACACACATGGGTAAAATTGAAAACCTATCTCTTTTGAACTCGGTTATATACTTCGAATATGATTTCTTATCAAAGAGGTTAAAAACAAATTAGCTCCACAGAAGCTTTATTAGAGAGTAATTTTGCTGTAATTCTTTAAAAGATTGGGGAAGCTAATTTAAAATTAATATGCTTCCTCCTTCTACAGTCTTCACCTTTGATCTTATATACATGACGCAGCCTGAAAATTGATTAAGGATAACCTTTCATTGTCTATGCATTATTAAAAATTATGCTACCTTTTTAATAAAATTTATTTTAAGAAATTACATTCCACTGTAATAAAATCATTAATTAGAGAAATATGCAAATCATTTTTTTTTACTTAAAATTGTTATAAAATTATAAAATGTATTTATAATATTGTCTTTCTACTACGGATTGCTCAAAAAGTAAAGATAAAAATTACATTTGGTGGACAAAAATACTCTGGGTATTAAAATACTACATATTTTAAACATTATTTGGCATCAATATGAGTGACCGTCAGTTTATGGAATATCTCGATATTTCTTCCTGAATGAATTTACAAAGTCTATAGAAATACAATATGATTCATTTAAAAAATGTTTTTGAAACATACATTTTTGTGTGCCCAATCAAAAACTTTAGTAACATTTTAACATTTAAGTAAGTTGAAAAAATTGCAGCAATATTTCAGGAGATAGAAAATGGATTTTTAGTTCTAGTGGTATGAGTTTGATTTATCAAGAAAATCTTTGTTTAGTTTTATTTCATCTTTTGATCTCAGTAATCTGATATTAAATTATACTAAGTTTCCGCAAGGTTGTAGAAACTTTCCACTAGCATATTTTGAAACAACTGTAGGTTATTAAAATGAATTCAATATTTATTTAACAACTTGTTATTCTCTTCGCAAATACAAAACGAAGTGTATATTGCATTCGATCAGTACATCTCTAAAACCGGTAACATCGTTCGTAGAGAAGCAATTTTCATATTACTGTGTTAGTGACCGAAACTTTCAAAATGTTTGCCCGTCTGTCCGTCCGTCAAATTTCTTGTAAGCACGATAACTTAAAAACGAAAAGTCCGATTGTTTTGAAATTTGGACAGTAAGCTGGAGGAAGAACCTTATTTTTTGGACAAAATTTTCCGATTTTTGGACAACATCGATCATGAATAAAAAAAACTTATTAATTATTTAATTTAAAGAAATACATATTTTCTATGTTTTGAAACTGAAGAGAAAATGTCTAAAACTAATATTATTTACAAATAAACTGCGAAGAGTATCCTATAGAATGTGAAATAATTATGTAAAAATGCAGTAAATCGGGAAAGAGTATAGTGGTTAGCTTGTTCTAATCTTTGTTGAGCAACCGTTTTGCGAGTGTATTTGAACATAATAATGTTTTGCTACTCAAATTCATTACCGAGTTAACTTTAGATCTTGGAACTCGAATAGTCGCTACATTCACTACATATTAAATAAATATTGGGAGTCGAATGCCAGTGTCCAATGTTCGACATTGGAAATAATTTGAACAGTTGTCAGTTGTCTTGGCCTGCGTCAAACGTACCCTCCAACGCTGGAATGTATTCGCCACACTATTCATCAACCGGCCACATAGTGCTTCTTGATGATCTTGGCCTCCCAGTCGACTACAAGAATATGTAAATACTAGAAGTCATGGTAACAAATGTATCGTTAATAAAATAATTTTGTTGGTTGGTTTCAAAATTTGCGACAATGTCAGAGGCAGAGTCTGACCAGTTCATTAATTGTAAACCGCAGAAGTGACCAACTATCAAATGTATAAAGCAAACTTTTAATTTTAAAAACCATTGAATCGATCCTGGTACAGATTTGGTCGGTGTACAGATTACTCTTTAATAAAGGTACGGAGGTATGAAAATTATGCCTCGTAGGGCTGAGCAACGAACACAAACGTACAGTAAGCTGGAGAAACATTACTCTTGATGACCAGTAACTCGATGTAGTACCAAAAACTGCTAGAAGTATATCGAAAATTTTTATGAGTCACCGAAATATTTTCCACAAACACTAAAATACTTGAACATTAGATTCGATTACTGACACTTACCACGTGTTTCGCCAACCACGTTGCCATCATCGAGAGATTATTAAAAGAATGAATCATTCCTCGACGAGGCCAATGTAGTTGGGTCGAGCGCCAGTATTATGTTCCCAGTGTTTTAGTGTGTGCCAAAACTATTTCAGAACCAACGTCACGTTGAAGATTCTACAGGAATATATGAGCTATATACAGTTCTTGAAACTACCACAAGAAAGTCCGGAATAGCATATACCTATCGTCCGTCGGGAAATCAAACCAAATAGTTTCGTTCATAGGCAACTCTCCGCCGCCGTACCTCGCAGAATCGTTTTGTCGACAAGGAAGTCCTTTAGACCTATCATACAGAAAAGTCCGAAATGACACTGTGCGAAGCTAGAATGAGACTAGTATATCAATATTGTCCGAGTCACAATTAGAAAAGACCGAAGTAAAATAAAAAATGCGTTCGCAGAAATGGGCTGTTTTTACCCCCCACCCTGCTGTAATACTATTATATTTCTGAGACTTTCCTTACATAGCTCCTCTACATTTGATGATACAAAAATCGCTACCTAAAGAATTACTACTTCCACATCCAGATTTTCTCAAATCTCTTTAAAGGAAAATTTCTTGTACCCTAATACGTGGATATAATTGGTAATAGAATTTTGACAAAATTTGAGGCAAATGTCATGAGAAATTTTAAGGCTTTGGTTTCTAGCAAATGGAGGAAAAATGGATCATTATTTGCTTGTTCTACTTGTTTTCCCCAATTACGCCCCCCTCACCATGCAACGGAATTATCCCAATCAGCCGTCATTACAATACATACGTGCACCAAATTTCAAGTGAATAAGTATCTTATTTTATTTTATCAATCCCTTTATTATGGAGTGGAGGTGGTGGGGGGATTGAAAATATTATAAAGAAATCAGAAGCCTTGACTTCTAGTATATACACCAAACCTCAAGTTTCTGTACTCTTACTAGCTTGCTTTACATAATTTCTCCTATTTTCCCCTATTTAACCCCCAACCCTTCAACGAAATCATCCTAAAATATAATAGGTGGAGAGCCGGGTGTACAGATTTCCTGAAAAACTTTGTGTGAGTGAGACATACAGGGAGCCACTTTTTATATAAGCGAATTTTGTCCGCGTCATGGAATTTTGACGTCACTTTCGGTCACGATTTTTTGTGTCATCGAATACATGAATAAAACTTACGTCAAAATGTAGGTTTTGAGGTATACAATGAGATTATAGTCGGGTGCCAGGCTTAATTTGCCCGCAACCCTAAGACACCCCTGATGAAAGTATTTTTTGTGTGTTTTCTTAAGCCATCAAATACATGAATTTTTTTTAAGTTAAAGTAAAAGCCTTCCAATTATTAAAAAAAAATAGGGTGCCTCTTCTTATTTTCCCGCATCCTCCCATTTTGACGTCACTTCCGGTAAAATTGCATGATGCGGGCAAAATTTGCTTATATAAAAAGTGGCTCTCTGTAGGTCTGTGGTAGTACTTACTCACTCATACAAAGTTTTTCATGTATCTCATTTGTAGGAAATCTGTACAACCGGCTCTGTACTTATAATCTAGTTCCAGATGTCGTCATAATACATATGGGGCCTTGGCTTCTAGTATATACACCAAATCTTAAGTTACTGTACTCTTGCCAGCTTACTCTACTTATTTTCCCTTATTTACCCCAATTCAACCCCCAACACTTCACCGGAATTAGTACAGAGTAGAGTCTAGTTCCAGATCTCGTCATGATACTTATGTGTATTACATTTCAAGTCAATACCTTAAACCGTGCGTACAAAACAAGTTACAGACAAGCCGATCGACAGGCCGATGGACAGACAGGATTTTTTTTGCTAAAATTTAAAATATCGACGCTTTATGACATTCTAAGCCTATTCCAACAAAAAGAATTTTGGAAATTTTTTTACGATTACTGTTCTTCCACTCCACTACGTGAAAGTGGAAGTAATTACACTTCTAAAAAAATATTCTTGTTGATTAGTTTGTCATTGGAGAATAGATTTAAATTTTTGTTAAATTGTGGTGAGAATCGAATCAATAGGGTCGTTTCCTTTGACAAAATTTATAAAATATTATTACACCATCAAAAAATATACTAAATATATGTGTCATAGTTATATCATATTAAAGAAAGTCCTAATAATCACATGCAATTTTAGAGATTTTCATGTTTTCTTTGGCGGTAGTGCACAGTAGATTTGTTGCGTATTTGTTCTTTACATTGTGTTGATTTTTCGTTATAAAATATAACCTAAATATTTTAAATTTTATTCTCCATTTTAAAACATATCTGCAACAGTATATTATTAATAGAAAATCATTTACGTACTTACTTTAGCTTACAGTGTACTTCATATTTTAATCAAAATTTCGTAACGTCAATAATTAATTTCACTATTAAAATGAATTTGGAATCTAAAATGAAAAAATACGGGTGAAATAAAATTTTATAAATTACTTGAATATAAAATTAAAAAAAAATGATCAACGACCCTATTGCAATTAAGCTCTGTCCATAGACTTGAATAAAGAAAAGTTATAAACGGGAATATTTTCAAAATCTGTAACTTTGTTTTAATTTCAATAAAATTATTTGTTTGTTTGAAAGATTTTCAGTAATTAATTTCTTACAATTCTTCTATGCAACCCGACATATTTTTACACTAATCACTTTAGAAGATATGAAATACTACTCGTAATTCTATTATTAATCATGACTTTGGTTTCGTATCTTGTGAGATAATAGTAATGAAAATTTAGTAATGGCTTTAAAATGCGTACAAATGTATCACACTCTACAAATCTTGAGTTTGAGTTTTTGCTAATGTCATTTGCCACACAATGTATATTTAATTCGATGATAAATTTAATTAACCACAATCTAATATTTTTCCATTTTCGTGGTTCTATCCATAATTAAATAATGAAATAATTTTATAAGAACATGTAAAAGTTTTATAAAAAGTGATCCAGGCTCATTATTTCTTATTCCTAAAGTTTGAAAAAAACGCAGACCGAGATTACCTTTTAAAGTTCAGATTAACAGAAAACACATTTTCGTAGGTTTGTGTGTGGTAGTCAAGTATTAAAGCACTTTAAATACTTCTACAAACTTATTTTTGTCCTGAAATCTACTTTAAGATTTAACTTTAAGTGGTCTATGTATATTGAATGTGTTCCAGTAAGTTTGAAACGATTTATTTCAGTTGATATTATATATGAGGATATTCTCTAAACTTCTAGCAATCACAATAATTCCTTATAAGGAAAAGGCAGTTACCGATGGATTTTTTAGTTTATTTCATCTAAACTATCAACTCCCAACATTTTGATACTACTCGTACAGTTTACACGCTGTAGAGTATGTATTGTGCACTGTAAGGTTCAAATCGGTATTCTTAATATTTACTCACAAAGGAAATCGCGAGGGAGCGTCACTGAACTGATTCAACGGCAACTGAATAAGAACGATAACCGAATCAAACCAATGTTGCAAGCATGTCTGGCGATCAATTGGATTCAGCACGAGAGACCTAATTTATTTATGGCTATATATTCTGAGAAAATACCGAAACATTTCTAGATAATACTAAAAGAAGCCGAAAATACTCATTTTATGCTGCATTTGGGTTTAACCAGAAACTGTTGCGATAACTCCTGTATATAAAACATTTCTTCATCAAGTAAAGCCATTTGTGACTCTCGGATGGAAGTCCCTAATTAAAACCTCCACATTGGAAACCGGATTATTTAGGGACAAGAAATTGAAATTAGTCCCAGTAACCACGCGTAGTGGATATGTCCGTTGTCCTTAAATACGTAGCACTCACTCTAGAAGGCCATCTTTATAATGCCGGATATCCTATTGGTCACGATTTGGAATACATTAGTTGACGTCAGTAACGGTAAAATGGACAATAATTAATACCCACATTAGTTAAAACGGACTCGTGAAAATAAGATTTACTCATTTAAAAATCAAAATTCTCAAAGCGGTAATTATAAAAATCTATGATTTATGTCAAGCGTTATTAGTTTTCAGTGCATTCGAAATCATTTTTTTAAGACTTTTGCAGCTGGTTAGGTGATACTTTTGATATTCGAGCGTATACATTTATGAACATTTAATAATAAGTTTTAATGTTTTACTTTATCCTTTTAGATTGAAAGAACATATTAAACATATTACCCCTTAAAACACTAAGTATATTGGTATATGTGACCTACACTGACGAAAGAGACCTTATGCCTGAAATAAGCGGCGTCGCTTGTGTACGTGATAAGAATAGGTTATTTGAATTATTTCTGTCTAACGCAATGAACACTAAAAAGCAGAAAAAATCATAAATAGAAGAATTATGAAGCTCGATATTTGATTCTTTTACACAAAGTACTTGCCTTGAAAACTCATTTTTATGAAGGACTTGATATTTCGGAGTCCCCCAATGTAACGTTCTTGGGCCACTGCTCTTCCTAATCTACACTACAGACGTACCTGAAACAGCCAATACCATACGGCCTCCAATTGTGGGGATGTGCAAAGCCAACTAAATTAAATATCATACAGCAATCCCAATCAAAAACCCTCAGGGCCGTAGTTGGAGCTCCATGGTATGCCAACAGCTAGACAATACACAAAGATCTTGGAATATTCTTCATCAAGGACGAAGTGAAGAGGTTTGTTGAACCAAACAGTAACTGGATAATAGATAGTGAAAACGCTTTATTCCGACAACTTTACAACAACGGCCCAGACAATCGGAGACTACGAAAGACATGGCCCCGAGATCTACTACAACCATGAAACAGGGAGAAACTACGATGGTAGTTACCCTTTCAAGCTGTACACACCCATTGAATTCACTTAATACTCTGTATATAGAAGTAAATTGTAAATGTACATAATTTGTTAATATAGAAAAATATTTCGGAGTGCGGTAACTTAGAGGCGAAAGCGAGGGATTTGAGGATATTGATGTCATCAAAACATGTAAATCGAAAATGTAGTTATAAGGTCTTCTTATGACTCCATATGTAGTATGTATATGAGATCTTCGGCTATCATATAACGTGGATTTCTCAACAGTATAAACCAATTACAATTCCTAGCTATTTCATATCCCTGATTCTTTAAGAAACACCATGTGATGACTGACGAATGTTGATGTATTGTGAATTGGGGCCAGCCACACATCTATTCTTGCTTTTTATTGAGTACCATACTAATATCTCTTTTATCGGAAACCAAGTCGGCGAACATTATTAAAATTGTGTTTATAGTGTTCCTTGTGAGTACAAGAACGTTAGTGTAGGTGGGTCATTTAGACCTTTTGGCGTAAAACTTTAGGAACACAGAAATTGTGACGGAAGGGAAGATTACAAAAATGTATATGTAATTTTTAATTAACTTGCGACGATGCAAATGTGGTAGGCCAAATACGAGTTAACTGTCAGTATTGAGGATAGTAGCCAAGTGGTTTGGTGTTGCTGAAAATTATTTCAGAGTTTCAATAATTTCCTTGTACTCGAAAAAATCCTTTCTTGGTGCCATTTGATTCAGCTTGATGGAAATAACCTAACAATAATAGTAGAAAAGTGGCATGAATTTTAACGCCTTCCAATATCTTTAAATAGTTAGAAAAAAGATTTGTAAAGCACCCTGCATCAAATGCATGGGTAATTTTGTTGTCGACGGAATCGGAATCAAGGCATAGAATCCTAAGGTCATTCTAACCGATTATACCTCTATTGAAAAATATACAGGATGGTTATCCTTAGAAATAATTTAACTATGGTGAAGATTTCTAATGATGTCAGATGACCACTCTTTAACAAAAAGTTATCGGGTTCTCTTTGTAGCAATAGCGATAATTACTAATTACCTTAAGATTATTATTCTCCTATGTCGTTTCTTAATTGTTAAATTCTTATGGTGATCAGATTATATAAGTAAAAAGTAACATTTTATGTAACTATCTTTACCAGTTTTATTTCCCTACAAAAGCATAATCTATGATTTCCGCACTTCTCACATTTTGCTAGTTACGACGGTTACAAACATTGATTCCTCAAAAAATAAATATTTGTCGAATTTAGTAAAGAACTGTATGTTTTAACCTGCTTTAAAAATGTTTAAAAAGGAGGAGGTCTTTCGACCAATAAATGTTCTTTTGTTCAATAATTACTCTGAATCGGTTTGAGAGATTTCTATAAAATCTTCCGCAAACGGAATAGTATAGCTTAGTGATGGTCTCATATTAGTTTCATCAAGCTATGTGTAGTAAAAGATGGGCAAAATAGAAGGTTTTTTCTATTTGAAAATTTGGCGAATGCACCAGTGCTAGCAGAAAACTATTTCATTGGAAGTTTATTAAAATTGTGTTAGATATTTTCGGAGTAACTAGCACTGAATCTAATGTCAAAAAGGAAATATTGAAAATAATCCAATGCGATAATTGCAAAACTTTTGAAAATATATATGATGTGCGAATTTTCTGATAACGATCAAAATGTTTTTAAAATAGAGAATATGCATTTGGAATTGTTGTTTCACAATTATTTTGTAATCAATTTTAATATTGATGGTAACGATGAGAGTTAATTTTCAATTGACCTAGCTTTGCGAATAAAACAAATAATAAATATGATTTCTATTTATTTACAGTAAATACTTGTTACAGTAATTTTATAAAATATTGTGCTTGTAAGCATTTGTTATATGTATTTCATTCACAACAAAATTATTAAATTTTTGCCTAACTGATAGATTTTTAATAAAAATAACGAATGAAAATAGCAACGTATGAAAATACTAATGTATTTACTTATTTACAACCCAGCAGAAACTCAGTGTATTTACTTAGGCTACTGGGTAACTATGGTGAAATGATGTATTGCAAAAACAGTAATGGCTGAGAAAAAGGATGTCAAAGTTATTTGGGTATATAGTTTTGGGTTGCAAGTCGTTGCAGATGCTGCGTGGCCCAATTCCCCTCCTGGGGGGTGACTTTCCAGAGTGATAAAATATAAGTAGACATTACATTTACATTTGCTTCCTTATCAATAAGTTTGTACCTTGTTTTCTACAACTATGTTTCATTCTACAAAGTATTAATTCAACAACTAAATTAAATCCTCACGTGTGTCAAGCGAGTTATTGTGACTTTAGTCATGGACATCGGCGAAAATTTTTGGCCGATAAAGTAATACGTGAATATCTGTGGACGTCGCATGTATTGTGTAACAAATAATCAAAATACCCAAGAATGGTTGTTTCTAGCATATCAGTTAACATTATAAACTCTCTCTTATAGAAGGCTGAAAATATTGTTGGATGTGGCACTAACTAGTATGAATTTTTGATTATCATAATAACAAGATAATATGTACATTATTAATATTTGTTCTAAATAGGTGGAGAGCCGGCTGTACAGATTTTCTGTGAATAAGATACATGAAAAACTTTGTGTGAGTGAGTAAGTACTACCTCAGACATACAGGGAGCCACTTTTCATATTAGGAAAGTTTGCACGCGTCATGTAATTTTGACGTCACTTCCGGTCACGATTTCTTATGTCATCGAATACATGAATAAAACTTACGTCAAAATGTAGGTTTTGAGGTATATAATGAGGTATATAATGAGTCGGGTGCCAGGCTTAATTTGTCCGCAACCATGAGACACCCTCAATTAAAGTAGTTTTTGTGTTTTCTTAAGTCATCGAATACATGAATGATTTTTTTCTAGTTATTAAAAAAAAATAGGGTGCCTCTTCTTATTTGCCCTCATCCTCCCATTTTGAAGTCAATACCGGTAAAATTCCATGAGGCAGGTAAAATTTGCTTGTATGAAAAGTGGCTTCCTGTAGGTCTGTGGTAGTACTCACTCATACAAATTTTCTCATATATCTTATTCATCGGAAATCTGTACAGCCGGCTCTCTATCTAAAATATTTTGGGGTTTTGTTTTTTGGCTCCTTTCCTTAAAAAATCAATTTATATTGTCGATAGATATAATAATTAACTCATGTTTAGGGTATGCGAACTTTTGCAGAGAAGCCCATATATCCTGTGTAGAAAGTCTACTTCTTTGCCGTTTAAGTGTCACGATACATATCTTAAAAAAATCGAAATTGGTTTTAAAACATTTTCCGATTTTTCTTTTATTATTTCAGCAATATATTTGACAGCTGAGAAAAGGCCGTCCAAGGCATTTATCATATAAGAGGTGAGGGGTTTGTCGAAGTGTCACAATATGTTGCATTGAGAGGCGTTCATCTCATACGTCATTCGGCAGGAGATGCAAAAAACTAGTCATACTTTTCTAACTCCGATCATGTTTGAGTGTTAAAGTACACATATGTATTCAATCTCACTATGACTGGGTCATTTTTGAATACTTCAATTTAGTGAAACTAAAATAACAGCCGAAATTAGAAAATGTAAAGCCTTAATGAACATGACCTTCTAGAATCACCAGTTATTGAGATATGTTTTACAAAGCTAGATAATTTATATTGTTTTAGCAAATTATTAATTTCTTACTAATAAACTATTAACTTCAGGAAAAAGTACCAGATTCAGCAAATGTCTATTTAAGTCCCTTAAGTGCAAAGTAAGTTTTGATTGTTTAAACCGTTGGATATTGTCTGTTTTTGAAAAGCTACATTGAAAAAACTTAATTTTTCGACAACAGACTTTTATAGTTACTAGGTCACATATTTGGATTGTTAGGAAACCTCGGAAGAGGAAAGATTAAAACCGGACCCAAATAAAAGCTAACAAACTTATAAGAACCGGTATCTAACCGGAACCGATCCTAAACTGATTCTACAGTTTTATTCTGAACCGAACCTGTACTGGAACAGCTATTTCATTTTGATCTAGGTCCCTGATTGGTGTCATCCAAGAAATGAAAGGAACACATTTTGAAATAAATCTCAAATCTCTTAAATATATGCAAGTTCGTTACGTCGAATTTCTATATAATCAGTTACTCTAAATATGTAAAAAACTCAAATATAGAAAATTCAATAAATTTTGTGCTCATGTATTTATATTTTAAACGCTCGATGCTCGAACAATGCAATATAAGCCTATTGTACTCGTATGCACATTGTTATTTCATCCAACACTTGGATAAAAAACGACAGTTAGACAATAGATTAGTGAAAAACGTGAACACATTTATTGATGTAGGATTTGTAAAACTGAAAAATTTTCGTATGTAATTGTACAGGGGTTAAATCTGTAGCATCATTTATCTTCATTTAATGCCAGTGATATTCGAAAATATGTATTTAATTAAAATTAGAGAAAATACCTCACTGTTGGATGGAAATAAACAAAGTTATAGAATTTTACCGTTATTCAAAGAAAATCCAATGTGGCGATTATTAATTACATTCACATCCACGTACGTAATGCAGTGGAAGTATAATAATCGTAAAAAAATTCAACATATTTTTTACGAATAGGTTTACGAAATTGGTTTAGAATATCATGAAACGTCGAGATTTGAAAGTGTGAAAAAAATTTCTATCCGTCTGTCTGTCTGCAACTTAGTGCGCACGTTCTTTGTGGAACGGTGTAAGATATTGACTTGAGACTTGGTACACTTATGTTCTATGACGAGATTTGAAATTAGATTATATTGTGAGTTTATTCCGTTGAAGAGTTGGGGGTGAAATAGGGGTAAATAGGTAAAGCACGCTAGCAAGAATTCAGATACCTAGAATTTGGTGTATATATTCGAAGCAAAGATCTCAAATTCTCTTGTGGCATTTTCCACCCCAACCACGCACCCACTTCCTTATTAAAGTGGTTAACAAAATAGAATGAAGATATTGACTGAAATTTCCCAAAATAATAGCGGTTTATCTGCATGAATGATTCATAAATTTGGAATTTTCTTGAGTAAAATCTCCGATGTTGCATTATACACGTTAAGGGAGGCCTTCAGAAAAATAAACCGACTCAGACTTTTTTCCAGCATTGCTTCTAAATCAAATTCTTCATTTGTTTGCCTGAAGCACTAGACTCTACTTGATAAATATTCAAGTTTTCAGTTAAGAAATGTTTTGGCCTATCAACCTCCTTTAGAAATACTCTATTCCGGAAGCCTCTTGTACTAGGGCTGAATGTTATGGGAATCAAAGGTCGAAGAAGTTATCATTTTAATTTCCTCAGAGAGCAAAGAGGTGCACAGCTGTTCCTGCTGTTTTACCGGAAGAACATTTGTCAATGTTTGTAAATTTTCTCCCGCTTGTGCTTTAGAAGTGGAATCTCATATATATATATATAGAGGTCAACAATTCCTCTCCCACTTTTTTAAAGCAAATTCGGCAAATGGTCATTGCGTTTCGGTTTATTGTGTCCTTCTTTTCATTCTTTTGTATCTCAGTGACACTTGAATGCTGAGATTCATACATACCGTTGTTGCCGGTAATTTTTGTCGAAAGATTCAGTGTTTCACCAATAGCCAACTTCTTCTTCTTGCATATTGACCTAAATTGACTAAATTTAATATCAAAATGCTTTCGCTTAAAGAGACTTGGATGGGCAATTTGGATGTGGAAGTAGTGATTAGTTAGGCAGCAGTTTTTTAAATAAAAAATGCGAACTCCTTGAATTAAAATAAAATTTTAATACTCGTAATACTACACATAATTAGTGATCACAAATTGGAGCCATATATTATAAAAGTATCCAAGTGTGCCAGGAAACATGCATGACCAAATTTCAATTGAACCATGGTAGTTATATGCTTGCTTGAATAATTATAGTTTTATCGCCAAAACATATGCAGCAATTAAAAGTGAATTCGTGAATATATAGTAGGATTTATGAAAACTGATTCTTTCGTGTCATTAATCGGCTTTAAAAACTATTTAAAAACCATAAATCCATTTTATTACGCAAATGAATTCACACTTTTTTACAAACCGATCACCTGACCCATTGCTAAATCTGTGTTAGTCGCTATGTTGCTAGTTAATTTAACTTTATACTGTTTTTCATAATTACTTCCACATCCATGTAATGGAGTGGAAGTATAGTAATCGTAAAAAAAATATTTTTGTTAAAATAGGTTCAGAATTTCATGAGATGTGGTGATTTAAAATTTGATCAAAAGAAAATTTATCTGTTGGTATGTTGGTCGGTCAGTCTGTCGGTATGTGTGTAACTTTCATTGTATATAAGATTATTCTTAAACTGTTCAAAATATTGACTTGAAATTTGGTACGTGTATGTATTAGAATGAGATCTGGAACCAGATTTTATCTTAAGCTTATTCAATTGAAAAATTGGGGGTAAATAGGAATAAATAAGTAAAGTAAGCTAGTAAGCGTCAAGAAATTTATTAAGGCCTCAATTTTATCGGCCTAAAGGGAATTTAAACAAAAAATGACAAAAGGACAAAATAGACAAAAAGACAATGGCAAACAAACAGAAAATGAAAAAAAGAGATAGAATATATAGAGATGTGAAAGAAGGAAGTGTGTGTGTGTCAATTCTTAATTAAAATAATAAATACTTTGAAATTCGGTTTCATGACATTTAAATCGTAGGCTGTATTTATCTAAGTAAAACCAATCATAGGTTTCAAAATTAATTTTGAGTACTTACCAGAAATCGTATTTCGAGCCAATGATTTTTTTATCGGGCCAAACGAGAATGCAGCCGGTTCTTGGTATGCCTCTGTATCTGCAAAAGATGAAAGAGTATTAATAAATTCAATTTCAAGGAAATCTACAAGGAGAAAATACCGATTTATGTACTTATGATACCATATAAAGTATCTCAACGAAGAGAAATTATTTTACGGAAATAAAGTGGTGTCATGTTTTATTTGTGGCTATGATAATTATACTGGTCTCTATTTTATATTTTATGAGCAACTGCTACAACAGACTGCCAAGGAAAAGCACGATTTTTTTTTTACTAGAAATGATTTCAAACAGTTGAAAACTTATGTTTACAATAATATCTGTTTCCATATGGAGGGCTATCCAATAAAATAAGTCAACAGATTCTAAATTATATTTGTTTTGGATCCGCGGAAACATATAGAAGAAAGAACATATTTAATGGAAAATGACATATTAAGTTACATATGTTTATTTTATCATATAACTCTATGCAGTGTCTTTATTTACTTTAAATGGATTTGTATATGAATTTCTTTAGATAAACCAATAATAATTCAATATTAATGATAATTCTTCTTGCTTTGTTTGTTAGTATGTTTTAGGTCAAAACTGGCAATCAAAATTTTCACTAGTTCTAATTAAGCTAGAGATTTAAAATTGGGAACACGTTTATAAGTCCGGTGACAATGAAATATAGTACATCTCATATTGTTCTAAATCCAATATGATGGACGTCCCAAGATGGCGGATTACCTTTTTCTTCTCAACCCCCTTGATATGGGTATCAAATTATAGGGTTTGACGACTAAAATACGATTAACCATATGAAGTTATTCTAAATACAATATGGCGGACGTGCAGTCAAAATTTCTGTAAATAATGTATGTAAAAATGTAAATGGTGCTTTCCTTGTGGATAATAAAATTATCTTCGATTTGATTTATTTCTATTTTTCCATGGTAATACTAGACCGAGGCTCATATGTTTTAATGGGCGCTTGGCGTTTTTAACTTCGCTATCTCAGAAAAAATGTAGTTATTTGATAATAATTCAAAAAATACTTTTATCAATTAATTTCACCTTAATTTTCGTTCGTTATCAAAATATCTTCAATTTGCATTCTTTTATGATAAAACTGTTTGTACTATAACAAAAAACATCTGATTATGTAATACCAACTCAAAAACAAAATAGCAAAAGTGAGGGGGAAAATATTTTATATATCGTAAAATCTAACAATCTGTTTCTTGAAGAGTATAGTTCAATTGTGAACTTAGTGAACTACTTCCAATTAAAATTTTCATTTATGTGCTTTGTTTAAAAATAACTGTTTAAACAACTTAGCAACTTTAATAAAAAATCTAACAAGTTATTCTTGGGATATTCTGTCAATAACTCGGAAAATAAGAGTTTTAGGAACAATATTACCAATGGTCGTAATTTTGAAGTTTCAAAGCTTGACTTTATTTTTCACAAGTAGAAAATAGCGATACATACGATATAAAGTCTGACAGAAGGATTTATTGATCCCAAAATTCATGTCATCCTAGACAGTCAGCATCGATACCAGAATAGTTAACAACTTATTTTAGCATTACTATACACTGGCTTTAAAGAGATGAATATAAAGTGGCATTCTTCTCAACGTAATTTGTTTGTCTCCTAACAAATTTGAAGGTCCAGACAGCCATTAATTTCATATTACAATTTTTGTTTATTTTGCATATTTTTATCAAGTTAGTCAATGTCAAACTCTATGTCAACGTGGAACGATCTGTTAGTT
The DNA here is from genome assembly GCA_963583905.1 of Stenurella melanura. Taxonomy (NCBI): domain Eukaryota; kingdom Metazoa; phylum Arthropoda; class Insecta; order Coleoptera; family Cerambycidae; genus Stenurella; species Stenurella melanura. The sequence goes on from OY757313.1 coordinate 48,013,145, forward strand.
GTTGCGTTACATTTGAAACAAATATTTTCTCCACATGCATTAACATTCGCTGTGTATTCGTAACTAATTATGCAAATTTAGTAGATAGATTCTCTGCGTCCGTACTTGGTGAAAATCTATTATCACTAATAATGAAATAAAAACACTTAATTGTTTTTAACACTTTCAGATAGGTTTATTAAGAGTGACCAAAAGAACAAATGAATCCTAAATTCGACGCCTGGACGCCGCCAGCGACTGCTGTCAAGAATCATATGCAATAGGACAGCATTAGACTTATAAGTATGTTCTATAGGTATAAAATATCAAAGTCTAATTTGAATTACGGATAAACATAGTACGATTGAAGTACTATTTAAACGTCTTATCTTAAATATTAAATTGTATAGAAGTTGTCCCATCTAATAAAACAGCGCTGTACTAAAATTATGATTAATAATAAGCTGTTCTGGCAAATTGAGTGATGTTAATCAACTGAAAATAGGTGTTAGTTGTACATAAATGTATTCTACAGGATTGATGAACAATATTCTTTACTGAAATTGACTTATTAGGGAGATTTCTCTTCACTTGGTGCGTTACCACCTGCCTTGCTCACTCTTAAGTCAACATGGCAATTGTTTCGCTAAAAAACTAGCTTCTTCAGTGTAGAAGTACGCTAACTTGATGAAGTTAATGTTTTAGCAAAGCAATTGTCATGTTGACGTAAAATGTGAAAACGTTAAAAACAGTTTAGTGTTTTTATGTCATTATTAGTTATTTAAACTTGCTTTGTTTTTGTTTAATATCGTCACCTTGATCATGAAACAGTCCACAATGTATGATTTAGCACCGACTGATATAGCTAGGGCTGCAACAATGATCGAAAAGCGTCGATCTTAAGGCGCGTTTACACCAAAGTTGACAACTAAAAGTTGACAAAGGATTGTTTGTAGAAAACTAAAAGTTGTCAACTAAAAGTTGCTCTTCTCAAATTAGTGCAACAAGTGGAAGATTTTTTGTAGAAAACTAAAAGTTGCTCTTCTCAAATTTAGAGCAACAAGTGGAAAAGTTGTTGTCAAAGAATTGTCGCGAAAGGTTAGGCAGTAGTGTCAAGGAAGTCGGACGAAGAAGACGCAATTATTGCCGCCGCTGCCTGTGTCATCATAGCCAGCCACTGCACAAGAGGTCCCCGAAGATATTTGGTAAGACTCTCGTTGAAGGCTAGGGATAGGTACAGTGGCAGTGACATGGTCCTGGTCCATTCGTTCTCACTACAGCCTTCCATCTTGATACAAACACAACGAAAACATACGAAATCACCGACAACACCTGCAGCTGAAGTACATACGTGCGCTGACGGGGGGATGCTAGCGCCCGACGTCCGGGGCGCGGGGAGGGGGAACAGTTTTCCTCTAGTTTCCTACAAGTTGCTTGCGCAAAGCGCGCAGCAACAAATCTTCCACTTTTAGTTGTCAACTTTCTTTGATCTTTACCGACACTCCGCGGGAAACCAAAATTTAGTGGAAGATTTGTCTCTCCACAAGCGGAAGACAGAAAAAGTTGCTGTATTTTGTAGAAAAAGCAACAAATTGCCGCAACTTGTGGAAAACTTAGTGGAAGACTTTGGTGTAAACGCGCCTTTATAATGACGTTTCCGATATGTTTGGTAAACAAAAATCGACGATACATCGTAACGTGGTACGTGGCACGTTGGAGGCAAACTGGAGAGTATGTGAAAAGACGAGGTCAGTGAAAATGTTCAACCACGACTGCAGATAGATGATCTATATAATATTGCATACATTCCGGAATAGGCGTCGAACGGCAGTATAAACAACAAAAGAACTGAAGGAAGACCGTGGAACCAGAATAACTGAGCGCACAGTTAGAAGGTGAAGAAGAAGTTAGCTGTATAGATAAAATAAGCCTCAAAACTACAGAAACCGAATTGAGTAGTGCGACTAGCTTTCGTTCTAGAACACCAAAATTGGAATGATGACCAGTGGAGTCAAGTCTTGTGCACGGATGAAAGTCGCTTCTACATAGTTCGATTGGTGGTGGAGAATGAATATAACGATGTCCAGCAACAACAAACAAAATGAACAATTCAATTTTACCCATACTGTTTCTTCCACTGTAAGCTTAATTATGGAGTGGGGTGGAATATGTTTAGGCACGCAAAGTGTTGGAGATGATTGATGGTGGCATCTTGACTGCAGATAGATACATAATAGAAGATCTGTAAGATCACGTGGTAACTTTCGTCCCATATATCCCCTTACTTCAAGACAATGATCGCCCGCATACTGCTCGTTGTGTATCTGGCTTTCTAAACTAACGGACTTGAGTACAACTGAACATGTCTGGGACATGCTAGGTAGATGATTTAGGTCAAAAACGCAGAAGAAGCGAGAGCTGCTCTAGTTGAAATATGGCAGTATTTTTCATCATAAGTATGCAAACATGAATAACTCCAGTCATAAGGTTCATAGGGGACACAAGAGTTAGTGAAAAATAATCCTTGTAATTTTGTTTGATCATTAAATGTTTAAAAGAAGACAAAATGTAATATTTATTTCTTGCAAAAACGTTATTTCTTGTATCATGTATTTTAAAAAGGCTTCAAAATGGCATTTCAAAATAAATTGCAATTAGCTGGCTAACTTTCCTTTTGTGGTGCAGTGCGAATTAATCTCTGCTTCGCCGCAATTTATCGGTGAGTCGGTGTGTGTATACCTAGAAAGTAAAATAAATATCCCTAATTTCTTTCATTCAAGAGACATAGGCGCTCACACTGCTATAAACTCAATCATGTAGATAGTCTAAATTTATAAATGTAATGGTGTTAAGTTACAGTATTGAAAATAGGTTAAATTAATGAAAGAAATGTGCTGACTTTTAAAAATACATAACTGAATATGTGAAATTATAGAATAAACAAGATTACAGAGATTGTTTGATTACAGCTTTGGATGTAAAATATTTGAACAGAAACAGTACACAATACAATGTAGTAATAATAATTTTATAAATAGCCATGCCGTGCAATTTTCGTATACTCTCACATTACACAAACATAAAACAAAGCACATTCCTTTTTAAACAAATATTTTTTTGGTTTCAAATATTTACTGGCAAAAATTACACTGCAATAAAATTTACCCATTACGTACAGAGCAGTAATCGAAATACTAGAATCGTATATTTAGTTATCCTTCGTCACATATTACACTTTTTCTATGTAACAAATCCGAAATTAAACAAGCTAACCATTATACCCTCCGCCGATTTACCGCACTTTACCGCACTTTCTATATAATTTCTATAGTACACCCTTCTGTTTTTTTTTTATAAATAATATTAGTTTTAGACATTTTTTGTTTAATTACAAAACACGATTTTTTAAAAATTTAAATAATTAATAACTTTTTTATTTATTGATCGATTTTGTTCAAAAATAGGGTTCTTCCTCTAGTTAATACTATCCAAATGTTAATACAATCGGACTTTTCGTTCCTAAGTAATCGTGCTTGCCAGAAACGCAGCGGACGCGGACGAATAGACAGACAGACGAACAGACAGACGGACATTTCGAAAGTTGTTCAAAATTCGATCACCAACACAATGATATGAAAATTTTTTCTCCACGAGCTATATTACCGGTTTCAGAACTGTGCCGATTGAATGCAGTATACTCTTCGCTTTGTATTTGCGAAGAGTATAATAAAGCAAAGGCACTTACCAAGCACTAAATTTCAGGACATACTGTCTTTCTTATAATCAAATTTATATAATTTGTGTTTTATAATAGAGCCTGTATTTCATAAATCTATTGAACAATTATGAGAGGCGAACTCAGATGGGCTTGTAAGAATATTTTTACTTTGTACGTATTTCATGCACAGAAATGATACAATCATAACTTTTCAATGTGATAATCGTAAAAAATGGGATATAAACCATACAATACTTATGATACCAAGAGTATTCATCTATGATGGCGCAATAATACAGGCGGCCATTAAAATATATCTCACTTGCAAATGAGATAAACATTTGAGACTTAGTATCCTATCTCCTGGAAATTCCGAAAGTTGATGCCATCTTTACTTTTTTAATGGCCACACCCAATTTTTATACATATATTTTTAATTCGGGATTAAATTCTGTGTATAAAGTATTCATATTCATATATCAATTTTTCTTTTTCAGTTTTAGAGACGCAAAGGTCCATGAAAAAATGTATCTCTCTTAGACCGTTCAGGCTAGGTGAATAAGTTTTCTTTCAATCGATTCTTTAAAGTTAAAGGAATTATTCAAGTCGCGACTATCGACCAAACGACGTTTTCAGTGGTTACTGCGATTTTTTAAAAATGACGATACAAAAATGTGAAAAACTCCATTTTTTTTCAAATGACACGTGTTTAATTTCATTATGGCAATCGACGTTAAATTTAAGGTGGACTTATATATCAGCATGTCGTATACCTAACACATGTACTTTTTGAATTATTCACAGCTTTTTGTTGAAAATTATAATTTGTCCAATAAGAACATAGGAGCCTATGAAACAATTGAAATAATAAAACAAAAGAAGAAGAAATAACAACTATACTTAGGTAAGTGTTTAATACAACGTGTAGATATCTACCTATTTAATTCAATTTGCAAATATTTTGGAAATATTTGATATCACATAAAATGGCAATTAAATGAGTACTAATTACGTATAGTACAGAATATGCACAGTTTTGCCCCCATAAATAAAAATCTAATCGTGTCAGATTCGGTGATCTAGGGGGGCATAGAAATTGAATGCCCCATCATCTCTCTTGAAACAATTCTCTCAGCCTTAAATCTACAGCATTTGTTGAATGTGATGGTGCTTCATCCATACTGTCACGTATTTCCACCCCTGAACCACCCTTCATGATCCGTGGGTTACAAATAATTTTAAACAAGGAATAACCACTAAAAAACTTTATTAACTTACTGGAACTTAACAATGCTTTTAATAACTAAAATACACTCCTTACTGACTAAAAATAATCTTTAACAATGTTTACTACTTTGCATTTCTATCACCTTGGATTTCTAACCTCTCACTTATCACTTTACAACTTCTTCTTCTTCCGCCGTGAATCTCACCGCATATACACTAAAATTGTCTCTAGAACAAAATCGAAAATCTTCTCCCCCCGTATTCCAGAACAGTCACTATTAATCATGGGCGTATCAGTCTCCTGTTTTTAGGAGATGTAATGCATAATAATACCATGAATGGATGACATGCTGCAATGCCGGATTATTATCGACAAAATCTCTAAATATTTGTTTCCATACAGTTTTTTATCATACATGTAATAATGTAACCGATTAGCTATTACTGAACAGTAAACGTTTATGGAAAATCGAATTTGATTTTCAATTTCAAAGATTAGGTGGGGATTTGAAGCGACCAAAATGGTCGATTTCTTCTGTTGAAGACACCCACCTGTGCAAATTGAATTAGGTGGGTAGATATCTACATAACATGTTGCATTAAACACTTATCTAAGTTTGGATGTTATTTTTTTAAAATTGTTTCAACTGTTTTATAGGCTACTATGTTTTTTTGGATAAATTATGATTTTCCACAAAGAACTGTGAATAATTTAAAAAGTACATGTGTTATATATAGAAGATGCAGATATAAGTCCACCTCAAATTTAATTCTACATCGATTGCCATAATAAAATTTGGCGCCTGTCATTTGAAAAAGTTGAGGTTCTGACATTTCTTGATTGCCGTTTTCAAAAAATCGCAGCAACCACTGGAAACTTCGTTGAGTCTATAGTGGCCACTTAAATCATTCCTTGAGAGAATCGACTGAAAAAAAAAACTTACTTACCTAGCTTGAAAGGTTTAAGAGATATGAATTTCTTAATGGGCCCTTGCGTCTCTAAAACTTATGAGAAAAATGGATATATATCAATAACTATTAGAGATAAGGACCGACAACCTGAACGTTTTTTACTCAGAATTTAATGCCAAATTCAAAATAAATAAATAAATAAATAATTGGATGTGTATCAACGGTATCAACTTCCGGCATTTCCAAAAGGTACCAAATCTCAAACTCATTTGCAAGTGGGAAATATTACAATGGCCGCCTGGTCACGCTGTATAAGTTAGAAAGTAAGAGTTGCTCTAAATATTCAGGCTTCAAACTTCGACCTTGCTTGTCGAAAACTCCAAGAATACCTTTCAACATACGCAGATGTAGTAGGGACATAATTCAAATGTGTATATATTCTAAAAATGATAAGTGTTCATTGGGTACTGAAAAGTGTACTTCTTTTCGTATATGAGAAAGTTAGATAAACCCGTATAAAACTTTTTCGTATTTGTTTCGTTGAAAATTTACTCAGCTCCGGAAAATAAATTGTCGTAAGTCGGATACCACAGTGCATGCATCCACGACAGTAAACTGTTGGGTTGCTGGTGTCTCAAGACTATAGATAACTAAATAAATTTTTGAAAAATTTACGAGAATATAAACTAGATTTTCTTCGACGGGGGGATCCATGAGGGCTTGCTGGGCACGTAAAATAACAACTGCATTATTAGAATCCTTAGAAATTAGTTGCTGTATCATATTTTTACTTATTCAAAATTTATGTAATAGTGAAATGCAGCCTCTATCCAAGTGCCCCACTCAAAATAGGATTTGATGGTAGCGGCGCCCCGCGTTGTGTATCGTAAAATAATTTGTTGTGCTCTGGTGCTTTTAAAAACACTTTCAAAGTTGCCGTGTAAATACGACAACTCTTTGAAGTTCATGTACCAAACACGTTAGATGTATCATGTTAAAGTAAGCTTGTGTCAAAAAGCGTCCCAGCTGTTTACATATTCGAAACTGCATCTAATGTAAACAGCAAAACTGTTTCCTTACTTGTTTCATGATTTTCGCTCCATAGCTCATTTGGCGTGGTGGTAGCGACGCGACGCGACGGCAGCTATTGACTGGGAATTAGGGAATTCAATTTATCCACTACTTTATTTCTAACAAATACGCCCGCCTCGCAACATTTTGTTTCAGTCCACCGAGTCAAGATCATGCTACCTGCCTCTCAATCCTAATATTAGTCGTTTAGTCTGCACTAACCCATACGTATTAGTCTCGAACTTTTGAAAGAAATATATATTTTAATACTCTCGATTCAATATATCCTTTTTGTCTATTCCGTTAACGTTTTCATATTTACGACGCAAGCAATTTTGTCAAAATTCTCTGCATTGCAGATTGTTCAGTTTTTTTCACGGGATAATACACCTGGCCATTATTTTCACTAAATCTAAGTTAACTGTTTTTTTGTATTTTAAAACTATTTATTCATACAGTTTCTGAGATGACCCGACGCTACATCTATTTCAGTACCATTTTTTCTCATGACAAGAATCTGTTGAGAACTCATAATAAAGTTATGTACCATCGAACTTCAGTCCGGGGGCGTCCTTTATCAATCAATTGAGAATCCAATGAAATATATTTAATAAACAAAATCGAAACTTCGCAAAAGTGAATAGACACGCTGTTTGTAGTTTGTTTGTAGTTTGTAGTTTTGAGTGCCGTGGCACTACTGCATGGTGATTGGTGATTACTTAATTCGATGCGTAGAACATAATAATCCTCTCTACGTTCTGAAAATGACAACGATCGCAGTAAATGTCCTTTACTCGTACGATGCAACCCAACAGACAAAATTAGTTTCGGGAATTGCACACTGATATACAGGCTCTAACTCTGATACTTTAATAACTTTTCACTCCTTGCTGTACTGAAGTTATCGAGGAAAATTGTTATATATAGAAATTGGACCCATTTATAAGTCCTTTGCATTATCAAAATATCCAGTCTGCTATCTGTTATAACAGATGTGTTCTAATACATTTTAATTTCGCCATTCTCAAGGGTGGACAAGGTAAGCATTTGTAGGAGGATATTACGTTTTGAATTAACTCATGTTTTCACAGATCACTTGATGGACCATTTCAGCAACTTTATTACATCTGCCCACATAGCATTTTGGAGGAAGGTAAATAATTGAACTTGATATTGCATAATTCATTTTCTTGGGTGTCGTAAGTACGAATAAGCGTAACGTGCAATAATAAGGCACTATTGATAAAAAAAATACTTTTCATATTAGTGGAGTAAAACTAAGAGTATAAATTACCTAATAAGGAACTACCTTACTATAGCAATTTTATTACTGGAACTTGTTGTAAACATTACAAAATGTTTAGGAAAAAGTTTTGGATTAAATCCTTATGGTGCAAAGCTTTTCTTTAAACAAATGAATGTTCAAAATCGTGTTTTCTCGCACTTTTTCTTCAATAACTCTAGTTCTATGACTTTTATCGTAATAATGAAAGAGAAACAAATTGTTCGCGACGAAATTGTGAAGAAAACTAGATGTATCCGAGCTCTCTTGGTCAATTGGTTAAATTGCAAAACATGAAAACAATTGTGGGTGGCCATTTTTAAACAATTGGTAATAACTTAAATAATGCATTAAATTTAACCAAATTAGGAGAATATCTCAGTAATGGAGATAAATTATGGTGCCAAATTTCAAGTCGAAATGTTTATAATGATTTACAATATTTTACCCCAATTTAAAAATTATTTACATACATTATGTCGTGTACTACACCTTGCTCGCTGCTAGTAATCAATAATAACGAAAATGCATGAAAATTATTGTATTAATTGCTTCACTGGTACTATATATATATGTGTTACAACTGACAACTTATAACTGAACTTAATATCCTTTTCTATTAAGCAGCGCATACGGTTTATAAATTAATACATCACACATTGAAAATACATAAATCAAGAAACAATTAAAAAAAGTTTTCTCTACGCCAATTGGGAGCCGAGATATGACATTTCTTGCATTTTACTCATTTATGAACAAATACAGTGAAATAGTTACTTGAAATTAGCAATAAACATTTCATAATATTTAAAACTATTATTCTAAAATCTAATATTTACTTATTACTTTACTTATTTATTAGAAAAATAATGGTCAACCTGCGCGCTGTTAGAACAGCGAGCAGTCAGCTCTCATTTTCGAAGCGGGCTTCTCACTTTGGCAGTCGCTATCTCACTTAAAAATTGCCGGAACATATCGTGCCCCACATCATCGAATTGGAATATTTAATTTCCAATCGATCAAGTACAAAGAGGGGGGGGTCAATTTTGTATAGAAAATGTTAAAGCGGTTTATGCGAAGAGAAGTCGAAATCGCATAAATTTTTAAATAATTTTCCAAGAAAATGAAAGTGCTCGCAAAAATCTGAAAATTCAAGGCTTCGTAGAAAGGTGAGAGAAATCAAATGGAGCAAACCGCAGCTCTGTATCTAGTTTCGTTTTCGAGCCTGAGCCATCGGAAATAGGCAAGAAGACCGAAAAGCCAACCACTGATGAACTTGCAAATAAACCCTTAAGCAGTGTTCATTTGCTGCTTTCTTGGTGGGAGGGAGGTGCGATAAATTGCAAGAACCGTTCATTCCTTTAATACAACTTTTTCCCTCAGCGAATAAGCTTGTTTTTGAGGCAAATTTGTTTCGTAAAACACTTCAAAGTCTTTTTGTAAATGTGGATATTTTAAAAAAATGGTAATAATTCTTTTTTTACCATGGCTTGAGAATGCTGAAGCTGTGTCAGATCCACAAAACGCCTGTAGGAACAACATACAATTATTGAAATACTTAAAACTCTTTTGGAAATAATATTGGTCACGAACTTTGCCCATGCTCGGTTTAAGAAAATAAATATTTTCTCTTATGAATGATGCGGCTTACGTCAATGTTACTAATAAATTGATATCTTCATCAACAATTATGACGTCATTATTTTCTGTTTTCTTGCTGGTTCCAGTGCGAATTGTTTCAGCATCTGCAACTTCCTTGCATATAGTCACGCCAATCTTACAGTTTTGCAGCTCTTCAGCTAACAGAGCAATAAGTTTTTCTTTATTTTTGCTGTTAGATCAAAATTACGTTCTATACTGCGGGAGTAGGCTGTGCTTGCTGTTAGGGAAATTAAATTCGTTAATATTGCAACAACTTATGTGATTATAAATATTTTAACGTAGTCAATTAATAGTTTTAAATATTATGAAATTTTTAGTGCTAATTTCAAGTAACTATTTCACTTCATTTGTTAAAAAACGACTAAAATGCAAGAAATGTCATATCTCGGCTCCCAATTAGTGTAGATAAAACTTTTTTTAAAATTGTTTCTTGATTTATGTATTTTTAATGTATGCTAATAATTTTCAATATTGGGCAAAATATTGATGAGTAAAATGCATTTGTTTTTAACAAAAATTAAACAAATAAAAAAAAATGGGTTTCAAAGGTACAAAAAATGTTTCTCTTGACGTCCCCTAAAAGTACATAAAATAAGCTATAATCTGAAAAAAAAAGTTTGTTGTACGACTCGATGCCCAAAAACGGCCAACTGTTCAATTTTAGATTTTACTGTTATTTCTTAGCCCTTGTTATAAATATTTCGACTTGAAATTTGGCACCATAATGTATCTCTACTAGTGGCATATTATTCTAAAATTTGGTTAAATTTAGTGCATATTGTTTAAGTTATTACCAATTGTTTAAAAATGGCCACCCACAATTGTTCTTATGTTTTGCAATGTAACCAATTGACCAAGAGAATCGGATACATTTAATTTTCTTCGAAATTTCATCGTAAACAATTTGGTTCTCTTTCATTGTTACGATAAGAGTGATAGAACCAGAGTTATTGAAGAAGTAAGAAAAAACACGATTTTAAACATTCTTTTGTTTAAACAAAAGCTTTTCACCATACGGATTTAATCCAAAACTTTTTCTTAAACTTGTTCTAATGTTTACAACAAGTTCCAGTAATAAAATTGCTATAGTAAGACAATTCCCTACAAATTTTAGTTTTACTCCACTATGTTGGTATTAGGAATATTTATTTTTAATTTGTTCTGAAAAGTCAAATGTTATTCTGATTCTTTGATATAAACATTGTTTAATATAAGCATAAAAAAAACAAAAAATATGTATAAAAGTTTATGTATATGTATACCTGCTGGTGATTGTAGTTGAATATAGTAGACATGGAAAGGCAAATAACATGCTCGCAGTCCATATTAAAGTAATCGTAATGAGCGATGAAGTCTTCGACATTCTGGGCTGCAGCGGGTGTACGATTGCCAAATATCTGAAAATAAGGTTAGCTGGATTAAATTGTGAAATTTATGAAACACTGTGTTTTCAAAAAAATACAAATCACACGATGTTTATTTTTAACCGACATTTTTAATTTGATCTAGACTTAATGTTGAACACTTGAACTAAAAATAAATATAAAAGAATGGCTCAAATAAAAACTTTTCATCTTCGTGAACATGGAAGGCGAAAAAAGTCCGTTATCTACCCATCTCCATTACAAAATATTCGCAATTATGGCAGCCTTATTTGATTCGCCATTTAGAATTATAGAGATCGCTTAACCTATTCCAGAGTAATTATTGAGCAAATGAAAAACAAACATACATACAAACTGAGAGCTTCCCTCTTTTTGACATTTTTAAAAGTCGGTTAAAAAAAAGAGAAAATTGAAAATTTTAAACAATTTTACTCAACCACTGGTTCGCATCGCCCCGCCAATTGAATCTGCCTAGTTAGTATTGATATTGAGGTCAATGTAGAAATATATAAATTAATAAATAACATATAAAATTGAAACACATTTTCAACTAATGTTGATACAATTTTTCAGTGCACGTTTTTTTTAAATAGTGGTTAAATTTTCACAAAATAATTAATTTATATTAATTTACTTTTTTGTTTTCTTTTGAATTATTAACAAATGAAAATTTAAATAATTCTCCGAGGAAATTGGGAACATTGCCTATGGCGTAATTTATCTTAAGGGATGTACACTTTTCTTGTTGCTAACGATTAATGTTTGGGGGCAGAAAGAAGGCTGTAACTTTGTGCACTGAGAAATATCGTATTCTCTTCTTGTCGTTAGTTAGGAAAAATTGATTGTGTCGTAATTTTCATGCATTCGAAAAATTTCATTTGACACGTTCTAAAAATGTGCAATGGTTAAAAAAAAACCTGGAAATATCAGGGAATTTTATAAATACAAATAAAAGAAAAATTGCTGCCTAAGGAATCACTACTTCTACATCTATATTTACCATCCAAGGCTCTTTAAACGAAAACATTTTGATACTATATTTGCACTCCAGTATGTTGCAATAATTACTCAGAATTTGAATAACATAATATTTCAAACCGTCTGCCTCAAGGTGGTAATGTGGGTGGCTAATGCCAAAAAACATTTTAGAGAACGTTTGTTCTCGTTCACACGTTAAATTACAATTTTGTATTGTTAATTATTTAATAATGGAGATGGAATGGTGGTGATGGTGGCAGATATCACAAAAAATTTGGGACCATAGCTTCTAGTTTATACACCAAAGCCCAAGTTTCTGGATTCTTACTAGCTTGATTTTCATACTTATCCCTTTCTTGTCCCCAGCCCTTAAACGAAATAAGCTCAAAATGTAATCTAAATCCAGATCTTGTTATAGTACACACGTAAGTATAATTTTTTACGGTGAAATTTAAAATTTCCACGTTTCATGATACTCCAAACAAAAATTTTTTTTTGGTTTGCAATTACTATACTTCCACTCCACTATGTGAATGTGGAAGTGATAAACACATATTTAAGGATTACATACTAATATTCTCTACCAAACAATCAAAGGTTCTCATTACTTATTTATTTTATGCTGTGGTTATTTACCTCTTCTTTTAGTCGAGTATATTACAAACAATTGTTTTGAACTTTGCAATTAATTGCTTAAAATCCAACCGAGGCGAGGTCGAGATTGAGTTAATATCTAGATCATAAATATAATTAAACTTGCATAAAATATGATTTACTGCTGAACATACAACAGAGTTTTCTCTTTTCATTATTTGTTCCAAAATTCATTATTTGCTTTTGTTAGAACTCACAACACTTTCGGTGAAAGCTGTTGAAGTTTATAATTGCTGTAGTTCTTGTTTGCGTTTGTTAAATACGCTGCAAAATCTGAATGATTTATATGGTCAATTATTGTCATCTTGTACTCACTTATTTACTCACTTGATTTAAAAAGCAATTACTATTTTACGACTATGAATTCAGAGAACCAACGGGGATGTTCCTATCAAGGAATTTTTCAACAACATGGGCTAAACAATAAAAGGGGTGTGTGTGTACAGTTCCAATAATTTAAAGTTAACGATCAAATAATTTAGTCTTAAGGTACGTACTTAATGATCATATTTATCAACAGTTTGTTGATGTTTTTACTTAACTTATTATTATAAAAATTCTGAAATGTTTAATATCTCTTATGTTAAGTATTAACATTTAAAAGCAAACATGAATCTTAGCCTACAATATAAATGTTGCCACCGAAAGATGGATAATTCTAGGCTATGGTTTAACACAGAAAGGTTATCTGGTTCCATGATAACAGGGCAATTTGAGATGATTCAACCACAACTAACACAGAAACAACTTACAATCCAGTCCATTGGTATAATAGCAACACTGTGTGGATCGACGAGATATTAGAACGTAACTGCAAGTTACAATTAACAAACCAATAGAAATAAGACAGAATAATAATTAATGGAAAAAAAGGCCAGGTAAATATATATGTATGTAGATCAGCATGACAATTGCCGCTTTCTCGATGCAACTAAAGAATTATACGGACCTGCTCATAAAAATATATGCCCTCTCAAAAACACTGCCGACGATTTAAGGGTGAATGAAAACTATTGGAATGCTGGAAGAATTATTATTATATTATTTTGGATTAGGAAAATTCTGTTTATCACACAGAGTCGAACTGATTTTTCAGTATGAGACAAACAACGCATTCGAAAATTTTATCACTTTAGAAGAGATAGATTATAGATTACACAGCCACACAAACAAAACAAACTTTCGCTTCCACCAACGAAACCTAGTACACCCTAGGTTTTTAGGGTCGCTGAATCCAAATCCGAGGTCGGTTTATCGGTATCAGGTCGACGTTGGTTCGTCGGTATCAGGTCGCGTTAAAGTCATTTCAAAGTCAAATCATTAGATTTCGACAGAAGAATTTGAGAAAATTTGTATGTAGGTTTTTGAGGTTGAGGCTGAATCCAAATCCGAGGTCGGCTTGATGGTATCAGGTTGCGTTAAGGTCATTTCAAGGTCGAATGGTGGAAAACCTGTTAAAAATATTCACCTGTTATTTCGCGATTTTTCCAACTCTCTTACTAGATCATTAAGTTAATCTCACGTTGTGAACTTGGTCTATTTTTCAAATCAAACACATTTAATTTTACGAGATATGAACATTGTCGGGCGTGTCCATATCTTGTAATCGAGGGTATTGTAGTCCTAATGTCCACTTTATTCTCATATGCTACAAAAATGGATTCTTTTGCCTGCCTGAACCATTTTGCTTTTCTAGACATTTAGTCGAAAATAACTTATTTGGACAAAGTGTCCGATTTCAATATACAGCTATTATCGTAGCTTCAGCAATACTTTTTATGAGACCACCTTCAAGATAAAAATATATTTACGGTAGATCTACTCCTATTTATGATATTGTTCCCTTGTATAAACTTTTTAAAGTGCATTTTGATTTCATTAAGCATTTTTAAAAATGTTTAAGTCATTCCTTATGCATCTTAAATTTTATAAATGAATGATGTAGGTAATAAATAAGAATAAATATACTGTAAATCATTTTCTCGGCAAATTAGTCTTTACCTGCTGCCTCGTCAAGTGTTATGTCGGTGACAACTGTCCCGAAAGGGAATGTGTAGAATGATCCGCTCATCAGCTTGTCGAGGTACAAATCAATATTTATATATCACATGTATATTTACGCGATTGTATACATGTTATACATCTTATACATCCTCTGCTTATGGGTGAAATAACAGGTGAATATTTTTGTCAGTTTCTCTGCCATTCGACCTTGAAATAACCTTAATGCGACCCGATACCAACAAACCGACCTCGTATTTGGATTCATTGACCTCAAAAACCTATATACAAATTTTTTCAATTTTTTTTGTCGAAATCCAATGATTTGACCTTGAAATGACCTTAACGCGACCTGATACTGATAAACCGACCTCGGATTGGGATTCAGCGACCCGAAAAATATAGGCTGTACTAGGTTTCGTTGGTGGAAGCGAACTTTTTTTTTTTGCGTGTGGCTGTGTTATTTAAGGGGTAGCTCAGTTCTTTCAGATCTTCTTCACGTCGATCTAAAACATCTTTTGTGAATACAATTAGTTGTTTGTACGAAGCTTATGATTGTACTACTTGGGAGCTAATTTTCCTGTTTCTTCAGGCGTTCATTCTGACTTTTCTAGGTAACTCACCTTAATGTAGACTAATGACTAGTATTCACAAGTAATATATTTTGCAACCTCTCTTGTCGTATGATAGTATCTGCATGTATAATTATCTGCCTTGTCGATATTCTTAAGATAATGTCTCAAAGGGCAATGCCTATTGAAAGGCCTGGCATCAGCCATAAGTCAAACTTCTCGAGTTCGAGCAACCTCGTGGCATTCTTTATCGAATAAGTTATGAACTTCTTCTCTGTCCTAGACTATCCTTCCAGAAGGACTTTTTCTGTTTCTTTTTCTACCTTAGTGTCTCCTCCGTTAAGAGTTCTTTAGATAAGTCAAAAAAATAAGTAAAACATTTTTTTTAAAGTTTTATTGTAAAGAAACATAATAATGTTGTAGATAATGTACTGACAGCTAAAAAATAAAGGTATGTACTAGGTACCAGTCATCACACCACTCATCACACCACTCTTCTCATCAATCTAGAACATTGATCAGACAAAAATAAAGTCGTGGGGCGAGTCGAATTTCTATTATATACAGTCAACCGCTCATATCATTATAGGTATACTTTGGATGCATCTTCTTAATAGACAACTTATGCCAAATGTGGGTAAAAGTAAATCCGTCACTATCATCGTGCGATATCGCAGAACGATCATTTACATATTTACTCAGATTACGCTACGCCCCATGATTTTATTTTAGTCTGATCAATGCTCTAGGTTGATGAGGAGAGTGGTGTGATGACTGGTACCTGGTACTTACCTAATTATTTTTTAGCTTTCAGTACATTATCTGCATCATTATTATATTTCTTTACAATAAAACCGTTTAAATTGAAACATTTTTTACTTATTTTATTTTCATGTTGTTAGTTTTTTATTTATTTACTTAATATTTCGCATTCTATTTAGTTCATTTAGTGCCTCATTATTACAAGGTTTCTTTCCTGTCAGTTGTCTCAACTCTGTGATCCACCATTTTGTTTCGGACGCCATTTTGGATTAGCAATTTTTTCTAAAGCGTATTGTGTACTGCGTTCTACTTGTCAAGCCCTTTCATTTGATGCCCATATTGAGAGGGTTGAAAAAAATGTAATCCGCCATTTTGTGGAGGCGGCCATCTTGGATTCACAATGATAATGAATATACATAATTGTATTGTCATCAGAACTAAAGGTTTGTACCAAATTTCAGATCAAAGGGTCAACAGCAAGGGGGTAAAATTTCAATTATTAGGTTTGACCCACACAAGACACAAACAAAGTAAGCTAAGTAAAACCATTTAAAACGGGGCATCAGCACCTTTTTTGCAAGAGTGTAGTCTAATTCGCTTTGCTGTTCACTCGTGCCCTGGTATCCACACCTATGATAAACTTGTTGATTTTTCCCATTTACTCCACAGATTATCTGTATTCCCAGGCAATTCCAGACTCAAAAGTGAAAGATCTGAAAACTTTTAAAAGTGCCTGGAAGCATATAGATCTTTGCCTTTCTAATGCCCTTGTGTATGCATTCCTGGGCACATACCTGGGCATAGTTTTCCTCCTGGAAGAGAGTGAGTTCTTACTTATGTCTCTATATTGAAGAGATATCAAAGGCTCTTTTTTCAAATGAAGAATAAGTCAGCTGAAAGAGACGACGCAGTCGCTGAAATTTTTAATGCATTGGAATTAGAGATCATTTCGTATTTCAAATTACTAGGGTACTAGGATAGGGTCAAAGTAAAACTACTGCGTAAATATTGTTTAAATAACAAAGGCATGCACATAAAATCCTAAAAGGATCTACAAGTGATGTTGAAATGAATAACTTAAAGTACCGGACTTGCTTCAGACCCTGAATTATCTTGAATAACTTTCACTAAAACTTGTTTTGAATTATTAAATTCATTCAAACATGGCTTTGTTACGTTCGTACTCTTTACTTCCTTAAAATACGTATTTTCCATCGCAGTGTCGATTTAATGTTTCTAACTGAATAGATATAAGTATTTAATCTCGTAATTAGAAATCTGAAGGCAATCATCATCAATCACTATTTGGTCTATTTACCAGTCATGCACCAGAAATATTTAACTTTAAACGATAATTTATTTCTTTTAAGTAACTCATAGACATGTTGCTTTTCCAAGTTTTTCTTTTACTTTCGAAAGAAATAGTAGACTAAAGAAAATATGAATAAATTAAGAGAAGTAGAGACATCTAAATAAAGAAGGTAAGAAATTTCACCTTTTGCTCAATTAAGTGGCATTGAAAATATATGGATCATAATCCTAAAATAATTTCAAATCTTTTCCATTTTTTTTTGTATCTTCAAGAATAAAGTGGTGGGGAGATGCCAAAAATCATTTCTTTAAATGTCGATTATTCCGACTAGCCTTAACGGAATTTAACAAACTTGGTCTCACTACAAAGTGCATTTCTTAGTCTAGCGAAGGCGCTTTACGCTATGTTCATTAGATTATTACCGTCGCCGCTAGAGGGCGTTATTTGACATGTCAACAAATATTTCAATTTTCTAAAAAAAATTTAGTGGAATGGTATCCTTATTTTTACACGGTAAAGCAGAGGATTAAAAGCTTCAAATATCAGTAAAAAATTCAGTAGAATATATATTACATAATATAAAAATTAATAATTAATAACAATGACAACAAATCTAATGGTAATAGCAATAAACAATGTAACAAATCAAACGTTCAAGAAGGTAAACGCAAAAACACATTACACATTATATCGTCATAATATGCATTATTGGTTTGAGATGAATCCGCGCTGGATGCGAGACGTCCAATCTCATGGTCGTTGGTCTATAAATGTGTGGTGTGGAATTCTAGGTGGACAAATTATTGGAACTTTTATTTTCAATGAAACTCTTAATTGAGAATATTATCAGTGCTTTTTAAGAAACGAATAGCTGCTTCTTTTGGAAGACATACCTCTACCAATTCGTCGTGATATGTTTTTCCAACATGATAGGTCTATATCGCTTTGAATGTTTGGGATTTCTTAGACCAGACATGTCCTGACAGGTGGATAGGACGTGGAAGTCTATTGCCAGTCAGGTCCACAAACTTGACTTGCCTAGATTTTTATTTGTGGGGGCGTTTTTGCCACCAGAATCACTACAAGAGACTTTCGAAGGCAGAAGTAGAGACTTCGGTTCAATCCACTCGTCAGAGAATGAATCCTGGTATCGAAAATGATGGACGATATTTTGAACATCTAGGGCACCACTAGTTACATTTTAAATTATTTAATGTGTTGTAATGTGTTCTTGCGTTTACTTTTTTGGGCGTTTGATTTATTACATTGTTTATTGTTATTACTATTAGATTTGTTGCCATTGTTGTTACCAATTTTTATATTATGTAATATATATTCTACTGAATATGTTTGATATATGTTGTTTCTTCACTGTGTCATTTTCACAGCTTACTTGGTTTCAACAGCTACTTTAGCAAATTCCGTCGGCAAGATCGAACAATAATTCATAATTTCAATTTTATTTGCTAATATCTACTGTAAGAAAAAAAATGTCTAGTTGCGGTTTTCTCTATCATATGAAGCTTTTAATTCCCTGTTTTACCGAATAAAAATAAATATACCATTTCATTTAAATTTTTGAGAAAAGTGAGATATTTGTTGATATGTCAAATAACACCCTCTAGCGGCGACGATAATATTGAAATGAAAACAGCATAAAGCGCCCCCGATAGACTAAGAAAATCACTTTGTAATGAGACCAAGTTTCTTAAATTCCGTTAAGGCTAATCGGAGTAATCGACATTTAAAAAAATGTTTTTTGGCATCTACCACCACTTCATTCTTGAACATACAAAAAAAATGGAAAACTAAAAAGATTTGGAATTGTCTTAGGATTATGATGCATATATTTTTAATGCCACTCAATTGAGCAACATACAGAGAAAAACCTAATTTCCTATCTCGGCATAATTTGGGAGAAAGAAGTGTCCGAGGATTTTCAAGACGTTATAATATTAAATGTCTTCGAAAATAATGCTGACACGGTAAATTGTAGTAACTATAGATGTATTTTGCTATTAATTGTTACCGGCAATATTCTCGTCAGAATAATGGCAAACATGCTTCAATATAAAGTGGTTTCAGATCCAATAAATCTACTACATATATGTTCTTTTCCTACGAACACCAACCGGATAATGTTGAATATTTCAATTACCTCGACAGCACTTTAAACTCATAGAGAAATATCAACACCGATGTACAAAGCAAGATAAATCACGGCCTAGGGATCTCTCGAATCTGTGTTAATGTGTCTTCGAGAACCACGACCTCGGAAATAAAAATCGTTGTATAACGCGCGGTTACTCTACTAACTCTTTTATATGGCTGCCAAGTTTAGATTCCTTCTCTACACTCTTGAACGGATGCTTCAGAAACACCTTCAACAAATTAGGCATATTCGATGAATTCGCAATATTCCAAACAATGAAGTGCTTAGCCGAAATTGCGAATGAGGGAAGAGAGGTAGTAGCCAATAACTACGGACCTGGCCACTTCCAGGTACGTCAAGTACCCCAATTTTGAAAATAGGGAACATTGAATGGCAAATAGCCATATTTCATATTGTCTAAGTGAGAAACTCCCATGACCACATTTGAACGTTTGTCCTTGGATCTAAACCAGTATAGCTCTACTGCTTGCAGTGAGTTAATATAGGCATAGTGCTCTTTTGATCATCGCTCAACAACTATTTGACATAGTCTGTTGATAGCCTATGGAAACCTCAAGTTATTGAATGGTGAAAGTTTCATTAAAATCGGTTCAAATTTCAAAGATCTGTATTATTACATAATCGCAAATAATATTAATGTTAAACATAAAAGTAATGAATTAAATAAGTAACACTTTGTTGGTAGGATCCACGATTTTTGTATACAGATGTTTACCAGTAAAATCAGGTTTTCTAGTTAATCGTTTAACCTGTAAGAAATTAAGACAAACAAATGAGATTACTCCTTTGTAACGCGTTTTATAGAACTTTGAATTAACGGAGCCTGCTTTATGACAGCAATTAGTCGCGATGTTGTTGTAATAATTCAGTTTCTGCACAATTACCAACAGGTATTAAACTTATTAATTTAAGTGAACCATTATATTCTAAATCAGCTAGGCTTTGAGAGTATAATGTGAAAGTTATAATGTTAATTACCAGATTAGCTCGATTTAATACAATATTTTAATTTAAAACTCGCTAAACACCATACGTCGACATGTACTAGTTTAAATATAGTAATTTAAAATGCGTACATATTTTAATTTTTCAGTTATTGTAAGAAAAATTCCAACAATTTATTTTTAATACGGTGTTGTGTGAATGGATTTGCAGCTACAGCCATATATTACCAGTATAATAATAATAATAATAATAATAATAATAATAATAATAATAATAATAATAATAATCATGGGGACTTGTTCCCGGAAACGGAGGGTTTCCTGATAGCGATCCAGGACCAAGTAATTCCAACAAAGAATTATAGAAAATATATACTCAAGGAGAACATCCCAA